>OW204009.1:9512500-10762500 GCA_934047225.1 Ypsolopha sequella
AGATGGCGCGCTTTCGCTCTTATGACCGGCTGCGACATATATTATTTTAATATGTGTGTCCGTGTTATTATGAAAGTGAAACTAGCTACGAATAAATGTAACAAAAATTATAGTATAAATTTATTTCATGTACGCGGTTAAGGCCGATTCTGACCGTCTCCTTTCTTTGCTCACTCTACTTTCATTCATCCTCTCTACATGTCCAAACCACCGAAGCATTCCTTTTTCTATTCTATTCACTACATCTTTCTTTCAGTCTCTCTCTGGTACGAAAAACCGAACAAAGGCATAAAAATAGAAAAAGTTATTAAAACTTCATCGCTAATCTATTTGAAATAATAAAAATCGATTTAGTAATTGATTAGACAAGAAACTTAAATAAATTTATCTAACCCCATACTGCAATAAGTTAATTACAACATCAAAAGCGTTGTTATAAGTATATTCTGCGCTGTGATTGGCAAAATTAATATAACACCGCTAGAGAACCAATCACAAGCAATAACGGCCTGTACTAATTTTTTAAGGCGCTTCAAGCTGCAAAAATGCTGTCACTCTAAAAAAAATAATTAATTTTTTACTCACTAGAGTAATTATTGAAAATCTGCTCAAGAAAATGTGTAGATATACAACCCGGTCACATTATCTCGAGACCTCGCTGGAATGCGAACAACCCGCCCGTTCTCCTTTCACCTCCCCGCGCTCGCCACGGCGCGTCTATATCTGAGCGCCGACTCGACGTGACGTCATCGACGCCAGGTCTCGAGATAATGTGACCGGGTTGTAGCAATGAACTATTTTTAAATAGCATGGTTTTCATAGACAACGTCTTTGATGAGCTAAACATTTAACTTACGCCAAAAGCAGCAGTTTTTGTAAAAACACAGAGTACAGAATAACACAGAAGGCAACGACGGAGTCCTTTAAGAAATTTCTTCTAGTCAACCGATGGTATAGAGAGGAAAGAAAATTTACAAAAATTATCATAAATTTGTGCAAAAGAAAAATAACCTTCAAGCCTAATATTTAAATATAATACTTACATTCAAATTCAATATGACATTAATTCAATTGTTTGATCAATTTAATAAAAAATTATAATGCTTTTTGTTCTGTTTTAATTCACAATTTTCTTAGTCAATAATATCTAATGTAGGTAAAATTCTTAATTATAAATTATTGGGGGTCTACTTGCCATTGCGCAAACCGAACAACTTGTAGCATTTGCGGAGTTTGCTGCTTTTTCCACTGTGGCAAATAAATTGATTTAATTTTTACTTACTTACCGGTGAAGGAAAACATCGTAGGGAAAACAGCATGCCCTAAAAAGTGTATATTTCTGCTGTCGGTAAAACGCGGTTGTACCTATATATTTTGATTATACTTTTTAACTAGCTGTTGCCCTCTACTTCGTCCGCGTGGAAGAAGATTGCGGCCACAGTGTAATCCCTTGGGAATCCCGCAGTAAAAAGTATCCCAGTTTTTAAGTTAGATAATAAGTTATCGAACAGTGATCTCCCTTCCTATTTCTTTGTAATCCATGTCTTACTGCTGAGGGTCGTACAGTTGTAACCGAATCAAAACCAGTTCATGAACAGCGCCGTCTGTTGAAGAAAGAAAGAAAAAAGTTTATCTGTAAAAAAGCTTACATACAGACATATTAGTTGCTGGGACATACTAATAAGTACTTAAACAATACTTATGCCAGTATGCCCCGCTCCTCTATTTGTATCATTATAGGTACTTATTACAGTTTTATAATTTTACAAAGTAAACGTGTTAAGGTTTTTATTTTCTAAAATTTTATACGCTACATAATTCGAACCAAAGTTTCCTTGTTTTTTTCTTTTATAAAATCTTTCGTGACATCTACATTGCCAGGAATTACTTATTTGCTATAGGTACTGTAACCTTCTACTTCTAACTGTAGAAAAGTATTTTTTTTAATGATGATAACTTTTTTTTTCTACATCCGATATCCGAGATTCTAATCTATATTCTAATCCAAAAGTATGTTCCTAAAGTATAGTGATAGATACAATTTTAATACTAGATACCCAAACAAACCAATAACTCCAAAATACAGAACGGAATTTTGCCAAAGAACCACATATTTTATGCAAATAAAGATTTTTAATAAGTTACCAGACAGTCTCAAAGAAAAGCCCTACAATTTATTTAAGAAACTGTTATTTAATTATTTAACACAGCAATGTTTCTATGACATTAAAGATTTTTTGAATTTAAGTACTGTTGTAATATAGCAAATTTATAGTTACTTAGAAATTAGTGATGTTATTATAGAAACTTTATGAATAGATATTACGAGTATAAAATGTATACCTAATCTAAAATTTGCATGCCTGAATAAGGTAAACTGTGCTGAACAAATTTTGTGTACCTCACCATCTTTAATATACCACAATTTATGCAAATAAATTTTTCTTTCTTTCTTTCTTTCAAATTAAGTTCTGTCCACCTGTGAAAATTACACAAGAATCTGTTCAGTAGTTTCGGAGATGTACGCGAAAAAACAAACAGACAGACAGACGGACACAAAAAAAATCTAAACATCGCTGATTTGTGTTCTATTAGCCTTCTTTAGTCACCCCCTTTCTATTTTTATTACTTTTCTTCAATGTACAGACACACCCGGTTCTACTCTTTTATTATATGTTTAATACATAATCGCTTAATATATTTCTTGTGATTCTGTTTTTGGAACAAACAAAAAACACACCAGAAGAGGCAACACCGAAGATTGAAGACCAACAACCAGAAGGAATTTTAGGTAAGAAAACAAATACAAATACAAACGTAAATGTAGTTAAGAGGGCGCCGAGCAAAATAATCTAAAACGACAGTCACTGTTAAATTGATTTATTGAATAATATTTCAATGATAGATAAATAAAATATATATTTATTATCACAGAGAATGTATCTACACTTCCGCCGCAGCAAATATTTAAAATAACTTATGGTGTAAGAAACAAATCTATCTAAAGTAGGCCCAAAATCGAAAAAAAGGTATTGGGGTTTTAGTAATTTCAATAACTTAACTGTCGAATTTTGTCTCAACCACAATTCAAGACAATCACAAACGTTATGAAATAAAACTGGGCCGTTTCACATTTTTAAAATCTTGTCTGGTAAATTAAATACGATTTTTTCTGTTAAATTCAATAAACGTTACCACGATAAAAAAAGACCACGAGAGAACAAGCGAGGTGTCTAATCGTTCTACGCTCGGCGCAGCCTTAACAAATATAAATGTAGTTTTAATGCATAACATGCATTAAAACTACATTTTAAGGGTTCAAAGGATTTGGATGTGGTTTTATTTATTTTCATCGTAGTGGCCCTGCACTCGTAGCATAGTCTTTAATCGCGCGTGACGCTACACACTTTAATATGATTTATGATTGTGAACGTTTGTTTGTTACATATTTCAGATAATCCGGCCAAGGTAAAAGGTGGTAAACCACTCGATGACACCGAAGGTAAACAGACTCAAGAAAATAGTTCAACTTATAACGTTCAACTTATTCTTTAAACACCCTAAACATTATTTTTTTTATTTTTATAATTAAGCTCAGATAATAATAGGTCATTAAGTCATTACCTATGAAATTGCCGTTTTCTATGGAGAATTTGAAGGTAACTCAATTGCCGTTTCTAACATTTTTGCATTTTTTTTAAGAATGACAAATTCAAATTTTGTAATTTATTTTGTGTATAAATGAGACAACATTAAGCTAACAGTAACATTAATTTAATTTCTGTAAAGTGTGTGCTGTAAAAAATCATTACGAATCTTATCATGGAAACGGTTGGCATTTTTTTTTTAAATTATAACGAACTGTTTTTGAAAATTAAATTTTAGTTATCAAACTGACAATAAAGTAAAATTTAATACGTAGATGTAAATTAACCTTGAAATCATCTTTCAAACGAAAAAAAAACAATGGAAATAGCTATTGAATTACAGAAATTATGAATTCATGAATCTGTAAGAGCATTTCGGCAATTTCATAGGTTACCTATTATAATAATATTGGTGTACATGTGGGTATGTCTACTTTTTAATGATGACTTATATTTATCAATCCGGGTTTGTTGGAAGAAATCTCTTTTTAGAGAAAAGGCTAAGAATGATGTGTGATATCATTTCTAGCTAATCATTTGAAAGCGATAGTGACAGATGTTGACGGTAGACAAAAAGGGGCCTGCACGCTCTAAAAATAGTGAGTTTGTACCCAAAGTACAGCTATTAGCTTACCAGTTGTAATAAATGAAACTGTAGTTAATGAAGTTAACAAATATTTTGCAACAATAAAATTAGTAAAAAATTTGCCCAAAATATTGAAATGACGACAGACTACAATGACACAAACAATTTTGACGAGGTCCTACCTTTTGTCAACTCAATGGCTCTCATTGACAATGACGACAAGTAAATTGATAAAATCCTAATGGGCGTTTGTAGTTCAGTTGATTGGGATGGCATTCCTGCGTCGGTATTAAAAGCATCTCGTGCGGTTTTGGTGCCTCCAATTACTCATATAGCTATTTTATGTCTCAGGACTAGCACTTTCCCTAGGGTTTTCAAAAAAGCTCTTATGCACCCAATCCACAAGGGTGGGTGCAGAGACAGTGTCAGCAACTACAGACCTATCTCAGTTCTAACGACTTTTCGAAAGTTCTTGAGAAGGTATTAAACTTGAGATTATTACATTTTTTGTCAGCCTATGGTATTATTGCGAAGAATCAATTCGGGTTTCGCAGTGAAGCCTCAACAGAAGACGCCGTTTTGAGTATTAGTAATTCAATTGTTGAACATTTAGATAAAAACGCAAGGTTATTGGTATTTTCCTTGATCTATCAAAGGCCTTCGACACTGTTTCTGTTCCCATTCTTCTTCGCAAGTTGGAGTATATTGGGGTGAGGGGTGTTGCTTTGAATATTTTTAAAGATTACTTAAATGCGCGTACTCAGTCAGTTATTATTGACAAATATACTGGTTTCGAAGAATCTTTAAGCTATGGAGTCCACCAGGGAAGTGTTTTGGGCCCAACCTTGTTTTTAATTTATATTTATAATATCTGTAAACTAAATCTAACTATCTGTCAAATCTTTACCTATGCTGACGACACGGCTCTTCTTATTCATGATAAAACATGGCAGGGCACTCAACGGCTAGCTGAATCAGCCTTTTCTCGCGTAGTGCAGTGGTTTTCCAAAAAATTGTTAACTTTAAATGTAGAAAAATCCAAATTCATCATCTTAAGTCCTTAAACTTCTTGTCAACTTACCATTACTGATTTTCACATTAAAGCTCATACTTGTGACCAAAATAATGGGTTGTTTTGCAATTATCTAGCTCTCGAAAGAACAAATGAAGTCAAGTATCTAGGTGTTTATACAGATAGTACGCTATGCTGGAAATCTCATCTAAATTATTTTTATTTATAAAAAAAAACATTTTCTAATCTATATTTTCTTGGTATTTTAGTGCAAGAACCATACAAATAACAAAGAAATAACAAAGTTTGGTCCAAGAATAGCTAGACTTTGAACAATATTTTCAATGTTTAGAAACAATGTTTCTAATACTAATTTCTTACTATGAAGTTGTTTTTTATTGCTAAAGTAATAAAAATAATTAGACATATTTAATTTAATTAATGGAGCTTAAATAAAACAACAAATTAATCCATTTATCTAATTTTAGAAAAACCCAACGATGGTGGCAACAAACTGAGCAACGATGCCGCAGAACAACCGAAAGAAAAAGACGGTTTATTGAATGAACCATTATTAAATGAGCCCGTGTTGAAGGAGAAAATGTTTGAAAAATCTATGTTCTCTGCAGGTTTGAGTAAAATAAAATCTTTTTACTTTTTCCATAGATATCCTCAGATTTCTGAAATCTGCCAAGTAATTTGCAACTCCTATAAATCGCCAAGAATGTTATTGGTGATAACTTCGTTTGTTCCCAACCAAATTTTAAAATACGGTCGAGCTAATAAATGTGATAATTTTATGTAGCATATTTTGTTTTAAACATAAACTTGAATCATTTGTTAATTACATACCGTTCTAGGGCAACGTGTTCGCCAGATTTCCTAATAAGCGCTATTCGCTGATTGTGTCCTTATTTCTTTATATTTACCCAAATTTTGAATTTGTGTAGCTTATCTTGTACTGTGTGTGTAACTTATCCATGACTTGAACCTTAAACATGTACCAAAATCAAATATACCCAAAAGCGTAAAAAAAATCCTGGAGTGTTAATTCCATTATTAACTTTTAAACGCTTGTAACTTTGTGTGTGAGTATTTTATATGGATTTGTGTTTTATTGACCCAAAACAAAACTTAAATAACATTAAAAATTAGACTATACCTATAAATACATGACGGGATGGGCACGTGCCTGTCTTCATCCATATTTCCGAAGAAGGGTTGGTAATTTAGCAGAAATAATCACTCGCCAATGTAGATAAGTAGTGTTTATAATCAAATAGGAAAGTTTCTAACTGAATTACAGTAAGATGGCTTGAATAATAAGAGATTGAAATGCGGTGATCTCATAGAAGCGTGCGGTCGCTCCAACGACTCGAACCAGTCTGCCACTATCCCACTGACAGCTATCAAACGCAACTGACAACGTCAACTCAACGGATACCAACGTTGCGATGACCGATGCCAAACTACACGGTAACTAAACATCGCTGACAACCGACCGCAACGCTATCTTTTGATTCCACCCAGGTACTAAACCTGACATTTCAACCAGTGACGTAATTAACTAACTAATTGCAAATAATTGAATGAATTCGCCCGCCGCTCCAACATACAAATAAAAATATTAAAATAAAAAATAAATGCTGGCCAGATCACCACCGTTGTTCGGTAGTGTACCCAGAAGGCTGGCAGCTAGCCTCGCTATTGTAGCTAGGCTAATTCTTTGACCGAAATAGGCTCCAGCCCTCGCGTCACTGGAAGCGTCGATCAGGCGCGATGATATGTCTCTGTAAAGACGTCGCGCATCCGGTCCCACGGTCCGAGTGTCTCGACTCCAAAGGGCATAAATATGTATCATCAAGTGCCGACAATCGCAAGTATAAATCACATAAATATGTAGCCCTTACCTAGGGTTGCATATTTGCGCCGTTTGTCTGACTCCGCTGACTTTGCCGCCGCGCCCGCTCTGGAAGCGGTCGCTGAAAGGTGGGATGGCGCCACCGTATCGACGCAAGTTGCATCCCACACCCAACGGCCGCCCATTCTTCCATGGGATAAGCGTCATACCACCCGGCCTCTTGCCATCGTCACGCGCTAAACCATTAGGCTCTAAAATAGCCGGCACGCTGACGCTGGCAAGGGCCCGACGGATGACGTCATTTAGAGCGGCGTGACGCGGCAAGCGGCCGACACTGCGCTGACATGCCAGACCGTGGCGACCAAGCTGATCGACTCTTCTACAGCAACGGCAGCGATGTGGCTCATTTGTCTTAGCACCGAGTCTCAGACTGATGGCAAAAGAAAATGTTGTTCTGTCCAAATGGGTCCCTAAATTTGTCGAAGCCAACACATTCAACCAATATTCCGACTCCGGTTCCGCAGTCGCCAAAAGACGAGCTCGCTCTGCGGGGTTTTCTGATGTGTCCAAAAGGTTCTTTTCTAAATTTGAAATAAGTAGAAAAAACTTGCTTAGGTTATTATTTTAGAACTCTGCTTAGTGGGCTTATTGTAATCACAGTTAATTATTGTAATAACAATTTTTTTTTCTCAAAAGCAAACTTTACTATTAGCCCATAGCCCCCCACATTCTCAGTTAAAAGACATTTTTTTTTACTTTTTGTACTAGTTATGACCTTTTTTTTAAGTTAGGTTTTTAAGCTTCTCGAGTCCGGTTTATTTTTAAAAGCGATATTCTGCGGACTGTGTTATTTTTTTCAAGTTTTTGTTTTCGCTCAATCATTGTTATCGAGACATTTTAGAAGATGGCACTATTTACTCAATTTTGAAAAAAACTGACAATGATCTTTCTTCCCGCGTACCCTTCAAATTTGATACCCGGTTTCAGCATATTTTCTCTTACATACCTCTCTCACCCCTCCATCACTTAAACATACGACAACTGGTATATTCTTGTTGAGGAGATCATGCCGAACACAATGGTAAAAGTTGGCTGTAGAGAACTCTTTGTCCGACAGGAACAGTCAATTGACGACTTTTTTAAAGGCAAACTATGACGCAAAATAGGAGAAAATAATATTTTTCACATCGATGAGTTAGACAAAGTTCAGGTTCGGTCGTGCATGTAGTACTGCAGCCATCTTTGGGACGGCTCTGCCAACTCTGCCAAGTATCAGCTAGCTGCCCATGATTCGATTGTATACCGAGCAATAGAACTCGTTGGTGATGAATCGGTGATGAGTACTAAATTATCAAAACCTCGCACACCGTCGCAAAATTTCTTGCCTCTCGGTTTTTCTCAGGCTATTAAATGTACCTAAAATGCAAATACCTAAAATAAATACATACAAATACTTAGTATACGATAAATAAATACACTAAATAAAATATAATAGTGAACTATAGTATCGGTCTGTTTTAAACTAAAAGACAAAAAATTAACACAGTTAAACTTATCTAAATGGTTAAATTAATAAATTTACCTAATTAAAATAAAGGGAAATGTCAAATTTTGGCAGTACCTACTTACAATCGCCATAGACAATGTGACATTAAATCTACCGCCAGAATTCATATTGGAGACTCAGTTAGTGAACGGGAACAATATTTAATGACACATGAGGTGATGACACTCCCTACTACCTATAAAGGCAGCGGCACGGTTTAACAGGTGCGAGCAAAATTAAGGCGTATGACCACGCTAAATAAACAACTCGATGTGTGTCGGTACAAATATCAACGGAAACGACATTGAAATAATGTTCATTTCAGCGTGCCTTGAAAAGTGGCTGTTGCGACAATCACTGCGTCTCCGGCTAGCGCAAAATAGGAGAAAACAATACTTTTCACATGGACGCCCTAAACGTAAAAAAAAATTTGAACTTAAATTTTTTAGATCTAAAAATTTCCAAATTGCAGTTGGCGTATCCATTTGCCCGCAGAAGTCACTTATTGAGCTTGTTTGGACGGGAGGGCAGGCGCTGCGTGGCTGTGATCGGTTTGTCTGTTTCCCGCGGTGTTACCGCACGCACAAAATAGATACTTACCAGAAGGCCGTCTCGATGACGGAGCGAAAACAGACGCACTTATGCATATGATGGTCTTGGCAGAATTTCGTATTCGGAATCACCCGACTATCTCCGAGATCGTCGCGTCGTACTTACGCGTCTATGTGTGCGTGCACCTGTTTTCGCTAGTTATGCGGAGTGAACCTTCTGTACCCGCATAGGTACTGTTACAGCAGTACCGATCCTGCTGTTGATATCGGCATCAACATCAAACTTCTATCTTAAAAGGAAAAGTTTGTAAGGAAAATCGTATTCCCTGTGTGTATTAACTTGAAACTTGGCATAAAACTCTTGAAAAGAAATAATAAAACATTAAAATTTATTGAAAAAGGCGTTACTTTGCGGAAGTCCATCATGAATTTGTCGATATATTAATAATTTGCAATATTCCGCCCAACCGCTTGACAGCAAAATTAGCAGGAATATTGCAAATTATTAATATATCCACAAATTCATAAAACATGTATTTTAGAACTGCAGGTGTACCAAGAAAGGATTTTTCGAAAATTGAAGTAATTATCGTTTTGCCTGACGGGAAGTTCCATGTGAAAATCTGATTAGAATTTATATCCCAAAACCACGCAGGTGAAGTCGCGTGCAAAAGCTAGTACCTACGTTATAAAATTATAAGAACTATAGAAGTTCTATTTTGAAATTTAAGTTTAATTATCCACCGACATTCTCAATTCTACAAGAGTTATAAAAAATGTCAGACAGCCACCAAACTTCGCAATATCGTTTTCCGTTTTTTGATGGACCCTGATATCACAGTTTAAAAATCTATACAGTTGTCCAACGAAGCTAGACAGAGCAATTGTGCGGGGCTTGCGGGGCGAGACGTGGGAGGTATGCATTCAAATTTCGAACACGTGTTCCTTGTCAACGGGTGGACGCGTCACATGTTTTATACGTTAAAAAAATAGTGCATAAATTACAACTTGTACTGTGCGAGACTGCAATACGTCGACGTCGTCCAAAATTACAACTTGTACTGTGCAAGACTGCAAGACGTCAACGTCGTCCAAAATTACAACTTGTACTGTGCGAGACTGCAAGACGTCGACGTCGTCCAAAATTACAACTTGTACTGTGCAAGACTGCAAGACGTCAACGTCGTCCAAAATTACAACTTGTACTGTGCGAGACTGCAAGACGTCGACGTCGTCCAAAATTACAACTTGTACTGTGCGAGACTGCAAGACGTCGACGTCGTCCAAAATTACAACTTGTACTGTGCGAGACTGCAATACGTCGACGTCGTCCAAAATTACAACTTGTACTGTGCAAGACTGCAAGACGTCAACGTCGTCCAAAATTACAACTTGTACTGTGCGAGACTGCAAGACGTCGACGTCGTCCAAAATTACAACTTGTACTGTGCAAGACTGCAAGACGTCAACGTCGTCCAAAATTACAACTTGTACTGTGCGAGACTGCAAGACGTCGACATCGTCCAAAATTACAACTTGAACTGTGCGAGACTGCAAGACGTCGACGTCATCCAAAATTACGACTTGTACTGTGCGAGACTGCAAGACTTCGACGTCGTCCAAAATTAACAAGGCGTTGAAATTCCACCAATTTCCATTTGAGGAAGCCAGGTAATGTATTTACAAAATAATAACTGTATACCTATATATATTGCATTTAATAATATATGTACATTTTAATGAATTTTTCTCCAACATATGTACAATACTAGCAAATAAAATTCCCAAAAAATACAACGACAATAAAATAAACACACTAACTTACATTAAACACCCACCTGACAAACAACTATCGGAATTAAGACCATGTACAATAGGAGAAATTAAAAAGATTATAAATGACCTTGATGCCAACACCAGCACCGGTATTGATGGAGTTAGCACCAAAGTTATTCAGTGTATGAAGAGTGTTATAGTTAAGGATCTAACTAATTGTATTAATAAATGCCTAGCCACTGGCGTATTCCCTGACAGTCTGAAAATTGCTAAAATTAGCCCTGTTCACAAATCAGGTTCAACCGCAGACCCCGACCAATATCAGGTATACCAGTGATGCCCAAAATAATGGAAAAAGTAATATACAAGGTGACTTTTTGATCATCGTCCAAATTCATACTGGTGGCTTGGTAAGTGTTCAGTATCATGGATCAATAACAATTTTGGTGAAATTCGTAAAATGAAATTTCGACTCCCCATAGTGATTCACCTGGGACTGAAACTGAATTTCTATGGGAAGCCGAATTTTCATTTTACGAATTTCACAAAAATTGTTACTGATCCAAGATACTGATCACTTATCAAGCCTCCAGTATGAATTTGGACGATGATCAAAAAGTCACCTTGTATAATCATTTAAATGAACACCTCACAGACTTAAACTTTATATTTGAACACCAGTATGGCTTTTGATCTAAATCCAACACATTATCAGCTAGTCACAGCTAGACTTAGTCACAAAAATTAAAACTAATATTGATAAAAAAAAACATAGCTTTGGGTATCTTTATAGATTTAAAAAAGCTTTTGATACGGTGAGCCATAATCTACTTCTACAAAAGCTTCACAAAATTGGCATCACTGGACTGGCATATGAAATGTTTGTGTCATATCTTAAAGACAGGCAACCCAAGTAGCAATATTTGGTACTGATTAAGTCACCAATGCGTTTTTGGGAAGACTTAATGCATCATGAAGCAGTCTTGGAATAGCCACGTAGAGTACTTTAAGACCGCGTTTGGGCACAAAATTCAGGATCTTTGATTTTGAATTTGTTTTGTAGAGGTCAGGGAAAATGCTTATTGCTCTCAATTTGATCTTCAAAACGCACTATATCGTGCTACAGATCTTATACACTGCTAAACAAGAATCGTTATGAGACTAACAGCCATTTGTAAAACGAAACTCAGTGTGTTCGTCACGCGTTTATCATTTCTAATAAATTATTAACCATTGGATGATAAAAACAAGCTGTCATCACGCCATTTATAATAAAAGTCTTTGTGGGTAACTGCTACCAATTTTATGTGCGAAGGTGAGTTTTTCGTTGATATATGTGTGTATATGTGATGTATTTTCAATGCCCCCTTGTTTTTTTTCTAATTAAAGTTTACTCAACTGTAAAAATATATGTACAGACATAAATGAAACTATAACAAGATGTAATGTCTGACATTATGCTTTTGCAAGAGTTATGCTCCGATTTAGACTGTCACATCAGTTTATACCATTTTAAATTAGGGTTCCTTTCATAGCAGAAAAACCCGATTTCAAAAGTTTACCCAAGCTAACAAGTATTTTCTGTATGCGGGGATAGACCACCTTTCTATGATTCAGAACCCAAAAGGTATAAGTATACGGAGTCTTTATGATATGTTTTTCATTAGCCTATCAAACGAAGAATAACAAAATGTATGTAATATTTAAGAAAATGATGTGAAGGTTTGTTAGTTGTTCCCGGTGATTGGTGATTTAGTTGCATTATGTTTATCTTTTCAGCTTCTCATTCTGGGAACAGACAAAATATGGTGGTGTTCGAATACTTAGATGTAGATAAATTTCTGACTAAAGAAGATTTTTGTTTACTCGAAGAGTCCAAGAGATGGCCGTGGAAATTCACTCATTTTATTTTAGATGAAAAATGCTTTAAATGTCAATTTACGCACATTTCTACAAAGCCACAACATCTTATCCTTTTGGATTATGAGATAAGATATTTGTTATATTCTGATTTCTTCTGGTGCAAAAATTGTTATATTCAAGCAATCTATAATCATTTTCCATCCGACGAATGCGAATTCTGTCACCGTGTTTAGGTAATATATTAAAGTAATTTAATATTATTACTGTTACTACTGTTGTCATCAAGACTGAGTACAAATTATTTTTTAAATTATGTTTGCTGTTGTCATCTAGGACTGCGAGTATAACATTACTGTTGTTGCCATTAAAACTTTGCATGTAAGTTATTTTTTAAATTATGATTAGGAACTCTAGTCATGAACACTTTGCGAACACTAATTAAGGCATCACGGTATGCCGAGGTGCTGCCACTTAAGAAAAAAAAAAAAACATTACTTTCCTGCTAGAATAATAAAATTATTGAAAATATGTTCAAGCAAATGTGTTTTAATAGTAATGAAGTATTTTTACATCGCAAAGTTTTCAGAAATAGTTGTTATAGCTAAAATTTTTAGGTATACTAAAAACGGACGTTTTTAGCAAAAGTGAAAATTTTTGCACATCGAAGACATTGTCTATGAAAAATTTGCTTTGTAAAAATACTTCATCGCTATTTATAGACATTTGCTAGAACATATTTTCAATAATTATTCTAGTAGGAAAGTAATGTTTTTTTTTTAGTTGACGGTTTTATTTTTTCTAAAGTGGCGGCACCTCTGCATACCGTAACGCCTTAAGTTGAAAATTATTATTACCCTACATGTTAAAATACATGTTAAGTGAAGATTACATATTTTATGATTGTGAAATAAAACTATAAAAATAAACAATTAATATTTTATTAATAAACCTTAAATCACTAACCTTTATCAATTACCTTTACCTTCTGCCCGCCCATTTCTACTTCTCTGCCCACGTCTACCTATCTATCCAGTTCTACCTATTTGCTTGCCTAAGTCTACCTAATAGTCCGTCCACCTCTACCTATCTGCCCACACGTACCTACCTGCCTACGTCTACTTACCTGCCCACCTATACCTATCAGATATCAATCAGTGGGAAGATAGGTAGTGGTGACCTATCCAGATAGGCTATCTGCTTACCACTACCTATCTTCCCACCTCTACCAATTTGCTCACCACTACATATCTTTTCACCTCTACCAAACTAAGTAGAACCTTTTCCCATAAAATTACAAAGTATGTAACAGAGGTATGAAAAATACATCACTTTGATATTCAATACATACCATCTTACATTGTACATGAGTTATTTTATAAATAATTTCAGTTTTACAATGCTCAAGGTCCCTAGTAGAACATTTAAAAATATTTAATAAAGACGATTTTATTGGCGTTTCAAAAAAACGTCGCAAATATTCTTCACCATCACAGCTTTCAGTAATATTCCACCATATGTGCTGTATGTTTGTAAAATTCAAAATTTTTAAACTTCATCAATTTTCTGCTGAATCACCTAAGTAAACACTAGAAACTAGACATGAACTGCTTTCTTTTCTAAAATTGGATACATTTACAGCATGTCTTTCTTCCTGAAAATGTACGGAACCACTAACTTCGTCAGCACTGCACTTTTCTTGGTTCATAATGTTTGCCCTTGTTATTTTTTGCAATTTTCGATATTTAGCAATAACTTTTTTTCTAAACCCGCCACTTCGCTTTAGCTGGATCCATTTTTTAAATCCATAATGGTTTTAGTCATCAAAATTCGTAAAAGTTCTTTGTAATTAATTTACTTAACCTTGTGCGTACAATATGGCGTCAAGGTTTTAAAAATGCAATATTCAGGATAGTTTCGGGATTCTTTATCATTTATGAGAGCAAAAAGGCACCAATTAAATGCTTTTACTCGTGTAAAAGCCAGGATCCTTGCTTAAACAAGATTTCTAGCAAAACTTGTACAATAAATAGCGTTTCCAAGACTACATGGCTTGTACGCATCCTAACAACGCATTTTTGTAGAGATGTGTTTGTCTTGGATACGACTTTATTCAGACTTAAGTACTTGCCGTAGAGTAAAAGTCCCATATCATGCTACTATAGGACTAGCTCTTGAGAATATCACAAATTTTTATTTCTAATGCGCTTTCGAAACTTATTTTAGAAGATCATTACTCTTAGTTTTAATTTAGCATTTAGCAGTGCAATAACAAGCCGGCATACATCGACCAAAACTATTCTGTGGCTTTTTTAGGATTTCTCGCATTATAAGATGCTATTTCTAAGAGCAAATTGCTTGTTGGGAACAGATTATAAAAATGGGTGACTATGAAAGCAAACCTTCTTGAATTACCTGTGTAATTCCTCAAGGATCAATTTTGGGCCCCTTGCTTTTTCTAAATTTATGTTAACAATATATCAAAAGTAGATATAGAGGGCCATATTACCTTGTAAGCAGATGACACTTGCCTTTTTTATTTTGGTCATGATATCCTTGAAATCACAAAACAAGCACAAGAGGATCTAAATACATATAACAGGTGGTGCCAATACAACCTACTAACTATAAATACAAAAAAAACCTTACATGATATTTTCCGCCAAAAATAAAAAAAATTAAAGATTTCCCTCCACTTACCGTTAATAACGAAAATTTGCATCAATCACGTGAAGAAAAATATCTCGGTCTTATATTAACATCTCTTACACAGAATGGTACATTGTGTACCAAGGGAAATATACGCTATACACTGTATAACACCCTGGTAAAATCAAAACTAGACTATCTTATTGAAATATGGAGTTGTGTTGCAGAATCTAACATTAAACGCCTTGAAACTACACAAAATAAAGTTATCAAAGGTTCTTCTACAGTTTAAATACTTAACACCTACACGTACATTATATAAAAAGACCAAATTATTCAATCTTAAACAAATATACACATAATATATAATACTTGTATCCTTATACGAAAAATTCTAAATAAACAAATTCATACAGAAATTAACCTGGAGAAAAGAACATTTAAACATAATCTCAGAAGAAAAAATATACTAAAATCACATTGTCCAAGGACTCAGTATGGAAAAAGAAATTTGCTATATGGTGGAGTGCAACTTTATAACAAATTACCAAATGACATAAAAGAATGTGAATTGATATCTACTTTTAAAACTAAGCTCAAAACTTACATTTGCACAAACGTGTTTTAAAGTAAAGTATTACCTACCTACATGTGTACACTGTCGACAAATCATAGAATAAACTAAATGTAATTTAAGCAAAATCTCATTTTAAGTGAACTATGTTCTTATGAGAATAAAGATCTTAACCATATATAAAATATATAATTATGCAATAATATTGTATATACATACGTAATTTCTTATTAGTTATTAGATAAGGAATAAATTGGCTGTGAAGCGGTACACAAAATGGCGGCTGTATATCAGGATTTCTAGGTCAACTAGATTTTGGTATCAAATATTTAGTCTAAAGATACGATCTTGTGAGGATCTGATGAGGAGTAGGGACATGGCTACTGGATCTCAGTGATGGCAATACCTAGAAATATCAAGTTTGATGGTTAATGTTTAGTCTCGGGGTGCAGCTTCTAGGTACGGTTTTGTGAGAGTCTGATTAGGAGCAGGGACATGGCTACTGGATTTAACTGATAGTAATACTTTCCTACCAATACCTACAAATGAACCTAACTGTCAAAATTCAAGTTTTTAGACGCTATAATCTTGGATATTTCGTGATGAGTGACAGTCAGTGGTATTTCGCTATTATACAAAATGTCCCATAATAAGTGAATCAAATTGTTATGGGAGGTAGCTTAGTTCAAGTCCTATCAAATAAAAAAAAAACAAAAGTTATTGTTGTAATGTAAGTCTTTGTATATAATTATATGTACCTAAACCTAATAAAATATACTTAATAAAAATCTACGTTTGTTTTTATTATTAGGAACCGTGTCAACCCTAGCATAATAGCCACTGTCTAGGCGCTGTCGGCATTTTCGCAGAAACCAAAGGCGTTGGATCACTGTATGATTTTAACACTGTGCTAATATCATGAAGTAGCGAACTACAGATATTATACTTGGGAATTCTTATTTAAAAACATGTTTAATTATTCAAAGCAGAAAGTCAACCACCAGCGAATGACAGAGAAGAACAAAACGATGTTACACAACCAAGTGTGAAAAAATTGGATGCACCAATAGTGAATGATGATGACAAACAAACCGCACCTAACGGATTACTAAGTAAACCAATGTTAGATGAACCAGTTTTGGGCGAGAAAATGTTTGATAAACCCATGTTCTCCGCAGGTTTGAACTTAAAATGCTTATTTTTATTTGAACAAACAAAATAAGTCTATAAAGTGTACGTCTTACCGTCAATACCCCGTTCAGTCAACAATTTTAAAAACTCGTTACAAGAGACTTCTGTTTTTATTTGTGATTTCAATTTTATTATTAATTTTTAATTTCTAGTCAATTGACCTATCCATTCTACAACATAGACAACAGAATGATAGACAAACACGAAACTTTGCTATGTGATTATCCGTGTTTTGACGGAACCCTAATATCACGAAGCAGCGAACTACAAATACTTTTTAATTCTAATATTAAGTTTATTTTTTATTCAAAGAAAAGAATGGAAAAAATCCACGAGGTCAAGTAAGCCAGGCAAAACTAAAAAACGAAATGCAAACAAGTATAGAAAATTCAGACAGTCCAATAAAGGGTATTAAAGAAAAGGCAGCTGCAAATAAAGATGGATTACTAGCTGAACCAATGTTAGATGAACCAGTTTTGGGCGAGAAAATGTTTGATAAACCCATGTTCTCCGCAGGTTTGAACTTAAAATGCTTATTTTTATTTGAACAAACAAAATAAGTCTATAAAGTGTACGTCTTACCGTCAATACCCCGTTCAGTCAACAGATTAAAAAACTCGTTATAGGAGACTTCCGTTTTTTGTTTTGTGATTTCAATTTAATTATCCAGCGACATTTTTAATTTCAAGTCAATTGACTTATCCATTCTACAACACAGACAACAAAATGACAGGCAACTACCAATCTTTGCAATGTGATTATCCGTGTTTTGACAGAACCCTAATTTCACGAAGCAGCGAACCACAAATAGGTACTTTTTAATTCTAATATTAAGTTTATTTTTTAATCAAAGAAAAGAGTGGTAAAGATCCACGAGGTCAAGTAAGCCAGGCAAAACTACAAAACGAAATGCAAACAAGTATAGAAAATTTAGACAGTCCAATAAAGGGTATTAAAGAAAAAGCAGCTGCAAATAAAGATGGATTACTAGCTGAACCAATGTTAGATGAACCGGTTTTGGGCGAGAAAATGTTTGATAAACCCATGTTCTCCGCAGGTTTGACCTTAAAATGCTTATTTTTATTTAAACAAACAAAATAAGTCTATAAAGTGTACGTCTTACCGTTCAGTTAACAGATTTAAAAACATCGTTACAAGAATTCAAAGACTTTCGTTTTATTTTGTGATTTAAACTTTATTTAATTATCAACCGACATTCTTAATTTCAAGTCAATTGACCTATCCATTCTACAATACAGACAACAGAATGACAGGCAACTACCAAACTTTGCTTTGTGATTATTCCTGTTGTAACGGAACCCTAATATCACGAATCATTGAACTACAAATACTTTATCATTCTAAAACTAAGTTTATTTTTCATTCAAAGAAACGAGTGGAAAAAATCCACGAGGCCAAGTAAGCCAAGCAAAACTACAAAACGAAATGCCAACAAGTATGGAAAATTCAGACAGTCCAATAAAGGGTATTAAAGAAAAAGCAGCTGCGACTAAAGATGGATTACTAGCTGAACCAATGTTAGATGAACCAGTTTTAGGCGAGGCAATGTTTGATAAACCCATTTTCGATAAACCCATGTTCTCCGCAGGTATGAATTTAAAATGCTTATTTTTTATTTGAACAAACAAAATAAGTCAAAAAAGTGTACATCTTACCGCCAATACCCCGTTCAGTCAACAGATTTAAAAACTCGTTACAAGAGACTTCAGTTATTTTTTTTGTAATTTCAATTTTATTATCCACCGACATTTTTAATTTCTAGTCAATTGACCTATCCATTCTACAACACAGACAACAGAATGACAGGCAACTTTCAAACTTTGCTTTATGATTATCCGTGTTGTGACGGAACCCTAATATCACGAATAATTGAACTACAAATACTTTATCATTCTAATACTAAGTTTATTTTTTATTCAAAGAAAAGAGTGGAAAAAATCCACGAGGTCAAGTAAGCCAAGCAAAATTACAAAACGAAATGCAAACAAGTATGGAAAATTCAGACAGTCCAATAAAGGGTATTAAAGAAAAAGCAGCTGCGACTAAAGATGGATTACTAGCTGAACCAATGTTTGATGAACCAGTTTTGGGCGAGGCAATGTTTGATAAACCCATTTTCGATAAACCCATGTTCTCCGCAGGTTTGAACTTAAAATGCTTATTTTTATTTGAACAAACAAATAAAGTCAAAAAAGTGTACGTCTTACCGTTCAGTTAACAGATTTAATAACATCGTTACAAGAATTCCCGCGAAATAGGTTCCCGCGGTACAGACCTAATCTAGTTTGGGGACCAATAGATATTGTGTTAAATAAGTTATAATTAGAATATTGTTATTTTGAAGTTTTAGTTATCTCTTTTGTATATCTTTTGGTAAAATAAACTATTCTTATTCTTATTCTTATTCAAAGACTTTCGTTTTATTTTGTGATTTCAATTTAATTATCAACGGACATTCCTAATTTCAATTCAATTGACCTATCCATCCTACAACACAGACAACAGAATGACAGGCAAATACCAAACTTTGCTTTGTGATTTACCGTGTTTTGACGGAACCCTAATATCACGAATCATGGAACTACAAATACTTTATATGTAATTCTAATACTAAGTTTATTTTTATTCAAAGAAAAGAGTGGAAAAAATCCACGAGGTCAAGTAAGCCAGGCAAAACTACAAAACGAAATGCAAACAAGTATGGAAAATTCAGACAGTCCAATAAAAGCTATTAAAGAAAAAGCAGCTGCAACTAAAGATGGATTACTAGCTGAACCAATGTTAGATGAACCAGTTTTGGGCGAGGAAATGTTTGATAAACCCATTTTCGATAAACCCATGTTCTCCGCAGGTTTGAACTTAAAATGCTTATTTTATTTGAACAAACAAAATAAGTCTATACAGTGTACGTCTTACCGTCAATACCCCGTTCAGTCAACAGATTTATCAAATTTGTTACAAGAATTCAAATACTTTTATTTTATTTTGTGATTTAAATTTAATTATCTACCGACATTCTTAATTTCAAGTCAATTGACCTATCCACTCTACAACACAGACAACTGAATGACAGGTAATTACCAAATTTGCTATGTGATTATCCGTGTTTTGACAGAACCTTAATATCACGAAGCAGCGAACTACAAATACTTTAAAATTCTAATCCTCAGTTTATTTTTATTCAAAGAAAAGAGTGGAAAAAATCCACGAGGTCAAGTAAGTCAGGCAAAACTACAAAACGAAATGCAAACAAGTATGGAAAATTCAGACAGTCCAATAAAGGGTATTAAAGAAAAAGCAGCTGCAAATAAAGATGGATTACTAGCTGAACCAATGTTAGATAAACCAGTTTTGGGCGAGGAAATGTTTGATAAACCCATTTTCGATAAACCCATGTTCTCCGCAGGTTTGAACTTAAAATGCTTATTTTTATTTGAACAACCAAAATAAGTCTCAAAAGTTTACGTCTTACCGTCAATACCCCGTTCAGTCAACAGATTTAAAAAACTCGTTACATGAATTCAAAGATTTCCGTTTTATTTTGTGATTTCAATTTAATTATCCACCGACATTCTTAATTTCAAGTCAATTGACCTATCCATTCTTCAACACAGACAACAGAATGACAGGCAACTACCAAACTTTGCTTTGTGATTTACCGTGTTTTGACGGAACCGTAATATCAGGAATTATTGAACTACAAATACTTTATAATTCTCATACTAAGTTTATTTTTTATTCAAAGAAAAGAGTGGAAAAAATCCACGAGGTCAAGTAAGCCAGGCAAAACTACAAAACGAAATGCAAACAAGTATGGAAAATTCAGACAGTCCAATAAAGGGTATTAAAGAAAAAGCAGCTGCAAATAAAGATGGATTACTAGCTGAACCAATGTTAGATGAACCAGTTTTGGGCGAGAAAATGTTTGATAAACCCATGTTCTCCGCAGGTTTGAACTTAAAATGCTTATTTTTATTTGAACAAACAAAATAAGTCTAAAACGTGTACGTCTTACCGCCAATACCCCGTTCAGTCAACAGATTTAAAAAATTCGTTACATGAATTCAAAGACTTCCGTTTTATTTTGTGATTTCAATTTAATTATCCACCGACATTCTTAATTTCAAGTCAATTGACCTATCCATTCTTCAACACAGACAACAGAATGACAGGCAACTACCAAACTTTGCTTTGTGATTTACCGTGTTTTGACGGAACCGTAATATCAGGAATTATTGAACTACAAATACTTTATAATTCTCATACTAAGTTTATTTTTTATTTAAAGAAAAGAGTGGAAAAAATCCACGAGGTCAAGTAAGCCAGGCAAAACTACAAAACGAAATGCAAACAAGTTTGGAAAATTCAGACAGTCCAATAAAGGGTATTAAAGAAAAAGCAGCTGCAAATAAAGATGGATTACTAGCTGAACCAATGTTAGATGAACCAGTTTTGGGCGAGAAAATGTTTGATAAACCCATGTTCTCCGCAGGTTTGAACTTAAAATGCTTATTTTTATTTGAACAAACAAAATAAGTCTAAAAAGTGTACGTCTTACCGCCAATACCCCGTTCAGTCAACAGATTTAAAAAATTCGTTACATGAATACAAAGACTTCCGTTTTATTTTGTGATTTCAATTTAATTATCCACCGACATTCTTAATTTCAAGTCAATTGACCTATCCATTCTTCAACACAGACAACAAAATGACAGGCAACTACCAAACTTTGCTTTGTGATTTACCGTGTTTTGACGGAACCGTAATATCAGGAATTATTGAACTACAAATACTTTATAATTCTCATACTAAGTTTATTTTTATTCAAAGAAAAGAGTGGAAAAAATCCACGAGGTCAAGTAAGCCAGGCAAAACTACAAAACGAAATGCAAACAAGTTTGGAAAATTCAGACAGTCCAATAAAGGGTATTAAAGAAAAAGCAGCTGCAAATAAAGATGGATTACTAGCTGAACCAATGTTAGATGAACCAGTTTTGGGCGAGAAAATGTTTGATAAACCCATGTTCTCCGCAGGTTTGAACTTAAAATGCTTATTTTTATTTGAACAAACAAAATAAGTCTATAAAGTGTACGTCTTACCGCCAATACCCCGTTCAGTCAACAGATTTAAAAAATTCGTTACATGAATACAAAGACTTCCGTTTTATTTTGTGATTTTAATTTAATTATCCACCGACATTCTTAATTTCAAGTCAATTGACCTATTCATTCTATAACACAAACAGATTAACAGGCAACTACCATACTTTGCTTTGTGATTTACCGTGTTTTGACGGAACCCTATATCACGAATCATCAAACTACAAATACTTTATAATTCTTATACTAAGTTTATTTTTTATTCAAAGAAAAGAGTGGAAAAAATCCACGAGGTCAAGTAAGCCAGACAAAATTACAAAACGAAATGCAAACAAGTATGGAAAATTCAGACAGTCCAATAAAGGGTATTAAAGAAAAAGCAGCTGCGACTAAAGATGGATTACTAGCTGAACCAATGTTAGATGAACCAGTTTTGGGCGAGGAAATGTTTGATAAACCCATTTTCGATAAACCCATGTTCTCCGCAGGTTTGAACTTAAAATGCTTATTTTTATTTGAACAAACAAAATCAGTCTAAAACGTGTACGTCTTACCGCCAATACCCCGTTCAGTCAACAGATTTAAAAAATTCGTTACATGAATTCAAAGACTTCCGTTTTATTTTGTGATTTCAATTTAATTATCCACCGACATTCTTAATTTCAAGTCAATTGACCTATTCATTCTATAACACAAACAGATTAACAGGCAACTACCATACTTTGCTTTGTGATTTACCGTGTTTTGACGGAACCCTATATCACGAATCATCAAACTACAAATACTTTATAATTCTCATACTAAGCTTATTTTTTATTTAAAGAAAAGAGTGGAAAAAATCCACGAGGTCAAGTAAGCCAGGCAAAACTACAAAACGAAATGCAAACAAGTTTGGAAAATTCAGACAGTCCAATAAAGGGTATTAAAGAAAAAGCAGCTGCAAATAAAGATGGATTACTAGCTGAACCAATGTTAGATGAACCAGTTTTGGGCGAGGAAATGTTTGATAAACCCTTTTTCGATAAACCCATGTTCTCCGCAGGTTTGAACTTAAAATGCTTATTTTTATTTGAACAAACAAAATAAGTGTATAAAGTGTACGTCTTCCCGTCAATACCACGTACAGTCAACAGATTTAAAAAATTCTATACCAGAATTCAAATACTTCCGTTTTATTTTGTGATTTCAATTTGATTATCCACCGCCATTCTTAATTTCAAGTCAATTGACCTATCCATTCTACAACACAGACAACAGAATGACAGACAACTACCAAACTTTGCTTCGTGATTATCCATGTTTTGACGGAACCCTAAGATCTCGAAGCAGTAACTGTTACTTTATAATTCTTATCCTAATTTTATTTTATATTCAAAGAAAAAAGTGGAAAAAATCCACGAGGTCAAGTAAGTCAGGCAAAGCTATATAACGAAATGCAAACAAGTGTGGAAAATTCAGACAGTCCAATAGAGGGTATCAAAGAAAAAGCAGCTGCACCTAAAAATGGATTACTAGCTGAACCAATGTTAGATGAACCAGTTTTGGGCGAGGAAATGTTTGATAAACCCATTTTCGATAAACCCATGTTCTCCGCAGGTTTGAACTTAACATTATTATTTTATTTGAAACAATTAACATAAATTTTAATTTGACCAAACAAAATAAGTCTTTAAAGTGTACTACGTCTTACCGTCAAAACCCCGTTTAGTCAACAGATTTAAAAAATTCGTTACAAGAATTCAAAGACTTCCGTTTTATTTTGTGATTTCAATTTAATTATCAACGGACATTCCTAATTTTAAGTCAATTTACCTATCCATTCTACAACACAGACAACAGAATGACAGGCAACTACCAAACTTTGCTTTGTGAATAACCGTGTTTCGATGGAACCCTAATATCACGAATCATGGAACTACAAACACTTTATAATTCTAATACTAATTTTATTTTTATTCAAAGAAAAGAGTGGAAAAAATCCACGTGGTCAAGTAAGCCAGGCAAAACTACAAAACGAAATGCAAACAAGTATGGAAAATTCAGACAGTCCAATAAAGGGTATTAAAGAAAAAGCAGCTGCAACTAAAGATGGATTACTAGCTGAACCAATGTTAGATGAACCAGTTTTGGGCGAGAAAATGTTCGCTGAACCCATGTTCGCAGGTTTGAACTTAAAATACTTCGTTTGATTCGAACCTACCAAAAAGTTCTGTTTAATTTACTTTTTATACAATGTACGTGATCTATTAGATGAAATTGTGTAAAAAATACGCTTGGTCATTCATAGTTTTCGCTTTTTTCCCTATGCTCAAATTATGTATCCACCTACAAGTCTAATTTCAGCCCCAAGTGGCCTAACCGTGGACACCGACAGATATACTGGGTCCACTGGTTTCCTCAAAGGAGATGGTCAGAATCGGCCTTAACCGCGTACATGAAATAAATTTGTACTAAAATTTCTGTTAGATTTATTCGTAGCTAGTTTCACTTTCATAATAACACGGACACACATATTAAAATAATATAAGTACTTAATGTCGCAGCCAGTCATGAGAGCGAATACCGAACGAAACGAAAGGGCGCCATCTACCAAATAGTCCACAAACTACGCTTCCAGCGTGCTTTGATAGAGTCATGCGTGACGCAATCGGCAGTCACAGCTTTTTATTTCACGATTCATGCTTTTCTTCTGGATTCTGATAGAGATTACATTACGACTGACATTTGAGCATGACCCTTTTAAATATATCAGAATCATCGTGAAACATTGTTACAACTATGAACGTTTCAAACGCGCTTAAGTTTATTTTCGCAATGCCATATGAAAATAACCTCAAAATAAAAACGATTTATCATAAAAAGTTATTATAGGATGGTGTCCGTTTTAAATGGATAGTCAAACCGTGTTATTCTGAATTTGTTCTTTATCATTGACCACAATATATTTGTGTACACTCTTAAGGCATTTTGCTTATGGGGAACTGACCTTCTCCTTTGAGATGCACCATCTGACATAGCAGATCTGAATTTTGCTATAAAGGTTTCCATTATTAGACAGGACCCTAAAACAGTTATGAATTGTGGGTTAGCAAAGTACCTACTACTGAATTTTAATTTCAAGTTTATTGCAGAGTCAGTTGAAGGTAAACGAGAAGAGAAACAACCAAGTGTGAACAAATTAGATGCATCAATAGGGAATGATGATAACGAACCAACTGCATCTGAAGACGGATTACTAAGTAAACCAATGTTAGACGAACCAGTTTTGGGCGAGAAAATATTCAATAAACCTATGTTCTCAGCAGGTATGGACATAAAATAGGAGTTTTGGAATTTTTTAAGAAAAGCGTATTTATTTGACAGCTTACAAATTTAAAAACACAAATAATTTTAAAAAGTTCCTCAGCCAAGATCAAGTAGTTACAAAAAATTCGGTAAACAGGTATGGTGGAAAAATTCGTTGTTCCAGATACGACCTCGGTGGCGCAGTTGTTTATCTGTTCGAATCCAGGCCCAAACAACCTTTTCCTAAATTTATTTGTTTATTTACTACATTACACTATCTTAACAGCTAAGCCAATGTAATAGTGCAATAAACATCAACAATATAATATTATACACATAAATAACAGTACGATTTCACACAAAACGACAATCAAGTAACATTATAAGCAACAATTTTATCTATCTAGGTATAACAAATAACAAACAAGGCTGTTCTTGTGAACTCACCCAGAGAGCAAAAATATAGGTCTGTGTGATCGTGGATCTTGTTGAGCAGAAACAGTTGTAGGGCTCGTGTCAGGGGAGCCTTCTGGTGAAGATTTGTCCTGCTGTTTCCTATGGCGAACAGTCGGCCACTTCGCACACTAAGGGAGTCCTTGGGCACTCTTAGCTTAAATTCCATTATCAAAACCGAATTAAATTGAACTCCACGCCGTATTTTGAAGAGGTATGATGTCAAAGTAAGCTCTGGTCGAACCTCCAACTTGTTGTAGCCAACCATACTGTCACGTTGTGATATTTAATTATCATACCGTTCTTCTTAATCC
Organism: Ypsolopha sequella; assembly: GCA_934047225.1. Taxonomy (NCBI): domain Eukaryota; kingdom Metazoa; phylum Arthropoda; class Insecta; order Lepidoptera; family Ypsolophidae; genus Ypsolopha; species Ypsolopha sequella. Next base: position 9,538,927 of record OW204009.1, read on the forward strand.
CCACTAACCCCCTCTCTACCCTGCTCCCGCGCATGTTCCCGCGCGGCCCTCGAGTCATTTTTCTTTCGGCAGCACGCCAGTCGCTTATACCACCTCAGCGCGACTCCACGCTGCCCGTCGGCGTGCCAGCCGCTATCGCGATAGCGATAGATTACGCCCTAAAATCGCAGTTCTTGTGTCCCCATACTTTGGGGAGGAAGTCTGGGACTCACCATCTGGCCAGATTCTCAGCCGGTCCACCTAATCTACGAGGCGTCATCTCTTCCCTTGACGGAGCTGACGCCTACATCTGAACAGGACTACTGGCTGAGCATCCTTGACCTCTCACCTAGAACTACGGCGGCTGCGGTCTCACTGTCGGGACCTCCAAGTACTTCCACTCGACTAGGGGAGTACTTGACCGTAACGAGCTACAACAAAGAACTGATCAGTGTGTAGGGACTTCGACCTACCGCGACCCTCTTTATCTCCTCACTTATTATTTTAAAATATATGTATTGAACTTTCTTATTGTTTTATTTATTCTTAATTAACTTAGTTTCTTAGGCCTCTTCTAGGCAACCTTTTATGTTATATAAAAACGTTACATTGGCGCCCCTTACGTGTGTAAACTGTTCAGTTCTTTGTCTTGGATCTTACGTGGCTTGTTGTGTGTGTGTGTTTTTTTGTGAAGTCTCTCGTTCTTTTGTTCTGTTCCGTGCTCATCAACTAGGGTGCACTGAGAAGAAATCTCTCTTATTAATTTCTAAATTCTTGTTTACTGTATTCTCAGCTACCTCTTTACACACTAGTTGACTTCATTTTCTCTAAATATTAGTAATATTTTTATCTGTAATATCTCATTTGTCTAGCTTATCATATTTTTTATGAACGAACAAAAGAAATCCGTCTGTTTTGTTTGTCTTTATTGTAACAGAACGAAGTATTTTTGTCTTGGCGTTTACACTTCCCTAAAGGCCGTTATATTTTTTTTCGCGTCTACCCTCTTGTTTTTTTTTACACTATGGTTGTGCGATTCTGCTCTTGTCTGTCTTCTAAATCTGTTCATTGGCATTTTACTAGTCATGACCGGTAATATCTCCCTGTTAGATCCCTTGATATTTTTATTTTGTTATTCTTCTATATCTAAATGACACTTCTTTAACTAAATTGAAATTTCTACTATTAATGTAAATCTTTTATTTACAATTTTTTCTTTGAATTCCCTTGTTCTTTTATAACTTAAAGCTTTTTGCGTAAAATTTATTTAATTACTTTGCTAAATCCTTCTAGCTGTCATGTCATTTCTTGACACATTCTATAGGTACTGATACCCCTTTCTTTTACTACTTCCCTTGATAATAAGGACTGTTCCTTATTTTGTGTCGAGAACCGATTCTTTGTTGTAGCTCGTTACGGTCAAGTACTCCCCTAGTCGAGTGGAAGTACTTGGAGGTCCCGACAGTGAGACCGCAGCCGCCGTAGTTCTAGGTGAGAGGTCAAGGATGCTCAGCCAGTAGTCCTGTTCAGATGTAGGCGTCAGCTCCGTCAAGGGAAGAGATGACGCCTCGTAGATTAGGTGGACCGGCTGAGAATCTGGCCAGATGGTGAGTCCCAGACTTGCTCCCCAAAGTATGGGGACACAAGAACTGCGATTTTAGGGCGTAATCTATCGCTATCGCGATAGCGGCTGGCACGCCGACGGGCAGCGTGGAGTCGCGCTGAGGTGGTATAAGCGACTGGCGTGCTGCCAAAAGAAAAATGACTCGAGGGCCGCGCGGGAACATGCGCGGGAGCAGGGTAGAGAGGGGGTTAGTGGGGATTAAGAAGAACGGTATGATAATTAAATATCACAACGTGACAATACCCATAAATATTTGTGTTTTTAGATTTCTTTCTGATAAATATAATGTATTTCTAGTTTGAAATGCACTCTAATAATAATATCTGTAAAGTATACTTCATTTCTTATAAATGAAGTATACTTTACAATATAATTAATCTTTTGAAGGTTTTCATCTACGTTATGATCACCAAGGATGACGTAATTCACGTTAACAACTTCATTATTAATTATGACTAGGCGAACCACAAAAAATATGTCATCTACAGAAGTATTTACGTTTTTTTGATGGAAACCTAAAATAAAAAAAATATATGAATACTATATGATTAATAATTAATATATGATTAAATTACGGGAACTTAAGAATTATAATTTCAAGTTTATTGCAGAATCACATCAAGGACAAACAGACACAATACCACCAGGTCAAGCAAGTGATCAACAAACAGGTACAATACCACCAGGTCAAGCAAGTGATCAACAAACAGGTACAATAACATCAGGTGAAGCAAGTGACCAAGAAAAACAAAACGATGATACACAACCAAGTGGGAATAAATTAGATGCGCCAATAGCGAAAGATGATAACGAATCAACCGCACCTAAAGATGGATTACTCAGTAAACCAATGTTAGACGAACCAGTTTTGGGCGAGAAAATATTCGATAAACCCATGTTCTCAGCAGGTTTGGGCATAAAATATCAGTATTGGAATTTTGTAAGAAAATCTTATTCATACGACGGCTTAAATAGTAGGGTTTCAATTTTTCAAACAGCTATTTGACTAAGCCAATTAGATTTTCTTATCCTAGGTTTTTTCTTACGAGGTGCCGGTTTGTTTACAAAAAATATGTTTATTTATTTTCAATGCATGTGCTCGTAAAGGCCTACTTTTAATGCATCAAAACCGAACAGAAAGTCGATTATTTTGCCCTAGGGCTTTATTATTTTTTTTTTATTTATTTGCAATGGTTGGCTAACCTGCAGCCTTTCCTGTGTACCATAGATGTTATACTTTTTTTTCCACTGTTTAACGGCTCTGGATACAATCCTTTTGAGCCAATAATAATTTAAAGTTCACAAGATTATATTTGGTTTTCATTTCCTCACACTATGCATTGAAAAACGTACACGGCCGTAAAAGCAATAAATTACTCGGTTACGTTTAAAACACTCGCTACGCTCGTATTTTAAATCGTCCTCGTAATTTATTCCTTTGCGCCCTTGTAGCATAAACTACTATTACATGCGTGACCAACTCAGTTGTGGGCGTGGTAAAATGTCATGCTGTTTCAATATCAAGCGTTAAAATTTGCCGATGACACTTGTATTATATCCGCGGAATGTAACGTTGGGAGCGCGCTCGCAAAATGACAAAAATATTTCGATAGCTTATTTAAATGGTCACATGATTCGGGTTTAATCTTAAATGCACAAAAAACAAAAAGTTGTCCCTATATCAAAACTGAAGGTAAGTACCATTGATTAATACATTTCCTAAATAAATTACATAATTAAACTAGAAGCAACCTGTATATGCCTTTTCCATTGTTTATGCTTACAAGGTTATCTTTGAGGCCATTGCAATGAAGAGTAAATTTTATCTTTGAACAAAAAAGATAAATCGTGGGCTTAATCTTGAAGGATCATGCAATTTTTGGTACCACATTCCGATAGCTATGTGTGATACGTCGTTGGATAGCTCTTCTTGATTTGAATATATAAGTTAATAGAATTGATTGGCAACAGCTTCCTCATATCTTGTTTGATGGAACGCATATCCCATTAAGCACTTAGGAATCATTTTTGTTTAACATGGGCAGAGAATATTAAGTATTACTACGTAAAGAAGCGACACTCACCTCCCCGCACGAGTTTATTGTCCCCCGCAAGTTAGCGGCAAATCTGGAGGCAGGCAGAGCTCGAGTACCACTCGTTCGCTGCGCGCGTATTTTGTTTTGTTTTATTACGATACTAATTTTTAATCAATATGGTTCGTTATTGTGGTATTTATGGATGCCTAGAAAACGGAGCAACCAATAAACAACGGAGATTTTTAAAATTTCCTTCCTTTCGATAAACCAAGGCATTTTCTTTTATGTACGTAAAAAACACCTCTGACTCTTCTGAAAGGATTTGTGTCGTGACGTGACGATGTTTAAATTTTATTTATATAAATTCGCGCGTGCCACCGTTACAAAATTGTGTCAACGCGCGTTTGAACGATCGTCGCCGTTGCGGCATCATAAAGGGAAGGCGAGCTGCGGGGTCATTTACCCCTGCGTTTGGACAGACGGGAGTCGATTAAAGAGTTTGTCTAATTTACTTTAAAGTTATGAAAAAGCGGCGGTAACTCAGGGGTAGAACGCTGGCCTCTCAATCTTGAGATCCAGGTTCAATCCGCGGTTGAGCATGCACCAATGAGTTTTTCGAAATTTACATAATGTGCATCGTATTTGCTTATAGGTAAGTACTTCCCACTTTCTGAACGGTAAAGGAAAACATCGTGAGGAAACCTAAAAATCGTGTATTTATGCCCGAAGCACGGCGATAGGGCTCACCTCCCATCACGTTGGGACGTAATATTTGTAGGTGAAACGCGGGTGTACCAAGTGTGGACTGTGACTTGCATTTCAAAGTTCACACTCGGAACACCTCTGACACCATCTCGGGCATTAAGGTCGTAACGATATATATATTTTTTAATACAAATTAATCCATGGGGAACCAGAACTAGGACCTAGGGATTAACCACGCTAAAATTTAGGCAGAGAATCACATAAGTTGCTGGCTTATAATGTTTTCCCTCTCGATCGAGGACGCTCACACGCTGTCATTTTATTGTGTCGTGTGAGATTTCTTATTCTGTGTTTTACTGTTTGTGCTTATAGTGGCGTGCACAGAACTTTTTGCTGGAAAAGCAAACAATGAGGGGTTTTCAAAGTCAAATTAAAAAAGAAAAAGTAGTACCGAACGACTCGATAGATGGTGCAGCTTGTACTAAAAGTGTCAATAAATGTGTTTCTGGCAACACTAGATTCATGTATTATTGCTAAGATCTATTGTTCTTTCCATTAGGGAAACCGTGTATTCCTATATTTTTACAATTATAGCCACAACCATGTTGAAAGTTGAATGAAACACCAAGTAGAAAACAAAACCATATATACACAACAAAATAAGAATATTTTTGTGAAGAGTGTTGTTGGATTTGACACTTGAATTGAATTTTTTTAGCCCACAACATATTGCTGCCCACAGATTAAAAAATAATCTTTGATTTTTGATACTTGAAAGCAGGGTAACGCCATCTATGTTCACCTCTGAAAGCTTGATCAGGGTCAGTCTGGAAAACCGCTCATTGGTCAAGAACAACAATAAAAAAAATATGAAAAAATTTAAATATCACTTTGAAAAAAGAAACTGTATGATGCCAGGGTAGACAATGTCTACCCTAGAGTGAAAATTTCCTATACAAACTTTTTTTTTCAAAGTGATATTTAAATTTTTCATACGTTTTTTATTGTTGTTCTTGACCAATTGCTTGCTTTTCCAGCAAAAAGTTCTGTGCACGCCACTTAATGACTCTAATGTTACTTGAAATAATAGTAGTTTATGCTACAAGGGCGAAAAGGAATAAATTACGAGGAAGATTTAAAACACGAGCGTAACGAGTGTTTTAAACGTAACCGAGTAATTTATTGCTCTTACGCCCGTGTATCATACTACGTTTTTCAATGCATAGTGTGAGGAAATAAAACAAATATAATCTTGTGAACTTTAAATTATGATTGGCTCAAAAGGACTGTATCCAGAGCCGATCCAAGTAACTTTTAAGGTTTTAGAAAGGTACTGAAAAGGTTCTAATACCTTTGTATGGAAATCTGCTCATAAGTCTTTGTAGTCTCAATTACTTTATATTAACGTTATATTAACCTCCTGAGTGCAAAAAGGGCCCACGTTGTAGAACCTTTCTGAGAGCTACAGCAAAACCTGTAGCTCTTATCTATAACCTTTCTAACTACTTACTCAAAACCGAAATATAACCTTCACAACCTTAATTTAACGTTAATATAACCATACAATACAACTAATAGGCACTACATTACTTTTGGATGTAACTCTATGACAACTTAAAACCTTTTTGATAGAAATGAATAACGCTTTTCCAGGACTTTCGGGTTTTAAAATGTTTCTGTTTAAGATTGTTTGTACGCAGAAACACTAATGGTGGGTTTAAATTACTTATTTATAATGGCGCCATTCCCTGTCATTATACCAAGTTTCAAAATGGCTAGATATGTAAGTGTTGTATTCTTAAAAAATAGTTAGTGGCATGTTAAAGTCAGATAAAATGCAAAACATAGTGCGATTGGTACATTATCGTGAAACTTTAGGATAATAGTGCTATATGCGAGACGGACCTTCGTAATTGCAAATTTTCAGGACATTTTAAATAAAAAAAATGAAAAAATAAGGTGTTTGATGGTTTGTCGCTTTAGAAATAAAAGTTATACTCATATATAAAAACGTATATTTAAAATTGTATAGAACATGTTATTTAATTTTGCTTCGTTGTATAAAAATGTTATTTTCAGTTCATTTTTTTATTTTATTTTAGTGAATAAATATGGCTGACGTTAGGAAATTACTAGAAAGCATTCAAGTTAACCTTTTCAGAACTATAACAGCTCAAAACTCTTAATTTTTGCCAAAGTAAGAGCTAAAGGTAATTTCGCGGAGCTATATAAAACCAAAAGGTGGTTTTCACAGCTTTCAGGTTATCGTCAGGAGTAATTCAATACTCGCCAGTCGCGACCACAACCATTAAGCAAAATCAAGTGTTCAAGTGTTCATCACAAGTGATATCAAGCAGCTACAGGCTGCTCCTTGAGTGCAAATAAGTTACTATTTCTTTTTTCAATTATGTTTAGTCAATAGGTACTTGTCTAACTTATGTTTTACCTTTACTACTGAATACATTTAAATTTAGCCTTAAGTAGTCCTCAACAGTGACCAGACTACCTATCTTGAAAAAAACGGACAAGTGCGAGTTGGACTCGCCCGTCGAGGGTTCCGTACAAATTTGTATATAAAAGAATACCCTGACTGACTGACTGACTGATTGACTGACTGATCTATCAACGCCGAGACCAAACAGCTAAACCTAGGAACATGAAATTTGCACCGTAGGTTCCTTTTATTGCGTAAACATCCGCTAATAAAGGATTTTTTGAAAATCAATTCATAATGAAATGGGGTAGAAACTTGTTTGGAAAATCATAATCCGTGGGAGTATCAACATATACTGAAGAGTCAACATACTTCGCATAAATACTCTTTTTAATAAATTATGAGAAAACTGTAAGAGGGTTTTACAAAACTCATCCCCCGAGGGGGTTAAATAGCGTGTTAAGTTATATATCGAAAATTGCATCCCTTGAGTGTATCTACTTAAAACTTTGCTTAAATATTCCTTCCTTAAAACGTATAATGAGATACATGTAGGAAAGTTTTCAAAAATTATCCATCCCCTAATGGGGATGAAATGGGTTAAAAAATTTGATATGGAAAATCACAATCCCTGGGCATATATAAACTTATATATTATGTATAACTTATATACATACATACACTTACTTACAACTTCGCATAAATCATATTGAGAAAAATAAGACACGTATAAGAAATTTTTTTTTTTAAAGAAAACCGTACGCATTACAGGATTTAGCGGGATGTTGAAGCTTTCATTGTAAAATATGAAACGCATTACATACTAAATTCACGCGGATGAAGACGTGGGCAACAGCTAGTTATAAATAATTCAGACTTTTTTTAATGATTAAATTACAAATGTATAGTTTTTAGATGTTTTCCTGTATTCATAGTATAAGATAATACTTGCCTGTCATAGTTCTAGGTCAACGGAAAGTACCCTATACATTTTGATTCCCTTGAATGAATTAATGTCGAAATATACGATTCTAGTGACATTAAAGCCGTATTTTTTTTTGCGTTAACATAAAAATTTATTTTTTTTGCAACTTCAAGTAACAGTAGACTTGAATATATGGTTTTAATTTCAATTGGATAACTTCACGCGTTCTTGAGATAAAGGGTCCAGACAGATAGATGGACAGGCGGGCAGACAGACGGACAACAAAGTGATCCTATAAGGGTTCTGTTTTTAAGGTTCCGTACCTAAAAGGTACAAAAGGAACCTTTATGGTGAGATTCCGTTGTCCGTCCGTCCGTCCGTCCGTATGCCACAGCCTCATAACTTTAGGACCGTTCAAGATAAAAACATGAAATTTGGCATATAAATAATTAATTTGCCCACATATCATAGTATACAAAAATTGAAAAATTTGAAAATTTTCAAAATATTTCAAAAACAAAAGTAAAAAAAAATAATAAAAAATATTATCCTAAAAATACAATGTGGGTATCAAATTGTAGATATTAAATAGCTGATTGTAAAAATATATACTTTTACTAAATTTACTCTCACAAGTTTCGAGAAATTTTGAAAAAACCACAAAAATATGTATGTTCCCCCCCTTATCTCCGAAACTGGTAGACCAAAAAATATGAAAACTGGCCAATTGCAGGGAAACTATAGAAGTTAAAAAAATTTAGCACAAATGAAAAATATAAAAAAACTAGCTTCTGCCCGCGGCTTCGCCCGCGTGGCCTACAGGAAACAAATAACTTTTTTTTCAGAAACAAACATTTAAAGTACTCTCACTCCCTCTGGGAATACAGGGACTCACCGATCAAAGTTTTTCCGAAAAAGTGTCAAAATCCCTATCAGTTGTCAAAAAATGTCAAATTTGAATACGGCAGCGTAATCGGCGACCCTAAATGCCCCTTGATACCGAGTTTCATGCAAATCAGAATGCTTCTTTAGACCTGTTCAAAAATTGTCAAAACCGGTCAAATTAAATTTTTTTTTGGTCATGTAGCTCCAGCTTGACCGATCACTATAATTGAAACCCAAACTCCTTAAAATTAGCCATTCGGCAGATATGGCCGATCAAAATTATAGCTATTTTTTTACCGTCATCTAGATCTCGCCGAGGACTTTTTTTGGAATACCATGAACATGGTTCTAGCATCAGCCGTTTAGGAGATACGGGCCTGTAAAGTTTTGACTTTTTCGGCAGGTAGATCTCGTCAAGACCTTTTCCTAGACATCCATCAACATGGGTCTAGCTCTAGCCGTTTGAGAGATGCAGGCTGTCAAAGTTTTGAGAAAAAAAAACTTTTTTTGGCATCCCATGGTCCAACCTCTAGGGATGTACCACCTTCCGTTCCAAAGATATTTTGCTTGGATATAGATAGATAGATAAACAGATAGATAGATGGATATATTGTGGATATATAGATAGGTAGATACCTCAAAAGGAAAAAATTGAAATCTAAAAGGATCACTTCTGTGGCTGTCTGTCTGTCCGTCTGTTACAGCCGATTGCTCTATCACACATACTTTCAAGATTTTTCATGTCCGCTATATTAAATTTCAACCATAAAAACGACACCCATATTGATATTTACACATTTCAACATTTCAACCCCATCGCACCCCAAGAGGGGATGATGGTATTTCACGTCCACTACATTGCATTTAGAAATCGTTGTTGTATTCTTAATCAGCGACCCGATAAACCATACAAACGATACCCATGTTGATTTTCAGAATTTGTCACCCCATTTCCCCCTTTTAGGGATTGAATTCGGAAAAAACCTGAAATACATGTTTACTTATTTATAGTTAGGAGTACTCCTGTGAAGTCTCGAATAAAATAATCTAACTAATCTTGTTTTCTCATACAAACTTTGGACACCCGTTTCACCCCCTTAGGGGGTGAATTTTGAAAAATCCTTTCTTATTGGATGCTAACACTATATAAGGTATCTTTGTGCAAAATTTAAAGTCTATAGGACTAGCGGTTTAGGCTGTGCGTTGATATATCACTCAGTTAGTCAGTCAGGACTTTGAATTTTATATATACAGATAAGTATAATACATAAAAAAAAATATTTTATAAAATACAATATGGATATCAAATTGTAGATATTGAAAATTTGATTGTAAAAACATATATTTTTATTATATTTATTCTCAATAGTTTCGAAAAATCTTAAAAAAAAACACAAAAATATGTATGTCCCCCCCCTCTTTATTTCCGAAACCGGTGGACCGAAAAATATGAAAAAAATTACAATTATAGATCATAACTGGCTAATTACAGGAAAACTATAGCGGTAAAAAAAATTGAGCAAAAGCGAAAAATATAAAAAAAGAATTATAATAAATAAAAAATATTTTTTATAAAAATACATTATGGGTATCAAATTGTAGGTATTAAAAAGTTTATTGTAAAAATGTATAGTTTGGCTATTTGCATTTATTTCGAGAAATCCTTGAAAAATCATTACGTAAAGATTACAGGACAATTAAAGCAGTTGAAAAAAATGACAAAATTAAATTTTTCATCCATAATATGGAACCCTAGGTATGCGAGTCTGACTCGCACTTGACCGGTTTTTTTCCTTTAGAGGTACGGAACCCTAATAATATATACTAACCGCTGTATTCATTATTCGTAGGAAATTTTCCGCACTTTCCATTTAAAATTTCCACTCCGTTTTTTTTAAATCACGCTGTGTTGGTTCAATTTGCAAGACATCGTAATTTGAATTCGCGGAGACAACTGATAATATTTGAGAATGCCTCTAAAGCTTTCAAATATTCTTGTAGGACATAAATCATGCCTTGAGCTCTGAACTATAGCCTTTTGGTCTTGGTTTTCACCATGCAGTCCTAATTTATTTGCCGAGACAACTTTTATACAGCCTAAAGGCTTTAGATAGGTTTTAGAAATAACTTCTAAGTAATTTCAACATTCCATAGCTTTGTGGTTATATCAAAGTTAAAAATTTAACCTTTAGATCTCACTTAAGCATAATCCTAGCCTCTCCAGAACCTAATCAAGAGTCTACAACAACTATAAGATCCTAGGACTTTAAGGTCGTGAAACACAAGTCAAAATAACGTTAATTTAAACTCTTGTCAACGGCTTAAAGGTTGTTATGATAAACAATTAGTTTTAGAACTTAATAATCATTCTCAAGTACTTAATATGCCTAGATAGAAAAGCATTAACCTTTTTGCGACCCAAATACAAACTAAAGGAAGTTTTCACAACCTAGGCCCGAATGAATTGTTACTTGGGGATAAACAGTAGAAAAAAAAGTATAACATTTATGGTACACAGGAAAGGTTGCAGGTTAGCCAACTTCTCGTAAATAAAAAAAAATAATAAGGCCATAGGGCAAAATAATTGACTTTCTGTTCGGTTTTGATGCATAAAAAGTGGGCCCTTATGAGCACTTGATTTGAAAAGATATTTTTTTTTTTCGGAAACGAATGTATTTAATATTTGTTGAAAAATATTTTTTACAGAACCTCCAGCGATGGATCAGCCAACCAATGTCAGGACAGAAACAGAACAGGCGGACGATAAACATGAGTCTAAGGGAAAGCAACCAGCCGGTTACGAAAAACTAAAATTGTCAGGAGATAATGAAGACGCCAAATCGCCAGAATACGTTAAATTGGAAATGCCTGGTAAGGTAGGTACAGGTTACTTTTATACTATGTATCTAAAAGAATGATGCTGGGCTCGACTGTGGATTAATTACTCGAAGTAATTCGGGGGAAAGTAAGAGGACAGCTCACAGGCAAATAACCAGGAGGCCCACCTTTTTGGGACCCATTGATGGCGGTATATCCATCCCAAATAGCCGGGCCTTATATGGAACAGACTGGTCACCGGCAGCAGCGTCACTAGTGCGAGGGTTCCGGCACCGCACTCACAAACCCACCTGCCCAGCGTGTGTGAGTATGGGCAATTCTTCCAGGATGACCGCCGGGAGTGGCAAAGTCCTGCCCCCCTATTCTGTATCTTAAGTTGCCAAAAACAAAGATAAAAACTAAACTTTCAAAATTGCTTTTAGTGGGTATTGAACTATTTATGAACTGTGTCGTCACTTCAAGTGCTAACATGCCCTTAGACAATCGGAATTCGATAGTATATCTATGTTTTTGATGATAGACACCCAGTCCAGAAGGCAACTAGAGATACATAATAGGTCCTCTGGAAAGGTTTATGTCCAGCAGTGGATGAACTAGGCTGATGGCTGATGATGGATCTAAAAGAATACCCCAATCTGTCAACGTATAGTCAACGTGTCAACGTTTTGTTATGATGTAAATTTGATATTTACCTATATATATGTATAATTCATAAAAAATATAGGCGGCGCGCAGTTCGACGCTGTTTATTACTGGTCATTTACTTTCACACACACTTTTTTTTTCGTGTGCATTTCTATCATATTATAATAATAATAATAAACTTTATTTACTGAGAAAAAAGTAATTACAGTACCTATGTTTACAAAATTAAGACTTAAGGGGCTCCACAATGCTGAATATCAGTTTTGCATTGGATTCAGTTCCGTCAATATAGACGGTAAAAATTTGAAAAAAATATGGTGTGTTATGTGACTCAAGGCAATTACACTTTATAAATAAACATACTTTCAATCTTCTATCATTTTTATTACTTTTAAAAAAGCATGAATTTCACGAAAAAAGTGATTCAGTTTCCATATTTCAAAACCGATTGAAACGAAACCAAAACACGCAGATACATACCAGAAAAAATCATCTTTATTACATAAAGAAATTATAGTTAACGTGCAAATGTAGCCGCGATTGCAAAATAACTGAAGTTTTGCGTGCGCGGCATCTGATTAGAGCAGGATAGACAGTTAAAAAATAAAAGCGTTAGAGCAGGACTGAATTTTAGCATTGTGCAGCCCCTTAAGAAGTGGCTAGCTTACTGGTTTATTGTGTAGACTCAAGGAATACTTCTTAGAGTCCCAAGAACTGATCGGCAACTATTAAACGGATCCCAAGCACCCGAGCCACAGTATTATTCTGTGCCCGAGCTAGATCGTATACTCATGGCCGTAGCTAGGGGGGGGCATTGTGGGGCAATGCCCTACCTTGAAATCACAATGCCCTACCTTAAAAATTCATATTTTGTGAAATAAACTATTTAAAACTGATACATTTTCATAATAAAACAACAATCTTCAATTTTTAGAGGTTATTTTTGTATCTGTGTATATTTTCACAGAAAACCAGCTAATTTCTACTTCGATTTCACACACCCAAAAGGCCTATGTTCAGATATATATGTGTGAGTGTAAAAACCACAAAGCCACTTAAGCCACAGAGGGTTTGTAAAACATGTTCATTTAGTTCGTCGGGTGACAAAAATTACGCTAGTTTCGAGGAATCTCGGAATAATATATTTTTAAAAAACATTTTATTTTGTGTGCGTACCCTTGCGTATTTTACGTTTCGGAACGTATCGAAACGTAAAAGACGGTTAGCAACGCTGGATTGTTTGTAGTTTGGTTTAGTGAAGTATATGGTAAAAAGTATTTTAGTCAAAAATCGATACAATTGTTATTTTTATTGCTATAAATTGAATATTCATTGATTTCGCGTTGGATAAATTTATGATAAATTTTTTACTTCCGCCCTACCTGTAACCAATGCTGCCCTACCTCAAATTTTAATCTAGCTACAGCCCTGCACGTACTGTGTACGAGATTCATGTATCAAATTAGGTGCGAGAGAAAATAGCTCGTTTGGATAGCGTTAATAATGCAAAATTCATTGCGCTATGTCTAAAGAGAGCTGAGCAGTCTCTTTCTTATTAGTTATCTTAGTAAAACAAGTCTAACTGAAAGCGGCTGAGAGCAGCTACTGGCAGGATAATCTCATTAACAGTCGCATGGTTGTAACACGTAAGTTTAAGTCTTGTGAAAATAATGGTTTTCTTTTTCAGTATTATTCTTCGACATTTTGTATCTGTAATTATTCTTTGACATTTATTATTCTGTATTTCATCCATCCATCAGCCCGTATTCGTCCACTGCTGAACATAGGCCTCCCCAATATTTCGCCACTCTTGGCGGTCCTCAGTCATCCTCATCCAGCCGCCACCCGCAACGTACTTCAGAATATTCTGTATTTGACATATAATAATTATAATTAACTATGATAGAAATAAATTTCTATGTTTGAACCATGAAGCAACAAGCCAGTGGAGAGCGCAGAGATACATTCTCCTTCAAAACACAAGTCATGAAGTCACCAAAATACGGCGGGGGACGTGACGTGACAGCTTAGCGAGCTGTGATTGGACAGCTCAAGGTCAAAATTTGATGCGTAATTTGTGTAGGGATGTCATACAAGTGAAACGAAAAATTATCGATATCGATAAAATCGAAAAAATAAATTTGGAATTTTCAAGTTTGTCAAAGATATACCAATGAAAGTATTGTTGGGTAATAAATAAAACAAAATTATTTATTTGACAAAGTAGCTACTCACTGATTTTAAAAATGAATTAATTTGGAGTATATTTTTCTTATTAAATCCTTCGGGTTTTATTATTTTTTGTAATGAAGGTTAGCCGGGCATCCACATATTTTTTTATTACACATAATATAGTAATAGGGTCCCGTTAGGCACCCTTTGGGTATGGAACCCTAAAAATGGTATCAGATGCACTGACAGACACTACTGATAAACATAGGCTTGTTGCTTCATGGTTTGAACACATGGCGATTTATCCATCGCAAGGAGATATAAATTAACATTATATAATTGCAGTATAGAAACGCAGAGAGAAAAGTAAATCTGGATGTGAGGAGCTCTGAACCGGGATTCGAAGTAGATTTATAAAGTGTTAATTTAAATAATTATAATTATTTTAGTTTTTTAATACTTAAATTAGTTAATTTTTAAGAATTAATTTATAATTACCTACTAGTATTGTAAATATTACTTTTTAAGACTACTTTTGTATAATTGCTTATTATAATTGCTATACATGTTATATTGTGTATCATTTCGATCAATACTAATCATAATTTTAACAATTTCGTGACGTGATCTTAATAATTACTAGAAATATTCTTATAAATTGATTTTCATTATTTCATTGCACACAGCGGCCGCATGTAAAGAAAAATAAGAAAGGGAAAAGAACATACAAATTAACTTTAGCTGAATCAGAGGCAATTGAATCAGAACCAGCTGAATCAGAGCCAGCTGATTCAGAACCAGCTGAATCAGAGCCAGCTGAATCAGAACCAGCTGAATCAGAGCCAGCTGAATCAGAGCCAGCTGAATCAGAGCCAGCTGAATTAGAGCCAGCTGAATCAGAGCCAGCTGAATTAGAGCCAGCTGAATTAGAGCCAGCTGAATCAGAGGCAGCTGAATCATCGGTAGCTGAATCAGGACCAGCTGAACCAGGGCCAGAAATGAATAATAATGATGGTATGTAGCCAGTTACCTAATAACTACGGTGAAGGCAAAAGCGAAGTTTATAATATTCGTGAGTTTGTTTGTAGTAAGTAGGTAAGTAAGTAAATAAGTAGGTAAGTAAGTAGCTCAGTATGTTTATTGCGTATTTGACGTTCACCAAGTACCTAACAGCTAGTTGCTCGATGCTTAAGTTACACCGTTTTTCTGTAAAAATAGGTATCGAATCTATAATAATTATTCTGGGAATCCTTGGAAGATGGAATGGGCAAATTGGCAATTCAATACCATTCGATGCCAGCGAGGCCGGAGGCACTGACATGACTCGACGACGAAACTCAAACAAAAATGTGGAGGAGCACCAATGGGTATCCACTGTAGCCAGCCAATAAGTCAATATGCTTACTGTAAATGCAATGTATTTGCCTACATAGCTTAACATGTCTGTAGATTAATTTCATTACTCTAGTCTAAGTGACGTCATAGGTGAAAATACTATAACGGACAAGTAAGACTCGTCCGCTATTTTTCGAGATTTTACGGTTGGTTCCATAGTAAAAGTCAGTTGTTCTTTACCTTGTGTCCGACTGAATAAGTTTTTTTTTCTTTATGTTACACGTTGTATAGTAGCCTCTACTTATTTCCGAAATTGGAATCATTAAACGGATTTGTGATTATTACCATAGTCTAGATAAGTAACACAGTATTATGTCTTCATATAAAACGGCCGAAACGCGTGCTTTCAAATCTCGGTACATACCTCATAGCAGGGGTGCGTCGCAGTTAAGTATGGACGCGGAGTGTGTAAGACGCCACCCGATTCCCGCGCGTTTATGTGGGCAACCCTAATGCGTGCGTCTACCGAGCGTTCTTTCAAGGACACTGCCCCAGATGTAATATTGTTACTTATCTATACTGCGTTATTTTATTACCGGCCTCAAAAAGTTTTATATTGGACTCCGTACCTAAAGAGCAAAACGGAGCCACTCTGCTGTCCATCCGAATTTCATGGGTCACTAGCTCGTAGATGGATTGAGTTACAGACAATATTTTTGCAGAATGTTAACCCAAAACCGAATATTTAATAAAACATTCAATTAATAAAAATATCAGGGGGGATTACATTGCAAAGGAGCCGAAAAAAAAATACTTTTCTTACGTTGCGTTGGTTTGTGGGGTGTCAATGTCTGGAACTAATTGTTCAGATTAAAAAAGAAATTAGGTACTTTTTTTTATTAAAAGTCGCCAAAGTTGCCAGTTAGAAACCATTTTTGTTCCGGGGTTTATTAAATCTCAAAAACTAAACTAGTTACGAATTCGTTTTTTTTATATATTTTCTTATATTTATAGTACCCAAATACTTACATGACCAACTAAATTTTGCAGTTTCGTTTTATACAATTTGTACGTAATGATAAGTTTGTAATTTTTGTTCAAATTATTTAAGTATGAATGGCACGGAACCCTCAGGACGCAAGTCCTCCTCGAAAAGTACAGGTAGGTACTAGGTACCTACTTGACGGGTTTTTATTTTTTATTTAAAACTTAACCGGGACGTACCCACATTAAGAACTTTTACCTTTGTAATCAAAAAGCGATAAAATTTTTAAAACAATTATTATATTTGCTTTGTTGTTTAAAATTATTAGTTTTGGCCCAAAGTCTGAACACTACCTTGTGTCCGATTGTTCCAGTTAATATGGAAGAGTACAAGGCAAAATGTCCAAAGGTGTGCCCGGCGAGGGCTGTGATGCTGTGTGCGCGATGCTCGCACGGCGTCTACAGAACCTTCCAAAGCGACTGTCACATGAGGATGTTCAGTTGCCAGCATAATGACGAGAGTAAGTATATGTCAGCTAAAGTAGGGCCACAGAGTGATGGCACTTATGACAGCTGCATTTAGTGATGGGGTACATTTCATATTTCGGTTAAAAATAAAAATGAAGTGTGAGTTTACTCAACATTAGACACGTCATTCAACATTCAACATAATAATACAAAAGGAAAATGAGCCAAACCCAGTGGTGTAGCTATCGGAAGGCTAGGCGGTGTACTGCCCTGGGGCAGGGGGGTCTCACTTGACCACGTGACCCGCGATAAATACCTACCGCGACGCAACCCGTCGTCGGCACTAGAGTCAGTCGAGTGTTACGCACGCTCTGTGATACACGTTCTCACTTGTACCTATGCGTCTCGACTTTTCATGTTCTGTTCTGGCTATGGATAGTCAAAGAAAGCTTACATACATACTTGATACTTTATTAGGTCGTCAAAATATAAATATATAAATAATTTACTCTCAGTCAAGATGCATGTCAGGTCTATTTATCAATATACAATACAGTTGTCGTATATAATGTATGAGTAATAAAACAAAATATTACATCATTCATTTATAAATAATTTTACAAACTAAAATATATGGTTACATTAATTTATGCAGCCAAATTCATACTGAAGACACGGTAAGTTGTCGGTATCTAGGTTCGATGACCTTTTTTGGGAAATTCGAAAATTATTTCCTTATTTTAAAAAAACCCTGTTCCCTATAAACGCAAGCCTAGCGAAGAGTCAATTACAATGGTAGGTAGGTCAACATATAATTTTGTGAAATTAACAATACTTGTTATCGATCCGTGATACTGATCATTTACCAAGCATCCAGTATGAATTTGGCTCCATAAACACCTTATAAAATACCTCCTTCACGCGTGCAACGTTTTAAACAACCCTACCGAGTGAACAGTGATTTATGACCTTGAGGCCGTCACAGTAAAAGAAGCTCTAGCGTGTAGTAATTCCATACATTCTCGCTTGCACGCACGTGTGGTACCTGACTGTAGGTAATTATAAAAAGTTGCCGAACGGCGGGTGCAAGCTAGTTTGTACTTTATTGCTGCTTAGCGAGAGTAGCTATTTATTTCAATGTTTTTGCAAAGTGATTCTTCTGTACGTAGTATTTTATTCTGTGCCTGGGGCCCCCAAGCTTTAAACAACCCTTTTCAACACCCTGAGCAAAGTTGAAAAGAGATGTTTAAATATCTAAATCGAAAAAAGTATTTTACTATCATTTATTTTCGTTTAGTTTAACTTCGTCATTGTTTTGTTTTTAATTAAATATTATTGCGTAACTTGGCGACCGTAAACACGACCTATAAACAATGAGAAACTTTTTTTCTGAGAAAAAATGCTTTGTTTCTATACGAATTCTATTGCACAATAAAGCAACATTCAAATCGAAATAAAATAACCGAAACAAGTAGTACATCACTATCAACAATGAAGTATTACATTTTTTAGTTCACACTTGCTTATAAATAATTACGATACTTTGTGGGCATTTAAACGTCATAGGCGCCATCACTCAGTGGCCCTACTTTAGGTATAGAAGGTGTACCTGGCGCGGGCTGTGATGCTGTATGCGCGATGCTCGGACGGCATCTACAGAACCTTCCAGAGTGAGTATTGTCAGCTAGGTGCAAAAGGTGTGCCCGGCAAGGTCTGTGGTGCTGTGTGCGCGGTGCTCGCACGGCATCTACAGAACCTTCCAAAGCGACTGTCACATGAAGATATGTTCACTTGAGGATGTGTCATCTAGGTACACGTATAGAAAGTATGTGGCGCGGGCTGTGATGCTGTGTGCGTGATACTCGCACGATGTCTATATAAATCTTCCAGAGCGACTGTCACAAGAGGGTGTTTGCTTGCCGAGTAATGCCAGAAGTATGCTCAATTGTCATCATGACTCATGATGACTATTGAGGCAGTCCCCGCTAAAGTGGTTTAAGGTGCACGCAAGACAGACAGATAACACGTAAGGCGAGGACCAGGCGGAGACGTAGCAAGGACAAGGCGCCGACGCGACTTTTTAAATTATACTGAAGAGACGGGGTGTGGACAGGGCGCGGACGGGACTATAGAGACGGGGCGCGGTGACATGTCACGGCTACTGCAAGCGAGGCTCTGAAATGCCTAGAATGACACCCCCCGCCTTGCCCTCATCTCCGTTACTTCCGTGTCGCGTCCGTGACTCGTCTCTTTTATATTTTTTGCAAAAGGCGCAGACGACGAAGAGGGGCGCCCCGTCTTCCCTGAATGTTTTGCGTCGCTACGCTTAAATACATTTTACTTGAAAACATTATTTATTTATTTTTATTTGTTTATTTATTTATTTACATATAACAGCTATTATTACAGGTAATCCTAATACAATAGTGTAAGAAGTCAACCAACTTAATTTAACATAAACAACCTAAATAACAACTAGTACATCAATTTTTCAGTAACATAAAATCCACATAGTAGCCTTTACGAACTCGCTCAGAGAACAGTGGTTAAGGTAAATTTTTTCCGCGACCAGATTTAGTGTGCGCATGGTGCGTGTCAAAGGTGCTTTTCCGAGCAAATTGGTTCTCCCGTGGGGCACCGCGAAAGGAAGCGGTATCCTGCGCTTGTGTACATAGTCATCCGGTACACACAATTTCACTCCCTCCAGTATGCTCGGATTGGCAAGTTTACCTTATATCATAGGAGCGCCGCGTCTTCGCCCCGTCTTCTTCTTGTGTTCTTTCTGTTTGTCTTGCGCCTAACTTTTCCAGACACAATGAAAAATTAATTGTGTCTGAAAAAAATTACTTTGGCGCTGACTGCCTCAATTACTAATAGGGTTAAGCTTAGGGATTCATTTTTTTTATCTCTATTTCTAGACCTAGAGCTGGTGTCCCGATTACCCTGTCTCCTGTCAGCTCCATACATCAAGTCATTGCCTGTGGGTCAAATCGAGGAACCAAACGATGAAGACGTAGTTTTAAACTACATACAGTGTCGTGACAAGAATACTGGCCATTCCTTGGAAACGGAACGATGTAAAAAGTTTAATATGTTAAAAGTTTAATTTGTAAAATGAGAGTTTGTTTAAAATAAAAAATTGTATTGCATTTAAATTTTAATACATTATATTCCTATGAATATGTCCTAATCCTATGATTCATCTTGCTTGCCGGTTAATATGATTACTAAGTTTAAATTACGCAACTACGCCTAGTTACGTTGTATAAACGTTAGCTTGGACGCTATATCCCAGTGTAAAAATCATACAGTGATCCAACGCCTTTGTTGTATAATCTGCAAAAATGTTGAAAGCGCCTAAAGACAGCCAAACATCCATATTGAAAATGAAAAATATTTATATTTCACATAAACAGTTTTACAATTGAAGCAGCATTCAATGGCTCCCAGACTAGACCATGAAGAGTCTGTACCATGGGTGCCGGTGAACAGATTACAATATTGATGATATACAGTGTTCGTACAGGTAGCTAACAAAGTGACACTAAGATAATAATATAATTAAAATAAAAGGGTTGTCACAATTCTTAAAAATTGCCCTGTTGTGACTACTGGTAGACATGGAATCATGGGCAGACAGACTTGTGCTTTGTATTGACTTGTGTATTTAAAATAAAACTTACTGCAGGTGATAGACGAAGTTACAGCCAACATTTTATTTGCTTACAATTAACTACGGAAATCTACGCTTTGGAAACTACAGGCACTTGAAAATATTTACTTTACTAGGTTCAAGAAGTGATTTCCTCTAACTTCAATGTTTGAATCATGGTTTAATAATAAACTATTATGCTCTGAATGAATTATTTTTAAAATTGCCGCCATCCGTCTGTCACTTTTCATAGAGCACCCACAGTGTAAACGCTCTATAGCATGGACCTTCGATTATGTCGTCATTCGGAACGCGGTGTAAGAAAGGTCAACACGCGAGCTGGTGACGAGTGGATTACGGTAAAATACCAACGTAGAAACCCTCCTCCCCCCCACGTTGTAACAGGAACGGCTACACCGGGATCAACTGAAGTTGAGGCTGCCACCCGAGAAAAATATCTTTAACTCTAACTACGTCAAGGAAGGCAAAACTGAACGGGTTCACTCAGACGTGACTGTATGGGCAAAGTTCGCTTTGCCTTTCCAGTTAGTGGGAAAATTTCTCTCTACGCTAGAAATAGAACCATAAAGAAAAATCTGTATCCAAAGCCGTAAAACAAGTAAAAAAAATAAAAATGATATTGGGGGAAAAGGGGATGGCGACGCGACATTTTTTTTTGTTTTATTGAAAAAACATTGCATTTTGGGTGTTTTGACCATAGACATAGGATTCCCTGCGCTTAAAAGACATCCATAGCGTGTAATAGATGTCCTACCTTTATGAACACATTGCAAGAGAGAAATAGATGCACAACAAAGAACCGCTATGTTAATGTTTTTTTCAAGTAATAGGCCATAGCGTTCCGCTTGCTTGGGTATGATTGCGGATTTTATAATAATATTTAAATAATATATAACTAAATTGATAAATAGTGATTGGCTTAGACACGGTTTCTTGTGCAGAGTGTAATTGTGAAGTGACAAGGAGAAATAACCCAAATAATAATTACACATTTCACAGGTAAAAATGATTTCGTCATAAGAAAGTTTTGAACCACATTTTGCCCATTTTCTCGTAATAATCGGCCCAAAAGAAAGTTTTTAACGTATTGATTTTCCTTGTTGTATTTAGTAGTCATATGCAAGATTGTCCAAAATATTAAGTAAAAATTACACTTTATGAATAAATATACTTTCAATCTTCTTTTAATTATAAGTGTCTTAGTTGTATAATACAAAAAAAAAACTGGTTAAAACTATCCTATACTTAAATAAAATAAATCTATTAAGGGCCTGTTTCACCACTTCCAGATAAGTGCCTGATAGTTATATGTGACATATAACGCATATGTACAAAATGTGTTCCATTTTTAAACTTATCTTCTGGATATCACTTATCTGGAAGTGGTGAAACAGGCCCTAAGTAAATTAAGTAAAATAGTAAATGTAATAGTAATGTCAATAGTAATGTGCATTTATTTTTTGGTATCATATTCTCTACTTCATTGTTTATCTTCCTAAGATGAAGTATCTTCATCTTAGTTGTATTCTAAATCTATGGTTTTGACCATAGACTTCGGATCAAAAATAGTGATAGAATATTGTGAATTAAAATTGCCTTTACCAGTATAATTTATTCAGTGGAATAAAAGTGCGGGCTGTGCGTTTTCGTGTGTTTTTTCTAACCTAGTTGTATTTGCGTTATAAGGCTACCATTATAGCGGAAACGACAGGACAGACCTTTCAGATGATCCTCAACAGAAGAGGATAGTGGCTATAAACAGATATAACTATTACCTTAGACATGGCTGTATGGGCTAAGACCTTTTGCCTTTCCACTTAGTGGAAAAAAAACTGACAATCTGAGATTAGATTATAACCTCAAAACTTCCAGAAATTTCACATCTTGACATTGTGCACTTATAAACATGAGAAAGAAACGGAAAATGGAAAAAGTAACGGTAAAGCAAGAAGTGCCGGAAGATGCAGGTTTGTAAAATCGGGAAACGTAAAGTTTTCAGTAAACCGGATTTTTGTTTTTGTAGCCTGTATTTAGGGTTAAGTACTTATATGTCTAGTAGCTCGACCTGGTGGCCTCGCACCTATGTTCCCTCAGTGCCCCCTTAATAGTTTCGTAATAGACTGCATGAGTGTCCCAATGTCTAAATATGTCCAGTTGCACCCAATACTAACTTTATCTACAATCATCAAAAATATTGTCTGCGTGACATTATTATTTTTGTAATTATTTTCAACTAAAAATTTTAAAAATATCACTTGTCATGATATTGTCAAGTTATGATACTCGTCCTAATACGGTATTAATACCTGAGACCAATCAGAAGCACGGACATAAAGTAGGGCAGGGATTAAGAAATAAAGCTGGGCGTTGCCGGTATTGATTAGTTCTCTAGCAGTGTTTTAATCAATTAGGCCGATAACAGAGCTGAATTGCAGTGTTATAATGTAAAATTAGATAAACAATGTAGGTACCTACTTATAAAACTGCTTTTGATGTTGATATTACCTTATTGTAGTATGGGAGGAGATATAAGAATTAAAAAGTATAGAATGAAAAAAGAAATAGCTACACGAATCCACTTATACCAGAAATTTTAATAGGCCCATCCCATGTAATAATATAGTAAAGAAGCTTACTTTAAAGTGTAAGTGTAACAGATAGTAAACACATTTTTTCAGTCATAAAACAGGAAGTAGTAAGTGATGAAGATAACCTGGTTGAAGCAGAAGGCCTAGCAAAGGACACAACACAAATTGTAGTGAAAAGTGAAAATCAGAGAGAAATGAAGGTAGAAATTGAATTGGATGTCAAACCTTTTCTTGAAACACAGGAATGGGTAAGTACCAATATTACATTACAAATTATTATTGTTAGCGTTAGTTGGTTGGACACCATAATCTCTAACAAATGGAGTGAAATCGACTCAGTCTGTGCAGTTAACAAAAGAGATTACCAGGCTTAGTGGAAACACTTTGATCCTAAGAGTAATAAGGGAGAGAGAGGAGATGAAGAGGTGTACATATAAACATTGCATTGATTGTGTATTCTTCATTTTATCAATCACTCTTCAGTGGGTCCTAGGATCAAAGCGATTGCACTGGGCTTAGTTATCTATCTCTTTTAATGACTGTCTGTACATAGTGCATGCAGCATTAAACTTTATAGAATTCGTCGCCCTCTTTGTGTACAGGTGTATCTCATAAAAATCTGAAAATGAGTTAAAAATGCCATTGTGATCCTCAACACATAATCCATGTCTCTTTATATTACCAAACATATGCCTTGGGACCTATTTAAAAATATCTCTTAAGTAGTCCTCACGCCAATAAAATGAGTTTTTCACTTTCCTACAAAATTTATTAGTACAATTTATTTTAATTCTTTGTAATAATTTCAAATTGAATTTTGTATAGATAAATAAAGTGATGTTTACTAAGTGCTCGAGAGATCGGCTTTAAAATTTGTATACAAAAACAGTATGTGATGTACCTGTAACATACAATAATCAATAATAAAAACCGTTCAGTACGAGTAAGACGCAGGCCGCAGGCATTGCAGTAATTAATGACCAACTTAACTTTAGACTTATGATCTATTCAAGTGTACCTATTCTCATTAAGTTGGATGGTTATAACTTTTAAATAATTATATATAGGCAATTTTCAGATTTTTCCCTGTAAGTGTACTATAAGACCTACTTGTGAATGAAATTTCAAGTTTCTAAGTCAACTGGAAGTGCCCTATAGGTTTTCATGGTAAGCAAATTTGTATGAAATTGATTATGTAAAGGGCAATATCCTTTTTGCATTGATTGAAAAATGCAGGATTGAAAACAAAAACAACTGTAAAACAATAGAAGATGGGACACACAATCATGTACAAGGTGTTGAGTCGGTCAGCAACTTTCATCACAGGGTATATAGGTTATGTTCACGAAACTGATAACGAAAAAATAAAAAACCGGCCAAATGCGAGTCGGACTCGCGCACGAAGGGTTCCGTACCATTATCTATTAAAACGGCAAAAAAAACATTGTCTGTTGTATGGGAGCCCAATTAAATATTTATTTTATTCTGTTTTTTGGTATTTGTTGTTATAGCGGCAACAGAAATACATCATCTGTGAAAATTTCAACTGTCTAACTATCACGGATCATGAGATACAGCCTGGTGACAGAGGGACAGCGGAGTCTTAGTAATAGGGTCCCGTTGGTTACCCTTTGGGGATGGAACCCTAAAAATAAATACTTGCGATATTTTAGGGTTGGTTTGAAACGCCTACAATACAATACACCTTTACTGTCACTCCACAAAAAAGAAGAATATAAACAATTGAACTTAAAAATACGAGTACAAAGGTAAGTACAAATAAGTGGTCTTACCGCTTAAAGCGATCTCTTCCAGACAACCTTTAGGTGGAAGAAATTGTACGATAGGATTGCCTAGTGTACGACACTGCGACACACATGATGAAATTGACTCAGCACTAGCGGAGCGGCGGCAGGGGTGTGGGGGGGGGGGGGGCACACCAGTATATCAGTACTAGTTGGCACTTCGCGCCACAGTGCCGCAAGAAAATTTTAGTACGAATAAAAAACGGCATATTATCTTCATTTGTGGTATTTTTTTGTATGCCGTTTTTTTTAATGAATACAACCTACCCTTGACGGAAGTTGCTGACCAAATCACCATCCTGTATATATCCCATCCATCCCGTAAGCATTAACCTATTTAAGTTTAGTTAAAGATGTTCTTTATGTCGGTGTTGATGATATATGAACAACTTAGGATCCAGCAGAATACCAGCGCTGTGGCATTTAACTGAGCTGGACTCCTTTTTTATAACCACAGAATATGGCCTATTTCGTTTGTAATTTGTTTTCTTTTTTTTTTTTCTGTAGTGTTTGAAATAAAGCTCTTTTCTTTCTTTCTTTTCTAACTTTTTCTATAATTAAAACTCGCAAGATTTTTTCTGATGATTTTACAGTGGGTGGGACGCTTGCTGGGCTCAGGCGGATGGTCGGGTCTCTAATTGGTGCTATTCCATTTAATTCAGATTCTTCTCGTACAAATTGCTCTGATCGTGATCAGCCAACAGACATAAGATAACAAGATGAAAAAAAACCTATTTTGCTAAGCTCTAAAAAATTGTTCATACGGACGAGTTTTATCTATGTTTTGAGTTTCACCATCTAATATACCTCGGAGAAATGTTTCTATTCTTTTTTATGTTTTTTTTTTATTTGTTTGGCTTTTGATCCTTAAAAATTTGGTGTTACATATGCTTAAATATGTCATTCCTCAAAAATCTGCCAAATTTGGCGTACAAATATTTATCTAAATAAACACAAACAAAGAAACAATTGACCTTAAACCTTAAAATCTGAATCACAAATAAATATATAAAATAACTCAATTTTATAATGTTAAATTATGTGAATCGTCAATTTAAAAAGAACGAATGTCAATCTATAATGTTAATCTATAATGTTAAATTATGTTGTTGGAATTGTAAAGTGGCACGGCCGGCTGGTACCCGGTCTTTTCCACCAGTCGTGTTGCTTAACAAATAAAGTTAAAAGTGACCTAATTGTAACCTATAGTTGGAAAAAAGGTTCTGAAGAAAACTTCGTGGTACTTTACAATTAAGTGTATTTAACTTTATCAAAAATATGTATAATTTCACAAGACTGAAGATGTAATTGACAATATTACATTGTAACAAAATTCTACCAAGTCATTACTAAAACTTTTAAGATGTAAATAGTTGTGTCAGTTACCGCCTTAACTTCAGGTAGCAATATTACATTGGAACAAATTCAGCCAAGTCATTACTAAAACTTTTAGAACATCAAATTGTTGTGTCAGGTACCGCCTTAACTTCAGGTAGCAATATTACATTGGAACAAATTCTGCCAAGTCATTACTAAAACTTTTAGAACATCAAATAGTTGTGTCAGGTACCGCCTTAACTTCAGGTAGCAATATTACATTGGAACAAATTCTGCCAAGTCATTACTAAAACCTTTAAGTGAATAAAATGGTTGGGTTAGGTACCGCCTTAACCACAGGTAACTATATTACATTGAATCTTGTGAATCTACATTAAAAAAAAGAAAAAAAAATCTTTAAGAGTAAGAAAACTTGAAAAAACAAGGTAAATAAATTCCAAACAAATCTAGCTCAGTGGAGCCGTGAATCCATCTTAATAATATTTGTCGACATACTCTTTTGACTAAATCGTCTGGTACACCATCCAGTTTTACCAGGAAAAATTACAGAACAATGAAATTTTACAATTTTAGGTTATCCAGATGAAACAGAAAGAAGAATTTAACACTTTGTTTAGAAAGGTCATAAATCTAAGTGTCCTGGAAATATTCCGTCCAAGCCACCTTTTATAATGCGAGGTTAAAATTAAAACCTACGTCACATACTTGTAATTCGCCAACATTTTCTACCAGAACTGGCACGCCGTCCGCTGTCCAACTTAGGGTGAATGAACTTCAACCCGGCGATTCCGTCGGTCCAACCTCGCTAACAAAGGGCAGCTTGACCGCGATTCAACCACGCGGCTGCCATCACTCAGCCACCAGGACAAAGAACTCAAAAGAAGCAAAAACAAAAAACCCTGGAATTAGGAGAAAAAAAACATATTAAAACCTTTACTACACGGAAACGAGGAAAAAAGAAAACCGGTGACTCAATTACTAAGAATGTAATACGTACCATGACCTGACAATAGATCAGATCTCCCTCCATCCCAGCCAAAAATTCCTTTTTAATCCATCAATCCAATTTCATATAATTCTTCTGAAATACAAAAACAATATTACAGAGACTATTCCACGCAAAATATACACACCAATTTAAACTCGAAACAAACCTTTAAAACTTTCAAGAACTCGTTTTGGCAAAACCGCCATGATCAAAATTATAAATATAGATAATGATGATAAAAAAACAAGACACGACTCGACAGCTAAAACACTGGCCGAGCATCCATTCCGGAAACGGAACTCGCACAAGCCAAGTGAACGAACTACATGTCAATCCACTCAACTTGAAACACGTACCAACCCAGCGAACAAAAAAATCGAAATTTATCGACAACAACTCAACCTTAGACATGAACACACCCAACAAGCTAGCAACGATGCGAAAACGCTGAGATAACCGCACCTTATAAAATTTGCTACGCTACAGAATGTTGTTATTGTTTGTATCCTGTATTCATATTTTTCTTGTTATAGGACATAGAAGACCACATTCAGAGTACTTCAGCAGAAGACATTTTATGCAAAAGTGAACAAGCCGCTGGAGACAAGAAATTATTTGTAAGGGCTCTTTACATTTTGATTTTTTAAAGATAGAACCTTGTCACAGTTAAAATAAAGATTATTACACAATCAAAATTCTTGTTGTTGGGGATTTGTTATTTTGTTGTTTTCTTATATATGTATACTGAACTTACCTGTAATGTACTTTACAGGTAGCCAATAAGCTTATTTCATAGATATGACTAATATAGACATTCAATGAAAATCAGCGTCATGGCGCATGCTGAGTGGAGACCTATTTGGTATTTTTATTAGTCACTAGTAGTTAGTTCTGTGTAAAAATATTAAAATACCAAATAAAGCTGTTCAATTCAATTCTATTCCATACAATAAATTTTTCTTATTTCTCACATAACAAACACAACTATCCATAATTCTAAAACGAAATGTTTTCGTTCAGTTGAACTAACTTGAAGGCGCTCATAGACGCTTGGAACTAGATAACCGAAATATCATTTGATGCTGGCGAGACTGACCTTCTTTCCTGTATACGCCAATAACAAAAAAAATCTTTCTTCTTTTTGTAGAATACACAAGATTATCTCGACGTTGGAGAAACTCAGTTCGTCGGTTCGAAGCTGATGACTTCAAGTGCAGAGCACGTGGCATCAGCAGGTACCTTCCTCTGTTAAGAGCCATTTAGCAGCCGGATTGTGAAAAACCCGCCTTTTTGTTAATAATCGAAACAGAACACTTAAAATCAAAATTTGCTCAATAGTTATTCATCAAAATCTTAATATTATTACCTATGTATTGTGCACAAGGTGGTAGAGCTGATGCCGGGCTCGACTGTGGGTATACCACCATCTTACTTGGAGACCCCCTCGAAGTAATTCGGGGGAGAGTAAGAGGACAGCTCACAGGCAAAAAACCAGAAGGCCCACCATGCCTGGGACCGATGGATGGTGGTATATCCATCCCTAATAACCGGGCCTTATATGGAACAGACTGGTGATGGACAGCGGCGTCACTGGTGTGAGAGTTCCGGCACCGCGCTCACCAACCCGCCAGCCCAGCGTGTGTGAGTATGGGCAATTCTTTCAGGATGACCGCCGGGAGTGGCAAAGTACTGGAAAGGCTTATGTCCAGCTGTGGACGAACTAGGATGATAGATGGATGTGTATGTTGCCATAGCGAGGCATAAGACCGAGCCGCGCTTCTGATGAACGATGTTCTATATAACTAGCCTTTGCACACGGCTTCGACCGCGTTGATTTAGTTTTTGTGTAGTCCTATCGAATCTGTGCATTTTTCCGGGATAAAAAGTTTAGTTTTTGTGTAGTTCTATCGAATCTGTGCATTTTTCCGGAATAAAAAGTATCATATGTCGCCCTCCGGCCCATAAACTATCTCTACGCAAAAAATCACTTCGATCCGTTACTGCTTGAAAGAAGGACAAACCAAAAAACCAACAACTAACGAACATATTTTTGCATTTAACAGTCTAGTTATGAGTTAAGAGCGGTTTCGCAGCCAGATTGTGAAACACCCGCCTTTTTCTAATCAATCGAAACAGAACACTTTAATTAAAAATTCACTCAATAGTTATCCAACAAAACCTTATTACCTACGTATTGTGTATGCTGCCATCGCAGTTTCCATTGTTTTCTGTAAATTAGAATTTTAAAATTTAATTAATTAAAAAAAGGTGGGTTTTTCACAATCCGGCTGCTAAACGGTTCTTTAGAGTAAGACAAACTCGTCGCGACATGAATCCCCGACCGGTTTCAGAGGTGTTCCCAAATGTGAACTGTGTGAAGTCACAGTCCACACTTGCTAAGTACACCCGCTTTTCACCGACAATTATTACGTCCCAAACGAGATGGGTGGTGACCTCCATCGGCGTACTTCAGCCACAAATGGACCAAAAGCTTGATGTGCGTTCCAAAATACGCAAACCGTGCTCCCAAAGTAATAATACGCATACAAATCTATAGCCGAGCGACCGGACGTACCACGTGACCTTATTGCTTGTATAGAAAGTGTAATTTGTAAGGTTTCATTGTTTTGCTTGCGTTGCAGCCTACCTTATTTACTTACCGACATTAATTAACTTTATATTTTTACCGTTTTTAACGCAGTACGAAACTAACTGTCGATACCGACACACATAGAGAAAGAGACGCCAAACTGAACAATATAATACCTTAACTGAGGTTTCTTAGTTGCTTTTCTCTTCGTGCTTGACAACTTCTTTCAAATGTACGGTGTCTAAACTACTGGCTCCTACATAAGGAAATACGAACTTTGCCGAACAGTGGCGAAGATTTATATGTACATTATTACTTTGGGAGTACTGTGCACAAATTAATGTGCAACACGGGGATCTGGGTAAACAGGTCCACTCGTTCATTTTATGCAATACGAAATATTATCCTTACAACCGTTAGCGTTTTTTCGGGATTACTCATTAGGGTGCCTCGAAATTCCATTTTTTTTATATACTTGTCGTGTTCGATGCAACTGCAGCGATGAACTGTGCCGTTCGGGTTGCGGCGATGGATGTGTGACAAACGACCATTCTTTAAATAACAGATAACATACAGAGCTACAAACTTATCCGTTCCGGTGGACCAAACTAAAATGGCTTCTATATTCAGTGCGTGACAGCCTTCGCCACAAAAACAGATGAGTTTGTGGCTTGTATACGAAAACAATGCAGAGAGCATCGGAAATTATTTGCGATGCTCGATGCTCGCATCGATGATTGTCAAAGTCATGCGAAATGGTCGTTTATAACTCTTTGCAACCCGTTGCAGAGTTCATCGCTGCAGTTGCATCGTGTGCGTTAAACGCGACAATTGTAGTAGGTTGAATCACTTTTAAGCAACCTATAAAAAGCCCAGATTAAAAAACAAATATTAGACTACATTTTCCCCCGCATTTCTTTAAAGTTTTACAAATAAATGAAAAAAAAAAATTTGGTCTCATTTATTTTTGTTTTATAGACTTGAGTAAGTAAATTACCAATAATAAGGTCATAAAATTTTGTTGCGTTCCAAGATCGTATGAATCAAAAAAAATTGAGTAAAAATGGTTAAACTTAGACAATTTCAATTTAATTTGAGAAATTTAGTGAATAGTGACGAATATTTGTTTAATATTTTTTATGATATCCTTGTAAAACTTTGGATCGAAATTCGAACGATTTTATTTTTATTTGCTTCGATCGCTTTTTATAGATCGCTTCAAAGTTTCGAAAAAAGTGGAATTACGGGCACCCCATCAACAACCTAATCTTATCAATTCCAGATGAATCGTTGCTGATAGAGGAATCCGGCTCAAGCTCTGAGAAATTATATAAATGTAAATTTTGTGAAAAGTCATTCGCTCGCAAAAGTAATTTGAAATTACATAGCTCTGTCCATTCCGATGACATGCCGTATAAGTGTCACATATGTGATTATAAAAGTAAAAGACTCGCTAATCTTCGTGAACACATACAAATCCATTCTGGCGTGAAATATACGTGTGATATTTGCCAAAGAAAATATTCTCATCGCTGTACGTATACCAAACATGTCAAGAGCCACACTCATAAAGTATCGAAATTAATCAAGTGCGAAGTATGCCATAAATCACTAAATAAGTTTGTTATTGAAGCCCATATGCGAAAACATTCGAATTACAAGTATATGTGCGACCATTGTAACTATAAGACAACTATTAAAGGTCATATACGGCGACACATGCACAAGCACGGATTCGTGAAATTTATATGTGATATATGTCATAAATCACTAAGCGACAACACCACACTGAAAATCCACAAATTAACCCATACAGGAATAAAACCGTATAAATGTGACGTCTGTAAAAAATCATTCACACAAGCACATTATTTAAAGATTCATCAGGCATTACACTCAGAAGATGCGCCGTTTAAATGTGAAATGTGCAATTACGAAAGTAAAATCAAGGGCAATTTGCGGAAGCACATAATGAGGCATAAACAAGATAGGCCGCATAAGTGTGATCTTTGCAATGTTGCATTTAAAAAACTGTCGTCTCTGCAGCAGCACAAGGTTTGTCACATGGATAATACTGATAAGCCATTTGGATGTGAGGTTTGCTGTAAATCATTTAGTACTAGAGAAAACTTAGCTCAACATACGAAAGCTTTCAGCCATATTCGTGCACTAAAAGTTCATTACGAAACCCACACAAAATAAAATGAAGCTTGGCTTGCATCAAATTTATAAACCGGTGGGTAAGTTAGCTTTTGAGGGAAAACTGAGGTCCGCAGTAGACTTTACTGGGTTGCCCTACAACCTGACCACCATACGTTGCGCTATATATTTCATCGGCAATATGTCAGCGGTCGGGTTGTATGATCATAATCATAATCATTTTATTCATAAGTTTCATTACATGTCATTAGAATTAGATACATTAGATGTCAAAAATTTAAACAATCACATATTCAAAAAATACAATATTAAAAAATATATACCTAAGTACAGCCATACAAAATAACTAAATTAATTATACATTGAATGAATGTCAAACATTTTAATCAACAGGTAGGTAAGTCATCCTACCCTACCAGCTAATTGCTTTTAGTATTATCTAAAAAGTCCTGCAGACAGTAAAACGCCTGCTGGATAAGCCAGCACTTAAGCCTTGTTTTAAATATTACTGAAATGTTTGTCTTTCTTCGAAATAAATATTTCAAGTGTATTTATATTTTTTATTAAAATAACTCATAGTGGAGGGGATGGATGTAGAATGCGTGTTCTCGAAGCACTGGACAATGGTGCACACTGGGCACTCACAAGTGGCGTCTACATTCATTTTAATATTTTTTATTATTAAGTAAGTTATTCTGTTTATTTATTTATTTTAAAATCTATAGCTGTAATACTTATGTGTTTAAGTTGAAATAAAAAGTTTTGAATTTAACTGAATTTAATTAAAATAAACAAAGTCCGCCTTAGAAACTCCAATCAAGATTACAGTTAAATATTATTAGAGTGCATTACAAACTAGAAAAGATCAATCAGAAACAAACCCAAAGACAAGAATTTGAAAAAATTCCCCGGGCCAGGATTCAAACCTGCGACCTCTTGTTATCAAGACAAGCGCGCTACCAATTGCGCCACCGAGGTTCCTACCCAGACCGGTGAATTCTTCCATCATACTTGTCCACTGTTATTTTTCTTCTGCCTGATACACTAGTTTGTACTGCACATATAGAATGCTCACTAGGGCATTATGTGATTACATTTACATAGATTATATAGGTTAAAGTTAAAAACGCGGGAAAATACTGCGTTGGTGACAGCAAACGTCACGCTTGCCTTCTATACAGGACTCGAATTCTACAAGGTTCGCATGCCACCTAAAAAAAAGTCGGATTTTTAATTAGTTGAAGTAAACTGACAGTTCTTGATAGTGGAAAATACGCTTTTAATTCCTGTGGCGCATGAGCCATTTTACATTTCAACTATTGCAATATTCAAGAGTTCGCGATAATGTGAAATGGCTCATGCAATATATTTATTTTAAGGTGGGGGGAAAAAGGGAGAGCTTGAGTTGCTTGCGCTTACGCACGAATTTAAAAACTTCTCGAAGAACTGTTAAATTCACTTTTTTTTAATGGAGTACAAATCAAAGGAGAGAAGAGGTAGGCAAAAAAAAATGAATTCCATAGGCTTTCATGAAGAAATGAAGGTGGTAAAACTCGTATACCAACCTATTACGCGACAGACAGGAGTGCGGGTGATTTCATACTGACATTGTGTGTACTCACGCGCACACCCGTCATGTCGCGTACTATACTTATTTACAAGTTATTTTTTTTTTTCATTTTATTAATAATTTATGGAAGTGCGAGTCGGACTCGCCCACAAAGGGTTCCGTACCACCACACAATACGGGTACGGAACCCTAAAAATAATATGATAAATAACAATACTTGTTTTTATAGCAACATTGAGAAGACTAAACAAGCCGCTAAAATGTTAGCGCCTGGCAAACAAATTCGCGGCTCCCAGGGAGTACGGAACCCTGTTGTCTTAACCGCTATACTTATTTTTCCTGTAATGTTTACATAATCATCTATTAGCATGATTTTTTTCATATTTTACGGTCTTCTCGTTTCGGAGAAAAGGGGGGGGAAGATAACGTTAAAAATGCTAGGTACTTTTTCGTAGTAAATGCTACTGGAATGATCAGTATCATAGAGACTTGCTAGACATTTATTTAAACGGATATTTAATTTTAATTTGAAAATAAAGGGTCGACTACTCTGCCGCGATACAGAAGATAGCGGCTAAGTGACAACAGGTAGTTTCGATGAATACGGAAAAACATGCGAAATCATTATCTTTTTACAAAATGCTAGGTTTACTTATCGGTCAAATTGTTTACTACTTTTTGCTGTGAAACAACTAATAAATAAATAAATAAAGTTTTTACGTTTAAGCTTGGAATTTTACGGTTGATTTTGCGTAACATCTCCATATCCCTAAAACCTGTAAGTATATTAGTAATTAACCAGCCTCTATCTGGACCAACTGTGAGTAAATACCTAATAGCAAAGAATGTTATGAACAACAAGACAGCAAGAGAAGCAGTTCCTTCTGAAGGGAAAAGAATAAGCTGGACCGCCCGGACCACATGACACAGCTGCAGCTGCATGCGTGAAAAACTTAAAAACCAAAAGCAGGTAAAATATTTAACGAGACTACACATTGTTCAGTAAAGACTAGAAAGTCTTGAACCTGGGAAAAAATATCAAGTTATCATTTATGATATTTATTTATTTAATATAAAATTATTCAGCATTACAGAATTATCCAAGTAACTGAGCAATACAAAGATATAGAGAGTACATAAATATGATTGGAAACAAAGAAAGATTGTATTATTAAAGAAATAAATATTTCTAAGTATACATAATATTGATCTAGGGATATGACTTAATGTTATGATTTACAATTTGTACAATAATTAAAATTTATATTATTTACATTCTTACAACAACCTTTGATATTACATTATTCAGAGTTATGTTGGAAAGATTTACACATAAGTATTATGTGATGAAAATTTTCAACAAGCATTTATCCATCTTTACTAAGATCGTTCCGTAAAGCTGACTCAAACAATTCAGAAGATGAAGTATTTAATTCCTTACCCTTAATTTTAGTTTTTAAATTATTAATGTAACCTATTAACCAATGAATATAATTAAATATAAAAAGTATGTAATTTAAATTTAAAACTAAATAATCCTATGAAATATTAAAAACTTAAACAAACTAAACTGCCAAAATAAATATATTACAAACTAAACTACTTAAATAAAATATTAATTACTTATTAATTGTTGTAGTACTTGCTTCTACCCCATGCTCTTTTTCAAGAAACTGTTAAATATTTTGTGTTTGCATACCATACCTGATTGAAGAGCGTAATTAATTTAGCAACATAGTGCCTGAATGTTTGCTTACTCATTTCATGGTTACCTATGATCTTTGTGAAACCTACGGATCACAAAACCCACAAAACCGTTGGCTTTTCTTGAATATGTTACAAGAATTTCAGCCCTGTAGTTAAATTCTGGCAATTCTTTACTTATTGCGAAAACAATACATTTGGTTTCCTAATTGTTCACTGTGGCAACATACTGTGATTATACCGCTTAATTTAACTCTCCCATTCACTTACAAAGTCATTCCAAGTTGCAAAAACCCTGCCTGTGTAGAATGGAGATCTGCCACCTGCCTGCGACTGCGATTAACGACTCCATACCCTTGACTGATAAAAAAAATTGTGTCTTCTTCTTTTTATCTGTAATTACTAGTTTTATTGAAAGAATTCTCTTTACTTAGGTACTTGTCAAGTTCATGTAATCATGTTTCGTACGTTTCGTCTCATTGCTTCCGACTAAACTAAAAGAATGATTAAGATGATCTAAACAAAATAGAGCAGAGCAATATAACTTTTAAACATTTGGCATGAGGTACAAAATTGTGTCAAATTTGTTTACCTTCCTTCTCAGTCTTTCGTTCATGTATAGTTTTCTTTGTCTCATTCTGTATGACTGAAATATACTAGAAGACCAATTAGAATGATCCGTACAGAATAGTTCTTATTATTTATTGTTTTTGGCTTCTGATAATGTGTGTGACTAACACATTTAACTCCGCCAATGTCACGTCATAAACCAAAGCACTGTATTAATGAAAAGTAATTTCGAGGGATTTGTTATCCTGTGAATCCTTGTGGTGATTGCCATGATACAACAAAATACACAAGGTGATCAAAATATATATACCTACTATACAATTTAACTTATTTAAATTAAGGTATTAAATTAATTATATCTTAGATTACTAACTACTAAAGTCGAGTCCAGAATTAGGCGAACTAACACAGTTCATTGTACACTATTGTTGCCACAGTTTGGCTAGTGCTGTTAATATTGATGTTTAAAAAGTCTAGTTAATCATTATTATTGTGTTTGGAATCAAACTAATAATTTTACTAATCAAAATAATAATAATAAAAATTGATTAAATTAATTAAAATCGAACACATAACGGATTTGGAATTATCATCGACGATATAATAGCGTTTGTCTCTATCACACTTTCATATTTGCCAGAAAGAAAGGGATGAATGCTATATGTATGGTACATGAAATGTACTAGCATGAAAGCTATGTGTATGAAATGTAATGTATTAAGTAGCCCGACAGAAACCACCTAAAAGGATCACAATGGCCTGTTGTAATAACATCATTATTTTTGTATTTTATTCCTAATTTGAGGAGTAAGTATCGTAAATATCCGCTTTAAACAGTACATCCTTCAGATCATATTATATCATATAAATTGCTGTAGTTCGTCCCTATTTGGCAAGTATGTATGACTGTGAAAGTTTCGACGACAATTACTTGATAAAATATAAATAGAATCAGATTTATAAAAGGCACAAGGTTATATCGACATATTTGTGTCGACATAAACCTATCACTATTTATTTTTTCCTATGTCTGGCAACATTTTCGGCTGTCAAGTTAGTTCGTAGTATCCCTCTCTCTATAATTTGTGTTAGTTCGCCTAATTCTGGACTCGACTTTAGATGATCTTAAAATTACAAAATGAATATTGCTAGTATTCATATATATACAAGTATTTACAATTTAATATTATTTACTCATCTTAACAGGGCAAGGAATTGTATTAGGAAGAAAGTTATAAAGAGAGGACTGATGTCTAGACATTCAAAAAATATATGGTCTACAGAATCTTCTGCAAGACCACACTCACAGAGCGAGTGATCCCTCACACTAATTTTAGCTAAAAAGACTGAGGTACAAGCATGGCCTACCCGAAGGCGACAAATAACGGATGTAGGTAATTTAAAGAACCAACGACGACAAGGGATGTTTGGTTGTATTCGACCATAGTCGAATTCCCAAGTGATATCTGGGAGTCAGACCAGGCAGCGGACCATGATTTCTGCAACCTTACTTTGGCAAAGGGAGTTAAATCATGGTAGAATAATTTGAAGTGAGTAAAATCCTCCAATTATATTGCGTTTAAGCTAATAAATCAGCTGATTCATTTCCCGATATGCCACTATGTCCTGGTATCCATTCTGTAACAACATTAATATTTTGTTGAAGGCATTGATAAAGAATTTCTCTAATTTTAAGAATAATAGGGAAACGAGATTAAGATTTCAAAGGGTTAGATCTAATAGAATACTTATAAACAACTAAGAGAATCTGAGAAAATTATGGAGTTATTTAAATATGGCATTTAACATATAAGACTGTTTCTAGTATTCTCATTAACTATCAGCAAATGTCTTAAGAGTAGGTATTCTAGTACTGTACTACAAAAGCATAAAGTTTCGAATTTTTCCTCCATGCTGTCTTATCCTCACACCCTAACTAAATAATATATGTGGTACTGTCTAAAGCTCAGATAATCTGAGGTCTAAAGGCTTAAGAACAATAAATTTCAGTAATAATAAAACTTACCATATTAGAAAAGGTTTGGGGTTAAGTGACCCCTTACTTATTGACACTCTGACCAAAGTCAAGTACTTAATCAGCTAACAGGTGAGGAAGAAAAGAAAATTCGCTGCCCATGTGTCTAAGAAAATACGGAAAATCTGAAATCACAAGAAAATTTCCAAATTTGTCTGTCTGTTTTGGTCTGTTTTCTAATTTTCTTTCAAACTTCCAAAATGGCAATGACAATGAGTAATGACATGACAGACAGACAGAGTAAGTGAAGAGGGTTGTACAATATATCGAAATCCCGATATACAACAATGAAATATCGATACAAAAACGAATGATACATACATACAAAATTGACATACCTATAATATAGTATAAGGTGACCTTTTATTGATATAGTACAATTCATAATGGAGACTCAGGAAGTGATCAGTAACAGGGTTCAATTACCCTTTCTGTGAATAACCTTTTGGCTTTAATTCTTCAATAAATGCTTTCAAGTTCATGATTTTTTTAGTGAAAGATATTATTACAAGAAGACAAGGTCGCGTTTTGCGAATCGAATTAGTTTTTGAGAGTTTTTTCAAAATTTAATTTATTCTATGCATTTTTTCGTAACGAAACGTTTGACAATTGTATTTTCTTCAAGCAAGATCCCTACAATAGCGAAATGATAAAATACAGTACTCGGCAGAAAAAAATGCACATCGGCTATTTTTGGCTTTGTAGAGCGTCGTCTCTGTCACCGGACTATTGGTGATTCATGCGACAGAGATGACACTACGATACGATGTGTATTATTTACTGCCGCGAACTGTATATCGTACTATGTGGTGCAACGGACGTAATTGTAAATAAGTTTTTGAAAAAGTTACTGGTCCAGTAAGTTTCAAGTATACTTATCTCCTGGTGTGGGGAGTGGTACCCGGGGGAAGCCCACCACTCCACCACCGCTAAAAAAAATCCCCACCATCTTTTCACTGACAATAATTATTCCCAATCCCAACGGCCTTGCGAAGCCCGCATGTCAAACACAACTAATAAGCAACCTGAGGATTTTGAAGTGGAAACTTCTTTAGGTGCGCTGAGCACTGCTTTTGTGGGCACTGAACAAGACTGAAGCATCACTCTCGGCTATGTAACGCTCGTTGGGGTAAAGTCGGCTTGAATCAAGTAAGGGAGTGAGAGAGATATAGCCAACGCTTCTCTGCCTCGCCTTGATGAAGTTTTTACTTCTGTCGTGTGGTCTTAAGACTTAAGGACACCCCTTATTTTTTTACTTCTGGGTTAGCATAGGTGAACTACACTACACAGCAACATTGGCAGTCAACTCAGAGTCCAAGTCTCGGACGGACTAACCTAAAATAATTATTAGATGGATTATTAGTGTGTACTTCAAGAAAACTGTGATGTAACCCTAGACTATTTCAGTTTTTACCAATGGAACCCAATTATTAATGAGTCAGTACATCCCAAATTTAAGATGCCTGGCTACCTGCAAACAAATATTTTAACAGAGGTCATGCAAGTTGTGCATATCCGAGACTAAAAATGAATGCTTTCCCTAAGCTGAACATGATTGCAAAACGTACCACATGGCAAGAAATATCCGCTTAATAATAAACGGTGGTATCTCCGACACAATCTGCTGCTTTTATTAATTTGATGACGTTTTAAGCAAGATAACATTGCATTACTTTCTTCACTCACTTTACATGCACGTGTTTTAATTTGTCTTATTTATCGGGCATGGACTAATGAGTTTTCGGAATTTATGTGCATAGTACCTATTTGCTTAGGTACCTAATTTTTATCACTTGCTGAACGGTGAAGGAAAATACAAATACAATACAAATACAAAATTATTTATTGAATAAAAAACATACAGAAGCACTTACCCAATAAAACAATAGCATGCAATATGTTGTACAAAATATAAAGATGTGCTAATTGTATCTTAAAACAATCTAGACAAAGACAGTCCCTATCACCTACACTGACCTAAAAGGCCGTCTCGAGAGTGACAGATACCAAAAGCGGCTCACAACATTTGGGATACTTTGATTTTATTATATCTATTAGTTTAATTTTATGACAATATTACTATATAATATAGGTATTTATAGTCTATCTTATATAAAACACAAGAAAAAAGAAAAAAAAGTTAATAACATGCAAATATGCCATGAAAAAGTCTTTACTTCTGTTTGAATGTGATGTTATTTTGTGAGAGAAAAGTGTGTGTGTAAGTGTAGTGTAGTGTGTGATTGTGAAGTATATGCGTGTTGTGAGGGTGAAGATAGATGAGTAATAGTAACAAATACGTTCAAATATTTAAAGAAAGTAAGTAAGAGTGAGACGATATAAATGTTTCATGTCGGAACTACAAGGAGACATTCAACTTCATCGTAGTTTTTATTTTGTTACCAACTTTTTACCGCTGCTTTTTGAAGCTTCTTTGCTGTTCCAGCCTGATTATCAACCTTAATTTTTTTGAAAAGATAGGGTGCCGAAAATCCTCGAAACCTTTGGGCAAATTTAGTCTTACAAAAGGGAGTGTTACGTAAGTGACCATAACGTGTTCTGGTAGATTTATTTAGAGGACACAAATTTGTTAAAATGTTTACAATATACAATTTGCGAACACTGAGAACATTTATCTCTGAATATAATTCTGAAGTAGGAAATCGATAGCATTTGCCAAAAAGCACCTTTAGTTCTGCCCGCTGCGCAATTTCTACATCTAGAATATGTGTTTTTGCGGCTTCACCCCAGGCAGTTATGCAGTATGATATTAGTGACTCAGCAAGAGCGTAATATATATTTCGTTTTATGTTGATGTCGCTCATACATCTGAGCCTCCTACATATGCATAACATTCTTCGAAGGCGACTAGAAATACGTTGAATGTGGTACGTCCAATTAAGTTTAGCATCAACAAGTACACCTAAGTATTTTATAACACGGAACACTTTTTGTTTTATAACCTCTACGTTCTCTAGCTCAGGACAGTCACAAGTTAATTTATTTTTGCATTGATGTAATTTGAGACTTGAAAACATCGTGAGGAGGAAGAAAAACAACCTTCATGTCCTAAAAAGCGTGTGTTTGTGCCCGAAGAAAATCGAGAGCTCACCACACATCACGTTGGGACGTAATCAAATGATGAAACGCAGGTGTACCGAGTGTGGCCTGTGACTTGCATTTTACAGTTCACACTCGGGAACACCTCTGACACCTCCTTGGAAATTCATGTTGTGACGATACATAAATCATTTATTTTTCGTCATGAAATGTCGATAATATCGGTGCCTGACAACGATATCGAGAATCGATATCAATGAACTCGTATAGCAACATTTTTTAATGTGGTTTTATTTTGACACTCCGTGGTAGGTAGACTTAGGATTAATTCTATGGGTATATCCAACGACATTATGTATATCCTAAGACTATAGCATATACTTACTTAGAATATAAGTCTATGGTCTATAGAATTAATCTTAGAATTCTTATTCTGAGGAATTAACCAAGGACTACGACTTTTTACTATTTTTGGCTCAAAAAGACAATATATCCAGAGCCATAAAACAGTACGCAGTATTTAAAAAAAAACTACGCGTAAGTTTATGCCAGCGGTGTGGTGTGGTTCCTTATTCTGAGGGTGTGGTATTGGCGTAGATGGAGAATCAGAATAATAATGAGAATGAGATGAGAATAGTCTGATCCCCGTTTATTAATTAACACTTTCGTCATGTTCCAACACTGACAGCAGGATGGCGTATACAATTTTCAACGCATGCGACAGAGATGGCAATAGAACCCGTGTCGCGACCTCTAGTTTATGAACGCACCCCGAATAAGGTAGGTATAGGCAATGAAAAATGAAAATGAAAAATATAGGTAAGTATTTTATTTCACATAAACAGTTTTACAATAATTGAAGCAGCATTTTTTCAGTACCTAGCTCCCACTTAATTTATTCAAAATATAATATAAAAAAAGGTTATTACGTCTTATGTACTTCCGAGCATTGCTTATTAGCTCCTGGTAAAAGTGTTCCGTGCTTATTAGTCTATCAATAATGTGCCCCATGTCTATTCTATAACCTATTTTGACGTAATTTTATAGTGTTCATCACGGACGTAGGTGTTCATTCAAACTCAATCTTCCAGAATTTTGCAATCATATCGATGTAAAGAACAGTGTGACAAGAAAGAGTGTTGACAGCCTCATATTCGCCTCGCGCCTTGTTCCCTCATTGAGTGGTTACCTATTTTAAATTCTAAATTCGAAGTGGGGGCGATTAATGGTCCTGCACGGACTCTCCGCTACCGTGAGTATTGTTCACTTCCCCCCGGTCAGTCACCCTAGCCAGCACAGCTCTTTAAAATAGAGCCGAACGGCATCGACATGCTGACACAACTGATTCAGTGAAGGGAATAGGGAAGCTGGAGCTCATTATAAAATATCAACTTACAGTGTGTTTAGTTCACATTTGTCGGTAGCCCGATAAAACGGCAATGAATTGAATAGTTAAGGGTGGTCAAGAAGATAGTTGAACAATTAGTCGGGGTGTAGAAAAGGGAGTACTATAGTATCATGCCCCCCTTATCGACACTCTGACTGAACAATCAGCTCTATATTTCAGTATCTATGTCATGGACTGCGACAAAGATATACAAGATGGGACCATAGACAACCCTGAAGCAGATTCAGATATACCAGCAACTGACATTTTGGACTGGATAAAGCAGGAGCCTCCAGAGACTGACTGCACAGTAAGTGTTCTAATACCACCAAGAAAGTTAGAGGTTTATTTTGCTAGCACACCCAACCCAAATAGATACATTGATGACAAAATGTATACTTGCAATAAATAGTGAAACTATAATACCAGTGTATTAAATACAAGATACATTGATGACACCAGCGCAGCACCACTTTCTTTAGAGCCTGGCCTCCCTATCATCTGCTTTGTATATTTTTCTTTTTTATTGCGGTCATAGATTGTTCTTATGAAAACCAATTACTGACATCAATACAAACAAAAACAACATAACGTAATTATAGCACAAATGTGAGTATAAAAATCAAGCCATATAGGGGAGATTTTTAATAGTATCACACAACTGTTTTAATACCTAGTTATGTGCAGTTTCATACACTACTTTATCTAAACTCATGTAATATGTAGATAACATATCTGATCCATAAAATCTGAGTAACATATTTTGTTGTTCGCTTTTCTTGATTTTTCTGGCTAAGATTGTTTGTTATTTTTGTTGCTGTTTCCAGAATGTCAGGTGGAGTCAAATCGTCCTCAGTATCACTGCTGTCAGACAGATTTGACCCACGAAAACAAAGTCAATAATAATTAATAATGATTAATAATAATATAAATAAGCCTCTCAAAATCGAACCCTATGTCTGAGCAGAACATCAGGCCAAGTGAAAGGCAGGCAATGTGTACAAAACTTCCGCGGCTAATAGATTACACAGGGCAGCTTGAGGCGAGCTGTTGGGCAGTAGCGACCCCACGGACCCGAACATGCTCCTGTGGGAAGGTCCTGTTCCTCATCTTTGGCTTGCCTTTGTTGGCCGGCCGGAGTGAACAATGATGAGGGACAGATCTCCCACCTCTGGCTTGCCGTGGGAGGCTGCTCTGAGTGGAGTAGCAAGAGCTATATACGTAAGTGGCCAGTGGGCGCGTGGTTATGGACCCTCAGGGAGCAAGTGATCATCGTTTAAAGTCCAGTGACACCTCTGCACCTTTTAGCTGCTCAGCAAATGTTGTCCCCTTGTCTCTCTGTGCAAGCGACCATTTGGGGGCCCATTTCATTGAGTCTGCGAATCTCCGCCTGCCCATTTTTCCATTTATTAATATAGGTCGGGCAGGCGCCATAGTTCCTTCCATAGTCCCAGACTATCCAGTCCACTAGCACCTCAACGTAATGGTCTGATTTCCTTCATTTTCATTCCTAACAATAGTCCTACACAGACCGGGGGTTGTCCTTGGGTACACTCCTACAGTGCGGAAAGGGATAATCGTTGGTTAGTGTCACATCACATTCGGATTAAATTGTCTAAAGGGCCTCTACGTGTTGGCTTCGGCCCCTTCCACGCCTCCCAAAAGTCCGGGATTACATAGTCCCGAGATATGATAAATATATATATATTCATATTCATTTATTTCAGAATATTCATTATATGTACTGTATATACTGTACTGTATGTACAACTATATAAATAATAATAATAATTAATAATGTAAATTATGTCACCCAAATCCAGTAGTCCACTATTTATCTTTTGAAGGTTTTTTTTTACCACCGGTCTTATATACCGCAACAGGTTTTGTTTTTCAATTTATTCGGCCAATGCAAGCTATAGATATCTGTGCGTCTATGTATGTACCTTTTCGTATATTCCTTGCAACAATTTGCAAGTACTCGTCAGTTGTATATGTGCGCGAATCCTTTGCAGGTGATCAAAAAAAAGGTAGTAAGTCGACATTTCTGGCATGTAAATATCATGAGTTGAAATTGCAATTTAGGAATATTGATTTTGTGTTTTATGTTTCTCAATTATTTAAGTAACATTGTTCTTTATTGTACCATACCATTCAATACCATTTTGAAAGTAGTGGTGCGGGTGACCTATCAGCCATCACTGGACGACACTACACGTTAAATAAGGCTATGTTTAATCGTCAAAATTGTATTATCCTGGTTTTCTATGAGTTTTAATTTTAACTTTATTGACATACTGTTTGTG
The DNA here is from genome assembly GCA_934047225.1 of Ypsolopha sequella. Taxonomy (NCBI): domain Eukaryota; kingdom Metazoa; phylum Arthropoda; class Insecta; order Lepidoptera; family Ypsolophidae; genus Ypsolopha; species Ypsolopha sequella. The sequence continues at coordinate 9,583,731 of OW204009.1, forward strand.
ACATTTTTGTTTTTTTTATATTTTTCTTTTTCTCCGTGTAATTCTGATTTTTATTTTCCTGTGTAATATGATGTTGTGTTTTTATGGAACCCAGTTCTGAAATAAATTATTTTTATTTTTATTTATTGTTTAAATTACGCGATATGAATCTTGAAATACAAACATGTATGAAAGAAAATAATATTTGTTGTAACAAGTTGCTAAGATTTTTGACATTTGATACGCGGTTTATATGCCACTGATAGCTGGTTATATGACAAAAATAGGGGGTACGTGGTTAAGGGTTAATGTTATGTCAGAGTGAGACTGTAAAATCCGATTGTTTATAATTTCACCAGGTTTTAATTACATACTTTATTGTTATTTGTTTGTATTATGTGTTAAGAAAACTGTTTGTTTCCCAATCAATAAAAAAAAAAAAAAAAAAAATACTTGGTTTATAATTTCATGGAAATATTTGTTCTCTAGGAAAGGTTAGGTTAGTTTATAAACATCCTAACAAAAACCTACCATGTGAAATAATAGTAAAAAAAATAGTAACCGACTTCAATAGTAACAGCAGTTATCAGAAAAACTATCAGATTTTATAATTTTAAGGTGACATATATACAAGGTGAAATGTAATTAACCGTCTGAATTCATACTGGAGACTCGGTTAGTGATCAGGAACAAGGTTCAATGAACCATTTTTTGAAAATCATTAAATAAAATGTTTGTTCCTGTTCAAACTGGACAAGTTCAAATACAAATCCTAGTATAAGCAGTACATAAACAAAAAAAAAAGTTTTTTTTTATTTTACATGAACATTGTTCCTGATCACTAACCGAGTCTGATATCAAATTGTAGATATTAAAGAGCTGCTTGTAAAAATATGAAGAAAAAAAAAACGATTATATGTGATATCTGGCTAATTACCGGGTTGCTTGCGTTTATCCCGTTTTTTCTGATCCCATGGGAATCCCCTGAAATCCCTTCTTAGCAGATGTCTACGTTATACAAGGAACCGACGGTCCAAATTTCATGTTCCTTGGTCCAGCGGTTTTTTTTGGTCTAGGCGTCGATAGATCAGTCAGTCAGGGTATTTGTTTATATAAATATATAATATTATAGATGTGTAGATGTAAACTTAACGAACTTTATAATTCTAAATATTATTAGAGTGCATTACAAACTAGAAAAGATCAATCAGAAACAAACCCAAAGACAAGCGCGCTACCAATTGCGCCACCGAGGTTCCTACCCAGACCGGTGAATTCTTCCATCATACTTGATGAAAGAAAAAATATTTTTTCGTAGCGTAGCGCGCTTGTCTTGATAACAAGAGGTCGCTGGTTCGAATCCTGGCCCGGGGAATTTTTTCAAATTCTTGTCTTTGGATTTGTTTCTGATTGATCTTTTCTAGTTTGTAATGCACTCTAATAATATTTAGAGTATTAAAGAGCGATGGATTTCGCAAAATAAACATAATCTTAGTTAATGAGAACTGTGAATTTCTTAACTGCCTGAAGCAACAATATTGTAGCGACGACAGCGCCATCTGTTTCTTAAGAACAAGGCGTGAAATCACATAACGTCCTCGTGAGCGTCCTACGTGTGCATTACAAGCTAGTATATCAGGCAGGAGCAAAAATAACAGTGGACAAATATGATGGAAGAATTCACCGGTCTGGGTAGGAACCTCGGTGGCGCAATTGGTAGCGCGCTTGTCTTGATAACAAGAGATCGCAGGTTCGAATCCTGGCCCGGGGAATGTTTTCAAATTCTTGTCTTGGGGTTTGTTTCTGATTGATATTTTCTAGTTTGTAATGCACTCTAATAATATTTAGAGTATTCATAGCGATGGATTTCGCAAATAAACATAAACTTTATAATTTTTTACAGGACCCGCGAAAACACCTATTAGTAGAAGTCAAATTGGAACGCATCGATGAACCAAACACTCTCAGTTTAGATGCCACGATTAAAGATGGTAAATACTTTTTCTTTCATCAATGTTATTTATAGAACTATCTTTTACCCGCAACATTGTCCGCACTTACCACGTGGATCGTGACTCAGTTTACACCGCCATCTATTAGTTAATTCATGAACTACACATTGAAAATGTATTATAATAAAGGTGAAAATAGAACAGATCTAGAACTGCAACTAATATAACAAGAGACTCAAAGAAAGTTTAAATTATTTGAATGATAGGGATGGTATTATAGGCGATTTTGAAGGCTTTAATTTTAGCTTTAGTGCTGTCAAAACTTAAATTATTCCAATGTAATTTCACTCATGTTCCTTACATTTAAGGGCTATTTTGCAATAAAGAAAATTTTGTTTTGACATAACTAAAATTAAAGCCTCCAAAATCGGGATTAACGATATAAAAAAAAATTGAGAAGCATTGAAATTGGGTATGATAGATGTATCCACCGAAGTTTGTGGTCTAGCAAGAAGAAAGAGTGGAAGAAAAGATAAATCTGAATGGTAAGGTGATGTTCATATTCATATTCTTTATTGTACACAAAAGAAACATATCATTTTACAAAATTCTTAGATATATCATGTACATAGGCGAGCTTATCTCTAAAAAAAGAGATTTCTTCCAGCAAACCCGGATTGAAAACGAGAAGTCGTAATAAAAAGTAGACACACATACGTGTACACTAAAATATGTTAATATACTTACATCCTATGATAATAAATAACAACAATATACCTACATAGATAATAATTAAGTAACTATTTAAACAATAAACATATTTACTTATATACATAATATTTACAATAAATAAGATAAAAAATACATAACCAATAATGATGATGTTAAAAACGTTGAAGAAGAGAAGAAGAAAGCATGGAGCTAATAATAAGAGATCACAAGGTCCAATTATTCCGAATGAAGTGATTGAAAGAGCTAAAAAGCGTGTATTTGTGACCGAAGTACGGCGGAAGGGCTCTTGTGTTATACCTTGGCTCACCACCCACCGCGTTGGGATGTAATAATCGTTGGTGTACCGAATGTAGACTGGGACTTGCATTTCACAGTTCACACTCGGAACACCTCTGACACCCCCTTGGAGATTCATGTCGTGACGATATATTTATATTTTATTTTTGCGTTCGACTGATGACGGCCCCATACCGAGGGTCGAAATATATCGAATAATATATTTTTTAATTATTTTAATGCTAATAAGTAAAAAAAGAAATATACGAGTACTTTTATTTTATTATTTATAGTACACAGAAATAGCAAACATATAAACAATATATAATAATACAGCAAACCATAAAGGAAACAGAAAAACATTAAATAAGTATAAACCTAAAATACCTATATTAAATATAGGTATAAACCTAAATATAAAATAATAATATGTCACTAATATTCGCATCATGAAATTTTATAATAAAATACATAAATATATATGTACATATTATTTTGGCAGGTTCGAGCACTATTACGCCAAATTCGGACCTTCAGATCACCAAAGGAAAGAAAAGGAAAACAAAAGGCAAAAAGAAGCCAAGAAGAATACTGAAATGTGACTTTTGCCATTTTAAATCTCTAAATAGATCTTCACTTACACGGCATATGAAATATCACGCGAATGAATCCATGAAATTAACTGGTAGAAAACCCGACGTGTTTATTTGCGACCATTGCGACAAAAAGTTTTTCTTAAAAATACATTTAGAAAACCACATGCCTGTCCACTACAGGCTTACAGATGTAGATCCCTACTTTACTTGCAGTATCTGCTACTACCGATGTATATCCATTCAGGAGTTAGGAAAACACGCGGAGTTCCATGACACAAAAAGACTTTATAAATGTAATACATGTGATTACAGATTTGCTGAAAAAAGTCTTTTGAATAAGCATGTACATTATAAGCATTTACCAGCGTGTAGAACCAAGCTACTACCGTGCACAATTTGTGATTATAAGACTACTCACCGTTCGAGTTTGAAGAAACACATCGCAATCCACGAGAGAAAGCTAGACGTAAAATATAAATGCAATTTATGCGATCGTAAGTATAAAAATAAATATCACTTGAATCGACATGTGAAGAATCACGGAGAAAAAACATTATTATGTGATATCTGTAACTTAAAGTTCAACCGGGGTCACGTGTTAAAGCGACATTTGGCAACACATACAGGAGATAAGCCGTACAAGTGTGAGTACTGCGGTTTCAAATCTGCACAGGAGCCAAATTTAAGGAGGCACGTCAGAACTCATACTGGTGAGAAACCTTATAAATGTGATGTCTGCGAGTTCAGATGTACTCAGTCTAATGATTTAAAGAGACACCAACTGAAACACACGAACGAAAAACCTTTTGCATGTGACTATTGCGTGTATAAATCTAAGTTCAGAATGTCTCTCGAGAAACATATTGAGAAAAATCATTATTTCCCCGACCAATAAATCTTATATTTTAGGGAAATCATGACTTTTATTTATTAAACGTTATTTACCACAAGTAGTGGTGTGCATACAGTTGATTAAAGAGAAAAAATGTTTTAGACCTGCCATATAGTTAGTACAGACCCCACGCCCACGCAGTGGCGTGCGGTCCATACAGACAAAAAGACACTGTCTACCCTGACAAATACGCATTTTTACGCATAACGTAATAAATTTTCTGCTAAAATGTAGCGACACTGACCGCCATCTATTGTCATTAGCGGGAACTGCGAGTCTCAGTTCCCAGTCGCTCGCTTACTCGATGCAAAAGACATCGCGGAATGGTGTCTGTCGGTGTCTATGCGTGAGTCATATTATAACAGTCTATGTTTGTGTGCGTTACTGTAAATACATGGCACACAATGCAAAAGTTTGTGCTTGTTTGGCTGCCCACGTATAACTATACGTACAACTCGTATGAACAACTGCACAGTATTTCGTGTGACAGGATATTTCTGACGGAACTCGGATTTTCCAGCCATATCCGAGCTCATGCCAGAAAGCAATAAGGGTCGCCGTCGACAGATACGTCGAGGAGGACATCATCATCACAGACCTAGTGCGAAATAAACACTAGGAAGAGAAGCCAAGAGGATGGGGTCGGTGGATCACACTCTGCATAGTCACACAACCTACAAACATCCTTGTGGATGACAGAAGAGTTGCTTATTGTAGCTGATAATTTACAGATTGCAATGGTGGACAAATTAAGTGAAAAAAAAATTGCTAAGATGTTGCAAGGCGGTCCATTCACCCCCAGTATTATGGTGCTTAATTTTTGAAAACGATACTTTTGACGTGTATGACTTCTGTTATAAAATACATGATTATCATGGTACAGGTATCAGGTCAGGAGCTGTATTTTTGAATCACTCGCCGTGAATCGTATATTCACGTGCGAAATTCAATTCGATTGGTCAGAATTTTACGTATTTTTGAATCAGTAGAAATCAATGTAAACGGTTTTCGTTTCACGCAGAAAAAATTAAAATCGGAAAGCAATATCTCATTGATTTTAAAAACCGTTAATGAATGGAGGAGGAGCAACATTCAAATCGAAAAATAATAACCGAAACAAGTAGTACATCACTAACAACAATGAAGTTACATTTTTTTATTCACACATAATTACGATACTTTTAAGGCATTAAAACGTCATAGGCGAGAGTCACTCAGTGGCCCTACTTTAGTGAGGTTTATAGAGTTTGAAATTGTGTACACAATTAGTCATGATCTTCTCAAAACCAACATAAAATGCTGTTTTAACTTTGTTTGGACCAGATCATGACTAATTGACTCTCCACCGATCGCCATTACTACCCTAGAATTGTGCGTGAAGCGATTGAAATCAAGAAACATCCAAATAATTTCAATAGGGAAGATGGTTTCAAATTGTCTCCCACATGGAGTCCAGTCATCGGGAAATTTAAATCGCGGGTTTCTTCTCTTAGTGCATCTCCGGATACTGTGAGTGTTGTGTGCCGTGCGTGAATAAGATAACAATTAATTTTAAAGACTAAAGTGTTTAGAAGTGTAGTAGAAGTGTAAAGAAGTAGGAAAATACTTCGGTCGTCACCTGCATCTCATCACTGCGCCTCGCCATACTTGCCAGTTTCCCGTAGACCACGAGACATGCAACTGTCTCGAAACGTCGGGTGTCCCCTTTTCGTAAAAAGGTAAAAATTGATCGCGGTAGACCCGATTATATATATTATAACATGACTAATTGATTCGTAATACCGCTTCCTGTTTGCGCGGCTAACACACTACCAACTTTTAAAATTAAATGTCGCAATTGGCTGTTTTCCGAACAGTCCCAGACTATTGTATAGCAGGATCCGATTACGTATTAGGTATTATTTTTTATTCCATCTGTTTTTTAAATGTAATTTTAGTTTAGTTTCTGATTATTGTTAATATATATGTTGCAGTCAAAACTCATAGCCGGTCAAAAGTAGTTTTGACTTCGAAAATCAGTCAAAACTGGTTTTGAATAAGTTGGTCTGAAGTAATTTTGATTAAAAAGTATTTCTGGGTTGTCATGAAAAAATAACCACGAAGGTCAGGTATGGCGGTCGCAGAACGTTCCGAACTTGCCATACCTAACCTTCTAACCTAACCTACCGGCTCTCTTCTGCGCTGCAGGACATCCGAAAAACTAATTTTGCCTGCGAATATCAGTCAACACTACGTCCTTAGTCAAAACTAGTTTTGACTGACTCATTCTCGCAGTCAAAAGTAGTTTTGACCAGTTATGACTTTTGACTGTGACATATACAAGGTGACTTTTTGATCATCGTCCAAATTCATACTGGAGGCTTGATAAGTGATCAGTATCTTGGATCAATTACAATTTTTGTGAAATTTGTAAAATGAAATTTCGGCTTCCCATATAAATTCACTTCCAGTTCCGAGTGAATCACTATGGGGAGTCGAAATTTCATTTTACGAATTTTACAAAAATTGTTATTGATCCATGATACTGATCACTAACCAAGACACCCGTATGAATTTGGACGATGATCGAAAAGTCCCCTTGTATATATATTTTTTTTTGTTTGATTTTGTGTTCCCTTTTGTAATATATGCTAAGGCGGAAGATCGACGGTTTTTTGTTTCTTAGACCTTAGACCGATTTGACATGTGTGTTTTGTTTTTATAATATTGTGTTAATTTGTAACAAATAAACGGCTTCTATTCTATTCTAATTATGCATTAAATTTCAAACTCACGCTTTCTAAACCTCACTAATACTGAACTATTGGTATTAACTGCCACATACTAAAATGTTTTTCAATGTTTAACTTCTAAACAAGAAATACAAACTAAGCAACTGACGTTTAACCTTATCAATGTTATTAAAGTAATAATATATATTTTTTCAATGCAAGGGCTCGTAAAGGCCCACTTTTTATGCATCAAAACCGAACAGAAAGTCGATTGCCCTAGGGCTTTAATATTATTATTTTTTAATTTATTTTCAATGGTTGGCTAACCTGCAACCTTTCCTACGTACCATAAATTTTATACTTGTTTTCCACTGTTTAACGGCTCTGAATACAGTCCTTTTGAGCCAATCATAATTTAAAGTTCACAAGATTATATTTGTTTTATTTCCTTACACTATGCATTGAAAAACGTAGTATGATACACGGGCGTAAGAGCAATAAATTACACGGTTACGTTTAAAACACTCGCTACGCTCGTGTTTTAAATCGTCCTCGTAATTTATTCCTGTTCGCCCTTGTAGCATAAACTACTATTTTTATGTTATGCAGGAAGATTATCGTCTTGATAGTGAAAAGAGTTAGGCCACAATACTATGTTTTGAGACATTAAACTACCTATATATAAACGAAAAATTCGTATAAAAATTTTGTAACAATACTTTTTGACCAAGTTTATAAAATCATTTCTAGAAACAATACTTTTGAGATCAGCCCCTCTATTATGTATCTTTGGTTGCCAACTGGACTGGGTGCCTATCATCAAAAACACAGATAAAAACTGAACTTTCAAAATTCCCTTTAGTGGGTATTGAACTATTTACGAACTGTGCCGTCACTTCAAATGCGAACATATCCTTAGACAATCGGAATTTGATGGTATATCTATGTTTTTCATGTAAGGCACCCAGTCCAGTTGGCAACTAAAGATACATAGGCCCGCAGGTTTCTAATTATTTTGTTCTTTAATAAATTTTGGATTCAATATAAGAGGAACTGACTGCTATGACCAGCTATCACAGACATGTTGGGCAAAATCTAATCTAACTACTGATTGAAAATATGGTTACATTTTGTAGTTAGCAATCATTATTACTAGTTCGTATATAACTTTAAATATATATAATAAATAAAAGAAAATTTTGAACTTGAAATATACTTCGGCCCTTAGTCGAAATATATTTCAAGTTCAAAATGTTCTTTTATTTATTATATACATTTAAAGTTATGTACCTATGTGTAATTGCAAATAAAAAGCTAATAGAGGCATATTATATATTTATTAAAGGATTAGTAGTTCGCTTAGATTAAATTATGTTAAGGTGTGTCAATTCGAAAAGTATTTTAGAACTTGTGGTCTAAAAAACCTCATAATGATGAGTACTTTTACGAAAAAGCTGCAACTTCCATTTGCCTTCGTGTGACGTCACTTGAGAAAAGGCTGTTTAGAAATGTGTCCTTGGCTATCAAGATAATTTGTTTCCGACTAATTTGACAGATTAGAAGACAGACAGAGACAGACCACTTTTTAGGGTTCCGTAGTACCTAAAAGGTACAAAAGGAACCTTTAAGATGAGACTCCGTTGTCCATCCGTATGTCACAGCCTCATGACTTTAGCACCGTTATAGATAAAAACATGAAATTTGGCACAATAGTATCAATATGCACACATATGACATTGAAAAAAATAATGAAACTTTTAAATTATTTATTGTATTCCCAAAGCAATACTTTTACTATATTTACTGGCACTGGTTTTGAAAAATATGAATGTCCCCCCCCCCTTATATCCGAAACTGGTAGACTGTTATAGATCATAGCCGGTCAATTACAGTAAAACTAGCGATTTAAAAAAGGTAAGCACAAATGAGAAATATAAAAAAAGAAGTAAAATGCATGTCCCCCCCCCTTATCTCCAAAACTGATGGACCGAAAAATATGAAAAAAATCATGGTAATATGTGTTTACGTAGAGATTACAGGGAAAATAAAGCGGTTGAGAAATTCAAGAATAAAATTGACAAAATTAAATTTATCATCGCTACTGGTAAAGTAGTTGGCTACATAGTATGCTAGTTATAATAATGTACCTGTAACCAGTGCCGGATTAAGACTACTTGATGCCCTAAGCCAGCGTTTCTTAACCTGTGGTCCGCGGACCCCTAGGGGTCCCCGAGCAAAGTGGCGTGCACAGAACTTTTTTCCGGAAAAGCAATCAGAAGGTCAAGTACGACAATAAAAAAAATATGAAAAAATTTAAATAACACTTTGAAAAAAAAAAGTTTGTATGTCGCCAGGGTAGGCACTGCCTACCCTAGAGTGGACATTTTCATACAAACTTTTTTTTTCAAAGTGATATTTAAATTTTTTCATATTTTTTTTTATTGTTGACCTTCTGATTGCTTTTCCGGAAAAAAGTTCTGTGCACACCACTGCGAGCATATGTATGGGGGTCCACAGCCTAATCAATGGACCATTTAACAATTATAAATATGTTATAAACTATCATAATTTAGTTGCAAAAAAGCAGCACCAACCTTCTCTTAAACGTATTTTAGTGTAAAATTTATTGTTGCTTTTTTATTAAGGGGGTCCCTTAAATTGTGCTTGATTTCCTAAGGGGTCTGTGGACAAAAAAGGTTAAGAAACGCTGCCCTAAGCAATCCGCGCCTATGGCCCCCCTATCCACTGATAGAAAAGTGTCGTTCTTTCAAAAATGTTACGTATTTATTACAAAGAGATCAATCATTTCGTACAATACTCTTATACTTTTCTTAGAATAAACACGAAAAAGATAAGTCCCTTTGTTAATAAAAACCAAAGCATACCATTTTTTCATTGTCTATTGAAATGCGACTACTTTTACTGATAGCAAATTCTCGAACGATAGTGTCGTAGTGCTGTATGCACGTCTGCCTCTATATTCAATATTGATAAAGCCTCGGGCCTCTCTTGTAGCATTTTCGTTCGTATTAATAATGTCGTTCGTTTTAATACCTGACTTTTCGGAACATTTGCAAATTCACGTGGGGTGCATGCAACGACATCACATTACTCAAGCTAATCAATTTTATTACACGCGGTTTTTCAGTAATGAGCTAGAAAATATTTTATCGATGCTGTTTGTGATGCGCCCGAGACGTGATGCCATAAGCAGTTGCTTAATTTGCTTATGGGTTAATCCGGCACTGCCTGTAACTAGCCAAAATGTAAACCGTGCTTATGCCCTAAATCCTAAGCAGAGAAAAGAGATATCCATAAAACCCTGCGACAATCCTAAGTTAAAGAGTGCTAAGCAATTACAATACATTCACAATTTACAAATGTTTAATAGTAGTTTATGATACTAGGGCGCAAAGGAATAAATTACGAGGACGATTTAAAACACGAGCGTAGCGAGTGTTTTAAACGTAACCGAGTAATTTATTGCTCTTACGCCCGTGTATCATACTACGTTTTTCAATGCATAGTGTGAGGAAATAAAACAAATGTAATTTTGTGAACTTTAAATTGTAATTGGCTCAAAAGAACTAGGTATCCAGAGCCGTTAAACAGTGGAAAAAAATGTATGACATTTATGGTACACAGGAAAGGCTGTAGGTTAGCCAACCATTGCAAATGAATTGAAAAAAAATAATAATAAAGCCCTAGGGCAAAATAATCGACTTTCTGTTCGGTTTTGATGCATAAAACGTGGGCCTTTACGAGCACATGCATTGAAAAGAATTTGATAAATTCAAAGGCGCATACATACCCACTTATACCATTATCTCTAGCCTTGAATAATCATTCATTTAAGAAAAGGTTCATACAATAATATACTATTCATACTTATTATATTAGTGCAACAGAATAGACTAAACTGAATTCGCAGAATCTATCCTTACAACACTTAGATTAAGTCTTTTGACAAAAATTCCATGACACCGACATAGGAATTAATTTCAATCAACTTGAAAAAATTATAACAAAATACTTTAATTAGGTTTCAATGCAAGTGCTCGTAAAAGCCCACTTTTTATGCATCAAAACCGAACAGAAAGTCGATTATTTTGCCCTAGGGCTTTATTATAATTTTTTTTTATTTATTTACAATGGTTGGCTAACCTGCAACCTGTCCTGTGTACCATAAATTAAATACTTTTTTTTCCATTGTTTAACGGCTCTGGATACAGTCCTTTTGAGACAATCTTAATTTAAATTTCACAAGATTATATTTGTTTTATTTCCTCACACTATGCATTGGAAAACGTAGTATGATACACGGGCGTAAGAGCAATAAATTACTCGGTTACGTTTAAAAGACTCGCTACGCTCGTGTTTTATATCGCCCTCGTAATTTATTCCTTTTCGCCCTGGTAGCATAAACTACTATAATTTATGTCTAAGACTAAATAAATGTATCCTATATAATGGGACGTCAGTGAAAGACTTAAAAATAATGGCTGCATAATTACGAAATACACTACAATATATACAAAAACCAGAGAGCACACAAAACCTATGTAGCTTTGTGAAAACATCAAAAACATGATATATTCATTGGTAATGGTATCGATTCGGCATAACACGTCTTAACTTATTTTGACAGGACTAACCTTATTTTAAGCGTCCTGTCTTTTTCTTTCTTTATCGAAAAGAAAAGGACAGAACGCTTAAATTTAGTTTAGTCCTGTCAAATAAGTTAAAATGTGCTTCACCGAATCGGTACCACTATAGCCGATTCTCAAGGCTTTAATTTTAGTTTTAGTGCTGTCAAAGCTAAATTTTCTTCATTGTAAAATAGTTCTTAAATGATAGGAACAGAAGTTAAATTCCTTTTGAAAAATTTAGGTTTTGACAGCACTAAAACTAAAATTAAAGCCTTCAGAATCAGCTTTATTACCTACTTAAACCAATTATTCTAAAAAACCTAGATAACGACACTTCCACAATCTGTTGACCAAAGCAGCTCTTTTCTCCTCAATTGTGTCATCGTCATGATGGTATACGACATGTGGAGGCTGACGTTGACGATCCATGTCTAATGCATCCAGATCAATTGCAATGTGGTTATCGTTGATCATATTGTGTAGAACTGCACAAGCGTTGATCATTTTTGCAGCCTTTATGGGATGATAATGCATGATTCTGTGTGCAAGGAGGCATCGAAAACGCGTCTTCAAAACACCAAGGCAACGCACAATCACATTTCGAGCACTTGTATGTCGGCTGGTATAGTATTTTTCTGGAGAGTTCGGGGTTGCATTCAGGATTGGTGTCATCATCCACGGACGCTGTGCATACCCAGAATCACCTGCAATTTTTTTATTCCTGTGTAATATGACCATCCAAATAAAAATATAACACGGAAGAAAACATTAAAAAAGTAAAACGGCATTTACCCAATATCCATACATCCTGCCCTTCATCATGCAGAGACTGCATGTGTTCTTGCACAGCACTGGAGTCCCAGATGTAGGAATCATGGTTCTCACCACCAAAAGATGCATCAATGTGCAGGATACGTAGATCTGCATCACAGATCTGAAAATAACAAATATACAAAGATTTTATAAACAAAATATCATGCATGAGAAAATTCATCTCATGGTTTGTTAGTATTATCATAGATAAATAAATAAATAAAGGAAGGATAGATTGCTCACTCCATACATTAGAACAAAGCCCGCGTAAAACTTATTATTTTCGCCGGTACCTAATAGTTCGACTTATTATTTTTGATGTCGCTACTATACTAGATAAATTGTGACACACTTAGTGCCATCTATCGAACAGTTGATGAAACGAAATTCGATGTGTGAGGGTGTGTGTGTGTGTGTGTGTAGCAACTATACTGCGCCCACAGAAACAAAAATTTGCTAGAATACGAGAATACGCGACACATGGCATACGATAAATCTGAGAATAAATCGCTCAACCTTGCATGACAGTAAAGTTGAGTCAAAGAGTAAAGTTATTATATATATATACATAGGTATACCGGTATGGATGAGTAGTGTCTTAGGTAAATAAAGCGTATTTTAATGAACATATTTTGTTTAATTGAGACTTAAAGTATTTTTAATCAGTTATAAGGTAAAGTCCCTTTCAATAGAATCCGCCAATAATGTAAACAAACCAATTTAAATACGATTACTGCGTAATTACTTACATTTGAATATCAATCCTGATCATATTCACATTTCAAGGAACCATACATTGTTCTTAAAATCATTTCGACACCAAATAACTTCTTTATGATAGTTATTTTAATTAAAAATAATCGGACGACGAAAATTTCAATAGTTTGTAAAACTGTCATATTAATTTTTTTATCATCGAAGTCTTTTTTGTCTTTGGAAAGTTAGTGTTGTGACTTCACAAACCTCTCACAAACACCGCTTTTGTACCAACAAAATGAAAATTTGTAATGGCCGCAAATAGCTGATTTAGAGAGCGGGTTTGGCAATTATTTCATTTCCTTAGATTTTTTATTCATTGGTGGGTATTGTTCCGAGTTCTGTGCGTTTTTCTGTTTCCTCTAATTATCGACGACTTTGCTTTTTGTATTTTGGTTTTTGGACATTTTCTTTGCGATTTGCTTGGATTTATTCTTGGAACGACGACTTCTGCGTGAAATCACGGACTTTGTTTTTGCTTACGATTGGATCTCTTTCTCAAGAAACAAGGTGGTAACAATGTTTATAAACTATTAATTCTTTAAAATCTAATAAAGATGTACACATAATCACTTAGAGATGCTAAGAATAAATCCAAGAATAATAATAAAGTGAAAAATTATTACGTGGTGTTTTTAGGTTATAATGAGTGAGCCGTAACATCAGGGTCGAAGACTCCTCCGCCTGCCAAAAAACGAAAAATTCATCTGACCACAAGGGAAAAAAATTCTAGTGAATATTTATAGTTATTTAGAAAAATCCTCTCTTACATACCCATCCAAAATGGAGTTATATAAAATTACTTCAGAAATTATGGAGGTGTCTCAGTATGTTGTAAGAGATACCATGAAGCATTATTTAGAAACTCAAAAAATACCACACCAAAATACCACTTTAACATCAGTATAGGTACAACCAAATCTTTGGGTACAACACCATAATCATAGAGAACTGTCAAATAATTATCTTGTTTACATTATTGGCGGATTCTATTGAAAGTGACTTTAGATGGTTGACTGATCTATAGGTACTAATAATGTATAAAAAGTAGAGTCGTGTCTGTTCGTTGTGCGCCATCTACCGGAATTCAGAATAACCATCTGCACGCTTAGTTAGATTGCCAGCTTACCACCGAAAGTTGAATGAAGAAAATGTTAAGAACACCTGATTAAGAATTCACTATTTTCTGATGCGATGTTATGACAATTTTGTGTTTTTATTCATAAAATAAATAAATATGATGAACCAGAACAGTAAAATGCTATATTTCGTCGATTTCAGACAAATTTTATTTCCAGCGAGACAAGTAACGCCATAGATGGCAACGTTATTTTTAGTATTGCGAACAGTACAAGGAGATAGCAATCTATCCTTCCTTTATTTATCTATTTATTTATCTATGGTATTAGGTACATACCACCATGGCATTGATTGAGTAGTAATGCATCTTATTGAAGTATGACTCTTCATCGTCCTTGGGCCGAATGATGGCGATATGTGTTCCATCAATGCATCCCAAAACTCCCGGAATTCCAAATGTCTCGCAGAATCTAAAAGAAAATGTGTATATGCATAAGATAGGAAGAACTTTAGCAATAAAGATAAGAAAATGTGTATATGCATAAGACAGGAAGAACTTTAGGGATAAAGATAAGAAAATGTGTATATGCATAAGACAGGAAGAACTTTAGGGATAAAGATAAGAAAATGTGTATATGCATAAGACAGGAAGAACTTTAGGAATAAAGATAAGAAAATGTGTATATGCATAAGACAGGAAGAACTTTAGGGATAGAGATAAGAAAATGTGTATATGCATAAGACAGGAAGAACTTTAGGGATAAAGATAAGAAAATGTGTATATGCATAAGACAGGAAGAACTTCAGGGATAAAGATAAGAAAATGTGTATATGCATAAGCCAGGAAGAACTTTAGGGATAAAGATAAGAAAATATGTATATGCATAAGACAGGAAGAACTTTAGGGATAAAGATAAGAAAATGTGTATATGCATAAGACAGGAAGAACTTTAGGGATAAAGATAAGAAAATGTGTATATGCATAAGACAGGAAGAACTTTAGGAATAAAGATAAGAAAATGTGTATATGCATAAGACAGGAAGAACTTTAGGAATAAAGATAAGAAAAAGGTAACAGCGCGTGAATCCTCTGCAGGTGATCACAAAAAAGTCGCGAGTCAGCATTTCCTCTATGTAAATCTCATGGGTTTTTACCTCACATTGAACTTACAATAAAATTTGGAAGTGATTTTTGTTTTGTGTTTATTGGTACCCATTCGATGAAGAACAGGACTAAACTTATTTGACAGGACTAAACTTAATTTATGCATTCTGTCCTTGTCTTTTCGATAAAGAAAGAAAAAGACGGGATGCTTAAAATAATGTTAGTCCTGTCAAATAAGTTGAGACATGTTATGCCGAATCAATACCATTGTTACTGAATAATTTAAGTAACATTGTATTTTATTGTTTTTAATTAAATGCTAATGATCTAGAAATACGTACAGTACATGACTGTATAAAAATAATATTTGTTTTAACTAATTACTAAGGTTTTTGACATTTGATAAGCGGTCTCTATGACTACAGGTAGGTGGTTATGTGACAAAAATAAGGGGTAGGTAGTTAAGGGTTAATGTTGTAGGGAAATACTTTGAAAAGTTCGAGTATTTGTCCTTGATTTTAATGTAGTTAATGTATATATACTAAATAAATATATTATTTAGTATATATACATTAACTACATTAAAATCAATTATATACTTAATAAAATAAAATTTAAGTTATTGTGAGATATATTTCGGGTCCTATCCTGGGTCCGGCATCAGTCACAATGAAATTGACAAAAATAAAAAATCTAACCTAAAAAAGTATCCAACCTAATAAAAAAGTATGTATGCGTACTATCGAAGAAGCCACCGCCACTAACCTGCTCCTGTTATCATTTGGTTAAAAATCGGCCCAGCCGACGCTCCCCCGATAGCATGCATGGTATCTAATGGTTGGCGCCATCACATTGCATCGCTGCGCTTCTACATAATAGTTTTTGCTGAGCCGCACAACAATGAAACATGGTGGCGTCACATGGTTATTGTAGTTCGTGCCCACTAAATTGTTATTTATCGTTGCCTATTTAAGCCTGGTCCGTACTGAGCATGATTTTAACAACTATAATAGAAGGTATTATAAATCAACTTTACCTCCTTGAAATTTCATCCCGTTCTAGCTGAGATTTTGGAAAACGAATATATTTTTGCAAGATATGTGGAGAATTCAATGCCTCAGTAACTTCCATCAGACAATCAGACATTTTTGTCTGTGAAAGGTTTAGGGAGTTCTTCTTCCCTACATCGCCTTGGTAACCACCACTGGCATACATTTGCATGGCTGCCAGAATCTGTAAAGACAGAAATTTCAGAAACTTTAGTGTCATGTTTTGTAATTTTCACATTTGGTATTACACTGTAAGCTGTAAACTTCAGTGTTATAAAAAATATGACATTCTCTTTGGTAGTTTTGGTCAGAGTGCCAATAAGGGGGCACAATACCGGTTTATAATAGGTGGCATAATTCTATCAGACAAGTCAACACTACATTTTCTTGTTTGTAACTACCTTGATTTCTGGACGCACTGCAGTGCTTCTTTGACTAGGTGCCAAGAGTGGCATCAACTCCTCGCAAAGTGTCGTGAAATTGGCCTGTAACATAACTTTGAGTTCAAACAATCAATAAATTACTTATAGTAGGTAACAACAGGCTTAAAATTAACACGTTACAAACATTTGAAAGGCTAAAGTTTTCCGTAAGCGATATCTCCGGCAGAAGCATGGGCCTGCATACATCTCTCTGCATCCTTCGCTCGATCCTTTCTCTGTTTTTTAGGCGTTCCTCCTCCGCCGCAGCCAGCAAGTACGCTCTCGCCATTACGCACACGGTACCCGGCAATCGGAAAGAAAACAAGAAACGAAAAGGGACATTAATTTACAAAAACTAAACAAAATAGACTAATGCGTTCCTAAAGTTCCTTCCTAAGTTCTGCCACTGAGCAAATAGTTCTGCTAAAACTTTTTTTATATTTTTTTTTTTTTTTTTTCATTTTCCCACTAAATGGAAAGGCAAAGAGATCTTCGCCCATACAGCCATGTCTGACGTTATAGATATTATATTTGTTTATAAGCACTATCCTCTTCTGTTGAGGATCATCTGAAAGGTCTGTCCTGTCTAAGTCACTGTCCTGTCGTTTCCGCTATAATGATAGCCTTATAACGCAAATACAACAGGGTTAGAAAAAACACACGAAAAGGCACAGCCCGCACTTTTGTTCCATTGAACAACACACTACACAGGTTACGGCGATTTTAATTCACAATATTCTATCATTAGTGTTGATCAAAACACCCAAAATGCAATATTTTTTCAATAAAACAAAAAAACGCCGCCATCACATCTTCGCGCCTTTTTTCCAACCCTTTTTTTTGTTTTTTTTTTTTTTCCAACCTCGCTCTCCCAACCTTATGCCTGCGCCAGACATGTGTCCACTTATTTGCACACTCGAGTGGACACACTGTGTGGCACGAGACTTTGTCTATGTGTTCCAAAGTTTGTACACAGATTTGCACTTTGCCGAGCGGTATCGGTTTTTTAGCGCACATCAAAGGAATGTGTTCAAATAAGTGCGTAACCTGCCACACTATTTGCAAAGACCAGTTGCGCGCGCTGTTGTACAGAACGGTTGTGTGAGACACTACGTGCTTGATCGTTCAAAATGGACTGGAGTAACGAATGCGTCCTAGAATTTATTGAGTTGCTGCAAGGGGAACCATGTATATGGAACCCAAAAAACCAAAAGCATAAAAATATTAAAAATAGAATGTTGGTGAACGACGCGTGGGTCAGAGTAAAAAATACTTTTTCCGTGCCATGTTCAAATGAAGAGTTGAAGAGGAAAAGAACACACATCCATTCACGCCTTCTTCTCGGACGTTTCGATATATTTTGTTGCACATCTAAAAAATAATTGCATGCACATAAATAATATCAGTACACTGCGTCCACAAAATCGTCGTCCATCTCCTTTGTTGTCTACCAGCATACTGTGGAGAAAAGGGTTTGCGAAGCATGTGTGGCAGGTGCGCCAAATATGTGTACATAGTCGTCGAAGAAGTGTGCAAATAAGTGGACACATGTCTGGCGCCGGCTTTAGAGTAAGATTCCTTTATTCTGAGCTCCAACTAAACAATTTTTTTTTATTTATTCGCCTTTGTCAGGCAGGCAAAGGTTTCAGACCATACAGCCTTGTAATAAGTTGTGTTTATCAGTGTTGTTAGTGTAAGGCAACTTGGGGCAAATCTTCATATTTTAGCAGGTTAAGGCCATCCAATAGCCATGTCTTTAATGTCTTCAATTCTTCAATGTCCCAACCAAAGACAATATAACCACTTCGTTGTCCCAACTAAACAAAATTGAATGAAACTACACACTCAAACAGCAGCAAAAGCGGTGGGGGGCGGGGGGCAGAGGATATTTTCACCGCAGACAAGTATGTGTGCGTTTAAAACTATATGTCATAAACAACTCAACATTCCTGTAAGCATTTTTTTATGCAGTCTTGTTTGCGGCTCTGGATACATTGTCTTTTTGAGCATGATTTTATTTTTGTCGACTTCAAAAAAGTCCATTGTCCATTAAAAAAAAGCCATAACAGAAATTATTTTGGTAGATTAGTATGTACCCAGGTAATAAAAGGGACACAAAAAGCAATTTTCTAAATCAATTCGGAACACGAAATGTCGATTTTTTTCCAGAGTGATGTAATGAACACCATAATTATGGTATAATGTACCAGAATTCAAGTTAACTGCATATCGCGGTAAAAGTTAATGTTAGTAGTAAATAGAGACATTTTTTGTATGACAAACAAAGTAACACCATAACTGCATGATGTTTCAAATATGCACAAAGCAATTATATTCCCCTTTCTGCATACGGTCCCATATATGGGGTGATCTTTTGAGCTGCAAATGCATGGCGTCCCAGTGCAACAAGATAAAATTTGGAAAAACTATCAAATTACAAAAGAACCGGAGTTCATATTCATATATTTAGGTATCTATAGAATTGCTTTATTCACACAAAAAAACTCAAGCAGTAACATTAATACAAACCAGAAAAAACGAAGAGCACAGACAGAGAAACTCACCTCCTGCAAAAGTTCGGATTCAAACTGATATTTAGTCAGATACTTCTAGTGTTGTGTTCTAGTGTATTTCACATACACTAAACGTTAGAAAATTTTACCAGTTTTTAGATTTAAGTGTGGTCAGCAGCAAAATGTAAAAGAATTTTTTTGAGAAAAACTTTTGTTGCACAGATATGGGACGCCATGCAGTAAGGGGTTAAATATATTTTATTTTTTTTTATTTTGTGCACAGGAAATCAACGAAGTTTCAACTGTTAGGCAAAGTTGAACGATACCCAGGCAGCGTTAGAAATCGTACTTGTCACTGCGATATTCATAATTCCCGCGTTTCAAAACACTCAGATTCATTCGTGCCGATTTTTGAACGCTATGGGTAAAATTTGCATCACACCGAGCGATCACACGTTTTGAAACGGAACCAAAATTGACAGATGGAGTGCCATATAAGGAAATATGTCTATCGCACTGACAAGTACGATTATTATTTATTTATTTATTTAAAGATTTACATGTTTGCATTCTGACATAAAGTAAGTAATTATGGATGTTGCTACGTAACCATAGACGAATACAACATAATGTAATAATAACATAAAACATATTACATAGTTTAACTAGAACAAATTAAATAATTATGTATGTTTGTATCGTAACATGAGATTTTTTAATGTAGCAAGAACGCAATTTCAATGTGTGAGCTTCAGATTTAAAGAGGCCTATGGCCCATAAATAAATCTTCCGCGAGCGACGATTGATGCGGTTAAAGTCAATACTGCATCTGAAGCCGTGTCAAATATTTTTTGGGGGACGTTTTTAAATGCAATTTAAAATTATAAATAGTAATAAGAAACTGGCCAAGTGCGAGTCGGACTCGCGCACGAAGAATATGTGTAATAAGAAAATGTCAATGCTAGTATCTTTTTGAAAAACTTATCAAGTTTTGAAGTTTTTACGCCAAGTTTCCTCATTTTTAGGGTTCCGTAGTACCTAAAAGGTACAAAAGGAACCTTTATGGTGAGACTCCGTTGTCCGTCCGTCCGTATATAACTGCCTCATAACTTTAGCACCGTTAAAGATACAGACATTAAATTTGGAACCCTAAAATTCGGAAATAAAAATTCGAAACCATAAAAATATGTATGACGCCCTCCCCCCTTTTATCTCCGAATCTCGTAGACCGAAAACTATGAAAAATATACAGAAAAACTATAGCGATTTAAAAACAGTTGGTGGACTGAAAAATATGAAAAAAATCATAGTAATATGTGTTTACGTGGAGATTACAGGAAAAATAAAGCGGTTGAGAAATTCATGAAAAAAAATGATAATATTAAATTTATCATCCACAATACGGAACCCTAGGTAAGCGAGTCTGACTCGCACTTGGCCAGTTTTTTTAGTTAAGCTCTAAAATTATGACTGTATTTTCCATGAAAAAATTACAAGTTAGGATTTAGTACCTTTTATTTCTGATAAATTGATATGCTAAATTGATAGACTATTTCTTAAGGGTCGGAGTTCCGAGATTGGACAAACCAGGGTTCGGGATTACGGCTTTTTAAAATAGTAAAATGTTAATTTCTGAACAAAATAAATACTACTTGTTACCTTACAAGATAAAGTACAGTTTCATTAAAAAAATCTTGGCATTAATGTTTAATAACTTCAGAAAAAAAACAGGATTGTCAAGTTCAGGTTACACCCGTAGCGCCGCAATGCTATTCAAGAGATTTTCTTGAAATTCCTGTTTTTTTTCTGAAGTTACTATACATTAGTGCCGTGTTTTTTTTTTAATGAACCTGCACTTCAACTTATAAGGTAAGAAGTGGTATTTATTTTGTTCAGAAATTTTAATTTTTACCGTCTTAAAAAGCCATAACCCCGAACCCCGAATCTCGGAACGCCGACCCTTAAGTAAATTTAATATGTTTATTGTTTTAATGTCTTGTGTATATGTGTTAATTGTAATATTATGGACCTGAGGGTCTATTATGTATCTCTAATTGCCATCTAGACTAGGTGTCTATCATCAAAAACATAGATATACTATCGAATTCCGATTGTGTAACGATATGTTCGAACTTGAAGTGACGACACAGTTCGTAAATAGTTCAATACCCACTAAAGGCAATTTTGAAAGTTCCGTTTTTAGCTATGTTTTTGATGATAGGCACCCAGTACAGTTGGCAACTAAAAATACAGAATAGAGGGGCTGGTCTGGAATTAAATGTATTTATTATTATTATTAAATTATCAAAAAATTAAGGTAACTGTATTTAAATAAATAAAAATGTTATATCATGTTTCACCTACGAAAATGACATGTTTAACGTTAAGCAGCGCTGCATACGCGCTGCAATCTGGCACTCAAGTTTTTGAAGTGAATATGTTCAGAATTTTACGTATTTCCCGGAAAAAAAAATTGTCTCAAATTATAATGATTCCTGTTAATGGATTTGACAGGGGACTTATTTTGGAGCCTTCACTCTACATTCGGCTCTTTAGATACCAAATTTGTGGTGACATACACATACAACATGAATATTTTTTGTATAGGTACTATAGTTTGTCTTTAGACTGAATGAAATGGACAAAAAGCTTGAATTTTTTATGCTAACATACCCATAACTTAATTTTCACTTTGCTACCGCTATGGCCATCTAGATGGCGCTAGCGTAGCAAAAGCAAGTAGTTTTAGTCTTAAAGCGTGGCAAAAATTCTTTAACTTACTTTGCGGCACTTATTAAAAAGCTTAGTCTAAATTAAAATCATTTGTAAACATCATCGTTCAGTTAATGAAGCTAATGGTTTTCTTAAAAATATTTAATAAAAATCACATATCATAACGAGGAAGTGCAATGAGCGCCCCAAACTGGAAAAGGAAAAACAAGCAAGAAGTCAAAGTAAGCTTACTTTATTATCATATTTATTTATTTGATAACTAAAAAGAAATACATATTTTACAATAATAAGGTGTATCAGAAACCTGTAAGGGGATTTACGTACACCATTTATTCATTTAAAAATATATATCATAGTATCATATATATAATAGTAGGTATATCATTTATTAATATATGAAATATAATTGAAAGCAAATTATGGTAGGTATGCACAATTACTGAAACAAATATATTGCTGCATTGCAGTTTGATTCAAGGTGCATTTGTATGGCGTGATCTAACATGTCTACTGAAACTACTGTAATCGCTACACCGAAACCCACACACTTCACATCTATATGGCTTTTCTCCGGTATGCGTCCTCAAGTGTTTTTTTAATATTTGGTTATTTAGACACTTATAATCACAAACGCTACAAGCGAATGGCTTCTCTCCTGTGTGTATCCTAATATGAGTAGCAAGATGACAACGTTTCGTAGTTCTATAATGACATGTATCACATTTATACGATTGATTTCCCGTGTGCGCTGTCATATGAGTATTCAAATTAGTTCTCACACTAAATTGGCAATCACACAGCTCGCATTTAAATGGCTTCTCTCCTGTGTGGGTTCTCTTGTGAACCGTTAAAGTAGTTTTTAGTTTACATTTGTAATTACATGTATCACATGTATATGGCTTATCGTCGTTGTGTATTTTTATGTGATTTTTTAAAGTACTGTTATGTTTGCATCTAAAACCACAAGTACCACATCTATACGGCTTTTCTTCTGTGTGTTTTGTCATGTGCCTTTTTAAAGAATCTTTCACAGTGCAGGTGTAATCGCAAACGTTACATTTATACGGCTTGACTCCTGTATGTGTTCTAATGTGTCGTTCCAAATGATCCTTCCTAGCACACGTGTGGCCACAAAGACTACATTTAAAAGGCTTTTCGCCTGTGTGTATTTTCATGTGCGAATTTAAATATTCCGATTTGTAGAATTTGTAATCGCAAACCTCACATTTAAAAGGCCGTTCGCCTGTGTGTTTTAGAAGATGGCTCTTAAAATCCCGTTTCTTTTTACATCTGTAGTCGCAAATATCGCAATGAAAAGGCTTTTCCTCCACTTCCATGTAATTCTTTTGTTTTCGAAAGATATTAATTTCAAAGATGGAACTATTAGCTCCTGAAACAAAAAAAAGGTTGAATTATTATGTACGAATATAGAGGATTTTAATATAATGTTGCGCAGACTGACGAAACTAACACACGTTATAAGAAACACTCTTTCGTAGAGAATCCTGAAGGATTCTGAAGAATACCCAAAAAAATATTGGTACCGAAAAATTAATTTTCATAACATCCATCATCTATGTTGGGTAACGGTTAAGAGCGGTTTCGCAGCCGGATTGTGAAAAACCCGACTTTTTCTAATTAATCGAAATAGAACACTTAAATTCAAAATTCACTCAATAGTTATTCTATAAAACCTATGTATTGTGTATGTTGCCATCGCAAAGTTTCCATAGGTTTTTTCAAATTATCAAGATGAAACATTTTTGAAATTCTAATTTACAGAAACCAATGGAAACTTTGTGATGGCAACGTAGGTAATAGGGTTTTGTTGAATAACTATTGCGTGAATTTTGAATTTAAGTGTTCTGTTTCGAT
The DNA here is from genome assembly GCA_934047225.1 of Ypsolopha sequella. NCBI lineage: Eukaryota > Metazoa > Arthropoda > Insecta > Lepidoptera > Ypsolophidae > Ypsolopha > Ypsolopha sequella. The sequence continues at coordinate 9,607,864 of OW204009.1, forward strand.
TAATTAGAAAAAGGCGGGTTTTTCACAATCCGGCTGCGAAACCGCTCTTAACTCATAACTAATAATCGTAATTCCCATCCCGACTGATAAATGCGAAAGTGTGTTTGTTAGTTGTTGGTTTATCCTTCTTTCAAGCAGTAACGGAGGAACGGATCGACGTGATTTTTTGCGTAGATATAGTTAATCGGCCGGAGAACGACAGCTACTATCGCGAAAAAATGCACAGATTCGATAGGACTATACAAAAACTAAATCAACGCGGTCGAAGCCGCGTGCAAAGGCTAATACTTATATAAAACATCGTTCATCAGAAGCGTGGCTCTGTCTTAGGCCTCGCCATAACACTTTGTATTAGACGATATACCTAGGACAAAATATTCCCGAAAACAATCTTTGCAAAAAGACATGAACTATAAAATAATTCCAATCTTTATAAGTTCTGAACTTTCAAATATGAAATATGAAATATTTTAAATATAATGTTATTTAATTTAATGATTCTAAATACAACAAAAATAACATATTTAAGTATTTTCGAGATATATTCCGGCCCACTTTGGGGCCGGCATCAGTCGAATGAGTGAAAGATTTAAATACAGAATGACATGAGATAAAAATATATATACAACCTTATGATTAATTAAATTAGCGTAACCTAATGTTACATTTATTGAAAGGAGCAAGGTGAACGGCTTATATACTAATCGCAAAATCTCGCTGTAAGTAGGATCATATCATAAACCATGTTTGCGTAGTGATTTACACGCCAAGCACGCATCATCGTTATTTATTACGAGACGAGTGACTCAGGCTCACAGCGCAACTTCGTGTTAGCATTCTCTCACACTTACCCCTCGGCCATAGCTTCAGGCTTCTGGTGGCGCTTCTTGCTGCGCTTCCAGGCGGTTTTTGCGACGGGCTTTGCCCTGCCACGACACCCGTCAGCGCCTTCCACCGCTCGCTCGCTCAAAGCGCTCGCCACTAGGTTCGTCCTGTGCGCTCGATCACTGGCACGGCTCTGAGCTATCGCCACCGCGCTGTAGGCACATACATTTGTTTCAACCGCCCACCTCCGTCGCGAGAGCGCAAGTCACTTGAAGCCGGACAAGACGCGCGAGCGGCGACCCAAGGCCGGCTCTATACAACTTCATACATTTGTTATTTCCGCCGGCGCCATCGCAAGAAAAACCGCATGGCGCGCCTCTCGAAGCCTGAAGCTATGGCCGACCGGTTATAGATCTTAATGGCAACGCGTCTTATCATTACTTAAATAAAGATATTAATTTAGAAAATAATAATTGTTGTTTTTTAGGGTTCCGTACCCAAAGGGTAACCAACGGGACCCTATTACTAAGACTCCGCTGTCCGTCTGTCACCAGGCTGTATCTCATGAACCGTGATAGTTAGACAGTTGAAATTTTTACAGATGATGTATTTCTGTTGCCGCTATAACAACAAATACTAAAAAACAGAATAAAATAAGTATTTAAGGGGGCTCCCATACAACAGACATATTTTTTTGCCGTTTTTATAGACAATGGTACGGAACCCATCCTGCGCGAGTCCGACTCGCACTTGGTCGGTTTTTTATTTTCTGCAGGGCTTGTCAATAACATTAATACACGAGCACTGCACATCACTACGCGTTGCCATAAGACCTATTATAAGTGCGAGGGAGTGCGCCATAAACCTCGCTCTACTCACACGTTTTATTGCCGCGCCTGCAGCCACATTCTGCGAATAGTATAGTGCGAAACCGATTGGGAAAATTGTGAAATTTTCATTATTGGTTGAAGCAAACGTGATATTACCCACTGAAAGCGATTCTGGTTTATTCCGTTCTGACATGTTGGGATCTACTCGTTCCAGTTTTGTTTCTCCGATGTCTAGGTAGTCTTGCACGTTCTATGGAATAATAAGAAATATCATTATAGTTAAATGAATGAATGAATGAATGAATAAACACTTTATTGCACACAAATAAGAAGACAAGATACACACAAAGAACTGATAGAAGGCAAGGGCGGACTTATTCCTAAAAGAAATTTCTTCCAGTCAACCTTGGGAAAACATAAAAACATTTTTATCTTGAAAATGTAACTTAATCAGTTGCATAACAATATGTAAAAGTAATTTTAAACCTATAACATAAACATAAAAATATACTACATACAAATACATACATAAATACATATATACAGACAAACAGTAGCTTAGTCAGTAAGTCATTCAGAGAGATGAGAGGTGAGAGGACACAGAAGGAAGATCTTTGAGGATTTACGGAAGTTCATTCCAGAGTCGAACAGCATTGACCGTGAAGGATTTGGTGAAACGAGTCCGTATAGAGCCCTTTTCAGTAGGCATACTTTTTCGTTGTCTATATTTTTTATATCTTTCAGCATATTTGATGTCTTGTTGTACATAGTCAGGTCGTCTTTTTCGCTCTCTTCAATCAGTATTTCTGTCAAATAGTCTTCTAGGTAGTTTGGGTATTTCATTATTATGTTTTCTTCTAGTTCCCCATTTAGATAAGCCGTAGTCACATCCATTTGGTTTAGATCAAGGCCTTCTTCTACTGCTATTCCAAAAACAGATCTAATTGAGCTTAGTTTAGCCACGGGAGCGTAAGTTTCATTATAGTCTACGCCCGGTCTCTGTGTAAATCCCCGTGCAACGAGTCTGGCTTTCTTCGTAATGCTGTTGTCTGGTCCCGTTTTATTTTTCAGAACCATCTTGAAGTCTATGACTTTCATATTTTTGTCTTTTTTGACTATTTTCCATGTGCCGTTCTTGACATGTGCTCGTATTTCGGTCTTTATAGCATCACGCCAATATTCGTCACTTTCGTCTTCGTTGAACAGGTAAGATTCTTCAATGGTCTCTGATGGGTCTGTCTGGTAAAGCATATAATCCTTCGTCCATGCAGGTGGGTGGATGTCTCTTTGCGGCCTCCCATTCTCTTGTAAACTTGTACTCTCGGGCATGTCTACAACTGAAGTTTCGTCTATTGAGGTAGCATTGTCACCGGAATCATTAGGATTTATAATTGTATCACCATTTTTGTTTTCAGTAAATTCGACTTCTATCAGTTGTACCTTTTTCTTCTTCTTTTTGTTCTTTTTTGTTATATTGATGTTCTTTTCTTTTTCAGAACTCTGCGGGTGTACCTGTTTTTCTCCGTCTATTAGGTTTTTATAGTCCTCGTCTTTGTTTTCTTCAAAGTACATCTTTTCTATTACTTTTATATCCCTGCTAATAACCACATTGTTTTCTTCCGGTATGAATACTCTAAAAGCTTTGGCCGTCGTCGAGTATCCGACGAATAATCCCTCTTTTGTCTTTTGTGTCAGTTTTCCTCGTCTATTTTTTTTTAAGATGAAGGTTTTTCTGCCGAAAACATGGAGGTGGTTTCCGGATGGTGTGCGGTCGAGGTATCTTTTGAAGGGTATTTCTCCTTTGAGAGCTTTTGACGGGCTTCTATTTATCAGGTAGTTTGCAGTACTAACTGCTTCGGCCCATAGTATTTTGGGTGCGTTTGCTTCTATCAGCAAGCATCTGGCTTTATCCAGCAAGGATCTATTTTTTCTCTCGCTGATGCCATTTTGTTGTGGCGTGTATGTTGCCGTCAACCTTCTGTGGATTCCATGCGTCTTGAGGAAATCATCGAACTCTTTATTTCGGTATTCTGTTCCGTTGTCCGATTGAAGTGCTTTTATCTTCCTGTTGTGCAAGGTTTCCACTTCAGATTTATATTCCTTGAACTTGTCAAGTACCTCGCTCTTTTTCTTTAGGAAGTATACATGGCAGTAACGTGTATGATCGTCAATGAATGTTACGTAATATTTTGACCCTGCTAAAGTCTCGCCTTCAAAAGGTCCACACACATCACTATGTATTATTTCTAGCGGTTCCTCTGCGTATGTATTTTCGTGTGATGGAAACGGTGATTGGGTCATTTTGCCTTTGATGCAGGTTTCGCAAGTTTCCATTTTACCTTGCAAGTCCAGACCGTATATTAGCTCCTCTTTCGCCAACTTCACCAAGTCCTTTTCATTTATGTGGCCGAGTTTTCGATGCCATTCCATAATATCTTTGTTTTTATTTTGCACGATATTTGCAGAGTTGTTGTTGACTTTATTGTCAATGTCAAAATCTAGAAAGTAGAGTCCATTTTTTTTTTGTGCTGTCAGTGTCATGTCACCTTCTTTGTCTACGATGAAGGCCTTATCTTTCTCGAATATGACCTTCTTTCCTTTATCGGTTATTTTCCCGACTGACAGAAGGTTTGTTGACAACTCGGGAACAAACAAGCTGTCCTTGATATCGATCGATCCATGATTGTTGATGATGCGAACATTTCCTTTTCCTTCGATTTGACTTGTGTGATGATTTGATGCCAACTTTAGAGTGCCTCTCTCGGGGTTCAGATTTGAGAACATCGTTTTGTCTCCACACATGTGCGACGAACAGCCGCTATCTAGACACCAAACTTTTTCTGATGTTGTTGATGATACGCTATTCAGGCAGACGTTGAGGTTGCTGTTCTCAACCGTTTTTCCTTTGCTTTTCTTATTTCTCCAACATGCTTCGGTAGTGTGGCCTGACTTTTTGCACTTTTTGCAGTATTTGCGCTGTTTATTTTTAGTGTAATACGCTTCAGAGCTTTCAGGTTGATCATTTTCATTCCTAGCCTGGTATTCTTCAAGAATTTTTATTTTCAGGTCTTCAGGTTTTGGTAAACAATCTCTCGACTCTATAGCAATGCGGAAGTTTTTGAATGACGTTGGCAGACTGTAGAGTAACATGATGCTGAGTAGTTCTGCAGGTATTTGGATGTCCATGTCGGTTAGCTTGTCCACGATGTCCATGAAATTGTTAATGTGATCACGAATGTCTTCATTTGTCGTCATTCGTTTCAGAATTAACTGTTTCAACAACGTGGCTTTCCTTGCTGGTCCGGAACTTTGGTAAGTACTTTTGAGTTTATCTCAAACAGATTTTGATGTGACGCAGGTCTTCACTTGTTTTAGTTCAGACGGTGACAGTAAAAGAATAATCTCGGCTCTTGCCTTCGAGTCTTCCTTTTTGTATGCCGCTTGCGCCGCAGCATCCGCTTTTGGATCCAGTACTTTTTCGCCGCTTACTAATTCCCATAATTCATTTTTTATGAGCACGGCCTCCGCCTGCAGGCACCAGGTGTCATAGTTGGTTTTGTTTAGAACCTCTATGTGTCGGTAGGTGGATCCCATCCTTTATTTTGTAGGATAACCACGCTCTGCTACCAATTTGTTAGGTTTCCGTGCACATAGTCTGCTATCTAAATAAATACAACAGTACAAGAGGTAATATCAGCAATGTATTCACATTGAGAGTTCTCTACAGAGTGGTGTCACATAAGGACAAACCATAAACTAATACAGGCAATAGATAATAATGTGATGTGCCAGTCATTACCAACATGTGGGCAGGCATCGCCAGATCGAAAAGGTGACAAGGAGCGAAGCGTTCTGTTGCTACGGTCAGTGCGAAGGACAACTCTTTTTTTTAAATAATTGGGGTAGACGGGATTGTGAAGAACATTATATAAAAGGGAAAGAATATGTAAGTTCCTGCGAAGACGAATAGGGAGTATAGGGAGCCACTTCAACCTGCATCGAAAGCCGGAGACGTGATCATACTTGCGCAGTCCGTATATGAATCGGATACACAAGTTCTGAAGACGCTCCAGCCTATCAAGCAGCTCTTCAGTGGGATCTAGATAAGCAACATCGGCATAATCTAGTAGGGGAAGAAGAAGAGATTGAGCTAACGTTATTTTCGTTTCCTGTGGCAGAAACTTCTGTAAGCGCTTAAGAGAATGATATGAGCCGAAAACTTTACGACTTACTTCATTGACATGTGGAGACCAAGACAGAGTTTGGTCTATCCACAAACCCAAATTCGTCACAGTCGTACAGTAAGGCACTACTTCTCCATCAAAAACAACATAGTTATGTTTCAGGAAAGCAGTCAGTGGGTAGACTGATGGCCTGATAGCGAGACGATATCGTCAGGGCTGTTGGTGGGCAATGGATGAGGCTGGCGAAAGACCGCGTGTTGGCGTGGGGAAGAAGAGGCAACAGTGAGTGGATGTGGGCTGAATGAAGATGACGGTGGTTTTGTTATATTGATATATAGATTATCGTTATAATTATCGGCCCTGGGGTACTAGCATGAACTTGTTATCGACTCGACATCGATTCGATAAATAAAAATATAACTCTTATTTCATTACAATAAGGGTTATCGTTTAGAATTTATCGATTCTATCTGTCAAATTTATCTAATCGACGCGTATGATCTGTTCGCTGTTTGCCCACTTTCTGGTTTGGCCCAAAAATACTATAATCTATACATATAGTATAATACATACATAACATACATATAATACTATATATATATATATACTTCTACATTATTTAATTATGTCCATTATATTTATATATTAGATTATTTAGATTATTTATTTAGTTGACAATTATCTTTAAGTTGTACGCTTGCTGCCAACCTCTTTAATTTTAACTTTCACATACTGGTTGGCTGGAAGAAACCTCTTGCAGAGGTCGTCTTTGTGCATATTATTTTCGATTTTGTAATTTTATTTTAAAATTTTTGTGTGTGTACAATAAAGGATAAATGATAATATTATAGCTTTTAGCCCACTTTCTGGAGTCTTATACTTTTTATTAGTACTTTGCTTCCTTTCGCTATTTGCCTCTTGTTCCTCTAAAATGATTTATAATTTCTGTTTTGTATAAAACTTGAAAACTGCTTGTATCTTTTATTGTTTGGGACAGATGGTAGAGCTGATGCCGGGCTCGACTGTGGAGGTATCACCATCTTACTTGGAGACCCCGTCGAAGTAATTTCGGGGGAGAGTATAAGAGGACAGCTCACAGACAAAAAACCAGGAGGCCCACCATGCCTGGGACCGATGGATGGCGGTATATCCATCCCTAATAGCCGGGCCTTATATGGAACAGACAGGTGACGGGCAGCGGCGTCACTGGTGCGAGGGTTCCGGCACCGCGCTCACCAACCCGCCTGCCCAGCGTGTGTGAGTATGGGCAATTCTTCCAGGATGACCGCCGGGAGTGGCAAAGTCCTGGAAAGGCTTATGCCCAGCAGTGGACGAACTAGGCTGATGGATGATGGCTGATGATGTTTGGGACACTATTTGTATAAAATTGTTTATGTTAACAGCATATGTATATAGGGTGTGTCAATTTTGCACTTTTTCGAAATTCACATTGTAATGGTGAAATTATTTTGAAAGGATCTATAAAAAGCTCAGATATATAAATAAAAAATCATCCATCCTCGCTCGCTCATTTGATTCAAGAAGAAAAAAATATTTTCGTCTCTTAGTGCATTTTGTATTTTTTTTTTGTTATAACCATATGAAAGTTTGTCATAAAAATATGATTAAAAACATTCGTCTCTTAACATGTCTCAGAAAAAATTAAAACTGTGTAAATTCACAGAATTTCCCATTCGAGGCATTTTTACCAGAATTTTTTTCGAACGTCGTCAAAAAACAACACAATTTTCATGACCTATTTTTAATGAATTACATACATAAGGATGAAACAAAAAAATATATAAGACGAAACATTTTTTTTATCTCCCATACATTTTGTAAAACTTTGAATCTAATGAGCCTCTGCTCGTGTCATCTTTTTTTATTATTTTAGCTTTTTATAGATCCTTTCCAAATAATTTCACTATTAAAATATGAAATTCGAAAAAAGTGGAAAATCGACATACCGTAGTGTATATTCCGTCGGCACATCTTAGAATTGGGCATATGATTCATGATGGGCATATCATACTTTTGTTAAAATTAGGAGGGTCGCCTCGCTCCGCTTCGCTTCGCTCGGCTCCCCAAATTTATTTATATGTAAACCGTTAGGTTCTGTAAATTATTTTTGTTTAAAACCTTCCACGCGCACCCTTTGCGCCCCTAGACACGTGCCTAATTTGCCTAAAGGATAATCCGCCTCAGGTCAGTGGATTTCCTTAACCAGTAAAAGTAAAAAAGTTAAATATTCCTTTATTTCCATAAAAAAGTCTTAAGCGGTTCTCAAACTAAGCTAAAGCTTGGTACTTGAGAGCCAGGTGACTCATTTACCAGTATTTAGGTACTGTTTGGTGTTACTTGGTAACAGAGTTCACATGAACACGTTCCTTACCACAAATTCCTTGTCCAAAAGTTGTTCTTGTTTGACAGCTATGTCATTCCACACGTCCCCAACACCCTTCATATTGGTCATGGTTTCAACATTACCTTCTGCCATCTGAAAAAATCATAATTGAAAATACCAAGAGTAGGACATAATATTCAAAACTCAAACAAAGTATCTCTTGATAAAACTGAAAAAATATATATTGTCACGACAAGAATCCCTGAGGGAGCGTCAGAGGTGTTCCTGAGTGTGCATGCACCATGAAATGCAAGTCACTATCCACACTCAGTAGATGATCACCGATGATTATTACGTCCTAACATCATAGGTGGTGAGCTCTATCGCACTTAAAAAATCACTCTTAAGGACATGCAGGTTTCCGCACAATGTTTTCCTTTGCCATTCATTAAGTATTAGGTAATAAAAATATTATGCACATAAACTCTGAAAAACTCAATGGTTTGGCATGCCTGACTGGGGATCGAACTCTGAAACCTGAAAAAAGTTCTGTAATATTTTATACATTATCAAAACTCTTAATTTTGGCAAATGTCATCGGTAGTTCAAGAGTTGGAGGAGGCCTTTGCAAATTGGCCCATAGAGATCAGAAACTAATTCTAGAATACTCTTTTGTTTAGATATAATAATCATGGGTAATCTTTATAATAGACTATTTCATCAATAGAAAATTTTGTTATAATTTGTTATGATATAGACTACCCGACTTCGTTGAATATAGGTTGAATCTGCACCAAAATACTACCCGTAGATTGTATATAAAAAGCCGGAGGCACAGAGGGAGAGCAACCTCCACCCGCTGTAACAAAGTCCAGGCACCCGGGTGATCACCGGCTATGGCTCGAGCTATAGCCGCTGAGTTGAACATGGGTGTTTGTGTTTTGTAATGTAAGGATGAAGGGGCTGCACTTCCTACAGCACCGAAGTTATTGTAGTTTGTATCAATAAACCAATAAAAAGTACATATCAAAATAAGTGATTTAACCCCCTTATCGACACTCCGACCGAAATGAGTCATTTAACCCAAAAAAACATAATATTTTAAAAGTCTCGTATCCGAAGTTCAACAATGAGCAAAGTATATAATAAAACCACTTTTATAAGACCATGTCTCAAAACAACTTTCTTAGGATCAGGTGTCTAATTATAATGGAATATAAAAAACAAATTTTTACGCCTACTAATAAATGGAACAAAAGTGGAACATAAATGATATCTAGTTGATGGTGAATGTTGTTGCTTCTTGATGGAACGACATCTTGCAATATTAAATAAAACTTCTTGGTACTCTATATTATCTAACTAAATCCTGTTTATGTAAACACATAAAATTCGTGGTTTTTAAAAAATTTATTCAAAAATGTATTATTAACACCTCAAATACAGTGCCTGATGATGTCGTAAAATGACGAAACCGGTAGCAACTTAAAAGGTAATTAAACATTATTATATTTGTGGAACCGAGTACCAAGAAGTTTTATTTAATATTAAGTATTTACCTCTAATGGCTTTCAGACTCGCAATTTTACTTACCATGGTACCTAGGTAGTTAGGGAAGGTGAGTGACTTAATCCAGTGTTGCTAATTTAGCAGGGTCTAAAGGGGGCTTTATAAAGACGTATTCCTTGACCGTAAGTTTTGATTTTAGGGATTTATTTCGTCTCCCATTTATCTTGCTTTGTGAACACTTCTCATCTTCTACGTAATACGCGTACGGATATATCACTGGCTAAATAAAATAATAATCTGTAATCTTATTTAGCAAGACTAAGTTCAATACGTACATACAAACATAAGTGTTCTATAGGTTTATTAATAACCATAGTTAAGAACATAACTTAATAGCAAAATTTCTTCAATTTGCAATAAAATTTCTCTATGCTATGCTATGAATCATAGATAATTATTTTATACTATGAATGACATAGACACAGGATACTATAGACTACGGCCTAGCGTGTCACCGAAAGCGACAGAAGACACAAGTACATAAATAATTAGGGTTGCCCTCTCGTATGTAATTTTACCCCGGGTTTCGTACTAGTTATATTCATGAGACAACCCGTATAGTGTAATGGGTACTGCCTTCAGTGCCGAGGCAAGGCCGAGGGTTTCAGTTTCAATTCCCGTTCGGTCATATATTTGAACGATGCATATATCAGTTATGTGTTGGGTATTCTAGAGAAGTTTTAGTGATTTTTAACAAACTAATTTCAGGTTTCGTGTTACGTAATTAATATTAAGGTATACTTATAAAAGTCAAGCAGTGAATGGAAAGATAAAGGTAATAAATAAAATCATAACTCAAACATTTACAAAATATTTTTATTTAAGTACATAGTAAAGCCGATTCTGAAGGCTTTAATTTTAGTTGTAGTGCTGTCAAAACCTAAAATTTCATTTTGCAATGAAGAAAATTTAGTTTTGAAAGCACTAAAACTAAAATTAAAGCCTTCAGAATCGGCTTTAATAAGTACCTACTGTTAAGGCATCAAAGCCTTCTTTGTAATCTAGGCCCACCATAGATACATTTTTCATATATTGATGAATGTGATTTTTTTTTTGTTTTGTTTTAAATTATCCCGTCAGGGAAAGGCTAAAAAACTAAGTCATACTATCTTGTCTGTAGTTATATGTGTCTTGATAAAATCAGGCCATTTCTGAGGTTTTATCATCTGTTTATAGTCACTGTACATATGGTATTTCCTCTCTTGAGAATCATCTGCTGGGTCTGTTTTGTCGTTGTCGCTATCTTGTCAGTTACAGGTACGGTGATAAAAGTGTTCCGTGAGTGATAGACCCAAAACACAAATACAATGTTGGGTTTGGAAAAACACACGAAAAAGCACGCACTTTTTTTTCTATTGAACAACATAGGTACTACAATAGTTACGCCGATTTTAATTCACAATATTCTATTACTATTGTTGATCAAAACACCCAAACGGTAAGATTTTTTCAATAAAATAAAGCAAAAAAACAACACCATTAAAGCCGATTCTGAAGGCTTTAATTTTAGTTTTAGTGCTGTCAAAACTTGATTGACAAAACTAAAATTAAAGCCTTCAAAATCGGCTTTAATATCTTTTCGCGCCTTATTGCCAACCAATGCGAAATGAATAAAACAGCGCGTTCCGCATGTCGCTAATAGCAGATGATATTTTCACGGCAGAGGATATTTTCACCTGTAGAAAGAGAATACTACGACTATGTTTTTACCGCAGACAACTATGTGCGTTTAAAACTACAGTCCGTGTTTTTATACTTGAGTTAAGTAGTAAACAAAGCTCACTCTATCACATATCACGACATTCCGAAGGAATCACGCAACGTAGATTACGACAGTAAGTTATAGACACTAGTTTACACACTCACGCATTAATTACCACTGAAAAATAAAATGATCAAGAAAATCCAGGAGACTCCCAAAAAAAGATAGAGATTTTCTTTTCATTTGCATACCATACCTCCAATTTATAACTTTAAACTCTCGCGTTTCGTACACATTATAATATATATAATCGGGTCTACCTCGATAAATTTTTACCTTTTTTACGAAAAGGGGACACCCGACGTTTCGAGACAGTTGCATGTCTCGTGGTCTACGGAAAACTGGCAAGTATGGCGAGGCACAGTGATGAGATGCAGGTGACGACCGAAGTATTTTTCTTTTACCCGCATAAACACTTTAGTCTTTAAAATTAATTGTTATCTAGTTCACGCACGGCACACAACACTCACAGTATTTTGTAGATATTGCCAAGAATTTGAAACTGGAACCGAATGAGATTATGATAAGTTTCGATGTGGAATCCCTTTTCACTAACGTTCCAATCAAAGAGTGTCTTGATGTTATCAGAGAAAAATTGAGGATGAACAATCTGTCAGAAGAATACATTGTTTTGCTCCAGCGTTGCTTGGATGGCAACTACTTTCTTTACCAGGGTCAATATTTTCTCCAGATAGATGGTGTGGCGATGAGAAGTCCTGTGGCTCTGGTTCTCGCCAATATCTGGATGGAAAATTTTGAGGAGAAGGCTTTACGTACCGGTCCCTCAACAATCAGACTCTGGATGAGATATGTTGATGACGTATTTAGCATTCTCAAGGGGGGTAGCGAGGAAGCAAAACAGTATGCAGATCATCTTAATTCCATCAATCCAAAAATAAAATTTACTTATGAGATGGAAAGTGACAGAACTTTGGCATTCCTTGATGTCAAATTAATGGTGAGATCTGATGGTTCTCTGGCCCACACTGTATATCGAAAACCAACACACACAGATAGATACCTGCATGCCTCTTCACACCACCATCCTCGTCACATCCAATCCGTCATGACATCACTAACAAACAGAGCACATGATCTCTGTGACCCTGACCATCTTAAAGATGAGCTGTCACATGTTCAGGAGGTACTCAGACAAAACGGATATCAGATGAAGAGGCGACATCCAAGACCAAAAAATGAAAAGTGTCCTGAGGTTAACAGAAAACCAGCGTTTATGCCCTATATCAAAGGTATTACGGATAAGATTGGAACAACATTAAATAAATACTCTATTAAGACTGTATATACTACGTTATCCAAAGTGGCAAGCCATTTACGCACACCGAAGGATGTGATTCCTTTTCAAAATCCAGGTGTCTATGAGATAAAATGCAGCTGTGGAAGTTCCTACATTGGCCAAACAAAACGTAGCATACAGGAAAGGGTCAAGGAACACATAGCAGCTGTGAAAAACCGGCAGATGTATAAATCAGCGATAGCAGAACATCTTTTAGAATCCGGGACCAACCACTGGATAGAACTGCATAACCCGAAAATTCTCTCCACTGACCGCCATTACTACCCTAGAACTGTGCGTGAAGCGATTGAAATCAAGAAACATCCAAATAATTTCAATCGGGAAGATGGTTTCAAATTGTCTCCCACATGGAGTCCAGTTATCGGGAAATTTAAATCGCGGGTTTCTTCTCTTAGTGCATCTCCGGATACTGTGAGTGTTGTGTGCCGTGCGTGAACTAGATAACAATTAATTTTAAAGACTAAAGTGTTTATGCGGGTAAAAGAAAAATACTTCGGTCGTCACCTGCATCTCATCACTGCGCCTCGCCATAATTGCCAGTTTCCCGTAGACCACGAGACATGCAACTGTCTCGAAACGTCGGGTGTCCCCTTTTCGTAAAAAAGGTAAAAATTTATCGTGGTAGACCCGATTATATATATTATAATACCTCCAATTATTACTCATGTTCTTATAGCATATACCAAAGGAGACGCCCTACACAGGCGTTCCCCTCTGCCAAAGGTATGAGATTCACATCTAACGCGTTATATAAAACTAGTTCAGCCACCGTTTTTGTCCTAACGACGAAAAATGCCGTTTTGTGCTGTGTATGGGTGCAAGAAAAAGTCTTATACAACAAATTTACAAGAAGATGGTATTACACTTTACTTGTTATTATATGTTTTTGATTAAACAGTGTGAGAAAAGTGTTTTTGTACTTCGTTGTATTTGTGACGTCACGTTATGAAACAAAATGTCAAAATTGTAAACATTGTCAGGCAGGAGCAAAAAACGTCTTTTCTTTATTCTGTTTGATTATTGAATGTTGATACATACTGTTGCCAGACGTGCGATTATTATCGTAGATCTACGATATTTTAAAGTGTCATGTGATAAAAAAATGTATTACTTATCGCACGATAATTCATCGAAATTCCGCGATATTTTTTTCAGTAACACGATCAGTTTTGTAACGAATTCTGATCACCATTATCCGTTCGTTCGGTCAGAGTTTTGTTTCAAGAGCAATCTGTTGATTGTTTTTAGGATCCCGTACCTCAAAATGAAAAAGGGAGCCCTTATAAATTCACTTTGATGTTCATCTGTCAAGACCGTTTCCCTGGGGTCTGCGGCCCTGCCTATGATGCTGTAAATAATTTAATAATAAATAATTGCCTTTTACATAATTAATTTCATACAAATTTGCTGACCATAAAAACATAGAGGACACTTCCAGTTGATTAGAAACTTGAAATTTTGTTCACAAGTAGATATTAATGTACTGGTAGAGAACAAGTTGCACATATATACGTACAAGGTGAAATTTAATCAACCGCCTGAATTCATACTGGAGACTTGGCTAGTGATCTATCTATGGTGACATGGACAGCGTCATCTGGAGGAAAGCTAAGAACTAAGAAAAAAAAACAACGAGAAAAACGGTCACTCAGGGCTCGAGTCCTACTCTTACTAGGTTGTTTTTTTAATAGTACTTTTTCCTAGTAATAATAATTCTTAACTTTACGTACGTCTATATTTTGCAGGCACTGAGCTGATAAAATGCTAAGTGTAGGTAGGTTGTGGGCCAACCCCTACAAAAACGTTCCATTTTGCGTTTTTGTTCTAGTCAATATTTTTTCGATCATATTATTTAGTAGCAAGTGCAACAAAAATATTAAGGGTGAAATACGATAATTTTATGAATCGAAGATGCGATAAAAACACGATAATTTTGCACTAAATCTAGGATAATTCTCAACCTACGGATCTGGCCGCACGATACATCCTACAGTATGGTACCAATGGCTCAAAAGGACAAGAATCCAGAGTCGTGAAAATGTAAAAAAAATACGTGTTTTTTGACATGAGGTGGGTGGTCCGCCATTTTGAAAAAAAAAAGGTATTTAGCCAGTGTGTTACTCCGGCCGTTCATTCGAGAGAATGGTGACGTTTGCAAATGTCAGGGGCTAAAACCTTTTTTTACTGTTTTGCATTTCAATATTTTATATTTATCATGATGATTTTAGGGTAGATTGTATATCGTTAAAAGGTCCCATTTGTTAATAAAAAGTATTTTTGTCGTATATATTTTATATATTTTTTGTATTTGTCGTATATGTCTTAGTGCCAGTCAACCAAATAGAATGTAAATTTCGATAAAAAAACGGTCTACTAAAATAACGAAAATTTAAAAAATAATTACAAATCAAATAATTGAATACACAAACACAGATCGCATATATATAACATTCGAGGACAAAGATAGAAGCCGAATTAAGTTATTTGTTTAATCAATAAAATGTGTCAAGTTATTTCTGTCAAACCAGCAATCATAATGCCTGCAGTATGAATCCTCGACTTTTTGAACCGACATTTCAGAAAAAGGTTTATAATATCTGCGGTGTAAGGCAGTGTTGTCGTATTATAAAACTGATATACCTTACCAAATAATAAAATCGTATATATATTCTATTCCAGGGTTTTTATTTATAAAAAAAGTTTAAATAATCATGATTTGGATTTATTTCGTCCCATTTGTTGTACCGTTGATATTTTTTTAACGTACCTTTATTTATTTTTGTCGTGAAGAAGCTCTTGTTGACTTGTCGTATTTTTTCGAGATATCGCCACACTCCATCGCCACATGTCAACACAAATTATAGAGGGATACTACGTATCAAGCCGGCGCCAGACATGTGTACACTTATTTGAACACTCGAGTGGACACACTGTGTGGCACGAGACTTTGTCTATGTGTTCCAAAGTTTGTACACAGATTTGCACTTTGCCGAGCGGTATCGGTTTTTTAGCGCACATCAAAGGAATGTGTTCAAATAAGTGCGTAGCCTGCCACACTATTTGGCCTATTTGCAAAGACCAGTTGCGCGAGCGCTGTTGTACGGAACGGTTGTGTGAGAAACTACGTGTTTGATCGTTCAAAATGGACACACATCCATTCACGCCTTCTTCTTGGACGTTTCGATATATTTTGTTGCAGATGTAAAAAATAATTACATGCACATAAATAATATAAGCACACTGCGTCCACGAAATCGTCGTCCATCTCCTTTGTTGTCTACCAGCATACTGTGGAGAAAAGAGTTTGCGAAGCATGTGTGGCAGGTACGCCAAATGTGTGTACAAAGTCGTCGAAGAAGTGTGCAAATAAGTGGACACATGTCTGGCGCCGGCATCAGATAGCCCTCTCGCCTGTAGTTAACCTCAGACACGTCTTCTGCCTCCTGATTGGCTGGGGGAAAACGATATATCACTTTTTTTATTATTCAAATCTTATTGTGTATACCAAGACACCAACTCTAAACAGCCATATTAAAAAAAAAAGCAGGGAGGCAGACCTTTCGTTTTTCATAGGACTAAAATTGCACAAAAGTTGGAAAACCTTACGATTTTTCCTACTTTTGTGCATTTTAGTCCTTAAATGAAACAAAATTAGATACCAAAAATACAAAATTACAAAATTAGATAATTAGATATAATTAGATTAATATAAAATTAGGTACGAAATAAAACAAATGTTTAAGTATCTATTTTATTACCTTTTTAATTTTTTTATTTTATATTTAAGTAAAGCTTTTGCTTGCATATGCTGCAAGTTTTTGACATTTTCCAAACGAAATACATCTGCGTCTCTTAATATTTTGTTAATGAATGACATTACACTAGCTAAAATTTGCCAGTCTGACTGTTATTTCCAATGATTTTGATGTTGAGGGTTCTGAAAATAATTAAAAAATTGTTAATAAATTATAATTTATTTATTTACACACGCAACAATAATACACAAAAGATAACAAATAAACCACAAGAAATGAAAAAATATTCAAAAAAACAAAAACCTGACGGCATGAAAAATTGTGAACTTAAAATTTTCAAACTTAATAAATGAACTGAAAGGATAGAAACATGTAAAAAATCAAATATTTAATTATAATATTAATCAATAAGTATATCATCAGGGAACAGTGCAAATGGGGAGTTCGGGTGAGTGCTCTTAATTAAGAAACATGCACATGAAAAAACCTACATGATAAATATAATAATGCTATATAATATGGTATAAAGATTTTCAATATAATAAGTCAATTTAACTATACCTGAATATCGATAATCGTGTTGAAAACTTGCAACACCTTTTTGGTTCTTCATAATTGGAGGAGTTTCAATAGAAGTCACACTCGGTTCAAATTGAGCAGGCTCAAGTGCTTATAATGGTGTGTGATCTAAAAATTATAAAAATTCTTAACATCTTCAGTTCAGCCAGCACTATAATATAAACAAGGTGGCTTAGCTCACATAAATTAATGTATATACTTAGTAATAATTCATAAGCCGCATAAGTCCGTCTTCACCCATACCATTGCGGAACAGGGAACAGAGGTAAGCTTATTTTGTACAGAGAGTGTAAGAGAGATTGAGAGATACATACTCTCTCAAAAGCCTGCTGCTGCTCCCCATGCAATTCTTTATCCCTATATGTGCATATTCACCAATCGCTGTGATACTTAACACAATTACAATTTCAATACAAAATGCCTGGATTAGTTAATCCACTGTCACTGTATAACAAGATTAGCACCAACAACAATTACTCTGACCAAAATAAATGTAAGTAGGTAGGTACCTGTTGAAGTTCCCATGGTATGAATAGTTTTTTTTTTTTGTGGAGGTTGTTCATGATTTGACGCGGCATATGAATGTTCATTGTGCCTCTTCCTGGCATAGCTATGATCAGCTGTTGGATAATAATTCTCTGTGGACATATAAAGATAACAATGAATATTAGTGTTAAAATGAGATAACTATTAAGTAATACTACATATAATAAGTAGGTAGCAAGTTTATTCTTACTAGTCATTCTTACCAGAATGAACTGGTTGGCTGGTTGTTGGACTGGTTATTTCTTTAGCAGTAAATAATGCTGTGTAAGCATCGTCCAAAAGACGTGATTTCGATTTGTCTTTTGAGTCTTCTCTCAGAATTTGGGAATTTATGCAATTTAACGTCCTTTCGTGTACTATTGCATCCCGGCACACAACACTTATCATAACGCATTCCTACAATCACAATGTCACAGAGAAACAGTAAGTATTTAATGTAAATGGCACGAAAAAAAAATTTTACGCCAATTTCTCGATATTCTCAACGACAACAAACAAACAAAATGGCGTCTTGATCTAGAGGACAGTGTTGCGGTTTTATAATTTAGAAAAATGCCAAATTTTTGCCGGAAAAATGCTAAAAAATGCTAAGTACCATTTTTAAAGTGCTAAATAAACTGCCTATTTAATTTAAAGTATTTATGAAATCAAAAAACAAAATCTTAGTCTTCTATTTCGAAGAATACCTGAAGGTCATCAATAGGTTTGTCTTGTTGTGACGTTGACGGGCCACTTTCATAAGCCATTATATGTTCTTTAATACCCTTAATGAGTTTCAGCAAGTTTTCTTCAAGCGTAACGTAGTACTAAGTACCTAATCTGTGATGTGACTGTGACTGACCGAACGACAATCGATCGACTAAACGAGAAATCCCCCTTGGGCCACGTTTAGAAACTACACCGAACCATCGCTCGAACGTACAAGGTGATATTTTTGAACGTTGCTCGGGATTTCCCCATAAATTGGTGCCATAGACGATAGTCCAAAATAACATATTTGTCTGGTTGTTATTATAAAATAACACTTTTAAACCTGTAGGTAGGCTTTGCAAACAAAAAATGCTAAAATAATGCAATATGCTAAGTTCAAATTTAACATGCTAATTAAGGTGAAAAAGTGCTAAATTTAGCATTAAAAATGCCAAAACGGCAACACTGCTAGATGAGAAGGCCGGGGTAGGAGAGGAGAAGAGGGGGAGAAATGTCATGTATCATTTTCTCAAAAAAAAAAAGTCAAAATACGTGTCCGAAATATTTTGTTCCTAGATTTGGGCCCGTGCATGTCAATGTCATCATTCTCTCGAATTGACGGCAGTTACGGCAGCAGTTTAGTAATAGTAATACATATGGGAACCAATATTGTACAGCCATGATAATACGCGACCCAATAATGTACAGCCAATAATACGCGACCCGAGCTTACGATCCATGTACACGTAATATCGGGGTGTGTAATATTGGCTGTACATTATCACCCCGTACAATATCAGTACGAGCCGATAATACGCGACCCGATAATGCACACCCTGATATTACGTGTACATGGATCGTAAGCTCGGGTCGCGTAATATTGGCTGTACATTATCGGGTCGCGTATTATCGGCTCGTACCGATATTGTACAGGGTGATAATGTACAGCCAATAATACGAAGCCAATATGGCGGTCATTCAACATGTCAGAATTCCACCAGCCAATCAGCAGCATTCGATCATAGACTAAAACGGTGCCTCGTTCGTTTTAACCACTTGCACGAGTTCGCGTCATCGTGGGAGTGCTTGCTTTTAGACTTACTTTATTTGTTTGTTTGTTCTCAATTATTTCAGAAGAATGATTCAACAATGGTCCATGGAGCAGCAGAGTAACCTGAGGATGACGGTGCAGGACGCCAAGGCGTGTGTGGTTTTGGCGCGACGAGCTGTTGGACAAGATATCCACGAAATGTATTTGGTACATTATTACGAGTTCATTAAATGAGGTAATTTCTTTTCGGCGATGCTATGTAGTGCTTTTCTCAAAAAAATGTAAGGTAGTAATTTATTAAGTAAGTAAGTAGGCAGGTAAATCAAACACGCAAGCAAAGTTTTACTAATCTCTTTCACCAATGAATTTTATTGTACCATTTTGACACATAATGGTTATTGAGTTTTAGTTAATTACTTCTACTGATGTTGATGTCAATAATAAAGCCTATAGTAGTTAGGGTTTCTGCACTTAGTAGTGAGACCATTGTGCGTGGGCCCTCACTCAAGCCACCCCAGCTGTCCCCACACCAGCCTCTTTAGTTTCCTTAGGGTGGCCTCTAAACTTTCCGGTGTTCCGATTCTTTGTCTTCTGATGCTGGTGATTTAATTGCATTATATGAGCGTATTTCTCACTGCCTCTTCTGGTTCCATGCAGGCCCTGCACAGGGGACTATCTGTAATACCAGTTGTGTGGTAGTGTTTGTATAATGAACAGTGTCCTACCTATTAATATTCCTGTGATCTTTCTAAGGCTTCTCCTGTATAGCCTTAGGAGCCGTTTGGTTAGTCTTCTATCTAAAGCCTGTAGCGTCCCAACGAACCCTGAGTTGCGTGGGTGTGGATGACCTGTCACGGCGCGTGTGGCTGCTGCGGCAGATGGCTCTCTAACAAAACTGACTAAACAATGTCATGTGTTTATATATAATAATATTTAAATAAAAGACAAATAAGTCAAAAATATATATATTAAATGATTTACAAGAAATAGCTGACTCGCTGTACTGCCAGTGATGACGATGATGCCGATATGCAGGTACTTAAAAATACATCAAGCAAATAAATACTTCTTCATTCATTCACTTTAAATAAACGGGAGAACACACAGACCCAGACCCTAGATTAATATAATTGTTACCCAGAACAGAAAGTACTTTGTTTAGTCTCTATATTTTCTGTACCTATTTAATCAGCAATAAATTACATGGTTCTTACAAAATAAACAAAAATGTTTTTCATCTCTCATGTGGAAAGTAGGTCATTGTTTTCCCGAAAAGTGCCAGTTTTCCTCCAAGGCAGAAAAGTAGACTTCAATATAAATTACTTTCCTCCCCAAAAATTGGAATATAACATATATGTACATTTTGTTTACTTTCCTCAGAGTCAGGATGAAAAGCAGTGTTTGCAGGAGAAAACACAATTTCACCCACAAACTATAAATAAATATCTCATATGAAATTGCTTGTTTTCCTCTCATGTATGACTGTCTACTATTCCAGGAGAAACTAGATAAATGCCTCACAGCATACAACTGGCAGACCTCAACAGTCACCTCCGTACCCAACCCCAACAACTCCATCAGCTCCAACAGCGAGGAATTCGAGCAGCAAGTATGGCAGCTGGTGTGGAGCCGGGGGACGCGCTGTGTGTCAGTCTGTAAGAGCAGAGAGCCGCGCTAGTGAGTGAGCTGACCATGCAGGGAAGGGAGTTGCCAAGAAGCATCACTAATAACTAAGTAAGTTAGTTATAGAGCCATGTGGTGTCCAGCAGACCAGAATAGCACCAACCCTTTACATTTATGGGTGACGTATAATGCGACTAATGTCTGAGGCAGAACGCCGAGAGCCTCGTCAACCAGAGAATAGGCAGCATTGTGTTCTTTTAGTCTTCCATCACTGCATTCTCAAACCCGCCTGCCAAGCGTGGATATTACGGCTAATTCCTCCCATGGTAGCAGTGGCGTGCACAGAACTTTTTTCAGGAAAAGCAATCAGAAGGTCAAGTACGACAATAAAAAAAATATGAAAATTTTTTAATAACACTTTGAAAAAACAAAAGTTTGTATGATACAAGGGTAGGCACTGCCTTTCCTAGAGGAACATTTTCATACAAACTTTTTTTTTTCAAAGTGGTACTTGACCTTCTGATTGCTTTTCCGGAAAAAAGTTCTGTGCACGCCACTGCATGGTAGAGGGTTATGCCTAGCAGTGGACTGTTATGGGCTATTGATTTATTTATTTATTTACACATAGCATTACAGTTTATATAAACCTTATCGCTACACAGAGGCATATGTATATATTATTGCTTATAGTCTAGGATATTCAAATCATTCACTACGCTCACAAAACTTCAGGTATCCTCTTTTCAACGCGGCCATCCATCTGCAAATACATCCGTGTGTGTGGTGCAAAATCGAGCAATGCATAGACCATTGCGGTCTCTCGTTGATGATAGTACATATGAATCTCCATACAAAATAATCACAGGAGTAACAAGTCATGATAAATTTGGCCCTGTGTTGGTAACTATTCTTTAGGCTGTTCCAAAATAATATTAATAAAATTAAGATAAAACTTTCTATGAAAAATTAAATAATCAGGGCCAAAATGAAAAAAAAAATTGTAGGTCCTTTCTTTGAAAGGTGATCTATCAACGCACAGCTCGAACCACTGGATGGATCGGGATGAAATTTGGCATACAGATAGATATCATGATGTACGCATACGCTAAGAATTTTTGAAAATTCTACCCCTAAAGGGTGGCAAAGTTCGTATGGGAAAAGAGGAAGCAACGGACGGATCGATGTAATTTGACGATGTAGATGGATAGATGGAGGGCCGGAAAGTGACATAGGCTACTTTTTAACTCGTGCACGCAACATGTGTTATTTTGTAATCTGTGCGAAATTTCATCAAAATCCGTTTATACGTGATTGAGGCACAAATATACGAACTTTGATATTTATAATATTAGTAGGATAAACAACCGAGGGATATCAGGGATACCTCGCCTGATAAAGGTATGAAACTGTATAAAAGACGCCAGACTGGATGCGTGGCGTGGCGTGCGTGCGCAGTCTGCCATCTTTCATAGAGTTTCATACATTACAACCGGTGCGTTACAACAACAGACACAGAGACAAATTACAACGCAAACAAGCGTCCGGTGTGCGGCGACTTTAAACCGCCCTGTACATTTCATGCTTCTTCAATTAATAAATATCTATTAATATTTATAAAATATACAGTTCAGATATTATAAATCTTCATTGTTTATACACAGAGACAAAGAACAATGAAAAAAATATATACAACAATGATTACAAACATTCCACCCAAATATTCATGGTCACAATATCTTCCCGTGGATGTCGTAAAACACCACTAAGGGAATGGGTCGATTGTTGTGCACCTGCTGTAAGCGATGGACTTGCGACCCATCTCAACTTTGCTAGTTTGGTTTTGGTGTGACATGGTACATCCTTTGTTTAAAATGTGGTTATAATATTGACTTCATCTTCCAGAACTACCTCTCAGGCGAATCCTGCGAGCTCCTGGTCATCCGCTGTGAGAAGACACAATGAAATTACCACTAACAGTGGGATATTCCACACCGCCAGGAATGGGAACATTGCTGCGACCCAAGCGAAGCCCACTTATGCCATTGATGCCTAGGCTATTGTAAGTTATTTTACTCGAAAATTTTTGTGATGTGGTCATTGTATGGGCGTATACCGTGGTATGGTCAAAGGAGCCATTCTTTCTGAAATGACCCTCAATATTTGTCAAAAGTGACGGAAACGCTCTGCCTACCCCGCAAGGGAATACAGGCGTGAGTTTATGATCCATTCAGACGTCATTCTACCTTATAGTATAGGTTCGGGAAACCTTTTGAAATATAAAAGTCTAGTAGGTCTGGAATCTTTTTAGTATGTAGGCTCACCAGTAGATATTAAACCCGATTCTGTAGGCTTTAATTTTAGTTTTAGTGCTGTCAAAACTTGAAAAATTCCTAAGTAATTTAGCTTCCAATTCCAAAGATGTTACAGTAGTCTGGTTTTAGTTGTTGGACTAATTTTGTATATAAATTATTTTGGGGGTATAACTTCGTGATAACGTTTAAGCAGAGCCACTTTATTGGAGTGAAGCGGGAAGGACTGGAGTGAAGCTTAATTTTATAGAAATTATTCCCAATTATCGGGTACAGGCAAGCAAAGCCGCAAGCAACAGCTAACAATATATATATTTTTGAAACGTGCGAATTAAGCCCTTTCATTTGATACCCAATACAATACGGCATAATTAAGACATATTTTATTTGTAGTTCATGACTTTATGCCCTCTAGAGGGCGCTATATTCAATTTAACCTTATTTGTCAAATTATGATAAGTACTTTAGAAGTTATGAGGGAACAGATGAACATTCATACATACATACCGGTCAAAATCATAACCCTCATTTTTGCTTCGCCGTAGTCGGGTAAAATAAATAGAATGTTATTAAGTAAAGTTTTATTTATATCTATTAAAAAGTCTTAAAAATAATCTTAAGTCTAGAATTGAATATGTGCCCAGAAAAGGGGTCTAAGTATATGAAAAAAAAAACTTTTTTTCTATCATCTTCTGATCATAATGCGATATAGACCCTTTTTCCGTTAAAAACATCGTTTTAATTTTTTTTTTATTGAATAGACCCTTATTCCGGGCACACGTTCAATTGTTGTCGATCTTGTGGTTGGTAACAAAACTGAAAAAAAGAAAATTATTTTGATATACCTAGGTACTTATTAATTTTCTTAGAATATAATTTATAAGGTGAAAAAAGACTACTTCGGGGGAAAATACAAACTAAGAAATAGGAAAAGAAATACAAAAGGCACCGTCGTTCCTACTCTAATTACTTACTAGTTTTTTTCCTCCCTGCATAGCATAATTTTAGAGTAATATTGTTTAGAATTGCCTGCCGTGTCAGTCTGTCAATGCTTTCACATACCTATTAATTTAAATGAATCTACCACTGTGGCCAAAATCTCGGCATTTTAAGAGCAGCCTCTACCCTCAGCAACATTTCGATTGATTCATCGAACTTGCTTCTGCTCATACAATAATATGTTGTTAAACTTGTGAATTTATGAAACACAGTTTAATTATACCAACATGACACAATAATCTCATCATTCTCGACCCACTGCTGGACCTCACTTCTATTGCACCAATCCTGTCGGTCCTGTGGCCGCCGCATGTAGTCAGATCCCGTCAAATTGACGATGTGGTCTGCCCACTGGCCTTGTTGCTCCTCTGTGCTCCACTCTGTCATCCCGTCTAGCCAAATGTCCCGTCCATCTCCACCTTACTTAGCATTACTTACATTGTGCTTGCTGTGGAGCTTGTTCATGTGCTGAGGTTTGTGTCCTTCGGCGCTTTGTTCTCCGACCATCCCGAGCCCGAATGACTCTGTTCTATTTTCAGACTTTTAGGTGAACGTGGCAGTGGCGAGTGGTGGAATTATGACTTTGGTAAGCCGATACAAACATTGCTCACTATGGGAGCCTGCCCAATAGTGCCCAACGTGGCAACGTTGCAAGGTTAGCTAAAATGGACCGGCCTATTAATCTCCCAATTTTATGCAAACATAGCGCTGCGCACCATGAGTTGAAATAATGTGTACGGAAGATTTGATTTTCGTTTTGCACCGGCGTTTTTTAGTAATTCTTAGTTAGAAGCACACGAAAATAATTGTACATTAAAATAATGAATGGTGGAATGGTTAGTTGTAGTTGCGAGGTATTTCTGAAAGGTTAGCCGGTGGGAATCGGCTTCTATGGAGCCTTCGCCATTGGAAGGTGGTAGAGCTGATGCCGTGCTCGACTGTGGAGGTACCACCATCTTACTTGGAGACCCCCATGAAGTAATTCGGGGGAGAGTAAGAGGACAGCTCACAGGCAAAAAACCAAGAGGCCCACCATGCCTGGGACCGTTGGATGGCGGTATGTCCATCCCTAATAGCCGGGCCTTATATGGAACAGACTGATGACGGGCAGCGGCGTCACTGGTGCGAGGGTTCCGATACCGCGCTCACCAACCCGCCTGCCCAGCGTGTGTGAGTATGGGCAATTCTTCCAGGATGACCGCCGGGAGTGGCAAATTCATGGAAAGGCTTATGTCCAGCAGTGGACGAACTAGGCTGATGGATGGATAGAGACTTTTGGACAAGAATGATAAACAAAAATTATTATATTTTGAATTATTTAATTTTATTAGGATGATGCAAATAAAACAGGGTGATTCACCATCATGATGATGATTAACAGCCAATAAAATGCGGCAGAATGTTATATAAAAACGAATCAAATAACCAATTTCCACCGATGCATAACACAAGATAAACAGCAATAAGTAAGTTAAGTCGGTAACAATTATACACACAAAACAAAATATATTAAACAGGGTATAAAAGAAAACACTAGAACAATGACTGAAACAGCATGTTGCAGTAAAAATATATAATGTGTCCAAGATCAGTGAATCTACTGGTTCGTTGAGGAAACATCATATATTATATTCTCTCAAGCAACTGTGCTATTTGAGCCAATGTTCTAGTGTTTTCTGATACAGCAGCAGAAATACTGCTCAACGCTGCAGCCGCCTGCTCCTCTGCAGTCACCCTGCGCTCCTCAATTTGCAGGGCCCACCGGGGTGCCATGGGTTCAACTGCAAAAAAAAAAACAATGTCATCGATACATACCTACATATTACATCTTTGGACTGACCGACTTCACTTTATCTGAATGTTAACAAAAACTAAGCAAATGTATAATAACTCACTCCTTGACATCTCAGTGGTTGCGCCAGGAGCAGGGGCTCTAGTTGGCGGCACTGTTGCTGTGCTCGGTTAAACTGTAAATAAAAACAATGTTATTGATACATATCTACATGTACGTTTTATGTGTGGCCACATGTTACATCTTGGACTGGCTGACTTCACTTTATCAGAATATAAGCAAATGGATTAAAACTCACACTCCCATTGGAGGCTAGGGGCTCTAGGAGGTGGCAGCACTGCTGATGGGGTTGGCGAAGCCTCCACAGGTTCTGGCAGGCGGGCTCACAGGTTCCCCCAAGAACTCTGGCAGCTTGAGCGGTGGTGGTGTTGAGCATCCCACATGCAGTTAAACGACAAAATATTAGTTTTGTGACCAAGTAAATACAATAAAGACAATCACAACCATCAACATTTTGATAAAATATTAAAATACTGCCTTTTCCAATTAATCACATCTTTCCATTACGCGCTTGTTTTTGTGGTACCAACCCCCACAGCATTCAGTCGTGCCGCCAATGTTTCCCACTGAGACTTGGCTTGGTGCTTCGCATGTGGCCCACTGTTAGTTAATTCCCAACAGCCAAGTCTCGGTGGTCCTCTATAAATCCCACCAGCATCTACAGCTGCTAGTGGGAAGTTTGCTTGTGCGCTGGCATTCTGAAACATAGGTATCATTTGAATCTTGATGCACTGCATTATGTTGAAAATTTTGATTTTCCCACATATATCAATCAGTCAATCAATAAAAGCCGTTTCATCTGGCTTCCTTTAACGTGACTGCGCACATTAGTTCCGCCAATATCTTGTTTTATGAGATTATATAGAAGAAAAACATACAACGACTTGCTTGAGACAAGACGTCACGCTTTTTAATTTTCCTACTTTAGGAAAGGCTAGAGGCTTTTTAACCATACAGCCTTAACAACTTTGTCATATGCGTTTTGTTATCCACTTTTCATTTATCATGTTACGTTAAGATTTTGAAAATAAAACAGTATAATTTTAATATAAAAAGTGTCACTCTCATTTTATAAATGCTTGTTTCTATGTTTTGCCTCTTACTTAGCTTCCTTCAAAAAGTCTCAACGGAACACTACATTGAATAAACGAAACGCGGATTTTAGTTCATTCACGAAGCTGATGTTGATGAAAATTTTTACACAATATGCCATAATCAAATTGAGGCTTTTGCTATTTTCATCAACATCAAGTTGATGTTGATGAAAATGAGAATTACGCGGTAGACCTGGGGCTCTACCGCGTAATTCTCATTTGTATCAACTTCAAGCAAATGCATGCGAAATTCAACGCGTGCAAAAGAGATGGCATGTTAGGCGGGCGTCGTCGCACGCACGACAAATTTCAATCTCAAGTTGATGTTGATGAAAATGAGAATGAGCGTTTTTCTGGTTGTTTTTTTTTTCTTAGTTCTTAGCTTTGCTCCAGATGGCGCTGTCTATTTCATGTCATGTCATGTCTATGTCAAAATGTGTTTGTAGCAATCAATGTCAAAGTGGTTATAAGTTTGTTTAGAATCTGTGCAAATTTTGTCCTTGATTCTGTTGCTAAAGATACGACAGTGCCATCTAGGAATCTTATTTAACACTAAATTTGACATAAGGAAAAACGCTCATTACGCGGTAGACCCACTGCTGTACACATAAAGCCAAGTTTAAATTTCCTTTTTTTTTTGCAAATATGAACTTTTTAGATTTGAACATTTGCATGTATTTATAACGGTGTCGCGTATACCGAAAAATATAATATTATAATTGTGCTAAATATGTAACATACCACTTAGCTTTTAAACTTATAGTTTACAAAAACAAAAAATATATATAAAAAACATGCATATTGCTTGAAGTCTCATTTTTTTAATTAATGAATTGGTTTACAGGCAAAGTTTTCCATAAAACATCCTATCAATTGACATATTGGCTGGTAAGAAATATGGCAGTATTTTTTTTATAAGGCAAGGAGCAATTTTTTCATCTTGAAGTCTACATATTTTTCTTACTGGCCAGTATTTTATATCTATCAACGCACTGACCTCTATCTAATTTGAGGTCAGTGAAGTACAGTGGAGACTGCATCAAGTAAGACACATTGGACTTTGTACCTATCTTATATTCTTCTCTGTAGGGGCTAATGTCGTACTGCAAGTGTATAGCTTGATGTGGTCTCCACTGTACAACATTACAAAATATTACTGGTACGTAAGAATTTCCATTTCAGATTCTTTTCGTAAAGAAAAAATATTAAAAACTGGTTTTAGCGCCCGAAATATCTTTCTATCACCCTCCATCATTTTCAAAACATAAAATTTATATTAAACTACCCAATGGTTAATTAAATGTTCTTCCTAGAAATTATAACCAATAAACTTGAAAATATTTCAAACGATAACAAACTTATAATATTTTGAATTGATTTCTCGTGAGAATCTGTTGACTTAGTAACCGATTTGCCGTTGCGATGACATAATGCCAAAACGGACTACATTGTAACTACTGTAAATAAGTATATTATGAAAATTAAAATCACAAAAATAATATGATCGGGAAAGCCGACCAGTTTTCATAACACGTATTGAGGTGAGCCGTTTTTATTTAAAATAAAATCAAGTGTGAGTTGAGTAAACATTAGACACGTCAAAATGATTTGACGACCCGGCAAATGTGCCAAATCTGCATATATTAGCCATAAATTCGAGAAAATTACAGGTTTACAATTATTAGTGGTTATGTTTTTATTTGAATGTTAGATCAAAGTACCAAAAGTGAATTTAGGTTTTTGAGTTATTTTAAGAACCCGGTGCAGGACGACGCCAACTCCGATGCGAAGCGAGACGTATCGCGACAACAAAGCGCATATTTGGCTGGCTGATCTAAACAAGCGCCTCACGCTTTGCCCAACGCCGTTCGAACTGTGCTGAGTGAGACTCACCCTTTGCGTTGGGAATAATAATTATTTCCGATTACCTTAATTATGCCTCGATTACTTGTTATTTTTTATACTGTTTTAATTAATTAGAGTATTGATGAATACTTCCAAGTGGTGTCGCGGGGTACGGTAGGGTCCCACGTGCAAAAAAAAAGAAAAAATTAATATTTAATAAAATTTAAGGCGATATGAAAAAAAAATATGAGAGCTTGAGGGGCGTGGTTTAGCCGTAGACGCGGGGAGCGCCCCGATTTAAACATCGCGAGAGCGTGCCGCGCGGCAACGAGCTTGCTAGCGTTTCGAAGTTATAGAAAAGAGGAGTCATGGAGTCGTTCAAAATAAAATAGTGTTGGTTACTTTTTATCTGTGTTATGTTTATACTAGCCAGTTGTAAGGCACCCATTGAAGCTTTTACGGATGTAAATGATTTTACTTTTACTAATGTTAAATAAATATTTTTTGGCTCTGACTATGTATGTATGTAGGTAAACTAGTGTACACGAATGTATGTCTACTTATGTATTAGCAGTGATTGGAATAATCATATACTTAGAATAAATTCACAAAATAAAAATTTCCAATTGTTACCTTATTTATCCGTGAAGAATACAAAGATGACTACAATTTGTGCATTTTGTTTGTCTAATGACAGAAAACTGACCTTAATCGATGATAAGTACTGGGAAATAGTCGATTTCTTCATCACTTACGAAGACGATGAATTAGAGGTAAACTGCAGTTTTCTATGATGTATGTATCCAGTATTATAATGTAGACGTACTCTTTGGATGTATCGTTTCTTCCCTCTTTCTTAGCTTACATCGTCACAAAATGATGACCAAAGTGGAACGGTGTCAAAAAAGGAAGCAGAATTAGAAGAACAGATAGAGGGTTTACCTCAGTGCCCCGTAATTACATCCTAACCCAGATTTTATTCAATACCTAATATTAAATTTGACACATTTCAGTCAGCCATTAATATCAGCACAAATCATTGAAACGACAAGTACTTTGTGGGGTTATGTGCAAAATTTGCACCCTTAACTAAATTTATAATTTACGTAATGTTAATGATAATGTAACAAAGTGGATTTTTATGAAAATGAGAAATAAAAATGCATACATGGGAAACAATTTCATTAAGTTTTTGAAGTGTTTATAATAAAAATATTTCAAAATAAGTAAATTTACATTCAGAGCCATTTGCGAAACCCCAACACAGGCATAGTAGTAGCTCTCTATGCAACAAATTACTATCACACGCTATAATTTTTCAAGCAGCTGGTTTCTGGCAAATACAATGGTTTGGAACAATCACTCTCTTCCTCTTCTTCTTCTTCATATGGACTATCATCAGATTCATCTTAAGGGGCTATACCGTGAAAATTGACACTTTTTGAAGTTATTTATCTGCTCTTTTAATGAAGTTCCAAGTAAAATAAATTAGTATAACAGTTTTGGGACCTTTTACTAGATTTTGGTCTATCAGAAACGCGATAGAAGGAATTTCATTCGATAGAAATAATTATTGAAATCAGGTCTAAATTTACACATTTTTTGATATTCTGACAAATTAGGATAGCATACAGACTTGAAAAATATTTATTTAGATGGGTTTTAACTACACCTAAATTACTGGTTATGGAATTTTTTGTAGCTATTTTAGTTAATTTTGCATTAATTTAAAACCGACTTTTTGTCAATTTTCCCCGAATCCGTCCCTTTCGCACTGCGGGTCTTTCTGCCTGGAGTAACGGGGACCTTTGCTAGCACGGTATATCACCTTAAGTTACTTCCGAGGTGTTAGAGTCGTCTGAATTATCGGATGCAGCAGTTACTTCCCGTTTATTTCTTTTTTATTCTGCTTCTCTTCCTGCTCCTTCTCTTGGTTTTGCTTTCTACTTCTGTTTCTATATAAAGTTGGCGTTCTTTGATTTGCAATGAAAGCAACGACATTTGCCTCTCATTTCTCCACAAAAACAACTCACAACCAGGGTTCCCAGGTGTTCGATTTTGTACCAAATTGTTCGACATTTCAACCCTGTGTTCGGTGTTCAGTATGTATAAAATGCCAAAGTACGGGTGGTTCTGTATTTGCGAAAGTCCAGTTCAGTTACTAAAATTAAAAAACTGTAGGACAATTTGTTAAATTAACTTTTTTAAGTACAAAAATCATCTAAAATATAATAAAACAATTACGATAACACAAGAAGCAATCAACCGTAGCATTTATAACTTATGAATAATATTAATTACTGGAGATTTGATTCTTTTATATATTTTATTCTAACCCGAGATAGACATCTATATGAGATATATAGGATAGACCTATGTTATGAATGAATGAAAGAAAATCAACCGAAAAAATAAAAATTACTGATTATTCATATGTGTATCTTTTTGCCTTGAAACCTAAAAATATTAAAAATTATTGAATGTTTGTTCCTGTTTATCGAAATAACAACACAGAAATTTATAGTTTGTTATTTGCAGGCTCTGCAAATATGTTGGGAGTACAGCACCAAACTGAAGAACATGCATCAGTTTATATCTACGTCACAACGGTGCATACGAGTACTGAAAAACAATTTAAAGGATGCTACACAGGTG
Source organism: Ypsolopha sequella (assembly GCA_934047225.1). Lineage (NCBI taxonomy): Eukaryota > Metazoa > Arthropoda > Insecta > Lepidoptera > Ypsolophidae > Ypsolopha > Ypsolopha sequella. The sequence continues at coordinate 9,639,694 of OW204009.1, forward strand.
ATGATGTTATACTTTTTATTATAATAAAATGTAATACGCATGTGTTACGCACTTTGTTTTAATACTTTTGAAATTACGCTATAAAGAATAGCTTTATCGGTTTGGAGAAAAGTGGCTGCGACAGAAAGTCAGCGCACAATTTTTACTATAAAGGTTCCTTTTAGGGTTCCGTACCTGAAGAGTGCCCAACGGAACTCTATTACGAAGCCTCCGCTGTCTTTCCCTCCATTCCTCTGTTACAGGGGTTTACAGCTTCAGCCGTTATATGAGTAGGAAGCCACTTGAAATTTTCACACAATACGTGTCACTATGGTCTCTATCCCGGAAAATAATTATGTCCATTCGATGTAACACAATCTAACTTATTTGACATGACTCAACTTACTTATGCCTTGCGTCTTTTTTTTCTGTATCGAAAAGACAAAGACAGGAGGTCCAAAATAAGGTTAGTCCTGTCAAACAAGCTAAGTTGCGTTGTGCCAAATCGACACCTTTATATACGTACCTATATATATTTTTTACCCTAGTGGTCCTAATACAAAAAAACCTAGAAAAACGTCCCCCCTTATCTCCGAATTAACAGGACCGACAAATATGAACAAAATCAAATTTTACGTAAAGATTACAGGAAAAATAAAGCAGTTAAGATTGAAGTTGTAGAAGTTCCATATCCAGCTGGAGACGTGAATTGTTTGTCAGGTGCTACCATTTTAACGGCTTGTTTGTGTCGCCTTAATCTTGCTATGACATCAATAGTGTTGTAATTGCCATGTTTTTAGGGTTCCGTACCCGTATTGTGTGATGATACGGAACCCTTTGTGCGCGAGTCCCACTCACACTTGGCCAAATTATTCTTATTTTTTTTTAGTACAGAACGCAATTTTTTTATTTTCTATTATTTTCCAGACCTTACCAGCCACAACATCAAAGCTGTACATATCAAATACAGAGATATTAGACACGCGCCCAAAATGTGTAGAAACTAAAATAGAAGACGTGGCAGACACTGCAACAGATAACGTGGCAGGCACTGCAACAGATAACGTGGCAGACACTGCAACAGATAACGTGGCAGACACTGCAACAGATAACGTGGCAGACACTGCAACAGATAACGTGGCAGACACTGCAACAGATAACGTGGCAGGCACTGCAACAGATAACGTGGCAGACACTGCAACAGATAACGTGGCAGACACTGCAACAGATAACGTGGCAGGCACTGCAACAGATAACGTGGCAGACACTGCAACAGATAACGTGGCAGACACTGCAACAGATAACGTGGCAGGCACTGCATTAGATAACGTGGCAGACACTGCAACAGATAACGTGGCAGGCACTGCAACAGATAACGTGGCAGGCACTGCAACAGATAACGTGGCAGGCACTGCAACAGATAACGTGGCAGACACTGCAACAGATAACGTGGCAGGCACTATAGACGCAGTACCAATATATGAAGAAACTGAGACAGAAGATGTGTCAGAGACTTTGGAGATAGATCAACTTGAGGTTAGTCATATCTGTATGTCTATTTATTTTTTGTCTTTAATCCGTCAACGATCGAAGAGATCGAAGGTGACCAACATAGCCTGCCGAATCAGTAAATTGAAGTGGTAGTAGACTGGCCATATTTGTCGCCGACGTGATAACCGTTGGGGTCGTAACGCATTGGAATGGAGACCACGTACAGCAAAGCGCAGCGTAGGCCGCCCTCGTGCCCGCTGGACCGACGATCTGAAGGACGTTGCGGGTGGCGGCTGGATGAGGATGACTGAGGACCGCCAAGAGTGGCGTAATAGTGGGGAGGCCTATGTCCAGCAGTGGACGAATACGGGCTGATGGATGGAATCCGACAACTAGTTGTCAGACATTTAGTTTGGTTTTTAGTTTTACTGCTAGATGGGGGATTTCTTTATTATGAGTTTGGTAAGTAACGGAAGCTCAGTTAAGCTGAGCAGTGATCCTAACTCTATACAATCATATCTAATTTCACGTAGAGAATTAGAGGGTGTCAATGCTGTTGTTGTTATTTGCTTTTGTAAGATTGAGTGGTCTATAGAGAGCCGAATAATAATTATTTTAGTAATATAAGTTGAAAAAACAGAAAGAAAGAATAGAGAATGAAGATAGAAAGAAAAGCGAGGCTCTATTTTGCGCGGGTGGAGTTGCGGCGAAAGCCCAGCCAGATGATACGTTTATGAGCATAATCATCGCTTAGCTGCTCGATATCTCTATCAAGGAAATTTATTTATTTATTTATTCAGAAAAAAATGTATAACATTACAGAATATCTTTTCTACCTATTCTACCTACAATTTGACTTGTCATTGATTAATGACATACTTCACTGTTTACTATGTCATTTATTGCACGGAATAACATCCAATTTTTTTTTTCTATTTGCCCTTCAATTTTATTTATTTTTTATCGTTATTTTATTGTATTCGCGGAAGATCGATGAGTTTATAATTTTCGATTAGTTGTACTAATTGTTATTTAATCACTGTGCGTCTTTTTACTTTTAAAAACTTGACATTGGCGGAACTAATGCGTGGAGACACATTATCGGAAGCCAGATAAAATGGCATTGAACTGAATTGAACATCCAATCATTCTAACTAAACCCTTGATGATGGTGTAAAACCAAAACCGGTCGGGATAAATAAGCTAATAAACTGTGAAACGAGTGCAAGTATATTTATTCATCATTTTGTAATCCAAGTATCACCAAGTGTCGACAATAGCAAGTATTAATCATATAAAATTGTGTGTTTGGGTCCCATTTGACCAAAACATACAAATGAAGGAAAATAAACAAAACAATGAAAAAAGAGAACAGTATAATAAATGGGTTTTGTTGTATAATAATGTTTTTTCAGTAAGAAAAACTGTTCCCCTGAACCTGAAATGGTGGTGGTGCTATCACAAATACAGACAAATTTTCGCTGCTCAGTGCAGGCACACCGTCTCGGAAAGTTTCCGCAATTTCAATTGGTTGTTTTCGGTTTTGGTTGGTTGCCACGCTCTTCGTCTGAACTTGGTTCGGGCTATCCATTGTTTGGCAGATGATTATCAGCGGTAGACAAAACGATCTCTTTAATATCTCTTAAACAGCGAGTTGCCTGTCCCATTTCTCCGAAAAATCCTCTAACAATCCTCAATTGTTCGGCATCAGACAGTCCACAAAGCATCATAGAGAACAAATGGCGCAAGTGACGTGGGCTGTCACTGACGCATGCTTCAGCCAGTGTATCATCCCGGTGCTTGTAACGTACAACATCCAGCATTTGGCTATTCAATATTCTGAAAGATTCCAAGCGCAGTAAAAGAAGTGGGGCCACGTACAGTGTATTAAAGTAGGCGCAGATAATAGCACTCAGCGTTATTTGGGTGCACTGTATAAACCCTACCCAAAAATAACATACTCTTTTAAAACGCCTTGAATACCCACTACCTCCGTACCTCTTTACCAGTGATGAAACTGGCTCGTTGCCTGTCCGTGGTTAAAAGTAGGTACGATGAAACTTCTGCGTACAACAGCGTTTTTGCTTTATATAACTAAGGATTGGTGGAGTTGTCTGTCTCACATAGTCGGGAAAAGGATATGTATAGACTAAAATTTAACAGATGACGATGATGATAATGGTGATGACGTATTATAAAATAATGCCTCTCAAAAACGCCACAGTGAAGCGTAGTGTTTCCTGTTTGGCGTCTCTCAAACATTTCCATTGTAAATCACTTGCAACACATTATAAACAGGGCCTTAAAGCACAAAATAACCACCTACAGAAGGTTTACTCCGCATATTTAGCGAAAACAGGCGCACGCACACAGACGCGTACGTACGACGATCTCGAATGAAGTCGGTCGAATGCCAATAGGAAATTCTGCCGAGATCATCATGCGTACGCGTCTATGCATGTTTTTTTTTTTTTTTTTTTAATTTATTTATCTAATTATCATGTTTTGTACATATTTTTGTCTTATAAAAAAGAAAATCACGTAAACCCTTAGTGGGTTTAAATGTGATTTCTGAGCCACTTCTTAGGTACAGTACATAACAAAAAAAAAAATACAAGTAAATAATAAAAAACATTTAACTGAGCTAATTAATTGTTCAAGACAATAGATGTCTCTTCATAATTTTTCTTACTTTTTTAGGTTTGACATCTATGTCTTGCAACACTTTACCTGGTATACTATTTAAGATTTCAGGTAGCATGTAGTTCCAAGTGCGCTTTCCATAAATATTGTTGCATTTGGGCAGAACATAATGAGGTAGATAAGAAAGGTTACGAAAATGTTGCGGCCGCGTTCTCTTTTGAAGACAGTTGACATTATTATATTCTTCACACACAACAGCTAGTTTAATCTTATTGAATACATCAATTACTCTGCAATATTTAAATAATCCTTTCTCATCTTCTCTGAAACGGTTTCTTATGTTGATAGGTACAATGTTTTTTAAGATACTTCGTTGAAGTTTATAAATTTTTTCAATATAGGTTTTATAAGTACGGCCGTAACTACTTAGTCCATAACTAATAATAGAATCCGCCATAGACATATACAGTAATCTCACTGTAGAGAAGGGTAATTTATATTTCAATATTACTAATTTAGCTAGAATAGCTCGTAGTTTTTTACTTATACGTTCTATATGCGGTCCCCATGTAAAATTTTTGTCAATGATTAGTCCTAAGTATGTATGTTTGTCGACTGATTCAAGTGACTCACATTTACAATCAGATTTATTGTTATTCATATGTGCGCGTCTGCTTTCGCTCCGTCGTCGAGTCGGGCTTCTGGTAGTATCTATTTTGTGCTTTAAGCCTCGCCAGACCAAAAACGGGGCGTTGAAGTCCTCGCCAGAAAACGCGGGGCGATTTTTGAGTGGAGCGATGTCGTGATGAATAATTTTACATCTGAGTTAGCCTGGCCATTCTTGAGCTATACAGCTTCAGCATATTTTAGGATATCCATTTTTTTATAGAGTTCTAAAACCGTAACGCACTTTTTAAATTGGTTACATTACGACAACCTACAGTATACCGTAGTAGATAATACTTCATACACGTCTTAATTTCAGACTGAACTTCATAATATTGCGGACAATAACAATGGGGAAATCACATCGGTAGACTTGGAGATGATGAAGGAACAAGTAACGTTGTGGCGGGTGATCCTCCACAGACTGCCCACTGACACTCTGCCAACCAACACCATGTCATCAGGTAAATGTATATCGTTAAGACTTGGAGAGTGTGAAGGAAATCGTAGGGGATAAGTTTCTTGTATTACTTGGTTTACCATCAGCTAAGAAAAGATTTCAGTAAGTTTCCATGGGATCGAGAGAAACAGGATACCCGCGAGCATTTTTTATGCAAATTTTACTTACACTTGTCCACTACCGCGCCAGATGGAAAGCGTCAATGATACCTAGGATGAAGCGCGCTCACTCGGGATGTGGGAGGGTAAAAGCAGGCGAGGTGTTTATCAGTTTGTCTTGGACTTCTGCAAAATCGTTTCCGGTTGAATGATTGCTACAACGCAACTGCTTACTAGATTTAGATATAGCTCAACTATTTTGCGTGCAGTTGAGCTAATATATTTTTTATAATTAACTTAATAGTTTGTATATCACTGTACAGTTATTATACTGTAAGTGTAATAAATCAAGTAAATTAAAAGAATGTGTCGTATTATATGGATGTTATATTTTTGCAGGTGCTTCAGTTACAATATGTAATGGCACAAATAACAGTCGGATTAAAGCAATAGAAGATGTTCCAGATAAGCCATATAAATGTGACCTGTGCGACTATGCGAGTAAAAATAGCGGTCATTTGAAGACACATAAGAGAACCCACACAGGAGAGAAACCATATAAATGTGACCTGTGCGACTATGCGAGTAAAAATAGCGGTCATTTGAAGACACATAAGAGAACCCACACAGGAGAGAAACCATATAAATGTGACCTGTGCTACTTTGCGAGTAAAAATAGCAGTCATTTGAAGACACATAAGAGAACACACACGGGAGAGAAGCCATATAAATGTAACCTGTGCTACTATGCGAGTACAAATAGCAGTTCTTTGAAGACACATAAGAGAACACACACAGGAGAGAAACCATATAAATGTGACCTGTGCTGCTATGCGAGTAAAAATAGCAGTAATTTGAAGACACATAAGAGAACACACACGAGAGTGTAGGGGTTAGGTACATGCATTGGCAGTTTTACTAGCGTCAGCGTTTAAATATACGCTCCTCCGCCCCTCCGGTCATTCGTCTCTCGTCATTTGTACTGTTTACATGTGTCGTGATAAATAAATGGTTCCGCCGTATTCGAGACTTTTGTTCATACACTTTCAATAGATTATTAACTAGAGGTAGGGCTGAAGGGATAGACCACGTACGCTGGTAAAGTTCGTTTCCCAAGTTATTCCTGAAGTTGGCGTATGACAATCACGGTTTGATTGACTACTCCGTGGGAAGACTTCCAACACCTACGTCACCTATCAGGTTTTTATATCTGTAGCCTGGTATTTAATAGACCCTGAATCAATCATTTTCTTCCTTAATGTAAAGCTAGATAACGATTGCTTTTAATACCTTGAAGTTATATTTTCTCTCGACTAGAAGTTACTAATACTTCCGCGAAATTCTAGTTTCTGGGTTCCTATAAACTAGTTTTAATATACAATTTCGAACCCATAATATCGTAAATCAATAGCGTCGTTAAAGCTCCTAAAACAAAATCCTAAAACAAGATAGACTAGGCATTTTATTTGTGTAAATTTTCGAAGTTCCGACATACCTAATACTCTCCTGATATTCTTGTGTTTTATACCATTTTTTACTTCAGTTTTGTTATTTTAAGCATATCCGAAAAAATTATATAGTGTCTTTATCCTGGTTTATCTTTTTTTTTTGGCTGTCACCAGGCTTGCCTGGTGGCAGTCCAAATTTAGGTCAGATCGACCAAGTTAATAAAATTTCACTCGTGATTCTATGGTAGCTTACGAATACATTTTTAATTGTAATTACTATGTAATCACTCACTCTCACCCATTATACACACACCCTCACACTCTCTAACACACCCTTGTTCGCGGGACAAATATTGTGCGGACTTGTACCAAAATCCTCATTGTGCGGTCCTACCTTTCCTGTTGACTTAGGCGAGTGTATTTGCTTACACGATGTACGGCTGTCTTTTTCTAGCATGAACATCTAACAGAATTTCGTTAACACTCACTGGAGACGGAGATAGAAGCAATCAAAGTTCTTGTCAAAAATACGGCTTGTGCGGTCCTAAAATATTGTGCGGGCCGTCCGCTCAACAAGGGTTTTGCGGACGTTAATACACAGAGTCCGCACTTTAGTGGGTTAGCGTACGAAATAACACAACGTCCGTACGTTGGTGGTTTTGCGAACGAAATTACACAGCGACCGCATTTTGATGAAATACCGTACTAAATTATACGCTCCGTCCGCACTTTGGTGGTCTTACGTACGGAATAACACACCGTTCGCACTATAATGGTTTTGTATACGAAATTACACTCCCCGACCACCATTGGACTGGCCATATTTGTCACCGACATGATAACCGTTGGGGCCGAAAGGCAATGGAATGGAGACCACGTCCAGCAAAGCGGAGCGTAGGCCGCCCTCGTGCCCGCTGGACTGACGATCTGAAGGACGTTGCGGGTAGCGGCTGGATGAGGATGACTGAGGACCGCCAAGAGTGACCCCGATGATGATGTCGAGGCCATATATGATGACATTACTAAGGCCAAAAATAATACCACCAAGACACATCATAGCGTTGTTATGGAGGACTTCAACGCCAAAGTACTGGGGGTACATGTACATGAGTGTGGTGAATCGGTAATTGGACCGCACGACTATGGCTGTAGAAACCCTAGGGGTCAGATGCTGGTTAGCTTCCTTGAAAGCCAGGGGCTCTATTTGATGAATTCATTCTTCAAAAAAAAGCCCCAAAGGAAATGGACCTGGCGAAGCCCCGATGGTAAGACAAAAAATGAGATAGACTTCATCATGACGAATCAAAAGCACATTACCCCAAGATGTCTCCGTGATCAATAGGTTTAGTACTAGTAGCGATCACCGACTTGTCCGAAGCATCTGGAATATCAACTTACAGCTGGAGAGAAATTCCAAATGGAACTTTAGAACCAATTTATCTTGTTGGAAACCACTGAACACGTCGACCAGCTTGTTAACAATTTCACGAATGTCGTGTGCGAAGTTGGCAGGGCTTATTTTAAGCCCGAGCGAAAGAATAAGGAGTCCAAGATTTCAAGCGGAACTTTGGACCTGCCCCCCTATTCTGTATCTTTAGTTGCCAACTGAACGAGGTGTCTATCATCAAAAACATAGATAAAAACTGAAATTTCAAAATTGCCTATAGTATGTATTGAACTATTTACGAATTGTGTCGTCACTTCAAGTGCGAACATATCCTTAGGACATCGAGATACATAACAGGCCCGCTGATGAGGCAAAGACGGGAAATGTCTTCAGATTCGACAGATTACCCCCTTCTTAATTAGCGCGTTAAAAGGCAAATTCGTTTTGACCTGCGCCGACATAACACTCGCATCATTAAAGCAGCGATTGAGCGAAACAAGGCTCAAAAGTTTTTGCCCAGCTGTTGGGAAGGACTAATCTGACGAAGCTGAAGACATCTGACAGTAGAACTGTTACCTCTAGGCCAGACATCCTCACTGAAATCGAGAATTTCTATGGGCTCCTATATCCTTCACACGCTCCCAAGCCAACTTCCCGCGATCAGGACGACCAACGTGCACCATTGATCCGCCACTACACCGATGAACTCTCGGATATCAAAATGGGCGAGATTAGGATAGCTCTTGAGGAGCTAAAAAACAAGGCGCTGGGCGAAGATGGCATCACAACCGAAGTCCTGAAAGCTGGAGGTTACCCTATACTCAGACAGCTACAGGACCTCTTTAATGCCGTCATTCGCACCGGAACTACGCCAAAGGAGTGGAGCAGGAGCCTGGTAATTTTGTTCTTCAAGAAAGGGGACAAAATGCTACGGAATAACTGTAGGCCAATCGCGCTCCTGAGCCACACCTACAAGCTTTTCTCAAGACTTTTTCTCGACGACTTCCAACTTCCAGAGCAGGCTGGGTTTCGAAAAGGCTACAGCACCGTGGATCACATTTATACGCTAAGGCAAATCATACAGAAAACACAAGAGTATAATCAGCTTTTATGTCTAGCGTTTGTGGACTACGAGAAAGCCTTCGACTCCATTGAAACTTGGATGCCAAGTTGACTGGCGTTACGTGGAGATGCTGAAATGTCTGTATGACTCCGTTTCCATGTCCGTACAAGTACAGGGTGTACTAACAAGACCGATACGCCTTGAGCGCGTGAGATAGGGGGATTTTATTTCCCCAAAACTGTTTACCGCTGCGCTGGAGGACGTCTTTAAAACACTGAACTGGCATGGTAGAGGCATAAATGTGAACGGAGAGTACATTTCACATCTTTGCTTTGCCGATAACATCGTGATAATGGCGGAATCGCTGCAAGAACTGGAGGAAATGATGCGCAGCCTAAGTGATTCTTCCAGACGAGTGGGCCTGCGGATGAACTTGGATAAGACCAAGGTCATGTTCAACTGTCATGTCATCCAAAGGCCAGTAACCGTCGACAATGTCAGCATCGAAGTTTTTCAAAAATATGTTTACCTTGGTCAAGCTATCCAGCTGTGTAAAAGCAACTTCGACTCCGAGGGTGACAGAAGAATATGCTTGGGGTGGGCAGCATTCGGGAAGTTGCGTCACATATTTACGTCACCAATATCGCAGTGCTTAAAGGCTAAAGTCTACAACCAGTGCGTCCTTCCAGTGATGACGTATGACGCTGAGCCGTGTTCTCTTACTAAAGGCTTGATCAGCCGATTTAAGGTCGCTCAATGAGCTATGGAGCGGGCTATGCTTGGGATATCTCTGATGGATAAAATTCGAAACGAAGATATCCGTCAGAGATCGAAGGTGACCGATATAGCCTGCCGAATCAGTAAGTTGAAGTGGCAGTGGACTGGCCATATTTGTGATAACCGTTGGGGCCGTAAGGCATTGGAATGGAGACCACGTACAGCAAAGTGCAGCGTAGGCCACCCGCGTGCCCGCTGGGCTGACGATCTGAAGGACGTTGCGGGTGGCGGCTGGATGAGGATGATTGAGGACCGCCATGAGTGGCGTAATATTGGGAGACCTATGTCCAGCAGTGGACGAATACGAGCTGATGGATGGGCTTGCGTTTGCAAGGAAAACAAAAAATAATACGAATTGAACAAAAAGGGTCATCGAACCTTGATACTGAACACTTACCGACTATCCAGAATGAATTTGGATAAAAAAATAAACTTATATTTAGGTGCTTACCTTACCTCAGACTTGTTTTTCACACACCAAGAAGTAAGGTGAATTCAATTTATGTATAAAGTGCGGTCCTATTTTAAATTTCGCATTTTAAGATGATTACTTTATCTCACATTTGTTTTTTACACACGAGAAAGTAAGGTTGGTTCGTTATTTGTATAAAGTGCGGTCCTACTTTTGACGTCCGCATTTTATCATTTTCGTACTAAGTTATACATTTTTTGGACTGGTGGCGCCACGTGGTGGTTACACACTTAAACTATATTTTTGCATGTGTTAACTCAACTTGACAGAAATACTGGTTGTGCGCCACCTTATCGAAATTCTCCCAGATTTCACCAGTCGACCAATCAGAGCACGACGATCCGATAGCTATATTTAAAGGTCTGCCAAAATATTATGCGGACGTCCGCATAATCAGAAAGACCGCACAACAAGGATTTTTGACAAGGTAAAGACCGCACAATACTCTAGCCGCAAAGACACACACCTCTCCTCTCACACCACACGCAAGCTTTTCCTGTAAATCGAGTTCGTTCTATTAACTTTATTAACTTATCTAATACCTATATTTATTTTTAAATAATTAATTAATGTAATTTATAGTGTGAAATTTGAAGATTTCAAAACATATTTTTTCTTTTACTTTAATGCTACTTTTAATAGGTTTTTTAGGCTTTAAACATACCTTTATTTATGTTCTACGCGTTAAGAGTCTCATTCACGCACACGTCACGTAAAAATTATGACAAAAACAAGAAATTTATTCAAATAACATTTATTCTCATATCTTCGATATAAACCTGACAATACAAAAAGAAGGAAAGATATATTGGATATATATAGTGTTAATACTACGTTTGCAAGCCATCAGTTTAAAAGGCAATCTGTATATTTATACAATCAAGCAAACAGAATCCTAAATATTTTCCCACTACAACTTTACAAATGCAAAAATACAATCACGGCATGGTTACAAAACCTAAACTATAATCAAGTAGGGGCCCTCATGCAAGTCACTGTCTAAATTCTAGATACCAACCTACACTTAAAGAGGCTAAGAGGACTGTTACAACTTATCTGTCTACATTGGATTACGACGCTACCGAAGCATTGCTTCAACGCCCCTCATAGATAGCCCTTATTTATTAGTTATTTATATACATTATATATATACATATACATACTTATTATTACTATCTAACAATATAACTAGTTTATTAATTGATTTTTGACTTACTTGTAAAAATAATAACTACCTATTCATGTATGTACCCACAAAAATTATTTTATAGCACAACGTGCGTAAAATGACCACTTTACGCACGCTGCGCGTGCGTAAAGTCGGCATTTTCCGCACTTGTATTATAAAAAATTATACGAAACTCGTGCGAGAAACTTTTTCTCGACTCGTGTGATTGCAGCACTCGCCTTCGGCTCGTGCCGCAAACTCACACTCGTCAGAAAACGTTTCATCGCTCTCGTATCGTAATGTACTATTACTGTCACAAAACTTTTGCATTGTATAATCCTGTCAAAACTCGTACTTTAGTCTGGTAATCATATTTCTGGATCCCACGTGACAAGCGCGACTTAGTTTGGGGTCCACTGGAAAACGTAGACACTAAATAATTTGTTTTTAATCATTTATTATAACTGTTTTCTTTTTATGTTTAGATTAAGGATTTAATTTTAAAGCATGTTTTAGTGTAAGTTTTCAAGAAATAAATAATTTGTATTTGTATTGTATTTACAAACATAAACTCATATAATATAAGTACACACACCCTCTCTAGTAGCAATTATATACTGATACCAAGACTCCGGTCGCAGGGCTAGGGAGATATAGTTTATAATAATTACATACACACATACTCATAATTACAACTACATTCATAACTAAACTCATATTATATGTATATATATATATACCCAACACTTACACCTTCAACACTCAACACACACTCACACTTTTATATAATAACTAAGTTTAAAATTATTTATTAAGTTTATTTTGTAAAACTATTACCATATTTATGAAAGAGCGGGGCATCCTGGCACAGGTATTTTTAATACTTAAAAGGATGTTCCAACACGTAATGTAATAAGATAAGTTTTTTGCAAACAAACTATTTCTATTCTATTTTCTATTCGAGAATAATCTTATCTGTTTACTTTTTTGGATAATGCTTTAGTTTTCTTATTTTGAGTGCTTTAAGTAGTTATAATTTTATGAATTCGACCACACTGCTAAAATATATTTTTTCTTCTAGAAAATTATCGTTTAGCGTAGTCAAATTTAAAACACGTAGAATAGAACTATTAATAAGTTAAATAACGAAAAAAGGTATTTAAAAAATAATTTTAAGAACGTTTCTCAAATCGAAACTTATCAAGAGTTTAAAACACAAAACGCGTCGAAATTTCCCTCAGTTTCGCTGGGACCACAAATTATAGAGGGATACTACGTATGGCTGGGACATCGCAGCGTTCAGACGTGTGTTGTGTAGCTCGACGTCATTTTACCTCCCGCTCGCACGGTTGCTCCCTTTCCCTCGCGTAGATTCTTATGGAGAGGCGAACTATGACAGTTGCTCTACTTGAATATTGCACTTATCATTTAATAAGTAAACAACTATGGATAAAATATTTTTTGAAAATTTTAAGAAAAGGAAGAAGTATCCCTGTTTCGATAAAATAAAGTCTAATCTACGGCCGTCCGTATTTCACAGCATCATAACTTTAGCACCTTAAAGATAAAGACATGAAATTTGGCACAAAAATAACATTAATTTGCCTACATATTACATTGTAAAAAATATATGAAAAATTTTAAATTGTTTAAAATATTTTCAAAAAAAGTGAGAAAAATAAAAAATATCCTAAAAATACAATATGGGTATCAAACTGTAGACACTAAAAAGGTGATTGTAAAAATATATACTTTTATTATATTTACTGGCACTGTGGGTCTACCGCGTAATTCTCATTTTCATCAACATCAACTTGAGATTGAAATTTTACGTGCGTGCGACGACGCCCGCCTAACATGCCATCTCTTTTGCACGCGTTGAATTTCGCATGCATTTGCTTGAAGTTGATACAAATGAGAATTACGCGGTAGAGCCCCAGGTTTCATGAAATCTTTAAAAAACCACAAAAATGTGTATGTCCGAAACTGGTAGACCGAAAAATATGAAAAAAATGACGATTATAGATCATAACTGGCCAATTACAGGAAAACTATAGTGATTTAAAAAACGTTAAGCATAAATGAAAAATATAAAAAAAGTGAAATAAATAAAAAAATATATTTATAAAAATACAATATGGGTATCACATTGTAGGTATTAAAAAGCTCATTGTACGAATATATAGCAAAGATAAATATATAATAATTTGCTTCCGACTGATTTGACAGCTGGATGACAGCTGAGTTGACAAACAGAGACGGACCACTTTTTTTTAATAATCAATCACACTTCACATTCGGTATAATTTCTAAAACTCTCAAGTGACGTCATTTCGGAGAATTACTTTAAAAAATAATGGTTATTTAATACCAAAATAATGAAAACTATGTCTTGAAATGACGTAACATCTCTGAAAAAAAAAAAAAAAAAATTTAGAAATTAAGCCTTGGAAATTGTGCCTAAATATGAGATCGCTCTGACTGCTATCTTTAATTCCAGGTAGATTTTTTATTTTTTTTTTATTTTGGTTTTGTAAATTCATATTGTTTATTCCAATATACACACCAAACTTTGTAAATTACCGTTATTTGAATAATTAAAAATTATTACATGTCAAATTTTAAGTAATCGTTCACTCATTTAATGAAGTAGAGCAACATTCACGAGCGGTCTCTAAGGTCTTAATGCAGCAGGGGGAGCGCCACTTCTAAAGCCTCAGGTAAGATAAAAGCTAAATGTTGCAAAGAGAGTCTGGGGCCTTAAGTGGCAGCGCTAACAAATATCAGGATGGTGAACCCACCTCCAGCTGCGTTTCAGCAGCCACCTCTAGGTGGTAACCCGCCTCTAACCGCGCTTCAGCAGAATGCTCAGACGGTTAATACGCCTCCAACTACGTTCCAGCAGCCACAGACTTTTATAAAAGAGGAAGATTTGGCAACTATTTCTGTGACTTCACGAATACCGGAATTTTGGTCAGGACTCCCACGTTTATGGTTTGCGCAATTCGAGGCTACCATGAATCCGCAAAAGCAAGGTGACGACTGCAAGTTTCAACTTGTTCTAAAGAAACTTGGACGTGAAGCTCTATAGCAGGTCAGTGATTTAATTTACAATCAACCAGCGCAGAATAAATATGCAGCCGTTAAAGAACGACTACTGCAAGTTTATGAAGAATCATCAGATTTACAGTTTAACAAGCTAGTCAGTGAAATGGAGTTAGGCAGTCAAAAGCCATCCCATTTACTGAGAAAAATGAAAGAATTAGCAAGAAACTGTAGGGCATCCGATGAAACTGTAGCCAAGTTGTGGCTACAGAGACTTCCACCGGCAGTTTGTGCAGTTCTAACCGTTAGTCCAAATCAGACTAGAAACCTAGTACCCATCGCAGACAAGGTGTTGGAGACATTGCATATTGGACCGGTAGTGGCAGAAGTAGCAATCGCAAGCAGCAGCTCTACACCAACCTTGGTTATGAACGAGATATTAAGTCAAATCAATAAGATTTCATTGGAGATCGCAGAACTGAAGACGGAGAGAAGCCGAAACTACAACAGACGCTCATACAGAGGTAGAAGAAGATCACGGTACAGAAACAGGTCCAGGAGCACAGGTCACACGCCGAGCCGTACGCCGGCAAGTCCTGGTTGGTTGTGCCGTTTCCGCTTTCGTTACAAATGCAACGCGAGGAGATGCGAGTAACCCTGCAGTTGGAAAGATCAGCAGGAAAACTAGTGGCGGCGCACTCCGAGGAGACAGGAGACCAAGGCGCCGGAACCATCGTCTCTGGCAGTCTCTGCGTAACGGATCGTAATACAGGTTTACAATTCTTAATCGATACCGGGGCTAACATAAGTATCGTTCCCGTCAATAAAGTTACTAAAAAGCATGCTCAACGTAATGTATCTTATAAATTATATGCAGCGAATGGAACAGAAATTAAAACTTTTGGAATTATTCATTTAGAACTCAATTTGAATTTAAGACGAGCATATAAATGGCATTTTGTGTTAGCTAATATAAATCAGCCCATTATTGGCGCAGATTTTTTGCAACACTATGGTTTAATGGTTGATCTCAGTTCAAAGAAACTTATTGACAAAATAACTAACTTGTCGATAGTAGGTCCAGTAGTAAATAATGCTATTTCATCAATTTTGACATATATGATAGCAACTTTCCTTATAGTGACATTTTATTCCAATATCCTGAGGTAACTAAACCCGCATCGTTCAAGGAAGTCCCTAAGCATGACACCCTTCACCACATCGAGACGAGCGGACCACCTATTTACGCAAAGGCCAGGCCTTTACCACCTGACAGGTATGATAATGTAAAAAAAGAATTCCGTATTATGCAGGATTTAGGTATCTGCCGCCCATCCAAGAGCGCGTGGGCGAGCCCGCTCCATGTGGTACCGAAGAAAAACGGCGAACTTCGACCTTGCGGAGACTAAAGACGACTCAATAGCGTCACCAAACCAGACCGATAGCCGATATCACGTCTTCAGGATTTTACATTCGGACTAGCAGGTAAAAATTTATTTTCGAAAATTGACATCAACCGTGCTTATCATTGCATCCCAGTCCCACTAACAGATATAGAGAAAACAGCGATCATTACCCTCCTTTGGCCTGTTCGAATTTCCGCGTATGACCTTTGGCTTACGTAACGCCGCGCAAACATTTCAACGTTATATGAATCATAGCGTGTCACAAGGTATTGAGCATATGGTCGTTCCAAACACGGACTCGGAGATTGAACCCGAATCTTTTATTTTCTGTTTCATCGACGATATGTTAATAGCAGTGGCGTACACAGAACTTTTTGCTGGAAAAGCAAGCAATTGGTCAAGAATAACAATAAAAAAAATATGAAAAAATTTCAATAACACTTTGAAAAAAAATTATTTGTATGACACCATTTCTAATACAAACTTCTTTTTTCAAAGTGGTATTTAAAGTTTTAAATTTTTTTTTTATTGTTATTCTTGACCAATTGCTTGCTTTTCTCGCAAAAAATTCTGTGCACGCCACTGGTTAATAGACAGTAATTCCCCCGATATTCACAAAAAACATCTCGAAAAATTATTCCAACGTTTAAATGAGTTTGGACTAACAATAAATGTGTCAAAATGTTCTTTTGGTCAAGAAAAAATAAATTTTCTAGGCTATGACGTTTCAAAAGATGGTATTAAACCTTTACAAGACAAAGTGCAAGCTATCACTGATTTTCCTAGGCCGGAAACGATCGAACAATTAAGAAAAACATTAAAATCATAATTATTAATTAAAAATAATAATTATAAATGTATGACACAGTTAGAGCATTACCTAAAATTAAATAAATATCTAGTTTGAAATAGTACTGAACCCTAAAAGAGCGAAGCCCAACTCGCACTTGGCCGGTTTTTAATTTTTAAAATCCGTACCCCTATTATAAATGCGAAAGTTTGGATGTTGGTTTGTCCTTGTTTCACGCAGCAACGGATCGACGTAATTTTTGCGTAGAGATTGTTTGTATCTTTTAAACGACATAAGTGCACAATTTCGTAAGTAAGCATAATCAATTTAGCATACTTTTTATTGTGTCCGTCATGGTTCAACGAGTTAATTTGATTTGATTTATGTTGTTGAGTATTATGTAGGCGAATATAGCCTGGTTAAAACAATTTTCTAGTACAAGGGTTAAGAGTGGGAGCTTGTGTTTGTAGTTGTTAGGTACTTTTGTAATAATGTTTATGAAAATAAATAACTTGTGAAATAAAAAAAAAAAAAAGTCGGCAGGCCTCACACTTTCACCCTGCCTTTACTACATGAAACTTTACACATAATCACCTGGTACATGCAGGAAGTTTAATCACTTCATGGGTGCATGCGTTAGCGACATAAAAAATCTGACCCATCCTGTGTCTTGTGTTATTCAATCTTAGATCCGAGATCTTGTACCTATTTAACAAGATACGTATAAGCACTCTCCTTTTCGGTAGATGCAGAGTTGGGTACCGATAGCATGATCCGTGTAGCTTCAATATCCCGTAGTGGTGCAGTAAGAGGTGCAGGTTAGGGCTCGGAGTCGGCGAAGTCTCCGGGTGTCGATGAAGAATACCCCAATCTTCGCCCTACGAAGAATCTTCGCCCTACAAGAGGGACCCCAAAAGTGGGGTTATACACTGCAAACAACTATTAGGTAGGTACCTATATCAAAAGATATACAGATAAGATTTTGGTAGAAAACTAGTAAGAATAGTGAGATGTCCATTCAAGAGCGGAGCAATAAAATTATGAAGTGCTGCTGAACAACGCACGCACACCTCGGATGACTGTTCGAGCTGAAGTGACTCTAATAATATTTTGATACGAAACCCTAAAAGCAATCGGAAAACTTTAAAAGGAACTGAAATATATATATTTTGTCTACCTACTCCCATACTGCAATAAGGCAAATGCAACATCAAAAGTAGTTTTAGATTGTTTATCCGATGTTATATGTATTACATTATAACACCGCGATTCTGCGCTGCGATTGGTCCAAATTATAATAAAACCGCTAGAGACCCCAATCAACAACAGAGACGAGAAATAATTTCCGTTCCGTCCGACCGTTTTAATAGAACTGACTTCGCGATTTATTTCTATCATGCGAAGTAAATGAAATCACGTTTTCAGATTAACAAATGTCTGAAGTCCTCTTTTTTAACATATACATTTTTTTGATTTTTAATATATTATGACAATAAACTGCCAATAGTATATAAATCAAATGTGCATAATTAGCTTGGTACGTAGCCTTAAATAACCAACATGATAAGTACACGTAATATAATAATAATATCCCTTTTTATTCCCAGTATCTTAAATAACATTCATTTGATTAACATGAACTAATCATAATCTTAAATAACATTCATTTGATTAACATGAACTAATCATAATAATAATATGAACTTCTAAAACACGATATTGATATGTTTGTTTTTTACATTTAGTTTTTGATTTATCATTGTATGTATTGTCAAGAGTACAAAACTAAAAATTTATTTCAACATTATTGGATTTTTAAGAAAATAATTGAAGTGAACTAAACAGGCAGGGTAGGTACCTACTTACACCAAAGATTTCAAAAGTAAAGATAAGGCATTATGTTAACCCACACATTCAAATAAACAATGCATTAGATTTTAGGTGTCAGGGCTCATCTAAACTTTTGAAATCTTTGACTTACACAAACTCAGACATGGTTGTATGGTCTAAGTTTCCTTTGCCTTCCCACTTAGCGGGAAAATTAAACAAAAAAAAAGAGGCATCGTTTTTTGTTTTATGATATGGCTGTATGGGCTAAGATCCCTTTGCCTTTCGAATTAGTGGGAAAATAATCCATATTTTGCGTTATAAGGCTATCATTATAGCGGAAACGACAGGACAAACCTTTTAGATGATCCTCAACAGAAGAGGATAGTGCCTATAAACAGATCTCAAACAGATACATAATAACTATAACCTCAGACATGGCTGTATGGGCTAAGATCCTTTTGCCTTTTCACTTAATAGGGAAAATGAAAAAAGGGGGTTGGAAAGAAAATGTGATGGCGTCGTTTTTTTTTTAAATATTGCATTTTGGGTGTTTTGATCAACAATAGTAATAGAATATTGTGAATTAAAATCGCCGTAACCAGTGTAGTGTGTTGTTCAATGAAACAAATCCTTGGCTTTTCATGTATTTTTTCCAACCCAACATTTTGTTCGTGTATAGGGTCTATCACTTTAGCACGAACTGACAGGACAGCGATTTCGACAGGAAAGTTCTTTCCTTCAGATGATCCTCAAGAGAGGATATACACAGAGAAGAAAAGAAACTAAAATAAGACTAGGCAGTATGGGCTTAAGCCTTTAGCCTTTTCCACATAGGAAAGAAAACGACAAAAAAAATGGTTATTTCTATATTTCTTTCTCAAGTTCAGCGTTGCCGTTAGCGTACATTTTACACATTTGACGTACCTTTTAAGCATCCCGTGTGTAATGTGTAATGGGGTCCATTTTACGTACCTTTTCAACTTAAAATCCGAAATCATGTGTAAAATCGTCTTGTAAAGACTATTTTACGTACGTTTTTTAAACCGCCGCCAAAACGAAAAACGAGATGGTGTCTTCGGTCCTAAGTTTAGTTCTTTTCACGAAAGAAGTCCCCGGTCAAAGCACTTATCATTAAGATTTAAAGACGTAAATGCCTTAATTCACGGGACTTCTAGTGTAGGAAGGAAGTAACTCTGTCTCGCTTCCACCTCTACTCTACTCACAGGGATGGATGGGATGGATGGATATCGGTTTGTGCGGCGCGTGCGTGTGCTCACAAAGTGGCGGCGGCGGCCCCATACAAACAAAAGTGTATTATGTCAGTCACCTCCATCCTCGTGGGTTTGATAGAGTACCTACTTACATTTTGTTTTGTATTTTTATTTAAGCGCACGAAATATTGGTCTCTGGGATAAGGGAAAGTGATTTTCTTTCTTGTATAGGTACATTGTGTTCAATAAATAAATAGAATAAGCCTATTTCCACTAATCTAATCCTGTGTCCGATTTGGTCGTGGCGGCCCCGGGCGGCTGACCGGTGCCTTTATTCGCTCGCTGCTGTGGTGCTTGGTAAGTTGTTAAATACTTCCTTGAGAATACCTATTACCCTAAATATTTTGTGTGTGTGTTGCATTGTGTTTTGCTGTGGGCTTTGAAAAGTCCACTGTAGGATATAGGCCTAAATACAAACAACTGTGCCTTCAATCACGTTGTTCGGTTATTAATTTATACTTAAACCCCAGGCAGATTAGAGGTTTTTAAACTGTGGATTAGGTATGGTTTTATCAGGTTTGCCACGCGAACACTTACTCTTATCGGGTGTGTATCGAACATCTTATACAAATAATTCTTAATATTACATTCATACTACATAGGTACAAATTAGGGGTGCGTTCCAATACGCCTAGGTAAAGTTAAAGTTTCAACTGTCAAAGTAAATTTTACATTTTTGTCAAGGTTTAAGAGCTGTTTGTTTTCACTCGGGTGGTTTTGGAACGGCTGACAGTTAAATTTTACATTTACCCTGGCGTTTAGGAACGAACCCTAGATTATTAGATGTATTTGTACCATCGAAGAAATTGCCGCTGACCTGCTTTTTGCTCCTATTTCATTACAATACGAGCGAAAAACAGGTCGGCGGCAATTTTTTCGATGGTACGTCATCATGTTATGTCATGTCATACCTCAGAATAAGGAATACAAATAGAAACCTGGCTAAAATAATACGCGGAGAAAGACACCTTTCCTTGATTTTCTTACGACATTCTAGTGCGTTAGAGAGAGATGGATATGTATTAGTTTTTTCTTAATTAGGTAGGTTGTCACTAGTTCGTTGCTTTGCTAGTGATGTAACAATGTCGATTTTTGACTACGATAAATAAACCAAATCGAAATGAACCGCGACCAATCTCCTAACCACACATTATATCGTATCAAAGTGTGAAAAAAAAGAGAATGCAGGAGGCACCGACCTTTCTGGTGACATCCTCTTGCTTTGGAAGGAGGCCAAGAGAATTAATAGCAAAGTGGTCTCTGTCTACCCCAGTGGGACACATGTTATATTGTGTAAATAAGGAATTAATAAAAGGATATCTTTCGTTTAGCATAATATTTTTTATTAAGTACAAATTACTATATCGTAGGCAGGTAGGTACATAAGTTAAGTCCAAAATTGTGCTTGTTTCTAGTACAAAAAATGCTGTAGCTTGTATCAGAGATACAACCGTAAACTATTTAAGTGGATACTTTTTAAGTCGCCTCTTAACTCAATCAAATAGATGTTCGTTGATGTCGCGTCTTTGTTCAATCAAGGAGGAAGGAATTAATCGCAACAATAGAAATCATCATAATCATAGACTTATAGGATTCGTAATAATAATATTATGTCAATGATGAGCGATGACAGCGCAATTATTACAGAGGTAATTTCAATTTTTTTTTTATTTCTATCAAATAAACATCAACTTATCTTGAATAATAACTAATAACAAATAATGAACGATTAAAATACCTAATAACCTGTAATAAGAAATCAAATTATGCGCAGTTCAAGTCAATAAGCATTCCCAAAATTCATTTCACGATAGAACTACCCTGTCAAAGTACTTTTATTGTCAACAACTAAGTACGAAAATGTCTTGATCTGCGGAATTTCTTCGTGAAGTCGATCACGGAAGTAACGTACAAGTTATGAACAGGCCTTTCAGAACGATTTGCGAACATAGAAGTATGCACTTTTCTACACCACAGACATCCATAGGTACTGGTTCTGTTGCCTAAAATTGAAAAATTATCGAGTTAATATACTATAGTATAGTACAAGCACGTACCTACAAACAAGATTGATAATGCAATTATACATAATTATTTAAAGGTTACCAATGTGTCTGTATCTGGTAAATATAACGTTGGTAAGGCATCTGCTTTTAAAAGTCTCCATTTTAAATTTTCGTTTGGTCCAAAAGAATCCGACGTAAAGTGTTTCGAACAAATATGACTGCTTTTTTTAATTGCCCAATTTGGTCAAATTATTCGTCTAAGCCATTCACTTTTTAATTCTTCCCTTTTTGGAAATCTGTAACAAAAAAATATAGCGATATTTATTCGGCATTATTTTTCTTTTAACTCGCGCTGCAATGAGGGATTTTCTTTTCTTTTTTTTTACTCTTCCCTAGTCGCTGGATAGATGGCGCTGAACTTGGTAAGTTACTGCAAGGAACGGAACGTCACATAATTTTTTGATTATTGCACTTGGATGTAATTTTGATGTAAAACGAAACGTACATAAAAAAGTAATTAATGTCATTGTCACATCACATCACAATGACATTTTGAAAATAAATAAATAATAACAACAAGGAAAAAGAAAAAAATAATTAGCAGTCCTTTTATGAGTTTTCTACGCCAGAAAGAAAATGTCCCAAGAGAAAAAGAAGAGAAGTCTGTGCCTTGTGGATTTGTATAAAAATGTGGATTGTGGATTGTGGATTTGTATAAAAGTCGTAAAGCGCAATGAGTACAAGCCATGGTACATTTTAAACCTGGACGGACCATAACAAAGCATTCGCACATAATATGCTCAGCACACATGTCATCAACCAACGAGCGTATGTGACGTGACGCAATGTTTTTTTTTTCAATCGTTTTGGCTTTGGCACCTAGCAACGTAGTCAGTTCAACACCATCTACAGAGTTCTTGGAAACTATGTTTTTTTTTTAATACTCAAAAAGAAAACCTCTCATTTATCTATTATCCTTTATGCACGGCTGCCGCGGGAACCAATGTTCGATAGTTTGCCACACGGACTTTAGTACATCACTATACGAAAAAACATAACCTCTCATAGTCGGCAGAAAATCTATATAAAACAGGCAAATATCGGTGTAGAATTGAACACGAGTATGATTTACAAGAACTACTATTATTGTTACTGAGTTTTAGGTATGATCCTGCAACTTATTAACATAAAAACTATCAGAACTCACCGATGAAATGATATTGCTTCATTGTTGTTTTCTTTTCTTCCTGTATGCGATTTACAGCCTTCAATCGCACAAGACATTTTATTACAATGTTAAAAAAACAATCAACACAAACAATAATAAATCACACTTTCACGAATTTTGAGAGGAAGAGCACCAAAATATTAAATTTCTCTCGGTGAAGCTGTAAACTTTCGCAAAATGCAATAGACATTTCGATGCCACCAAATTAAGATGTGATGCACGCAACGAACGATATTACAACACAACGATACAATGGTGAGACATATTTAATTTGATGGTATTATAATATTTAAAATACATCCAAATTACATCCATCTGACATTTGTTTGGTTCAATCTAGTGACATACCAGGAAAAAATATAAAGTAAGTGCGGTCCGCTGTTTCATTCACTCGTACACAGGAGTAATTTACGTTAGATGAGTACAATGGCTAATGCCCAGTTCTTATTTTAGTCAGGCTTCTATTTGTATTCCTTATTCTGAGTGTCATACCTTTCCTTGGGCTGCGTTCAGTTTTAACACCCTAGGACGCCTGCTCATCACCAAGCTGAACGAAGCCCTAGTATAGCTTGTCAGAGTTGCCAGCCTCAAAAAATGTGTTTTTTTGTGTAGAAAATATCGATGGCATAGATACTTCAAAAAGATCTTAGTTTCTTACAAAACAAATGAATTGGGATGAAATCTGTCTAATAAAATTAGGATTGTTACCAGTCTGCTGTACCTATTGTTACCGACTTAGTCA
The DNA here is from genome assembly GCA_934047225.1 of Ypsolopha sequella. NCBI lineage: Eukaryota > Metazoa > Arthropoda > Insecta > Lepidoptera > Ypsolophidae > Ypsolopha > Ypsolopha sequella. The sequence goes on from OW204009.1 coordinate 9,663,664, forward strand.
CAGTTTATAGACTTTTTTGGCTTGTTTGCTGTTTGTTTTTTATTTAAAAGTTTAGAGTTTAGACCCCTTGTTTTTGGCTTGATCTTTGGCGCTTTACCAGCCATGAAAAGCAAACAATCATAGTTCATAAATAATGAATGCGACAAATATACGTATAATATAACATTGAATACCTAGTAAAGGTGTTGGTTTCTTACAAATATAATCTCTATAAGCTAGCAGTGTGCCTTCTTGTGTGACGCTAAAATGTTTGTTGTTTTAATTTCATGATTTCTACGCGCTTGGGCACACGTGCATGGAACAGAAGCTTGAAACAATTTTAACTACTTATTACTAAAGACAATAGCAAATCTCACTACTAACTAACCCAGTAAGAAAATGGATAAATTTGTCCGCCGCTTACCCCCAAAACCTAATTTGACTAAAATGGTTAAAGATGAAAAAACAAAGCCGTCCACTTCAACTATCCCTGCTGCGCAAGGTATTACAGCATTATCTCACTCGAACCCAACTTCCAAACCAGACTCAAACACAAAGTCTTCTTCAAAAACGGTTTTATCAAAGAAAGAGGCAAGCACAAGGCCTGCTGAACAAGAACATCCTGCAACTAGTTCTACTGCTAACATTGAAACAGTTCAGCTTGATAATGTACCAGAGTCAGAGAAAGAGTTTCAAGGTGTAGAACCTCCCGCTAAAAAAAGAAAACAGGTCTATAAATTCAATGATGACTGGCTTTTGTTGTCATCATTTTGCAAATGGCTAGAAAAGAAAGAAGAAAAAGATAAAGAACCGACTGCATTTTGTAAATTGTGTGAAGTAACAATTACTAATCATAAACCTGTAATAGAAAGACACTTAACAACCACAAAACACCAAACAAATGCTAATGCTATACAGCACTCTAAAAACATTGGTGACCTATTAAAAAAAACTAGTGGTACTAGCAGGGATCAACCCAGACGGGCAGAAGTAAAATTCACTGCATTCTTGGCTGAACATAATTTGCCGTTATCCTTGGCTGATTCTCTTGTCGCATTAAGTCGTAACTCATTCCCGGATTCAACGATTGCACGAGAAATGTCTTTAGGTCGTACTAAAGCCACTGACGTTCTGACTAAAGTTGTAGCGCCAGCTTGTAAATCCGAGCTGATAACGCACTTAAAAACTCCTGGAAATTTCTTCAGTTTGATAATGGACGAAACAACTGATGTATCTACAAAAAAACAATGCGCGCTGTCAGTTATATTTTTCAACAACGACACTGAAATTGTCGAAACAAGATTTTATGATTTGTATGAAGCCAACTCTGGTAAAGCTGAAGATTTATGTGAGGCCATGCTACTCCGTATAAAGAACAACTCAATTCCTTTAGAAAACATCGTAGGATTTGCGTCTGATACCACTAATAGCATGGTTGGGCAGCATAACTCAGTTTTCAGCCACTTAAAAGAAAGCATACCGGATATTACTTGCGTAAAGTGCAGCTGCCATATGATGCATTTAGTGGCATCAAAAGCGTGCTCTAAACTTCCAAGCTCGATCGAAGACCTTTTAAGAAACATAGGAGCACACTTCAGCCGAAGCTCTAAAAGAGTAAGCCGTCTTCAAGAGTGCCAGGAGTTTTACGGTGTGGAAATGCATAAAATATTGAGCCCAGCTAACACCCGATGGCTTTCTCTGAAAGCCTGTCTTGATCGCACGCTAGAGCAGTACGTGGTCTTAACTGAGTATTTTCGCCTCGAGATGTTCGAAGATGGCACAAGCGCTAACGTTCGTATTTACGAAGGCCTGGAAAATAAACTGACAAAGGTGTACCTCGAATTTCTATCATACATATTAGAGTTCCTAACCGATTTCAACAAATTATTCCAATCCGACAAACCACTTCTACACTGCCTACAGCCCGAAATAGAAAAGTTAATCCGATCCATTGCATCTAATTACATGCAATTAAACCACGTCAAAAACGTTATACCGTTACTCATTGATCACGCCAATCCGGGTCACTTTGTGCCACTCGAAAAGATATATCTTGGAGTACTGGCACAAGATTCTGTGATTCAGATCTTACAAGACCAGCCTTCAGCATTACCTGATGTGACTAACCTCAGAAGACGCTGCCTTACATTCTACATAGAATTGATCAAGCAAATCAAGGACAGATTTGATTTTAATGATCCTGTGTTTAACACTATATCTATACTGGACCCAAAAGTGGCACAATCGTTCGAACGACAAGATTTAAATGAAGTGTTAAATAGATACCCAGTTTTGAAAAGTGTTGTTGACGAGCCAGCTCTACACAAAGAATGGCGAGAACATGCTCTGCTGGATCATGAAACATTGAAACTAGACCCAACGTTAACGGCCACCAGCTACTGGAATATGGTTTTCAAGTTACGAAACATGAACGAAGACCCTCTGTTTCCCAACCTAAAGAAAGTTATTTGCCTACTTCTAGTCCTTCCATTTTCAAATGCTTCGGTCGAACGAATATTCAGCCAGCTTAAACTCATCAAAACCGATAATCGTAACAGATTAAACACAGACACCATATCAGCTCTCATGATGACCAAACAAGGTATCAAAGATTCGGTCAAATACGAACCGCCGAAATCACTACTTAACAGCAGCAGCTGGAAATTTAAACAATAATAATAAATTATTCTTACTAACAATTAATCTTATTATAATTAATACATACCTAACGTCCTAGATCTCCTGGGCTAACAAAAGGTTGGTGAAGGCATTTGTTGCAACAAATATGCATGACTTAATTGTAGAATTAGTAACTTTTAATTTATGATTTTAGTTATAAAATTTAAAATTATGAGCATATATGTATATGTTTTTTAATTTTCAGATTATGGATCTAATTTCAACCACAATCACGATTTGGATTTTTTTATCGTGCGATTTCTCCATTATGATAACTATGAGAAACAATTCAATGAGTCTATTATAAAACTGCGGGGATTTTTTTATTTAATATAGGTAAGTTTTCTCACGCCTAGAATCCAAAAAATAGAACTTCTGGCGAGCTGGCAATTTCTCCCTGTCTCGCATTCATTGCGAGAGAGCGAGAGAAGCAGTAGTCAGTGGTTTTAGTAAAAGCATTGCTCATGTACCATTTTAACCCAAAATGTACCTTTTCAGCGCTGGATATGTACTTTTTGGGAACTCAGTTGCGGCAACACTGCTCAAGTTTCTCATATAGCACATAACTAGGATAGAGGACAGTTAATTAACTCTTTCTTTGCTCAAAAATATCGTGGAGATCGCAGAAATAAACAGGCATCCACTTAGAAAAGAAAGGAATTGCGAAATTCAAATTATAAAGGTATGATACAGAGTGTTGAAATTTATATTCACGCGCCAAAAGAGCCTTGCTACACTGTAGAAATCAGTAACCTCTAAAATATATATATGTCATCCATCCATCAGCCTAGTTCGTCCACTGCTGGACATAAGCCTTTCCAGGACTTTGCCACTCCCGGCGGTCATCCTGGAAGAATTGCCCATACTCACACACGGTGGGCAGGCGGGTTGTAGAGCGCGATGCCGGAACCCTCGCACCAGTGATGCCGCTGCCCATCACCAGTCCATATATAAGGCCCGGCTATTAGGAATGGATATACTGCCATCCATCGGTCCCAGGCATGGTGGGCCTCCTGGTTTTTTGCCTGTGAGCTGTCCTCTTACTCTCCCCCGAATTACTTCGAGGGGGTCTCCAAGTAAGATGGTGGTACCTCCACAGTCGAGCCCGGCATCAGTTCTACCACCTGTTAAAATGTAATATGTACCTATGTTTTATTTTACAGGGCGTCAGCCAATCTCTGACCATTATTAGCAAGAGCAGCATTGCGAGTGGTAGTGTCAAACGAGGATTGCTTTGCTCCAGATCACAGTTACTGTTTCAGTGTAAGGTTGGACTAACAATTTATTTATATTTTATGTCCACATCTCTGTAATTTGAGTATGTAACCAATAGATAAGGTAGCGGCTTCAAATCCTGTGGGGGCACATTTGTATTCAATCTGCACGCTTCGCAAGGCACATTAAGCTCTGGATCCATATTTGTGCCCCAACACGGATAGGGCTCACTACCCATCATGCTGGGACATAATAATTTTTAGTTAAAACATGGGTGTACGAGTATGGACTGTGACAGTCCATACACAGCAACACCTCTGACACTCTTGGGGATTCATGTTGTAACAATGTATTATTTATCTCCGCTGTTTGGAGTAACTTTGGATGTGATGCAGCTGCAACAAATCAGATTATATATTTTTTAAATTATTTCTCCACTGCTTTTTGTACAAAATCTAAACAAAATATTAATGAAATCAATAGCTATATGTAATGTCATCCATACTGGGTACCTTTCTCATGTCTTTTACTTATAGAAATACATAATAAGTATTATGACACCATACATTGTTTGTTAAAGCTCGCACATATTCACAACCCACCGCTGCCGGGTACCAGGCAGAGCTTATGTCCATTATATCCATTGTCCATATGTATTAATCCATGGGATTGCAAACTTATTGAATTTGTAAAGAATAAAAATTTTTGCTACATGCTGCATTGATTCAAAGTTAAGTGTTTATTTATTTAAGATACATTTGCAGAAGATACAAAAAACATTGATGGTGGACAAGATTAAGGGTACAGTTCTGTTGTACGTTCCTTATAAATGTATACATCCTTCGCAAATAATATTTAAAACTATATAAAAGAAAACATCGGTAACTTCTTAAATTACACATAACAGAAGAGCTTAAGATAAAATATATTTGTTTGTGACTTACATTTGTCAAGTCTCAGTTTGATTAATTTGTTTTTTAAATCTATCACCTCTGGAATTTCTAATTTTGCTAATTTCAAATCATTTTTGTTCATGTGACTTACATTTAAGTCTCAGTTTGGTTAATTTGTTTTTGAAATTTGTCACCTCCTTGGAATTTCTAATTTTGCTAATTTCGAATCATTTTTAGGGTTCCGTAGTACCTTAAAGGTACAAAAGGAACCTTATGGTGAGACTCCGTTGTCCGTCCGTCCGTATGTCACAGCATTAATTTGCCCACATATTAGGGTGTAAATAAAATATGAAAAATTTGAAATTGTTCAAAATATTTCCAAAACAAAAGCAGAGAATATAAAGTATTACTACGTAAAGAAGCGACACTCTCCTCCCCGCGCGAATTTAACGTCCCCCGCGGTCCCCCGCAAGTTAGTGGAAATCTGGAGTCAGGCAGAGCTCGATTACCACTCGTTTGCTGCGCGCGTGTTTTGTTACAAAGTTTTATCACGATACTGATTTTTAATCAGTATGGTGCGTTATTGCAGTGTTTATGGATGCCTGGAAAACTTTTTTTCAAAAATTAGAATTGCGTGATCAAACCTTACAATTTCGTTCAGTAACGCATTTGGAACAATAAAATCAGTATTTATAACTTTCCATGTTTTAACAAGTTTTCATTTTTTTTCCAAAATTTATGTTTGAGTAGTTGTTAATTATATGATGATCATTTATGCATACGAAACTATATAGGTACCTACTAAGCTTAGGCATACTATATATATATATATATATATATATATATACATATATTTTTTTAATACTGATTAATCCACGGGGAACCAGAAATTGGACTACGCTAAAATTTAGGAAGAGAATCACATAAGTTGCTGACTTGTATTGTGTCCCTCTCGGGCGACGACGCTCACACGATTGCTGCCAGCCCTAGACTAGCTCACGCACACACACAAGCGTGTGCGGACAAGCCAGATGCGCGCGTGAGAGTGTAGGTAAATAACTTGAGCCTTCACTATGAAGTGTCGGGGGTGTGACAAAAGTGAGAAAAATAAAAAATATTAGCCTAAAAATACAATATGGGTTTGATCGTAGATATTAAAAAGTTGATTCTAAAAATATCTACTTTTAATATACAAGGTGACTTTTTGATCATCGTTCAAATTCATACTGGAGACTTAATAAGTGATCAGTATCTTGGATCAGTAACAACTTTTGTGAAATTCGTAAATTGAAATTTCGGCTTCTCGTAGAAATTCAGTTCGACTCCCGAGTGAATTACTATGGGGAGTCGAAATTTCATTTTACGAATTTCACCAAAATTGTTATTGATCCATGATAGTGATCACTTACCAAGCCACCAGTATGAATTTGGACGATGATCAAAAATTCACCTTGTATTTACTGTCACTGGTTTCGAGAAATTTTTAAAAACCCCAAAAATATGTATGCCCCCCCCTCCCCCTTATCCGAAACTGGGGAACCGAAAAATATGAACAAAATGACAATTATAGATCATAACTGGCCAATCACAGAAAAACTTAAGTGATTAAAAAAAAATTCAGCCCTAATGAGAAATACAAAAAAAGAAGTGAAATAAATAAAAAAAATATTTTATAAAAATACAATATGGGTATCAAATTTTAGGTAATAAAAAGCTGATTGTAAAAATACCGGTTTCGAGAAATCTTTAAAAACCCTAAAAATATGTATGTCCCCCCCCATATCTCCGAAACTGGTAGACCGAAAAATATGAAAAAAATGTTAATTATAGATAATAACTGGCCAATTACAGGAAAACTAAAGCAATTAAAAAAAACATCAGCACTAATAAGAAATACAAAAAAAGAATTAGGTAAAATAAATAAAAATAATATTTTATAAAAATATTATGGGTATGAAATTGTAGGTATTAAAAAGTTGATTTTAAAAATATATACTTTTACTGTACTTACTGGCACTGGTTTCGAGAAATCTTTAAAAAACCACAAAAATATGGATGTTCCCCCCCTTATCTCCAAAACTGGTGGACCAAAAGATATGAAAATAATCATGGTAATATGTGTTTACGTAAAGATTACAGGAAAAATAAAGCGGTCGAAAAATTCACGAAAAAAAAATGTCAAACATTAAATTTATCATCCACAATACGGAACCCTAGGTACGCGAGTCTGACTCGCACTTGGCCGGTTTTTTTTTTTGTGACTTACATTTAAGGCCCCTCAATTATAAAATGAACATTTTGTTTATATCATACACCGATACTTCCCGAGTTCCCGCCCATTTGCATTTAGAGCTGTCTCAGACATAGTGAACTGCCTATATATTGCATATTTTATAGAGTTGACGGTGAATGTTGTTGCTTCTTGATGGAACGACATCTTGCAATATTAAATAAAACTCCTTGGAAGTTCCGTGGAACCGAGTACCAAGGAATTTTATTTAATATTTTATAGAGGTTTACTTAACCCCTGACCTACTAGTAAGGTAAAACCATGGAATTAGTATGTACTTTGTACGTAGTACATACTAATTCCATGGGTAAAACACGTTTCTAGGGTCTTCTGCTACTCCTAAACTAGTAGGTTTTAGGCTGTGCATCCTCCTATTTGACGTCAAGATACTGTGTTTTTTAGTTTGTGCAATATTTACCAGGAAAATGGGTCATCGAGTCAACGCTTATGAACAGTTGGACGCGCCCGGGTGTAGAGATTTTTTGCCGACTCTTGTTTTAAGTGTTTTGTTTATAATTGAATGTAGCAAGAGGTTATTTATGATTATGAAACATAGTTCCATAGATATTGTGAAAAATGTGTAAGTACTTAGTGTACATGATTTTTTAGGGTAGCGGCTGGATGAGGATAGCGAAGGACTGCCTAGAGTAGCAAAATATTGGAAAGGCCTATGTCCAGCAGTGGACGAACCCAGGCTAATGAATGGATGATGGATTGATGGATGAATATTAGATTGATTCTCCAGATTGATTCGCGCAGATTCTCCTAAAATGAATAATAACAGCGCACTCTGAGGAGAGGTTAGGTAGATTATAACGTGAGATTATTATTGCTTAAGGTAGATAAATGTGTACCTAGGTACTTAGTACTTACGTTGAAAGTTTAACACCTCTGATCTCTGCACTTGTGTACAACGGATTGTTTGTCAAAAAGTCCAAAACCATAGCCATGTCGACTTTTGGTATGTTATCGGATTGTCCCCATGCAAAACAACTTTCCGTCGTCCAAATTTTAATTAAATTTTTTCACTTATTAAAATAGGAATTTGTAATATAAGACCAAGTATAGAATTTAACACAAACACTGTGTCCGAGATACTGCGAGCAACAGTATCTCCTATATCAGTCCTATAAGAACACGACCTTATAGGCCGGGATAAGCGGTTTTAGTACATTCCATCTCGCCCCAAACCGCGGCAACGGAAGCTGTGACGTCACAGCGTGAATCCTCCGCGCGTATTTTTTCATTTGTACGGGTTCAGTATTTGAATTGAATAACTTCGTAATTTATCAAGATATTGGAATAATTCTTTGACCACGTTTAATATACTTTTATTATCTTAGAATGTATACAAGCTTTTTTGTTTTTAAGTCATAGGAAACTTCCTTATTATAAAAAACTGTCAAGTGCAAGTAGTTCTCATGCTCTGTCAGTAGTGACATTAATAAGGCTACCTAAAAACCCTAAAAGCTAGAAGCAAATATCCACCTGGACAATTATTATCATATGATTAGTGTTGTGAGGGTGACAAATTTTCTACAAGTTTAGCTCTTCTAGTAGAGACAATTGAGTGTTGAGATCTGATGAAGCCGCTGTAATAATACATACATTTATTATTTATTTAAAAACTGGTCAAGTGCAAGTAGGACTAGCGCAATGAGGGTTCCGTACCATTTAAATAGGTTAATAAAGCCGATTCTAAAGGCTTTAATTTTAGTTTTACTGCTGTCAAAACTTGAATTTTTCCAAAGTAATTTAGCTTCTAATTCTAACACATAAGGACTGTTTTGCAATGAAGAAAATTTAGTTCTGACAGCACTAAAACTAAAATTAAAGCCTTCAGAGTCGGCTTTAATATACTTGTAAAATTTCGAGTTGACTTATCTAAAGTTTCAAATTGCCGTATATTTATTTAAAAACTGTTTATTTTTAATAAATTAAAATTCCGGCATTCATAAGACGGTACGTAAAAAGCCTGCCGTATATTACTGGTATAACAACACTGGTACCCATATCATATTCTCGTGGTGCGTGTGTCATGTCATAGATTTTCGCGGTTTGCTTTTATTTGGACTGATTTTGATATTTTGTTATAAGCTTTATTAGTGACTGTTATCAAATATTCACTGTGATTCGCGTCTTTCATCAGGAAATCAATCAAAGCCGTGTAACCGACATGCTGGAGGTCGTCGGCAAGAGAGTGGGAGGATGGTGCGATAGAGAGTCGAGCGGCGCCGCGGCTCTGCGCCAGGCCGTGCGCACCATGAAACGGCACCAACAAGCTGACGTATACGCTAGATTAGATGCTGATCAACAGGCCCGAGCTACCTCCTTGTACCGAGTGAAGGAAGGTCCAGTGATCCTTGCCCCGCAGCCCCCGCGCAGACCTCCGGCTGGCCTGGCTTGTGCGAGGTGCGCTCCACTCTCCAGGGATTCTTGGCAGGACCCCAAAGGGCCAGGGGACAACGGCGCCGTGATCAATATCCTAGACATCGGCAGACAGAATTTCGCGAACGGGGGCGTAGTCTCCAGGTACCTCTGCGATCTGGCGCAGTGTTTGAATCTTACCAAGTACGACTACAAGGATGTCGTTCCAGACGTAGCGAAGGACGACAGATATCAGAAAGCTATAGAAGACACGTGTCAGCAACAGCTAAACAAGACGCAACAAAATGGTGGCGGTGACGCGGATATCTCCCGGATACCGTCCCAGTACCAGAAAATTAGACAGCGAGTGGAGTCAACGGCAGCCAAGGTGCTGATTGATATCAGCTCTGCTATGTCTACCAATGTATTACGGTTTGTCGCGTGGTTATGTCACAAAGCTATCCGTCGCATGGTGGACGGTGGCTGCGGGACGCGCGCCGCCTGCGTCGAGCGACTGCGTCGCGCTAAGGCGGCCGGCCTGCCTCTGGTCTTCGTACCTCTACACAGGAGCCATTTCGATTATATTTTAGTCACATTCACACTCTACCTCGCTGGACTGAGGCCGCCGTTGGTAGCTGCGGGAGACAATATGAGGATACCTTTCTTTGGTTGGTTCCTGCGCGGCTGCGGCGCGTTCTACATCAAGCGGAGCATCGACGGGTCTGAGTACCACGGGGATCCCATATACAAATCTGCTCTCAGAGCGTATATACTAAAGAGTTTGGAGGCGAAGAATAATTTAGAGTTCTTCATTGAAGGCGGACGCACAAGGACCGGAAAGCCACAGCCACCAAAAGACGGCATAATGTGTGCGAGTATTCTGTCAGTTATAATGGACGCGTACTTAGACGGAACCATTGATGACGCTCTGCTAGTGCCGGTCACGCTTAACTACGACCGACTGGTCGATGGGAACTTTGTTAGAGAACAGCTTGGGAGGCCCAAAGAGATGGAGACGTTCTGGTCAACGCTGCGCGGTATATGGCACACGTTGAACACCAACCACGGCAGGATCAGGGTCGACTTCAACCAGCCCATCTCGCTCAAGGAATTAGTGACATCGTTCCAGAAGTTGAACCACCTGCGCGCCCCGATGGAGCGCACCCTCTCTCCGCTGAACAATAACTCTCTCTCAGTCAACATGGACCGCCAGATCCTGTACAACCACAGCCACTCCAGTCTGTACGGTGCCGACGTCAGCACCGACTACAAGATGATGGTCGAGGCTATTGGAAGACATCTTGTTTATGACGCAGCTCAGTCCACCGCTCTGATGAGCACGAACGTAGTATCGTACGTGCTGCTGACCGAGCACCGGCGCGGCGCCACACTGAAGCAGCTGCAGGACTGCGTGGAGAGGAGAGGGCGCAAGCTGGTAGAGGCTGGCCGGGACCTCGGGTACACCGGGGAGCCGCACAAAGTGCTTCACCACGCTCTGGAAATGCTGGGCCGGTCCCTAGTCGCTAAGTCCGGGTCGGGAGAGAGACAGCAGATTTCGCCGCGCGGCAACATCCCCGCGCTGCTTGAACTCAACTACTACGCGAACACACTCGCCGCGCACTACGCGCCACAGGCCATTGTCGCAACGGCCATAGAGAGCATAATCTGTCAGCGTGACGCGGACCCGGACACGGTGCGTCACTCGGAACTGATGGAGGCGTCGCTGCAACTGTGCGTGGTGCTGAGCCAGGAGTTCATCCTGTGCGCGCCTTGCAGGAAGACCGAGGACTTGCTCAACGACACCATAGAGGGCATGCTCGCTGACGAGACCATCTCCACTGTCACGCCGCCCTGCGGTCTAGAGGAGCAAGAGTGGTCGCGCCGGTTCGCCAAGAGTTTAGTAGACGACGACGACGAGGACGAGAGACAGGACCCCACCAGACACATCAAGTACAGGGTCTGCCACACCGCTGAGGGCAAGGCCGAAAGACGTAGACTGATCTTAACGCTCCGTCCGCTGCTGGAGGCGTATGCAACGACGTGTCGGTGTATAGCGAACGGGACACAGAAGGAGGTCGTCAAGAGGACCCTCGACGTACTCACTGAAGACTACCAGCAGAACAGGATGATCTGCGGCGAGGCGGTATCAATAGATGCAATCCGCAACTGCCAGCGTTTGCTGAAACAATGGGGTGTGATTGACATCTACAGCGCCGGCCGAGACCGCATCATTCAAATCCGACCGCAGTACGAGCCGCAGGGACATATGGACCACATATGTAACAACGTATACAAGTTCATGGTGACCACGCCCCTACTCATGGAACCTTAGAACGGGATGTGAATATCAGTGTCGAAATTAAGATACATTTATGTTTAGTAACGGTGACCGATGGGGAAACGGAAAAGTGATTGGAATCTATGTTCATTTAACACACTAGCAGATAAAGAAAGTTGTTGTTAAAAAATATATAGGATGTGGCGCCATCTGTTGTTATAAAAAGGCAGCTTTTTCTCCCCGTTCGAACAAAGATAACATGTTAACGTCGCCATTCCGTCGTGTGAAATTACCGTTGCCGTAGTGAATAAATAGTTCGCTTACATGGCTGTGGATTTTAAAATGGATGATATCTGGTGTATTGATTGAAAACTATGTTCATTTAACGCACTAACAGATAAAGAAAAAAAATATATAGGATGTGGTGCCATCTGTTGTTATAAAAAAGCAGCTTTTTCTCCCCGTTCGAACAAAGATAACATGTTAACGTCGCCATTCCGTCGTGTGAAATTGCCGTTACCGTAGTGAATGAATAGTTCGCTTACATGGCTGTGGATTTTAAATTAACGATATCTCGTGTATTGTACGGACCCTCTGAAGAAGTTGCTGAAAGTGTGATTTTGTGTTAGACGGATGCTCCGTTTTGCCCTTTGGGCACGGAACCCTAAAAATGTTGCTTAATACAACTGTCTGATTAAATACTTACGGAGATTTATTGTAGGTACACTATTTGGTGTCAGTTTTTTTACTTTGTGAATAATATTTTTCATTAAAATGTCGGTGACACAACTTGACATTTTTGAAAATGTCTTTGTTGCCTTTGCTCTGTGTTGTAAGTTCTAACACTGATTTCCACAACATGAACCTGTCTTCATTTGGATACTCATAATATGAAAACCAATGAATAGGAACTGAAAATAAGTAAAATCAAGCATTAAGGGTCGGTTGCGCCAAACATGCTCTCGCGTTTAGACAATTTAGCATATTAAAACAAAATATTTTTATCAAATAAAATTTGTGTAGGTAGTTAAGGAGTTGAACTACATTATAACTTTTCAGATTTGATCACACAGAAGTACCACAATCATCGAGAAAAAAAAATCGGAAAGATCAGTAAAATCACGGAAAACGTAATTTGGCTTTGGAACTAGTATGATCAGTCTACTGATCTAACTAACAAATAAAATATTTTTTTATAGAGCAAAGAAATGAAAGTAGCCTTTACAGATTTTTATTATTTTTTATTTCTTTTCGTTATTTTAAAAGAAATACTCAAACATTCTACATTTTTCCTGTACAGAAAAATTACGCAAAAAGAATTTGGAAGTTTGTGTATTTCTTTTTAAATAACGAAAGGAAAAATAAAATAATATATTATAAGAATAAGGTAGGTACTTTGAACTATTTACGCAAAAAAAAAATTCAATTTGTACGAAAAAAAATGTTTCTGTTTGCAACGCCAAATTACGTTTTTCGTGATTTTAGTGATCTTTCCGATTTTTTTTCTCGATTATTGTGGCACTTGTGTCAAATCTGAAAAATTATAATGTAGTTCAACTTTTTAACTGCCTACACAAATTTTATGTATTAAAATATTTTGTTTTAATTTGCTAAATTGTCCAAACGCGAGAGCATGTTTGGCGCAACCGACCACTGTTTCTATGGCCACTGTTAAGAGTCGGAGTTCCGAGATTGGGCAAAACAGGGTTCGAGGTAATGGCTTTTTAAGATAGTAAAATATTAATTTCTGAACAAAATAAATACCACTTGTTACCTTACAAGATGAAGTACAGGTTCATTAAAAAAAATCTTGGCACTAATGTATAGAAACTTCAGAAAAAAAAACAGGATGTCAAGTTCAGGTTACACCCGTAGCGCTGCAATGCTATTCAAGAGATTTTCTTGAAATTCCTGTTTTTTTTCTGAAGTTACTATACATTATTGCCGGGATTTTTTTAATGAACCTGCACTTCATCTTGTTAGGTAACAAGTGGTATTTATTTTGTTCAGAAATTAATATTTTACTATCTTAAAAAGCCATAACCCCGAACCCCGAATCTCGAAACACCGACCCTTAAACGATAAAATGTCACTAGAAGTACCCTGCGGGCCTATTATGTATCTCTAGTTGCCTTCTGGACTGGGTGTCTATCATCAAAAACATAGATATACTATCGAATTCCGATTTCCTAAGGATATGTTCGCACTTGAAGTGACGACACAGATTGTTAATAGTTCAATACCCACTAAAGGAAATTTTGAAATTTTAGTTTTTATCAGTTGGCAACCAGTTCAGTTGGCAACCAAAGATACAGAATAGGGGGGCTGGTCTCCTTTTATAAACATAACTTTGATATTTTTCAAAAAAACCTACAGAAATAATATGATTTTGCATGAAATCCATAGCTTATTGATTGAAAACTAGGTTCATTTAACGCATATTGGCCCGCAATCGGCAGAAATGCTTTCTAATACACAATTCTTTGAGAATTTCTAGTTTATTTCCTAATTTGTGTGCACTATAAAATATCAAAAAACTGTCTAACCCAACCATACAACCTTATTGCTACTTTCTTCATAGAATTTACAGTAAGTAACGATTAGGTACCCCTATGATATTAGGTGGAGAAGTAAATTTTGTTTATTATTCTATAAGTAAATACGTAGGTACCTATGAAGTTTTTATTCAGCAATTTGTAGACTTGTAAAAATAATTTCAGTACCAAAACGAAAATTTGGCAAAATAACTTACGTAGGTACCTACCTTTTATATTTTTCAGGTTACTAATCAGAGATAAAAATTATAATTTATTACATAAATTGTGAATTATGATCATGAATAACACTTACCATCGGGTTTACATCCAAAATTACATTTTTACCTCTTCGTTTTGGCATGTTTCCAATCCGAATCCGTGGGCAGTTCAGAGTCCAGTGTTAGCAAGCAATGTGTCTCCGGTAAGGAGGATGTCACAAAAACCATACGATGCAGGAAGTCGTCGAAAATAGCGATACCCACACGAAATCAAACAAATTTAAAAGAAATAAAAACCAGTCAAATGCGAGTCAGACACGCGTACCTAGGGTTCCGTATTGTGGATGATAAATTTAATTTTGTAATTTTTTTTCGTGAATCTCTCAACCACTTTATTTTTCCTGTAATCTTTACGTTAACACATATTACCATTATTTTTTTCATATTTTTCGGTCCATCAGTTTTGGAAATAAGGGGGGGGACATGCATTTTACTTCTTTTTTTATATTTCTCATTTGTGCTTACCTTTTTTAAATCGCTAGTTTTACTGTAATTGACCGGCTATGATCTATAACAGTCTACCAGTTTCGGATATAAGGGGGGGACATTCATATTTGGGAATACAAAAAATAATTTAATTCATTATTTTTTACACCGTCATATGTGTGCATATTGATACTATTGTGCCAAATTTCATGTCTTTATCTATAACGGTGGTAAAGTTATGAGGCTGTGACATACAGATGGACAACGGAGTCTCATCTTAAAGGTTCCTTTTGTACCTTTAAAGTACTACGGAACCCTAAAAAGTGGTCTGTCTCTGTCTGTCTTCTAATCTGTCAAATTAGTCGTAAACAAATTATCTTGATAGCCAAGGACACATTTCTTGTCAACAGGACTGGGTTGCCAACTGGACTGGGTGCCTATCGTCGAAAACATAGATAAAAACTGAACTTTCAAAATTGCCTTTAGAGGGTATTTAACTATTTACAAACTGTGACGTCACTTCAAATGAGAACATATCCTTAGATAATCGGAATTCGATAGTAGGTATATCTATGTTTTTGATGATAGGCACCTACTCTAGTTGGCAACTAGAGATACATAATAGGCCCTCTGGGCGCCTGCCACTCGCTAGTTTTGATTTTATTTTCTGAAGACATTAAATTAACTTTTCAAAGAAATGGAGGATTTAGTAGAGGTTCCAGTTTTAAGAAGAACGGAATCAATTGCTAACTTTGGTTTTAACTCCACAAGAGGCGGAACTGGTTAAAAGAGATAATTTAGTATAAAACATAGTAATTTCTGACCTTTTCTCATTTTGCTAAAATATTCCCGTTTTTTTTTTTTGTTAAACAAAACAAAAGAACTTTAAACTTTCGCGCGGTTCGACGTCAATGACAGCAGCAGTTGTCAAATGCTCACTGCATCAGTCCACAGAGAGATGCGATCATGGATGTATACGTAAACTGGATTGAGCACTGAAGGATGTTACGCGTAGAAAAATAGACTCTATTTCATACAGTTAAAAGTAATTTTATTATGACACAACCAACTAGAGAAAACGTGCCGAGCGGGACAACACACAGTCGATGCCTGTGTCCTACTCGCACAGTTGCCATCACAAAAAAAACAAATTGCGATGGTAGGCTTGAGTTTTTCACGATTTAGTTTTTCAACGACTTTATAGTATTTAGCTTTTAGTAAATACTTTTTTTTAACCGACTTGAAAAAAAGAGGAGGATCTCAATTCAACTGTATTTTTTTTGGGTATGTTATTCCTTATCTCCGTCAATTCTGAACTGAATTGAATGATTCTTTTTTTGTTTGGAAAAATTTCCTTTGAGGTAGGTCCCATTTCAGGATTGACCATGATCTGATGAAAGTTTTCAGAGATAGGCAGTGGAACGCCTCAGAAAGTAACAGCGTACCACTTGATATTAAGGAAATCGCTTTGTACTACGATGTTGATCGCAGAGTATTACTTGGAAATTGTCAATCTTCCACCTGACCTTCGATCCTGGTCTTATTAAGTCATTACCATAGAACTCTTTAACGAATGAGAGCACTTACCTCGAGATTGCGGCAATCACTTTGGTAGGGTGCTGATTGTCGGGCATTTCTTGGAAATTATCAGAATACCCACCTGACCTTCCATCCTGGCTTCACCACCATAGAACTCCTTAACGGATGACAGCATACCACTCAAGATTAAGGCAATCGCTTTGTATTAGGATAGTGATTGCCGAGTACTACTTGTAAATTGTAATTTCTCCACCTGAACTTTGATCTTGGCCTCATTACCATAGAACTCCTCAACGGGTGACAGCACATAACTTGAGATTACGGCAATCAGTTTGTATTAGGGTGCTGATTACAGGGTATTTATTAAATATAACCAATTATTACTTGTCCTTCGTTTTATATCAACAGCGCGTTTACAAGAACTATCCACATTACACAATTTGACCCGTCAACACTAAAAATGTAAAATAATAAACTTTTAACAAAAAATAGTAACCGACTTTAAATGTAACTGCAGCCATTCGCAAAAAAGTTGAAAATAATTATAAAATGACCGATGGTACTGAAATAACACTTTTTCCGACTTCTTTGTTCCTGAAAAATATGTTCTTTAAAAGTGACCGCGTTCCCTTGGTTATAGCAACACAGAAACCAATATAAGAGCGCCGACTTCTAAAGAACATATTTTTTAGGAAGAAAGAAGGCGGAAAAAGTGTTATTTCGGTACCATCTGTCATTTTATAATTATTTTAAGCTTTTTAGCGAATGGCTGCAGTTACATTTGAAGTCCGTCACTATTTTTTTGTTAGGTTTATTTATGTTTTACATTTAGTTTTATCCGTAAATGTAAGATCAATCATTCCTTAATAAAGTTGGGATTATTCTTATGCTTGCAAACTGGTAACCCTTTTATCTAAAAATGGCGCCACGGCCGTGACATTTGAAAACAAAATTGTAAAATTAATAATTTTTTGCAAAAATGGTTAAAGCATGCAGCGTGAAGGGCTGCAGAAGCCAAATTTTTGGGAATTGTGGGATATCGTTTCATAGGTAAGGCATAATTACAACGTTTTCTCGGAGAAATGATACATGTTTACATTGATACCGCTAGAGTAACCATGATATTGGGTTTTACATTACAGTCTTCCAAAAACTGAAAATATCCGAAGAAAATGGTTAGAAGTTTTAGGAAACGAAGTAAAGTGCAAAAATCCAGTAGTCTGCAGCCGCTTTTTTAAAGCAGAAGACTTTAAACCAATAAAATAAATGTTTTGAATACGGTTTTTACTACCTACGTGGTCTCAATCAATTATTTTTAAATATGGTTACCCTACTTAGACAGAGATGAAATTATCTAGTATGACTTCTCGTTCTTCACGTTTTTTGAAACAAGTACTCAGTCCGGTTAGGGTATAGGTTCGTGGATGCGATTTATGCAGTTCTATGCGGTGTTCGCGTTTGTTATGTTGGTAATAAATAAATCACATGGATGCAGTTGATGCATATCGGACCAAATTTGACGCTCATCATACGCGTCGACGCTCAATACGGAACGCACCCCCTGACCCCCGTTCATTAATTAACACTTTCGTCAGGTTCCAACACTGACAGCAAGACAGCGTATACAATTTTCAACACGTGCGACAGAGATGGCAATAGAACCCGTGTCGCGACCCCTAGTTTATGAACGCGCCCCTGTATAGTACTCTGTGCACGTAACTGTCATTTTCAAAAAATCTGATTTTGGCTTCATTTCTTTCTATATTTTTCTTATTTTCTTTCATGTTGTGTTAGCTTTTGAGTTAGTATAATAACATTTTTATATCGGTAAGTACTGTAAATAGCTATTAATTTAAAAAGTCGACATGGACTCGACGAATATTAATGGGATAATTTGTATTTCGTCTTCTGCCCTGTTTTCGGAAGATTCTCAAAACCCGGACGCGTCAGGCGCTACGGAAAACAGAAAAAGGTCAGGGGAGACGATAAACGATGCTAATGCAAAAAAAAAAAACGATCGCACAAGCCTTTACAAAGCATTATAATATATATTATCGGGTCTACCGCGATCAATTTTTACCTTTTTTTTTTTTATTACGAAAAGGGGACACCCGACGTTTCGAGACAGTTGCATGTCTCTTTTACAAAGCGTCTATGTACACCCATCCCAGCTTGGCTGAAGGTTATAAATCCCATGTTTCATCGGACTTAGATCCTTACATTGTCCATGTTACTCGAGAAGAGCCGGACCCAGCAGCAGGAACATTGATTCGTCCAATTAAATTTGTAAAATTTTTAAAGGGCTGTGAAATTGATAACATCTGCAAAGATGGTTTAAAAAGTGTTGGAAGATAAGGAATTGCAGTAGAATTTATATCTGCGGATTCTACCAATAAGTTTTTAAACAACAATTGGCTGACAAATAACAAATTTAAAGCTCAAATTCCATCATACAATATTACCCAGATGGGCCTCGTGATAGGCATTCCAGTTGAGTGGTCCATGGAGGAATTGGCTGTTCAATTAGAATTGCCTGAAGCCTGTGGACTAATTCTGAAGGCAAGATGACTGAGCAGAAGGAATACTAAAGATGGTTCCCCTGTCTGGGTACCTACTCCTACTCAGTCAGTAGTAGATAGATAGATAGATAGATAGATATAACATTTATTTCCCAAAAACATGACACATACATACAAAAAACAAAGTAGACCTTAATAAAAGAAAAAAATAAAAAAAAGTTAAAACACAAAAAGAAAGTTAAATTTATCCTAGTAGTATGAGTGTTGCGGCAAAGAGAAAAAGGCTTTTTAGTAATTACCTTTAAAGGATAGTTTCTACCTACTAAAGTTTACATGTTCCACTCTTTCCTTCCAGTAGAACCATATCAACCCCCTACTATCCAATGTTTGAGCTGCTGTAAGTTTGGTCACATAGCTGCTGAATGTAGATCAAAGCCAAGGTGCTTTAAATGTGCCCAACCCCACTCTGGTATCAGTTGTGCTGTTGATTCACAGCTTTCAACTTGTTTTTTATGCCGTAGTTCTCATCTGGCCACTGAGAAAAACTGTCCAGAACATCACCGTCAACATTCCATCAAGTTGATTATGTCCCAAGAGAGCATATCTTATACTCAGAGGCATCTTCCCGTTTCCCTGCTGTTAGCAGGTCTTATTCAGAGCAACTTACACAAGAACCAATATCCCAATTTTTTACTCAAGCAAGTGATGCTTTACATTGCTCTCCTGGTGTGTCATATAAAAAAGCTGTGGTTATCCAACCTCGTCCAAAGATTTCTTTTTGTAAGGGGTATGATAAGGTTACACATCTTCTTCTTCTTCTTCTTCTTGGTGGGCTCGGTTTCCGCACCTAGTCTCTTACTTGGACCTTTGTGCATGGAAAGTGTGGAGCCGGCTATTCCAGCCAGCCCAGCTCTTGCCAGAATCCCAAGAGGCGGCCTAGGTCGCCACAGGATTGGCGAAGCATCCCCGGTTCACCGAGGGTCTTAGCCAGTTGTGTGCTGACGCCTACGCAGTCTATCGTCACGTGGGACGGCGTTTCTTCAGTCTCCATACAAGCTCTGCATAGAGGACTGTCCGTCAGACCTATATTATAGAAATGTCTGTTGAGGTTACTATGTCCTAACTAAGGTTACACATAACATTACATGTCCCCTACTCCTTACCTGTGATCTCTCCCATGACTCTACTAAGTCACTAGATTCCCAAAATGACAACCTATTAGAGTTGTTACTCGCTTCCCTTTTGAATATTATTTCAAAATTTAGTGATTCTGATTCACCGGACAACGTTGCCTCCCAACTTACCAAACTTTTTGCACTTTTAACAGTGTTAAAACACAGTGTAACAGTGTTCACAAAATCCAACCCAAACTCACATTCTTCAATAGAACATTAATAAATAAATAAATAATAAATAAAAATGCGTTTATTCATTACAAATTTTTAACATTAAAAGTATTAACGTCAGGGCCCCGTGGTAGTTACAGGAACTGAAGTACAGGAACCCCGCTCTTTCTCTAACTTAACTTACTTAAATAAACAAGAATACCTATATTTATGTAATATTATTACAACTCAAATTAATACAACTTAATATAACTTAGCTACAATTAAATGTGTAGAAACTAATACAGAACCAAACATTAGAAGCATCCGGCGTAATAAACCGGATCTTGTGTACCTTATTAATAAATTTAACCCGAATGTCATTGCCATCTCAGAGATATGGTTAGTTCTTGGCTCTTATTCAGGGTTTCAGGATTTTCATGCCTCAGGGATGACACTTACTTGGAGACCCCCTCAAAGTAATGGGGGAGAGTAAGAGGACAGCTCACAGGCAAAAAACCAGGAGGCCCACCATACCTGAGACAGATGGATGGCGGTATATCCATCCCTCATAGCCGGACCCGATATGGAACAGACTGGTGACGGGCAGTGGCGTCACTGGTGCGAGGGATCGATAAATAGTCTTTTCACACCCCCAATATTTTTAAATTACCTATCCAACATTACCCCACACTAGGGGATAGACGAGAAAAAAAAATCATTCTCTCTTTACGTGTAGGGGAGGTACCCTCAAAACAAAATCTTTTTCAAAATTTTACTGTACTACTTTATCGGCATGATAAATATGTATACCCATGCCAAATTACAGCTTTCTAGTACTAATAGTCTCTAAGCTAAGTCGCGGACAGACAGACAGACATGGCGAAACTATAAAAGTTCCTTGTTGTTGACTACGGAACCCTAAAAATGTGATTTTATGATTGACAATTTTTTTTCTGACAATAGAGTTGGATGCATATTTACTCAAAGTTCAAGTATTCGCTAATAAGGAATGCATTTTGGTATCTTAAGATTCCAGGATTATTTTTGTCAAATAAATTATTTATTAAGCAGCTTCCATACTTTCATAGTATGGAACAAAAGCTGTTTTAAAGTTAGTACATCCAATCCCATTCCATGATATGAATCAATTGGTAAATTTTATGCATTTAATGATTATCTCGACAATATTAACGAGAAATGCCTGTTGTTAGGATTGTGAGTAGAATAGACTTTATCCCTGAAAAGTGACGCTCGAAAAGGTGTGTTTTGTCCCGTTTGATTGAATGAGTTTTATCATTCCTGTGTATTTCTTGTCCTAAAATATCGTGGCATTAAAAAACAACAGGGACTTGCAGACAATGTGTTATGATCAAACTTATCTAGGTATCAATAAAAGATAAGGTAATCTGAAAGAATAACAGATGAACTCGACAGAATCACCTTATGTACAACCCTTAAGGTAAAGATTAGTTAAAATGTAATCCCGGGATTATTTTTGTAAAATATTTTTTTTTAAAGCCGCCGCTTTATTTTTATTAAAAAAATAACTAGGTAAGTATGCATAGGAATATCCTTTCTCTGTGATGGATGAGAATAAAAGAGTTTTTTTTTTGTTGCAGGGAGGTGCCTACAAAAAATATGGAGTCACAAGACCAAGCTATAGAAAATGTGTTCAGTGACAGTTGTATTGTAAGTTTCCTTAATCAACAGTTTATTTTATTATACAGGATATCCCAAAAGTCAACGTCATCCCTTGAAGGGCTGATAGACCAGCTTACGAGGGGAGGCTGAAAAGTAATCTACCTAACTATGAAAGAAAAGACGTAACTGGATAGTTTATTTTTATTTTTCTATATAGTCCCCTGCTAATAAAATGCACTTATTACATTTTTCAAATATTGAATTTAAGCCATTAAAAAAAATATTTTTCGGTTTGTCGTCAAAATAGTCAGAAACCGCTGCCTTCATTCCTTCATCAGTCATAAACCTTCGTCCCCTGAGGTCTTTCTTGAGAAGTCTAAACAGAAAATAGTCACAGGGGGCTAGATCTGGACTATAAGGGGGGTGGTCAATGGTTTCGAAGCCATTGTCTTTAATTGCTAGCTTTGTTGTGCGTGCGGTATGCAATGGTGCGTTATCGTGCAAAATCAGAATTCCTTTGCTTAGTTTACCTCGCCGTTTTTCTTTTGTTGTCTCTCTTAGTTGATATAATAAGTTTGAGTAATGATCAGCATTCATTGTAGTTTTCTTCGGTAAATAATATATGGGCAAAATCCCTTCTGTGTCCCAAAAGATTGTAGCCATAAGTTTACCGGCCGATGGACAGACCTTGAATTTCCGAGGCGGCTTCTCATCCTTAAATTTCCACTGTAACGACTCTTGCTTACTTTCCGGGCCCCATTGTCGAATCCAAGTCTCATCACATGTTACAATTCTAGAAATTATTTCTTCCTCTTTCCCTCGACTCATGTCCAAAAACTCTTCGCAACATTTGACACGGCTCTCCATGCCAAATGCAGTCAACATTCTAGGGACCCAACGTGCACTAACCTTGGACATATTTAAATGCTCATGAATTATTTCATTGACTCGCTCTTTACTGACGCCCACATCTCTAGCTATCTCCCACTGCTTCACTCGTCGGTCCTCTAATGTAATTTTTTTCACCCTGGCTACATTTTCATCGGTGACGGCCGAAACTGGTCTTCCGCTACGAGGATCATCTTCGAGGCTCACAATACCTAATTTAAACTGCCTTGACCAAAACTTTATAACAAATTCGGAAGAACACGAACTGCCAAACACACGTAACATACGCTGTCTGATCTCCGAAGGCGTATTCCCTTCTTTAGTCAAAAACTTAATCACCACACGCTGCTCGATTTTATCCATTTTCACTTTTTCTACCGACATGGTCGAAACAATTGTAGGAGACAAATAAACGTGATGCAATAAACAAATGAATGTAATACATTTTGAAAATAGAATAACAAACGAATATAAATCCATACCAGCCAGCATTATTTTTGTATATATTTCTGACCAAGGAGATTACATGTCAGCCGCCCTACGTATAACTAACCAAAATATCAAAATATGACCTGAGTTAAAAATCAATATACAGTAGGTAGAGCCACTGAGTGATGGCGCCTATGACGTTTAAATGCCTACAAAGTCTCGTAATTATTTATAAGCAAGTGTGAATTCAAAAATGTAATACTTCATTGTTGATAGTGATGTACTACTTGTTTTGGTTATTATTTTTCGATTTGAATGTTGCTTTATTGTGCAATAGAATTCGTATAGAAAGAAAGATTTTTTTTTAAAAAGTTTCTCGTTTTTTATAGGTCGTGTTTGAGGTCGCCAAGTACGCAATAATATTTAATTAAAAACAAAACAATGACGAAAAAAACTAAACGAAAATAAATGATAGTAAAATACTTTTTTCGATTTAGATATTTAAACATCTCTTAGGGGCCCCGGGGCACTAACACCGCATAGCCCTCCGATAGCTACGCCACTGGTTTTAGCACATTTTCCTTTTGTATCATCTTTTGTTGAATGTTGAATGACGTGTCTAATGTTGAATAAACTCACACTTGATTTTTATTTTTAACCGAAATTTTAAATGTACCTCATCACGAAATGCAGCTGTCATAAGTGCCATCAATCAGTGGTCCTACTTTAGGTATAGTTTTCGAGACACTGGCACTTTTATGAATTTCGTGAAATGCCACAACATACACCAGTTTATCTGTTTTTCAAGAATCAAAGCTACACAATTCAAGCGTAGCGAGGTGCGCTGACGATGGTGCGTAGGGCCAGGTTTTCCTGTGCCCCACCACCCAGGGAATCCTACTGTGGGGACTAGAGAACGCCAATCTTAGTACCCACTACTATCAACTATATTGTACGATACGTACACCGCACAATATCGCTAACTCATCAAACAGCGCGTCAACCGGCGATTTACCTAATTACCACTGTTCAGTTCACGTTTGAGCCTACATCACGGCGGACGCGCTTTCACCTCCCATATCAGTCATCAATATCAATACCTTATTAATATAATCTGTAGTGGACATCTAGACTTATCATTTAACAACCCCAAGGGGCAGTGGCGTGCACACAACTTTTTTCCGGAAAAAAATTGAAAAAATTTAAATATTACTTTGAAAAAAAAAAAAGTTTGTATGAAAATGTCCACTCTAGGGTAGGCAGTGCCTACCCTGGCGTCATACAAACTTTTTTTTTTCAAAGTGTTATTTAATTTTTTTCATATTTTTTTTATTGTCGTACTTGACCTTCTGATTGCTTTTCCGGAAAAAAGTTCTGTGCACGCCACTGCCAAGGGGTATCCCTAGGGTGTATACCCTACATATATGTTTTCTGAATATTTCTTTGTTTTTGTCCTGTGAATAAATAAATTTGAATTTGAATTAAAACTTTTTACAGGAACCTCAACATAACCTATCTGTAGAGGTTAAAATAGAACGCATCGATGATCCAGACGTTTTCAGTTCTGATGCCGCGATTGGAGATGGTAAATATTTTTTCTTTAATCTATTTATTTTTCGAACTAGCTTTTACCCGTCACTTTGTCCGCACTTACCACCTGGTACAGTGCGCGCCAATCTTTTAGTCGCCTCTGAATGAGTTACGAGTGCAAGCTTGCGCAGGTACAGTCAAGGAAACAATCACATCAACGGTTGATTATTAAATGTTTACTATAATTGGGAAGGTGTACTTGTTGTACCTACCTGTTTAATTATTTATTTATTATTTTAGTGCAATCTTAACTGTATAAATAAAACGCATTAATATAAACACCATTTTCTTACATTGTTGCCTTAAAACGCTATAACGTCCATGAGGCATAACAACAACAATAAAATTTAACAAACTAAATCAACAAAACAACAAATAAAGGCAACAAAAACAATAACAAACAGATTCAACGATAAACTTAACGAATCATAGAATTTTTTCCTCAAAGGTACTTTTCATGCAACGCGCGCGTGTGTAATGTACGGACGTAGCACTAACACTAACGCATAGTGTTGACACCTGCTAAATGGCGAGCGGGGGGTGTGGTGCGGCACGCAGGCGGGTGTCACAGTATAAGCAAAGACAGTAGGGAAATTACCTGGAAGCGCTCCGATTCGAGCCTCACACACACAGACGCGTGCTCTACACGCCGTCTAAGCAGAAATGAAGCGTCAATCGCTGGGGTCGTGGCGCCGCGCCACGCTTGCCTTGCCAGTACGCGCAGACGTAAGCAGGCGATAGGACGCGACCGTTTGTAAACTCTGAGTCGACCTGATCACAATGTCGCAAAGATATTGTTGCGCATTTGGATGTCTAAATTCATCACGGCAGAATCTTATCGTATCTCAAAAACCCAAGTTATGATATGAGTGAGCGACAGCCCTAACGCTTCGGTGGCGCGTAGGTATTTAACTCGGGAATTCGGTTCAAATTCCCTACTGTCTTTGCTTATACTGTGCGGGTGTGCTCCGCGCCCTCGCTCCTGTAACGTCCCCCTGACAACGTAAAACGGCTATTGCGTCGATTCTTGCGGCTATCTTCAGAGGCGACTAAAAGATTGGCGCGCACTGTATGTGGCTTGGTATACATACCTGTCTATTAGTTTATTATTATTATATTATATCTACATTGAAAACGTAGTTCAATAAATTTAGATACACGTAGCGCTCTCTAGTTGCACAATAGATAAATTATACAGGGTGTTAAGATGAAGTTGCGGAAGCCGAAAACTGGTAATAGTACTCGTCCATACGAACAACTAACTGTGAAAAAAATTGAGAAATTGACAAAAAAAAATTTTTGTTTTTGGTCGGATGACTATGTAACTTTTGTATGGAACAGCTGATTTTTTGTTCGCGATTCGAGGGTTGATTCCGTAGTAGGACGAGTACTATCGCCAGTTTCCGGCTTCTGCGGCTTCATCTTAACACTCTGTATAATATATGTGTCATTGTCAAATCAATATCAATATAATAAACTAATAGATTAATTAATTAATAAACGCATTTTGTTAAAGGAATGTCAAACATTTTTCTCTTCAAAAGTATCGCTGTCTCTATTACTCTTCAAAAGTAAAGAATTTGAAGGTCAAACTTTTTGGCGTGGCCTTGCTGTAGGAAGTTAGCGCTGCCAGGCTGCGTTCATGAACTAGGGGTCGCGACGCGGATTCTAATGCCATCTCTGTCGCACGCTTTGAAAATTGTATACGCTGTCCTGCTGTCAGTGTTGAAACCTGACGAAATTTTTTATTTATGAACGGCTATCAGTACGGTTTTAATTATAAGCTTCTTGATACTAAAAAAGCTATAGGTACTTTTGCAGTCCAATATGATCAATAGTTGGAGTGGTTGTCTTGCTAAATAAAGCCCTGTTTGTGCAAAAAAATTATACATAAGAATAGCTTTATTTGATATTTTAACATTTTTGCGCACAACTTGCAACTAGTGATCAATGCCAAATAGGTCTCCACTCAGCGTGTGTCATGAGCATGACTTGCGTCATGACGCTGATTTTCAGTGGAAGCCTATATTAGTCATATCTATATAATTAAAATCTTAAGTCGGCATATATTCTCAGAAAAAAAAGCTTTTTGAAATTAAGCTATGGAAATTTAGCATAAGACACGTATCTTTATAATATTTTATAGATATAAATTAAAATTACCTATCAATATACAATTATAAACAAAATAAAACTATACTAAATAAAAACTAACTATAAATTAAAATTACCTATCAATATACAAGTATAAACAAAATAAAACTATACTAAATAAAAACTAACTATAAATTAAAATTACCTATCAATATACAAGTATATACAAAATAAAACTATACTAAATAACAAATCGAAGCCAAAAAATCTTAAGTTAGAGCATTGTTTGTAAATTCAGATTTGTAACATCGTAAAACAATTTCATTGAGAATTTTGCCTTTTATTAATGATTATGATATTTTAAAGAAAAACCTTTAGATCTGGATGATGCGCAAAACCTTGCAGACGAGATAAGACTAATTATCCTCAAGAAACGAGAAGAAAGAAACAGAAACAATAGTCTCATGAACACAGAAGAAGTGAGTGTCAATACCAACACTGCTGTAAGTAAAGTGGCTTTTCATGGTGCGTCATTTTTTTTGTTTTACTGCGATTTAGGCGACTATAATAATAACATGTTATTTCCGGTTGTTCCGCTCTTGCCAACACTGAGTATCTGCACAGACACAACCAAGTGGCCAAAATCCTTCATCAAGAACTCGCCCACAAGTACGGCCTCGTAAATCAGAAGGTGCCATATTACAAGTACTCACCGGCGCTAGTACTAGAAAACGACTGCGCCAAGCTCTACTGGGATCGGTCTGTCATCACGGATAGGACTATTCTCACGAATAAACCTGACATCGTGTTGATGGACCGGGCGCAGTCTCGGGTGTCTTTGGTGGATATCACAATCCCACACGATGAGAACCTCGTGAAAGCCGAAACCGAGAAGGGGAGGAAGTATCTCGACCTGGCTCACGAGGCTACCGACATGTGGGGCGTGGCATCCACCGAAATAATCCCAGTTGTTTTATCTGCGAACGGGTTAATACCAACCAGCCTCGAAACCAACCTGAGACGGATGGGATTCCGTGGCAGTTCGCTTCCAGCGCGGATGCAGAAGGCGGTTCTGCTCGATACTGCTCGCATCGTTCGCCGGTTTCTTTCCCTGGGGCTCTGAACCTCGGTCGACTGTGCTTCTGCCGAGGGATGCACCGTCTCTCTCTCTTTAAATTCTTTTGGCCAAGAGGGAGAGACGAGATCAAAAATTCTCGAAATAATAATAATAAACACTTTATTGCACACAAAAACACAGATAAATACAGATAAGAATTAAGAGAAATACAGGGCAGGACGGACTTATTTCTGAAAGAAATTTCTTACAGTCAACCATAAATGACAGAGATGAAGAAACATTGGGTATTACGTCTGAATGGGCAAGATTGAATGGGGCGCGGCACATTCGGACGTAAACTGAAATCGACTACGCTCGAATAGGGCGGTCGTAAAAACTTGTGCCGCGCCCCATTCAATATGGCCCATTCAGACGTAATACCCAAACATTATACATTGGCTTAGTGAAATTTAAAATGAGTGCATAAAGAGTGATATAAATGTGTAAGTATGTAAAATGAAATTCGACATTTTTGAATTACATTACATTTTTATATTATGTCTAGAAGTGCCATCTCCAGCGTTTTTACATATATATATTATCATTTTATAGCTACACATGAAAAAAAAATTAACTGCCCATTTCTTGTCAAATACGTAATAAATGCAGAACGAATGTTTTTTTCTGAAAATTGATTTATAATAATTTTTTTATATAATTTATTATTTATTTTAAAATTACTGAATACCAATATTTTGAGAATTATTTTAAACTAATTGGAATATTGTCACCATTTAGGAGCTTTGAGTGTAACGAATCACGGTCACGGAAAGTAGTAGAAATAGAATATTTGCAAAAGAACACGGATTTTAGCGAGTTTCCCGCCAATTTCACAGAGCTAGTCGCCTTATGATCAAGTCCTTTATCATTACTCCCGTCTAACACTTTTCTTATCTCGGTGATCATCCGAGATCTCACGGTACTTAGGTCTTTCCCTAGTGTCATTATATTCATTGTAAATAATTCCATCATCCGAGTACACTTGCTGCAGAAAAATATTGAAACTTCTTGTATGTTGTTCCAGTATATATCATATAATTTATATATATAATTATCTAGTTAATAAGACACAATTTGCATGCCATATTATTTAAAGGATATATTTGGTACCAACTAATATTTACATCTCAGATCTGTTTTTTGTAACATGTGTTTTAGCAAATACATTTTCTGATTACTGATTTCTGATCAGAACGGTCCTTTAAAAAAGTATTTACTTCTATTTTGCGCTATCTGGAGACGCAGCGACCGTCGTAACAGCTACTTTGTAATGCACACTACTATAAAGGTTATTACAGTGTCGTTTCCGTCGATATTCCGTCGTTTATTATTTTATTAAATACAGGCTGTAATGATGACCTGCTCAGAAAATGAAACCACATGTAGGAAATACCTCTACAAAGCCATAAAAAAAACAATTTCGAGAAAATATTTCTGTTTACAGAAATTTGTTTTCTCGAACAAAATAAATCGTGTTCCAAGTGTGCACTTTCCCTTCCAGTATTACTACTGTTATATGAGTGAAACACACGAATGGTGGACGACAACCACTTTATTATTATATTCAGTTACCCTACATAGATAATCAATCTACCCTACACAACAACTACATGTCAGTAACCTGCACGAAGCGGCAACATCGCATTTTTTAAGCCTGTTAAAAAAACGTGGTTAGTACGTTGCACTTGTGAGCGAAACTAAATTAATTATTAATTTGTAGATGTATTAATAGGAATGTCGAAATGAAATTTAGTACAAAGAACCCTCATAACATCCCCTATACGTGGTTTCATTTTCTGAGCAGGTCATCATTACACGGTGTATATATTTATAAGATTAAATTTGTCTTGTAAAAATTTTATTATGTGGACCTACTTTAAAAAATAAACCATTTGAATTAGAATTGTATTTGTACCAATACATACCGAACTGCCAATTTAGGTTCTACCTCTACGGGTTCCTTAAATTAAGATGATATCCGCTCATAAAGTGATTACTTTAAAATTTAACATGAACCTAATTTGATTGAGTGCACGAAAGTTCTGTAGCCAAGTTAGCCCAGCCGTTCTTGAATCATACAACCGAAAGATAGCCAGCTTCAGTATATTTAGAGTATTCATGCTTCTATTTAGTTCTAAAACCTAAAGACTTAAAAGTGTTTCATTATGATTACCTATTACCTACAGTATCCTGTGCAAGGTAAAACCTGACGTACTTCTTAATTTCAGACTGAACATAACAATATTCCTAACAATAACAATGAAGAAGTTATCAACACTGACATTAAAGAAGACCCTTGCACATCGGTAGACTTGGAGCTGATGAAGGAACAAGTAAAGTCGTCGCTTGTGATCCTCCACAGACTGCCCTCTGACACTTTGCCAACCAACACCATGTCATCAGGTAAGTGTATATCGTTAGACTTGGAAATGATGAAGTAACAAGTAGCGTCGTGGCGGGTAATTCGCAGTTTGTCCACTGATTCTCTGCCAGCCAACGTCATGTTATCAGGTCAGTGACTTGGAGCTGATGAAGGAACAAGTAACGTCATCGCGGGTGATCCTCCACAGACTGCCCTCTGAAACTTTGCCAACCAACACCATGTCATCAGGTAAGTGTATATCGTTAGACTTGGAGATGATGAAGTAACAAGTAGCGTCGTGGCGGGTAATTCACAGTTTGTCCACTGATTCTCTGCCAGCCAACGTCATGTTATCAGGTCAGTGACTTGGAGCTGATGAAGGAACAAGTAACGTCATCGCGGGTGATCCTCCACAGACTGCCCTCTGAAACTTTGCCAACCAACACCATGTCATCAGGTAAGTGTATATCGTTAGACTTGAAGATGATGAAGTAACAAGTAGCGTCGTGGCGGGTAATTCACAGTTTGTCCACTGATTCTCTGCCAGCCAACGTCATGTTATCAGGTCAGTGACTTGGAGCTGATGAAGTAACAAGTAACGTCATCGCGGGTGATCCTCCACAGACTGCCCTCTGAAACTTTGCCAACCAACACCATGTCATCAGGTAAGTGTATATCGTTAGACTTGAAGATGATGAAGTAACAAGTAGCGTCGTGGCGGGTAATTCACAGTTTGTCCACTGATTCTCTGCCAGCCAACGTCATGTTATCAGGTCAGTGACTTGGAGCTGATGAAGGAACAAGTAACGTCATCGCGGGTGATCCTCCACAGACTGCCCTCTGAAACTTTGCCAACCAACACCATGTCATCAGGTAAGTGTATATCGTTAGACTTGGAGATGATGAAGTAACAAGTAGCGTCGTGGCGGGTAATTCGCAGTTTGTCCACTGATTCTCTGCCAGCCAACGTCATGTTATCAGGTCAGTGACTTGGAGCTGATGAAGGAACAAGTAACGTCATCGCGGGTGATCCTCCACAGACTGCCCTCTGACACTTTGCCAACCAACACCATGTCATCAGGTAAGTGTATATCGTTAGACTTGGAGATGATGAAGTAACAAGTAGCGTCGTGGCGGGTAATTCACAGTTTGTCCACTGATTCTCTGCCAGCCAACGTCATGTTATCAGGTCAGTGACTTGGAGCGGATGAAGGAACACGTAGAGTCGTGGCGGGTGGTGATCCTCCATAGACTATCCACTGACACTCTGCCAGCCAACATCTCGTCATCAGGTATCATAAGACTAGAAAATGATGACGGAGCAAGTAGCGCCGTGGCGGGAAACCCTTCACAGACTGCCGACTGACATTTTCAGTCGCATCATGTCATCATGTTAGTATAAATTGTTTGACTTGGAGAGGATGAAGCAACAAAGTGAATAACTAGCGTCGTGGCTGGCAATTCACAGTTTGTCCACTGATTCTCTGCCAGCCAACGTCATGTTATCAGGTCAGTGACTTGGAGCCGATGAAGAAACAAGTAACGTCGTCGCGAGTGATCTTTCACAGACTAGCCACTGACAGACACTCTACCAGTTGATGAAGAACCAATGTAGTATCGTAGTGGGTGATTCTCCCCAGACTGCCAACTAACACTGCCAGCCAACATCAGGACATCAGGGAAGTGTATATCGTTAAACTTGGAGATGATGAAGCAGAGAGTAGCGTCGTGGTGGGTGATTCTCCCCAGACTGCTGACTGACACTCTGTCAGCTGCCCACTGACACTCTGTCAGCCAACATCATGTCATCAGTTGGTTTTAGCTACTATTGCAAAACAGTAGTCGTTAACAAAGCGAACGCAGTCCAAACTCGTACACCCACGTTTCACCAACGCTTATTGCGTGCCAGCGTATTAGGTGGTGACTGGTGAGTTTGAGCCCTGTCGCCGTACCTCGGGCACAAATATGGACCTTCCTTACATGCCTTCTGAAGAACGCAGACCCAACACAAATATGCATTTACGGGATTTGAACCTGAGACCTTCGGTTTAGAACAAGACCACTAGAAATATCACAGACGTAAACCAAATAATTTACATTTTTTTTTTTCCTAGGTGACCTCAAAAAGAAAAAGTCTACGGCGAAACAGGTTTTTCCAAAAATAAAGAGGAAGATGCCTTATGAATGCGACGTTTGTAACTATCAATGTAAACAACTTAGCCATTTAACAAGGCACATGAGAAACCACACAGGAGATAAACCGTACAAATGCGAAGAATGTGACTATCAATGCAAAGAAAATAGTAAACTAACGCTGCACATGAGAACGCACACAGGAGAAAAGCCGTATAAATGCGAGGTTTGTGATTACCAAGGTAGTCATCTTGGCAATTTCAAAATTCACATTAAAAATCACTCGGCTAGGAAGCAATACAAATGTAAGACTTGTGAATATCAATGTTCAGATAAAAGTAGATTAAAAAGACACTTGCTTAAACACGCAAGAGAAAAGCCTTTCGAATGCGAAGTTTGCGATTTCCAGAGTAAATACGCTGTTAATTTAAAGATTCATAAAAGAACGCACATACGAGAAAAGTTGTTTGAATGCGATAATTGCGATTATAAATGTAATCATAAAAATGGTTTAAAGATTCATATGGTAAAACATTTGAAAGTGATGCAATACAGGTGTGATCATTGTGATTTCCATTGTGAACATGATGTTGATATGAATATTCACAAGAAAACACATTTGGATGAAAAACTGTATAAATGCGAGGTCTGCAATTATCAGTGCAAACAAAATAGTAACCTGAAAGTGCACATGAGGACACACACCGGAGAAAAACCGTATAAGTGTAACACTTGCGACTACCAGAGCAAGCATGGCAGTCATTTAAAGATTCACATGCGAAAGCATACCGGAGAAAATCCTTATAAATGCGATGTTTGTGACTACCAATGTACTCAGGTCAGTAATTTAAAGAGACACATGAATAAGCACCACCCTATTGACTCCTGAGTAAGCTAAAAATACAAATTTACCCGTAAAACATACTCGAGCTATCTTGTCTGCTATTTATGGTTTTAGCGAGAAAGAAAACTATGAGAACTCAAGATATTAAAAAGGTTTAAACTTTAAACACTAATTTAATTTCAAATATCAAAATCCTGTGGTTCTTATCCCTTAGCGTTTACCTGTAAGATAGATTCGAGCCACGATCAGCGACCCCAATCACTGTTTTCTATGCAGCGCGCATTTGGTGCTTATCACGCTTAAGTTTTACGTCAAACGTGTCATTTTCGCAGGCAAAACTTCCATCCATCGCATCTACTACTGCACATAGGCCTCTCCAATATTCGCCACTCTTGGCGGTCCTGCATTATTCTCATCCAGCCGTTACCCTCAACGTCCTTTAGGTCGTTGGTCCAGCGGGCACGAGGTCGGCAAAACTATAACAAAGCAAAGCAACACATTGTTAGAATTAGTGGGAGTTACCTAATTTATAGTAATTCAGCACGTTAAAAGTGCAATATATGGCATAAAAAATATAAATGTTATTAAAATGTTTGCCTGTGAAAATGACATCTTTGACGTTAACTTCAGCGTGATTTTCACTAAATAAGCGCTGCATATAATTGAGCCGCTGGACTGTGATCTGTTGTTTTAACGATAATAAGAATTATACGGGTCAATGAAGGACAGCTGATATTTTAAATATTTTATTTGAGTTCATTACAAACTAGAAAAGATCAATCAGAAACAAATTACTAGTGCAAAAATATTTAAAAGGAAAACCTAGTGCCAGGATTTGAACCTGCAAACTCCTGCTTACATGACAGACGCGCAACCGACTGCGCCACCGA
This sequence comes from Ypsolopha sequella, assembly GCA_934047225.1. NCBI lineage: Eukaryota > Metazoa > Arthropoda > Insecta > Lepidoptera > Ypsolophidae > Ypsolopha > Ypsolopha sequella. The sequence continues at coordinate 9,697,980 of OW204009.1, forward strand.
GCAGAGGTGGATGAAATGCTGACAGCGCCCTAGGCAAGCACCTCATCGTGGCGCTCCTTTGGCGACCGTTCAATATGAATTTAAATTTATTTTTTATATTACGTAGGTAGGTAGGCCAGCTCATGAATAGGTGGGCATGTATTTATATATGTAACCTATTACTATGTAGTATATAGGATGGGATTTGGTCAGCCGCCTGGGTTCAGTTGGGGGCTCGGTTGGTGATCATTGAACCTTATTCCTGGTCCCTGGCTGGGTCTCCGGTATGGGTTCGGGCGGTTGATTGGATTTCACCTTGTATAATAATATTTTACCTATAATTTTAATCGTGTATATATTGCTACATAAATTAAATAAACATTTAATCTATGTAGTTCATGTACATTTATTATTTTATTACATATATTTTTATAAGATTAAAATTTGACTAGTGAAACGTGTATTATATATACCTACTTTGCAAAATAAACTTTTTGAATTTTGATAAAAAGCATTTTGTCGCCTTATGTTTTTTTTTTTGTTTAAAAATGTCCACGCACGCCCTTGTTTAGTTTGCCTCAATGATAATCCGCCTCTGCCACCGAGGTTATTATCTGGACCGAAGAACTTTTCCACCATACCTGTACACCGAATTTAGTACTTGATATACGGTAATCAACATACTGACCGCTCAAGCGGGCGTTATGTGAAATTCACGCCATGTTCTAAGGAACAGATGGCGCTGTTGTCGCTACAATAAGTGTTGCTTCGAACAGTTAAGAAATCCACCGCTTAAAACAAGATATTGGCGGAACTAATGTGCGCAGACACGTTTAAAGAAGCCAGATAAAACGGCTAATAATAATAAGAAATTCACAGTTCTCTTTAACTAAGAGTATATGTTTGATAGCGACATCCATCGCTTAGGATATTCTAAATATTATTAAAATCCATAAAAAACTAGAAAATATCAATTAGAAACAAATTTCTAGTAAACAATTATTTGGAAAGATTCGTCTGGCATAGCTATCATTGTAGTCGATAGAGCGTGTATCTAAAAATCACTTCATCAAAAACTAGAGAAGATTGAAGTTATATATTTGCTATAGTGTTAAGACTACATTTATAGCACATATTTATCGAACTATAAGCCACCAAATTTCTTTTTGCAACACAATTATCTAAAATGTTATTGTTTGTTTTCTAGTATTTTAAAAGCACGTCTGTTTTATAGCACTTTCTGATGATTTTACACGAGAAACAATCATGCGTTTCAAATTTCTAATGCATACAACGACATAATGCAGCGATTTTTAAACATAAAAATTTGTTGTTTAATCGCTATTTTTATAAGACTTAATTGAGTATTTGTAATAACAAAAAATGTCACCATATTTTCTAAAATACAGCTACTTAAAGTAAAAAAAGTTTTAAATTGTACTTAATTAAGATATGATCGAATCTGTGCAATTCAATATTGATAGCTTTAACTAGGTATTGTAGATATCTTCAAGTCTATTTCTTAGTCTGAAGTCAACCTACAAGATATCTTTAAATCTGTGTTTAGAGCTCTGTAAAACCACTCTCTTAAGGTGGACGGTCCAAGGCAATTTTCATAAAGTAGAACTTTTAGAACTACTAAAGATCGATCACAGATATAAATCATAGATTTACATCAATTATCTGATCTGTGAATTCAACTGAAAGCAGCTTAAACCGCCCTAAAATGCAACTTAAATTTAAGTTTGGTGCTTCTCAGAATACCAAAATTGTGTGCTTCGAAGAATAAGTGTCAATGTGTCAACAAATTTATATGTCAGATGATTTGGCAATTTTTTTTTTATTATATCCGTAAGGTTGGCAATGTGATTAGTTTTCCTTAAACAAGGTGTGGGAGATTGATCACTACAAAAAATACAAAGTATTATTTGAAAATGTGGTACATAAACTGTCAATAGGAAAGATTGGTCTATGGTTATCGTGTATTCAACAGCACATTAGTCGTTCTTAAATTGGTAAATGAGGCGCTTGAAAAAAGCCAAAAGTGTGAAATGGCCCTTAAAGGCTCCACCAGACCGGAAACGGGGTCTTTAAGGGGTCGCCATGCCAAAAGTGGAGCCTTAAAGACTTATGGATAATATTGCATCTTGGTCTTTTTATAGATATCATCATCATATATATAAAAAGAGAAGTCCTGACTGACTCACTCATTCACTGACTCATCAACGCACAGCCCAAATCCTTGGACCTAGAAAGCTGATATTTTGCGCAGAGCTTCCCTCTGTAATGTAAACAAGGAATAAGAAAGGATTTTATAGCACACCGTGCGTAAAATGACCGCTTTACGCACGCGCAGCAGTTGTCTCAACCACAATTCAAGACAATCACAAACGTTATAAAATACAATCGGTCCGTTTCACATTTTTAAAATTTTGTCTGGTAAATTAAGTATGATTTATAGCACACCGTGCGTAAAATGACATTTTCATTTCGGCATTTTCCGCACTTGTGCTATAAAAAATTATACGAAACTCGTGCGAGAAACTTTTTCTCGACTCGCGTGATTGCAGCACTCGCCTTCGGCTCGTGCCGCAAACTCACACTCGTCAGAAAACGTTTCATCGCTCTCGTATCGTAATGTACTATTTCGAAATTCCACCTCTAAGGGGGTCCAGAGTTTGTATGGGGAAACAAGATTAGTTAGACTATTTTATTCGAGACTTCACAGGAGTACTCCTATCCATAAATGAGTAAACATGACATGTGTTTCAGTTTTTTTCAGAATTCAACCCCAAGGGGAAATGGGGTGACAAAGTCTGTAATAATCATAATTAAATACTTTTTTACTACAAATAGTAGTACACAAAAACTAAATTAACGCGGGCGAAGCCGCGGGCAATAGCTAGTCTAAAATAAAACCATAATGCACCTTTTAAATTCGTATCATTACGACAACCTGCAGTGCCTCGTGCTATAGGTAAAACATCTTAATTTCAGATTGAACTTAACAATATTGCTGGCAATAACAATGGGGAAATCACATCGGTAGACTTGGAGATGATGAAGGAACAAGTGACGTTGTGGCGGGTGATCCTCCACAGACTGCCTACTGACACTCTGCCAATCAACACCATGTCATCAGGTAAATGTATATCGTTAAGACTTTGAGAGTGTGAAGAAAATCGTAGGGGATAAGTTTCTTGTATTAGTTGGTTTGAAATCAGCTGATTAAGCGCTGGGTTTTGAAAACTAATTGAGATAAGTATAAGGATAGATTTTTATGGTTTTGCCCCAGAATAACACAGAAACATAAAGGATTTAATTCTTGGAAGGAAGCTCGCCAGTGATCCGGTTTTGGGCGAAATATCGCCCAATCCAAGACGGGGTCGCCACCCACTACTACCCAGCACAATTGCACTTTTCTTAATATAATTATACAGCTTTGAGAGACTTTCAAACTTATCAAAGTTATTTTTCTTCGCATTAGATTGTGCGCGCGGTGGAGCGGAAGTAGTGTCCATTTTTCTTTTAATTTCCCACCAGGGTTCGCAGGATGCGTTGCTATTGGTCAGCCACGCACGAATCAGGAGCGTAAAGGTTGGGGTAAAGAGTCGAGGATATTTGGAACGCACTAGGTGTACAAAGGACAAAGGATAGTCACAGTGTTATTTTAACAAATTCGGAAAACCTTACCTATTTAAATTTGCCACTTAATTTGGCGCAATCATCAGCTACGGAAGGATTTCAGGAAATTTCCATGGGATCGAGAGAAACGGGATCCCCGCGGGCATTTTTTGATGCAAAATTTAGTTACGCTTGTCCACTACCGCGCCTGATGGAAAGTGTCGATGAGACCCAGCATGAAGAGCGCTCGCCCAGGATGTGGGAGGGTAAACGTAGGTGAGGTGTTTATCAGTTTGTCCAGGACTTCTGCAAAATCGGTTACGGTCGAATGATTGATACAAGGCAACTACCTACGAGTTTCGGAATTATCTCGACTCTTTTGCGTGCAGTCAGGCTATTGTATTTTTATTATTAACTTGATAATTTGTATATCGCTGTATATGCATTATTTATCACCACAGATAATATAAACATATATTTATACGAATCAATAATTAGATGAAATACTTTATATTATAAAATTATACAGTTTAAGATATATTTCGGGTCCGACCTGGATCCGGCATCAGTTAAATATACTAATAATATAAATGGGTATTGACAACACGCATAGACATTAGCATTAGCGCATAGATAAAATATGTATTGGAACTATTTATAAAAACTATTTACAATCGAGCTTCGATTTCGATAATGAGGTGATGATGATGATGATGATGATGACGATAATGATGCTGGTGATGGTGATGGTGATGATGATGGTAATGAGGGGGTAGGTAATTTGGGTCATCAATGTTGTTTATTGAGGCCATCTCCGTAATGCGCACCAAGAGACCATATAAACGAGGACTCCCATGTCCTAAGCTGTATGTCGGTTAAGGGGGGATGAAATGACTTTATGATTCTGACGGTGAAGCACTGATCGAATGTTAGGTTGTGTAGGCGTGTGTGTGTAGGAATGGGTGGAATGTTGTTTTGTATGGATGATGTGTGTCGGTGTTGATTTATGCGTATGTGTAGTGGATTTTTGGTTTCTCCTATATAGAATGCCGGACAGTGCCGGCAGATAATATAAATATCACTGTACAGTCACTATACTGTTAGTGAAATAAATTAAAATATTGTGTCGTATTTTATGGGTATTTTATTGTTCCAGGTGCTCCAGTTACAATATGTAATGGCACAAATAATAGTCAGATTAAAGCAATAGAAGATGTTCCGCGTGTTGAAGCTCTTCATGAAGTCAACGATTATATTTCAAAGCAACAGACAACAAAGGAGATTGAAGAAAACATTTCAAATAAAGATGAAGTCATTAATAAAACAAAAACTTTCAAAATATCGGAGCATAAAAAAAGGGTTTCCATAAGTTTTATTTGTGATCATTGCAAGCAACAATTTTACACGAAAATGAAATTGCAACAGCATATTATGTCCATTCATTACAAAGATTCAGAAGTAAATCTCACATGTCAAACTTGTAACTACAGAGGTGTTACAGTTCAAGCGTTAGAAAAACATTCAAGACTCCACGATGAAGAAAGACATTTTAAAAATAATTCGAGTACGTACAAATTTAGCAGTAACCGCGACTATGCAAGTAGCATTAGTAGTAATTTGAAGATACATATGAGAAAACACACGGGAGAGACATATAAATGTGACCTGTGTGACTATGCGAGTAGATATAGCAATCATTTTAAGATACACATGAGAAAACATACGGGAGAGAAGCCGTATAAATGTGCCTTGTGCGACTTTGCGAGTAGCCGGAGCCGGAGTGATTTGAACAGACATATTATGAGAAAACACACGTACACGGAAGGGAAGCTATGTAAGTGTGATTTCTGCGATTATACGAGTAGCTGGAGCGATAATTTAAAGAATCATATGAGAATACACACGGGATTGAAGGCATTTAAGTGTGACTTTTGCGATTATGCGAGTAGCCGAAACGGTAATTTAAAGGTACATATAAGAACACACACGGGAGAGAAGCCACATAAGTGTGACGTGTGCAATTATGCGAGTAGCCGGAGCAATAGTTTAAAGAACCATATGAGAAAACACACGGGAGAGAAGCCGCACAAATGTGGCCTGTGCGACTATGTGAGTAGTTATAGCAGTGATTTTAAGAGACACATGAGAAAACATACGGGAGAGAAGCCGTACGAATGTGGCCTGTGCGACTATGTGAGTAGATATAGCAGTGACTTTAAGAGACACATGAGAAAACATACGGGAGAGAAGCCGTACGAATGTGGCCTGTGCGACTATGTGAGTAGATATAGCAGTGACTTTAAGAGACACATGAGAAAACATACGGGAGAGAAGCCGTACTAATGTGACCTGTGTGACTACGCGAGTAGATATAGCAGTGAATTTAAGATACACATGAGAAAACACACGGGAGAAAAGCCGTACAAATGTGACTTGTGCGACTATGGGAGTAGCCGGAGCCGGAGTTATTTGAAGAAACATATGAGAATACACACTTACACGGGAGGGAAGCCATATAAGTGAGACTTGTGCGGTGATGCGATTAGCCGGAGCGATAATTTAAAGAAACATATGATAATACACATGGGATTGTAGCCATAATTTGGACTTTTGTGATCATGCTAGTAGCCAGAGCGATAATTTAAAGATACATATGTGAACTTATACGGAAGAGAAGCCATATAAGTGTGACTTGTGTGATTATGGGAGTAGCCTGAGTGATAATTTAAATATACATAGAACCACACAGGAGAGAAGCCATATAAGTGTAACTTGTGCGATTATGAGACTCGCGATAGCCGTAATTTGAATAAACATATGGGGACACACTATAAAGCTCATAAAAAATTCACAGAGGGTAATACATTTTACATCACACTCACGCCACTCCCAGAGGGGTAGGCAGAGAATGTTGAAATAAAAATGTATTATGTAATAACTGTAATTTAAGTACGTAAATCTTGTATCTCTTCATTTAACTAAAGTATAGGCGTTACCATGTAACTTTATACACATTTTTTTTTAACAAAATTAAAAAAGAAATACATCGTAGCAAGACTAATCGAATGGGCGAAGTTAGACATATATTTATTATGTGTTCCGTTTGACGTCTGAAGTCCATTATGAGAGTACGTCGTTCCTTTCCGAATACAGCCGCTAGATGTCGCTAGTTTCCGTCACGTGACCCGCTGTTTTACCCAGAGTACCTGTCAACAGTCGCAAAGAACCCACAAGCCGCCATATTCTTCGTCATTGTTGCGTCGTTTTTCGAACCGTTCGCAGCTTGCTAGTTTATCGCGAAATAATAATCTTTTTGAGTTACCCTCTTTCGAATTTTCGAGAATAAAGTAGAAAATTCTGTTAAGATTTTAGTTTTCCGTCCGTGTTTATTCGTTTATAATTGGATAACGACATTGAAAGTGTAGCCGCGCGTCGAATACATCGAGAAAGAGACGAGCGAGTTTCTTCAGATCAAGTTCAAGAAACGAGTCTTTGAAGCACATCGAGCGCCGAGGGAGATGCATGCCATGACGCACTGCCATGCAAAGGCAGGCACCGCCCTGCCGCCGCTGTCCCGTAAGGCGTGCACTGCACCACTTTACTCGGATCAGAACTGGATCGGAGGTTTGACATTTTTCCAGCGCCTGGTGAGTCTTGTCAACTATATTTTGAGTGCAAATCATGGATCGACATAATAATCTCGTCGCACCCATGCCCTTTCATACCGATAACGTGCATCCAGGGGCCAAGCCCCGCCGGCGCTGCGTACCCATATCAAAAGAAAATGTTTTCTTGCAACTTCCATTCTGACACTTTTGCCGGATGTAGAAAATATCGCGAATCTCACGGTAATGTTTAAACAACCTTCTGTAAAGAAAAAATCTCGATCAAGTCGCTAAAATCACGTCCTTGCAACGTTTCGACTCGATGGATATGAATTTTCAGAGGCTCAGAAAAAGTATGTCGCGTTTCTAGGGTTCATGGAACAGAAATTGATCGAGGCATTGTAACGTTTTGAAAAATTCTTCCCTGGGTTGATTATAAATGACACGTTGTTGTGCCGCTTGATTTAACACCTTTATGGCGCAGGATAAGTTCGTGAACAGACTCTATTCATCGTTTTTCGTCTTTAGCTAACTCTGAAAGACCACTACCTCAATTTACGAAAAACAGATTTTGAATTTAAAACCGTAGCACTTTATATTCTGCAAATTATTTGTGGGAAAGGTGCTGAAGTTTTAAAAATAAATCTAGCGGTGAGGCCCTCAGGCCCACTACTTCTGCTTATCAAGATATGTAAGTAGTTTTGGCCTCTTTCAACGTAAAGAAGGCGGTTATTGTTAAAAGAAACTTGAAGAGTCTTCAAAAAGAAGAGGGAGGGGAAAAATGATGTGGAAAAAGATGACATAGTTATTCCCCAAACGCATGTTCTATAAATGATAATGGGTTGAATCCTCTTCAATCAGACACTATCGTGGATTTAACCCACAATAGATGTAATGATGAAATAACAAACCCCGGTATCATTACTGATAAAATCAAAAAATTGTTTAATTTTACCCACCGTCGCTGAATATTATATTCGCAAGTTAGCACTTTTTAATCTGATAGTCTTGAATCAAAACCTATACATGACATTCAAACATTTTTACCTGTTCACCGCCGCAAGATTGGACGAACATTGATAACACACATCGAATTTGTATTTGTCAATCCACCTAGCTGCCGGCTGTTGGTCCCTCAGGCAGGCGCAACGCCTCCTAGGGTATTTCAACTTTGCAACCTTCATCACCCACCGGGGAAGGTTGCATTGCCGTGCACTTCACATCGAGTTTCTGGGAATAGCTTGGGACACACAAACCAACTAAGAGTCCCTGCGCCCAGACAAGACAAACAAAATTCGTCAGTATTTATCAACCCACCTAGCTGCCGGCTGTTGGTCCCTCAGGCAGGCGCAACGCCTCCTAGGGTATTTCAACTTTGCAACCTTCATCACCCACCGGGGAAGGTTGCATTGCCGTGCACTTCACATCGAGTTTCTGGGAATAGCTTGGGACACACAAACCAACTAAGAGTCCCTGCGCCCAGACAAGACAAACAAAATTCGTCAGTATTTATCAACCCACCTAGCTGCTGGCTGTTGGTCCCTTAGGCAGGCGCAACGCCTCCTAAGTAATTTCAACTTTGCAACCTTCATCACCCACTGGGGAAGGTTGCATGGCCGTGCACTTCAAATCGAATTTCTGGGAATAACTTGGGACACACAAACCAACTCAAAGTCCCTGCCCCCAGACAAGACAAACAGAATTCGTCAGTATTTGTCAACCTGCCTAGCTGCTGGCAGTTGGTCATTCAGGCAGGCGCAACGCCTCCTAGGATATTTCAACTTCGCAACTTTCATCACTCACTGGGGAAGGTTGCATTGCCATACACTTCAGCAGGACTGCAATATCAAAGAGCTCCCATTTCTATTCGGAGGAAGCACGCCTTGAACTGAAATGGTGCTCAGAAAACATGAGCCGAGTAATGGAAATCCACCTTGGGGCATTACCAACGACCTACATTATAACTATAACGGACGCATCCAATGTTTAATTGGGAGTTTTACTGGACAACAAGATGATACAGGGCACGGGGAATCATCAACGTAGGAGGTGGCGTTGCAATGCGAAAGAAATGTACGTCATAATACTCGTAGCTACGATTTCGGCAGAGGCGTTGTCAGTAGTTGGATAGGTGAAGCCTGGTGATACCACGTGTCGTTGGTTTCATTTCAAAATTATTCTTTAGAGCGACAAGACCGCAATCGCTTACATAAAGAAAGAAAGCGGAACTCTGTACAAAGTTCTGTTGTAGTTGACAAGACTGCTACTGAATCTGGCGGACAATCTTTAATTTTGTACAATTCACTCACCAACTTTCGGGAATGTACAACATGGAAGGCGACCGACTCCCGCGTTATCGTGCATGTACCGAGAGGCACCTTATGGACGAAGCGAAGCCAGCGTAGCGAATATTCAAACTCTTGCGCACCCTGACATAGGCCAATTCGCATCACGTACCACCTATGTCGTTCCAGATCATGCTAGTCTTGACTTATCCCTTATACCGACTGAGACTAAATGCTAGGTACTCCCCCCCTACCAAGTAATAGACTTGAACGCCTGTTATCACGATGCTTTCTTTAGGTTGGCTGTTTCATCCACCTTGCTTGCTAACTCAAATACTATAACAGTTTAACTCAGAGTCAGGCCGTTACATAACAGTAGCAACCGAGTGAAAGAAACCCTTTTGGCGGCCAGATCGGCAGAACCGAACCTTGACAGGCCCGATAAAGATCAGAGACCTGAAAAGCATTTGTATGGCCACGATGACGAGACGTCTTCCAGCTCAGATCTACAACCGTGGCCGAGCCACCAGCTGGATGATTGGCTCATTTTGGATCGGAGTTTTAACAGTTAACTATTCCAAAAGCGAATTCTTTCTTAGTGTTGGCGAGTTTCAACTCCAGAAACAGATACGCCCATTTGAAATAAGTTGCTAAAATGGTGTAAATACTGCCAATTTTTGTAGACTCGAGCCGAATATCATATCCTTATAAGTATGCACAATAATATCTGGATGAAAATATCATTTTTGTTTTCGACAGAGATAAGCAGGTTCTCGCCTGATATACTATACATATTACTTACCAGATAAAACCTTTCTTTTGCACAAGTCTGTAATAGCTTCCATTTGTAAGACTGTTTGAAACATAGATATTTCTTCCAGCCACATTGTTAAGCACATTTTAATAGCAGTTCCGTTAGCTAAGCCATCATCATCGAAAGTATATATTTGGGATTGTAGAAAACTTATTAAGTACATTAAAGAGACCAACACTTTCATGTAAATAATTTTGATGTTAACACCAGGACATAGTTTAGAGTCCACGATTTGACTCCTTTGCATTGTAATCCAGACCATTTCATGAATATTGATTATTCTATTATCCTGCATCCTTCTTTTGGATCTAAAACAGATTCTGTCTGTATCACAACGCCAATTAAGCTGCACTTTATCAGCCTCTCCCGACCGCAATATTGAACCTATTTTTGGATGAGAACATTACTAAATCTCTCTAAAGATTTCAGAAGGTCAGTCACTAACTTGTTCGTCACTACTTGGGACCCTATCAGGCCACCTACACCAATCATAACTGGAGGTTGAGTCAAGTGCCTTCTGTCCAATGAAGGTATATAAGTTCAACCGGGAGTTGTAGATTAGCCGTGTCTGTCTTCCCTAAATTGGATGCAAATTCACCCAGTAAATAAGAAATTCTTGCTAAAGCAAATTCGCAAAAGAAATTACTTTGAAGAACCATAAACAGTTTATTAATTTTTACGTCAATGACATTTCTGCTAATAATCATAATATTTTGGAGAAGTTCTTGTCACAGTTTGTCTGAACTACTAATTACATTTTTTAGTTCAGGTTCAAGTGTCTATTTTTCTTGGTATTTTAAGTATGAAAAATATAGATTTTTACCTGTCATATTTTTGCGTTATTAGTACATGAAACATTACGATTTACAATCACATTGTTGCGTTCTATTTTACAAGCCACCAGGAGATAACAAACACATCTCTCATAATGGACTTCAGACGTCAAACGGAACACATAATATAAAAATTTTACCTTCCAATAAAATTGTTATTATGTTTCCTAAGACGTCTGAAGTCCAGACAATGTCTTCCTGGTGAACCATTATGAGCCGAACAATGACGAAGAATATGGCGGCTTGTGGGTTCTTTGCGACTGTTGACAGGTACTCTGGGTAAAACAGCGGGTCACGTGACGGAAACTAGCGACATCTAGCGGCTGTATTCGGAAAGGAACGACGTACTCTCATAATGGACTTCAGACGTCTTAGGAAACATAATAACAATTTTATTGGAAGGTAAAATTTTTATATTATATGTATTTAGGATATCAACAACAATATAATTTTAACATAAAACAACAAATAGAGATACAGATACAACCCCTTGAGCCAATAATAGATATCCACAAAATATTCAAATTTACCAAGTACAGAAACCAAGATTAAACGGACAGACACAATCCCATCAAAAACATTTCATGTAGACTAGGTCGCCAAGACTCACCAGCTCATAACGCTTTCACTGTTAAAAAGTTATCAGATTTCATGTAGAGCCAATTCCTTAACTCTACAAGACCTAACTCAATAAACCCTACATCTTGGTCAAAAAGGATGGCTTGGCCGTTTCATGAAACTATTGCATCACACTACATGGGAGTGTCTGTTTGACGGCCACGAAACGGCTAAGCCATACTTTTTGACCAAGATTTAGGGTTTGTAGAGTTCGGCCTTGTTGAGTTAAAGACTTGGCTTTTCATGAGATCTGATAACTTTTTAACAGTGAAAGCGTTATGAGCTTGTGAGTCTTGGCGACCTAGTTTACATGAAATGTTTTTGATGGGATTTCATTTCTTTTTGTAAGATTCTCTCCTTTTATTTTTTCAGGCTGCATTTCTTGCGCCTCTGCCATGCCTTTTTATAGCCCACTCCCTATCTTTGCCCCTTTTTCTTGTTGTCTTATTATTTGCAATAAGCGATAGATCAAGGCGGTACTTAGTTATTAAGCAATTATATTCAACTATGGCTGACTGTTGTGTTTTAATACTACCAAAGTCAATATTAATAAGGTGATCCCCTATGAAACCAGTCACCCTAAAAAGTGCTACATAAGTCTGTCTACAAGAAAACGTCGATGACCCGATATCAATGAGAGTATTATTTGAACGCAACCATCTCCCGCAATGTGAACTACACGATGGGGACCCCTACTTCTAGTGAAATTATATCCCAACCTATATTGTATTTTTAACCCTTAAATGCATCCTGTTGCCAACATATAACATATAACTTTATTTTTTATTTTTCTTGTGTAACTGTTTTTTTCTTACGTATATTTTTCTTGTGACTATTGTATGAAAAATAAGTACGGAATAAAATAAAAATATGTAAAATTTTGTTTTATTTGCTTTTTTGAAATGTATACAAATATAATTTTGCAGTTGTAAAAAAAATGGTCCCAATCTGGAAATAAGAGGTCGCGAAAAAAAAACATGAAAACTTCATGCTTTTGTTTTATTAAGGGCCTGTTTCACCACTTCCAGATAAGTGCCTGATAGTTATATGTGACATATAACGCATACAAAATGTGTTCCATTTTTAAACTTATCTTCTGGATATCACTTATCTGGAAGTGGTGAAACAGGCCCTAAATTGGATTTTTGTAAACTGGTGTCAAATGACTTAACTGATAAAAAACAAAAATGAAAAATAAACAATTTTTTATACTAATTTGAAAAAAATGTCTTTGATTTTATACCATTTTATCCCCTTAAAAACGAAAAAAAATGTTTTATTTTTCCCATAATTCTGGATCACTTCTCTATCACTTATCCCACTTTCTTTAAAAAAAAAACATGCATTTATAAGTAGGAATACCGGTACCCTGTCGTTTACCTAGAAATAGCGGTGTATTAGGCTTATTTAATGGATAATGTAGAAGTATTTTTTTAACGTAAAAACCAATAAATCTAAGAAGTGCCGAACCTAACCCTTTAATTAAGTACCTATCTAATAAATACACACCAGAAACTCGAATATTATTTATTTAGGCTACGTTTCAAAACGTGTGATCTTCGTGCGAAATTTCACTCGTTTTTAAGAAAGAGACAAAGCTATATACTAGAAAGAGAATGAAAGATCTGGTTTTGAAACGCTTGCGAGTGATTCCCGTGAGAAAAGCGTTTTGAAACGGTCTGGAGTGACACACGTCAAGTAAATACATAACCTCAAATCAAAATAAATAAATTAAGTAAAGTACCTAAATACCTATTGCTTTTAATATGGATGGCATTGCAACCTTTGCATTTGCAAGCCATAATCCTGTCGAAGCAGTTTCGAAACATTTTCCCGTATTCGTACGGAAATGTTGAATTCTATTTTCAAAAATTGTCCGAATCCCGAGAAAACTCCGAAATGACAACTGTAAGGGATTTGAATAATAAAAACTACCGAAATTTTAGTTAAACAAAGACTAAAGGTGCACATCGAACAAGCTTCCATCGAAGTCTACGAGAGTCTGCAAAAACTAAACTACCGTCTACCGGCCAATATTATTATAAAAGTAAATTCGTTGTGCACCCGCTAATTGTCGCCTTTAATTATTAAACAAAATGATAGATGGCAGCACTTGTGCATAAACTAAAATTTAAATAAGTATATTGACCAAAAAACTATATATATCTAAAAACATATACCTATACATATCCACATATGCGTCGCCTACAATTCCGCCCCCTTAGTGCTGACAAGTGACGTCAGAGTCAGCACTACAATCGACTGGATTTAGTAGAGCGACGCGGGTCGCCGGACGTCGAAGTAACCCAGTACGAGTGCGCACATCTACAATACGTACGCGACCATCCCTACCTGCGTGCGTCGCACTCACTACTCCGTGACGCCAACTACCACGATCAAGTTTAGGCTCGACTAAAATAACATAATCTCCAACTTCCAAAGCTCTCTCTTCAGTGGTCCACTTCTGTCTAGGCAATAGTGTCGGTAAATATTCTTTAACCCAGCGCCCCCAAAACATATCAGCCAACCGCTGCGCTATTCGCCATCGCTTTCTTAGACAGAGATCACTATTCTCGTATATGCCGAATGATGGACCGTTTGAAGAGGTTCCAATGAGAAAATGGTTTGGGGTCAAGGCTTCCGGGTAACTGGGATCCGCTGACACGTGAGTTATCGGTCGACTATTCACCAAAGCTTCGACCTCTGCAACGAACGTAGACAGAGTCTCGGGATGTGGTGCGCGCTCTTTAAGTGCTACTTTTAATGCGGTCTTTACCGTACGCACCATTCTCTCCCAGGCCCCTGCCATCTCTGGTGCTCCAGGAGGAATGAATCGCCACTCGATTCCTCTTATAGATCCGTCCTCTCGTAGCTTGGTTGCGTTAAGTGTCTCAACACTTCGTCTCAATTCCGTGTCGGCTGATCTCAAGTTAGTTCCGTTGTCAGAGTAGATAACAATCGGCGTTCCCCTACGTGATATCATTCTTCTTAAGGCCATAATAGTCGCGTCAGTCGTAAGACTATCTGTTAATTCAATATGGAGCGCACGAACTGTTAGGCATGTAAATAGTACACCGTACATCTTGTGTCTTCTTCGACCCACCGTGACTTCCATCGGGCCAAAAAAATCCATTCCAGTGAAACTGAAAGGGCGTCGATGATGCTGCAGACGTGCGGCTGGTAGGTCAGCCATACGCTGAGGCTTCGGTGTGGCACGGCGGTAGTGGCAAAACAAGCATCGCGCACCCACCGCTCGCACGGTGGGGCGGAGCTTTATCACCCAGTACTGCTGTCTAAGTTCGTTAACGACCATCTCATGAGCTCCATGAAGTGCACGTCTATGGTAGTACTCCACAAGTAAACGTGTAGTTCTGTGCTTCCCATCAAGAATGACAGGACGCATGGTCGTTGTGCTGATCCCTGCAGTCTTGTCGATGCGGCCTCCAACACGTAATAAGCCCTTTTCATCAATATAGGGAGTCAGCTTTGCTATACGGCTGCTTGACGGTAAACCTTTATTTTGTTCCAGGCATTGAATTTCAGTAGCAAACGAATCATGTTGACTTTTTTTAATCAGCAAGGTTTCTGCCTCCTTCATAAGGTCAACATCAACATGTGTCTTCTTACCTTGCTGTTTTCTGAATAACAATAGGATCCGAGCGGTACAGCGAAGTAGAACAGTCCAAGAAGATATGTTGTTTTCGTTTGGCAAAGAGAAGTGACGGTCAGAATCACGGGCTACCACAACGTTAATATTTCTTTCTTCACAGGCTGCCTCTTCCGTAATCTTCATGTTTTTGATGTCACGTGGCCATTTATCTTCAGTTAAGCGCAGAAAATCCGGACCCTGGAACCATACATCGGTAAATTTTAATGGTGGTGCATCTTCTCTCGTGGCTATATCGGCCACATTCAAGCTCGTAGGTACGTGTCGCCATTCAGACATATTTGAAAGCTCATCAATCTCACCGAGCCTGTGTGCGACATAAGGCTTGTAACTCCTGGGGTCACCACGTATCCATTGTAAAACCGTACTGGAGTCCGTCCAAAAATATCTTTTATCTGCTTGGAGGTCCTTCTGTTCGTTTTGCACGGTTTGAGCTAAGCGTGCGGCTATTAAGGATCCCTGTAACTCTAACCTAGGCACAGAAATTGGACGAAGTGGGGTCACCCTACTTTTGCTAGCAGCAAAAAACACAATAACATGACCGTCTGCTCGAGTTAACCGCCAAAATATTACAGTAGCCACTGCCTTAATTGACGCGTCACAAAATGCATGTAATTGAGTGTTAATTATAATCTCGCTATCAGGCGAGTTTGATATCTCGTTCAAGTAACACGGTGTCCACGTACCTGCATTTTTATACCACCTAGGTATACGTAACGTTTCCAATTGCTTCAGTTCATCGAGCCACTTCACCCAACGTGTATGCTCTTCTGGTCGGATGTGGCATTTCCAGTCTACACCACTGCGGTGTACGTTCTGAAGAAGAATTTTGCTTTTGATTAGGAATGGTGATAAAAAACCATGAATATCATAGACCGACATAATTATACTCAACATTTTAGCCTTCGTAGGGGGTTCTTCACCATCTAAAATTGACCTCGGTACACGGCTAAAACATACTTTAAAACCAAATGTGTCATCTGCCGGATGCCACATCAATCCGAGAGTGCGCTCACTTGTATTCATAGCTCCGTCCTTAAACTGAACGGCAGACGGAGCAAGCGCTTCAGTCGGTATGTTCTCCAAAACCTGTTTGCTATTGCTCGACCATCGCCTAATCTCGAAACCACCACTCTTGTGTATAGCCGTGATATCGTGCACGAGTTTTATTGCGCTTTCCTCGTTACTACATGAATGTAAGCAGTCGTCCATATAATGGTTTTTCAGTATGGAATGAACGGCTTCCGGATATAAATCCTCATACTTTAATGCGTTTTTATTTTTAACATATTGTGCAATAAAGGGTGAGCATGTCGCGCCAAAAACTAAACTTTGCATCGCGCAATGTTTTATCGGAGTATCAGATGACTCACGCCACAAGAATCTCAAAACATGTTGGTCTTCAGGACGAATTTTTATTCGTAAAAACATGTCCTTAATGTCTCCGATAACAACTATTTTATTCTAAATATTATTAGAGTGCAATACAAACTAGAAAATATCAATCAGAAACAAACCCAAAGACAAGAATATGAAAAAATTCCCCGGGCCAGGATTCGAACCTGCGACCTCTTGTTATCAAGACAAGCGCGCTACCAATTGCGCCACCGAGGTTCCTACCCGGACCGGTGAATTCTTCCATCATACTTGTCCACTGTTATTTTTGCTTCTGCTTGATATACTAGCTTGTACAACACATATAGAACGCTCACGAGGGCGTTATTTATATTTAGAGTATTCATAGCGATGGATTTCGCAAAATAAACATAAACTATTTTATTCTCGCGAAATCTGAGCATTATCCCAAATAATGAATTATAAAGGTCGGGTCCCGTAAGTAGAAATTGGTTAAGGCACATACCTTCGACTTGTCCTTTTGCGTCGAATAGTAGCCTCAGTTTATCAGGCTTGTTTGGATTTTGGACACCGAAATGAGGAAGATACCAGATATGAGCAGCTTTAAGCTCGTTCTCGGTGAGTACCCGCGCGTAGCCGTCATGAAACAGCTTGCTCATTTCCATCGCATACCTGTGTGCGTAGGCGTCATCTTTCTGAAACTTTTTGAACAAAGTATGTAGCCGCGATAGTGCATAATCGTAGGAATCAGGTAATACAAAATCGTCCTTTGTAAAGGGTAAACCAACTTCCCACTGATCCCCAATCTGTCGTAAAGTATCGTCTAGGATTTGTGTTGCCCGTAAATGAGCCTTATTCTCTCGGCATAAAGTCGATATTCCTATGGAGTCCAATGTGAAAGAGTTTTTAATTAGGTCATTCAATGTAGATAAATCCGCGGAATCTTTATCAGAATGAGCGAGATGGAAAACATGTTTACTTACGTCAGTTTCGGAGTGAGTGCGAGCACAATAGCCATGGATGGTCCATCCTAGGCGGCAAAGAGTTGCATACGGCACATTTTTGTTACCATGAATTACCTCAAGCGGCGCTAAAAGAAAGTAATTATCTTCACCGATCAATAATCGCGGAACTATACGTTCTTTACAAACACGGTCCTTTATACCTAACAAATGTTTACAATTAATGTTGTTGATTACAGACAAGTTTTGCATTGGTAGGTTTAACTGAGACACTTTACGTAACTTAATGTTGTGATTCACTTTGTCCTCGCCGGATATTTGCACTGACACTTTTGGGGCATCGGATTGAAACACTTCTAGACCGAATGCGTCTATAAACTTTATGGCACTCGATTGTTCAGCTGTCAGCCCTAATTCATTCGCTAATTCTGCGTCCAGGATAGACACTGACGCTGCATCGTCCAAAAGGGCGTATGTTGACACCGAACCGTTGGGTCCGCACAAATTCACTGCCACTACTTTCAACATGACGTCACCCGAGGGTGCAGACGACACGTCATAGTTCGACGCGATGTGCGCTACTGTAGAAGTGGGTAATCACTCCTTCTCGGCAAAACGAAACGAAACTAGCTATTAGTTTTTTTTCACGGGTATTGAAACGCTTGAATTTCAGAAACTATTGATTTCTTAATAACCGTTGACGGACTGATGTAACCGTTTGCAATATTGACGTTAAGGTGATAAGGTGACGGTTTTTATTGCTACACATATAGTTACACATGATATTATCAACAAATGAACTTTCCTTCATACTTTTTTTCCAGGCTTAGGACTGGCTTCATTATTATCGGCTAATTCATCATTTAAAACATCAATTACGTGTAATTGTTTAAAATTGCTACCGACATAATTGAAAACAATGCAGGCGTATTTCGAAGTTCATCTGATTTCTTTGTACATTATTTATATTATTTACATGGTTTTATGTACATAAGTGCTCATTCAAACCTTTTTGGGTCCAAATTGACATTGATAAAAGTTAGCTGTCTAACTTTGGACGACATGAGCCGCGTACGCCGGTCATTAATTATTAGTCCCGTTTTACTAAAAATAAAATGATAATTTTATTTTAAATTATAATTAATATAAATATTTCCGCAAAACTAAAGTCTAAAAATAGAACAAACATTTTGTGTCATTTGGATGGAGTTCAAGGCCAAAGTTCAGGTGTTATTTACTAATTAATCAATCAAAAAATGCATTTAAACATAAGACAATAAGAGATAAAATCACGACTTGTATTATATTTGAGAATACGAGAAAGTTTCATGAAACCGTTCATACATAAGTATCCTAATACCATAACAATAAAGGTGAATGTCAAGAATTACCTGGACCTGAGTGTGTGGTATGGCACGCACGTGCAGTAAATTTCGTCCAAAACGATTAGATAAATGAGTAAACCAATAATCGCCTCTGCCACAAGGTAATAAAGTCTTTCCTTTCGTCTAATTACTTGGACATTTAATGCAATGACGCAACCAACATCGTTCGCTCTCTTTATTTCACTCAATCGGATGGTCAGTGTGATTCGGGAGAAATCGGATGATATCGGTAGTTTTCGTTTCACGTCGTGATGACGTAGAGGGTGAGTGAGTATTGCATGTATCGAGAATTCAAGAACGAGCGAGTCGAGCGTTTTACGCATTTCACAGTTTCACTGTTTCAATAGTTTTCGTGCGACTCAGACAACGTTTCTCGTTTTTGCATCCTTCACGCGTTCTAATAACTATTGACGTTTCGGAAAACTCACTCCTACGCTACTGTGCTGTGTGACGAAGATTGAGCCGGCTCCCGCCCCTGACCTTGATTGTCATCAGCTGATGGTTCGGAAACAGGTTTCTTCCAATGTAGAAGACGGTGGTGTGCAAGCCCGCATTCATCTATATCGCACACAGGCGCAGGGCATGTCCTTTTATCGTGACGAGTAATCATGCAACAATAACATAATTTGTGCATTTTTATGAAGTTCCATTTATCTCTTCGCATGGCCCTTTTGAATATACGACAATCTGGTAATAAATGACTTTCCTTTTTGCAAAATTTGCACAATTTATCTGTTTTATTTACTTCAACACTTGTTGTTGCAAGAACCGGTCGAATACGATGTTTGTTATCATCAGATCGTTTAAATGGGTAATAATCGGATTTCTTTTGTTCTGGCGGTTGACTTACACCGACGATAGAAAGCATTTCAGCCTCATGTTTTAGGAATGCGGCAAGTAATTCGAGTTTTGATTGACCTTGTAACAACTTTGTGTAGGCATAATCAGTCCACTTGCTAATTAGAGTGCTCGGTAGCTTAGACATCAGAGCTGTAGCGAGTTCGGGACTGCGTAGGTAATCATCTTGTTTTAGTGCTCGGATTGTTGCGATGCAATTATTTACTTTTATTGAAAAGTTAAACAAATCATGCTGATAGAAAATTGGCAATGGAGGAAGCTTCTTTAGCTGTGTAGTGATATTTTGTATAATAATATCAGATCGGCCAAACCTTAATTGCAGAGCCTCCATCACGTCAGCCGGTGTAGTGTTGCCAATGAGCAGGTCCGTCACGGCTTCCATGGCATCGCCGCGTAATGCCTTTCGTAGTCGCCACAAGTTTTCAATATCGCTAAATTGGCACACGCGAGATGACTCTTCATAAGCACTTTTAAAATGTAGCCACTCAACACAGTCACCACTGAAATTGGGCAGATCACGAGGTGTAGCTATGCGGGTCAGGAAACGATTGTCTTGCTTAGATGAAGAGTTCAGCATAAGATCCTTCAGCTCATGTGCAAGTTGCCGGATGCTATTTACAGGGTCCTCAGCATGTTGTAAAGGAGGTTCACAATATATAGCTGCGGGTGCTGCCTTGGACTGATCAGAAGCGTGCGTGGTAGCAGCGTGGCTATGATCCAGCCATTCCACGACGTTTGATTTCACTTGGTCATCAATCATTGAGCTGCACTTGCTGCCGTCATCTGAAGGTACCTTCTCAGCTTCGATTATCGCAAGGTTAGCCTCCAAGCGTTTGTCAATTAGCTCCATCTGGATTTTCGCTTTAGCCTCAGCAGCTTCTAGTTCTAATTGTTTCCGTCGTGCTGCTGATGACGTCGTGGATCTCTTTGATTTCGATGAAACTGTTTGTGTCGTCTTTTTTATGGGGACAATAGGTTCGACGACGTTAGAAGATTCTTTAATTAGTTGAAGCTTCAGCTCTTCCTTGTCTCGGACATGGTGTGCTTTTCTTTGTTTAGCTGGTCGTACTGCCGGCGGGTTAAAACCTTACGTGGCGGTGTTGAAAACATCCGTGCTGGAGTAGATCCGTGCTCGAAGACCAAACTTTGTAAGGGATCAAACTTTGTAAGGGATTTGAATAATAAAAACTACCGAAATTTTAGTTAAACAAAGACTAAAGGTGCACATCGAACAAGCTTCCATCGAAGTCTACGAGAGTCTGCAAAAACTAAACTACCGTCTACCGGCCAATATTATTATAAAAGTAAATTCGTTGTGCACCCGCTAATTGTCGCCTTTAATTATTAAACAAAATGATAGATGGCAGCACTTGTGCATAAACTAAAATTTAAATAAGTATATTGACCAAAAAACTATATATATCTAAAAACATATACCTATACATATCCACATATGCGTCGCCTACAACAACTGTCAGGCGAATTTTAACGGTACCCAAACAGAGTTAGAAATCGCACTTGTCAGTGCAATATTCACATTTCCCGAAAGCGTTTCTAAACACTTAGCGCAACTGTCAGGTAACAGTTCGTTTACCCTCGGTTTCACTCGGGTCGATTTTTGAACGATGCAGGGTAAAATTCGCATCGCTCCGAGTGATAATCACACGTTACGAAACGTACCCTAAGTAATCCATCCACCCATCAGCCTAGTTCGTCCACTGCTGGACATAAGCCTTTCCAGGACTTTGCCACTCCCGGCGGTCATCCTGCAAGAATTGCCCATACTCACACGCTGGGCAGGCGGGTTGGTGAGCGCGGTGCCAGAACCCTCGCACCAGTGACGCTGCTGCCTGTCACTAGTCTGTTCCATATAAGGTCCGGCTATTAGGGATGAATATACCACCATCCAACGGTCCCAGGCATGGTGGGCCTCCTAGTTTTTTGCCTGTGAGCTGTCCTCTTACTCTCCCCCGAATTACTTCGAGGGGGTCTCCAAGTAAGATGGTGGTACTTCCACAGTCGAGCCCGGCGTCAGTTCTACCACCTGTAAACATTTATTTAGTAAGCAATATTTATTCTCGTTAATGTTTATCTGCGCGTGCAATAACATGAGCAATTCTAATCTGGACAATTGCTTCCAATTCAGGCACAAGCAACCGGACCTTCGATTTTGACGGCGATGTCTAACTAACTAAACTTAAATTTCAAAACTTTCAATAAAATCAGTCAGCTACCAGAGTAGAATTACAATGGATCATAAGCCATTCACTTCATACTTTCGTAATCGATTTTAGCGATGTAATTCTATTTCGGACCGCAGGGTTAGTAACGACTTCAACGTATAGGGATAAGTTCACTTGAGTATTTGACGGGCAACTTGCAAGCGAGTTATATCGCGACACGTAGCGCCATCTACATTCGTCTGAAATAACTAAAAACTTGTCTCCGCGTCCGGAGAAGTCCGGGGCTGCGCAGTTTCAGCCGTTATAGATAGCCACTGATAGTTACTGGATTACTAATTTTCCAGAATACCTTTCTGTTACTATGGCCTCTAACACGGCAAATAATAAAATAAAAATTTCTAGGACTTTGGAAGTTAGGAATATATTTTTACTAATACAGAACCGGACCCCCCTTAAGAGGGGTATAAGGGTCAACGTTACAGATTTCTTAATTTGTTTGTTGTTTTTGTGCTAATCCTAGCCTGCATACTAAATTTCAGCTTTCTAGGACTTCAGGAACTTTTGAATTAAAATTTTTATTGAATACAGAACCAAGCTCCCCTTAAGAGGGGTTGGAGGATGAAAGTTACAGATTTCTTAATTTTCTTGTTGTTTGTGTGCTAGTCCTAACCTGCATACCAAATTTCAGCTTTCTAGGGCTTCAGGAAGTACCCTAGATGTTTTGATGATCATCAGTGAGTGAGTGACAAAATCGACGTATTTTAGGTAAGTATTAATAAAATTAAAAGTATAAAATCTATACGAATGAAACTTATCGTATTTAATAAGACTGCTTTTTACATCGTATCTTGAGAATTTAGTATCTCTAGTGTTATCCAGACCGAAGCTACGAGAGTTCGAAAATATGACTAAATGGTTCGAGAAAAGGTACGTACGTAGTGCACCGCTTCCTTTTAGGCTGAGAAATGAGTGCTCTCTAAGGGTATGTGGATGGAAAAGTCGAAAGCAGGGTCTTTGACTTAAGAACTTTGTTTGAACTAGTTAAGAAATAAACATACTAAAAGTCCTTATCCCTCCGAGTCGAGCCCGAGGGGGGGGGGGGGGGGCACAAAGAAGATCCCGTTTTTTGGTTTTTTGCTTACATCTCAACAACAGCTGGTTCTATAGACTTGAAATTTTGCATATAGATACCTTATATAGTGAAGGCGTCCACTAAGAAAGGATTTTTCAAAACACACCCCCTAAGGGGGTGAAACGGGTGTCCAAAGTTTGTATGGGGAAACAAAATTATTTAGACTATTTTATTCGAGACTTCACAGGAGTACTCTTATCTATAAATGTGTTTCAAGTTTTTTCAGAATTCAACCCCTAAAAGGAGGAAATGGGGTAAAAATTTTGAAAATCAACATGGGTATCGTTTGAATGGTTTATCGGGTCGCTGATTACGAAAACAACAACGATTTTAAAATCCAACGTGGTTGACGTGAAAAAGGCTTTGAAATTCGACCATTTTTCGAAGCTCATAGCTAGGCAAATATTGGAGATAGATAAAAAGTGTGAAAGTTAAAGTTGTAGAAAATTTTATCAGCTTTCATTATGTAGTAAAACAAAATTTCGTACAATGCACGGTTTTCGAGATGTAAGCAAAAAACCAAAAAACGGGATCTTCTTTGTGCCCCCCCTCCTCGGGCTCGACTCGGAGGGGCAAGGACTTTTAGCATGTTTATCTCCTAACTAGTCCAAACAAAGTTCCTAAGTTAAAGATCCTGCTTTCGACTTTTCCATCCACAAATTATTCGTTGCTTAAGCTATTTGGCTCGTCTTGGCGAGGGGCAGTTGACAAATGGAACAAGTACTTGACATGTGCTGAGTACGGTATCTAGGCATCTCTGAGACTTGTGGTTTATTCGTCCAAGCTCTGACACCAGCGGGGCTATTGTCTAAAATGTCTGTAGCCATCGATTTGTTGTCCACCGATACTTACTTTGGTGAATATCCGAAGTACAATTGCGATTTTCTCACCAATGTACAAATGGTGTCTATCGGCCTCGGACCATTGGTCCGAGCTTGAGTGTGGTCATCTGATAAAAAGATTAAAAGTTTAGAAGTTTTCAGCAAAAATGCAAAGTTTTTGTGAAAATCAAAGGTAAAAAATTGGAAAGTACATGTGAACAACACACAATTTGTTGATAAAATACAGTGAATATTGTATTGAAACTTCTAACAACCCGCACACAACACAATATTGTGTGTTATTTATATTTTAATTAATTCAACACAGTTTTATGATGAGCATTTGGTTTCTGCACTAGCCAGCAAATACCTACACTGGGCTGCAAAGAAAGCGGGGGCTCTACCGCGTAATTCTCATGTGTATCAACTTCAAGCAAATGCATGCGAAATTCAACGCTTGCAAAAGAGATGGCATGTTAGGCGGGCGTCGTCGCACGCACGTCAAATTTCAATCTCAAGTTGATGTTGATGAAAATGAGGATTACGCGGTAGACCCGCAGGTCGGTAACAAAAACCTCAATAACTTCCAAAGTATTGGAATTAGCTTTATAAAATAAAGACTGTATTATAGACAATTTTATTTTGCTTAAATAAAAATCAAAGAAGTTCAAGTTTATGAAGTTCATTTTAAATAAAAATAGGTCAAGTAAAAACATTAAAAATTAAAATTTTTCGAAAAATGTACTACAGTATATAATATGCAATTTGCACCACGAGCTGCTTTCCACTAGATTTCTGAGCCGATGCTGAGGAATATTGTCCCATTCCTCTCCCAGTGCTTCTTTTAGTTCAAGAAGTGTGATTGGAGGGAAATTTCGCTGACGTACACGTCGTCCCAGTTCGTCGCAGACATGCTCGATGGGGTTCAAGTTTGGGCTGCGTGCTGGCCACTCCATGCGTATAATAGCGACATCTTCAAGCAAGATATAACTTTAAACTCTCGCGTTTCGTACAAATTATAATATATATTATCGGGTCTACCGCGATCAATTTTTACCTTTTATACGAAACGTCGGTTGTCCCCTTGTCCCCTTTTCGTCAAACACTATCCGAGCTATAGGGGGACGAGCGTTATCTTGCATAAAGATGGCGTTGTCGCCCATGTTTACTTAAAATGGGCCAACTACTCATTTAAGATTTCATTCACGTTCTTTCTGCAGTTAAAGTTCCATTTTCTATCACCACTAGCTCGGTGCGGCTTTCGGAAGAAATTCCAGCCCACACGTGTATGGAGCCTCCGCCATATGGCACTTTCTCTTCAATGCAAGCTTGGTTATAGCGCTCTCCTGGTCTTCTGTAGACTCTTTGCCTCCCATAGTGCGTGTATAGCATGAACCTCGACTCGTCCGAAAACATTACTTTTGACCAGTCATCCAGAGTCCAATTCATGTATTCCCTTGCGGAACTCAACCTTGAATGTCGATGCTGCCTTTCGAGTTTTGGATCATTTGCGGGTCTAATAATGGCTTCAAATTTGCTTCAGCAAGACGCCGACGCACTGTACACGTGCTAGGATTGCTTATATTCCTCCAGCACGTAGAAGGTAATTTTTGACTTCAGCAGCCGTTTTAAATCGATTCCTCAACATTGTTGACACCATATAGCGATCCTCCCGCGCTGTTGTGCACCTTGTTCGGCCTGTTCCTGGTCTAACTACGAATATTGGAACCAGTCTCTTCAAATCGCTGGAGCACTCTTTGAACGGTTGAGAGCGACACATACAGTTCTCGCTGTATAACGCTGACTGCAGCCGACTTCAAGCATTGCCAGAATTCTGGTACACTTTTCGGCTCAGAAATCCCGTGGAAAACATGTCAAACCGTATAACAGCTGTACGAGTATTAACAGCTCGTGGTGGTAATACGAAATACAAAATGTGTGAAAATTGCATATTTGATACCGTAGCACATTATACGAAAAATTTCAACTTTTAAACTTGAATTTATTTGACTTTTATTTAAGCAATATAAAATTGTCTATAATACAGTCTTTGTTTTAAAGCTAATTCCAATACTTTGCAAGTTATTGAGGTTTTTGTTACCGACCCGCTTTCTTTGCGGCCCAGTGTAGTATAACTTGTAATTTAATAGATTATTCTAATATTGAGGGGACTTAGTAAATAAAAGTAATAGTACATTACGATACGAGAGCGATGAAACGTTTTCTGACGAGTGTGAGTTTGCGGCACGAGCCGAAGGCGAGTGCTGCAATCACACGAGTCGAGAAAAAGTTTCTCGCACGAGTTTCGTATAATTTTTTATAGCACAAGTGCGGAAAATGCCGACTTTACGCACGTAAAGTGGTCATTTTACGCACGGTGTCCTATAAATAAATTTTACATGATCACATTTATTTTATTATTTCTTACCACCATTCACAATATTATTTCGAAATTTTCCAAACAAAAATTATTTTACTTCCTAAAGGGACTATGCTGCTTGATGTATATCTGAGAATCTTGTATGTTTTAGCAAGCCGAATAATCCTTTTATGTAAATTCTGCTTGATGGTGTTTTCTTACCATAGTCTAGCTGCAAACTACTATAGATTTTCCTGGGCAACTTTAAACGGCCGGCACCCATATTATTATGTTTAGCTGTTTGAACTGACGGTATAAAAAGTTGCTCAAAGTTTTAAATACCTACACGGCTTAGGTACTAATGCCTCACTTATTATCATTTTCATTTCATTTCATTCTGATATCAAACCTAAAGGCGATTTCTGCATGTTGCGCTATAACTACAAAGGTAGGATGTCTTGCTCATTATCCAGGCAGCCTGATGTATACTAAACGAGATGATGCACTGCAGGCACTAAGATATTGAATACAAGCTGGAAATGGTCTTAAGGGCCTTAGTATTGCCAAATGGGTACTTTCTAAAGCCTACTCCTCGTTTATGGCCAAACCAAAAATAATGAAAAAATGTATTATGAATAATCAACTCTTAGACAACATATGCAACAGTTTTCTTTTTCATACCACCAAAATTTCTACATGAATTTTTTTTTACGAATGGTGTTTTTTGTCCTCAAATTCCCTACTGCTCCTCAGTGGCTTGGCCGATTGAATTCATCTATGCTTTGATAAATAGATAAACTTTATAGCTATAAACATAACATAAGATTATTCAATCGAGTAATCACGTCCAACTGAAAAGTATAATTTTCCCCTATTTCGCTCTATCAAGGACGCAGCGAGCGTCGTAACAGCCACTATGCATTGCGCGCTGATATGAACGTTATTTCAATGTCGTTTCCGTTGATATTTGTAGTGACAAATATCGAGCTGCTAATTTGGCGATGGTAATATCGCGCCTTAACAGTCAGATCCTTTGTAAAATTTGAGTTCTTCTTTGTTGGTTTCTGGCTGTAAGTTTTCTATACAAAACGTCTTTTTAGTGCAATGAAACTGGCTGGTTCTTCAGTCTTGGTTTGGCTGTAAATTAGAAAAGAAATCCTTGAATAAGTGAGGTTATAAAATACCTAATTACCTATTTATTGTTATTGTAGATTAATATAAATAGGCAGGTTATTTGTACGCTTTCAGCATCCAGTGGCCAGTGGCTGTCTGAGGTATTGAGTGTTGCGCTCTTACTTCGATGTAAAAAAGCGCTAGATTCCGCTAAACATATGTTTTTTACAATAAGCTCTAGAAGAAGCGCTATTTATATGTTGTATATTGATGGCCTTATTGATTAGCTGATTGCAATTGATTGGCATATTAAGAACCCGCTCCGAATCGTACTTCATACATATCTAAAAACCATAATTACTCGCGAAAGTGGAACAATTCAATCAAACAAATTTTAGGCTTTCATATAGGTAGACGGTTAATATGTCCCTGATTTTTTCACAAACATCGCGTTAAAGACCTGAAAAATATTTAAAATGACGGATTTTCGCCCTAAAATCGAGTACTTTTACAAAGCTTCGTTAAGTGACTTATGAACATTTAACAAGCAAAGGAAGCACATGCACCACTTGAAAGTATCATCAATATTCTAATTAATTAAAATAGAATAAAAAATAACAAGTAATCGAGGCACAATCACGGTATTCTGAAATAATTATTATACCCAACACAAAAGGCGAAATTCGCTCAGCACAGTTCGAACGGCGTGGGGCAAAGCGTGAGGCGCTTGTTTAGATCAATCAGCCAAATATGCGCTTTATTGTCACGATACGTCTCGCTTCGCATCCTTTGACTCTGCTTTGTAACGAACCGAGCCGACCAAGCAATATCCTGTCTTGCTCGCTCAAAAGTCTTGTATCTTTGATGGTAATTGCATATAAGTCCCTATACATACTACGAAATAACTATTCCATTTCTTGAATCAGTCGAGTAAGGGCGTTACGAATCTTCACGTAATTAATCAAAGTTCGCATCGGAGTTGGCGTCGTCCTGCACCGGGTTCTTAAGAAAAATACATCACGTGAGATATAGACCAATAGCGAAATGGTCGTTTCGCGAAATGTACAATGTGAGATATAGACCAAACGCTAATTTGAAATGACATTTAGGCATTACGCGACTTAGGCACACTGCGTTATAGGCTCAGAATAAGGAATACCAAAGGATTTATAGAGCCCCGTCTTTCACTAAAAGATTTTTTACTGCGCCATCCCTTAACATATTTGCATGAAATAAAAAACATTTTACTCTATGGATATACCCTCTTTTATTTTGAATCACTCACTCTGTGGTCACAGCTGACAAACCTGTTTTTTTTTTAGGAAAATCATTGTATTGTTTACTCAGAATAAGGAATACAAATAGAAGCCTGGCTAAAATAATACGCGGAGAAAGACACCTATCCTTGATTTTCTTACGACATTCTAGTGCGTTAGAGAGAGATAGATATGTATTAGTTTTTTCTTAATTAGGTAGGTTGTCACTAGTTCGTTGCTTTGCTAGTGATGTTACAATGTCGATTTTTGAATACGATAAAGAAACCAAATCGAAATGAACCACGACCAATCTGCTTACCACACATTATATCGTATCAAAGTGTGAAAAAAAAGAGAATGCAGGAGGTACCGACCTTTCTGGTGACTTCCTTTTGCTTTGGAAGGAGGCCAAGAGGTCTCTGTCTACCCCAGTTGGACACATGTTATATTGTGTAAATAAGGAATTAATGAAAGGATATCTTTTGTTTAGCATAATATTTTTTATTAAGTACAAATTACTATATAAGTTAAGTCCAAAATTGTGCTTGTTTCTGGTACAAAAAATGATGTAGCTTGTATCAGAGATACAACCGTAAACTATTTAAGTGGATACTTTTTAAGTCGCCTCTTAACTCAATCAAATAGATGTTCGTTGATGTCGCGTCTTTGTTCAATCAAGGAGGAAGCAATTAATCGCAACAATAGAAATCATAATAATCGTAGACTTATAGGATTCGTAATAATAATATTATGTCAATGATGAGCGATGACAGCGCAATTACTACAGAGGTAATTTAAATTTTTTATTATTTCTATCAAATAAACATCAACTTATCTTGAATAATAACTAATAACAAATAATGAACGATTAAAATACCTAATAACCTGTAATAAGAAATCAAATTATGCGCAGTTCAAGTCAATAAGCATTCCCAAAATTCATTTCATGATAGTACTACCCTGTCAAAGTACTTTTTATTGTCAACCACTAAGCACGAAAATGTCTTGATCTGCGGAAGTCTTCGTGAAGTCGATCACGGAAGTAACGTACAAGTTCTGAACAGGCCTTTCAGAACGATTTGCGACCATAGAAGTATGCACTTTTCTACACCACAGACATCCATAGGTACTGGTTCTGTTGCCTAAAATTGAAAAATTATCGAGTGAATATATTATAGTATAGTACAAGCACGTACCTACAAACAAGATTGATAATGCAATTATACATAATTATTTAAAGGTTACCAATGTGTCTGTATCTGGTAAATATAACGTCGGTAAAGCATCTGCTTTTGACCGTCTCCATTTTAAATTTTCGTTTGGTCCAAAAGAATCCGGCGTAAAGTGTTTCGAACAAATATGACTGCTTTTTTTAATTGCCCAATTTGGTCTAATTATTCGTCTAAGCCATTCACTTTTTAATTCTTCCCTTTTTGGAAATCTGTAACAAAAAAATACAGGAATATTTATTCGGCATTATTTTTCTTTTAACTCGCGCTGCAATTAATCTGCGGTATTATCCTTTATGCACGGCTGCCGCGGGAACCAATGTTCGATAGTTTGCCACACAGACTTTAGTACATCACTATGCGAAAAAACATAACCTCTGATAGTCGGCAGAAAATCCATATAAAACAGGCAAATATCGGTGTAGAATTGAACACGAGGATGATTTACAAGAACTACTATTATTGTTACTGAGTTTTAGGTATGATCCTGCAACTTATTAACATAAAAACTATCAGAACTCACCGATGAAATGATATTGCTTCATTGTTGTTTTCTTTTCTTCCTGTATGCGATTTACAGCCTTCAATCGCACAAGACATTTTATTACAATGGTAAAAAAACAATCAACACAAACAATAATAAATTACACTTTCACGAATTTTGAGAGGAAGAGCACCAAAATATTTAATTTCTCTCGGTGAAGCTGTAAACTTTCGCAAAATGCATTAGACATTTCGATGCCACCAAATTAAGATGTGATGCACGCAACGAACGATATTACAACACAACGATACAATGATGAGACATATTTAATTTGATGGTATTATAATTTTTAAAATACATCCAAATTACATCCATCTGACATTTGTTTGGTTCAATCTAGTGACACACTAGGAAAAAATATAAAGTAAGTGCGGTCCGTCGTTTCATTCACTCGTACACAGGAGTAATTTACGTTAGATGAGTACAATGGCTAATGCCAAGTTCTTATTTTAGCCAGGCTTCTATTTGTATTCCTTATTCTGAGATTGTTTATTTCTCAGAATAAGGAATACACAATAACAAGAAATAAACAATCTCAGAATAAGGAATACAAATAGAAGCCTGGCTAAAATAAGAACTTGGCATTAGCCATTGTACTCATCTAACGTAAATTACTCCTGTGTACGAGTGAATGAAACACCAGACCGCACTTACTTTATACTTTTTCCTGGTGTGTCACTAGATTGAACCAAACAAATGTCAGACGGATGTAATTTGGATGTATTTTAAATATTATAATACCATCAAATTAAATATGTCTCATCATTGCATCGTTGTGTTGTAATATCATTCGTTGTGTGCATTACATCTTAATTTGGTAGCATCGAAATGTCTAATGCATTTTGCGAAAGTTTGCAGCTTCACCGAGAGAAATTAAATATTTTTGTGCTCTTCCTCTCAAAATTCGTGAAAGTGTGATTTATTATTGTTTGTGTTGATTGTTTTTTAACATTGTAATAAAATGTCATGTGCGATTGAAGGCTGTAAATCGCATACAGGAAGAAAAGAAAACAACCACGAAGCAATATCATTTCATCGGTGAGTTCTGATAGTTTTTATGTTAATAAGTTACAGGATCATACCTAAAACTCAGTAACAATAATAGTAGTTCTTGTAAATCATACTCGTGTTCAATTCTACACCGATATTTGCCTGTTTTATATAGATTTTCTGCCGACTATAAGAGGTTATGTTTTTTCGCATAGTGATGTACTAAAGTCCGTGTGGCAAACTATCGAACATTGGTTCCTGCGGCAGCCGTGCATAAAGGATAATACCGCAGATTAATTGCAGCGCGAGTTAAAAGAAAAATAATGCCGAATAAATATCGCTATATTTTTTTGTTACAGATTTCCAAAAAGGGAATAATTAAAAAATTAATGGCTTAGACGAATAATTAGACCAAATTGGTCAATTAAAAAAAGCAGTCATATTTGTTCGAAACACTTTACGCCGGATTCTTTTGGACCAAACGAAAATTTAAAATGGAGACGGTTAAAAGCAGATGCTTTACCGACGTTATGTTTACCAGATACAGACACATTGGTAACCTTTAAATAATTATGTATAATTGCATTATCAATCTTGTTTGTAGGTACGTGCTTGTACGTACTATAGTATATTAACTCGATAATTTTTCAATTTTAGGCAAGTGAACCAGTACCTATGGATGTCTGTGGTGTACTTAGAAAAGTGCATACTACGAGTACTATGTTCGCAAATCGTTCTGAAAGGCCTGTTCAGAACTTGTACGTTACTTCCGTGATCGACTTCACGAAGAAATTTCGCAGATCAAGGCGTTTTCGTAATTAGTGGTTGACAATAAAAGTACTTTGACAGGGTAGTTCTATCGTGAAATGAATTTTGGGAATGCTTATTGACTTGAACTGCGCATAATTTGATTTCTTATTACAGGTTATTAGGTATTTTAATCGTTCATTATTTGTTATTAGTTATTATTCAAGATAAGTTGGTGTTTATTTGAAAGAAATAATAAAAAAATTGAAATTACCTCTGTAGTAATTGCGCTGTCATCGTTCATCATTGACATAATATTATTATTACGAATCCTAGAAGTCTATGATTATTATGATTACTATTGTTGCGATTAATTCCTTCCTCCTTGATTGAACAAAGACGCGACATCAACGAACATCTATTTGATTGAGTTAAGAGGCGACTTAAAAAGTATCCACTTAAATATTTTACGGTTGTATCTCTGATACAAGCCACAGCATTTTTTGTACTAGAAACAAGCACAATTTTGGACTTAACTTATGTACCTACCTGCCTACGATATACTCGTAGTAATTTGTACTTAATAAAAAATATTAAGCTAAACGAAAGATATCCTTTTATTAATTCCTTATTTACACAATATAACATGTGTCCCACTGGGGTAGACAGAGACCACTTTGCTATTAATTCTCTTGGCCTCCTTCCAAAGCAAGAGGATGTCACCAGAAAGGTCGGTGCCTCCTGCATTCTCTTTTGTTTCACACTTTGATACGATATAATGTGTGGTCGTGGTTCATTTCGATTTGGTTTATTTATCGTAGTCAAAAATCGACATCGTTACATCACTAGCAAAGTAACGAACTAGTGACAACCTACCTAATTAAGAAAAAACTTATACATATCTATCTCTATCTAACGCACTAGAATATCGTAAGAAAATCAAGGATGGGTGTCTTTCTCCGCGTATTATTTTAGCCAGGCTTCTATTTGTATTCCTTATTCTGAGGTTTATTTACAAAATACCATGTTACTTTAGGACAATAATCCACAATAATGCTGAATGAATGTCTAGTCACGTAAAAGGTTTGTATAATATACAGGTTCAGTGGAGATTTACCCTGCGTTCCGAAATAGAATTACAATGAATCATAAGCCATTCACTTCATACTTTCGTAATCGATTTTAGCGATATAATTCTATTTCGGAACGCAGGTTAGTCTCAAAACCGAGCAGAAAGTTTTGAGAACGCCGCGCCGTGGCTACTCACGGATTTTCAAACACGGATATCTTTTTTTTTTAAGAAGCATAGATTATCGCATACCAACTTGAAGAAAATTTAATTCCCGTTCAGTTAGTCGCACAAGATCAATATTTTACATTTCTCAACAGAATTTCTAAAGTGTGCGCGTACGAGGCGACATGTCTGCCCTATCCTCAGATAAAGAACCAGTAGATGGACCCTCAGCGTGGCCGTGCATGAGACACTGATAGATGTTTAGAATGTGGCACTGTTGAAATTTTTACCCAAAACTGGGGAATATTGCAAAAAATATATTGTTTTGTGTAATTTTGAAGTTCCTACTTGTTTTTAAATATACATTGTGTTGGTTTGGTTCGCAGCTTTCATTACACGATATTGTAATGGAAACTATGGAAAAAACATGCAGGTTTACTATTTATTGTCATACCCGCGCCACGTTGTGTCGTAAATTCAGTCTTAGCACAATCAACAGTGAGATTGTTTTATGAAAAATATCGGAAAGCATTGGTCTCTAGTTATTTGTTTTTATTTATAAAGTATTTTCTTGAATACACATTACTACACTGACACCCACGTAACGGAAACTGTCGACCAAAAAATTATTCTGAATAATAATTTTAAATCTTATTTAATTTTAAATTTGTTACTTTGTATTATGGTATAAATAAAAAGATATTAAATTTAAAAATCTATAAAATTTATTGAAAAAGGCGTTACTTTGCGGAAGTCCATCATAAATTTTTTGCTGTCGAGCGGTCGGGCGGACTACACATCCCGAGGATGCCTCGTTTAGAGGCGAAACACGTGTCGATAAGTTTTCTTGCTTGTTATTTAAGATTGCTTTATTTTGTGCTCGTACTGCTTGCTTTGCTTGTGCATGTTTTATGCGGGAGGGCGGGCGGTGCTTGAGTCTGCATTTTGAATAGCATGGTGGGAGTGTTTAGCGGAATATTGCAAATTATTAATATATCTACAAATTTAAAAATCTATGTTTATTAAAATAAAACATATTTGTTTATTAAACATGTAACCTGGATGCTCACAAAAGAATCAGGTTGCACAAAGAGCTATAGAGCGCGCCATAGTAGTAATACAGGACATTGTCTTAACTGCACCCTTTTTTTCTTTTATATCGAATAAATGATCATCAAAGTAAATTGAATAAATTATCGAATACTTCGTTGCTTTCCAATTTTGTCGCCCAGTAGCGTGCAGTCATTTCTTTTGTATTTCAGCATTAGAAAGAAGGACACCTAAAATGTGATATAAAAAATATTAGGGTAGATAACTTTCATTCGCTGGCAACATTGTTGAAGGTTACGTTAAATTATTTTAATGAAATTATACAATAAATCTTAATTTTATTAACAAACAGCATTCAGAAACCACGCAAAATACTATGAATGATAATTGCAAGGCTTTACAAAGTCAACAATACATAAATTCTCTGCTTACGAGTGAAATGTTATTCCGTAAATTTTCGTTCACTGCTGCTTTTACAGCCTAAAATACTACAGCCAACCATAGCGCAGAAACTAAATACAATAATAGTTTCGTTGATTTAATCTTAAAATGCACTTAAACATTAAAAAACTTAGAAACATGCAAACACTGTTGTTTGTTTGTCACAACTCGAGTTGTGACTTTGTGACAAACAAAAAATCCGGCCACGCTGACAAGGACAAAAACTAATCTCTTATCTCATTCTTTCACATCTGTTAACCGATAAGGGATCTCGCTCTATTACCTAAACGTCATTACTTGACTCCATCTACTGGTTCTTTATCTGAGGCCCTATCCGAGCGGACGTCACTTTTAGTTACTTGCAGACATGTCAGCCTTATCCTCCTTATTTGGATTATTTGGACCCTCAGCGTGGCTGTGCATGAGACAGCGATATATGTTTAGAATGTTGCCAATGTTGAAATTTTTACCCATATTGCAAAAAATATATTGTTTTGTGTAATTTTGAGGTTCCTACTTGTTTTTAAATATACATTGTGTTGATTTGGTCCACAACTTTCATTACACGATATTGTAATGGAAACTATGGAAAAAACATGCAGGTTTACTATTTATTGTCATACCCGCGCCACGTTGCATCTTAAATTCAGTCTTAGCGCAATCAACAGCGAGATTGTTTTATGAAAAATACCAAAAAGATTGGTCTCTAGTTATTTGTTTTTATTTATAAAATATTTTCTTGAATACACATTGCATACACTGACACCCACGTAACGGAAACTGTCGACCAAAAAATTATTCTGAATAATAATTTAAAATCTTATTTAATTTTAAATTCGTTACTTTTTATTATGGTATAAATAAAAAAGATATCCAATTCAAAAATCTAGGTATATTAAAATAAAACATATTTCTTTATTAAACATGTAACCTGGATGCTCACAAAAGAATCAGGTTGCACAAAGAGCTATAGAGCGCGCCATAGAAGTAATACAGGACATTGTCTTGATTGCACCTTTTGTTCTTTTATATCGAATAAATGATCATCAAAGTGAACTGAACTAATTCTCGAATACTTCGTTGCTTTCCAATTTTGTCACCCAGTAGCATGCAGTCATTTCTTTTGTATTTCAGCATTAGAAGGAAACCTAAAATGGGATATAAAAAATATTAGGGTAGATAACTTTCATTCGCTGGCAACATTGTTGAAGGTTACTGTTTGATATAAACGCTCGTTGCTACCAGAAATTGTAGCATATAAAAAGTAGTAATACTGACTAGTGACGGGCATCGACGTCACTGGTGCGAGGATTCCATAACCACGCTCAGACACCACTAATTGTATGCTAAAGGGCGATACTTGCAGCTGGAGCAGGGGCCCATAGCTGTCCCAGATTTATAGTATACAAGTATCTTATGATCTAATATTTAATATAAAATGTCCTACCAGACAGTTGTATGATGACCTCATCAAGTAGTCCTCGCACGAAGACCCTTCGCTGCGGAGACCAAGGCGTGTCGGTGCCGTGACACGTAGATCACCTTCCACGATGAATCTAAACACAACCCTCCTACCCCGGGATGCATCCGAACCCAGAAATAATGGTAATTAACAAGTCCACTTGTCGCACACCGCGTGGATATAGGTTATTTCACACACACAGGAAATACACTCAAAAGTGGCCTTCACGCCAAAATATCTTCAGCCCTTGATCGAATACTGTTTCTTACGATGTCCGCACCGATTTCCCTTGGGTTAAGCCCTTAATAACACATATTAAAATCGTCCGCGATCTATACCAAGAAAATTCCACGTCCCTCGTTTTTGACAGCTCCAAGTCCATAGACAAATTATATAGACCCTTGATGGATGCGTTCCGAAATATACATTTTATTCTGAACAGTCCCCCGCTCTGGGCTGAGCAATCAGTCCACTAGCTCATACAACCGGGAGACGGGAGAGAGTTGTCATGGCTCGTCACAAAATCGAACCTTCGACCAACACCTCTGCGACGCGTGGAGTTCCGTCTCCGCCAAAACAACTTTAATATACGGCCCCGGCGCCAAAACAAGGATAGCAAGTTCATATCCTTCAAAAGAATTAAATTTCCTTCCCTAGGATGCTCAGTCCTGTCTGACCACAGAGAGGACGAGAGTTGAGGACCGCTTCCACTTTACAATACACAGTGGCAAGCTCCTCAAAAATTAGGACAGTTTCCCCAATAACGCAGCGGAGGTGGGTCTTCGCCGACTTGACGGCAGCTTCAAAAAATTCCCTCCCCAGTGAGGGCAATTTGGGGGACTGTACCGCCAAGTTACCCCTTTCTGGGCGAAGATTTAACTTAAACTAGCATAGTTATTTACAAAACAAAAAATTATCAATATCTTTTAGATAGTTAGCAGTACCTTTGTAGTTTGTGCCATTGTCGGAGCGAATAAGTGAAGGTAAACCCTTACGCGACACGAAACGATCCAACGCGGCGACGAAGGCCTCCGTAGTCAAAGCTGATACCACTGCCAAGTGAACGGCCTTGGTGGCCAAGCACACAAATACACAAGGTATGCTTTTACAACCCGAGCGTTGCGATTGCTGAAAACCCCCGTGCGCATTACGTATGTGTCAATCCGACACCAACAGATTTACCAAAGGTCCGTCTTGGGTAGAAGCAAAGGATGAAGACTTCCGTATGGCAGGTCAGCTCTCCAAAATCAGCCTCCAAAACGCAGAAGTCCTTCATAATCCGTGAAAGGATTCAAACGAGCAACCGCTCACTTCAGCCTGGCGTGATCCTCGCGCAGAACTCGAAGTCTAAACTTGATGAGGTCCGCCTGAAGTACACGTACCGTGTACCAATGCGCTCCAACGCTCCTCTGCACTCACGGCTGGGGACAAAATATATGAATTTCATTGACTGGTTGGTATTTCAACATAATACCACCATCATATTGGGATCCTCCAAATCTGCAAACAGTATATGTTCATTTGAAAGCCATTTCCTAAGTTCGAACATAATAATCCAAGTATCGAATCAAATATCGAATATCCAAAATTGTGGATACCTCCACCAATGAAGAAGAACCCAGAGTCTTTTAAAACCAAATAGGATCCATCCTAACAAATCTGCGCCCAGGAAAACATCGACTGGGGCCGGATGACAAAACGTGGGTCTGCCAGATGCAGACCTGACGTGCATGAGATTATGAACGGAGGAAGGTCCAAAGAAGGCTGCCAGCCGACAATATTGTCTATAACCATGGCTGCAGCCGCTGATTCAACTCCAGTCCACCAATACCTAGGAGCGGCACCGACGAAACCTCCAGGTTCAAAACTAATCGGTGCGCCACTTGACTTTCCAAGTCGAGGAGGGCCCTTACCCTAACTCAATCCCCCCTGGGGCCCTAGACGCGAGCCATCGCGGTAGGCAACAGAACCGTCCGCGGTTCCGTACTCATGGCTTGAACAAGCTAGTTACAGGCTACCCCACCTGTGGAGTGCAGGACCAGTCCACTGGCAATAATACGGCTGGTGTGTGCACATCCCCACCATGGGGGGAGCGTAGCCTCCAACTCTCCCTGAGTACGGCGGGTGGTACTCTAACCGCGGGTACTCGCGGTACGGCGGTGAGTAACCACGTGACTCCGTCTTAACACGGTGCTCTATGCCAGCTGGCACCAAAACTGGCGCGGGGAGGGGGGGCCTAGCCCTTGCCAACTCCAATTGGCCCCCGCCCGTAGGGGCCCAATTCACTACATGGCCATATGTGTGATAGCCCGTAGGCAAGCCCCCTACGGGTCCACGCGCAAATACATAACTCACCTCCCGGTGAGGGGGCGCGCCTCGCGCCGCAGTCCTCCGTTCCGACGGAGGGGAGCTCTGCCCGACAACATGCCTTCCCTGGACCGAGGGGGGGGAAGTTCTCCCTGACGCACCCCCGTTGTCCAAGGGGGGGGGAGTTCTCCCTGAAGCACCCCCGCCCGTAGGGCTCCGTCGCTGCGGGACCGGTGAAGCCGCTTCAGATCTGTTGGCACACAACAATAAATGGTGAGGCCCCTCACAAACACTGCAACGTCGTGGCTCGGGACAATTACGTTCAAAATGATTGCCCAAGCAACCGAAACACAGGCCCTTACGCTTCACTATGCGTCGCCGCTCGGTGACGTGCAGGTTTCGCCACTGCTGACATCTCAGCAGGTCATGCCCCGTATGGCCACATTGTAAACAGGTCAATGACCTCTCGATCACGGCGACCCCCGCCAAACGTGTCATATCGCGTCCCCGCGACTGCTGCGGTTGTCTGGGCTCCCCACATTCAGATGAGCCAGCAGACGAAAATGATTGCGCCCCAGATGGCGCCAAGTCCGGCTGTGATGTTTCTGCTACCCTAGCTTCATATTCAAGAAACGTTAATAAGTCCGTAAATTTTGGCACAGTGCTGCCATCTTTTCCTGCGGACACCCGCTCAAAACGTGACCTCACGTCATTAGGCAACCTACCTAAAATAATGTGAACGAGTAAAAACGACCACTCGTCCACCGGTAAACCTAATGTTCTAAGGGCATTACACGCCACAGTGACCGGAGTTAGTAATTCTGCCTCAGCTGTGCCCAGTCGGTTACCCTAGGTAACGTCAACAATTGAGACGCATGCGCATCCGCCAATAAGCGCATGTTCTGATACCTATCATTTAATAAGCCCCACGCTATATCATAATGATCATCCTCTACCCTGAGGTGCTGGATGAGCAACCTTGCTTCGCCCTCCAATGTTGACATCAAATATGCCATCTTTTGCCCCTTTGATAAATCTACCCTAGAATTTATTAATGACGTAAACATATTCCTATATGAAACCCATTCTTCCATTTTCCCATTGAATTTATTTAGTTTTAAATTAGCCAAACTACTAGACACGCCATCTACCGGTTGAGGCGTGACAACTACAGGACCTCCTGAATTTTGCCTCTTTAGATCAGCAACAATATTTGACTTTATAACCAGCATCTTACCAGTGGCGCCATCTGTTGGTCTAGGTGCGCTAACAACCGGGCTGCCCGATTGTCGCTTTTTGATCATGGAGGCCGCCTCAGTTACATCATCATAAATTTCCATTATCTGAGCTAAATCCGTAACATACCTCTTCAAAGGCTCGTCACTTTCCTGCAGTGCTGCCACAGCCGCCTCTGCATCAGCCAGCCGCTGATGCATCCGCTCGGCTCTCTCCAGGATTGCATTGTCGCGATCCGAACGAGAAAGCAATCCCTGGACGGTTGTAAACCAGCGGAGCTCTTTCGCCAACGCAGCCTTGTAAGACTTGGACATCTTGCCGCAATGAACCGGGAAATGTATAAATAAAAACTATTTAGCAAACACCCTGACACGGCACAAAATACAGAAGCACTGCTCAATAGATACCCTACCTATAAATAGAATTTAATTAGCAAAATTAATTCCCAATTACCAATGTATGTACTGTCCGTCAATACTAAACAAACAAATAGGTTCCTACCTAATTCTATATTACCAAATTTAAATTATATTTGGTGTATACAATACACACAAACCCGAATGCACATTCCACTATGCAACTGTATACATGCTTGTAAGTACATAACTTCAAGCCAAGATAACCGTATATTAGCTAACAAGTTGATTTCCAATCTATAATATAAACCGTTATATGATATAATGTTATTGTAATACAAGAACACTTGATATGTACTAAATTAACAATTTATACTGATATTACTGAACCACATCAATGTGGTACCCTCCGGTAATCAATTATCTACTCAAAGCACTAAACAAATCCAATTTGTAATTGCTACATGTACATGTAAATAGCCTAGCTATGTTAACAGTTCAATGACACTGGGGCCGCCCAGTTCCGCTGTTTATATGTATATAAACCAAAGTTGGGATTAACCACGGACTGGCTACCAACACTTGTTTGATATAAACGCTCGTTGCTACCAGAAATTGTAGCATATAAAAAGTAGTAATACTGACTAGTGACGGGCATCGACGTCACTGGTGCGAGGATTCCATAACCACGCTCAGACACCACTAATTGTATGCTAAAGGGCGATACTTGCAGCTGGAGCAGGGGCCCATAGCTGTCCCAGATTTATAGTATACAAGTATCTTATGATCTAATATTTAATATAAAATGTCCTACCAGACAGTTGTATGATGACCTCATCAAGTAGTCCTCGCACGAAGACCCTTCGCTGCGGAGACCAAGGCGTGTCGGTGCCGTGACACGTAGATCACCTTCCACGATGAATCTAAACACAACCCTCCTACCCCGGGATGCATCCGAACCCAGAAATAATGGTAATTAACAAGTCCACTTGTCGCACACCGCGTGGATATAGGTTATTTCACACACACAGGAAATACACTCAAAAGTGGCCTTCACGCCAAAATATCTTCAGCCCTTGATCGAATACTGTTTCTTACGATGTCCGCACCGATTTCCCTTGGGTTAAGCCCTTAATAACACATATTAAAATCGTCCGCGATCTATACCAAGAAAATTCCACGTCCCTCGTTTTTGACAGCTCCAAGTCCATAGACAAATTATATAGACCCTTGATGGATGCGTTCCGAAATATACATTTTATTCTGAACAGTTACGATAAATTATTTTAACGAAATTATGCAATAAATCTTAATTTTATTAACAAACAGCATTCAGAAACTACGCAAAATACTATGAATGATAATTGCAAGGCTTTACAAAGTCAATAATACATAAATTCTCTACTTACGAGTGAAATGTTATTCCGTCAATTTTTCGTTCACTGCTGCTTTTACAGCCTAAAATACTACAGCCAACCATAGCGCAGAAACTAAATACAATAATACTTTCGTTGATTTAATCTCAAAATGCACTTAAACATTAAACAACTTGGAAATATGCGAACACTGTTGTTTGTTTGTCACAACTCGAGTTTTGACAAACAAAAAATCCGGCCACGCTGACAAGGACAAGAAACTAATCTCTTATCTCATTCTTTCACACCTGTTAACCGATAAGTGATCTCGCTCTATTACCTAAACGTCATTACTTGACTCCATCTATTGGTTCTTTATCTGAGGCCTTATCCATCTCAAAGGGTTAGATGCATAATGTGTCTGATTTTTTGGCAGCCGTGTAATATTAAATAAGTGCGTGTACGTGTTTGTAGTCTGTGAATTTCCCCATTTCTTGGAAATTCACTTTTCCTCTAGTAACTTTTACACACACTAACATAAATACTTTCACCGACACAAAACTGGTGACATTGACCCTTGCTCTATATATTTACTCTTTCTACGGTGGGCCTTGTTGTTGAGAATCGATTCATCCTCAGAATAAGGAATATTCCTTATTCCGAGGATTCATCAATACAATTTTATAATCTGTGATCTAATACTCTGTGTCGCTCTCTGAAATAGGCGACACAGTTGTTCTATGGAAATGCGTTTAACACCACACATCACCGCCCGCAGCGATGAAGGGTGTGTTGTGTGCAACGGGTTGCAAAGAGTTAGTCTGTCAAAAAAGAGTAGATATGTAATGTGACATCTTGACTAATTGAAACAAGAAGGTATAAATACTTGTCATTTTTTGTAAACCAGAAACACATCGCACCTTTGGTAGAACAATGACGCAATTACGTGTTTTCAAATTGTTCAGGAACGGCAAATTAAGAAATTTTTATTTTCTTGTCTAGCTTTATGACGTTATGTAATTACATATACATTTTATTATGGATATATGATAATCAATGTACCGTTCGCAAACTAAAACATTTGGATTCACTCATAAATTACAAGTGTTACCCTTTCAAAAGTTAATAAAGGGAGGAAACACCCTTCAATTACGTCATTGTTCCGCTAAATCATAGCGATAATTATCAGTTATGACAGTCATAAATAATAGATAACTATCGAAATAATACAAAAATATATACCAAAAGAAGTATTTTTAATAATCAATTACGACATTAAAACAATACCTAGTGAGATCTAGGGTAAGACTAGTGAAAAAAGTGAAAAAGTTTTGAATGAAGATGACGATGAGGAGGTAGAGGAGCTACTGCAATTTTCCGGCAGTCTTGATTCATTTGTGGAGTCAGGTTCACAATTTTCGGAGTTTGTTAAATAAATATTTCAGTTTTTTACCATACCAGGTATCAAATCTTGGTCCAATTCGTTTATCATTTTATCTAAGGTAGGCATATTATCGTTTATCTCAGCTGTTGTGGGATGTTAAACAACGAAACTGAGTACTTCTATTCATGGAGGAAATATTTGATTCATTGCCCGATGAAGATGATGATTCGCTGTCAGAAGATGACGACTCACTGTCAGATGAAGATGAAGATCCACTGTCAGATGATGAGGACGTTTTTGAACTGCTTGGTTTTTGCGGCAGTTTAGATTCATTAATGGTATGAGTACTACAAAAACCTTCTGTTGTGGGCAGATTGATCATATTGTTATCTAAAATTAATGTCTCAATAAGATAATGCCACCACACAAAATTAGATAAAAGTACTAAAATTCATAATAAAAGCTAGAGGGTTACTAAAAATTTTGATTTTCTATGGTATTAATATTTAAAAAATTTACCGACTAAAAGGAATAAAATATTTTATCGTCTTTTGGTTTTAAGTTTTCTCCTGTCCAGGTATCATTAAGTCTTGATCAGTAATAACATTTTTCTGTTATTGCAAATTTTTTCTTGCCCAGTGTATGGTTTTCCATGCTTTAAACTTCTTAAATATCGAGTATATTTATTATCTGAAAAAAAAGCAACATAATTCATAAAACTTTCTAAGCAAAATTGACAAACAAAATATTTGAACTCACGATATTCTCATCCTAATTGGAGTAATAATGTCACAAAGTGACAATAAGTCGATGTAGCTCTTAAAAGATATATGTAATTAGGTATGTTTAAAGTTAGAGCAATAATGACCTAAAGTGACAACAAGGCTTTGTTACTCCAAAAAGATAAAAATTAAAAGATAATAATTAATAACTTACGTTTTTGTAACCCCAACAAGCGTTAACT
Source organism: Ypsolopha sequella (assembly GCA_934047225.1). NCBI lineage: Eukaryota > Metazoa > Arthropoda > Insecta > Lepidoptera > Ypsolophidae > Ypsolopha > Ypsolopha sequella. The sequence continues at coordinate 9,742,129 of OW204009.1, forward strand.
CGCCGCGATGAACCGCGCACAACTGACCAATCAGTCGATATTATTCCAAAAACTGTAGAAAACTACAACGACATACACGCTCTCTGTCGTAAACTATTGGAACTATCATTGTGCTTTTGTTACCCCATAAAGAACAATACTTTTAGAACATTTTGACATATTCAGGTTAATTTATTGCATTTTTTGACATTTACGTCATTGTTCTACCAAAGGTGCGACATATGTTTGTGGCTCTGTATGTTAACTGTCATTTTGACAGGTAAAAAATAGCCATACATCCATCCATGGCATTAGTATGTACTATAGTATTAGTATGTATATAGTACTATAGTACATACTAATTCCATGCATTATTATTATTATACATCTATCGCCGTAACCCGCCGTTGCGTTGCACATTGCACAGTTCAACGCTGCAGGCGATGCGTAGTGTTAAACGTGACAAATGTGCTCTGTGGCCCACTGAACAAATAAAAGTGGCCAAGACAGACAGACAGACAGCAAAACGTGTTTGTTTGTGAATTATTTTCTGCTAAGTTTGCTTTATCATTTAATTAAAATAGGGTACCTATGGAAAATCAATCTCTACCTATACAACATGTTGAGATAGAGTGGTCCAACGACACAGGTAACGTGACTTACTCGAATTATTTCCTGTGATCTCTCAGCAGGGATATAATGCCTTAATACCTACAGTTTTCTAGTTGGGACGATCTTGCGCAGCGGCCTCGAGGCCCTCCCACTTCAGACCCACCCTTTCTTTGCCACTGAGCGACTTTCTTTTCCTAACTAGATACCAAAATAAGTATTTTTTTTTCACCAGTTCCTCCCTTTCTACAATCCAGCAACAGATACAGACAGGGACAATCCTGGATGTATATTGTTCAAGATATTTAAGCCAGCATAGATATGTAGCAGGGCCACCAGGTTGCCAGGGAGCATGACGTACCATTTCTGCTAAATAAATATTGACCTTGACCAATTTTTACTAAAATAATTACTTAATTTTTCATCATGGTACCCGTTATTGACACTATTGACTAAAATTTTAGATATAAAGGAGGAGCCTCCAGATGTAGATCAACATGACATATACTCAGGGAGTCAACAACTTCAGGACTTGGAGATAGATCTACCCAGAAACTTGGGGGAACATGGTACACCTATAATCAAGAAAGAGCATGAACTTGAAAACCACAGTTTTGTAAGTGCCTTTTAATGTTACAATCAGGGCTTGCATAACCAAAAACGATGGCTTAGAAAGATAAACGGTCTGACATCATACCTTTTTATTGTTGTATTTTAATATTACAATACTCAAATTTTTTACTACGGACAAATAATGCCACCATATTTTTTTACACTATGTAAACTAAACTGCATGTTTACTTTCATGTATGTGTATTAATTAACTTATTAAATATAAGCAAGTCCAGAACTTCGTTTAATTCAATATTTGTGTTTCCCATTTTCATTTTATTTATTTTGATTGTTAAATAAAAACAAATGTGTAATAAGTGTGTATTATGTTGGTACCTACGTCTACATTTCAAAATAAAGTAGGTATTCATTCTCATCTCAAAGCTTTTTTTTTCAACCTACCATTTTCTTTTCTTCTGCAGACCTCTACAGAAATCCAAATCACAAATTTTATCAAATTTGAACCTGACGATCCGGAGACGGTCTACAATATTAAAATAAAGGAGGAGAGAGATATTGTAAGTATTCGCTAAGAAAAATGTCTCTTATACCATATTATGTGCCTTTTGCTTGTTGCTCTAGTCGCATTTTTAGTTATTGGCACCACGCAAGAAGTTTCGAGAGAGGAAATGCCTGTCTGTCTGATTGCACTAAGTAATCACTGTTTTTACATAGACTTGACTATATGCATCTCACTCTAACTTACAGGGGATTCTCTATCTCTATCACTGCATGGTTTTGGCTTGGTCAATCAAAACTGTTAAAGCGTGGCTAAAGTTGACACAATTTATTTCAAACAAACCAAGTTTGTTCTTATTCTATAGTTATTCAACTTGTTTTGATGAAATAATCACTGTTTGGCTCACATTAGTCATAGCATGATTACTGATTATACATGATCGACCTTCAACGAGATACCTTATTAACACTAAAAACATCAGTCCCTATTGAACATGGATAGTCAGACTGACACGGTAATATATACATATCGAGAACAAGGGTAATTTTATATGAAATTTACTTCTTTATATCGATTTTGATGAGGTATCGGACTGTTATACCGCTGGTATTGTAGCTCTTCGGCCCATATCCTTGTACTGTGTTTTTTAGGGTTCCGTGGTACCTGAAAGGTACAAAAGGAAACTTTATGGTGAGATTCAATTGGCTCTCACTCATTCTTAAAATTAAATTGTATATTCAATATCGTCCTTTATTTTCGATTGATACATAGCTCTTGTGCATACTTTTAGAATGAAGAGCTTGATACGAAAAGAACCTACTGGCAAGTAAAACATTGTTGGTTACCTACTAACAACTTCAATATTTTAATGTTTTTGTAACCCGGGCTATGTTCACTGTTTTGATTTATAAATTGACGACCAATCATTTAACATAAAAGAAAATTATGGGTCAGGTAGAAAACTAATCTGCCAATTGCAGGCTCGTATCAGGGTGTTGGGTATCGCGAAAAAGTCACTGACCCATGAATAGCACGGATACAAGTCTGAATCCAGTCTGATAGATACTTAGCTGTTATTCTGAAAAATCATACTTAAAAGAAATCATCAGTAAATGTGTACTTATACAGAAAAATTATTGTAAATAAGCAGTACCTACTTAGTAAAGAATAAATGTATAGTAAAAATATATATTATACATATATAAGGTCTTTCAATTTAAATGGAAAGTAATTTAGGAGGTGATTCAGTATAGTTAATACATCACATTCCACTCCAAAGCACTTTTTCTTCACTTGTCCATACAAACTGAGTCAGCTGATCGGACCACTTGTACTCTCAGTACAAGTGGTCCGATCAGCTGACTCAGTTTGTATGGACAAGTGAAGAAAAAGTTCGCGCAAAAAAATGTACTTTGCAGTGGAATGTGATGTATTAACGATATTGAATCACCACCTAAATTACTTTCCATTTAAATTGAAAGACTTTATAACTCTTATATAAGTAATAAATATATAAACTTTTTAAATAACTGTCATTTGTATTGCTACATGGGCGCTCACGCTGGCGCGCTATCATCGCGCTCCACTTCTGCTGGGCTTCTTTCTGTGTGCCGAAGCCTTTATAAAAATTAGGTACCTAATTTTTTTTTCAGGATATCCATGACAAAGAGTTTGAAGTGGGGAACGATATCACGAAAGAGGTAGAATTCGACACAACTGCTGAGCTCCATGTAAAAGTGGAACACGCTGATGCAAGACCAGACAAGTTTGTTGTAAGTATTATGCCCGTTTTCACTAACCTTAGGTAGCTCCTAAAATATTAGATGCCTAAATATTTAGAGCAATATCATGTTACACCAACCCGTAGGTCATGACTAATCATAGAGAAACTAGCACTAAAGAGGTGCAATGGCACTTAGTTTTTCGAAATAAACTCCGCCAACTTTCAATGCGCTTTCGAGTATTAGTTTTTTTATTATTTTCTTAGCTTTAAGAATAAAGAAATGGGGGGCTAACAAAGTTGTAATTTTTATACCATTTTTGTTACGGGTATTTTTTTTACAATTAATTAATTACAATATTACATGACAATATTACATGACAGTACATTAATTTATAAAATTTATATTAAACATGAAATTGTTAATAAAATTATAAATAAAGTTACATTATTTAAATAGATTTTGCTTTATCATGCAAAGAAAAAAAAAGTATAATATGACGCCACTCGTAAAGGCTACTTTCATACATCTCTAAAATTGACTTTTTTTTTCAGAGCGTCTATGGTGCGTTGGACGATGACGTCATCAAACAAGAGCGACAAGCAGGCGCGTCTGAAGAAAGCTCAGTAAAGCTAGAACACACTGCTGGACCGAGCAACTACAACTTTGTTGTGAGTGAATTTTCCTTAAGGTGGTAAAACCAACACAATTTCATACGATTTTATAATTGGATACATGCCCTAATTACTTCAAAACAGACTTCTCAAATATGGCTATAAAAATCAACAAAAAATCTAGTTTCCGCATATGCAATAATATTATTCGAATATTGTTTAATTATTACGCCATTAATAAATCAAAAGTAGTTAAAATTTGCAAGATTTTTGTGTGTATTGGTGAGACTTACGCACACATAGAAGTCCATGATAGGTCGTACAAATACGTTTCATTCATATAACTTTGTTCCGATTGTAGCACAAAATAATAACTTACAATATTGTTAAATTTATTAACGATATAAAAAACAAATCAATGTCTCAGGTAAAATTATTTCAAATTAACTTCAATAAAAAAAAAACATTTCTTATTTTATTATTACAAAAATCGACTACCATAATTCCTTAGAATGTATTTTTTTTATTTGTCACCGTACATTGTGTGAAGATTCGGAACGGTAGCGGCCATGTCAACATTGCATATTTATCTTGTCAAGCGTTTTAAGTGCTAGCTTTTGACAGCAATTCACAACGCTAATCAGTCGCCATTGCATGAAGCGCTCGATCTGTGTTGAACACAATAATCAACAATGGCTGACGCTCAACTGATTTCTTTCTGCGTAAACAAACGTGAACGAAATAGATTTTTAGAGATTCAGTGTGATAAGTACAGCAATTCGTTATAAATAGAGAAAAGAAAGTTATTTGAATGCCACCACGATGAAGCGTGCTGTTATCAAGCATGAATATTCCGGGCACAAAGTGAACAGCAAGCGTTCGAGAGCTGCCATGAAACGTTGCTATGGTGAAGAGAAAAGGTAAATATTTTATCGCTATTTTGAAAATTAATTATGTTAGTCAGAGTGTCGATAAGAGGGCACGACATACAACATCTTACCATGTTTACTCTAAAAATATTGTATTTCCTTCCAGTCGACCTGGCGCACAAATGAGCCGAAGGGTTCTTGTGACCAACCTAATGCTGCCATAGAAGTGCATCCAGAAGGAAGTTCTTCTAATCCTACACCTAAACGCGCCATCCGAACATATAAACAAAAATTGACAGACATGCCTCGTAAAAAAAAATGTCCTTTTACACCTACTCGTGAGGTATCACAGATTCGCAGGGACGTCAGGCATGATGAACAGACAGCTGGACCCAGCAATGAACCAGTAGATATTATTTGGACACAAGATGCAGACATGGAGAAGCACGAATTAAGCATTGAAAAAACATGTGGTGTTTCTAGTCTTGAAGGCTTACAAGGCTATCGTATAGTAGATATTCAATATTTATTAAAATGGTCTTTGAAAATCCAAACTGAACACAAAAAACACTGCACTTGTGGCCACTTGGAGTTTGTTCGAGAAGAAAGAAATGGACTGAGTAGCACTTTCCAATTTAAATGCAACACTTGTGATCAAATTTATGTAGGAAAGACGGAGGGTGTCGAGAAAATCAACCAGTCATTTGTGTGGGGAATTCTAACCGGAGGGAGTTATTATGCCCAAAGTGACAATTTGCTTGCCGCTATGGATATACCCACGATTTCACAAAAAAAGTATGCAAAAACTGAATTACATTTGGGAAAAGTATGGGAAGAACACTAGTATAAAGAAATGCTAGAAGCTGGAAAAAAAGAAAAACAAATTGCCGTTGAAAAAGGGCACATATGCTCGGATGGAGTTCCATATACCTATAACAGTACATGTAGATGGAGGCTGGTCAAAGAGGTCTTATGGACACAACTTTAATGCCAATTCAGGAATAGTAAGTTTAGTTATTTGATAAGTTTTAGTTCTGATTTCTTGAACGAGCGAGCAAAGTTTTCTGATAAAGTCTATTTGAACAATCTGGTGTTTTATATGTATGTATGTATGAATTGTTGTCTTTATCTCTTTATAGCTCTTTACCTATAGATTGTTTAATTTTCAGGCTTGCATAATTGGAAAGGAAACAAAAAAATGCTTGTTTTTGGGCATAAAAAATAAATACTGCAGCATGTGCAATATTTATTATCTCATGCAGTATATTCATCAAAGCCTTACTTTACGTTGTAACTTAATATAATATATTTTTTTGCAGGTGTTGTTGAGGGTGAAAACGCCATTGTGGAAGTAAAATGCTTTTCTTCCGTTGCAAGATTGTCAAAGACACTGGAAGAAGTAGCACAAACAAAAAAAAACTTTTCACTAACATTTAGTAACAGCCGCCTGGACGTTAATAAAAAACATAATTACTATTACCAAGTATGTGCTCTAGCTGTATATATAATATAATATAATAAATACTATGAATTTGTGAATAAATAGGTACTAAGATAAATACTTTTTTTTCAGATCCAGGGACAATTGAAAGTGGCTCAGAGAGACAAGTGCTACCTGATTTGCTTTGTGGACGTTGGCAGCCCTATAAAAGTAATAATAATTCAAAAAGATGATGAGTTCATTAAAAACATGATTCCAAAACTGAGTGACTTTTATAGAAGATGCGTTTTGCCAGAAATAATTTTAAGGAGAGTACCTGCTAATCAAAAATGCTTGGAGTCTAAATAGACATTAGTGTAACAAAATTTAACTTATTTGACAGGACTTAACTTAATTTTAGCATTTGTCTTTTTCTTTCTGTATCGTAAAGACATATAAAAATATAAAATAAAACAATTAAATATTCACTTTGGGTTTTTACTTACCAATTATTCCTTTCATATATTTTTTTTTTAGTTTGTTTGTTCTATTTTTACATTAACATAATTCGATAATTGGAAAATGTGAAAAGCTTTTGAATACCATTGTTAATCATATTTCTTGATAAAGATGAAAATTTCCCAAGTATTGGAAAAACAACTTATGTCAAGGTGTAATTATTGATTTTTTGTAAATATTGAAGAACAAGTTGTATATTTACTCATTAAATTTGATATAAAAATGAAAACTGTAAGCTAACATGTATTATGGAAAATGTTTTTTGCCTCTGTTGTAAATTTGCAAAACTTGACATGTGTTGTTTTTCCTCGAGACCCTTCAATTTGTGTAACCCATTCTGTTATCGATTTTCGATAATAATTGGCAAACAATAGACATAAAGCCCAATCACGCCTTGTGAAGTTAGAGTTAGACGGACTAGTGTTAGTTAAAAAAAATTTGAATGTTTTTTTTTTTGAAACGAGTGCTTGAAATAAAGTGGTGCTGTACCAAGTACATTTTTACAATCAGCTTATGAATCCCTTTCTTTTGAAACGACACGAAAGTTTGCAGTAAAATAAATAAAAGTGTCCATACAAAAAATTATGTCGTTATTGAAAACTTATCAAAGACACATTAGCAGAGGTTTAATTCAGAGAACAAAAAATAGTATTATTATTGATACGACTATACAAAAAATTAAGGCAGGCGAAGCCGCGGGCAAAAGCTAGTTCAATATAATCCCGCTGTGAAGAATATGTGATAAATAAATCATCTTGTTTTTTTTTATCTAAATATTGATAAATGTTTGTTTCATACCAATGCTGACAACAATTGTATAATAATCTAATATTTTGTCTTGTTTTGCAAAGTCAATACGTTGCCGCTCTGCTTCCGCGGTAAAATACGGAGCGGCAACGTTGTACGTTTTGTATCGATTTGATTTTTATGAATGAATAAACTCACACATTGGCAGAACTGCCTTTACTAGTGTGCGTATTAGTTTGACAACTAATGAATTTATGAAACATTAGTGTAGTAGGAAGTGTAGTAAAAGCAAAGGGATTTCACATTTATTATCACTCCAAAGCGTCGTGAAATAAATTGCTTTATCCGCATATCAACTCAATTAATACCCAAAAGCAACAATAACAGGTATAATCATTAATTTGTTCTAGTTTCTTAGAGCGTGGCGCCATCTAACATTCTGAGCTCATTTCTGTTTACGGCTTTACCACCTTAAGGGTCCGTTTCGCCAAACATGCTCTCGCGTTTGGACAATTTAGCATATTAAAACAAAACATTTTTAACAAATAAAATTTGTGTAGGTAGTTAAGGGGTTGAACTACATTATAATTTTTCAGATTTGACACAAGCATCACAATCATTGAGAAAAAAAATCGGAAAAACCAGTAAAATCACGGAAAACGTAATTTGGCTTTGGAACTAGTATGATCAGTCTACTGATCTAACTACAAACAAAAATATTTTTTTATAGAGCAAAGAAATGAAAGTAGCATTTACAGATTTTTATTATTTTTTATTTCCTTTCGTTATTTTAAAAGAAATACTCAAACATTCTACATTTTTCCTGTACAGAAAAATTACGCAAAAAGAATTTGGAAGTTTGTGTATTTCTTTTTAAATTACGAAAGGAAAAAAATATTATTATTTTACATGAATAAGATACTTTAAGTAAAAAAAATATATTTCAATTTGGAACAAAAAAATTATTTTTTTTCTGTATGCAGCGCCAAATTACATTTTTTTTTGTGATTTTAGTGATCTTTCCGATTTTTTTTCCCGATGCTTGTGATACATGTGTGAAATCTGAAAAATTATAATGTAATTCAACTCCTTAACTACCTACACAAATTTTATTTGTTAAAAATATTTTGTTTTAATATGCTAAATTGTGCAAACGCGAGAGCATGTTTGGCGAAACGGACCCTTAAGGCTTCAAAACGATGCCACTTCTGAAAAAAATATCTCACTAGAATAATGATTGAGAATCTTAGTAAAATAATATAATACATACGTTAATGAAATTCTTAAAAAAAATATATATTTTTAAATGACAAAGTTTTCATAAACATCTTTTTATAGATAAAACTTAAACGTATGTTTTTAGCTAAAGTTAAAATTTTAGCTCTTCGAAAACGTTGACTATGAAAAATAGGCTATTTAAAAATATTTCATTGCATTTTAGAAACATCAAACAGACTTTCAATCATTATTCTGACTAGTAAGGTTTTTTTTATCTTTAAAGTGGCAGCACCATGATAGCTCTTAGAGCCTTAGGACTCAAAAGGACGAGAATGGTTAAAAGGTGATTGATGCATGCAGGCTTGTAAAGAATAACTCAAGTTTATAGTTTAAGTGGCCCCTTCCCGCTCAGCTGCCATACAAATGATTTAGATGTTTAAGTTTTAATTTTATTTTTAAACTGTCATGTTATACTTTTTAAATAAATAAATAAATAAATAAAATAAATAAATGACGTCCTGATGGCTTTGATCTCAATGACACTCTGCACACATATTTATACATTTATGCCTTCCCCCCATACCGCACTCCGACCCATCTCTCATCAAGAGGCGCGAGATGGCGAGATATTCAAATGACGCCAAATTTGTGAAATGGTTTCAGAAAAAAAAATGTTTTTCATGAAACGGTAATTGTTTATTTATAAAAAAGTGTATAAACTTAGTCATCTTTGCATGAACGACGTCTGTATTTCTCCCTTTTTTATTTCCAGTATAGATAAAACTTATACATCTTGCTAAACTTTGCGTAAATACGAGGCAATATTCATAATATCCTGACAGTTAATATGACGGTGTTTCACCAAATTTTGCTTTTTTGGCTGTATAGAGCCGTAGTTCGATGTCGTTAGATAATACTTATAAAAAAAAATGAAAAAATAAGCTGTTGACTTAATTCGTAATCAGTTTTTACCTTTTCCTTAAAACTTAAGAAGTCACAATTTTACATCTTTGTCATATCTTGAGTTTTCATTTGGCTGCGTTCAGTTTGATCGTCGGGTGATGCCCGCCTGACACTGACAGCTGGATAGCAAATACAAATTCTCCGCATGCAAAAGAGATGGCATGATTAAACTGAACGAAGTCGAACGATCATACTGAACGAAGCCAAGGAGTCGAAATGTTCTTTTTGTTTTTCGTAATATTTAACGAATTACTATACATATACAGTGAGCGAGCGACTCGGAACTGAGACTCGCAGTTCCCGCTAATGACAATAGATGGCGGTTGGTGTCGCTTTATTTTAGCAGAAAATTTATTACGATATCCGTAAAAATGCGTAAATGATGCGTATTCGTCAGGGTAGACAGTGTCTTTTTGTCTGTATGGACCGCACGCCACTGTACATATATATCAATCAATCAATCAATCAATCATAAGTTTATTTGTCCGAAAGCATGTTACAAAAGTTTTTACGTTCAATGTTACATGTACATGTTAGTTCCAATGCTATCTGCCAGGCCAGCATACAAATATTTTAAAGTAATCAATTATTTACAATGAATGTATCACTTAAAAGTTAACCTACCAAAACAAATAAAATCAAATATTTTACATGTCCAATTTACTTAATTTTATATAATTTTATTTATATACATGTAAAAACAACATAACACATTCGTTTTGGGAAGTAAACGAAGCTGGGAATTGAACCCAAAACCTCTAGATTGTCGGTCCCGTGCGTTAACTGCTATGCCATCCCAACTAATAATCACTTTGCAGTTTACTCGATTATTCTGTTCATACAGCAATGAGCCCGTCTTCTACATGACGATTACATGATTCCGGTCCATATTGAGGCATTCCCATTTCCATACAATTTCAATTTGCCACAAACCTATTCAGACACAAATTACAATGACACAATGGTACCGATTCTGTGAAGCACATCTTAACTTATTTGACAGGTCTAAACAACATTTAAGCGTTCTGTCCTTGTCTTTTCGATAAAGAAAAAAAAGACAGGACGCTTAAGCAGGATTTACACAGCAGTTAGCAGTGTAAATCCTTATCTCATCTATTAAGGCAAACTTATTGTAATAAGCTGGTGGTAATCTCAACTAGTCCTTAAAATAGTAGCATTAAGAATGAATGTAATTGATATCTACAAACATGCCTTATTTTGTTATTCTGCATTCCAAACAGTTTGCGACTGTGTTACTTAGTGGTGCGTAGTTCTACCCTCGATTTTGTTTTTGTATTTTATAAGCTAAGTTGATCAATGTTATTTAAGTATCTAGGAGACAGTCAGTTGAAATAATGTTATTAGACGAATATTGAAACTGAGTGTACATAAAAACCTCAAAAGGTTTCCGATAACAAAAAATAAATAAATAATTAAAATAAGGTTAGTCCTGTCAAATAAGTTAAGACGTGTTATGCCGAATCGATACCAGTGACGATTATAAAGAAAATCAATTGCGTTTAAAAAGCTAAAAACAGTAGTAACATTATTTTTTCGATATTTAAAAAAAATACGAAGTTATTGGCAATCAAAGTGAGCTTAACGGCACGTCTCGTGACGTCATCTGACACGATTTCATACTGAAAGTGATAAATATCGCTATCGCTATCTTCGGTAAAAGAAAACAGAAATATGTCAAAAATTCAAAAAGTTTTGTGCTTCGCTATAACTAGTTGATCAGTTACTATAAAAATATACTGATACTTCACTACAGGAGACGTCTCCCTTAGCGTGCATGCCAAAGACATGCAATAGACAAAGCAAGCTTCTTTTTGTAACTCCGAAAAATTTAATATTTATTTATTTATTTGGTCTACCAACAGATGATACACTTTACAACATACAATTAAACTAGCATACAGTAGGAATAGAGTGTAACTCCAATTACAGGTAAACACAACATGATATACAAATGATAGGAGTGACGTGTGACGCCAGTTGGCGGAAGCAGAAACGCACCCGTCTCGGCTCTGGAGACGTACCGTTCCCCGCCAACCAGTGATGCTCGTTTAAACATAAATGTAACCAATTAATATAAATTAATGTGTACATATGTAATATTAATGACTATGTCTCTAGGAAACTGTCTCCAGGGAATAAACAAAAAAAAAACAAACAAATAATTGTGTACCTGAGAGGTATATTACGCGACAGGCAGGAGTGCAGGCGACTTCATACTGACATGTATGTACTCGCCCGCACTACCGCCATGTCGCGTACTATATAGGATTTCAACTGTATTGTTTTTATCACTTTGAAGATCATACCTCTCAGATATAGAATTTTACCTCTTAACCTTTTAGATAATAGCAGCAATAGCAAAGTCAATAGGATGCCGGAAAATCAACCTTGAGATTTGGATTCAAATCCTCCCGGTGTACCAATTTCGGAATTTATGTGCATATTTATTGTTATATTTACCACTTGCTGAACAGTGAAAGAAAACTCTGTGATATTACCCTGCATGCCCTTAAAAGCGTATATTGGTGCGCGAAGTACGGCTATAAATATGGCCCACTTTAGGAGGAGTTTAGACTGATATACTAGTGACAGTTCTCACTTGGAATCAAACACCTCTGATGTTATGGTTTTGTTATGTTAATAAATAAATTATAAATAAAATAAATAAAATATAAGTTTATTGGACATAGTTAAAACACAACAGAGATTAAAATAACAAATAAATCCGCAGAGAAGGTAAAAAACATTTTCCAGGGGTCCCCAAACTCTGCTTTGCAGGAAACTTGGGGTACCAAATGACAATTTTATATCCAGAGTTACATCGTTGTACAACATAATAAATATATACTTAGCTAAAAGAGGAAGAAAATATAAAACATAAAACAAAGTTTTTTTTATAATCGGCATGAGACCGTAAGGTGTTTAAAATAAACTTAGAACTTAAGATTTTGCAAGAGACCAACAAACCTCCAGTAATTTTTCTGTATCCTCATAGTCCACTGTTTTTAACCAATCAGATATTAATGTTTTCGCCTCAAAAGGACTACACATTTTAATGTTACAGTGCATCAAGATGTTGTTGTAAATGCGAGAGCTTATGCATTTTCCGAACTTGCTTCCAAAAACTGTGTTCGTCCTTGAGCCTGGCATTCTAAACACGCGCTTTTTGAGTAAATGATTATATATGTTTGAAGTTATGATACTTTTATGTGAATTTAAACAAATTTTATGTATATAAAGCTGTCTTACAGTGAGAACTTGAGCTTCTTTGTACAGTATAATGGTCGGAAAACGGAATGGCTTACGTAGCATGACTTTCAGCACAGATCTTTGAGCTCTTTCGATAACAATCATAAAAGTTTTACAGGCACTGCCCCAAACTGAAATGCAATACGTAATTAAGGATTGACACAGAGCAGTGTAAACAAGTTTCAGTATTTGGAAGTTTGCGGCATTTCTTAGTTTTTTCATTATTCCAATGATTTTACGGACACGTTTCGAAAGCCACAGGATGTGTTCCCTGAAATTCAGCTTTTTGTCTACAATAATCCCAAGGTACTTAAGACTTGTGACTCGATGGATCACTGCACAGGTGCACGGAGTTGAACTGTTTTTGTTATTATTGCAAACGTGTATTTTTATGCCTTCATGCAAATAAGGTTGAGAAGCGGCTGTCTTATGAAAACATTGATAGAAAGTTTTATTTTTATTAAGGGTCAGTAAGTTGTTTTGAAGCCATTTCATAATGGTAGACATTCCCTGTTCGGTAGCCCGAATCGTTTCGTCCCATGTACTTCCATGGAACAATACGACAGTATCGTCTGCGTAGCAGATAGTTTCAGACCCACTCAAGTCGAGATTATGAATATCATTCATATAGATTATGAACAGTGTGGGGCCCAGAATACTGCCCTGAGGGACGCCAAATTTAACCTCCGCTAGGTCGCTATTTTGCTGTCCAATCTTGACCATCTGTTTTCTCATGGTAAGATAGCTGTGGAACCAAGACAAGGCGGTGCCTCTGATACCTAACGCCTCCAATTTTTTAAGAAGAATCGGGGTTGACACAGTATCAAAGGCCTTTGCTAGGTCAAGAAAAACGCCCACGCACTTCTGACCTTTATCAAGATATGTGGACACCAGTTCCGTCAGAAGTGCGATAGCATCCTCTGTGGATCGGCGTCGTCGGAACCCAAATTGATTCACAGAGAGAAGATTATGTTTTTCCAGGAATCGTACCAGTCTCTTATTGACAATCCTTTCCAACAGCTTAAAAAGTGTGCTTAGTAGTGAGATTGGTCTGTAGTTATTTGGCGAGTCCTTAGGGCCATCTTTATGAACGGGAGTAACAGCAGCCACCTTCCAGGTATCAGGAAAACAACCCGTGTTAAGACTTAGGTTGAAAATTGACACGAGTGGAGTCACAATTAAATATCCTATGTGTTTCAGTAACACGTTGTTTATTTCGTCAAGACCTGGTGCACTACTAGATTTCAAGTTATTTATTTCGCTTATTATCTCCTGTTCGTCTGTAGGCGCAAGAAATAGTGATACCTGTGGACTGGACGTGACTTTCACTCTCGCTGCTAGCTCGTCCTCGGAGACAGCTAACTCAGCTAATATTTGATCTGCTAGCTTACCACCCACTGAGGAAAAGAAGTTATTGCAGTGATCAAGGGAAGTTTTTGGATCACTAGCAATCGACATAAGATCCGAGTTTTTGGATGTTTCTCTATTTAAGCTGCAGACATTTTTAATAGCCTTCCAGAGAGACTTTGTGCTTGTACTATTTGTTTCCAGTTCATTTCTCTCATACTCGACTTTACGCTTCCGAATTAGCTCGTTATAAAAGTTCTTATACCGGCGGTATGTGAGCTTAAGTGCTTCATCGTTCGGGTGGCACCTAACTCTAGCATGGAGTCTGTCGCGATGACGACTGCACCTCAATAGTCCAGGTGTAATCCAAGGCTTGAGCACATACTGACTCTTGCTAATTTTCATCTTCTCAGTATGCTTGTTTACGCTCTTGTGGATAATGTCGAGGAAGTTTTTAACAGCGATATTTACATCCGTCTGCCCAAGTACCGCCGTCCAGTTCTCCAGAGCTAATTCCTCAGCTACCCTAGCATAGTGGATGACGCTTTTGATCCTATCTTCTTTTTTGATGGTTGGTTTAAAATTCATTCCCAATATTGCGATGCTATGATCTGTGATATCTGTTTCACAAACTAATGCAACCATCTGTGATCTGGATTTTACAAAAATGTGATCTAAGCAGGTTTTTATCCGAGTCGGTACAGAAATGGCAGGCAAGAGACCAAATTCAGCAACTAAACATAAATACTTAGACGGGTCGACTACCGTAACGTCAGTTGAGAGAATATCTATATTTATGTCCCCGGTCACTATGACGTTTGGCTTATCCTTGAAGTTAATTAATGTTTCTTCTAGGGACGTCAGGAAGACGGAAGTATTTTGGAAGGATGGAGATCTATATAGGCAGATTACTGTTGCATGATAAGGAATTTCTAGAGTGAGACAACAAGCGTCATTGAATTTAGGTTCGGAGACATGTGCATTCCAAGTATTTTTGACATAAGCCACGACTCCACCGTTTTGATTAATATTATTCAGAGTTTTAAATGCTGAATAGCCAGGAATCTGATCGATGACTGATGTCTCATCAATACGACATTCAGTGAGTACGATAATGTCTAGCACTAAGTTCATTCTACCAATTGTCACCAAAAGACTGTCCAGATTTTTGTTTATGCTTCTAACATTGAATGTCATTATTTTGAAATTGTAAACAGGTCTAAGAACGCTTTCACAGAGTTCAGGTAACTTTACCTCATGACAGTTTATTTCCAGCGCCTATATAATGATATATTTAATTATCCCCGCAGAACAAGCAAGACTATCTCGACATCGGCGAGACTAAAATCAGTGCTGCCAACGTGACAAAACTATCTACTGCTGCTGGCACATCAGGTAATGGCACATAATATTAACTAACAGCTTCACCAAATTTGAAGGCACCTGAATGAAGTTAGCTCCGACGAGACTGATAGAGAGTAGGCATGGGAATAATTATGACAGAAATAAATTTCTATGTTTGAACACTTGGCGATTTATCCATCGCAAGGAGATATAAATTAACATTATATCATTGCAGTATAGAAACGCAGAAATAAAAGTAAATCTTTATTCGCAGAAATAAAAGTAAATCTTTATTTACTTTTATTTCTGCGTAATAAATGTGTATTCTTCACTACCCGATACTGTAACAGGTGACGGTAGGGCATAATGGTCTTTGACTCGCTTTGAATACACTAGCGTCCTCTAGGCTCCAAGTGGCTCACTATAAAGTGGGTATCTATAAATAACATTGCAGTATGGGAAAGCACATCGGTAAATTCGCGAGTTGTGTTGAGACCTGGATAGCTCAGAGGTTAGAGCAATCGCCCGGCAAGCGAGAGGTCCCGGGTTCGATTCCCGGTTCAGAGCTCCTTACATCCAGATTTACTTTTATTTCTGCGTTTCTATGCTGCAATGATATATATTCATTTTCATTTAAAGAAAGTAAGAAACAAAGAAATTTATTTGGGGACAAAAAGAATACATGGAAAAGCAACATGTAGGTACATAATAACTATTAACTTAAAACTAGTACTTATAATTAACATATTAATCACCATAGTCAAAGATTAGGATGAAGCTATCCCATGCATTCAACGTCACCAAATTGGCCATAACTCAGCATGGTGCTGTGACGCAATAATACATACTTATACAAACATAATGTATGCATACTACGCCACAACGCTGGTATTCTGTTACAGCCAGGTTGGGAGTGATATGCGATTGTGGACGCAAAAGTTTGGTTTGCCATAGGTAGTGTCAATTAAAGACGTACATTTTAATTTTTTTTTTGTAAAAGAGTGCAGGATGTATACATCATGTTAATAGTAGTTTATGCTACAAGGGCGCAAAGGAATAAATTACGAGGACGATTTAAAACACGAGCGTAGCGAGTGTTTTAAACGTAACCGAGTAATTTATTGCTTTTACGCCCGTGTATCATACTACGTTTTTCAATGCATAGTGTGAGGAAATTAAAACAAATATAATCTTGTGAACTTTAAATTATATTTGGCTCAAAAGGACTGTATCCAGAGCCGTTAAACAGTGGAAAAAAAAGTATAACATCTATGGTACACAGGAAAGGCTGCAGGTTACCCAACCATTGTAAATAAATTTAAAAAAATAATAATAATAAAGCCCTAGGGCAAAATAATCGACTTTTTGTTCGGTTTTGATGCATAAAAAGTGGGCCTATACGAGCACATGCATTGAAAAGATTTAAATAATCATTTGATAAAAATACTTTAATTTTCTCTGTGATTTCACATGTGAAATTTCACAGACAATGATTTCTCATGTGCAATGCACTAATGTCACACTTGCTACAATTATCACCTTACGGCATCTATCTTTAAGATTAATTTTTTAAATACTCTCATTTGTTAGTCAACGACAAAGTTCACAAATGCGTCATACCGGTCCTTTTTAGTGTAGCGACGAATCAGCAAAATATGCCTTCCTTCTTCTAACACGCCCGCTGTAGTACAATTCGTCCCTACTCGCTCGCTCTCTCTTCTATGCGAATGATCTGTGATTTTTAACAGACTATGTGAAGGAAGGTAGCAGGTGTGACATATGAAAACGCGTTTCATATAATTTTTCACATGCTACTTGTGCAATGTTCCATGCCTAATAGAGAGAAAGCCAGAGACATAGACGAACTTTAGAGCGCCATTATGTTTGGTGCCGTGTGTAAAGAAGTGATACTGACGCCCGCCAGTTTGACGCCACCGTACAAGAACGCTGGACAGGTTATGCTATACAAACTAACAGTTCTTTTTGTGCCGATTCAAAGCGTCCCCGCCACAAAATACTTAGCCATTAGACAATTATCAACCACGGACAAGTTAGATTATTTTTCGCCACTGCCGGGGTGTTGCGGGGTAATCCGGGGAGGGTACTAAGTAAAGAAATAGAGATGGGATAGTACTGAATGACATTTATATAAGAGTGATAACTGAATAAATAATATTTTTAAGCCTGTTTTGGCCTTTTATTATTTTAAATATATTACAATACTTATATAAATGTATTAATTTGTTTCGAAATATATTTCGACCAACTTGTAGTCGTTGTCAGTCGAATAAGTAAATAAATATATACTCATAATACTCCCCCATAACATACATAATGAGGCGAAGTAAACACACACAGGACACTGTTACTCACGCACACATTTGCGAAAAATGTATACAGGGATACAGGGGTTTGAAAATCAAACGAGAAGTATCCAAAATTTTGACTATAAACATTCCCATACATTTAGTATGAGATTAGTAGAAAGGTTTTAGTTTCCTTATTTTAAGTGGTCTAGTACTCATTTTACCTTAATCTCATTTTATGATTACGTATGATATGATAATAATGATTTTCAAGTAGATACACGTGTAGATTAATTATGTTACCACTTCAAATTAGTTATAAACCTTGTTTCAATATCGCATTAATACTAAATGTATGGGAATGCTTAATGTCAAAATTTTGGATACTTCTCGTTTGATTTTCAAAAAGTTATTGATGTCATTGTACTCATTAGGTAACGTAATTTCGACATCAGTTTAAAAATTTTTGATATCAGTAATAGTTACGGAATAATCGCCTGGTCACACTTCACGATTACACCCTGTATACTAATCGCAAGCCGTAACACAAACACAAAACGCGCACGCAACCAATCTTACACGAACAAATTGTTCATCTACTTCGGCAGAGGGGAATGCGTGCGTTTACCGAGTCCCTGTTATATGTTCTAAGCATGCGCTCCACGTTTTCGTTTTAAGGCGCTACGTAAAAGTTTTAGCTTCCCTGTTACTCCATATGCGAAAAAACCCTCAGTGCGAGAGGGACGGATTCGTGGAAAAGTAGCAAAAAGTCGGTTTTTTATTAATATAAAATGTACTAAGCTATTTTGTCAAAAAGATTTTCAAGGAGACTTTACAAATACATAGTATCCACATTTTGAATGCAATTTCACAATGAAATTAGTTAGGATTTCAGAGTTACAGGGAAAAATAAAACAATTTAGAGGTCTCTCGGAATTAAATTCTATCGAAAAAATTTCGTCCAATCGCGTTTTCCTTCATTGAGAATCTTAATCAAATACTCAATAAACATTTACTCAAAAATGAAATACGTAGATAAAGTTATAATGGAGTAAATGGATTCGAAAAAACCCCATTTTTTTGTATCGCCTTAAGCAATCATGTGATACCTTTTAGTCCGTCTTAAAAAGATTGCATACAAAATATATTTATTTTTTTGCAAAATTTGTTTAAACAGACAACAGACGGACACAAGAGCAAGCTAATAAAAACGTTAATAAAAATCTGATATTTTTCAATTATTTTTACAAGTTTAAGGTGGCCCCAAGAAATAAATCTACTTGGAATATAAATGTAACTTTTTCGGACAAACCCTACTTGAGATTTTATCTTATCAGTTAAATGCTCGTAGAATTTGTGCACAGTCCCCTTATAATTTTGGACAAATAATCAAACAGCTATTTGATTAATTTGCCCCTTCTTCAAACTACTATTTACTAAATTTATACTTGCAATTGTCGGCACTTGGTGAAACTTGAAACACATCTTGAATTAAAAACACTTGTACTTATAGTTTCACTTTATTTATGTTAACTCCCAACCGGTTTCGGATTGTTTACATTGCTCAGAGCTAGTGCCTGGAGTCAGTGAAATATTTTAATTAACATCTTACCTTGAAAATGGAGTAAAATCCGAAACCGGTTGGGAGTTAACATAAATATAGTGAAACTATAAGTACAAGTGTTTTAATTCAAGATCTACTATTTACTATTCTTGTAATAAGAGGTACATGTAGATTTACTGTTACGTTGTGAGTTTTTTCTGCCTTTACGATAAAAATCATTCATCCTACACTTTAAGGCGATATGCGAAAAAATACGGGTGTTTCTTTTCTGTGTGTTTCATGAACTACACCCCTAACTCATCTATCATTTATTCATTTGATTAACATTTCATCCACAGTTATCTTTTTATTATTATATATGTGTAAATGTATGTATTTTTAAAAGTATATTTATCATATTATTTATGTTATATTTTTGTGTATGTTTATGTACTAGTTTATTATAGTGTAAGGAATCCCCCATTAATAAGTCTATGTAGTTTACTCTTAAGTTTGATTTCGTGACATTTACACGCTCCTCTTTATTTTTTTTTCTGTTTTCTTTTTCACCCAAAGGTTGCCTGGAAGATATTGCTATTAGCAATAAGTGCCGCCTTTGTACACTGTAAATTTTTTTAATGTTTTTTTTTCATGTTTTTGTGTAAATGTACATTAAGTGTAATAAATAAATAAATAAATGAAATACACCTCGAATTTTAATAAATTTCTGGTATATGCATTTTGACTATAATCTAGGGTTTTGAAATTGGAAAACATAATTGGATAAATTTTCCTCGATAGAAATAATTGTTGAAATGAGGTCTTCAAACACACTTTTTCTCCTCGTTTGACGAATAGGAACCATAAACAGAACTCAAACATATTTTATTAGGTGTGTTTCAACAATATTTAGAGACTTGATATTTGAAATTTTGCTAGCTATTTTAGTTTTTTTAATAAAAATATAAAACTAACTTTTTTCCATTTTGCCCTGAATCCGCCCCTCTCGCACTGCGCGGTTTTTCGGTTGGAGTGTCAGTGACAAAAATAAAATTCGCATAGCCTCTTAACCCAAAATCATAAAATATAAGTCCGATCGGCTTTTCGTTTGCACAGAAAAGCGCGGTCTGTTTTCCGACAGTAGCCGAACGTGTTAACCCTTAACAATCTATTCTATGAATATTTGCTATATTCAATGGCAGCGTACTGCTTGCTATGCATTCGTAACTCTGTCCCGCTTTAATTGTTCGTACACTGTCAGACATGTACTGTGGAGATCACATCAACCTATCCACATGGACTTTGTAACTGTCTTATATCCTTCAGTATACGGGCTAATTTAGTACTGCAAGTTTATAACTTGATGTGATCTCCACTCATAGACTACTCAAGTTATAATACTCAAGTTTTTACATTTAAAACTAGAGCGTTGAATGCTCAGAATAAGGAATACAAATAGAAACCTGGCTAAAATAATACGCGGAGAAAGACACCTATCCTTGATTTTCTTACGACATTTTAGTGCGTTAGAGAGAGATGGATATGTATTAGTTTTTTCTTAATTAGGTAGGTTGTCACTAGTTCGTTGCTTTGCTAGTGATGTAACAATGTCGATTTTTGACTACGATAAATAAACCAAATCGAAATGTACCGCGACCAATCTCCTTACCACACATCATATCGTATCAAAGTGTGAAAAAAAAGAGAATGCAGGAGGCACCGACCTTTCTGGTGACATCCTCTTGCTTTGGAAGGAGGCCAAGAGAAATAATAGCAAAGTGGTCTCTGTCTACCCCAGTGGGACACATGTTATATTGTGTAAATAAGGAATTAATAAAAGGATATCTTTCGTTTAGCATAATATTTTTTATTAAGTACAAATTACTATATCGTAGGCAGGTAGGTACATAAGTTAAGTCCAAAATTGTGCTTGTTTCTAGTACAAAAAATGCTGTAGCTTGTATCAGAGATACAACCGTAAACTATTTAAGTGGATACTTTTTAAGTCGCCTCTTAACTCAATCAAATAGATGTTCGTTAATGTCGCGTGTTTGTTCAATCAAGGAAGAAGGAATTAATCGCAACAATAGAAATCATAATAATCATAGACTTATAGGATTCGTAATAATAATATTATGTCAATGATGAGCGATGACAGCGCAATTACTACAGAGGTAATTTCATTTTTTTTTATTTCTATCAAATAAACATCAACTTATCTTGAATAAATCTAATAACAAATAATGAACGATTAAAATACCTAATAACCTGTAATAAGAAATCAAAGTATGCACAGTTCAAGTCAATAAGCATTCCCAGAATTCATTTCACGATAGAACTACCCTGTCAAAGTACTTTTATTGTCAACCACTAAGTACGAAAATGTCTTGATCTGCGGAATTTCTTCGTGAAGTCGATCACGGCAGTAACGTGAACGAACAGGCCTTTCAGAACGATTTGCGAACATAGAAGTATGCACTTTTCTAAACCACAGACATCCATAGGTACTGCTTCTGTTGCCTAAAATTGAAAAATTATCGAGTTAATATACTATAGTATAGTACAAGCACGTACCTACAAACAAGATTGATAATGCAATTAAACATAATTATTTAAAGGTTACCAATGTGGCTGTATCTGGTAAATATAACGTTGGTAAGGCATCTGCTTTTAAAAGTCTCCATTTTAAATTTTCGTTTGGTCTAAAAGAATCCGACGTAAAGTGTTTCGAACAAATATGACCGCTTTTTTTAATTGCCTAATTTGGTCAAATTATGCGTCTACACAGAACAGAACCAACCACCTGCGGTCATAGAGACCTCTTCTTCTTCTTCTTCTTGGTGGGCTCGGTTTCCGCACCTAGTCTCTTTTTTGGACCTTTGTGCGTGGTAAACGGTGCCATTCACTTTTTAATTCTTCCCTTTTTGGAAATCTGTAACAAAAAAATATAGCGATATTTATTCGGCATTATTTTTCTTTTAACTCGCGCTGCAATGAGGGATTTTCTTTTTTTTTTTTTTACTCTTCCCTAGTCGCTGGATAGATGGCGCTGAACTTGGTAAGTTACTGCAAGGAACGGAACGTCACATAATTTTTTGATTATTGCACTTGGATGTAATTTTGAGCTCGTAAAACGAAACGTACATAAAAAAGTAATTAATGTCATTGTCACATCACATCACAATGACATTTTGAAAATAAATAAATAATAACAACAAGGAAAAAGAAAAAAATAATTAGCAGTCTTTTTATGAGTTTTCTAAGCCAGAAAGAAAATGTCCCAAGAGAAAAAGAAGAGAAGTCTGTGCCTTGTGGATTTGTATAAAAATGGAGGCATACATCTTTTTCCTAAAGATGAAAGTCGTAAAGCGCAATGAGTACAAGCCATGGTACATTTTAAACCTGGACGGACCATAACAAAGCATTCGCACATAATATTATGCTCAGCACACATGTCATCAACCAACGAGTGTATGTGACGTGACGTGACGTGACGCAATGTTCTTTTTTCAATCGTTTTGGCTTTGGCACCTAGCAACGTAGTCAGTTCAACACCATCTACAGAGTTCTGGGAAACTATGTTTTTTTTTTAATACTCAAAAAGAAAACCTCTCATTAATCTATTATCCTTTATGCACGGCTGCCGCGGGAACCAATGTTCGATAGTTTGCCACACGGACTTTAGTACATCACTATACGAAAAAACATAACCTCTCGTAGTCGGCAGAAAATCTATATAAAACAGGCAAATATCGGTGTAGAATTGAACACGAGTATGATTTACAAGAACTACTATTATTGTTACTGAGTTTTAGGTATGATCCTGCAACTTATTAACATAAAAACTATCAGAACTCACCGATGAAATGATATTGCTTCATTGTTGTTTTCTTTTCTTCCTGTATGCGATTTACAGCCTTCAATCGCACAAGACATTTTATTACAATGTTAAAAAAACAATCAACACAAACAATTATAAATCACACTTTCACGAATTTTGAGAGAAAGAGCACCAAAATATTTAATTTCTCTCGGTGAAGCTGTAAACTTTCGCAAAATGCAATAGACATTTCGATGCCACCAAATTAAGATGTGATGCACGCAACGTACGATATTACAACACAACGATACAATGATGAGACATATTTAATTTGATGGTATTATAATTTTTAAAATACATCCAAATTACATCCATCTGACATTTGTTTGGTTCAATATAGTGACACATCAGGAAAAAATATAAAGTAAGTGCGGTCCGTCGTTTCATTCGCTCGTACACAGGAGTAATTTACGTTAGATGAGTACAATGGCTAATGCCCAGTTCTTATTTTAGTCAGGCTTCTATTTGTATTCCTTATTCTGAGGTTGAATGTCTGTGTCTGCACTGTACGTGCGTGACATATCGCGTAAGTTTGCCGGTGGACAGTTGACGAACTAACGCCGCGCTGCCTTCATATGAAACGTCACAATTCGGCAGTGAGCGATTTTCTCGTTGTTTTTTTTTCTTAGTCCTTAGCTTTCCTCAAGATGGCGCTGTCCATGTCACCATAGATAAAATGTGTTTTTAAGCAATCAATGTCAAAATGGTTTTTCGTTAAGTCTTTGATTCTGTTGCTAAATAATATGACAGTGCCGTCTAGGAATCTTATTTAATACTAAATTTGACATAAGGAAAAACGCTCATTGGCCGTGTTCGCGTCCTCGCTTTTCGAAAAAGTTACGTATGTAGGCCTGCCTCTAGGCTGATCGAAAATGTTTCTTTACGTATTGAACGTAAAAAAGTTGTCAGAGATAGATAAACTGTAAACGTTTTGTGTGTGTTTGTTAAGAATTTAAATTGAACCCTGCCGTAGGAATGATCGAATTACACAAAATTAACTAGCACTATTGTTACAGGAACATCAAAGCGAAAACTGAAGCAAAATAGTAGAAAGCCCGGACCTCAGCTCTTTAAGTGCGGTATCTGCGAATACAGCACTAGCGTAAAAAGGAATATAGATAGGCACATAAAAGATCACTCAGACGATATTTACAAGTGTGATTTCTGCACTTACACTACAAATAGGAGATATAATATAATTAGGCATTTAAAGAAACATAAAGACAAAAACAATTCAAAATCCATCGATTCTAAACTATATAAATGCGATCTATGCGAATATAGTACGCATAACAAGAGCTATCTTACTAAGCATCTTTTGAACCACTCAGACGAGATTTTAAAGTGTAAATTTTGCGCCTACACGTCCAATAACAAATATTATCTACAAAAACATTCAATGAAACACTTAGACAACGTTTTTACATGTTACCTATGCGATTTTGTAACTAATAATAAATACACTTTAAATAAGCACGCCAAGAAACATATAGTTGTAGAAGAAGGCAAGTACTTCAAGTGCGATTTATGCGATTACAGAAACACAGAAGTATCTTATGTGAAAAGGCACCAGGAAGTACATGCGGGTGAAAAGCCCTACAAATGTAAAATATGCGGATACAGTGCCGGCTACAGCGAACGGCTACTTAGCCACATGAGCCGACACACGGGAGAATGTCACATAAAGTGCGATTTGTGCGATCACAAAACTCACTCAAAACGCCTTTTAAATGCCCACATGTCGGTACATACGCAAGAAAAGCGTTTCAAATGTGATTTGTGCGACTTTCAATGCTACTTTAATCGCGATTTAGTAGTACACGTAAGAGTACACACAGGCGAATCGTATTTTGAATGCGATTACTGCGGTGCTAGAAGAGAATATAAATCGAAATTAGTGAGACACATGAAAATTCACACCGGAGAGAAACCGTATAAATGTGATGTCTGCGGTAGACTTTTTAACCAACAAAGCAATCTAAAAAAACACCACGACACGATACATGTAGCCTCAAAAACTTTCGATTGCGATATTTGCGATTACAAATCTAAACTTAAAGCCAACCTCATAAGACATGCTCGCCAGCACACAGGTGAACATCCGTTTCATTGCGACATGTGCGAGTATAAATTTAAGGATAAGGGGTCGTTGACCATACACCGAAGAAAGCACACCGGCGAAGCGCCTTATAAATGTAATCTCTGCGAATACAAGTGTAGAGAAAGTAGTGTTTTAAGGTCCCATATGCAAACCCACACGTGCAGTTATTGCGGTCGCATATTTAAAAACAGAGAATATCTAAAGATACACAGGACATTGCACACAGGCCGCAAAGTGCCCAAGTTTGGTGGACTTGGAAAAATGACATTCTTTTGATATTTTTGTTCTCTTTAGGAACTGACATCATATTTTTTCTAACAATGAATTGTTTACACGATATGAAATAGACATATTTCACAATACAAAAAAATTACAGTTTATAAAATGACGTAAAACCACATATACTACTGGTCGTACGTATTTTTCTACGTATGGGCTTTAGTAAATGGAGTTAAGAACCCGGTCCGCGACGACGACAGTTTTGATGCAAAGCATTTTGTTAAACATTTTTCTGGCCTTTATCGCGATGTTTTTGGAAAAACCGAGGACATACACCACTTCATATTGGCCGCTTGAATGAATGCCTGAAATTATTTGATTGAAATGTTTCTCTTTTGCAAATTATTTTGGTACTACGAGCCTGTTCCGAATAGTTTTTCATAATGTCTAAGTACCAAAATAATTCGCAAAGGAGAAATAATTCAATCAAATAAATTTTAGGACTTCAATAAGACGGCCAATATGAATTGGTGTATGTCCCTAGTTTTTACAAAAGTAAAGATGAGAATAATATTTAAAAAATACTTCGCATCAAACGGACGAAAAATACGCAGCGGGTTCTTAAGACACATATTCAGCTCATTTCATTTTAACTCTTATTTTGTGTGAAATATGTATAAAATTTGAATACGGCTATAATTCGCATGAATGACTTGATCAACACTATTGTGCTTAAAAAACCTATATCTAATGGATTAAAAAATAACTGATTGTTATGTTATACAGATGCATGCAAATTGTAAAAAAAAAGCATAGCGAGCCTTTTTTTGTGTTGTCTCTCTGTGTGGGTGTGTCATTTAATAATAGGTACTTGTTTATTTACACTAGTTTTTTTTATTATAGATCCATTAGTAATTTGTGCTTACGTCGTGGCCATATCAGAAAGTATGATATTACAAATTTACGAAAGTCTTTCTAACAAAAAGTCAAAAATAAGTGGGATGACGAGCGAAGCAAGGAGGATGCTGCTGATGATGTGTGATGCGAAGCAAGGAGAGTTGCTGGTAATAAATTCGGGAGCCGAGTGAAGCGGAGCGAGGCGACCCATTTAATTTTAATTCATGATGTGGCCAGGACATACTTATACAAAAATTTGGTACACTTAACTTTAATTACCCTTCTTACGCACAGAATTTTTATTGACTTCGTTTTAGTAACGTTTTTGGTCCTTATAAAGGGCACCTGGGTCGTAGGAAAGAAAAAATCTCTCTATGTCAAATAATTGCTTTGGGTGTTAACCCCAAGCCGTACGAAGGCCTTCATGTAGGACCGTGAGCATTAGGGGTTATATAAGGTTAAATAATATTAGTTGGCAAAACTCAAAACATAGGTAGTACTAGTCTATATGAACAACTGTATGGGACCTAAGCAACATTTTTAAAATTTGTTTTCACATTTCCATACTGGACCAGTCAGCTGATCGGGGCAATTTGTATGGGAGGAAGAGAAAAACAATTGCGAATTTAGCTCCCATACAAACAGTTGTTCATATAGACTAGTACTACCTATATTTTGAGTTTCGCTAACTAATATTATTTAACCTTATAGATTATGCTACCTATAAAATAAAAATATGTAATCTTTTCACAATGTTAATACGGAATAGTTGTTGATTTTATGCTTGTTTCTTGTAATAATGATAATAATGTAAATATTGTTATATATATATATATTTAATTTTTATTAACGTTGTCCTTTTATTGTATATGGGCACTACACACTCGAAAAGTTTGTATTTAAATAAAAATGAATGTTAAAATTAAAATCAAATATTCATATACACTTTCCTTTTAAGTTAATCAATATATTATTTAATGCCTTCTCAAGTTTTTTTATTTTTTGTTAAAATCCTGTAAGTTTATTTTATTACCGTTGTAATAATACCAACAAGTGTATGTATGTGAAGCTCCTGCCAGCGTCCGTATTTCCGGGTAGTTACAAGTTATAACTCAGATTCCTTAAAAGGGCTCCACTAAGCTAAACATCAGTTTTGTATTGGATTCAGTTCCGTCAATTTACTTGGTAAAAATTTTAAATAAATATGGTGTATTTTCTGACTCAGGACAATTATTAATTACACTATATAAATAAACATACTTTCAATCTTCTATTAATTATATAACTTTAAAAAAAGTATGAATTTCACAAAAAAAGACATTCAGTTTCCATATTTCAAAACCGATTGAAACGAAACCAACACATGCAGATACTAACTAGAAAAAGAAATCTCTATTATATGAAGAAATTGTAGTTAGTGTCCAAATGCAGCCGCGATTTCAAAATAACTGAAGTTTTGCTTGGGCGGCATCTGATTAGAGCAGGATAGACAGTAAAAAAACTAAAGCGTTAGAGCAGGACTGAATTTTAGCATTGTGCAGCCCCTTAAAAGAGAATTAAAAAGGCAAATTCAGGCTGAGCGCTCCTCATCCTAGGTCCCATTGACAGTTACCATCAGCGAAGGTATTGGTCAAGCATTATATCATCCGTACCCTGATTATAAATGCGAAAGGGTGTTTGTTGGTTTGTTCTTTCACGTAGTAACGGATGGACGTGATTTTTTGCATAGAAATAGATTATGAGCCGGAGAGTGACATAGGCTACTTTTTATCCCGGGAAAATACAAACGAAATCAGCGCGGGCAAAAACTAGTGTTGAGTAAAAAAAACAAGATACCAAAAAATTTACTTCGTATAGGTACAAAAAGTAACTATCAGTTAGCTAAACGAAATAAATAAAACATGCCTATAATATTTTACTCTCTGTCAAGGATCCTCTAGCGTGTTGCTAATGGCTGGCCGAATTTCATGCCGTCCACCTCTTAAATTTTTTTTTCGTGGGTGTGGAATGGTGTGCATTACTGGTTGTTGGATGATGGCGCGGGCGAAACCTTTTAGACTAAAATATAGTTTCTTTATTTTCAACACAAACACTTGTACGATTTGTTTCAAACAATTTGTATAAAAAATATAGTTGATTAATTTTTTGACGACAGAAAAATTAACGAATGTTCGTCCATGATGTCGTATACTTATTTCTAAAAGTAAAGTTCAATATTTTATTTATTTCATTATAAAATTATTTTAAACTTTTACTGAATGTCTGCTGTTACATTTGAAGTCGGTTAAAGTTTTTGTTGAAAACTAATTTAATTTTTCATTTTTTTCGTGTTGGTATGTATGTATGTATGTAAATTCTTTATTGCACAAAATAATTTTACAATGCACAAAGGCGAACTTAATGCTAATTAGCATTTTCTACCAGTTAAAATTTGGTGATGTGGAGACTATAAGGGTTGTGCCAAATAAGTTAATTAATTAATCTATCTATCTTCTATATAAATAAAAATGAATTGCTGTTCGTTAGTCTCGCTAAAACTCGAGAACGGCTGAACCGATTTGGCTAAGTTTAGTCTTGAAATATTCGTGGAAGTCCAGGGAAGGTTTAAGCGATGAGAAAATGTGGAAAAATTGCGAGGAAAATACTAAAAACGACAATTTTATTTTCCCATACAAACTGTTCTTACCTGTCAAACATTTGATGTTCGCCCCGTCGCGTCGGTTCGGTATTTTAGGAATAAAAACATGTAGATCTAGATTAAATAAGGGTTTGGAATCGACAACATATATCCATAATAGTCTGATTATCGCGTTTTTAGATTTAAAACATGTAAAATACTGACATTATAATGGCACTTGATTGTTGTGTTGGGTGCGTTCAGAAATATACTTTGAAACAGTAAAGTTCGCTATACGATCTAAAATTGGGTACTTCCCTAAAAATCAAATCAGCGACTCTTTGTAAAATGACAAAACGCCCCGATACTATGAAATTTGTATGAGGTTTTACCGGTTTTACATTATAACTACAGTTTTCTGTGATCAAACTGCTTCCTTTTTTCTTAGTTTTTAGCAATTATAAAAATTGTCAAACCCTCGAAAAAATCCGTAAAAATATTTTAACGATTATTTTAGAAGATCACATTGGATTGTGTCAGTTATTTTACTTTAACAGCAGTCAATTATCAAAATGCACGAAATTGCATTCAATTTATCTATTACCCGCACACATTATGTTTTTAACGCCTGAAAAAAGATTCAAAACTTGATTTATCATTCTGATACTGCTTACAATGCCGAGGAGAAAACGACCTAACATAGGTCGTCGAAGTCGATTGAATGTGCGCGAGCTACCTCACGCGCTGATCGCACTGATGACCAGCAAGAGACTGATAATGATAACAGTCGTATTGGTATGGCAGATTTGCGTTCTAGAGTGAATTACAATGAAGTGGATGATAGGCATAGAATGGAACGGGTTCGGGCACATCGATCACAACAGCAGCGAGCACGGGAAAATTAAATTGATCGATTCCGCAGACGCAATGTTCCTGTGAACCTGGCACGAGGAGCAATCTCCTACGATCAGGAAATAGATTATAGTGCCGACAAATCTGTAAGAATTGGGGAAATGTCAATCAATTGTCAACATCGTAAAGCTTTAAAATACAGCGGTGAATCTGCAGGATTATGTTGTGCTGGTGGTAAAGTAAAATTGTCACAATTAGTACCACCACCTGATCCATTAGAATTATTAGTTTTTGGGATGGTTGATTAATTGATTATAGGTGCTGAAACCAACAAAAAAGTCAGTACTTTGAATTTTTATTCATACAGACTCATGATCCGTGAAGGTGAAGTAAATCACATTTTGATGTTTCAACGGCTTTTTCATCAGTTTGCAGTTGACATGCATGTCAAAATTGAGACTGAACGATTGACGTACATCCGTTTAAACCAACAGCAGCTTCGATCTGAAGAGTACATTCATCTTCGCGATGCTATTAATGCCGATGGCAATGCAAACAATGTGGGAAAAATTACAATTTTGCCGGCCACTTACATTGGAAGCCCACGCCACATGCACGAGTACGCGGTGTCATGCATTTGGATATATATGTTGTTACTAATACATATATGTCTGAAATAATATTCAATTTGATACAATTCAAATATTTTTTTAATAATATATTAATCAATCTTTACGGTAGGAACCATATTTTCTAAAATTTCCGCGATTGACACCTGAATCGGCAACATATCAATTAATCTAACAGCAAAGGCGAACCAGGCTTGCTAAAGATGTCTTGACTTGGCTCGCCAGGACTTGACGGCGCGGCGGAAGGCCTCGGTGACTCGGACAAGTCTGGTAGAACCAGAATATTGCCGATGTTGTGCTCATGACTTTCTTAAATCTCATCAAAATCCTTTAGTTCTTCGGCAGTTAAATTAAGTTCTGAAAATGTTATTCCTTTAGATGATAGACACAGATGATGATGATGATGATGACATTTTTGAGACGAACTTCGGTTTTAATAACAGTTGTTGTTTCACTCGATTTTTTTGTTCGCTAGCCCTATTAATTCGTATTATTCGGCTCAAACTGTGACCGCACTTTATACAAAACTTGAAGGTATCAGCGGTTATTGTGAAACATTCGTCGCATCTTAACAATTTTTTTGTGCGACTAGGACAGGTACTTCTGTTGTTCTGCCGTTCTATCCACTTTTTACAAAAGGGACAATGCATTGTTAAAAGTTAACTATAACTTCTGAAAAATAGTTTTGAAATATCAATTATATTTTCTTGGAAAGTTCGGTGACAATGACACTGACAGTCAGTGTTGCCAGGTTACTATTCTACTATTACGTTTAGTAATGTGCCGTAATCGATACAGACAAAAAAAAATAGGCCGGTAATATGTCTCATGCAAAATAATTATGAACATTAAGCTGGACATGTGTGCGTGATTTGCCCACTCTTTCCGCTCACTATGGAGCCGATACTTAGACTATCTGATGATGCCTTCATAAAGCTACCGGCTCTGAAATGCATATGGTTTAAATTAATATGGTTTATATTAAGAGGTAAGTGATACGAAGTTCACCGGGTCAGCTAGTTATATTATAAATATTAACTTTTAATAATATCTGCATATTAATATAACATATAATATTTACATAAACATATATAAATACAAAAATATACATACATATAATATAAATATTAGTGTATATACTGTACATAAATAAATATACAACAATATATCGGTAGTTACGAGAAGGATGACTCAGGGGACAAAGTGAAAATTATTACAGGTGTGGTGACTGATTCTGTAACCGTAGATAGTGTTGATAGACTCTGGTTTTAAAGGTAGAGATGGTGGGAGATTGTCGGATGTCCAGAGGAAGACTGTTCCACAGGCGGATTGCTGACACTGTGAAAGAATTTGTATACATGTTGGTGCTGTGTTCGGGAAATCGGACGAGCATAGCTCTACTCGGTCGCTGATTGGTAGGTTGAATTGTTTTTCAACGCTGTTCATATGAAACGAAAGTCAAGTGGGTATAGACATGTTTAAGTAGCATCCAAGCAAGAAATTATTTCCCAACCATATTCTATTTTTAAGTAGGAATACCGGTACCCTGTCGTTTACATAGAAATAGCGGTGTATTAGGCTTATTTAATGGATAATAAAACGTAAAAACCTTCAAACATAAATCTAAGAAGTACCTAACCTAACCCTTTAATTAAGTACCTATCTAATAAATACACACTAGATACTTGAATATTATGTATTTAGTAAGCAACATTAATATTTATCTGCGCGCGCAATAACATGAACAATTCTAGTCTGGACAATTGCTTCCAATTCAGGTACACTTTCAATAATAGAACAGAAATCAGTCAGCTGATTGATATACCAAGAGTATATCTAGAATTAGTAACGACTTCAACGTAGAGGGAAAAGTTCATTTGAGTATTTGACGGGCAGCTCGCAAGCGAATTATATCGAGATGTAAGCGACACGTAGCGCCATCTACATTCGTCTGAAAGAACTAGAAACTTGTATGTCCGTGTCTGTCTGGGGCGGCGTGGCTTCAGCCGTTATACATAGCCACTGATAGTTACTGGATTACTAATTTTACAGAATACCTACCTGTTACTATGGCCTCTAACACGGCAAATATTAAAATTTCTAGGACTTTTCGAAGTTAGAAATTTATTTTTAATAATACAGAATCGGACCCCCCTTAAGAGGGGTTGGAGGGTGAAAGTTACAGATTTCTTAATTTGTTTGTTGTGTGAAAAGTTTGTGGCTCTGTATGTTAATTGTCATTTTGACAGATAAAGATTGGTTTATCAGATTATTACATGGAATTAGTATGTACTACGTACAGTACATACTAATTCCATGGATTATTACACATCCTTCGCCTCAACCCCCTGCGTGCCGTTGCGTTGCACAATGCACAGTTCATCGCTGCGGGCGATGCGTTGTGTTAAACGCAACAAATGTATTCTACATGGCATTATAATGTTTTATTCGGCCATGGTACTATATATGGTATTCTGTGGACAAGACATTGACAGACATACAGACAGCAGTAGCAAAACGTGTTTGTTTGTGAATTGTTTTCTGCCAATTTTGCTTTATTATTTAATACCTATGGAAAATAAATCTTTATCTACACAACATGTTAAGACAGAGTGGTCCAACGACACAGGTAACGTGACTTACTCTAATTGTTTCTTATGATCCCTCAGCAGGGATAAAATGTCTTCAATATAGTTTTCCAGTTGGGACCACTTCACTCCCACTTCAGACCCACCCTTTCTTTGCCACTGAGTGACTTTCTTTTCCTAACTAGATACCAAAAAAAGTTTTTTTTTTCACCAGTACCTCCTTTTCTACAATCCAGCAACAGTTACAGACAGGGACAATCCTGGATATATTTTGATCAAGATATTTAGGCCAGCATAGATATGTAGCAGGGCCACCTTTTCTGCTAAATAAATATTGACCTTGACCAATTTTTACTAAAATCAGTACTTAATTTTTCATCATTGCATCCCTTATTGACACTCTGACTGAAATTTCAGATATAAAGGAGGAGCCTCCAAATGTAGATGAACATGACATAGACTCAGGGAGTCAACAACTTCAGGACTTGGAGATAGGTCTACCCAGAAACTTGGCGGAACATGGTACACTTATAATCAAGAAAGAGCATGAACTTGAAAACCACAGTTTTGTAAGTGCCTTTTAATATTACAATCAGGGCTTGCATAACCAAAAACGATGGCTTAGAAAGATAAACGGTCTGACGTCATACCTTTTTATTGTTATATCTTAATATTACAATAACCCAAATTTTTCACTACTGACAGATAATGCCACCATATTTTCTTACACTATTTTGACTACGTAAACTGCATGTTTACTTTCATGTATGTGTATTAATTAACTTATTAAATATAAGCAAGTCCAAAACTTAATTTAATTTAATATTTGTGTTTCCCATTTTCAATTTATTTATTTTGATTGATAAATAAAAACAAATGTGTTATAAGTGTGTATTATGTAGGTACCTACGTCTACATTTCAAAATAAAGTAGGTATTCATTCTCAAAGCTTTTTTTTCAACCTACCATTTTCTTTTCTTCTACAGACCTCTACAGAAATCCAAAACACGAATTTTATCAAATTTGAGCCAGATGATCCGGATACAGATACATCAAGCACATTGCAAATAAATAAATCTGTGGTGCCATTGCTTCAATCTGAGAGCGACAGAGAAAGTAGTGACGAAGGACAAAACATCCCGATGAAAAAGAAGCGTGTGTATCAATCTTGGGTATTCGTGAATAAATTTGACAGTAGTAGCCTAGCAGAAACAGCGTTAGATGAAGAAAAAAATTGGTCTGTTCATTATTGGAATGTATCGGAAGAAGGCAAGAAAATATATTATAGATGTAATAAAGTTAAAAAACGTGGCCCTCAATGCTCAGCTAAAAGGTATCTCCTATATGATTCTTTGTCAGATGCTGTATTTTTGTACCA
This sequence comes from Ypsolopha sequella, assembly GCA_934047225.1. Lineage (NCBI taxonomy): Eukaryota > Metazoa > Arthropoda > Insecta > Lepidoptera > Ypsolophidae > Ypsolopha > Ypsolopha sequella. Next base: position 9,776,831 of record OW204009.1, read on the forward strand.
AACTGAAGATGATCATGACCACGACGGCAGAGAGTCCACTGAACGTGGATTATCTGAAACAGTAAAAGAAGAAATAAATAAACTGTTTGATCTTCATTTAAAGCCGAAAGCTATAATGACTGCTGTCTCTAAAGTTAAAGGTCTCAAATTGCCAAAGATGTCCCAATTAAGAAATTACCTCAGCGATCGTCGCCGTGCTTTATATGGCAATCATACAATTAGTTTAATAGAATTACAGCGGTGGCTTCAAGATAATTCGTCATTACCAGAAAATTCCCATGAAGCATTTGTGACAGCATATGAGATTTCAGAAGAAGAGGCAACTTTTCGTTTTGTTTTATCAAATAAATACCTGCTGGAGTTAGCACAAGAGGTAAATATCTTACATGCAGACACTACCTATAAACAAATTTGGCAAGGATATCCTGTCTGTATTGTAGGAACTACAGATAAGCGAAGAAAGTTCCATGCTTTGTGCTTGGCTGTTTCTACCACAGAGCAAAAGGATGATTTTAAACTAATTTTCAAAAGCATGAAAGATAATATACAGCTACTGTTCGGAAGGGCTTTCAAGCCGACTATTTTGGTTGCTGACGCTGCAAAAAGTATTCAAAACGCTTTCCATGAAGAATTTGAAGATACCAAGGTACGTATGTGCTGGGCACACGCCAAAAAAAAATGCAGTCTAAAGTTGAAAGCCTTGTAAAGAAAGGTGGTCGGAGACAAATTTTAACAGATATTGAAACTCTACATTCCTTAACGAACCACGATGCTTTCGAAAAAGCTACTGAATACTTTTTACAGAAATATGAACATGAAACAAGTTTTATTGAGTACTTCAAAGACCAGTGGCTCTTACAAAACCGAAATTGGTATCTTGGTGCAGCGCCATCTTCGCCTTCGACGAATAATGCTCTCGAAGCTTTCAATAAGGTTATTAAAGACAGCAACACTCTTCGAGAACGTTTACAGCTTTCTCGATTCTTGGTCCTTGCTGAAGAAATGGTGAATGGGTGGTCCCTAAAGTATACACAGAACCCAGCTGAAAATTACTTTGCAAAGTCGCCGGAAATAAGTTTAAAAGACTGGACAGATTCGTATAATTGGGCCAAACTGCAAAAAGATATTGTCATTATATCTAATGATAATAATAGTAATGTAACGCACTATCAAGTACCAGCTGCAGAAGCTAAGGAATGCACACTATTTGAAAACCCACCTGAAAATTTTGATGAGTTTAAAGAGCAGTTTTTCAATAAATGGAAAGTTATATTGCCGCAGCATAAAGAGGAATGGACTCGAGGAACATGTACTTGTCCTAACTTTTATCAAATGTATATGTGCAAACATATAATAGGCCTGTCCATACGCTTGAAGTACGCCGTGCCTCCAGTTGAAGCCAAGAACATTCCCCTCGGACAAAAACGGAAGAGAGGCAGACCGTCGAGAGCCAAACCTGCACTTATTATGCAATAAGTTCATTTTAGCCTCTTAAGCAACTTTTGATTCACTATAATTTTTATATGTATCACTCCTAACAAATTAAAAGTACCTGTCATTAGTAAGTACAGGTGTACCAACTTATCTGTAGAATGAAAATTGTGGAACTAGCATATCTGATTGGATAATATTGAATATTAGCCAATGACAGACCCGGAAAAAGCTAGTTCATTCTACAGATAAGATGGTGGCACTGTAGTGTATTTCATTCCAAAGCGAAAGTCATTTCCTTTTTAATAACTTAAATTTACTGAAAAAAAAAACAAGTAAATCATAAAACATAATGAAATACTTTTTCTTTTTAGGGCTCCGTAGCTAAATAGCAAAAACGGAACCCTTATAATATGAATGAATAAATGAATTTTATTTCAGAAAGAAAAGTACATCGAAGTATTTTTACATGATACCTTACCATATTACTTAGGATTAACTTATGTGTACGAAATAGATAACAACAGCTAAGACTCACTATGATTTATGCGAGAAAAACTCGACATTTCGTTCAACTTAAGAGTGACCTTCATCAGGCTTCGCGAGGTGCTGCGGCGCGTGCGACACCCTCAATCAAAGTGAGTCTTAGCTGTTTTTATCTATTTGGTTATGATGGACACTCACCCTAATTTTTGTTAGTATTATTAAAAATAAATTGCAAACTACCCCTTGAAAATAAGCTTTCGCGAGGGGAGGCTGAAAAGTAATCTACCTAACTATGAAAGAAAAGACGTAACTGGATAGTTAATTTTATTTTTCTATATAGTCCCCTGCTAATAAAATGCACTTATTAAATTTTTCAAATATTGAATTTAAGCCATTAAAAAAAAAATGTTTTCGGTTTGTCGTCAAAATAGTCAGAAACCGCTGCCTTCATTTCGTCATCGGTCATAAACCTTCGTCCCCTGAGGTCTTTCTTGAGAAGTCTAAACAGAAAATAGTCACAGGGGGCTAGATCTGGACTATAAGGGGGGTGGTCAATGGTTTCGAAGCCATTGTCTTTAATTGCTAGCTTTGTTGTGCGTGCGGTATGCACTGGTGCGTTATCGTGCAAAATCAGAATTCCGTTGCTTAGTTTACCTCGCCGTTTTTCTTTTATTGTCTCTCTTAGTTGATATAATAAGTTTGAGTAATAATCAGCATTCACTGTAGTTTTCTTCGGTAAATAATCTATGAGCAAAATCCCTTCTGTGTCCCAAAAGATTGTAGCCATAAGTTTACCGGCCGATGGACAGACCTTGAATTTCCGAGGCGGCTTCTCATCCTTAAATTTCCACTGTAACGACTCTTGCTTACTTTCCGGGTCCCATTGTCGAATCCAAGTCTCATCACATGTTACAATTCTAGAAATTATTTCTTCCTCTTCCCCTCGACTCATGTCCAAAAACTCTTCGCAACATTTGACACGCCTCTCCATGTCAAATGCAGTCAACATTCTAGGGACCCAACGTGCACTAACCTTGGACATGTTCAAATGCTCATGAATTATTTCATTGACTCGCTCTTTACTAACGCCCACATCTCTAGCTATCTCCCACTGCTTCACTCGTCGGTCCTCTAATATAATTTTTTTCAACCTGGCTACATTTTCATCGGTGACGGCTGAAACTGGTCTTCCGCTACGAGGATCAACTTCGAGGCTCTCACGACCTAATTTAAACTGCCTTGACCAAAACTTTATAACAAATTCGGAAGAACACGAACTGCCAAACACACGTAACATACGCTGTCTGATCTCCGAAGGCGTATTCCCTTATTTAGTCAAAAACTTAATCACCGCACGCGGCTCAATTTTATCCATTTTCACTTTTTCTACCGACATGTTCGAAACAATTGTAGGAGACAAATAAACGTGATGCAATAAAGAAATGAATGTAATACATTTTGAAAATAGAATAACAAACGAATATAAATCCATACCAGCCAGCATTATTTTTGTATATATTCCTGACCAAGGAGATTACATGTCAGCCGCCCTACGTATACTGCAATGATATAATGTTAATTTATATCTCCTTGCGATGGATAAATAGCCAAGTGTTCAAACAAAGAAATTTATTTCTGTCAGTGTCAAATTAGCTTTCTCGACCGTAAAAACCTGTTTTATCTGTCGAACTCCATACATTTTTAGCTCGAGTTTAAGAAATCTCGCTCGGAATAACCCCCCAGGCGGTGTCTCACTGCGAGATAACTTGTGCCGCTGCGGATAAGCTCCTTAGTCAGTTCGTCAGGGTTGGGTAGGTGATATAAAATAAGAATGACGCGTTTTATTTTGAACAATTTATTTATTTATTTAGTTTATTCAAGAAATTAAAAGCAATATATTTACTCTAAACAATATTTCAAAACTTAAACTAAGGCTAATAACAAATTTCCCCAACTGTTACAAATATAATCAAAACTTAACTAATTCGTAGCTCCGAATTTAGACTACTCGTATATTTAAACATTTAAAAACAATAAAGCAACTTAACTACTCAACGTAATCTTTTTTTGTTTAATTTGCTCATTTGTTCAACAAGGTGTTTGTGTTGTGTGGAGTTAATGTAAGATGAGTATGTATGAGAGAGAGTATCGGTCTTACCACAAAACTGTGTTTAACTTTAGACAGTGTTTAAATCTGTTGCTGTCACTCTTTTACAATATGAAAAAAAAGGTGACAACGACAGATTTAAACACTGTCTAAAGTTAAACACTGTTTTGTAGTGACACCGTATGTGTTTGTGTAAGTGAGGGGAATGTAAAAAGGGAGAGGGTGTTTAGCAAAATCATAATTAACATTATAAATACAGTTATTCATTAGGGCAATATATTTCATTCATTATTTTATATCGAAATGAAGTCCTGGAGTGTCCATATGGATCAATGTTAAATAATGTTTTATTGTATTCGTTAGCTAGACGATAAGAGGAGATAATTGGGCATGGTTTGTGCGAACATTTGTTCATTTACAATTTTTATTCTTTTATTATGTACCCATTTGGGTACATAATAAAAGAGTCAAACAGAGTGCCGGGTGTGAAATTAATGTGAAATAAGCCGGGGGCTCTAAGGGGAAAGTTAGATAACATACGACCAGTAACAATGTTATATAGTAAAGACATTTATAGAATTAATTAGAATTAATGAGACTTGAGGATAATTCATGATTTATATAAACAACGGCTCACCTCAATACGTGTTATGATCGGGAAAGCCGACTAGTTTCAGCAGATTTAGACTGCCTTCATCTGGGCGAGTAGACGTTTACGCGACGACGTGTGAGGCGTAACGTCGTCGCGAAACGTCTTTACTCGCCCAGATGAAGGCAGTCTAAATCTGCTGAAACTGGTCGGCTTTCCCGATCATAACACGTATTGAGGTGAGCCGTTGTTTATTTAAATCATAGTAAAGACATATCAAGCAAAAGCCGGCGATCCTAAAGCGAAGGAATGTTACCCACTACTCGATTAATTGTAAGTAATTTATGAGACTAAAACTCTTTTGGAAAGCATACTAAACAAAACAAAAAAATTGAGTAATCTCACCATTTTTTTGTCCATGATTTTAGAAAGTCGGAAAAATTTATTTGCTTAAATATGAGTGGCAGGTACAGATCTTATGATATTCATATCCCAATTCAATGTATTTTGTTGTAGACAATAGCAATCACCACAAGGACTTACAGGATACCAAATCCCTCGAAATTACTTTTCACTAATACAGTGCTTTGGTTTATGACGTGACATTGGCGGAATTAAATGTGTTAGGGCCTGTTTCACCACGTCCAAATAAGTGATATCCAGAAGATAAGTTTAAAAATGGAACACATTTTGTATGCGTTATATGTCACATATAACTATCAGGCACTTATCTGGAAGTGGTGAAACAGGCCGTAAGTCACACACATTATCAGAAGCCATAAACAAGAAAATAATAATAACCTCACATTTTACTGTAAGTAGCATACAGTATGCAAATATTGTATGGAACACATCATGCAATTACAATACTGTTTTGTATATTATTACGGTAACAACATTACTAAACGTTTTCTAATAAAACATAGTAAAATTAATCAAATTTTAAACATGAAATTAAAATGTCAGATATATTATGGTGAGAAAAAAAAACAAAATATAGGAAATTATAAACATGAAATTGAAATGTCAGTGGTTACAATTATGATAAAATTTTTTACTAAAGTAAAAAATTCAAAGTCTAAACTAAATTAACATAATGCTTCATTGAAATCACCAAAGATAATATCATACTAAATGTATGGGAATGTTTAATTTCAAAACTTTGGATACTTCTCGTTTGATTTTCAAAAAGTTATTGATGCCATTTTACTGATTAGGTAACATACTTTCAATATCAGTTTAACTTTTTTTGATACCTTGAATAGTTACGGAATAATCACCTGGTGACACTTAACAAATACACCCTGTATATTCCGGTAGTTTAGAATGTAATATATAATGAATTACATTTGAACCTTAATCAAGGTTTAGTGGCGCCATTATGGCCTTAAGAGGGAATCGCCAATGTTCCTCCGTCTCATCGCAAGGTACTGGCATGGTCAGTGATGTCAATGGATTGATCTGTTTTGCTTATTCTTCATCTGTCTTATTCCGTGTACATTTGAAACCGATTGAACCCAAGATTACAAGATACACTTGAACCGCTGATATCGAAAACAAACCAAAGCACAAAGACAACATCTTTGGAAAAAGTCAAAAACAAAATTATGGGTAGCAATTCCAATAAAAAAATGTCAGTTTGTTGTTAGTGTTCAATTAAACTGAAAACCATGCACTATTTCTTTTAGTTTTCTTGTAGTTTTTATTTAAAGCTATATCCTTGATATAGTATGTTTTAAATAATATTTTTACACACGAAACAACAAAAATACAAGTTTTTTTTACTTTAAATTGGTGTATCTTTGGCTTTGGTTTTTTTTTTTTGCAATCAATGGTTCACTTATGTATTTTATGATGTTTATGTGGCTGACACATCTGCATGTTTCTTCTTTATGTGGTGGGTTAAATATTTGGGGACTCTACACTTATAATCACACATATTACATACATATGGCTTTTCTCCTGTGTGGGTCCACGTATGTTTCTTCAAGTAACTACCAGAAGTACACGCATAGTCACAAAAGTCACACATATAGGGCTTTTCTCCCGTGTGCGTGTATATATGTGTCTTTAAATCTTTGCTACAATTGCAGGCATATTCACATACGTCACATTTAAAAGACTTTTCTCCAGTATGTCTTTTTCTGTGTCTTTTAAGAGCATTGTTAGATTTACCAGCATAGTTACAGATATCGCATTTGTATGGCTTTTCTCCCGTATGCGTCATTATGTGTTGCTTAAGGCCAGTTTTACGGTGAGTCTCATAATCACAACTGTCACACTTATAAGGCTTTTCATCTGTGTGTGTTCTTATGTGTCTCTTTAAATATTGAGAACTGATGGCTACATAGACACACACTTCACATTTGTATGGCCTTTCCCCTGTGTGTATGCTCATTATATGTTGCTTCAAGATAGTCTTAGAACTATACGCTTTGTTGCACATACCACATTTATATGGGCTTTCTTTTTCATGTGTTATCATAGTGTGTAGCTTTAAAAGATAACTAAAGTTACATGTATAGTTGCAAATATCACATTTATATCTCTTTCCCTCCGCGTGTGATAACATGTGCGTCTTGAAACTATAGGAATTGTAGCATGCATAGTCACACTTGTCACATTTATATGGCTTTTCTCCGGAGTGCTTTGTCATGTGTTCCCTCAAACGACATCTACGTTTACTCGCATAGTCGCATTTATCACATTTATACGGCTTTTCTGCTGAATGAGTTTTCATGTGTTCCTTCAAATGTTTAAGATGGGCACAGACGTGGTCACAAAATGTACATTTGAACGGCTTTTCACCAGTATGTATACTCATATGCTGTTTTAAACCAAACTTATAGGAACTCGCATAGCCGCACATGTCGCATTTGTACGGCTTTTTTCCAGTGTGTTTTCTCATGTGAAGTCTAAGAGCATTGGGCTCTATATATTTACAATCGCACTCGTCACATTTCAATGGCTTTTCCCCAGTATGCATTAACATGTGTCTCTTCAAATGACCTTTACGGTTACTTGCGTAGTTACACATCTCACACTTAAACGGCTTGTCGTCAGTGTGACTTATACTGTGCTGTCGCAATTGAGTACTTGTCCTAAATCTATATGTACACAAGGGACATTTAAATTTTCTTTTTGCGTCATGTAGTTTCTTGTGAATTTTAAAAAGTTGATATGATGTACATTTTAGATCACAAATTTTACATTTGAGGTCACATTTATAAACTTTATTATGGATGGACATATGCTGTTGTATTTTCAATCTCGTCCCGAAGTCTTTTTGACAGTGATCACAAATATAATTAGAATTATTCTTTTGAAGCCGAATTTTGGTATTGATCGTTCTTATAGCTATAGTTTGTTTATTGAACATATAATCTGAAGCGACCTTAGTTTCGGATTTTTCTTTGAATTCATCAGAAGCTTCTTCAGGTAGCTCATATTCAGTTGTTTTAAGACTATCATTGCTTGCGTCTCTTCGTCTTTTAACAGGAACATCTGAAATCATACGCAAAGATTTTCTTTATTTAACGATATCGAACACGTTAATTTACAAAAAGGGGTGGTTCCCATTTTGTTCTATAGAACGGACGTCAGCAGGACATGGACAACTTTATCTCATTTTTTTCCATAGAACCACACAAGCGTTTTCATCCTAACTCATTCATTGACACAAATTGGGAATCAATATTTCCAAAAAAGTTCCATGTAATGTTGATAATTCAATGGGAAGGGAAACTGCCAATCTCATGATCGTTAGTACCTTGAGGAAACGTCAAATCCATATAATTTCACTTAAAAACCTAAAAAAAGAAACAGAACTTAACCTGAAAATACGCCCAATTTATGGATTTAGTAAGTACGACCAACTGGGCAATGACAATAAAAGGAACCAACGATTGTGCTGCCCTCTGAGAAAAGCTTTGCCTTTCCCTCCCAATTGTTGACAATTTGTATACAAACGTCATGTTATCATCTGTGCCTATAGCTGCAACACTGCTAAATAATTAAAACCCGAAGAAATAGAAACAAATATAGAATAGAGTAACAAATAATAATAAATCTAAAATGTAGAACCATTTGAGAAAAAGAAGTATTAAACGGAATACTTGAGACTTTCGATTTCCTTTTTGTCCTGCTGACGTCAATTCTATGGAACAAATGGGAAAAAGAAGTATTAAATGTTCTACGGAAAACTTTTCGTTTTCCTTTTTGTACTACTGACGTCAGTTCTATAGAACAAATGGGAACTACCCACAAAAAGCACACACTGTATTATTGCACCATCCGATAATATCGCATATAAGGATCAATCTGGGAATTAATGTCAAACGGCAAACAAAAGGAAAGTGCAATTTTTTTATTAATTAATCCATTTATTAAAGTTTCATGCATTACCCTACAATTACAATTATTATAATTGTGCTAAATTATGCTTAATTTTCAATAAATAATACAGTGTGTGTTTTTTAAGTGAAAACTTCTTTAGGCACACTAAGTTATTTTTGGCAGGGGATAGTGTTATGGGTTCGCATCCCTGATATGTTACGACAAAGTTGCGCTTGGTCAGCAGTGAAAAGTCTTCACTTCTATCGGCAGTCCCCATGACTGCCTATGTTTTTTTAATGGAAGGTTTGCTAAATTGGACCACAATTGGTTTAATCGTATTCCTGTCATAATTTCTACGATTTCCAATATTTTTTTCGAACTGACAACATTTTCAGGACGCTGGCAAGGTTAAACAGCCGTTTTTTAGGGTTCCGTACCCAAAGGGTAACCAACGGGACCCTATTACTAAGACTTCGCTGTCCGTCTGTCACCAGGCTGTATCTCATGAATCGTGATAGTTATTAGACAGTTGAAATTTTCATAGATGATGTATTTACATATGTTGCCGCTATAACACCAAATACTAAAATACAGAATAAAATAAATATTTAAGGGGGTTCCCATACGACAGACATGGTTTTTTTTGCCGTTTTTATAGATAATGGTACGGAACCCTTCGTGCACGAGTCCGACTCGCACTTGGCCGGTTGTTTTTTCTTTTTTGTCCAATGCGCCAGTTACAAGCTACATTGTGGTGAAGGTTTGTCAATTTGTGATGTAATTTTTCGTGGTTTTTAACAAAGCGATAGTAGATAATAAGGCAAGCAAAATATACCTACTTCAAATGATTTTGAAGGTGTAATTTATGTTTTATTTGTAGAAGTAAACAGATCTTTCAAATATGTGGATGTTAATTCGCGACAAATATTTTGACATTGCTTAAAAAACACTTGTACCTATTCACATATACAGTAAAATTTATTATGCCCGACCGGTTTTGCTGTAAAACATTTTCTAGGGCCTTTTAAAAATTACGTGCAATAAAATCAATTTATTGCACGTAATTTTTAGACATGGTTGTAGTATAAAATAATTTTCTTTGTTAGTTAGGATTTATAAAAGGCCCTAGAAAGTGCTTTACAGCGAAACCGGTCGGGCATAATAAATTTTACTGTATATGTGGATAAGTACAAGTATTTTTTAAGCAATGTTTTATAAACTCCACCAAGTGCCAACAATCACTAGCATCTACTATGACAAATATATTTTTCAAAGAAGTGGCGGTGGCTAAATTGTACCTTACTGCAATCCCTAAACTGTACCGATACCATAAAGTATACCCATATAGGGTTTACCTCGCTCGAGTATGTGATGAAATGAAATGAACAAGACAAGTATTAATGATACCGAGATTCTTTGCTGTTTTTGTGTAGGCAATAAGAAAATAATATGGCTATCCCGATCATAATACACATTGAGGTAAGCCGTTAAATCTTCATTTTTTTTTATTAATTTTACTAATTTTCTCTTTGCTTTACTTATTTTGGCTGGTAGCGTCAGTGGGCAGTCTGTGGAGGATCACCCGACATGGCGCCTATTGTAATTTCATCATCTTCAAATCTAACGATATACATTTACCTGATGGCACGGTGTTGGCTGGTAGAGTGTCAGTGGGCAGTCTGTGGAGGATCACCCGACATGGCGCCTATTGTAATTTCATCATCTTCAAATCTAACGATATACATTTACCTGATGGCACGGTGTTGGCTGGTAGAGTGTCAGTGGGCAGTCTGTGGAGGATCACCCGACATGGCGCCTATTGTAATTTCATCATCTTCAAATCTAACGATATACATTTACCTGATGGCACGGTGTTAGCTGGTAGAGTGTCAGTGGGCAGTCTGTGGAGGATCACCCGACATGGCGCCTATTGTTATTTCATCATCTTCAAATCTAACGATATACATTTACCTGATGACATGGTGTTGGCTGGTAGAGTGTCAGTGGGCAGTCTGTGGAGGATCACCCGACATGGCGCCTATTGTAATTTCATCATCTTCAAATCTAACGATATACATTTACCTGATGACATGGTGTTGGCTGGTAAAGTGTCAGTGGGCAGTCTGTGGAGGATCACCCGACATGGCGTCAATTGCACCTTCATCATCTCCAAGTCTATCGATGAAGGCTTTTCAATCTTCTCTTCGATTTTTTTCTGAAAAAAAAAAGAAGTGAATCAAAAGTTCATTAAAAAGAATACATTGGCAGACAAAATTTTTAACCACTTATTTAATAAAGACTGGCAAGGTTGGCTACCCATTTTCACAGGTGCGTCTAAACTTTCTCCAGAAGGTAATGTTGAATCTGCTGTCTGAATTCCTTGGTATAAAATTGTTTTAAACATTAAGTGCCTTCCTTTAGCGACTGTCTTCATTGGGGAAGCAGTTGCGATAATGGAAACAGTATTTTATGTTATGTCTCATAATTTAAATAACTCCATAATTTTCTCAGATTCTCTTAGTTGTTTATATTCTATTGGATCTAACCCTTTGAAATATAAATCTCGTTTCCCTATTATTCTTAAAATTAGAAAAATTCTTTATCATTGCCTTCAACAAAATATGAATTTTGTTATAGCGTGGATACCGGGACATAGTGGCATATCGGGAAATGAATCAGCTGATTTATTAGCTAAAAACGCCATGGAATTGGGGGATTCTACTGACTTCAAATTATTCCACCATGATTTAACTCCCTTAGCCAAAGTAAGATTGGAAGAATCTTGGTCTGCTGCCTGGTCTGACTCCTAGAAATCAGTTGGGAAGTACTATGGTCGTATTCAACCAAACATACCTTGTCTTCCTTGTTTTTTTTTAAATTTCGTGAAGCGTATAAATTACCTAATCCGTTATTTGTCACCTTCGGCTAGGTCATGCTTGTCCCCAGTCTTTTTAACTAAAATTAGTGTAAGGGATCACTCGCTCTGTGAGTGTGGTCTTGCAGAAGGTTTTTTGATATATTTTTTGAATGTCCTAGACTTCAGTCCTCTCTTTATAACTTTCTTCCTAATACAATTTCTCGTCCTGTTAACATGAGATTCTTGTTGAGTCTAGTTGATAGTTCCTTCGTTTACATTTTGTCAAAATTTATATCAGTAAAAAATATTAAATTGTAAATATATATGAATACTAGCAATATTCATTTTATAATTTTAAGTTCATCTAGTAATTAGTCATTTAAGATATAATTAATTCGCTAATTTGCATAGATATTTTGATCACCTTCTGTATTTTGTGGTAGATCATCACAAGGATTTACAGATTACCAAATTCATCGAAATTATTTTTCATTAATACAGTGCTTTGGTTTATGACTTGATATTGGCGGAATTAAATATGTTAGTCACACACGTTATCAGAAGCTAAAAACAAGAAATAATACTTTTTTGACCTCTTTGTGATCACGGGCGTATACAAGTAGGGGCGGGGGGTCATTGACACAATTTTAATATCAACACATTATTTTGCTAGCAGAGGGACTTGAAGATATTACCGGTCAGCCACGTGTTGATAGCTGGGTCCGTTAGCTCATCCAGTTTAGTTTTCCGGAAGAAAGGATGCCACTTGCCACAATTGTTTATTGGATCAATATCTATCGATAAAGATCGGTAGCCTTCGGGAGCCTCTTCAATTTGGGGGGGGAAGGGGGTTCAAAGATGCACTGCGCCAAGCGTCATTTAAAAAAATTAAACTGTCTGAGTTTGTCAACTACATCAAGATGGGTGACTTTTTCAGGTAAATTAAGGACGTAGAATTCATTTCTGGCATAAAAAATGGTGATATTTTAAGTAGTTTCTTGAAAATTTTTACATAGATTAAAATTTTATGAAATACTTTTTACTTTCAGGCGCCACCAAAAAAAAACCTCAGGTTTTTTTAAGTAACAAAAAATACATTACGAAAGCCTATTTTATGCAGATAAATAAAAATATAAGTTTTATTGGATTTTAAAAGGAAAAAACCATAAAAAAAAATAAAACAATGTCGGTGAGCTCTTATTTTACTACTACTTATTAACTAACCTGATAAAAGTATATTTATGTATAGTGTATTTATAAAAGTATATATATGCATAAAAACTATAAACACGTAAAAAATGCTTTTCTATGGTTCTAAAAGAGTATTAACTATTTAATTATCATTTTCATTTTTTGTAGCTTCTACCGCAGTGGTACAATTCGGTACATGTTAAATTTATTTTAACACAGTTGCATCTTTTTTGCATCCTACTTTGCATTGACACCTTGTTATTTCGAGGCAAATGCTGTCCGCAGCTGGGTTGTCAGACCAGTGGGGTATCTATTGGCTAATTTTCTGCTTCCAGCCCCAATCGGGGGTACTAGGCAGAATTTGTTGTAGCACTAAAGCCTGGCCCCACTCATGGGAGTGGCAAGCTGCGCGTAAAATATGCTAACAAAGGGCCGCTTCTGTTGGTGGTAAATTTTCAATTTGCCGATCTGTTTTTGTAAAAAGATATTTACGGCAATGATTGATAGTCGTGCAGGGACAGGGAGTTGATATGAAAAAGTTCATGTAATATGACTTTTTGCTACGATGAATTTAACTTTATATTAATGTTTTAGTTAGTACTCAGTGATTGGCTAGCATACCTATCATACATGGCTATGACAAACTTATGTAGCACAATCTCTGCCTCATTTATATTGCCATCTTTAAGATCCTTAAACCCTTAAGTGGCAAAAGAGAATAAATTCCATGCTTCAAAAGCACTTTTCTTTCCCCTGCCGTTAAAAGACGATACTGTATCGCATCCACTAAGTTCGTGGAACACAGGCAAGACCTCCGCTCTTTCAGGACCTTTAAACAAAATAAATTGTCTTATGCACACTCACGCTATTAAACTGATTATTTATATATTATAACTTCTTGACTATTAAAAGAAACGCTCATACCTAGAGCTGATTCAATCTAGAGGCATGCCAAGAAATTGTGGTTTTTCCCGTTACCACATGAACCCATAATACCTCTAATCTTGGCAATTTCAGTACACATGCCAGAGCGATAACTACCACATCGGTGTTTGCTGTGCATTAACTTCGTATGACCCTGGTCTACTGTATCCGCCAAGTAAACCATCATTCGCGTGTCAGACGCTTCAAGTTAAATGGCTCCAATTTTGGCAGTTCACGAGCAACATTGGAAAGAACAGATTACCCTACGCTACATAAATTTCTTTATTGATGGGCAAGTCCATCGGGTGATATTTGGACGACAGGAGTCCAAACAGCTCTTCTTTATTCGTGTCATCCTGGAGAAAATATTACTCGCAGTTTGCCAGGGAGTTCATGAGTGGGGCCAGGCTTTAGTGCTGCAACAAATTCTGCCTAGTCCACCCGATTGGGGTTGGAAGCAGAAAAATAGCCAATAGATACCCCACTGGTCTGACAACCCAGCTGCGGACAGCATTTGCCTCGAGATAATAAGGTGTCAATGCAAAGTAGGATGCAAAAAAGATCCAACTGTGCTAAAATAAATTTAACCCCCACTTCATTCTGGACTCATCTGGGTCTAGAATCCCCTCAAATACCAAAAGTCTAGCTAAATCAACGTACAGCGTGCAGCCACCGCGCCTCGAGTATCTACGTTTCATCAACCCTTTTTTCTAACCCAAACAACTGCAATATTATATTTTACACACACACCCACACACTTTACTATGGTATCCGATAATTACATAATCATTTATCTAATTAAAAATATAATGTCGCGCGCAACTTACGAAGCTATGAAAGTGTTATTCGTTAAACGTCTTACGGAATGTCGAATCAAAAGTGGTTTTACATAGTGATTTAGTCAATAATGTGTTTCGTTTTCCCTTGGATTTTCAATGGCAATAATAGCCTTGAACTATAGCTGAGTTCCAGAATACAGCTAAGTTGTATCATTTAACAAATACCTAGTGCATTAGTTTTTCTTGAATACTTTATTTTCCTTTGTTGAATTATGATATACATTGTTTTGAGCATAGCCGTTTTGTAACATAACGTAGTGTCCTAATCTACTAGACGATCACACAAATAAATCACGCCCAATTATTTAATTTGTAATTAATAAATCGATGTACTCCTCAAGTATGTCATAATAACGTAGGAGACGTAGAGAGGTATATATGCATTACTATAACCTCATTCTACGGATGGTACTGTGATGTGCACACCGTGTACTCGGGATCTCGTAGGGATTTTGTTTAGTTACACCACTTTGTATTTTTAGTTTATCTTCTTTTATATTTTCTTTTCATTTGATGCACCCTAATTATCAAGTATATATTAAGGGAGGGGAGCTCTAAATCTGGTAGAGCACTCGCTTGTTGTATTTCTTCAAAAACTCTAGAAGGAATATTTATAGATGGAGAACCACGTCCGCACTAATCGGACACTCTAAGGAATCTTCTTTATGGAGAGCCACCTTCACATCGACGGGACTCTCTAAGGAATCTTCATGGCATCTTGCTCGTGTTTCGTCTGAAAGATCTTTTATATTCGATCTGTATTTATTTTTTGGAAAACACGTAAAAATTCCGTCAATGCGACGTATGTCGATCCATAAAGGTTATCGATTGCCAACTAAACACGAACAAATAGTCCTTTAACCTACCTATAAAACCTAGCCTTACCTAAACCTAACATATTGCCTAGCTATATGTTACAGTACCGCTTCCGGCGGTCATCTTTTAATTATTAAATAAATACATACTAAGTACTGTAAGTACATATGACTGTACATAACACATATGTATATACATCTATAAGCAGGATATTTATTTCTCTTACAGAAGATAGGACTAGTCCAGAACCTATTTGTTAAAGATTGGTACTCGTGACCAGGAACACAATTGTCTTCTTACAGCAGTACTTACTTACTTCACACCTAGAACTATTTGTTATAGATGGTAGAAGCTGCAAAAAATGAAAATGATAATTAAATAGTTAATACTCTTTTAGAACCATAGAAAAGCATTTTTACGTGTTTATAGTTTTTATGCATATATATACTTTTATAAATACACTATACATAAATATACTTTTATCAGGTTAGTTAATAAGTAGTAGTAAAATAAGAGCTCACCGACATTGTTTTATTTTTTTTTATGGTTTTTTCCTTTAAAAATCCAATAAAACTTATATTTTTATTTATCTGTATAAAATAGGCTTTCGTAATGTATTTTTTGTTACTTAAAAAAACCTGAGGTTTTTTTTTGGTGGCGCCTGAAAGTAAAAAGTATTTAACATTATATCAATTAACATTATATTATTAATCATTTATTTCTTTCATAGTTTAAAAAGTATTTCATAAAATTTTAATCTATGTAAAAATTTTCAAGAAACTACTTAAAATATCACCATTTTTTATGCCAGAAATGAATTCTACGTCCTTAATTTACCTGAAAAAGACACCCATCTTGATGTAGTTGACAAACTCAGACAGTTTAATTTTTTTAAATGACGCTTGGCGCAGTGCATCTTTGAACCCCCTTCCCCCCCCAAATTGAAGAGGCTCCCGAAGGCTACCGATCTTTATCGATAGATATTGGTCCAATAAACAATTGTGGCAAGTGGCATCCTTTCTTCCGGAAAACTAAACTGATGCCTTTTTTGGGGGCTAACAGTCTAAGCTATTGAGGCTTTGCGAGGTGCGCCTTGCGTCGGCGCCCGCTGAGTTAACAAATGTATGAAGTTGTATAGAGCCGTCTACAAGTCGCCGTTGAGCGCCTTGCGGAGAGTCGAGCGGCGCGTATTGACATTTGGCGGCGGCGCCGGGCGCGGAAAGCGCTCGGTTGAAAAAAGTACGAGCTCACAGCGCGGCAGCCACAGCTAACGACGAGCGCAACGGACGGATTCGGTAACATGTTTTCAATAGATATTCAGACTTACGATATCCTTAAGAACGTCTTCATTGCCAAGTTGCTCTATTTCTATCGCTACCGTTACAATCTCAAGGATCAGTTCCTTTTCTGGTTTTTGGATGGCACCAGGAGACTCCAAGTGATGGTCTACTTGACTAACTTTGGAGAGTTCTTCTTTTACACCTTAAAAAAGAGTTATGTATGATGGCACCAGCACATGAATACAAGTGGCGGTAGCTCAGTCGTTAGGAAATCGGATGATCAATCTTGGCTTCTGGATTCGAATCATAAAGACCAAGTACAGACAGCAAAAGAGACAAGTAACCCAGGCCCAGCGCAAACACTTTGATCATAAGACCTACAGGTGCCTGTACTGTATTATGTAAAACTATGCTACTTTATTGTTTTTACAGGATGTTAAGATGAAGTTGCGGAAGCCGAAAACTGGCGATACAACTTGCCTATACGAACAACATCCCATGAAAAAAAATGCGAAATCCAGAAAAAACTCTATTGTTTCATACATTTTGTCGGGTAGCTATGTAACTTTTCTATGGCTCCTCTGATGAACCATTGTCTTTGGATAAGAAACTTTTTTATACTTCTGATTTTGTCATCTTGAGAAGTCACAATAAGAAAAATGTTTTTGTTGTTCAAGTAAGTTATTTTATTATGTTTCTTCTAACCTAGGTAGCGTTCCGAAACACCTTAGGCTATCTGATGAAGTAGAAGATATTACTATCTGTCAGATAAAAATAGCTCAATGCTGGTTCCAAAACCACAAATGAGATCGTTTTGGAACGATCAAACCCGAGCAACTTTTTCTGCTGACACGACCAATATTTTGTTCTGCGAAAATCACCGGGAATATATATTGCTCTTGTCAAAAGCATGATTCTTGACGTATGATTTTTATACGTTTACATGGTATCAAAAATTACAAAACATGAACTGAAGATTGTTAAACGTTTGAACACATCTCAATCCACAGATGAGAACTATTCCTATTTTCTCGCCTAGAACGATATTTTCATTTGAATTTGTTTTTTTGTTATTTCCAACAAGTCTGAAACTTGATTATGAGCAAGCTTTTCTCAATTCAATTCAAAACCATTTTATCTGGCTTCTTTAAACGTGTCTCCGAACATTACTTCCAGCAATAACTTGTTTTAAGTGAAAAATAAAAAATATCGTAGATAAAATCTCATCCATCATTTAAACATTTTCGTCTTCCCGCCAAACTTTTCTTTTGACATATTACTCTATGTCCGTTCCGTATCTCACCAAAGTTAGTCCGAAGACTGTTCCATTATGACCGGTTCCAAAACGTATTGCTCATCCGACTAGAATTGCTCGATGATAGGGGTTTGGTTTCGGAACGCTACCCAATATATTATTAGCTGTTTGGGTACTTGTATCTGGGGCTCTACCGCGTAATTCTCATTTGTATCAACTTCAAGCAAATGCATGCGAAATTCAACGTGTGCAAAAGAGATGGCATGTTAGGCGGGCGTCGTCGCACGGACGACAAATTTCAATCTCAAGTTGATGTTGATGAAAATGAGAATTACGCGGTAGACCCACTGGACGTTTTATTCACATTCAGTTCATTACAGCTCTCTTGTAAAGGTTGTTAGTACTGTCGCCAGTTTCCGGGTTCCGCAACTTACTCCTGTGTGAGTGAACATATATTTCTATGCATACTACTCTATAACATTATTTTAAGGAAAGTTTGTTAAATTGTCTTTTATAAGTAAAATTATAAATCATTCTCTCGCAAGTTGTCTAACGGTATGCGTCATAGCGTAAGTAGGATAGCAATAGACACAGCATTAAAGACGAGTAGCAGAACCGCAATGCGTATTGGAGTTCAGCCCAGAAAAACCATTCTGGGGGCCTATTTATGTATATTTGAATCGGTTGCCAACAAGGTGTCGATCATCAAAAACATAGATATACTATCGAATTCCGATTGTCTAAGAACATGCTCGCATTTGAATTGACGTCACAGTTCGTAATTAGTTCAATACCCACTGAAGGCAATTTTCAAAGTTTAGTTTTTATCTATGTTTTTGATGATAGGCACCCAGTTAGTAACAGATTTAAAGATACATAATAATGGTTACGCTTTCAAAATTCCCCAGGGGGTGTCAGAGGCGTTTTTAAGAATAGACTATGAAATGCAGATAACAGTCTGCACTCATATACAAAGTGTAATCGTTAAGTGTGACCAGGCGATTATTCCGTAACTATTCAAGATATCAAAAAAATTCAAACTGATATCCAAATTACGTTACCTAATCAGTAAAATGACATCAATAACTTTTTGAAAATCAAACGACAAGTATCCAAAATGTTGACATTAAACATTCCCATACTTTTAGTATGAGATTAGTAGAAAGGTTTTAGTTTCCTTATTTTAAGTGGTCTAGTACTCATTTTAGCTTAATCTCATTTTATGATTACGTATGATATGATAATAATTATTTTCAAGTAGATACGAGTACACGTGTAGATTAATTATGTTACCACTTCAAATTAGTTATAAACCTTGTTTCAATATCGCATTAATTTGAACTGGCTGAAAAGCAACACACTACAAAAAAAAAATACTCTTTGGTGTTCGTTGTAAATTCAAAACCTTTATCGCGGGTTGTCATTCCCGCCAATTGTCAATAACCGTGATTGTTTCATTTATTGATTGAAAAATGCCATATTTCAATATTCTACTAATCTCATACTACATGTATGGGAATGTTTAATGTCAAAATTTTGGATACTTCTCGTTTGATTTTCAAAAAGTTATTGATGTCATTTTACTGATTAGGTAACGTACTTTCGATAGCAGTTTATTTTTTTTTTATATCTGTAATAGTCACGGAATAATCGCCTGGTCACACTTAACGATTACACCTTGTATGCACGTTTCACTGATGATTGTTTTTGATCACGTCACAGCGTGATCAAAAACAATCTCACGAAAAATGAGAAAAAGAACACTCGCCATGATACTGTCGTGATACTTGTCATGATGGAGTCAGTATAATAGATGCCTGAGACCATTCATAAGAGGGAAGAGTAAAGGGGCGTGACTGAATAAATTAAGAAAGACCGTTATTGCTTTTGATTGGTTCTCTAGCGATATTATAAAACCGCTTTTGATGTTTTAATGACCTTATTGCAGTATGAGAGTAAATAAAATTACTTATTCACTTCTTATGCTCTAAAAAGTACTGGTTTATGCTTGCTACAAGCGGACTAAAACTACGTTTTATGATCTAGTGCATAAAAGTGTTTACTTCTTCTATGGCAATAGGCCATACAGCCAGATACACAGTACAACTTCATAGACAAACTTATTTAAACTCAAGAATAAGATTCTATAATACTATCGCGAACTGACAGGACAGAAGCTTTAGATGATACGTAAGGATATATTCATATATACAGTGACTTTAAAGAGAGATAATATAAAATAAATAAAAAGACATGCATGTCTGATTATTTATTTAGGTTATTTAGACATGGCTGTATGGAGTAAGTTCCTTTTGCCTTCCCAATTGGTGGAAGAATAAAAAAAATAGTGGCGGGAAAGAGCTATTGTTTTTTCTCAGTCAGCAGTATATATTAAATTAAGTTGTTTGATTATTCAAATTTTGCATTAAGTATTACTAAAAGTTAAATAAGTATCTCATTCAGTGACGATAAAATAATACTGTATCATTTCCTCGCAATCGAAGTTCAAAGTAGTAAAACGAGCCATATTACCCAAGGCTCAAGCATATCTCGGGTAATATTTTTTACTTTTTTACTTTTTGTCGACATTATATTTACAAAATAATATTATACACATTATAGTTAAATTAAATTAAATTAAATTAAATAAGTAATATGCTCCATGTAAGACCACCTTTATCCATACTCATTACCTGTTTTTATCACCACACGATGAGACACGCACACACACACACACACACACACACCCTCTCTCATACACAAAAACACCTTGATCACCCAACACTCAACATACTCATAATAGCAAACCTTTGTATTATAAATACGGAGTCTTCTTTGCGAAACATTTATGTAATTTAACCGTATTATAATTGTTATGTTCCAATTTTTAATTAGTATGTTTAGTTTAGCATAATGAAATCCGTTATTGGCACAATAAGATGATATCATGTTCAAGTAATCTGAATGTACTTGCTGTGGATTTTTGTCTATGAATAAAATAAATAAATAAATATGGCTCGTTTTATGCACTCGTACTTATCTACTATAGCTATATTCATAAATATAGGTTTTATAAAATAATTTTGATTAATTACCAGAAGATTTAGTCTCAGCTAATACAATGGAATTGGCTGACCTGTGTGTCTTTATCATCGGCCAATCAGGTGATGTTAAAAGTATTTCTTTATTGTCAGCTATAAAGATATTTTCATCAGCCGGGTCGTTGGAATCAATCTGAAACACAAAAATTTTTTTAACGTTGTTCACTCAAAAAAGAAAGCCTCACTTAGGTGTTCGTTTGTTGTCTGTCACACCCACTTTTCTCCGAGGGGGATAAAACTGGAGGGAGTGCTGCAAGACATAGATGTCAAACCTAACAAAGTAAGAGAAATCATGAAAAGACATCTATTGTCTTGAACTAATTAATTATGGTAGTTAAATGTTTTTATTATTTACTTGTATTTTTTGTTATGTACTGTACCACTAATAAGTGGCTTAGAAATCACATTTAAACCCTCTAAGGGTTTACGTGATTTTTTTTATAAGATTAAAATATGTACAAGACATGGTTATTAAATAAATAAAAAATAAAAAAAATAAAAACTATCGACAAGGGTTTTTGTCTCAAAAATAACGTATTCTTAAAAATAGGGCTCAAGGGTGAAGGTGTTTTGAACCCAGCAATTAGGGTATTATTTGAAAGGGAAAAATTTGTTTGTAGGTAACTTTTTTGATTATTTACATTAAAACCGACCTGTAATTAGTGTATCTGATATACCTACATTACATGAATAAATAAATTTCAATTCTTAAAAAAAAGTGTATTTCTGCCCAAAGTACAGCGATAGGGCTCACCACCCATTTTGGGTGTAACGCGGGTGTACCGAGTACGGACTGTGACTTGCATTTCACACTTCACACTCGAAACACCTCTGACACCCCGTCGGGGATTCATATCGTGACAATATATAGGTATATTTATTTATTTATTTTATCTTTACCGAGGTGATTATAAATTGGCACCTGAAATACAAATCCTTCGATTTAGCTCAGGTGTCAAAGATGTGATTAATATTTGTATAGCTCATACTTTTAGTTTAACTAAGTGACAAATATTTGTCTAACTACTTACTATGATGAAATTTTAAATGTTCAAACCTTTGTAACTTATTTTTAGTAACTAAAGTAATAAAGTTATTATTATTATTATTATATAATAGCTATGATCCCTTTTGAATGTATTTAATCAAAATATCAGAAAATGTTCTTCAATGGTGTCGATTCGGCGCAACACAATTGACAAGACTAACCTTATTTTGAGCGTCCCGTCTTTGTCTTTTCGATACAGAAAGAAAAGGACGGAACACTTAAATTAAGTTTAGTGCTGTCAAGTACCTAAGTTGTGTTGCGCCGAATCGGTGTTAATATATAGGGACAAGTGAATGAAAAAGGAAAGCTATAGCAATATTATGTACCAATATTAATGTAATTTTAAGAGTAAAGTACAGAAGTTTATTTTTTGATATTTCTTGCACAGTAAAATAACTGGAAGTTTAACAGAGTGAAATATGTTGAAAATGTTTTACTGAATAAATAATTATTTCAATATTAAATAAAACTTCTTGGTAGTCAGTTCCACAAATATAATAATGTTTAATTAGATAATAAAGCCGATTCTGAAGGCTTTAACTTTAATTTTAGTGCTGTCAAGACTTAAATTTTTCCAAAGTAATTTAGCTTCTGTTCTTCACACTTATGAACTATTTTGCAACGATGAAAATTTAGTTTTGACAGCACTAAAATTAAAATTAAAGCCTTTAGAATCGGCTACACTATAGCCGATTCTAAAGGCTTTAATTTTAGTTTTAGTCCTGTCAAAACTAAATTTCATTCATTAAAATATAGTCCTTAAAAGTTGGGAACAGAATCTAAATTACTTTGGAATAATTTTATGTTTGACAGCACTAAAATTAAAATTAAAGCCTTCAGAATCGGCTACAATGTCTAACTAAATCCTTTTTATGTAAACACATAAAATTCGTGGTTTTTAAAAAATGTATTATTAACACCTCAAATACACTGCCTGATGATGTCGTGAAACGACGAAACCGGTAGCAACTTAAAAGGTAATTAAACATTATTATATTTGTGGAACCGAGTACCAAGAAGTTTTATTTAATATTGCAAGATGTCGTTCCATCAAGAAGCAACAACATTCACCGTCAACTAAATGATTATATGATTCATATAGACATGACTTTTATTTGCTAAAAATTATTGACTGTTAGTTAGCCTGAAGACTAGACTGTGATGCTGGTTCATCCCTTCCTTTCCCTGTTGAAATTACAACAATTACTTACATAAATTATTATTAAATGCGGCTTTAAGAATGTAATAATACTTTATTGCCAAAAAATACACTGATACAAAGCAAAGTGAACAAATACAAAATTTAAAAATGACATGAATAACTCAAGTTGTACACACATGAAATGACATAAGACATTGAGAGTCCTCAACATTTGCTGACATTGTGACGCAGTGTGCAGTGCTGATTTTCAGGAATCACCAACTCATAGATGTTTAGAGTGATGTAAGTGGGTATAAAGGGTTGCAGCACAACAACAGCACTTAAGAGCGCACCGAGCTTTTTACACACACAAACGCGTTTTTATAACCCTTGTTTGAAGTAGTAAACAATTAAATTAAAATCTGAGGAAATATATTGGCATGATTGAGTATATATACTAGACTGTATACACGATGGAAACACTATTTGATAAAGTTTTCTCTATAGAATAAATTCGCAAAGTTACGTCTTTTCCCTACTCTTTTATATAAATAAGTAATTTGATATTATGATTCATTTACTAAAATTAAGTTCATAGATGACTGGAGCGTTTATACACGATAGTTTTTTATTTAAGAACAATATGATGAAAATAACAACGAAAAACATTGATAATGTGCAAAAGTTTGATTATTTTCTTTACTTTTTACTCGTAAAGAAAAAGACAGAGACAAGGGCAAATGCTCGGTGCACCCTTAACAAATCGAAAATATATCAGTTAATCAGGTGGCATATAGTCAACAATAATCAAATGTGAGTATTACAGCCGCATTTAATAATAATTTAATATGTCACCTCATACGAGTTTTAATAATATTATAATTACTAACATATTCATAAAATATTAAAAATCAAATAAAACTTTAATAATTTCCAAATATAGTAATAATTAAGACCAATAAAGATATTATGTAAGCTTATTTATATAAAGTCATAATATATATTATATATAAAATTGTATAATTATTGTGTTATTTAACATTAGCCGGTACGTCTGTGGCCCATACACAATTAGCTTTGAAAATTATGAAGAGAGTGCTGACTTTCAGATTCCCGTCTACTCTAATAGCCAGAGTTCCAGTTACCTCGTTGTTTCACCATATATTTTTGCCTCAGTGCAAGTTTTTTTTTTTTCCGTTTACTTACAGTCACAACGATGCTGGTATCCAGCTTCTCTGAGTGCATCATTTTGTTTCTATCTTTTTCTTTTTGCCGAATAATTTGCTCAGCTTCAACAAGTTCTTGAGGATCATCTGGATTTTCTTTGACAGCCATATCCATTTCTGCCAAAAAAAGAAAAATTATAATTACTTTATTCCATAGACAACAGAAGTAAAATATTACCCTAAAGTTAATATAATGTTCAAGCAATAAATGTATGGTTTACCTATTCTCGCTTTGACACAATTGAGCTACATGTGGACATAACCAATGATTACCGCTATTGTTGCAAACCTTCAGCCAGTGTCCTATACTTGAGTCGATATCTTATCAGTTTTTTGACATCTTATAGGGTAACTCTTACTAACTTGCGTTAGAGACTAGTTTTGTTAAGCCACAAAATACTACCAAAATTTACATTAACTTGCCCTGACTTTTAATAACAAGAGATAGTGACCATTATTATGGTCACTATTAGTGACACTAACTTATCTGGCACTACCCTCAAAACTTTCCACATCACCAAAGGTTAACTGGCAGAGAATGCTAATTAGCATTAAGTTCGCCTTTGTGCGTTGTATATTTATTTTGTGCAATAAAGTATTTACATACATACATACCATTTTGACAAAATTCATGCCCTAAATGTTGGGGTAAAGCAAAACTTCTAGAAACTGGTAAGGTACTGACTCTAATATAGTTATTGCATAATGGGCTAAGATCCTCGGTGAACCGAGGACGCTCCACCAGTCCTGTTGCGACCTGACCTAGGTCGCCTCTTGGGATTTTGGCGTGAACTGGGCTGGCTAGAATAGACGGCCCTACACATTTCCACGCACAAAGGTCCAAAAAAGAGACTAGGTACGGAAACCGAGCCCAACAAGAAGAAGAAGAAGATGGTTATCGCTTAGAGGAAAAATCAAAAGATTATAGCATGACACAAAGTTTTGGGAGAATAGGTACACGATAGATGCATGTGTGGCTTCACAGTTATATTTTCTTAATTGGTGCAGTAAACATTATCACCAAAACAATAGTTAAATAGTAAATAGCGGGCTCAAACCATTTTACAGGATAGATAGATGTGTCATGCAGGTATTTTCAAAAATAGAGTAAACTCAAGGGAGAGAATTTATAAAATTAAGTATCTATCATTCACATGAAAAATAGAGGACATAAATAAAACATCAACATCAATCGCTATCACTTTCAAAGGTATGTGTCATTTCTAGCCAATCACGTTTACCTATGAAGCAATAGATGCAATAAAGTGCTAGGTCTATGGAAAAGGGCAGTTGCAAGAAGAGTAGAGTCGGTGTGTGGTAGGTCTGACTGGTTACAAAAAATAACTATGAGGTTTTGGAAAACAAAATTGTGGTTGGTTTAAGGAATAGTCAGATTTATCAAATAAATAATTTGTCAAATCAAATGTTGTCTTTGTATGATTCATAATGTGGTATTGATAGAACTGTTATTTATGAACTTAATGTAAGCTTTTAAGCATTATGGTACAAATTCGAACAATTTCAAGATACGGTAGTGTCCAAAAAATAACTTCTAATAGGTGTATGAGTATAAGCTGCTTGATCATATTAGTTTCCATCAGCAGTTTTGGAACCCAGGAATACCATCTGGGATAGCCTGATTCCTATAGTAATTACTATAGAAATGCTGCTAGCGGCTAAGAAGTAGGTGTAGGTGTAGGTGTAGGTGTGGAGCAAAGCTTGTTAGGTTAGTTTTGTAGACATCTCATTCGTAAGACGATCAAAATCAAAAAGTTAAGTACTGATCTCCGTGATGGTTTACGTACCTAATTGGATTGTTAATACGTAGTATTCCTCTATAATTTGTGGGTTGTTATAAAGCTTTCCAATTTTTGATAGTTAGGATCAAATATTTGGCAGAGGAAATTTCTATATTTCCACCGCAGACAACTGCGGTGCGGTCCGAAATAGATTTTTATCGCTTAAAATCGATTACGAAAGTATGAAGTGAATGGCTTATGAACCATTGTAATTCTATTTCGGAACGCAGGGTATGTGTGTGTTTAAAAATCATGAACCAATATCCTAACAGGACTGAGTACTTGTTTCAAAAAACGTGAAGAACGAGAAGTCATACTAGATTATTTCATCTCTGTCTAAGTAGGGTAACCATATTTAAAAATTATTGATTGAGACCACGTGTAGTAAAAACCGTATTCAAAACATTTATTTTATTGGTTTAAAGTCTTCTGCTTTAAAATGGCGGCTGCAGACTACTGGATTTTTGCACTTTTCTTCGTTTCCTAAAACTTCTAACCATTTTCTTCGGATATTTTCAGTTTTTGGAAGACTGTAATGTAAAACCCAATATCATGGTTACTCTAGCGGTATCAATGTAAACATGTATCATTTCTCCGAGAAAACGTTGTAATTATGCCTTACCTATGAAACGATATCCCACAATTCCCAAAAATTTGGCTTCTGCAGCCCTTCACGCTGCATGCTTTAACCATTTTTGCAAAAAATTATTAATTTTACAATTTAGTTTTCAAATGTCACGGCCGTGGCGCCATTTTTAAATAAAAGGGTTACCAGTTTGCAAGCATAAGAATAATCCCAACTTTATTATGGAATGATTGATCTTACATTTACGGATAAAACTAAATGTAAAAACATAAATAAACCTAACAAAAAAATAGTGACGGACTTCAAATGTAACTGCAGCCATTCGCTAAAAAGCTTAAAATAATTATAAAATGACCGATGGTACCGAAATAACACTCTTTCCGCCTTCTTTCTTCCTGAAAAATATGTTCTCTGGAAGTCGGCGCTCTTATATTGGTTTCTGTGTTGCTATAACCAAGGGAACGCGGTGACTTTTAAAGAACATATTTTTGAGGAACAAAGAAGTCGGAAAAAGTGTTATTTCAGTACCATCGGTCATTTTATAATCATTTTTAACTTTTTTGCGAATGGCTGCAGTTACATTTAAAGTCGGTTACTATTTTTTGTTAAAAGTTTATTATTTTACATTTTTTAGTGTTGACGGGTCAAATTGTGTAATGTGGATAGTTCTTGTAAACGCGCTGTTGATATAGAACGAAGGACAAGTAATAATTGGTTATATTTAATAAATACCCTGTAATCAGCACCCTAATACAAACTGATTGCCGTAATCTCAAGTTATGTGCTGTCACCCGTTGAGGAGTTCTATGGTAATGAGGCCAAGATCAAAGTTCAGGTGGAGAAATTACAATTTACAAGTAGTACTCGGCAATCACTATCCTAATACAAAGCGATTGCCTTAATCTTGAGTGGTATGCTGTCTTTCGTTAAGGAGTTTTATGGTGGTGAAGCCAGGATGGAAGGTCAGGTGGGTACTCTGATAATTTCCAAGAAATGCCCGACAATCAGCACCCTACCAAAGTGATTGCCGCAACCTCGAGTTAAGTGCTCTCATTCGTTAAAGAGTTCTATGGTAATGACTTAATAAGACCAGGATCGAAGGTCAGGTGGAAGATTGACAATTTCCAAGTAATACTCTGCGATCAACATCGTAGTACAAAGCGATTTCCTTAATATCAAGTGGTACGCTGTTACTTTCTGAGGCGTTCCACTGCCTATCTCTGAAAACTTTCATCAGATCATGGTCAATCTTAAAATGGGACCTACCTCGAAGAAAATTTTTCCAAACAAAAAAAGAATCATTCAATTCAGTTCAGAATTGACGGAGATAAGGAATAACATACCCAAAAAAAATACAGTCGAATTGAGATCCTCCTCTTTTTTTCAAGTCGGTTAAAAAAAAAGTATTTACTAAAAGCTAAATACTATAAAGTCGTTGAAAAACTAAATCGTGAAAAACTCAAGCCTACCATCGCAATTTGTTTTTTTTGTGATGGCAACTGTGCGAGTAGGACACAGGCATCGACTGTGTGTTGTCCCGCTCGGCACGTTTTCTCTAGTTGGTTATGTCATAATAAAATAACTTTTAACTGTATGAAATAGAGTCTATTTTTCTACGCGTAACATCCTTCAGTGCTCAATCCAGTTTACGTATACATCCATGTTAAAAATATATACATACACACTTAGAATAGCATACACTCAGAATAAGTATTCTGAGAGCATACACATCACACCAATGCGTATGCGAGTGAAGCATTTTTTTATGCAGTCTTGTTTTGTGGCTCTGGATACATTGTCTTTTTGAGCCAATTTTTATTTTTGTAGACTTGAAAAAATGTCCATTGTCCATTACAAAAAGCCATATGTAACACAAACTATTTTGGTAGATTACTATGTATAGTGGGGACCAAGTTAACCATTACACATTGGACTTTGTACCTATCTTATACACTTCACTATAGGGGCTAACTTAGTACATACTGCAAGTGTCTAACTTGATGTGATCTCCACTGTACCTAGGTAATAAATCTAAGGAGTTTTCCTATTTTGTAGCGATAGTGCCCAGAACTTGAGACTACTAGCTGTGCCTGTGCTGCAGCTTGCGTAACGATACATTGAAGCCGATTCTGAAGGCTTTAACTTTAGTTATAGTGCTGTCAAAACTTGAAATTTTCCAAAGTAATTTAACTTCTGTACTTTAAACCTAAGGACTATTTTGCAATTAAGAAAATTTAGTTTTGACAGCGCTAAAACTAAAATTAAAGCCTTCAGAATCGGCTTTATTGTTGTCTTTACTGAATAAAATGCAAACAGAAATAAAATGTCAGACTTCGGATGATTTTGTTGCAATGATTAGGTTACGTATAAAAAAAATATTATGTTCTTAGTTGAACTTTAAGGAATTCGATTTTTACAAACCACGTATAGTGGAGCGCCTGGGGGTTTTGACCTCGGAAAATTGCTACAGTGAATGAGTTTTTTTGGTTGAGGTGGCATTTTCTTTCTTATACTATATCTTGCAAAGTTTACCAAAAATTTTTTTTTGTGCTTTCAATTTTTTCACTTTTTAATTGAAAAAAGATAAAAAATTAATATTCCAGCATATAATTTTATTTCAGATAGCATTTTTTTTTATGTACACGTAGAATTTGTCTCGAATATGTATAGAATATCATCTTTTAGCGAATTGAAATTATCAAGGAAAGATAAAATAAATCCTCTATTGGCAAAAAGTAACAAAATTAAAATTTATGACGATATTAACGGCTTTAGCGGATGAGAGTCGTGAAATATATTTTCTAAAACCATCCCGAGGCAAGGTCGAACAAAAAATATTTTCTTCGAAGAGTTTAGAGAAATCTTTACCAAAATGTAAAGAACATATTCTTTTTTTACATTCCTTGACGGGTTGTGACACTACTTCGGCATTTTTCAATAAAGGAAAAATTAAGTTTGCCAAAAATTTTGATAAACGTCATGATTTGCATGAATTAGCAAAAATATTTAAAAACATAAATGAAGACTTCAATAATATATTTCAAGCAGGTGTAGCATGTATTTTGGCTTTATATGGAGCTCCGGCAAAAATCAAAGACTTGAATACATTGAGATACAACTTTTTCATTAAAGCTACAACCAAAAATACCAGTGTTATTCTGTCATCATTACCACCTACAACTGATGCCGCAATTGAACACCTGAAAAGAGTGTACCTGCAAACCCAGATTTAGGAAACGACATAAATATTGGAGATTGGGGTGGAAGTATCTCAATAACATGTTCATCCCAATAACCATGAACCAATTACCAGCACCGGATAATCTACTGCAAATGTTATTTTGCAATTGCAAAAAGGGGTGTTCAGCTGCTTGTGAATGTCGGAAGAGTGGTTTATATTGTAGTGTAGAATGTTTACAGTTTAACGGAAATTAAAATGACTGAAGTGGAAGAGAATATTTGATATAGATCAATAATGTAAAATGCCTTAATAAACAATAATTACATTTTAAATGTTACCTTTTTTTCGATTTTCCTTGAATTCCTACATTTACCCACTTATTATGCATATATAAAAATATACCTCAACTTAATTTTCATATACAACATCATTTTACAGAATAATATGCCTCATACTATTTGAATTATTATAATTATCCATTTTATTATTTTAAAATCAAAAGCACAAATTTTCAATAGGTAAACTTTTTTGTTTATGTTATTAGCTAAACATTCCAATTTTCTTTTTTTTTCATCCACTGTAACGGAAGTCTGAGGTTTCTATGATTTTGACGCTCCAGGCGCTCCACTAGTATCACGATATACAAATCACGTAGGTATTTTTACGAATCGATTCATATTTGTACTGTCAATAAAAAAAATTGTAACTCTCTATTTTATACTTCTTATCGATTTTGTCTCAGGTACTTATCGCTTTCGCGATTTTGTTGTTTACTTTTTAATAAAATTAGTGTGAATCATATCTACTCGAATTTTAAATAAATACCTACCACGTTATTCGTGTCAAGAAAAGCTCCCCTTTTTCCAAAAATACGTAAATTCAGTGATGCAGTCGCGCGGCAGCAAGTTATTGTCAGTCTACCTACGCCTAGCGTTCGTTGGCGCCCGTAAGACGTGGAACCTGTGCCTTTTTTTGCAAGCTATAAATATTTTCCAAAACTACTCCCAAAGCTGTTTTTTCGGTTTCTTCTCGTTCTACACTGCGCAAAGCTAGGTCGCATAACCTATTTTGAACCATTGTAGCCCTCAAATACGAAAGAATTAGTTTTAACTTGCAATGGATATTGCAATCGTAAGCATAATCTGAATTGAAATGCGTAGATTTGGAAAGACACCCTCATTTCCGTACTGAACGATGAATTCAAGAAGCATTCAAACATCCAATTTTTCTTTGTATAACTGTTCTCCGTTAACATCGAAACCATAGATTCTTTCGATTTCTTCTTTAAATCGTCACAAGCGTAAGTGCCGCAGCAAAGATTTTTAACATCTAGAAGAAATCCTGACATCGGTTTCATGCAGACGAGTGCACCTTTCGCTCATTTCACATACAATACGATCAAGCGATCCCTTCATCACTCGTTCTAATTTTTCCTTAGCAGAGCTTTAAGTGTTTGCCTATTAAGGTTAAACGTCATTCGCTTAACACAAAGTGCATAACTTAACTTTGTATTTTTTGTTTAGAAGTCAAAAATTGAAAAACATTTTGGTATATATTGACAGTTAACACCAATAGTTCAGTATTAGTGAGCTTTATAAAGCATGAGTTTGAAATTTAATGCACAATTGGTCATGATCTGGTCCAAACAAAGTTATAACAGCATTTTAAGTTAGTTTTGAGAAGATCATGACTAATTGTGTATACAATTTCAAACTCTTGGTTTATAAACCTCATTATTGGCGTTAATTGGCATAGATCAAAAAGCTTTTCAATTTTAAATTTCTTAACAAGAAAAACAAAGTTAATTTATACATTTTGCGCTAAGCTATTGACGTTTAACCTTAGCGTGTAAAATATTTGTTGGTCTGATGAAAGTCAAAGCTTTGATTTTTTTTCATTTATGCAAACCATGTCTGATTGGTGATATTGGTAATTGTATAATATTCAATATACAACAAAAATGTAAATTCGAATTTTCCCGGGTCGGTTTGTGGTGCTTACAGCCCGCTGATTTTATATCATCTAATAAGTTGCAAACATATCGCTGTTACAAGTGGGCGGGGGCCCCTCCGTCATTTTCTAAGTCGAAAATAAAAGATAATATTAATATTTAATAATATGATTTATTGCGAGATTCATATCCTTTTAAGACATAAAAATATTTTCAATGCAAGTGCTCGTAAAGGCCCACTTTTTACGCATCAAAACCGAACAGAAAATCGATTATTTTGCCCTAGGGCTTTATTATTATTATTTTTTTTATTTATTTACAATGGTTGGCTAACCTGCAACCTTTCCTGTGTACCATAAATGTTATACTTTTTTCCACTCTTTAACGGCTCTGGATACAGTTCTTTTGAGCCAATCATAACTTAAAGTCCACAAGATTATATTTGTTTTATTTCCTCATACTATGCATTGAAAAACGTAGCATGATACACGGGCGTAAGAGCAATAAATTACTCGGTTACGTTTAAACTCCTCGTAATTTATTCCTTTTCGCCCTTGTAGCATAAACTATTATTAGATGACACTTCCATTAGTTAATTTTATAGACAAAACAAGCTAATCAGCGTGTGCAGTTGGCCCGATGCTGCTTCAAATGCACGAGTTTGTTGTGCGTGTAGAGGGCGCCACTGTAGGTGAACGTATCTCCGCAGATGTTACACTTGTACGGCCGCACACCGAGGTGGGAGTTTGTATGTTGTTCTAACGCTTGCTTCGTCTGAAATATGAGATTCAACATGAGTCTGGGTTTTGCTTTAAAATATAAAATCTGATCCTAGACTCGCACACAAAGGGTTCCGTACCACAACACAATACGGGTACGGATCCCTAAAAAAATGGCAAATTATTCCACTTGCAGTTATTAGACCAAGTTAACTTGACACTTACGATCTATGAAACTGTGTATAAATAAAGGGTCTAATTAAGTTGGTCAATTATAACTTTGTAAATTATAAAATATTTCTAATTTTCAGATCTTTTCCTATGTTAGTGCTATAACAACTACTTGTAAACGAAATTCCAACTTTCTAAGTTAACTGGAAGTGCTCTATAGGTTTTGATTCCCCTGCGAGTATCAACAATTTTTATGAAATTGATTATGTAAAGAGTAAAAGCTTTTTTTTGCGTCGAGTTAGAGCCTGATTTTTTTACAGCACTATGAGGCTTTAAGACTTCTGTAGGAGGTATCAGTTTCAACTTGATATCTCATACGGGGCCCAAGAAAAAGGGTCTTGAGAGACAGACAGACAAACGGACGGACGGATGGACAGACAGACGGACAACAAAGTGATCCTATATTCTTAGATATGTCAAAAAAAATATTGAGTCTTTCCCGAGGCTTGGTGAGCAACACTGTAAAGAAACCAGAAATAAACATAAACTGGCTTATCCAAAAATCAGACTTGCCAAAGTGAGTACGTAGGACATGGCATAATATTTTGCAATAAACTTCCTAAGGATTTTTTTTTATTATTTCTATAAAAACGGCTCACCTCAATACGTGTTATGATCGGGAAAGCCGACCAGTTTCAGCAGATTTAAACGTCTTCACTCGCCCAGATGAAGGCAGTCTAAATCTGCTGAAACTGGTCTGCTTTCCCGATTATAACACGTATTGAGGTGAGCCGTTTTATATAAATCATGAATTATTCTCAAGTCTCATAAAAAAAACACTTGCATTTCTATCGGAAGGTGAATTTTTTCGCTTTATAAATTTTTAAAAAGTGAAAACGCTGAGCCCTTTTTTAGGCCCGAGCCCGAGCACCGACCCTCAAGTTAAAGTTGAATCTAATATATCTACAAATTTATGATGGACTTCCGCAAAGTAACGCCTTTTTCAATAAATTTTAAAGTTGAATATTATTATTTATTTATTTAATTAAAATATATAACATTACAGCATAATACTAACACGTTATACATTTCACAAAAGAAAATAATTATACAGTCAATTAAAACAAACAAGTAATTAAACAAAATGGCGCACACTGAACTAGGGATACATTTATTACTCACACTCGTAAACCTGTCAGCAAACAAATCACATTCTGGTTCTAACGACAACAGTGCGTTGAGGGAGGATAGTGTGCGCACTAACGGAGACTGACTGCGGGCGACTGTGCGTACTGATGGTACCGATAGCAGTACATGCTTGCGAGCCCTGAGAAATTTATCTGGCACAAAGAGACGACATACTAAACTAGTGAGCTGTAGACAGTCTGATTCTCCACGCAACATATGACAGACTGTAACAAGTTGCTCACAGTTTCATCGGACTTCAAGTGAATTAAAACCCAGCATACCTAAAAGATATTTTGTCGGCTACATAAAGGGATAGTACCCATATTTCTTTTTGTACAGAAAACGGAGGAACGCTTTCTGCACTTTCTCCAGCAAGAGCACGTATTTTGCTTCATGAGGGCTCCAGACGACGGCCCCGGTTTCTATCTTGCTTCTCACTAAAGCTGTGTAAAGAAGTTCTATTGCTTTAGGATTTTGGAAATCTCTAGCATTGCGAAGAACGAAACCTAGCCTTTTGGAGCAATTAGCTGCCAGGGTCTTCATGTGCTCATGGAACGTAAGAGTCGTGTCAAATGTTACACCAAGGTCTTTTATTGAGTTCACACGAGCTATGTTTTCGGATCCTAGAGTATATGTTGCTGTATGACTCTGGGTTGCCCTCGTAAAAGACATACAAAAGCATTTGCTGGGGTTAAAGTGCAGCTTGTTCTGTACACTCCAGAGATACACAGCATCCAAGTCCCTCTGTAGTAGGTTACAATCGGCCATTTCTCTTATGTTGAATATCAACTTGAGATCATCAGCATACAGAAGACTGGATACGTGTTCCAGGACATCCTCTATATCATTTATCATTATGACAAAAAGAAGCGGGCTAATTGAACCCTCACTTACGCCTGATCGTGTATGGTAAGGTTTCGAAGTGTAACAACCATACTTGACATACTGCTGCCGATCTCGAAGGTAGTCGGCAAACAATCTGAGTAGTCTCGGAGCAAACCCAAACGTACATAGCTTTTCAAGTAGGACGTCATTATCTACTCTATCAAAAGCCTTTTTAAAGTCAATATAGGCTACGTCCACTCGAGAGCCGTTGTCCATATGCCCGGATATAGCATCAACGAGAGTCAATAGATTTGAGTTGGTTGATCGACGACCCCTGAATCCGTGCTGCGAATCTGACAAGTATGGCTGAACTTGTGGACACAGTTTCCTGTGTAACACGGACTCAAAAACCTTTCCCAGGGAACAAACAATAGCGATTGGGCGATGATCCTCGACTCGAGAGTGGTCTGAAGTTTTAGGAATTGGGCTCACGCGAGAGAGCTTCCACCTAGACGGGTATTTGCCACAAGTCAACGCAAAATTAAACAGAAAACATATGAGCGTTGTGAGAACGTCGGCACATGCTTTTAACACGTAAGGTGGGATGTTATCGGGTCTTGTGGAGCTACGGGGTCTTAGTTTACGAAGCGCTAATTCGACATCACGCTCTGACACTTCAGTAATTTCAACGTGGTTGGCAGTACGCTTGGTATCAGCACGATTTGTCTTTTCCGCGCTTAGTGTAGGGCATTCAGGCAAAAATACGTCAGAAAAAAAGTTTGCAAAAGCGCCCGCTGCTGCTTCACCAACATGCTCTGTATCTTCATGGGTTACCTTGGGCTCAAACCCACCTTTTGACCTAAGATTCGCTACGTGCTTCCAGAAGGCTCTAGGGTCAGCTTTTATATTAGTTTCGACGTCACGTACATAGTCATCATATCTAATCGCGATTTTTGAATTTACCGCCGACCTAACCTTACTGAAAGATTCATACACCACCCTGTCTTTTGTTTTTTTCCATTTTCGATGGAGTGCTGCTTTTTGGTTTATATCATGAATTAAATCACCGGTAAACCACACAGGATACCTTCTCTGGCTACTCTTGGATCTAATTTTCTTTGGTATAGTAACATCAAATATATCATAGATAACGTCGTAAAACAATTCCACGGCGGTGTCGACATCTTTACATTGATAAACACTGTCCCACGAAGCCTTCCGAAGCAGATTGTAAAAGAGCACAAAATCCCCTTTCGAAAAATTCCAGTCACGTTGTGGACTTATGTTACTCGGCTCTAATCTGTCACCACAGTGGGCTTTATGTGCCCCAGCTATTGGGATCGCAATTTCCAGCGGAGGGTGGTATTTATCGGTGTGGGCAACCAGACCAGTATCCGCTGCACTCACATCCGCCCTACCCCGACACTCCCGCGTTAGTACCACATCCAACTTACTACCATGCTCATTCATCACCTCATTATTCTCTATCATACCACATACATTAATAAAAAATCCAAAGTAATTTATAATATTTAGAGACGCACTATTTAGATTGAGGTCACCTAAGACAATTAAATTACCACTTATCTTTGATATTTTATCCTCTAACAAACAAAACCATTTCATATAAACATTACCAAAGACTTTAGGATGAATATAAATTACACAGACAACATAAATTAAATGACCTAACGTGAAGGACGCCCATATGTTCTTCCCTGAAGACTTGCGCGAATATGTTTCTTGGGAAAAGTAGTTCAGTATGATCATTTGAGTATGCCGCTATGTTTAAGGCGTTACAACATGCTAAAGTGTTGCCACTTTCGAAAAAAATTACCGTTTACTTGCTAGAATAATAATTGAAAATCTGCTCAAATAAATGTCTAGAAATAGAAATGAACTATATTTACATAGCAAAGTTTTCAGAAACAACATCCTTTTGTAGCTAGAATTTTAACTTATGCCAAAAGCGGCCGTTTTTAGCAAAAGTAAAAATTTTAGCTCATCGAAGACGTCTAGAAAACTACGCTACCTATGTAAAAATAGTTTATTAATACCTATAATATGTAAAACATGTGTATTTTCCTTAAGTGGCAGTACGTTTGAATGTTGTAACGCCCAGAGGGTCGGCGCTCCATAGAAATAAGTCCTGCGGGTCTACCGCGTAATTCTGATTTTTATCAATATCAACTTGAGATTGAAATTTGACGTGCGTGCGACGACGCCCGCCTAACATGCCATCTCTTTTGCACGCGTTGAATTTCGCATGCATTTGCTTGAAGTTGATACAAATCAGAATTACGTGATCTCGCTCAAATCAATTGCCGTGCACGGAAACCTTCAACAATTTTTGATTTTTTGCATTTTTTGCGTAAAGTGGAAAATATATAAATCGTACCTGAAAACAGTTTCATTTATAATATTGTTTGATATGTTATTGTGGTTCTGAAATATGTTTTGTCATAAATATTATTAGAGTGCATTACAAACTAGAAAAGATCAATCAGAAACAAACCCAAAGACAAGAATTTGAAAAAATTCCCCGGGCCAGGATTCGAACCTGCGACCTCTTGTTATCAAGACAAGCGCGCTACCAATTGCGCCACCGAGGTTCCTACCCAGACCGGTGAATTCTTCCATCATACTTGTCCACTGTTATTTTTGATTCTGCCTGATATACTAGCTTGTACGCATATAGAACGCTCACGAGGGCGTTATGTGATTTCACGCCTTGTTCTTAAGAAACAGATGGCGCTGTCGTCGCTACAATATTGTTGCTTCAGACAGTTAAGAAATTCACAGTTCTCATTAACTAAGATGATGTTTATTTTGCGAAATCCATTTTTTTCAAATTCTTGTCTTTGGGTTTGTTTCTGATTGATATTTTCTAGTTTGTAATGCACTCTAATAATATTTTCAATGCAGTTGCTCGTAAAGTTTTCTTTTTTGTGTAACAAAATTATGCGGAAACCGACTCTTTATTTCACGCGTGAAATAAAACAGTACTGAAATCCTTTATTTCACGCGTGAAATAAAGTAATTTTTTTAAGTTTTTGACCCTGTGATGCATGGTACAAGTCATAAAATTTAAAAAATTACAAAGATGCAAGGAGGTTTAGTTGTCCAAAAAAAACAATTATTTATAAGTATGCGCGCTCTAGCAATAATTGAATGATGATAAACACCATTCTTTATTATACTTATTTTTTTGTTGTATTTCCTCGCAAAATGCATTGAAAAATGTTGTAAGATACTTGAGCGTAAAAGATTTTTACTTACTTTCCGCACGTGTATCTTAAATAACTATTAGAGTATTCATAGCGATGGATTTCGCAAAATAAACATAATCTTATGTTTTGTCATCGTTATCTCGGTTATTAAATCACAATAGTGAGCATGCGGCAATGCTATCGAGTTTTTTTTTTAATTCCTGATTTCTTTTTTAGGTCACTGTAAACATTTATAGTAATTGGCATAGATTAAATTATGTTAAGGTGTGTTAAGTCGAAAACCATTTCGAGATTTAGGTTTAATAAGCCGTATTTTCGAAGTTTTGGTCTAAAAAACCTCGTGATGATGAATATTTTTACGAAAAGGCTGCAACTTACATTTGCCCTCGTGTGACGTCACTTGAGTAATGGCTAAATTTATAATAATTTGCTTCAGATTAATTTGACAGCTAGATGACAGATGAGTAGACAGACAGAGACAGACCACTTTTTTTATAAGCAATCACACATCAAAATCAGTATAATGTCTAAAATTTTCAAGTGACAAGGTCTGCGAACAATTCTTTAAAAAATCATAAAAAATAATGGTTAATTCATATACGAAAATAATGAAAACTTTATCCTAAAATGACGTAAATTCTCTGAAAAAAAATAAAAAAAATATTTTAAAAATTAAACTATGGGAATTGTTTATAGAGTAGCAAGTAGTATTTATTTTGTTTGTTATTTTGTTGTTATATTAATATACTCGTATAATATAGACTAAAGTGAGAATGCCAAACCCGGTTTTTGCCCGATTTTCAAACTCCGACCCTTCAGAGGCGTCATTACGGGCAAACCTCCATACAAACGCTGTCAACACATTGTGGGATGCCTTTGGAATATTATTATAATATTTAAGGCTGAGTCCATTAACATTATCTAGATCTATGTTTAAGTCGAACTAACAATCGTTAAATTTGAGTAATATCTTAACAACAAACTCCTAAAATACGTAAATTTAACCAAAAGTATAGCCGAATGTGCTTTTATTGTTTTAGATAAAATCAAAAAATTTATACGAGTCCAACATCGAAAATATTATCTAGATTAATAATAACCTAAAATAATGTTTGAAAACGTCCACAGTCCTGCCAAAATCAGGTTTCACTTGAAACAAGTTTTCGGATTTGCGCCCGCGACGAAATCGTCCTCGCAAGTTTCATGTAGCGTGCACCTTATAGCGAAATCACAGTGGCGTGCACAGAACTTTTTGCTGGAAAAGCAAACAATTGGTCAAGAACAACAATAAAAAAATATGAAAAAATTTTAATATCAATATGAAAAAAAAAAAATTGTATAGGAAATTTTCACTCTATGGTAGACATTGTCTACCCTGGCGTCATACAAATTTTTTTTTTCAAATTGATATTTAAATTTTTTCATATTTTTTTTATTGTTGTTCTTGACCAATTGTTTGCTTTTCCAGCAAAAAGTTCTGTGCACGCCACTGGCGAAATGAAAGAGCATGACATTTGGCCACGCCCACGACTGAGTTGGTCGCGTCATGATGTCTGTTCTTGAAGATAGCTGTTAATTTACACCCGGTGTATGGATTGACTAAACTGAACTCACAATGAACGCCTTCCCGCAGATGTGACAGACGTGACACCGGCTCTTCGCTCTTCCCGAATGTTTGGCTCGGTTGTGCTGGCTCAGGGTGGTGCGCGCGTAGAATTTCTGTACAAAAACACATTAATTTTACAATACAAATACAAAATACAAATAGTAGTTTATGCTACAAGGGCGCAAAGGAATAAATTACGAGGACGATTTAAAACACGAGCGTAGCGTACTACGTAGCCTTTGCGCCCGTGTATCATACTACGTTTTTCAGTGCATAGTGTGAGGAAATAAAACAAATATAATTTTGTGAACTTTATATTGTAATTGGCTCAAAAGGACTGTATCCAGAGCCGTTAAACAGTGGAAAAAAAAGTATGACATTTATGGTACACAGGAAAGACTGCAGGTTAGCCAACCATTATAAATAAATAAAAAAATAATAATAATAAAGCCCTAGGGCAAAATTATCGACTTTCTGTTCGGTTTTGATGCATAAAAAGTGGGCCTTTACGAGCACATGCATTGAAAAAATATTTATTAATTCAAAAAACATAACTTAGAATAACAATATTGTTTTAAGGCTAAGTACATTCACAGTTCAAATTATCAACTGAATCTTACAGTAGAGCCATTGAGTGATGGCGCCTATGACGTTTAAATGCCTACAAAGTATCGTAATTATTTATAAGCAAGTGTGAATTAAAAAATTTAATACTTCATTGTTGATAGTGATGTACTACTTATTTCGGTTATAATTTTTCGATTTGAATGTTGCTTTATTGTGCAATAGAATTCGTATAGACACAAAGATTTTTTTTTAAAGTTTCTCATTTTTCATAGGTCGTGTTTGAGGTCGCCAAGTTACGCAATAATATTTAATTAAAAACAAAACAATGACGAAGTTAAACTAAACGAAAATAAATGATAGTAAAATACTTTTTTCGATTTAGATATTTAAACATCTCTTGGGGGCCCCGGGCCATTACACTGCATAGCCCTCCGATAGCTACGCCACTGGTTTTGGCACATTTTCCTTTTGTATCATTATGTTGAATGTTGAATGACGTGTCTAATGTTGAGTAAACGCACACTTGATTTTTATTTTTAACCGAAATTTGAAAGGTACCTCATCACTAAATGCAGCTGGCATAAGTGCCATCACTCACTGGCCCTACTTTAATAAAGCGAGCCTGTTATTTAAGAATGTTTATACTGTTGATTGTTGGCACTTGGTGTTTTAGTGTCATTGATCGCACTGGCTGATGTAAACTATTTATTGTGTAATTAAGATGTTATATTAATTCCTTTGATAATGCCATAGAGGCGAACCGGTCAGGAAGTACTAGAAAAATTTGTGGGATAGTACAAGTGGTTTTCTGTTCATAATGTTATTTAAGAGTCAGTTACTTCTGCTCAAAGGTGATACAGGTTGAATTTAGTCAAAAAAGAGAAGAGCATGCAAATTCCTAATTAAAGGTACAAATCTCGAAAAAAAATTCAAATAGAAAATAAATATTACTTTGTATATGTGTATAATTAGCGTGTGTGTTTGAAAGTAATAAAAGAGGGCGAGGGTTTGAGAGGGAGTGTAGATATGAGAGTGAAGGTATGTGTGTGTATGTGTGAATGAGAATATGAATTATAGTGTTTATGACTTATGATGTTAAAATTTGTCAATAAAAGAATGAAGCAATAAATAAAAAACAACGAAAAGAATGGGTAAACTGTAAATGTACTTCATCAATAATAATAATAATAAAATAAAAAGGCCATAACTTAAGAAAAAGGAAATTTTTAACAACAAATACATTCAGAATAATTATTAAATACGGAATTATAATTTAATATTTACAGCACATGGTACTCTTGCCACCTTTTGTGCTCGAATCCCATTCAGTGATGCTTGGCACGATAATATTGCTCATAGCAAAAAGATGCATCCAGGTCGATGCTGATCTAGCACGGCAGGATGATCAAGTACGGACTAAAATAGTTCTTATGTCCTTGTAATTAACTTATGCTCTTGTGTGAAAGACAATTGATAAGTTTGTAACGGCTATTAAACTTTGTATTTTTTTGTTATCTCCATCTCCATGGTTGAAAAGAGCAACAATGGACGTTTGCTCATATTGTTTACTTATAGATACACCTACCTAGTTACGTTTGTGTGTATTCCATTATTTAACGAATTTGTAGCAAAGCATATCGATATCTTAAGGCATTATCAATATTTATTTAGACTACCTGTACATCTAATTTTCTATATTCTTGCATAAGACGGGAATGACGGTGTACGTAAAAACCCTTACAGGTTTCTGATACACCTTATTATTTAAAAATATGTATTTCTTTTTAGTAATCAAATAAATAAATAAAGGGAAAGTATGTAATAGTTTATATATAGATAGATAGATATAACAATTATTCCTTAAAAACACAACACATACATACAAAAACAAAGTAGAGCTTAAATAAGAACTTAAATAAAAGAAACAAAAGTAAAGTTAAAACACAAAAAGAAAGTTACATTTATTCTAGTGGTATGTGTGTCGCGGCAAAGAGAAAAAGGCTCTGACTCAGCATAATGGCGCAAACCGAAATCTGCGACGCTGTTATTCTGCCGTCACTTGCAGAGTTTCAAGATTTACTTTTTATTAAAGTTTTAGAATCAATATTTCTAGGTATGGGTTGCGTGGATTAGATATTTTATTCACGAAGCATATCTGAAAAATTTCTGGGAATACTCCAAAAGGCATTTTGTGCGTTTGTGAATTTAGAAAGGGCTTACGATAGTGGTGAGGGATGACTCGTGGATAACACTGTCCGTGTATGTAGTGAATAGCCACCTGGTGCGGGCCCTGAAATCTCTCTACCAGAATTCCAGTGCTTGCATCGGGATCAACGGGGCATACACTGATTGATTTAACATCTCTAGAGGAGTTAGACAGGGATGTGTAACGTCACCTAGGCCATAGATAAATAAAGGAAGGATAGATTGCTCACTCCATATATTAGAACAAAGCCCGCGTAAAACTTATTATTTTCGCCGGTACCTAGTAGTTCGACTTATTATTTTTGATGTCGCTACTATACTAGATAAATTGTGACATACCTAGTGCCATCTATGGAACAGTTGATGAAATGAAATTCGATGTGTGTGTGTGTGTGTGTGTAGCAACTATACCGCGCCCACAAAAACAAAAATTTGCTAGAATACGATAATACGCGAAACATGGCATACGATAAATCTGAGGATAAATCGCTCAACCGTGCATGACAGTTGAGTCAAAGAGTAAAGTTATATACCGGTATGTATGAGTAGTGTGTGTTACGGTAAATAAAGCGTATTTTAATGCACAGATTTTGTTTAATTGATCGTTGTGCGCCATCTACCGGAATCCAGAATAACCATCTGCACGCTTAGTTAGATTGCCAGCTTACCACCGAAAGTTTAATGAAAAAAATGTTAAAAACACCTGAATAAGAATTCACTATTTTCTGATGCGATGTTATGAAAATTTATTGTTCTATGATACCTCCGAATGGTTTGTTAAAAAGTACTGATAAAACTTCTGGCAGTTCATAGACCATAGTTGTGGTTGTGGAGTGTCATTTGAAATTTCCGCCTTTTTCTAGTGTCATCTTTCGATAGCCACTTTTTAATGTCATATGATCAAGCTGTACAAACCGCATCACAAACGTCACAGCTGTAATTTTTCAGTCCAAGGTGCACGTTTTCAATGTGCGCTCTCAAGTACTTCTTCACAAAGAACTTCTTATCGCAATCCGCACATTCGAATCTAAAACAGATAATATTTTTATCACAATATCTATACAAAAGAAAAATATAAAAAAGCATAATATTATTTGAACCACAAAATGCCCAAATATATCTGGATTTTAGGTTTGTTATGTTCTTATAATACTAGTAAATTATACATGCATATAATTTATACTTGCTATTGTCGGCACTCGATGAAATATGGACAGCATCTTGATTTTCAACACAAACGCTTGTACGATGTTATTTCATAAATGTATATATCACTACATAGTAAAAAACAAAGTCACTTCCCGCTGTCTGTCTGTCCCTATGTATGCTTAGATCTTTAAAACTACGCAGCGGATTTTGATGCGTTTTTTTTTTATTAATTTATTTATTTATAAAAAAGGTACACCAACAATGTCAACACAAACAAAATAAATAGATATACATTGGGCCTTGTTCTGGTGTTGCCATCAATGACAGGTGAACACAGCATTATCAGAAAACATTAGCATCAATAGAAATTACAAAAAACTAGTTAATATTAACAATCCAAACATACACATAAACTAATTTAAATCTAAGCTTAAAATCTAGACAGACAGTTAACACAAATTACTTAACAATATATATAATAGATAGAGTGATTCAAAAGAAAGGTTAAAACACCAATGCATTTCAGGCCCTTGTCCAGATAAGCAGATATGAGATCCGCAAGCAAAACAACAGCATCTTCTGTTGATCTCTGCTGCCTAAACCCAAACGGTCTCTCTGAAATAATGTTTAATTTGTTCAGAAATTCGACTAGTCGTTTGTTAGCAAGCTTTTCTAAGATCTTCGATAAGACACTCAACAGAGAAATCGGTCGATAAATATTTGGCAGGTCTTTTTGACC
The DNA here is from genome assembly GCA_934047225.1 of Ypsolopha sequella. Taxonomy (NCBI): domain Eukaryota; kingdom Metazoa; phylum Arthropoda; class Insecta; order Lepidoptera; family Ypsolophidae; genus Ypsolopha; species Ypsolopha sequella. Next base: position 9,821,373 of record OW204009.1, read on the forward strand.
ATCCTTGTGGATGGTTACAACCGCGGCCACCTTCCACTTATCAGGAAAACAAACCACGCTAAAACTCAGGTTAAATATAAAGACTAATGGTTCGACTATAAGTTCTCCTATGTGTTTAATTAGCTGGCTATTTATCTCGTCGAGTCCCGGTGCACTGTTGGTTTTTAAATTAAGGATAACACAAGCAACCTCATGTCTGTCAGTAGGCTCCATGAAAAAAGATTCAACTGGACTGTTTTTAGTCTGACTCTAGCAGCTAGATTGTCCTCAGTAACATTTAGCTGTGTAATACATGCATAATATTTTAGAGAAACACTGATAATTTTAGAGCTTTCTAATGTGATGTCGTAAATAAACACATTTTTTTGCGCTTACATTGCAAACGCTGGCTGAACCCTACGAGATAGATTAAAATAATGTACTACAGTATCGTACAACTTAAAAAGGTCTACAAAAAGTGTGGGATGATATATGTCTATCTCTTAGGGATAACCCACAATAAACATTTTTTATCCTTTACTTTTTATTACGAAGCGATTTTAAGCAATACAACATTAATCCTTATCTAATTAAGTACCTTAAATACATTGTGCATTATATAAAAACATTCTGTAGTATATTTAGTATCAGCATTGCACCCGTGCGAAGCCGGGGCGGGTCGCTAGTTTGTTGTACACTTCCCAACCGGTTTGTAAACCGGTTGATTAGTTTCCGAAACCGGTTGAGAAGTGTATAACAAATATATACATTTATGAAACAATATCGTACAAGGGTTTATGTTGAAAATCAAGATATTATTGAATAATTGATGTTGTAAGTCATACATATGTTCTTACTACTTTCTTACTTTTGCCCCGTCCCTAAAGTAGGGCCACTGAGTGATGGCACTTATGACAGCTGCATTTAGTGATGAAGTACATTTCAAATTTCGGTTAAAAATAAAAATCAAGTGTGAGTTTGCTCAACATTAGACACGTCAGTCAACAGTCAACATAATGATACAAAAGGAAAATGTGCCAAAACCAGTGGCGTAGCTATCGGAGGGCTATGAGGTGTAGTGCCCCGGGCCCCCAAGAGATGTATAAATATCTAAATCGAAAAAAGTATTTTACTATAATTTATTTTCGTTTAGTTTAACTTCGTCATTGTTTTGTTTTTAATTAAATATTATTGCGTAACTTGGCGACCTCAAACACGAACTATAAAAAATGAGAAACTTTTTTTTTTTTAATTCTTTGTTTCTATACGAATTCTATTGCACAATAAAGCAACATTCAAATCGAAAAATAATAACCGAAACAAGTAGTACATCACTATCAACAATGAAGTGTTTCATTTTTTAATTCACACTTGCTTATAAATAATTACGATACTTTGTAGGCATTTAAACGTCATAGGCGCCATCACTCAGTGGCTCTACTGTAAGCAAATCTTGCGATCTTATTTGCGATTTCGTAATAGGCGGATTATATTGGGTGCTTGCTTACTTATGAAAATGGCGAAATTTTCTTAAAGAATCATGAGTTCAAAATTCCTGTAGCTATTTCCATTACTTGTTTTTTATTTGAAAGTTGATTTCAAGGCTTTACATCTAGGTATTAAATTTTGTTTTTATTTACAGTTTGATAACTAAAATCAATCTTCAAAAACAGTTCGTCCTCAATGCCATCCATTTCCATGATTAGATTGGTAATATGACACTTCAAAAATTAAATTAATGTTGCTGTTAGCTTAAGGTTTTATAAACGTCAGTCGCTTAGCGCAAAGTGCATAACTTAACTTTGTTTTTCTTGCAAAGAAATAAAAAAATAAAAAGCGTTTTGGTATGTGGCAATTGACGCCAACAGTCCAGTATTAGTGAGGAGCAAGAGTTTGAAATTGTATACACAATTGATCATGGTCTTCTTAAAACCAACTTAAAATGCTGTTTTAACATTGTTTGGACAAGATCATGACTAATTGTGCATTAAATTTCAAACACATGCTTTATAAACCTTACTAATACTGAATTATTGGCGTCAATCGCCACATACCAAAATGTTTTTCAATTTTTAACTGCTAAACAAGAAAAACAAGGTTAAGTTTTGCACTTTGCGCTAAGCAACTAACTTTTAACCTTAATGTTGTCTCATTCATACCAAAATAAATAATAAAATATGGATTTGTCATTCCTAAAAAAAAAATGCAAAAATGTTAGTACTAAAAATAAACGGTCTTACCACAAAACTGTGTTTAACTTTAGACAGTGTTTAAATCTGTAGTTGTCGCCTTTTCTTTCATATTGTAAAAAGTGACAGCAACAGATTTAAACACTGTCTAAAGTTAAACATCGTTTAAACATCCTTTTGTAGTAACACAGTGAGTTTCCTTCAAATTCTCAAAACAAAGCGCCATTTTCATATGTAGCAGCAAAAAACGAATATGAATAAAACTAACTTTAACATGTCGGGGTCCGCATGTTTCTTACTTTTCTTCAAGTGATTTCGGTACGAATAGATATTCTTGAACTGAATGTCGCATTCCGGGCAGTATGCATCTTCGTCCACCTGATAAATTAATGGTTTATTTATAAACGAAAAAAATTGCATCGCTAAAACCATAGAGAAAGTATGATAGAAATAGATTTCTACGTTTGAACACTTGGCGATTTATCCATCGGTCCCGGGTTCGAATCCCGGTTCAGAGCTCCTCATATCCAGATTTACTTTTCTTTCTGTGTTTCTATACTGCAATGATTAAAATTTCTGTTCGAACCAACGAACAAAAAGCAGCGAAAGAGATGTCAAAGATACTACCGTTAGTTATTTAAATGGATACTTCTTATGTCACCTCTTTACTCAATCAGATAGGTAGGAATCAATGGTGGCCATAGATATGATAATAATATGTCAGTGATGGCAGCGCATTGGCTTACGAGGTCATTTTTTTATTATTCCAATAAAATAATCCTTATTTAATCGTGAACAACGACTACAAAAAATAATTAACTATTAAAAATGTAAAGACCTAGAGTTGTTCTGCAAACTTTTTATTTATTTAATACTTTAAAGTAAATTAAGTTATATTATTTATGTATACCTATATATTTCATTTATATCGCATCATGTTAGTTTAAGTAATACTTAGTACATATTTTATTAATATTTTAGAAATGTAGTTTTATAGTTTCATGGTATATATATATATATATATATATATATATATATATGTAGCTATTACTGTTATTATTTATTTATTTATTGCCTACTGCACAGCGCCGCTCTGCACCTGGTACGCTCATGAGTCACCAGCAGGCACTGACTGAAAATCAGCGCTGAGGGACTACACCTTCAGCACATCGCTGAGTCAGTTGCCTTTTTCAGCAACAGCCTATCGTATAGTTTTAATGTAATTTTAATTAAAATAGATGTAAGCAGAAATATTGTATGTATATTGTAATGTGGCTGTTGCCGAAATAAATGTGTTTCTTTCTTTCTTTCTTCTTTCTTTAATCCGTACGATTATTTAATTATTACGATTATACGATTATGAATGCGAAAGTGTGTTTGTTGTTGTGATTTTTTGCATACAGTTAGTTTATGGGCCGGAGAGTGATATAAGCTACTTTTTATCTCGGAAAAATGCAAACTAAATCAGTGCAGGCGAAGCCACGGGCTAAGCTAGTACCTAATGTAAAATTCAAATAGTTTATTTTGCAACACTTTTTACACGTCAAATTTAATCTAATAAAAAATATATATGTAATAAAATAATAAATGACAATCTATAATCAAAAATCAAATTATCCTTCGTTAAAAAAATTCGTCCTGGAATTGACGTTTAAGTTCTGAACATACGAGATGCGAACAAAGAAGTATCCACTTCAAAACTCTATTATGATGATTTTTTAGATACTAATAAGCTATGATATGACAACTATTTTAATGACACACAAAAAGTTCAACGTAATTTACAACATGAACCTTAACCTGGGGTTTTATGACTTTGTACAGTACCAGGCCATTTGAAGGTCGCATCGTGCTTTAAAAAGAGATACTCGGCTAGCTTCAGCTACCTTCGGCTTTGTAGAGCGTCATCTCTGTCACACGAAATACTAACAGTCCGGTATCTCATGGCCGAATAAAACATGGTCTGTTCCTTTGGTTTCCATTCCAAAACATAAGCTTGCTACAATTTGAATCCTGACAACAGGATAGCATATAAAATTTTGTATGAGTGCGAATGAATGACACGAGAGCTCGTACGGCGACACTGATATTTTTAAATATTTGGAACGCACCAGCCCTTGGTGACGTCATCTTACGTGCTTGCCATTTTATGTCATTATTTCATGATAAGGAAAATAGTTTTAAGTTATTTTGTTTACAAAAAGGTTTATACTATTCATAACATTGATGAGTATTTTTGTTGTTGAAATTAAACTTAAACAAATTTAATTTTGATTTTTTGCTTATCTTTATGATCAGATTTGCAGAAGTTGTGTGAAACGTTTGGGTAAAAATATGCGTATAATACTGGCAATATCTAATGGCGTTTTTTCCATTTGTTGTCATCCTTGTTGCACGAGAGTGAATTTAATAGTTTGTTTTCACTCTACACAGAGATTCCCAAAGGTTGAAGCGCGTTTCCCAGTTGCAGATGAGCTGATTATTAAATGATAAATTGATAATCTCATCAAGCAATAATGGGCGGTTGTGCGATCCGTAATTGTAAAAATCGCTCTGAAAAAGGCGGAATAATTAGACTTTTTACTTTTCCCAAAAATGAATTGATGGCTCAAGAGTGGCTTCGCTATTGTGGCTTAAAAGCCAGCATCAGAAATTGTAAGTCCTACTTACCCCATTTATCCGATATAATTGTATATATACTTACATCGTTTCCTATTTACAAGGATTTTTACAATATTTACAGTACATAGAAGGTATTTCGGGGCGCGAAAAATCAATCTGTTATGTATCTAGATCTCATATTTGTGAAAAAATGTTCTATTTTGCGAGTTTCCACGAGCAAATTGGCTGTAATTGTACAAGTTTGAAAGGATGATGCAACTCTTCCCTTGGCGTTTGGTCCAAAATTTGAAAACCTTTTATCCACGAATGAAACCTATGCCAATCCATAGATCAGCAGTAGCAACTTTTAGCACGACACCAAAAAAATCTAAGAAGGGAAAACAGATATGGTGATAAGAATGTAAAAAAATATAATGTGTTTTTTTCTTATTCATGATATTTCATGGCTGCGTTTCTGTTTATTATGCGTTTAATCACTTCTTTCGAGTTGCAAATATTTTTTTTAACCGAGACGTAAGATTGGCATACGGTATCATTTTTTTTTCGCATTTATAAATAATGGTTTCTTTCCAACATTATTTTTCGACATGTAAAATTTTTTTTTTTTTTGGTCGGCTTCACTTTCTGGATATCCTTCGAAAAAATTACATGAATAATTAAAATTTTTTGGGGATGATTTCTAGGCAAAAGACCAGATAAAATAATAATAAAAAATTCCTCATGAATTTATCAATTCCGTGCTCTCTCACGTTCATGTATTTTTTTTTGCTGCATTTTTTTTCGTAGTAATTATTTTGGTCTATGTGTGGTATTTATTCTAAAAAAAGTAAGTTATAGTGACAAATTTTATGTAATATTTATATGAAGCTCTAAGATCACGTTAAATTTCGTTACGTGCAGAAGTTAGTGTGGTGTTTTCCATACGCTTTATTTATTACTTTGAATGGCGAATTTTCACTAGTATTTTCTTTCACAGCGAGAGTGTGTTCAATTCATTTTGCGACTTCTGACTACATAAAGCCATTAAGGGACATTTTATTGAATACTTCCCACTTTAGCCGCCACACCCATCCCTCTGCAGCTGAAAAGTTAAAATCCACATGCATTCCTAGTAATTTACTTCTAAGGACATAAAAATTTCCACGATTCCCGAATTTTAAAGTTTGAGAACCGTCGATAGCGTGATGACGTACTCAAGTTCCCCCATTTTGGAACACAAAACCTCCACACATCACCAAGGAACATACCTTGTTTTATTATACCATGCGGTATCTAAACTAAACGACCGGGTTGACAAGTGTGACAGAGATGACGCTCTACAAAGCCGAAGGTAGCCGAAGCTAGCCGAGTATCTCTTTTTAAAGCACGATGCGACCTTCAAATGGCCTGGTACTGTAGCTCTAGTACAATACGAACCTCTATGGTCAAAACAGGAATCCTCGAGGGATGTCAGACATATTTCCTACTGGGCTCCAAAGCCGGGTATCCACTATGTTCGCGAACCTCTTGCGCTCCGCGCTCCTGCAACCGGTCCACGTAGTGGATACGTTTGCGCTCCAGACCCCCGTTCATTAATTAACACTTTCGTTAGGTTCCAACACTGACAGCAGGATAGCGTATACAATTTTCAACGCGTTTAAAGTTTATGAACGCGCCCCTGCAGCGTGCAACGGTGCGCGTTCCAATCGGTGGCGGTTTTTGGGCGAACACAAAGAGGCGGTCAGTCTGTTCGTGGACGCGAACAAAATACCACGTTTAGTGCGTACGTGCAGTGTATCACGCTCCACGCTCGGATAAATGGAGTGGTCGGATGAAAAATAGAGTCTAATAGAGTTGTACTGGAACTATTTCAAGTTCAAGTTTCAAGGACGTGTTGAAGAGACATATGAAGAGTTGCGATATACCCCATGAGACATGGGAGGAACACGCAGCTCACAGACCAGAGTGGAGGCATCTTGTGCAAACAAATGTTTTTAGCTTTGAAGCACAAAGACGAGCAGATCTCGACTCCAAGCGTGACCAACTCAAGGCCCGATCACCTGTGGCTATTGACTACAACTACGAGAATGGAATACTCAAATATGGTATATGCGGACGAACATTTAAAGCCAAGATTGGTTACGTTAGCCACATTCGGGCACACCAGCGAAGCCCATCACACCCTCACCAATAGCAGTCGCCGTAGCTGTGTCGTAGGATCTATGCTGTGCTGTGGGAACCACAGGATGAGAATTTTAAAAATGAAAATTTAAAAGGAGACGCCTGGGTGGAAATCGGAAGACGTATGGATATACCGGGGGAAATGTGCAAAAACAACATGAAATTTCTGCTTCCGGGGTTTCGAAGAGAGAATGTAGTATGATATACTTGTGACAAACTGCACTATCTGTGTGTACTCATGTGAGCTTTGAGTCCCCACTTGCCGCGGGACTGCTTGTAACATACGGCACACTGCATCATTGGTACTACCGTCGTAGGCACACTGTACTTACCTTATCTGTATGTTTCCTCATGTGAGCTTTGAGTCCCCACTTGCCGCGGGACTGCTTGTAACATACGGCACACTGCATCATTGGTACTACCGTCGTAGGCACACTGTACTTACCTTATCTGTATGTTTCCTCATGTGAGCTTTGAGTCCCCACTTGCCGCGGGACTGCTTGTAACATACGGCACACTGCATCATTGGTACTACCGTCGTAGGCACACTGTACTTACCTTATCTGTATGTTTCCTCATGTGAGCTTTGAGTCCCCACTTGCCGCGGGACTGCTTGTAACATACGGCACACTGCATCATTGGTACTACCGTCGTAGGCACACTGTACTTACCTTATCTGTATGTTTCCTCATGTGAGCTTTGAGTCCCCACTCGCCGCGGGACTGCTTGTAACATACGGCACACTGCATCATTGGTACTACCGTCGTAGGCACACTGTACTTACCTTATCTGTATGTTTCCTCATGTGAGCTTTGAGTCCCCACTTGCCGCGGGACTACTTGTAACATACGGCACACTGCATCATTGGTACTACCGTCGTAGGCACACTGTACTTACCTTATCTGTATGTTTCCTCATGTGAGCTTTGAGTCCCCACTTGCCGCGGGACTGCTTGTAACATACGGCACACTGCATCATTGGTACTACCGTCGTAGGCACACTGTACTTACCTTATCTGTATGTTTCCTCATGTGAGCTTTGAGTCCCCACTTGCCGCGGGATTGCTTGTAACATACGGCACACTGCATCATTGGTACTACCGTCGTAGGCACACTGTACTTACCTTATCTGTATGTTTCCTCATGTGAGCTTTGAGTCCCCACTTGCTGCGGGACTGCTTGTAACATACGGCACACTGCATCATTGGTACTACCGTCGTAGGCACACTGTACTTACCTTATCTGTATGTTTCCTCATGTGAGCTTTGAGTCCCCACTTGCCGCGGGATTGCTTGTAACATACGGCACACTGCATCATTGGTACTACCGTCGTAGGCACACTGTACTTACCTCATCTGTTTGTTTCCTCATGTGAGCTTTGAGTCCCCACTTGCCGCGGGACTGCTTGTAACATACGGCACACTGCATCATTGGTACTACCGTCGTAGGCACACTGTACTTACCTTATCTGTATGTTTCCTCATGTGAGCTTTGAGTCCCCACTTGCCGCGGGACTGCTTGTAACATACGGCACACTGCATCATTGGTACTACCGTCGTAGGCACACTGTACTTACCTTATCTGTTTGTTTCCTCATGTGAGCTTTGAGTCCCCACTTGCCGCGGGACTGCTTGTAACATACGGCACACTGCATCATTGGTACTACCGTCGTAGGCACACTGTACTCACCTTATCTGTATGTTTCTTCATGTGAGCTTTGAGTCCCCACTCGCCGCGGTACTCCTTGTGACATACGGCACACTGCACCATTGGTACTACCGTCGTAGGCACACTGTACTTACCTTATCTGTATGTTTCTTCATGTGAGCTTTGAGTCCCCACTCGCCGCGGTACTCCTTGTGACATACGGCACACTGCACCATAGGGACTCCCGTCGTATGTACACTGAAATATATGTAGAGATATTTCACAAAGCATAGATCATGTCAATTAAGTAGTAATCTACTTGGAAACGCTTTGGTAATGAAGTAATTTCATTTTCAATGCATGTGCTCGTAAAGGCCCACTTTTTATGCATCAAAACCGAACAGAAAGTCGATTATTTTGCCCTAGGGCTTTATTATTATTATTTTTTTAAATTTATTTACAATGGTTGGCTAACCTGCAGCCTTTCCTTTGTACCATAAATGTCATACTTTTTTTTCCACTGTTTAACGGCTCTGGATACAGTCCTTTTGAGCCAATTATAATTTAAAGTTCACAAAATTATATTTGTTTTATTTCCTCACACTATGCATTGAAAAACGTAGTATGATACACGGGCGTAAGAGCAATAAATTACTCGGTTACGTTTAAAACACTCGCTACGCTCGTGTTTTAAATCGTCCTCGTAATTTGTTCCTTTGCGCCCTTGTAGCATAAACTACTATTTTTTGATGATTAAAATCATTAATTTAGCTTATTAAGAGTCTATCGTAACTGACATTGAGCACGTCATCTTGCATCAAGTTGAACTGAACTCTATAACGTTAAAATTATCGTTTAAAAAAGCGCGCTCTGGGCCGTGGCTGTTACGAGAAGCGAAGTATCTCGCACTCTCAAAAAGCGCGTGTTTCACTCTAAAATACATATTAAATATTAAATTGTTTTAAGCGCTATATTCCGACCCCTTAGTGGGGTCGTCATCAGGCGAATAGAAAAATATTAAGGCGATTACCATCGCCAAATTAGCAGCTCGATATTTGTCTGTACGAATATCAACGGAAACGACATTGAAATAACATTCATATCAGCGCGGTGGCTGTTACGACGCTCGCTGCGTCCTTGATAAGGTGAAATAGGAGAAAATAATACTTTTCACATGGACGTGATTGTTCGATTGAATAATCGTATGTTATGTTTATAGCTATCAAGTGTATCTATTTATCAAAGCATAAATGAATTAATTCGATCAAGCCGCTTAGGAGCAGTAAGGAATTCAAGCCAAAAAACACCATTCAGTTAAAACAATTTTTCATATAGAATTTTTGGTGGTACGAAAAAGAAAAATGTTGCATATGTTGTCCTAGAGTTGATTATCCATAATACATTTTTTTCAATATTTTTGGTTTGGCCATAAAAGAGGAGTAGGCTTTAGAAAGTACCTATTTGGCGATATTAATCGCCTTAAATGACATATGTAGGTATTTGAAGTAAGAAAACCGCTGACATCCTGTTGATATAAAAATATAAAAAAAAGTAAATTTTAAATCATGAACCAGAATTTTTAAGGGAGAATTTAGTCAGCCGGCGCTAGGTGGCGTTATCATGCAGAGTGCTCCGATTCTGAATATTTTGTTACATTAAATTAAACTGTAAATTTGTATTTGATTATAAATTTATATATTTTTTTTTTATATATAAAACATTCTGGGCGTGCTTTATATTGAGATCATTATTATGCAGAATTTATTGAATACTATAGCGGTTTATATAGTTTATATAGCGGTTTTTTGTACGGTTTGGAGGTAGCTTTGCGATTTTTATAGAGAAAATTGAATGAAATCAAGGTTGCGCCGCATTCTAGGCCTAGCCTTAGTCCTCAACTTTACCATAGATTTAATTTTACTAGCTTTCGCTCGCAGCTTTGCCCGCGCTGTTTTCATTTTAATACACGCATGTTCCACACATTCCACATATTGTGGAACATGCGTCTATTAGTAACATGTGGAACATGCGTCTATTAGTAACATGTGGAACATGCGTCTATTATTAACATGTGGAACATGCGTCTATTATTAACATGTGGAACATGCGTCTATTAGTAACATGTGGAACATGCGTCTATTAGTAACATGTGGAACATGCGTCTATTAGTAACATGTGGAACATGCGTCTATTAGTAACATGTGGAACATGCGTCTATTAGTAACATGTGGAACATGCGTCTATTAGTAACATGTGGAACATGCGTCTATTATTGACATGTGGAACATGCGTCTATTATTAACATGTGGAACATGCGTCTATTAGTAACATGTGGAACATGCGTCTATTATTGACATGTGGAATATGCGTCTATTAGTAACATGTGGAACATGCGTCTATTAGTAACATGTGGAACATGCGTCTATTAGTAACATGTGGAACATGCGTCTATTATTAACATGTGGAACATGCGTCTATTATTAACATGTGGAACATGCGTCTATTAGTAACATGTGGAACATGCGTCTATTATTGACATGTGGAATATGCGTCTATTAGTAACATGTGGAACATGCGTCTATTATTGACATGTGGAATATGCGTGTATTAGTAACATGTGGAACATGCGTCTATTAGTAACATGTGGGACATGCGTCTATTAGTAACATGTGGAACATGCGTCTATTAGTAACATGTGGAACATGCGTCTATTAGTAACATGTGGAACATGCGTCTATTAGTAACATGTGGAACATGCGTCTATTAGTAACATGTGGAACATGCGTCTATTAGTAACATGTGGGACATGCGTCTATTAGTAACATGTGGAACATGCGTCTATTAGTAACATGTAGAACATGCGTCTATTAGTAACACGTGGAACATGCGTCTATTAGTAACATGTAGAACATGCGTCTATTAGTATTGCGGAGAATTAAAACGATATTTCTATCATTCTAAATGCCGTAGCCAGGAATTCACTTCGGGGGAGTTGAACTTTGGACCAGAAAAGAAGTCTCAGTCTTTGAAAATTTAGCATACTTAAGAATCCGGCGGAGGGTGCATACTTCATACAAACGGAATACGGAAAATTATTTGTACATTATACACATTCTTAAGAGGCTCTACAATCCTAAACATCAGTCCTGGTCTAACGCTTTTGTTTTTACAGACGGCCTTGTCAGCATACCTAACTAAATAGCAACTTACAGCATATGTTTCTTCAGACTGTCTCGTTGCACGTACTGTTTGCCGCACACTTCACATCGCGGCTTAGCATCGTCGTGAGCGGACCGGAGGTGCAACCGAAGCGTGCCCAATGAACTATAAATACATGAAAATGTAACTATGTTGGCGATATATCCATCGCAAGGAGATATAAATTAACATTATATCATTGCAGTATAGAAACGCAGAAAGAAAAGTAAATCTGGATGTGAGGAGCTCTGAACCCGGGTTCGAATCCCGGTACTGCAATGATACATTATTAGTACATTATACAAAACTCAAGTCACCGTCCACACTTAGTAGAGGTACACCCTTTTCACCGACGATTATACGTCCCAAACATGATGGGTGGTTAACTGTATCGGCGTACTTCGAACACTTAACGTGCCTTCCGACACAAGCGGACTGTACATCGTGTGACCGAAATAAAAAAAAAGCTTTCTATACGTGCGTATACTTGGAGCTTGGCACGACAACAAGATCGATTGCCAACTAAACCATACTTATCAAAAATCGACACTCCTAGCGCCATCTATAATCTTATAAATGAAGCTCGATACAAAAAGGTTAACAAACTACTAGGTAAGTAAACAAGTTATCTGGCAGATGACTGTGCTTCACACGGACCGAATACAAATTAATATGCACCGCGGGAATTTAACTTCGACCTTTGGGTTAGCAGGCGAGCTATCTACCACTCGGCAACAGACGCGGTCGAGTAAACGTCAAGTTTAAACGTCAGTTTAGCGCTTAGCGCAAAGTGCATAATTTAACTTTGTTTTTCTAGTTTAGAAATATAAAATTTAAAAGCATTTTGATCTGTGCCATTTGACGCCAATAGTTCAGTGAAGTTTATAAAGCAAGCGTTTACAAAGCTAAAGACAGAAGTAAAAATATTTTTTCGACATTTCAAAAAATTACGAAGTTATTGGCATTCAAAGTAAACTTTTGTGTCGTTACGTCATCTGACACGATTTCATACAAAAAGTGATAAAAATCGCTATTGCTAACTTCTGTAAAATAGGAATTTATCAAAAATTCTAAAAGTTGTGTGCTTTGCATTAACTAATCAATCAGTTACCATAAAAAATATACTGATATTTAACTAGAGGAGACGAACTAATATGGGGTAATACCGCAATCAATCAGTACCAGGCATGGTGTGCCTGTTTGAGAGCTGTCTTAATCTCCCCCTGATAACTTCGGGGGGTTTACGAATAAGATGGTGGTACCTCCACAGTCGAGCCCGGCATCACCTCTAGCACCTAAAGCTATGTTCATTCGTGAATTAAAATAAAACTTTTTGTTCAATAAAAGCCTGTGGACAACAGCAAAGAAAAGTCTAAAACGCGACAACTAGCGCCATCTAGCGGGACTCACTTGAACGATTCTCCGCAACGGTAACAGGAGCGCGGGCGAGTGTCGTGCTTCTCGCCACGATGCGCAAACATGCGGTTCAGTCGTTGATGCGAAAAGCTGCAGTCTTGACACTCGTAGTACCTGAAATAATGAAAAAAAAAGTCGAGAGGTCTCGAATTCTAAACGTCAAATGTTGTAAAGTTTCCCGCCCAGAGCTGGGGCGGCCAGGGGGCAACACTATGTAAGCAGCTAAGGTTGTCGAGAGGTGAATCTGCGGGGCGCAAGATCCTTATACAGTCTAGTGCCCCCGGCGTTATGACATTTTACACTTCCAACCTGGAGCATAGGTTCCGCTCTTGCATCTCCACTCTGGCCGGCTGGTTAAGGCAAGCGCAGAGGCGGGGGGTGTGTTGCTGTGTATTTGCGTGTGTAAGCGCATGTGTGCTAGTGTCCCCTGGAGGTAGGGTCCGTGGTGTCGCCACTCACCATCGGCTCGCCACAAACCGTCCTGCGGTGACTGATTGCACTGGACGTACAGGACATACCAGAGGGCGATGGGGTCGTCACATCCCTACGTTATTATTATTGCCACATTTTACTTGATTTTGGATTTTCTATGCCATTTCATGTTTTGCCCCTGAACCCTTCAACCAAAGATATTATATTATACAGAGAACTAAGACTGCGCTGTGCACTACAACACGAAAAACGAGCCGAGAAACGCTCAGAATAAGATTAGTCCTGTCAAATAAGTTAAGTTGTTGTGCTGAATCAACCACATTAAAGTCTAATTTAGTTGAACATAATATTGGACAGTGCAGTCTTGTTTTTGTCTAGTCACACGTTTTTGTCTTCAACTTACTTGTAATGGATCTTTAAATGTATGTGTAACGCACTGTCATACAGGAACCGTTGCTCGCACACTCGACATACGAACGAGCCATTTGACTGGAAAATAATAATTGAATTTATTTTATATACATCGTTACGATATGAATCTCGAAGGGTGTCAGAGGTGAAATACAAGTCACATTTCACACACGTAAACCCACGATTCACCGTCAATTATGACGTCCCAGCGTACTTCGGGCAAAAATATGGCGCCACAGCTGAACGTGACTTACGAAGCACGCAGACCGATCACAAATGTGCTACTATTGGTTTTGAACCTACGACCACCGAGGAGCCGGGACGAAGGCCGTTTGCGGGGGGAGGAGTACAGATGAGTAGAAAAGTGGTAATTGAACCAGTAAAATTAAGATTTTAAGTATAACCCGTTGCAATTAATTGATACGGTACATTACTTGAGAAATGCTAATTGATCTCTTTTTCAACTTTGACATCAGATTTTGAATATCAATTGAAATCTGTCATAAAAATTAATTCATTAATTGTTCATCGTTTTTCTGATTTGAATCTGAACCTGGTCCTCTAAAAAGGCGACTTTGGATGAATCATGTTATGATTCTGTTCTAATGCCGTGTCTTTTGCACGCGTGAAAAAACTCTGACTCTATCCTACTTTCAAATAATTTTATGATTCACCCAAGTCGGTCTTTTTAGATCCCCTGTTCAGATTTTACAGAATTTGAGTCTGAGTGACATATTTTTGTATAGTTCAATGTATGTACCTACCATAAATATATAAAAAACACAAAAGCAGCACTTAACATTACAACTGTACCAATAATCGTTCGAATTCAATTAGATTTGTCGTTCAACTTGTCATAATTAGTTTGAAAATGGAGAAGGTCACACATGTCATGTGTCCATAGAGTATGTATGGCAGAAGTTATTTTTGGAATGCATTTAAATGTATGTCTGTCGACTATTCGATCAACAAGCTGATCCATGGACATTATTATCGACTATCACCATCGCTCTCTCCCCGCACCTCATACTTACATAGCAGGATCAAACTGAACGCAGTCCTAGGCTTCAAACGTCAAATGAAGCCCATTACAAACGCCACCGAGTTACGCGGTAGACCCCCTACTCCGACAAGACTTCGAAAAGACGGAGATTGTTTTGAAGAGATTGTGTTCTGCTACCAATATATTAAAATTCCTTTGACGTAAAATTTTAAAACTCACCTGTGCCCATAACTTGAAATGTCCAACTGCAAAATGGATAACTTACTTCTGAGTGTAGAAGCCCATTGTGTTTGACCAGCATATCGTTTTTCTTGAAGCATTGTATACATGTCTCGCATCGGAACTGACAGTTCTTGTATCGTCTTCCTTGTCTCTCCTGGAATGAAACGTATTTTTTCATTAGATGGAGAGCCGCGAAAACGCAGTTAAAGCAAGACGCGGTTGAAGACTGTTTCGTCAGTATTTCTTTACATTAAGGGTCGGAGTTCGGAAATCGGGCAAAAGCCGGGTTCGGCATCATCACTTTAGATCAGAGGTCTCCAAACTAAGGCCTGCGGGCCAAGACTGGCCCGCGAGCATCACCGATCCGGCCCGCAGCCGCTGGCCGGACATGCCCGGTTTCTAGCCCGTTGTATTTTATTTGAAATTCACAAACTTATAATAAAAACGTAATACTATTTATGAATATATCAAAACTCATGACCGATATTAATAGAAACGTTATCATGCGTTTTTGACTAAAAGTAGCGTTATTATAAGAATGTAAATTGTAATCCAATTTAAAGGTGCACAGCACACGCTTCAGCTGACCTTGTCGCAATGGTTAATATCCTTGACACTTGCCCGAATTACCAACCGAAATTGCGAACAGCCCTGCACAAAAGATATCTCACTCGCCGAAAAATTGCGCATCAAAACTATAGTATTTTGGAACGATGAACTATCTAGGACTTGGCTCTCGGGACTTAGTGGGGGAATCAGTGTGGCCCTTAGGCTAAAAAGTTTGGAGACCACTGCTTTAGATGATAGTCAATGTTAAAATTTCTAATCAAAATAAATACTTTGTGCTACTCTATAAAATGAAGAATAAGATCATTAAAAACAATTGCTGTAAATTTTTATAGTGACTTCAGAAAAAATCAGGAATTTCAAGAAATTCTCTTGAATGATTTGATTTGAGAAATAACAGTGACAAAATATATTTCAGAACCATAATAACATATCAAACAACATTATAAAAAATCAGCAATTTCAAGAAAAACCCTTGAATGATTTGATTAAAGAAATAACAGTGACAAAATATATTTCAGAACCGTAATAACATATCAAACAACATTATAAAAAATTAGCAATTTCAAGAAAAACTCTTGAATGATTTGATTAAAGAAATAACAGTGACGAAATATATTTCAGAACCATAATAACATTTCAAACAACATTATAAAAAATCAGCAATTTCAAGAAAAACTCTTGAATGATTTGATTAAAGAAATAACAGTGACAAAATATATTTCAGAACCATAGTAAAATATCAAACAACATTATAAAAAATCCGTTCTCCGATACGATTTATAGTTTTTCCACACTACGCAAAAAATATGTCAAAATATCTAATGTTTTCCGTGCGCGGCAGTTGATAAGTGCGAAATAGACAGTTAAAAAGAAAGGCGTTGGAGCTGTACTTATTTCCAACGAGCGCCGAACCTTGAGAAAAGTAGTACCCATGAGCGCCCGTTATTTGGCATAAAAAATAAAAACACTTTACATAATTAAACTTAAAATTAACACAGGATGTACCAAAAAGGTCACTGCTCAGCTTAATGCCGTGACAGATCCACGGCGCAGATTTTCAGCTGCTACCTAGCACTTAAACTAAATTTATGACAAATACGTACTACTAAATACAAATAATTGGACAAAAATCAAAGAAACTTAATTATTGCACAACATTTTAACACAATCGTTACTTTGAGCGATGGTCACATGTTGTCTTATGCACTTATAGACTTTAATTCGTAACATTTACTTCGTCTTTTGAATATAACTTAAAACTACAATCCTAAGGAAATAAAAGTTTGCTAATGAGATATTCAAGGGGTGGTGCAGACTGAGGCTTTTTATGTCACACAATAAACAATTTTATCTATTAGCTACCTGACTGGAATCACATACAGTGTGATACAACTCAGACTCAGAGGTTTCACCAGTGAAATAAAAAAAACAGTCAAGTGCGAGTCGGACTCGCGTACCTACGGTTCCGTAACGTGGATAAAAATTAAATGCGGTCATTTTGTTTTCGTGAATTTGTCAACCGCTATACTTTTCCTGTAATCTATAATAATAATATAACGTAAGCATATATTTACCCTGATTTCTTTTTCATATTTTTCAATCCACAAGTTTTAGACATAAGGACATACATTTTTGTGGTTTTGCGAGGATTTCTCGAAATAGATACAAGTAAATATTGCCAAGCTATATATTTTTGTGATTTTTACAATTAGCTCTTTAATACGTAAAATTTGATACCCATATTGTATTTTCACAAAATATTTTTTATATTGATTTGACTTTTTTTTTTATATTTGTACTAGCTTTTGCCCGCGGCTTCGCCCGCGTGGATTTAGTTTTTTGTAGTTTAAAATTATTTCTTGATTTCTTGTTTGATTCTCAGGCTTTGACGAGGCCGAAGGCCGAGCTACGTTTCCTCACGAAATAATTTCTCATATTATGGTTTTAGGAATAATTTTTTTTTCCTCTTTTGTGCAAAATTCTAAGTCTTTGTCTTTAACAGTGCTAAAGTTATGAGGCTGTGACATACGGATGGATGGACAACGGAATCTCACCGTTAAAGTTCCAAAAATGTCAAAATTAAATTTTCTATTCGCAAAACTGTCGAATTACGGACGACTTGCGAGTCTGACTCGCACTTGACCGTTTTTCTTTTTATTTGGTACCATTTTTTTGTACTTTGCGCTTGTGCAAATTTAAAGGAGCTTGTGCTTGAGCTTGTGTAAAACACTTCACTTTTCTAAAGAAATTTGTCACCCCATTGCCATCCCATGGGAACTGATATATGGGATAAAAATAAACTTTTAACAAAAAATAGCAACCGACTTCAATAGTAACAGCAGTCATTCACTAAAAAGTTAATAATAATTCTATAAAGACCGATGGAACCGAAGCAACACTTTTGCCGACTTCTTTCTTCCTGAAACGTTATGTTATCTAGAAGTCGGCGTTCTTATATTGGTTTTTATGTTGCTATATCGTAGGAAATACGCCGACTTCTAGATAACATAATGTTTCAGGAAGAAAGAAGTCGGCAAAAGTGTTGCTTCGGTTCCATCGGTCTTTATAGAATTATTATTAACTTTTTAGTGAATGACTGCTGTTACTATTGAAGTCGGTTGCTATTTTTTGTTAAAAGTTTATTTTATTTCACATTTTTTAGTGTTGCTGGGTTAAATTGTGAAATATGGGTAGTTCTTGCAAACGTGGTTTTAATATGAAACGAAGTTCAAGTGAGTATAAGTAGCTATGTTTGAGTAGCTTCCTGCTATCAATCTCGAGTTATGTGCTGTCATTCGTTAAAGAGTTCTACGGTGATGAAGCCAAGATCGAAGGTCAGGTGGGTACACTGGCAATTTTCAAGCAATGCCCTGCAATGAGCACCATAACACAAACTGATTGCCGCAATCCAAAGTTATGTGCTGTCATCCGTTAAGGAGTTCTATGGTGATGAAGCCAGGATCGAAAGTCAGATGGGTATTCTGGTAATCTCCAAGTAATACCCTTGAATTAGCACCCTAACGCAGTTATTGCCGCAATCTCGAGTTATGTGCTCTGATCCGTTGAGGAGTTCTATGGTGAATATGGTGATGAAGCCAGGATCGAAGGTCAGGTGGAAGAATGATGATTTTCAAGTAATACCTTGTAATCAGCACCCAGGTACAAAGCGATTACCTCAATTTCGAGAGGTATGCTGTCATTTTCTGAGGAGTTCCACTGCCTATCTCTGAAGACCTTCATCAGATCATGACCAAACCCAAAATGGGACCTACCTGAAAGTACACTCTTTCAAACAAAAAAAGAATTGTTCAAATCGGTTCAGAAATGACGGAGTTATGGAGTAACAACGCCAAAAAAAAAAAATTAAAAAAAAATTAAGAAAAAAAAACATACAGTCGAATTGAGAACCGCCTCCTTTTTGAAGTCGGTTAAAAAGTAGCCTATGTCCTATTTCAGGTCTAGAACTACATTTGTGCCCAGTTTCAGCCCAATCGGTAGGTACGGGGCGTGAAGGAGCAAAACATCACTTTTCTAAAGAAATTTGACACCCCATTGCCATCCCATGGGAACTGATTTATGGGATAAAAAGTAGCCTATGTGCTATTCCAGGTCCAGAACTACATTTGTGCAAATTTTCAGACCAATCGGTTCAGTAGTTACGGCGTGAAGGAGTAACAAACATCCATACATCCATCCAAACTTTCGCATTTATAATATTAGTGGGAAGTGGGATTAGTGGGATAGTAGGAAGTGGGATAATCGGGGTGGGTACATAAATTTTTTTTTGTGGCATTTCGACGATTTCTTGAAAAAGGTGCAAGTTAATATAGCCAAATTATATAATTTTATAATCAGCTCCTTAATACTTATAATTTGATACCCATATTGTGGTTTTAGGAATATTTTTTTTTCCTCTTTTGTGCAAAATTCTAAGTCTTTGTCTTTAACAGTGCTAAAGTTATGAGGCTGTGACATACGGATGGATGGACAACGGAATCTCACCGTTAAAGTTCCAAAAATGTCAAAATTAAATTTTCTATTCGCAAAACTGTCGAATTACGGACGACTTGCGAGTCTGACTCGCACTTGACCGTTTTTCTTTTTATTTGGTACCATTTTTTTGTACTTTGCGCTTGTGCAAATTTAAAGGAGCTTGTGCTTGAGCTTGTGTAAAACACTTCACTTTTCTAAAGAAATTTGTCACCCCATTGCCATCCCATGGGAACTGATATATGGGATAAAAAGTAGCCTATGTCCTATTTCAGGTCTAGAACTACATTTGTGCCAAGTTTCAGCCCAATCGGTAGGTACGGGGCGTGAAGGAGCAAAACATCACTTTTCTAAAGAAATTTGACACCCCATTGCCATCCCATGGGAACTGATTTATGGGATAAAAAGTAGCCTATGTGCTCTTCTAGGTCTAGAACTACATTTGTGCAAATTTTCAGACCAATCGGTTTAGTAGTTACGGCGTGAAGGAGTAACAAACATCCATACATCCATCCAAACTTTCGCATTTATAATATTAGTGGGATTAGTGGGATGTGTTCAACGTTTTTTAAATCGCTTTTTTTAAAATATTTGTATGTGTTCAACGTTTTTTAAATCGCTATAGCGTTCCTGTAATTGGCCTAGTTATGACCTATTATCGTCATTTTTTTCATATTTTTCGGTCCCCTAGTTTCAGAGAAGAGGGGGACATAAATTTTTCTTTTTTTTAAGAGATTTCTCGAAATCAGTTCCAGTAAATATAGTCAAGATATATATTTTTACAATCAGCTCTTAAAAATATCTAGAATTTCATACGCATTTTTAAGATTTTTTTCTTTTTACTGAATTGGAAATGTTTTGAACGTTTAAATTTTTTTTTCACCCCCTTTTATGTTTTATTTGTGCCAAATTTCAAGTCCTTAACTTTAACGGTACTAAAGTTATGACGCTGTGACATACGGATGGACGTACGAACGAACAACGGAGTCTCACCATAAAGGTTCCCTTTGTACCTTTTAGGTACTATGGAACCCTAACAAGTTGTAAGTGTCATGTTGGTCCCAGGATTCCAAAGGGGTGCAGGTGCATCACCTGACACCTCCCTACCGGCGCATCATATTAAATAATGCGCGTAGAAATCTTCGCCACTCTTCGGCAAAGATCGTATTTCCGAACGCTTTCTAAACAATCCATTACAAAATAATTGTGTACGTCCGGCATCTGAAGACCGGCCTATGTATGTTCACACGACATCCGGCGTCCGACGTCCGGTAAAATCACCTCCGGTAATGGCGCTCGATCGGAAGTACCAATGAAATGCACGTCATTTACCGGCTCCGGTATGCCCGCAATACAAACACGCAAGGACTTGTCCACAGTTTCGGCTTCAACCGAACCTCCGTCGTTTTATCACTGTTAGTAAAATGAGCTTTGCTCGATTCGATATAGGAGCTGAAACCGGACTAGTGGAAAGATTGCTTCCGGCAATGCAAGACAAGGAATCCACGCGAGCAACAAGTTATTAGTATTTAATAACAATAATTGCCCCCAATGTAATTAGTATTTAATAACAAGAATTGCCCCCAAAGTTATTATTATTTAATGACAATAATTGCCCCCAAAGTAATTAGTATTAAATAACAATAATTGCCCCCAAAGTAATTAGTATTTAATAACAATAATTGCCCCCAAAGTAATTAGTATTTAATAACAATAATTGCCCCCAAAGTAATTAGTATTTAATAACAATAATTGCCCCCAAAGTAATTAGTATTTAATGACAATAATTGCCCCCAAAGTAATTAGTATTTAATAATAATAATTGCCCCCAAAGTAATTAGTATTTAATGACAATAATTGCCCCCAAAGTAATTAGTATTTAATAATAATAATTGCCCCCAAAGTAATTAGTATTTAATAATAATAATTGCCCCCAAAGTAATTAGTATTTAATAACAATAATTGCCCCCAAAGTTATTAGATTAGTATTTAATGACAATAATTGCCCCCAAAGTAATTAGTATTTAATATCAAGAATTGCCCCCAAAGTTATTAGTATTTAAAGACAATAATTGCCCCCAAAGTAATTCGTATTTAATAACAATAATTGTCCCCAAAGTAATCAATGTTCTCCATCTTACCTTTTCTCTGAACTCCAACATTTTCTCCTCGCCCATAGTCTTGAGAGTGACACCATCGAGGTTGTCTCTGTCTGGTGGCTCAGTGACGTCACACTCATTGTCTGTGTCTGGGGATGCCGCCCGATCCGGCTCCGACTCCATGGGGAGGAGTTCATTCTCTTGAACCTTGAATAAGGATAGGTAGGTGCACATTACCGTGTGACCAAAACACTTTCTTGTAAGGAAATTGTATAAAATACATACAGTAATGAATGATATAACGAATTTAAACTATAAACTTTTTAAATTATGAAGGCTTGAGATGTGAAAAGATCGAACTATGACAGATATAACATGCTCGGTCGGGCATGTACCAATGAGTTTTACTCGGAACACTTTTGACATCCCCTCGGAGATACATGTCGTGACGATATATTAATTTTTTATGTTATGACAGAAATAAAGTTTTAGTAAGTAGGTAGGTGCATTTTACCGTGTGACTCCAACACTTTATTGTAAGGAAATTGTATAAAATACATACTATACACTGATTGTCTGAATCTGGAGATGACGCCCGAGCCAGCTCCGACTTTGGGGGAGAGATGGGAGGTTCCTGAAACTTTGCATAAGAATACTTGTGATGATCAGTTTAAGGTGATATACCGTGCTAGCAAAGGTCCCCGTTACTCCAGGCAGAAAGACCCGCAGTGCGAAAGGGACGGAATCGGGGAAAATTGTCAAAAAGTCGGTTTTAAATTAATGCAAAATTAACTAAAATAGCTACAAAAAATTCCATAACCAGTAATTTAGGTGTAGTTAAAACCCATCTAAATAAATGTTTTTCAAGCCTGTATGCTATCCTAATTTGTCAGAATATCAAAAAAAGTGTAAATTTAGACCTGATTTCAATAATTATTTCTATCGAACGAAATTCCTCCTATCGCGTTTCTGATAGACCAAAATCTAGTTAAAGGTCCCAAAATTGTTATACTAATTAATTTTACTTGGAACTTCATTAAAAGAGCAGATAAATAACTTCAAAAAGTGTCTATTTTCACGGTATAGCCCCTTAAATAAACGTTGTACTTAGTGAAAGTAAGTGCAATGTGCAAGGTTACAGAGGCAGGGAGGCTTTTAGAAGCGACATTAATTTACACAGCCAAATTAACACTGGAGGCTTGGTAAGTGATCGGTAATACTCAACGATAAAACTTTGTGTCAACTTCGCAAAATAAAATGTTGACCTCCCATAGTAATCGACTCAGGGGCTTGCGTTTTCAGGTAAGACAAAAAATAATAGTTTATGCTACAAGGGCGAAAAGGAATAAATTACGAGGACGATTTAAAACGTAACCGAGTAATTTATTGCTCTTACGCCCGTGTATCATACTACGTTTTTCAATGCATAGTGTGAGGAAATAAAACAAATATAATCTTGAGAACTTTAAATTATGATTGGCTCAAAAGGACTGTACCCAGAGCCGTTAAACAATGGAAAAAAAAGTATTACATTTATGGTACACAGGAAAGGCCAACCATTTTAAATAAACAAAAAAATAATAAAGCCCTAGGGCAAAATAATCGACTTTCTGTTCGGTTTTGATGCATAAAAAGTTGGCCTTCACGAGCACTTGCATTGAAAAAATGTTTATGAATCTTACAAAAAGGGTCATCGAGCCTTGATACTGAGCAGTTACATACCGAGTCTTCAGTGTAAAATTGGCTAAATAAATTAATGTCACCATGTATGTGGAGCGAGCCATGCTAGGCACTGAGCAAATGCTAGGGATCTGTCTTGTGGATCGTGTAACGAACGTCGGTAAACGAATCTCCACTTAAGGCGATATGTAAAAAAATAGAGGTGCTTCTTTTTTGTGTATTTCATGAACTACACGGAAAATTTTAATATATTTCTGGTATATGCATTTTGACTATATAATCTTTGGTTTTGAAATTGGAAAACATGTTTGGATAAATTTTCCTCGATAGAAATAATTGTTGAAATGAGATCTTCAAACACACATTTTCTCCTCGTTTGACGAATAGGAACCATATACAGAACTCAAACATATTTTATTAGGTGTGTTTCAACAATATCTAGAGATTTAATATTTGAAATTTTGCTAGCTATTTTAGTTTTTATAAAAATTATGAAACTAACATTTTTCGCTTTCGCCCTGAATCCGTCCCTTTCGTACTGAGCGTGTTTTCGCTTGGAGTGACAGTGACAAAAATAAAATTCTCATAGCCTTTTAAGGTCAGTCTTTGCGCACTTTGCGCTAAAAGCGACTGACGTTTAACCTTAATGCGTATGACCACGCTAAATAAGCAACTCGATGTGTGACGGTACAAATATCAACGGAAAAGACATTGAAATAATGTTCATTTCAGCGTGCCTCGAAAAGTGGCTGTTACGACAACCACTGCGTCTCCGGCTAGCGCAAAATAGGAGAAAATAATACTTTTCACATGGACGCCATGAACGGAAAAAAATATTGAACTTAAATTTTTTAGATCTAAAAAAATCCTATAATTTGGTGAAATAATATTTAAAATCGCTTTAGGCGTTTGGAAGGAGTAAGAGAATTCTTGTGTTAATTATGTGAAACTTTCGATGACTTCCGATTTTTTTTTTGTCAAAACTTACAATAGAAAAACAGTTACTGAAAATTAAAATTTGTTCTTGACTCTATAATGGCTATCATATATTTTTATGAAAGTTTTTGGACCACCCGTGTGGGAGGAGTAGGCCTTCAAAGACAGCGGGTCTACCACGTAATTCTGATTTTTATCAACATCAACTTGAGATTGAAATTTGACGTGCGTGCGACGACGCCCGCCTAGCATGCCATCTCTTTTGCACGCACGTCAAATTTCAATCTCAAGTTGATGTTGATAAAAATCAGAATTACGTGGTCGACCCACAGGTCCACATTGCAGTTGGCGTATTCATTCGCCTTAAGTGGAGATGGGTGGGACATCTGGCTAGACGGGAAGACGGACGATGGACTAAGGCAGTTACACAGTACAACAAATTATAATTTTAATTATTTTCGCGGATCTAAAGTAGGAATACCTTAGAGGATACATTGGTGTCGATTCGGCGACTAATTTGACAGAACCAACCTTATTTTGAGCGTTCTGTCTTTGTCTTTTCGATACAGAAAGAAGAAGACAGAACGCTCAAATTAAGTTTAGTCGTGTTGCGCCGAATCGATACAATTGTATAGTTACTCTAAGAGGAATACCCTTTAAAATAAGAAACTTTTTTTCTAAAAAAAAAAAAATTTTGTTTCTATACTAATACTATTGCACAATAAAGCAACATTCAAATCGAAAAATAATAACCGAAACAAGTAGTACATCACTATCAACAATGAAGTATTACATTTTTTTATTTACACTTGCTTATAAACAATTATGATACTTTGTAGGCATTTAAACGTCATAGACGCCATCACTCAGTGGCTCTACTTTAGTAGGAATCTACTTTTAGCATTTTTAACCTGGTACAAAAAAAGCTTTACCTAGGATTATATTATAAATAAACTATATGTATAAATTAATATTGTATCAAACAAAAAAATTTACCTTGTCCAGTAAGACAATCTCTGGCTCCACTTTAGGTACAAGATCAATATATTCCTGTTCTTCTACCTCAGTCTTGAGTTCCTGCTGCGTTGGATTGGTGCCCACTTCATAGTAGAATTTCTGACTTGTTGATAGAGTTGTAAGACTTTGTATTAGGATACCTTGCTGTCCTGATATGGAGGCCTGTGTGTGTTATAAATACAACCTTTAAAATGTAAATTCCAAGAAAATGGCCTTGAGTAAACCCAAGAAGCATAAAACCATTCTCGAGCGCTTACTTGATACAACAACTCCACGCAAAACTTTCAAGAGTAATAGAGACAGTAATACTCTCAAAGAGGAAAAAGTTTCACGAGTAATAGAGATAAAGACACACAAAGGCCATTAATTGTATAGCTATAGTACGCTTTATGTCTAGCTACAAAAACAAGAAAAAAAATTATATGGGATAAAATACTACGGGATAATCACATAAGCAGATGTGGTTTATAAATATGAAAAGTTTTTTAGTTTTTATATTATTTATTTATTGTTTTAATACTCTAAATATTATTAGAGTGCATTACAAACTAGAAAAGATCAATCAGAAACAAACCCAAGGTAAAGAATTTGAAAAATTTCCCCGGGCCAGGATTCAAACCTGCAACCTCATAATCTGTTTTAATATTGTTGAATTTGCATGTTGGAATAATTCAAAAATTTTATCCCAATATTTTGAAAATTATTTGGAAATTAATCACGGTCATGGAAAGCAGTAGAAACAAAATATTTGCAAAAAACACGGATTTTAGTGATTTTGTGCATTTTACGACTTTCCCGCCAATTTTACAGTGCTAGTCGCCTTAAGCAAACAAAATATACCAATGCCCAGTTTTTGATTTGAGAAAAATCAGCACAGCAATTAGTCTTTTCATTTGTATATTTCATTTGTATGGTTATGTAACTCATACTATTAGTGATTTTTGTACTATTCCACAAAATTATTTATTTCCAGACTGGTTTCGCCTTTATGGCATTTTCAAAGGCATATTTACTTATAGATCTAAAATAACATTGTGTACATCAGTGCAATCAATGACAGTTATTAATTATACAAAAATTAACTAAATAATTTTGTCAAATGGGGATCCACACGCAAAGCTAATTACAGATGGCGCTAGCATAGGTCCGGCCAGTAATATTTATTGTTCTGTGGGACCGGCTATGTCAAATTTTGTTGACGTGTGTTTCCTTCTGTTTTTGTCTAATATTTCGCATTTTTTTACAACCTCTAATCACTTGTATTCCAATATGTTATATATTTGTTATTTTTATTATTTTATTCATTTTTAATGTGGGGTTTTCCGGGAATAAATGAACACCATTATTAAAGCAACTTGATACTGCACACAAAGGCATAATTCAAAGAAATTATTAAAAAATAGAAAATCACAAAAAACTACGCAAAAACCATGACAATGTACTGAAATGACAGATTTTCATGGTCGCATCGACGATGCGCCATCTACAGGGATAATTTGGCAGTGTGGATCCCCATTATTATATTATACATAATTAATAACTTAAGATTATAGATATTTTTAGAATTTGCTGAACAGACATAACTTATGTTATGTGTCTCTTTCTTCTCTTTGACACACATTACCTCTTTACTTTAAGGTGGATGGTCCAAGGCAATCTTCATACAAACTTGTGTGAACCAATAAGGACGACAGAAGTATTATTATTTAATTCTGTTACCTTTTTCCACACATTCCATCAACTTTACACTCGCGATTAATCAGTTTTTTTACAAACCAACTTTTTTAGAATCTAATTTTGTTATTTAAAACTTTTGTAATCCAATGTATGAAAGTTTTAAATTGCAAAATAAGACTGTTAAAACATTTTGTTTTTGAGAAAAAACTGAATATTCGCGGGTGTAAAGTTGATGGAACGTGTGGAAAAAGGTAACAGAATTAAATAATAATACTTCTGTCGTCGTTATTGGTTCTCACAAGTTTTTTATAAAAACTACCTTGGACCATCCACCTTAACTTAATATAAAAATCAATGTCAAAAAATAGTTTTTTCGTACTAATGCAAAGGATATCTTGGTTATTATGTCTCAACGAAACAAGTGACGTCAATTGTTTCGTAACAATAAAAAAATATAAATTTATTGACAGGATGAAATTGAAATTGGTTTAAATTAAGATCACTGATTTGTCTATATTATACAAAAAAAAAAAAAACAATTAAAATTAAGTTTAATTAACCCGATGAATTATTAAGTTTGCCCTGTGCTATACCTGATTCAGCTGTAACAGGCAGGTCAGAACTGCTCTAGACTGGAGAGCTTTGTGCCTGAACTTGAATATCTTAGAAAGCTGCGCTTTGCACTCCCAGCATATCTTGTCTTGCAGGTCCAACTAGAAACAACATGGTATAAAAGAATGAGGGAAACTGAAACTGGACACTACAAAAGATCGTGTGTCAATTTTCACATCTGTCCTTTGACACCTGTCACTATTGTCGCATTTAACAGACACGCATTGCTGCACCAATTAACTGTGCAATGGGTTGCATAGAGTTATAATATAAACAACCATTTCGCATGACTTAGACAAGTATCGAGCAGCCCAAATAATTTCTTATGTTTAAGTTACACAAATCCATCACCGCAACCTGTTGCACAGTTCATTGCAGAGAACAAAAAGTTACAGTAGAACAAAAAGTTGCAGTAGAACAAAAAGTTGCAGTAGAACAAAAAGTTGCAGTAAAACTATTTGAGGGGTAAGCGGGAAGAGGGATCATAGTCAACAGAAGGTAAATTTGAAATAAGTAGAAAAACTTGCTTAGGTTATTATTTTAGAACTCTGCCTAGTGGGCTTATTGTAATCACAGTTAATTATTGTAATAACAATTTTTTTAACAATTTTAATAACAATTAACAAGCTCTACACTTTCCCTACAAATTTTAGAACGGGATGGCGCCGATAATAGAATAATTTTCAAGTCCGGTATCGTGCCCCCTTAACAACACTCTGACCAAATTTTCACAAAGAATATTTTCTGAAGGAACATTTTACATACAGGTTGTTTTAAGGGAACAATTCATACAATTTACATCAGCCGTCTGTTAACAGACAAGTAAGGTTTGAGACTTGCTTGTTTTATACTTACAGATATCTCTGCTTACCGTAAAACCATTACAAATATTTGAAAGTTGTGGTGATATTTGTAATGAATACAATACACGATCACTGCATAAACACGTAGTACAAATCAGTCCTCTAAAATTTGTAGCATTCATTGTATTTGGCCGAGACATCGGCGGAGGTATCTGTTACGTTTTTTAAAGCCAGGAAGTAGAAGAAAATTCACTTTATAATACCTAAAACATAACATTTGCAATAAATTGCATTTTGCAATCAAAACAAAACTGTTTGACACTTGACAGCCGACTTGAGCAGTGGTGCGTTCCGAGTTACGAGTCACGACAGTGTATGTATGCCGTATTTAAAATTCAGTAGGTATGTACGTCATTCCAAATCACAACCGAAATTCGCGGCAAAATTTTTTCGATTGTTTCTATCTTTGAACAACGGAATGATGAAATCGCATTACGTATGTATAATAGGTAGGTACGCGTTCTAACTTGTTCAAAAATCAACTCGCGTCGCGTCACAACACCGACCTTTCAAAAATAGCAGTGACGCTCATAAAGTATACCTACTGAATAAGGCTACGTTTCAAAACGTGTGATATTCGTGCGAAATTTTACTCGTTTTTAAGAAAGAGATAGAGCTATATACTAGAAAGAGAAAGAAAGATCTGGTTTTGAAACGCTTGCGAGTGATTCCCGAGAGAAAAGCGTTTTGGAAAGGTCTGGAGTAACATACGTCAAGTAAATACGTAACCTCAAAACAAAATAAATAAATAAAGTAAAGTACCTAATAAAGAATTGAACCGATACCTATTGCTCTTAATCTGGATGGCATTGCAACCTTTGCATTTGCAAGCCATAATCCTGTCGAAGCAGTTTCGAAAAATTTTCACCGTATTCGTACGGAAATGTTGAATTATATTTTCAAAATTCGTCCGAATCCCGAGAAAACTCCGAAATGACAACTGTCAGGCGACTTTTATTGGTGCCCAGACAGAGTTAGAAATCGCACTTGTCAGTGCGATATTTACATTTCTCGAAAGCGTTTCAAAACACTTAGCGCAACTGTCCACTTAGTGTCACTTAGTGCTACTCCACTGCTCTGCAACCGAAGACATGAGACGAAAAGCAGGGATTGCGACGAGCTCCAACTTCCCTTCACTGGACCAGTTTATTAGTCAGAACGCTAAAGCTGTTCGGCTCTACTTTAAGGAGCTGTCCTGGCTGGGCTGACTGACCGGGGGGAAGTGCACAATATTCACGATTACCGAGAATCAGTGCAGGACTCATCGCCCCGCTACGAATTTAGAATATAGAACTGTCAGGTAACAGGGTGAAATTCGCATCGCTCCGAGTGATAATCACACGTTTCGAAACATACCCTAAATGTCGCTCATGGACCTATGTCATAACCCATGTGTCGCTTCCTGGTTCTTTATCTGAGGTCGCTTCACTGAAGTCTAAAAAATATTTTTCAAGGAAGGCGAATTTTCTTTGTTGTGAACTAAACGAAACGGAACGAACACTGTACGTGTGTTCTATCTATCCCTGCGTTCCGAAATAGAATTATTTCGCTAAAATCGATTACGAATGAATGAGGTGAATGGATAATAATCCATGAGTGAAGCAAATGCGTTCATTCATTCGTATGACTTTCGTGGCTAATGCGACGAATCTTTGGTATTATGTTTTATTCGGCCATGAGAGAAACAAATGAAACGTCGTGTGGAGCTCTTCGTCGAAAAGGAAGAATTTATAAATATATTTATTTTTTCGTCGCTATCTGAGTCTACGTTGAAGATCAGTGCTACAAACTCTTCTTTTTCCATCACGAATCACGGCACTTTGACGAAATAAAATAAAATAATCGTAATGTATTCTGTGGTAAGAAGTTATGGTTAAGATGTATCTTTTTTAATGCGGTCCGAATCATAAGCTATCTTTCACATCGTTTGCTAGCTCACAAATTACGGACCAGTCATCGCTCACACTTTAATTCATTCATAGATTTTATCGATGTAATTCTATTTCGGACCGCACGGTATGACTGTACTACAAGACTGAACTGCACTGAACTGAACTGAACTGTTTGTTTGTTTTGTTCATGGTTTTGTTGTTTTGTATTTGAGGGTTGGGACTGGGTAACTTGGGTATTTTTCAGTTTTCCGTCCGTTTTTTGCTGCTATAGTTATTTAAAATATCTAAAAATGCTTCAAACGCCTTCTACTAATGTAATCAGCCTTAGAAACATACGCACGTTAATTTGTTCCACATGTTTAAGTAGTAACCGAGTTTTATATTCGCTGCAACTTTTACCCCAGCTTTTGGACATTTGCAATGGTATTACGGTAAGTAATGACACCTTATCGTAAAAGAACCTAAAACTAGGCTCTTTCCAATTACTTGTATTGCGTTAGGTCTGTAGGTCTCTAATTCTAAAGTTGGGGAGAAAAATTCTAGGTACTAGGTACCTGGATTTTATAGCATGACAACTGGCGAACGAGTATGAGCCTGTAGTATGAGCGATCACAAGCAGGACAAGGAAAGTGGGGCCTCGAGTTATAAAAAATGCATTGTAGTGTCTATTCAGTGTAACACAATTTAACTTGAAAGAACTTAATTTAAGTGTTCTGTCTTTGTTCTTTCAGGACATCTATTAGACAGGATGCTTAAAATAAGGGAACCCTGTCAAAAAAGTCATCTTACACTGAATCTACACTATCTACCTTAAATTAGGTGAGGAATAGGATAGTCGTTTTGCAACAACCTAGAAAGTGTGCATATTTTTTGGGTTGTCCTAAATAAATAACTACAAAAAGGCTATGATGTTGTTTAATACATTCTTTAACCCATCTTACTTCACAAGGCACGATCAGGCTCTATATCCATTGATCAAAAGAACAAGTTAACTTTTTGTCAAACCTGGCAGTGATATATCTTTTGTGTACAGTTGTCAGTATCTAAGATCGTATCTTTATCAGTATATTTGAATCGGTTGCCAACCATCAAAAACATAATTATATAAAAACTTAACTTACAAAATTTCTTTTAGCGATTATTGAACTGCAACATAATTTCAAGTGTGAATGTATCCTTACACAATCTGAATTCAATATATGTTTTTGATAATCTAGGCGCTGGTTTCAATTGACTTAACTATTTGGTATGTGGATAAAATCCTATATAATTTTTACTTTGCAGCTAGATGTGCAACACAACATTTGCTGGGAGTGCAAAGAGCAGCTTCTGAAAATGCTGAAGTTCAGGCAGAGAGCACTTCAGTCCCAATCCATCCTGGCATGCTTGTCAGAGCTGAAAAAAGTAAAGTTTGAAATAGTTTAATACAACTCAGACCAAATAAAAACTCAAGACATCATTTACTCCATGTAACAGGTGAAGCAGGCTAAAAGTGAGGCAGTTTGGTGTTCGTACATACCTTGAAACATGCACACATCTCAGTTTTAGCTACGCGGCGACACTCACTAAGTACACACATGTTTACAAAACCGGCCTCACTTCAACGTTGACAGTGCTCTGTCTCGAAATTTTATTTAGTCTGAGGAATACACCCCTTTGAACTTTTCTCCCACATTTCGTAGAATTTTTTTGCATCCTTTACTTCATATTTTATACCTCAAATTATTTTGTATGGGATTTGACATATTTGAAGGGAAATTAATTCAGGATGAGGTGATAGTTTTCACTCTGTTGAAATAGAAATAAATGCAATGTTGTCAGTGAACGATTCGCCAAATGTTGGTACATTCTATACACTTACTATGTCATTTTAAATGTAAAACAAAACACAAATGAACTGAGTTTAAAAGGGGGAAAAACAAGAGAACTTACTTTTTACTGACTGAAATCTTAATAAAATAATATACTGGCATAAATAAAAAATATAGGAATAAATGTTATGCAATAAATATAACAAAGTTTGTACATAAATAAATATATATATGTCAAATTTAAAAATATCTCTTTCACTCTGTTATATATGCCTAACTAACGATTACCCCGGTTTCTGAAAGGCCAATCAAAGTTAACAGTAGATTAAAAAAACTTTAACCACAAATAACGGTGAAAATAAAGCATATATGAAGTCTGAATAGTGATGAATCAATAATTAACTTAGTTAATTTTTGATTTCAATGTAAAAATTCCCACTTTTTCTGGCTTAATCCGCAGATAATTATTTTTTAATCTACTGTTAACATTGATTGGCCTTTCAGAAACCGGGGGTATGTCTTGCTAATAAGAAGGGTAAGAAGCGTAGCAGGATCATATCTTTTCTTTTCTTAAACATATTTTCTCATTTAATTTTTTACAAATACAGGACAAGATGAGTTTATGTCTTGAGAGAAATATATTTTAGTCTACCTGTCTCATTTAGTCAACCACTTTTTACAGTCTATTTATATTGATTTTTTCAGATTCCCAATCAGCAAAATGTCCTTGTACAAAGTCTTTCAACACTAACCCATAATGAACTGTTCAACTATGAAGTCAACCATGGTGTCGAAGTGAAGAAAGAATTTGAGATAGCACCTAAAGATGAAGAATTGGATCAAACAATGCCAAAAGAACTGGAGCCTTCTGTTGATGAGGAGTTTATAAAGGAGGTATAAAAGCTTTAGGATACAACTATCAAATATGAAGGGTACGTGGGAAGAAAGATCATTGTCAGTTTTTTTCAAAATTGAGTAAATAGTGCCATCTCCTAAAATGTCTCGATTACAATGATTGAGCGAAAACAAAAACTTGAAAAAAAATAACACAGTCCGCAGAATATCGCTTTTAAAAATAAACCGGACTCAAGAAGCTTGAAAACCTAACTTAAAAAAAAGGTCATAACTAGTACAAAAAGTAAAAAAAAATGTCTTTTAACTGTGAATATTGTTTGTGAATGTTCTATGAAGTTTGTTTTTGAGAAAAAAAAAATTTATAACAATAAGCCCACTAAGCAGAGTTCTAAAATAATAACCTAAGCAAGTTTTTTCTACTTATTTCAAATTTACTTTCTGTTGACTATGATCCCTCTTCCCGCTTACCCTTCAAATAGGTTTGCTGCATTTCGTAAACAAGCACTCATCTCCCAGTGGCTCTCATTGAGTCACAGTTGCAACTGTAACATAATTCGAGACACAAATGCTTGATTACTAAACGAACGAAGTTAGTTTCGTAATAGACTGCACCAGTGTCCCAATGTCTAATTATGTTCAACCATCAGCCTATTTCGTCCACTGCTGGACATAAGCCTTTCCAGGATTTTGCTACTCCCGGCGGTCATCCTGGAAAAATTGCCCGGAACCCTCGCACCAATGACGCCGCTGCCCGTCACCAGTCTGTTCCATATAAGGCCCGGCTATTAAGGATGGATATACTGCCATCCATCGGTTCCAGGCATGGTGGGCCTCCTGGTTTTTTGCCAGTGAGCTGTCCTCTTACTCTCCCCCGAATTACTTCGAGGGGGTCTCCAAGTAAGATGGTGGTACCTCCACAGTTGAGCCCGGTATCAGCTCTATCACCTGTGAATTATGTTCAGTTGTACACAATTCTTTATCTACGACCATCAAAAATACCATCTTCGCGTGACATTATTTAAAATAGAAAATTACAACTAACAATTTCACGAAAAATGAGAAAAAAAAAACAACACTCGTTCATAAGGTCCAGATGCGGTGAAACTCCATGAAGATGTACTGAACAAACTCGTCTCTGTTGGAGATGGACGATCAATGCGTTTACGGGCCGTGAAACCTCTAAGTAAGTTATGGGCTCCTGGTACTTTTACCGTGTTTTCATGTAGTATCTGAGGCTGGTTTCCTTAAATTAATAATCGTCGGTGAAATACGGGTGTACCGAGTGTGGACTAGAACTTGCATTTCACACTCGGGAACACCTCTGACACCCCCTCAGAAATTCATGTCGTGAAGATATACTGCCTGAAGGCCAATCACAAGGGATGACAAGAAAAGAGGCTAAAAAAAGAAGGAAGGGACTTATTTCTCGTCGCTGTCGTTGATTAGGTAATTTTATGCAGATTCATAAAATATATAAATTTTTCGCATTTCTGTCATTTCGCGCCATTTATCGCAACTTCTAGCAGATACTAACAGAAGTACTACTTGAACATCAAAGCTGGAGAAGGGTTCTGATTAGTTATCTAAGCGGAGTTATAATAAATTGAGCTAATCACAGCCCAGAATCGTTGTGTTATAATGTATTATTTATAAAAAGAGTTAGACTTAACTAAAACTTTATTTTTGTCATAACATAAAAAATAAATATATCGTCACGACATGTATCCCCGAGGGGATGTCAAAAGTGTTCCGAGTAAAACTCATTGGTACATGCCCGACCGAGCATGTTATATCTGTCATAGTTTGATCTTTTCACATCTCAAGCCTTCATAATTTAAAAAGTTTATAGTTTAAATTCGTTATATCATTTATTACTGTATGTATTTTATACAATTTCCTTACAAGAAAGTGTTGGGGTCACACGGTAAAGTGCACCTACCTATCCTTATTCCAGGTTCATGAGAATGAACTCCTCCCCATGGAGTCAGAGCCGGATCGGGCGGCATCCCCAGACACAGACAATGAGTGTGACGTCACTGAGCCACCAGACAGAGACAACCTCGACCGTATCACTCGCAAGACTATGGGCGAGGAGGAAATGTTGGAGTTCAGAGAAAAGGTATTGACCATGTTTACTTTACACCTTTGAAAAGGTAAATATTATATTATTTGCATTTTACCTGGTAAAAGTAGTAAATATATTGTATACCAAACGCGAAGTTAAAAATTATAACTACGCGTGTTTTTTGGACCTTTCGAAGGCCTTCGACCTGGTATCCTATGACATACTCTGGAAAAAGCTTGCCGAGGATTCTGATTGCCTCTTATAAATACTATCGAATCCCGATTGTATAAGGATATGTTCTCACTTTAAGTGACGACACAGATCGTATATAGTTCAATACCCACTAAAGGAATCTTGAAAGTTCAGTTTTTATCTATATTTTTGATGATAGGCACCCAATCCATGGCAGCCAAAGATACATAATAGAGGGAATGGTATGAAAACCAGATAAACGTTGTTAGATGGGCAAATTGTATGTCTGAAGTGTATAGGTTGGAATGCGGGGTGAGGCAGTAGGATTTAACCTCACCGAACATTGTTAGATAAGTAAATGGTATGTCTGAAGTGTATAGATTGATATGCTGGGTGAGGCAGTGGGCTTTAACCTCATCAAACATTGGCTTGAAAAACCATGGAGATCAGGTCCGCGCTCAAAAGTGTCCGAAACAGAAGAGACTAAAAACGAAAAACTTTTAACAAAAAAATAGCAACCGACTTCAATAGTAACAGCAGTCATTCACTAAAAAGTTAATAATAATTCTATAAAGACCGATGGTACCGAAGCAACACTTTTGCCGACTTCTTTCTTCCTGAAACGTTATGTTATCTAGAAGTCGGCGTTCTTATATTGGTTTCTATGTTGCTATATCGTAGGAAATACGCCGACTTCTAGATAACATAATGTTTCAGGAAGAAAGAAATCGGCAAAAGTGTTGCTTCGGTACCATCGGTCTTTATAGAATTATTATTAACTTTTTAGTGAATGACTGCTGTTACTATTGAAGTCGGTTGCTATTTTTTTGTTAAAAGTTTATTTTATTTCACATTTTTTAGTGTTGCTGGGTTAAATTGTGAGGTATAGGTAGTTCTTGCACACGTGGTGTTAATATGAAACGAAGTTCAAGTGAGTATAAGTAGCCATGTTTGAGTAGCTTCCTGCTATTAGCACCCTAACACAACATGATTACCGCATACTCGAGTAATGTGCTGTCATCCGTTGAAGAGTTCTACGGTGATGAAGCCAAGATCGAAATTCAGGTGGGTACACTGGCAATTTTTCAGCAATGCCCTGCAATGAGCACCCTAACACAAACTGGTTGCCGCAATCTAAAGTTATGTGCTGTCATCCGTTGAGGAGTTCTATGGTGATGAAGCCAGGATCGAAGGTCAGGTGGGTATTCTGATAATCTCCAAGTAATACCCTTGAATCAGCAGCGTAAAGCAGTGATTGCCGCAATCTCGAGTTATGTGCTCTGATCCGTTGAAGAGTTCTATGGTGAATATGTTGATGAAGCCAGGATCGAAGTTCAGGTGGAAGAATGTTGATTTTCAAGTAATACCTTGTAATCAGCACCCAAGTACATAGCGATTGCCTCAATGTCATTTTCTGAGGAGTTCCACTGACTATCTCTGAAGACCTTCATCAGATCATGACCAAACCCAAAATGGAACCTACCTGGAAGTATACTCTTTCAAACAAAAAAAAATTGTTCAAATCGGTTGGGAAATGACGGAGTTATGAAGTAACAACGCCAAAAAAAAAATGAAAAAAAAATAAAAAAGACATACAGTCGAATTGAGAACCGCCTCCTTTTTGAAGTCGGTTAAAAAGAGACTGAATCGCGTGCCAATCTTGATTGTGGAAAGCAATTCTTATAGCAGTGCAGGCAAGGTCTATTTTCGAAAAATAATGGAAAAACTACGGACACTTTTTTCGTAAATTTTGTACTGAACCCTATGTCCATGGTTGGTAAGTCAATGCTACTAAAGCTATTCAATCTGTACACGAACCAGCGGGTCTACCGCGTAATTCTGATTTTCATCAACATCAACTTGAGATTGAAATTTGATGTGCGTGCGAAAGAGATGGCATGTTAGGCGGGCGTCGTCGCACGCACGTAAAATTTCAATCTCAAGTTGATGTTGATGAAAATCAGAATTACGCGGTAGACCCGCAGCTGATTCTTGGGCTCAGTAGCTCTGGGATTGGGTGTTCCATCGATGGAGTCCTGTGAATATATCAGCTATGCAGATGATTAAAGATTAATGGCAGTTAAATTAAATTGAAATTACTGTAATACTAACATAGTTCTTAAGACCTTGTTACGAATACTATGAGCCTGAAATAAAGATTATTTATTATTATAACATTAATACTTGCGATTGTCGGCTGTTAGTGAAACATCATCATGGATGAAAACATCACACTTGTACTGTTTCACAATTTAATTTATAGCAAAATTAACCCCAACTATACCTTGACCGCCGTAAAGTTGGCCTTTCCTAGGTTTGCGGGACGTAGGAGGGGGAACACGCTGGGTGCTTCCAATCTCGATCCGCGACTTTCAACCCTCGAAAATTTTGTGGCGTGTTCATTTTATTGCCTAACATTATTGGGTAATATATCCAGACTGCAATATTGGTAACAGATACCTGTATGTAGTCTTGATTTTTTTTTTGTGATTCCCATACTAAGTTTAATAAGAAAACACAAAAATAAATAATTGATACATATGTTTAGATTTTTTTTTTGCTCTCATTACTATCTCAATCAGCCGAAATGTGTAGAGATCGGAACGAATTTAGTCGAAGTTAGAAACGGAAGAATTATTTTTGGTTATGAGTACTTATAAGTCATGGGTTGAACATTTTGTTACGAGTTCGGAAGTACCCAGCGCGTTTGCACAAGGCATTGCAGTATCCGTTTCGTTGCTAAGCAACGCTTTGTTTTTAAATAAAGCTATGTGCCTGCTACACATTTTGTAAACATGGAATTACCGACTCTGCGTAATAAAAAGTTAAACTATCAAGCAAAAAGCAAACTATTTTAAAAAGAAAGAGGACATGGCAAGTAATTTATGGGACATGGGCAAAAAATAGTACCTTGTAATTTTATTTCTGAGACCTTTTTTACTGTTCCGTACCCAAAGGGTAACCAACGGGACCCTATTACTAAGACGGCTGTCCGTCTGTCACCAGGTTGTATCTCATGAACCGTGATAGTTAGACAGTTGAAATTTTCACAGATGAATTGTATTTCTGTTGCTGCTATAATAACAAATACTAAAAAACAGAATAAAATAAATATTTAAGGGAGCTCCCATACAACAGACATGTTGTTTTTACGGTTTTATAGATAATGGTACGGAAACCTTCGTGCGTGAGTCCGACTCGCACTTGGCCGTTTTTTTTACTTTTAACTTCCTTGGAAGGTGATTTTCTGACACAAATTATTTTTAATGTCTTACCAAAAGGTTCAATACCAATTTTCATTGTTCTTTTTATCGTGTATATTTAAAAATATAATGTGTATATATTGTGTTTCAGTATGTATACGTTTATTATCAAACTCTCTTACTGTAGTCATATTTCTTAAATTGGTCTTTAGACACATCATGACGTGGAAATACCGTGTGTAACCACGCGCACCCGCCCCCTTGCGTCCCGCAAAATTAGGAAAGGCCAACTTTAGGACGGTCAAGCTATAGTTTCGCCTTATCGGCATTTTCAAGAATCATAGAATCATATCTTTATTCATGAACATAGGTATTGTTGGGTTGGTACAAATTTTTGAGCGCTATGTTCTACCGATAGGCGTATGAATACATTACTATTTAAAAAACACACACAAGCAAACAAGTAAGTAGACAAAGTCATCTTAAAAAATAAAATAAAAAATAAATGCTCAAATGTCAGGAGGAAAAATAAATACACTCAATCACTTCACAAAGAAAAACATTAATGTCTAAACAATTCAAATAAAATAATTATTAATTATAGTATGATTGAATAGAAGTATCATTCAGAAAATCATTAATTTTATAGTAACATTTGTGAATTAACAAAAGAAATAATTTATTCTTGAATCGGTTTAAATTTAAATCTTTAATGTGTTTTGGGATTTTATTGTATAATTTTGGTCCCATTACGAAAATACTTTTTTGCATTAATGTAGTTTTAATTTTGTTATAGCATAACCTGTCTCGGTGTCTAAGTTGTCTATTTGTCCAGCTGTTCGAAATAAGTGACCATTAGTTTTTATAAATATGCATACCTCAAAAATGTAAAGACAAGGCAGCGTCAAAACTTTCATTGATTTAAAATGTGGTAAGCATGTGTCACGTGGTTTTAAACCACACATCGCTCTAATGCAACGCTTTTGGGCTTTAAAAATAGTTTCTTTTTCTGTGCAGTTCCCCCAAAAAATAATACCAAAACGAAGAATTGAACTGACATATCCATTATATGCAGCTAGAACTGCTTTAATATTAACGATTTTTGATAGTTTGTAAAGTGCATAGGCATACTTATTAATTCGTTTGCATAAATTATCTGATTGATTTTTCCATGTCATTTTATTATCTATGCTTAATCCTAAAAATTTGGTAACTTGTACTTCGTAAATTTTTTGTTCATTATAGTTAATATTCATACCGCTTATTCTGTTTGCTCTCTGATAAAACTGCATTATTTTAGTTTTTTCTAAATTAACAATTAAATTATTTGTACCAAGCCATGTTATTAATTTATTCAAAGTGTTATTTACGTCATTTTCATAGGAGTTTATATCATTACATTGTATTATATTATTTGGCATGTCATTAATATAAATTAAAAATAGTAGAGGGCCTAGAACGCTTCCTTGAGGTACTCCGTAGACTGTTTTTCTTTCGTGAGAATGGTGTTTTATTACCGTTTTTGTTTTTATATTAATTTCGTCTATCTCTGTATATTGCTTTCTATTTTTAAGATAAGACTAGTAGACTCAAAACGTTACCACGAATACCATAGGCGTATAGCTTTTGTAGAAGAAGGTTGTGATCTACGAAATCGAAAGCTTTCGTGAGATCCATAAATATTGAGCAAATGGGATTTTTGTTATCTACATTTCGCATTATTGGTTGTAATAGTTCGAATATTGCCATATTTATTGTATTATTTTTCCTAAAGCCTTTTTGTTCTTTAATCAGAATATTTTGCTTTTGCAAGTATGAATAGAGAGCCTCATAGATAACAAGATATCAAGGGAATATGTATTATGTTATTCCCTTGAGAATGCCGATAAGGCTAAACTAGTTGGGGTTAATTTTGCTATAAATTAAATTGTGAAACAGTACAAGTGTTTGTTTTCATTCATATTATTATAACACGTTTGATTGTTCTTTACCAGGAGAAAACTAAGCGTTGGTACAAAAATAGTGAATATAAATGCGAAAAGTGCATTGAAACATTCCCTAACGAGCTGTCCATGGTCAGACACAACGAGAAACATTATGAAGTAAGTATAAAAATTAATAAACTTCGGATTCTATCAAAAACCGATAGCATTTATTCAAAGTTATCACTATGTATAAGTTAATCAATCAAGTTTGTCGTCACAAGTTTTCACGAAAATTTCAAAGGAAAAAAGCTTCATGAATGTTGAAAAGTTACCTTTTACGGTTTATTTAGACACACGCCAGTATGTCCAGCCGATTTAGACACACGCTAGTATGTCCAGCCGATTTCGTAATAGCCGCGCACCCCCTCTCCCCCCGTAAACCAAAGTTTCAATTTTGTTTGCCCGTTAAGGTCCCCCAATTACTTTACTGAAATGCCAAATTTCATAAATTAATCTTGTATTATAGAGTTCTTAGCCGAGTTCGGTACAACAGGAGTGCGAGATTTTCGGCTTTCAAGAGCGTGTAATTGGGTGCCAATTTCTATGGAGGTCAATTAGATCATAGCTGCAGGAATATACTGTTAGTAGTTAGTTAGTTAGTAGTTAAAATGATCATGTTCCTTGCTACTGAATATACAGGGTGACTGGAAATTGCTCTTATTCCTCTTGTGGAAGTAAACTATGATTAAATTGGAGTGATTTGACCCCTATCACTTGGGGGTCGCAAATCCGCCATTTTCAAGAAAATTTTTATTTTTAAAGTTCAATTTTAATTCTTTGTTATCGTGATTTTAGACATGCAGCAAAGGGTTTTGCAATTATTTGAGTGATTTTTAGCCTTAAGGAGATTGATCAATCAGTAAGCTATCAGTTCATGCCAAATTTCAGGCCAAAAAACAACAAGATTTTTTTTGGCGTTTTTTATTTGCCAAATTTCGCAATTTTATAAATAAAGCAAAGAATGTCGATTATCTTGAAAATTACGGATTTGCGACCCCCAAGTGATAGGGGTCAAATCACTCCAAATTAATCGTAGTTTCTTCCCACGAGAGGAATAAGAGCAATTTCCAGTCGCCCTTGCTAATCTTTTGTGTTTATTTTTTTATTATTATGTTGACCATACACCAGTGGCGAAGCGTCCATATAACACGATTCCCATCGGCTTCCCTTTTAAAATCAGGCAACAACTATTATTTTACGAAATTAACATGCCATCTCTCGATAATTACTACATTGCAGGTACAATACAAAAGCTCAATTTGTAAAAAGCACTTGCGCAACAAATGATAGCAAAAATCTCTGCATACATTTCACTATATTTTATACCGCATTCATAAAGCTACAGGCGTTTTACTCGTGAGCTAACACCTTCATCATAATTCGCATTAAAACGCCTTGCATTTTGATACTAGCGCTAGATAGAGAAAGCGAGATAGTCCATCTAACTCTATATATTCGCGCGCTATCACAGTCTAAACAGCCGTGTCATAAGGATGAAATTCGCGCAATATTATGTGATTGTAACCCGGCCGCTATCGAGTTATGAAAGGGATGCAAATTGATACAATGCGGAGAAATTAATAAGCTTGAAAGAGATAGTGGCGCTTGCGTATTTTCTATCTCAAATGTTGTAATGATGTCAATATGGAGAGGTTAAAGAATGCATGTCTCTAATTAGCTTATCGTGATTTGTTTATTGCACGGATTATAATTTCAAACTATTGTTTGATTTTAAGGCTTGAATAAGCATGGATTTGGTAAAATTGCGTATATTTAGCTCGATTTGTAGGCCAAACTGGCTACTAGAAAATTCTGGGAAATATATATGTACTTAATTATGTTTTTCTGACGAATTAAGCCTTTATAGCTTATCGAAATTTTATATCTTTACTCAAATAAATATATATATGTAGGTACCTAATTTCATTCTGTACATTCAATTCGCTCGGACACGGAATATGCGTTTGAAATGAATCTTTTACACAATAAAAGATCTCATTATTATCTACAAAAAAGCCTTACTACTTTATTACGATTTCAAAATAACTGAAGTTTTGCGTGCGCTGCATCTGATTAGAGCTGGATAAAGAGTTAAAAAACAAAGCGGGACCGAATTTTAGCATAGTACAGCCCCTTAATTTGATTTTTTTAACCATAGCTTTGAGTGGTTGTTTCTGAAGAAAATATAGTTTATCGAGTCTTTTAGATAACGAATTATTTTTAAAGATTATTTTTTTAAGCAGACGCGGCAATAATGGCTGCATTGCTTTGAGTAGATTGTTGTTTGACCGACTTTCTGTTGAAAGTCAGTACGTGTTTTTGAAAACTTAATTATGAAAATAAAAAACATGTTATTGATATGAGCCGAGATCGAACTCGAGCTTCCCTTTTCATACATTTCATCCTTCGCCACTGTCGTACAATAAGTTTAATCTTATTTTTTTTTCTTATTTACCACGGGTCACCCACTCAATGTGTTTTCTGAAGCTAAAAACGAGTTAACTATTTATTTTATATTTGTACGAAATTTAGGGGTTGCGAACACAGTTTTCCAAATTTTAATTCAAATACACAGTGTTTTTGTTTATACGCCACCCCGTGGCAAAAAAGAAAAAAAAAACCACGGGCAAAGTTTACAGCGGCAAGTTTTTAAATTATATGTTTTTTTTTCCAGTCAAATGGCCCGTTCATATGTCGGGTGTGCGAACAACGATTCCAATATGACAGCGCATTACGCACACATTTAATGGTTCATTACAAGTAAGATTTTTAGAATTCTGGTAAGAAACTTATAGGTGGCGCAAAAGTAATGTCATAATTTGAATTGGCTGCCATTTTGTTAAAAATGAAAAAAAAAAAAACTCTGTTTTCATAAAAAGTTTATTTGAAAGTGTAAAATTGATGACATTAATGGGGATCCACACTGCCAAATTATCCCTGTAGATGGCGCATCGCCGATGCGGCCATGAAAATCTGTCATTTTAGTACATT
The DNA here is from genome assembly GCA_934047225.1 of Ypsolopha sequella. Classification (NCBI taxonomy): domain Eukaryota; kingdom Metazoa; phylum Arthropoda; class Insecta; order Lepidoptera; family Ypsolophidae; genus Ypsolopha; species Ypsolopha sequella. The sequence goes on from OW204009.1 coordinate 9,865,089, forward strand.
GTTATGGTTTTTGCGTAGTTTTTTGTGATTTTCGATTAATTTCTCGAAATCATGCTCTTGTGTTCCGTACCAGGTTGCTTAAATAATAGTGATAATTTATTCCCGAAAACCATCGAATCGAAAATTAAAAACATGATAACAATAACAAATATGTAACATATTGGAATATAGGTGATAAGAGGATGTAAAAAAAATGCGAGATTTTTGAGAAAAACAGTAGGAAAATCAGAACACACACAACAACAAAGTTTGACATAGCCAGACCGTAGTAATTATTGGCCGGGTCTATGCTAGCGCCATCTGTAATTAGCTTTGCCTGTGGATCCCCATTGGACAAAATTATATCGCTCAAATGGCCATCTCTGTTGCTCCCTATCTGGCTATCTGGCTCCAAATTGGCGATTTCTTCTATCTTAATGATATCTTTCAAGACTTGCAAGGTTCGTGGTTTGTTGTGGTAAACGCGAGATTTTAAAAAGCCCCAAAAGAAGAAGTCTAGTGCTGTTAGATCTGGCGATCTGGACGGCCAGTTCAAATCTCTAAAACGGGAAAATTTTTCAAATAAGCAGTAACAATAATAATGGCTCGTTGACAACTAATTCTCTATACAACGTGTAACAAAAAGGTGTAACCATATTTGAAAAAATAGTATAGAACGACTTTTACTATGGAACAAACCCTGCACCTCGAAAAAATTTTTTTATTGTTTCATAGAAAAATGCAATGCTACTCGGCCGAAATGTATGGAAGAGCAAATTTTTTTTTGAGATTTCACGGTTGGTTCCATACTAAATGTTGTTCTTTACCATTGACTGAATAGCCTTTTCAAATATGCTTACACCTTTCTGTTACACATTGTATATCTACATCATAAATGTCAAAGCACAGTGACATTTGGCGCCATCTGCAAAAATGACAGCCATTTCAAATGATGACATTACTTTTGCCCCACCTTATTTCCTTATAGTCGATTATTGCTAATGTTTATATCGTCACGACACGAATCATCGAGGGGATGTCAGAGGTGTTCCGAGTGTGAACTGTGAAATGCAAGTCACAGTCCACACTCGGTACACCCGCGTTTCACCGACGTTTATTATGTCCCAACGTGATGAGTGGTGAACCCTATCGCCAATCTTCCGGCACAAATACACGCTTTTTAGGGCATGCAGGTTTCCTTACGATGTTTTCCTCGACCGTTCAGCAAGTGGTAAGTGAGAACAAATACTATGCACATAAATTCCGGAAAACTCATTGGTGTATGCCCGACCGGGGATCGAAGTTGGATCTCAAGATTGAGAGACCAGCATCTTATCCCTCGTCAATAAGGCAAACTCCATCCTTACAAGTTTTCAAAACTCTGGTTAAACAACATTATCTTTTACTTTGATCAAATTGTTGCTTTATTGTTCTTGTTATTATTATTTTTTATTTCTACCTGTTCCTTTTATATTTACACTAATTAATTTTTGTTTATATATTATTTATGTATAGGTATGTTTAAATATATACATATACAACGTGTAACAGAAAGGTGTAACCATATTTGGAGAGCTTATTCAGTCAATGGCATAGAACAACTTTTACTATGGAGCACACACAGAAATCTCAAAAAAAAAATCTGCCCTTCCATACATTTCGGCCGAGCAACATTGCGTTTTTCTATGAAACAGTAAATGTTTTTTTTCGGGTTACAGCGTTTGTTCCATAGTAAAAGTTGTTCTATACCATTGACTGAATAGGCTCTTCAAATATGGTTACAACTTTCTGTTACACATTGTATATGTATAATTGTATCAATTTATTCTGTACACCGCCTCTACACATTGCTTTCTTTCTTTTAAGAGTTCTTCCATCCAAAGGTTGTCTGGAAAAGATCGCTTTTTAGTGATAAGCCCGCCTATTGTACCCTACTTCTAGTTTTTAAATTGTCTATTTACTTTGTTTTTGGTGTGCAATAAAGAATATTGTATTGTATTGTATACCGCTGCTACTAATGTTTAGGCCATAAATATTGTAGATTTTACGAGTGCAGAGACTGCAGCTTCAGTCATCAACAACTAATTCTGTGCACATAAATTCCAAAAAACTCATTGGTGCATGCCAGACCGGGGATCGAACTTGGATCTCAAGATTGAGAGGCCAGCGTTTTACCCCTGAGCTACCGCTGCTGCTAATCTTTAGTCCATAAATATTGTAGATTTTACGAGTGCAGAGACTGCAGCTTCAGTCATCAACAACTACACAACATGTTCAGACATCGGCAAAACTATCACGACAACCAAATCAGAAAGTGCGACCAATGCGAGGCCCAGTTTAAGTAAGTGCGCAAGGCAGAGTTATAAAAAACCGGCCAACGAAGGGTTCCGTACCATTATCTATAAAAACCGGGCTGTCAATAACTATTACGATTTTATGATTATATGTTTTTATTGCGAAATCCGTCGCTTTGAATACTCTAATTATAATTAGAGTGCATTACAAACTTGCAATCAATCAGAAACAAATTAAAAATCATAAATATGTTCAATAAATTCCTCGTGCCAGGATTTGAACCTGCGACCTCCTGCATACTGGAGAGGCGCGCTATCGACTGCGCTACCGAGGTTCGTATCTGGAACGAAGAGTTTTTCCACCATATCTGTACAGGGGCCGTTCAAGTATTACGTAAGCACCAAGGGGGGGTGGGGGGGTCTCTGTTTTGCTTATTTTGGATGACATGGGGGGTGGGGGGGTCTAGATGATGAATACGTCATCGTTAGTTATTTAAGTTTTTTCGGGGATTCCCGCAAATAATACATATGCGTAGGCACTCGCTTTGAGAACTGATTAGGGGAATTACCGCGCATTAGGGAAATTACAGGTCGCGTATTGTAAAAAGAATACGTCTGAAGTTAGGCAAAGAATCTGCGCACAACACGATTATCGGTCTCTTTGGCGGTAAGGGGTAGGGCGCGACGGGGGAAATGTGCGCCGCACGGCCCCGCTCCCTAAGCCATTGGCTGTTTGTTTCTCGCGCATTTCGCTATTGGCTCGTCAGTCAATTGGCGAGTCTCTCGCTTGGTTTTGGATGAAGGAGGACAATTTCTTGATCTTCCAGTCAATTTAGCTCTACGCTTGAGTACTACCCTCAAAGATTTTTTGCAAATGCCCTACGATTATTTTTGTCCGACGGTAAAATTGAGGCTCTCAAGCCGAACATGCAAAACGTGTGGTCTTTATCATGCTTCCGTCAAATCATTAAATCGTCACATCGAGAAGATCCATAAAAAAGTAAACACGCCCACAGAGGGAAAAGTTAGACCTGTAAGAGTCGCTGCTCGTCGTGCTAATGAACTGATGTGCATTATTCAAAATTTAGAGCACCAAGATGTTGAATGGCTCGATGAGAGTGACGTAGACATTCCAAAATCGGATGAAAGTGAGCAGACTCACAACACTGAGCAGCAATCCAATGTCATCGATAACTTAGAATCATGGATTCAGGTTTCATGGACTGAAGACTGTTAATGTGTTCCGAAAATATTCTTTATGTTAGTTATGTTCTTTATTTCTGATTATATTTTTTTGTCATTTACTCTATGTGTATCAGTTAAACCTAATATTTTCATGAATTTTCCTATTTTAAAAATAACAATATAAAAAAACATTTATTACTAAAAATGTTTACGTAAGCATAGGGGGAGGGGGTAAGTGCTTTGCTTACTTTTGATGACAAGGGGGGCGGGGGGGTAAAAAATGGTAAGAAATCTGCTCACGTAATACTTGAACGAACCCACACTAAATTTTTGTTACTACTTGACATTAGCTTGTAATGCACATACTGAACGCTCACGAGGGCGTTATGTGATATTGTTTATGTTTATTGCTTGGTCTTCAGACTAGCCGGTTGAAATTCGCTCAAGGGCCACTATTGGTCAGTTTTTGGCCTCACTTCAATTGTTTCTTTGTTACAGCTCGTCTCAAAGACTTCGTTATCATAGGCGAATAGAACACTCTGTACGACCTCAGTGTGACCTCTGCAATAAAACGTTCACGCAAGTTGGCAACTTGAAAAGACACATGATGTAAGTATAAGGCCCTACGCTAAGAACACTTTCTTGATTTACAGAATGATCCACAATAATTAAAATGAAAATGAAAATGGAAAATGAAAATGGTTTATTCGTTGTAAAAGCTCTTAAAAATTAGAAAGGTGGTGACCGGAGTCTTCTTTTAAGCTGAGAGCAGCCTGTGCCAGAAGACCCCACTCTTCCACGTATATCTATATGTGTACTCTAGTATTAACTATGTAATATAAGAATAAGAGTACTAAAAAAAAAAACTAACATTATACAATCAAAGAATAATATAAAAAAAACAAAACATAATATAAATGAAATACAAATTATACAAATTCAAAGTTTAGTGCTGCAGCAAAAACATTTGTGAGAGTAAGGAAGTGAGTAAGTGTGTGTAGGTGAGGGATGGTGTGAGGGTGAGGGAGAGGGTGTGTGTTTGAGTGTTGATATAATCGTTTAATTGATTAGTAGATTTTCTGTTGTGTCGTAATCAATTGAATTCAACCATTTCTTGGTTTCCTTTTTACACACATAATATTGTTTACTAAATAGGTCGAGTTTTTTATTTATGATATTGTACAAAGAAGAAGAACGTCGTAGGTACTGCATATTCGAAAATTTTGTTTTGCCTATGGGGGCGATTGCTACGTGGTACCTTCTTCTCTTGTTAATTACAGATGGGTCGTATGTCATAGATTTATGCTTTTTTAAAATAATTTGTAAAATGTATAACTTTCTAACTGAAAGAAGTCCGCACAGTTCATACAATCTTTTAGTTGAGTACCTCCTCTTTTTGAAATACATAACCTTGATCAGTCCCCGTTGTGCACGTTCAACTCCAAGAAATCTTGTTTTAGCGGCTCCACCCCATATTGGAATGCAGTATCTTAATACTGATTCAACCAAGGATATGTAGATCTCTTTGAGGAGGTCCCTGGATAAGTTTTGAAGACTAGCATTTGTGCTTGGCACTACATGTCGTAGAGTCTTGAAAATCCAAGTTAACTTTCTGATTCTCTGAATCACGTGTTCTAGATGATATTTTATTTGTTTTAAGTTTTTAGACAAATTCTCTTCAGTATACATACATTATACTTATTTATTTAAAATAAATATACAATGTGTAACAAAAAGGTGTAACCATATTTGAAGAGCTTATTCAGTCAATGGTATAGAACAACTTATACTATGGAACAAAACCTGTATATCGAAAAAAATATTTTACTGTTTCTTTATACATTTAAAAATGCATTGCCGCACGGCCGAAATGTATAGAAGGGCAGAATTTTTTTTTTCGTTATTCAGGTTTCGTTCCATAGTAAAAGTTGTTTTAAACCATTGACTGTGTAGCCGCTGGCTACAGGATGCAGAGCTGATGGAATTTGAATGGGAGAGTAGACAGGATAAGAAAAAGATTGTGGGTAAACTGACTGACCTTGCTTTGGAATGTTGTTCTCGATGGGCCGACAGGAGATGCGGTGACGTGCTGAGCCTTCTTGTTGGCTAGTTGAGCTGGCGTCTGTGCAGGGATGTATTGAATGTCCTGGTTTGAGTGATGTACACAGCACTTGTATTAACACTACACTTTAGGTACGCGATATTGTTTGTGCTGACGCGAATGTCTATTGTTTAGAGCTGTCGGCTGCGCGGGCGCGCGCGCGTGCGCCTAGAGAGGCTCGTCGATCCGAACAGAGCGAGTGAACCGCGGGTTGGCAGCACGCGAGTCCATTGTGTCGCCAGGTGGCGCCAGCGCAGCGCCGCGATATTAGTCATGCACATATCATTCTGACGTCACGCTGGTATAGCGTGAACATCCTGGGGGGGCCGGGGCTGCGGCTCCTCCTGAGCTGAATCCAGCGGCAGCCTGGCTATCTTGAACACAGGTCGTCGCAGATTTCCATGAGCTGTGTCCAGATCCACAACTTGGATCACTCCATCCTTGCCAGGCATTGTGCGGAGAATTCTCCCCAGCTTCCATTGGAGCGGAGGCAGGTCATCCTCTTTGATGAGGACCAGTTCACCCACTTGAGGAGGGGAAGAAGGGGAGAGCCATTTGGAGCGGGTTTGCAGGGTATGGAGGTAGGATCTGGACCAGAGAATCCAAAAGCGCTGAGAGAGCGCTTGAATGAGCTGAAAGCGCCTAAGAACAGATATGGGTCCGTCGTAAAAAGACTGCTCAGGTAGAGCGGTGAGCGGACGACCAACAATGAAATGTCCGGCCGTGAGAGGGTCAAAGTCCGTAGGATCGGATAAAATCGGGCAGAAGGGTCTTGAGTTGAGTATTATTTCGTGCAGAGCGCCGAACCAAGTTATGTGCTGATTCGCGAGCTTGTGAGTGATTGCATCATAGTTTGTGCCGCAGTCTGAGCGAATGAGAACTGGAGTACCGCGACGTGAGATAAAACCTAACAGGGCTCGTGCTGAGTGAAATTGACCATGTACGTCTGCTATTATTGGTGTGTTAGTGACGTTCACTACACGTTGTGCGGAGTTACAAGAATTCTCTGTTGGAGCTGGAGTCATTGAGTGAAAATGAACTGAGTGTGTATGTGATGAGTGTGTGTGTGATGACTGAGTGCTGGTTTCATTGAGTGAAAATGAGCTGAATGTGTATCTGATGAGTGAATGTGTGAGTGAAAATGAGCTGAGTGTGTCTATATGTGCTGATTGAATGTGTGAGTGAAAATGAGCTGAGTGTGTATGTGCTGATTGAATGTGTGATGAGTGTGACTATATGTGAAAATGAGTTATTAAAAACTTGAGCGCTACCAACTCCAACGTGCGGATAGCTTGTAACTTGCGCGGGCCGAAAAAAAAAAAAAACAAAGACTATGTTCAAACGGAACACGGAAAATAAACACGACAGAGAGAAAAAAAAAAAAAAAAATTTTTTTTTTTAAAAAACAACCTGTATATGAGCCGATACACCAACTTGGAACACCCTATATGTGTACCACAAACAACAAGATCAGAGATGAGAAGAGAAAAAAAAATTGTTTACTATATTTGTGCTATACCCGGGTAAAAAAAGCAGACAATAACACAAATAAACGGTCCGGCAATATATTACTGCGACGTGAGATTACCGCAACACAAAAATATCGAAAAGGGCTGATGAACCTGTTCACTTTTATGTTATTTGCCTTGAAATCACGTGCCGACAATACGCGTTGGCTCTTGTTTACACGAATGTACCTTTACAACAACAACATCAGTCGTCGAAAATTCTATTTATAGAATAAAATATCTACCTACTGCTTTGAGAGCGAAAACAAACAAAGAATGTGTTTACCTGGCAGAAATCGGATCTAAATGAGCGGACAATCAAATGATGCAGATCAAGCTTTGGTAACGTAATAATTCGTAAACGTAAACGTTCGTTACGTAATAACTTATGTATACGTGGGTTTTACGTATGTGCACGAAATAAAGCAAATACTCGCACCGAAAAAATATCTCGCAAAATCTCGTAAAATTTGGGTTTAATAAAGAAGTATAGTGGACTGTAATAAACAATTGGGCTGAATGAATATACTTATGTTATCTGAGCTGAATAATAATTACAACCGTGATGAAAATGAGTTATTCTGTAAAGGGGCGTGGGGGGGTCGGTTCTAACCGATAAATGGAATGTTCCAGGCGGCGGTTCAAATTATCTACCCGCGATAGGTATTCGAAACCACAAAAAATTTTTTGCCGGGAAAGGGGGCAAAATATGTAACCTGGTGAAAATGGACTGTAGTAAATCGACGGGGGCTGGTTCAAACAAAGTTACGGGCCGGCGGGGGGGAGGCGGGGGGTGATATAAACCAAAAATTTTCCGCTCGACGGACCAAAATTCTTGTATTGAAAATGGACTGTAGGGGCTGAAAAGGGGCTGGTTCTAACGGTTCGAAGGGCCAAAATTGTGAAAATGGACTGTAAGGACCAGAATTCGATCCGGCCGAAGGACCAAAAATGTAGCCGCTGGCTACAGGATGCAGAGCTGATGGAATTTGAATGGGAGAGTAGACAGGATAAGAAAAAGATTGTGGGTAAACTGACTGACCTTGCTTTGGAATGTTGTTCTCCATGGGCCGACAGGAGATGCGGTGACGTGCTGAGCCTTCTTGTTGGCTAGTTGAGCTGGCGTCTGTGCAGGGATGTATTGAATGTCCTGGTTTGAGTGATGTACACAGCACTTGTATTAACACTACACTTTAGGTACGCGATATTGTTTGTGCTGACGCGAATGTCTATTGTTTAGAGCTGTCGGCTGCGCGGGCGCGCGCGCGTGCGCCTAGAGAGGCTCGTCGATCCGAACAGAGCGAGTGAACCGCGGGTTGGCAGCACGCGAGTCCATTGTGTCGCCAGGTGGCGCCAGCGCAGCGCCGCGATATTAGTCATGCACATATCATTCTGACGTCACGCTGGTATAGCGTGAACAGACTGAATAAGCTCTTCAAATATGGTTACACCTTTCTGTTACACGTTGTATACAAGGTGACTTTTTGATCATCGTCCAAATTCATACTGGTGGCTTGGTAAGTGATCAGTATCATGGATCAATAAAAATTTTTGTAAAATTCGCAAAATGAAATTTCGACTCCCCATAGTGATTCACTCGGAACTGGAAGTGAATTTCTATGGGAAGCCGAAATTTCATTTTACAAATTTCATAAAAATTGTTATTGATCCAAGATACTGATCACTTATCAAGCCTCCAGTATGAATTTGGACGATGATCAAAAAGTCACCTTGTATATGTTTTATTTTTATTTATTTTTTATTTTATTAAGAAACAAACGGTCACTTATAGAAATAATTACAAAGTTCAGGAAAATGAACTAACAAATAACATATTAATAGACCTATAGTCCCCTGTAAAGAAGTTGCTACAAGAGCATTTATTTTATTTTTATTTTTTGTATAATTAAAACAGCGTATAAAAACTTATTTTCGAAATATATTTCGGCCCACTTTGGGGCCGGCATCAGTCGAATAGACTGTTTATAATTCGACTGATGCCGGCCCCAAAGTGGGCCGAAATATATTTCGATAATAAGTTTTTATACACTTATTTATTTATGTATCTATGTACATTTTTTTTGAGTGGTATATGTAGTAGTTTATCATTTAATGTTGTTATCTCCTTTTAATTACTGTTTATGTTTATTAACATGTAGTATAATATAATTTACTAAGTGTTTGAGTAATATACAGGGTGGAAAAAATTTAAGGGCCCTGGAGGGGAACTACCTTAAATCCTTTAGTTAGCTCATTTTACTGAAAGGAAACATTCCTTTATTTTTTAAAAGAAACAAAACTGCATTCAAAGATATTCTGAAATTCGCTTGTCTCACCCAGGAATCGAATCAACTAAAAATTCAAAAAATAAACCCTCGCTATTTTATTATACGAATCGGTAAGATTATTGTTCAGAATAAAATTTGTCTAATAAACATTTGGTCTTACACTCATCTGTTGTACGAGATACTCATGAAATTAAATATTTATTACAAGTTCTTTGTTAACAATACCTAGTACTGTTCACTTGTAACAAGTAAATGATACGTTATAATTTTCTTATCTCTCTTACACCCAAACACATTGTATGAAGTACAAGCTTGCTGATGTTATTTATCTTAAGTACCTTGTTGAAGACTTCAATAAGAAAACAGTTAAATGGTAATAATAAATGTATGCAGAGCACAATTACTCCTTGCACTAGGCGTACTGACGAAAAGTTTAAAAAAGAAACGTATTTTTTTTGCAACGCGGAGCAACAAATTTGAAGTTCGAACCATAACTTTCAACATTTTTAAAATCGATAAAAGTATTCGTTCGAATTTCAAATTTTGTTTTGTTTTGCTTTCATTCCGTGCTGTCATTGTGTAATAATGGCGTATCATTATTACTTTACAAATGAACAGTACTAGGTATTGTTAATAAAGAACTTGTAATAAATATTCAATTTCATGGGTATCTCGTACAACAGATGAGTGTAAGACTTTAGTTTAGTAGACAAATTTTATCCTGAACAATAATCCTACCGATTCGTATGATAAAATAGCGAGGGTTTATTTTTTTCATTTTTAGTTGGTTCAGTTCCCGGGTGAGACAAGCAAATTTTAGAAGATCTTTGAATACAGTTTTGTTTCTTTTAAAAAATAAAGGAATGTTTCCTTTCAGTAAAATGAGCTAACTAAAGGATTTAAGGTAGTTCCCCTCCAGGGCCCTTTCATTTTTTCCACCCTGTATACTCAAACACTACCTGTATATTTAAATGTACCCTATAATACTTTGACATCATGGCACTACCCTCAACAACTTCCTCATTACCAAAGATCAGCTGGTAGGGAATACTAAATAGTATTAAGCTCGCCTATGTACGAAATTTTTATTTTGTGCAATAAAGAATTTTATTATTATTATTATTAAGAACGGAGTAACGTTGTAACAATTGTGTACGGTAATTATAGCATTTTTTTACGTTGAAAATATCTACATGATACAAAGAGTGGTGTGGTTATTCCTGAATTTTATTTTAATATGTAGAAGCGAAAAAATTAAAATATAAATTCAACCCTTCTCGGTTTTTTGGCCACTTGTATAAATGCGCGCCAATCTTTTAGTCGCCTCTGATTGAGTTACGAGTGCAAGCTTGCGCAGGTACAGTCAAGGAAACAATAATATTAACGGTTGATTATTAAATGTTTACTATAAGTGGAAAGGTGTACTTGTTGTACCTACCTATTTAATATATATTAGTATTTTAGTGTAATCTTAACTGTTTAATTAAAACAAATTAATATAAACACCATTTACCTACATTGTTGCCTTAAAACGCTATAACGACCGCGAGGCATAACAACAACAATAAACTTTAACAAACTAAATCAACAAAACAACAAATAAAGGCAACACAAACAGATTCAACTATTAACTTAACGAATCATAGAATTTTTTCCACGAACGTACTTTTCATGCAATGCGCGCGTGTGTAGTGTACGGACGTAGCACTAACACTAACGCATAGTGTTGACACCTGCCGAATGGCGAGCGGGGGGTGTGGTGCGGCATGCAGGCGGGTGTGCTCCGCGCCCTCGCTCCTGTAACGTCCCCCTGACACCGTAAAACGGCTAATGCGTCGAATCTTGGGGCCAGCTTCAGAGGCGACTAAAAGATTGGCGCGCACTGTAACAGAATTACTGCTGCAGTTTTTATAGAAATGTTATGGTTTTCTCACTTTTTGGAAATTGATTTTATTTCATCTAAAATAAATAAAAAGCATACTATTTTATTAGTAACTAATAAGAAATTATTATTACATACGGCTTGAACACTCACGTGTGGTTTTTGTTGACTATATGCCAACCGTTTCACCGATACAATCACACGTGAGTGTTCAAGCCGTATGTAATAATAATTTAGTATGTCAGCTCACGCGAGTTTTAATAATATTATAACTAATAAGAACTTTATTTAGAAGCGGTTTCGTTCGAAATTTCAACTATACCTTGTCAACTTCATGCCTACCGCGCCCATGGAGTACAGGGGTTGGGTTGGAGATAGCGCACGGTCGTGCGCAAGGCATTCCATGTACACAAATATGACAATTGACAACTTTAAAATATCATAGAGTCTACAAAAGAGATCCATTATACATCGGTTTATACTACCCATATCTATGGAACGACCTCCCCGGCGACTGGCCATCCGCCTTGGTCCACCCCACGCGTCGTACTCGCTCACTCTCCCACCACACCATCCGTATCCCCTCCGAGACCCCGCCCGCCAACCCCTATACCCCGTGGGCGCGGTAGGCACGAAGTTGACAACCTATACCATAAATCTACTAATTTTTCCGATGAAGTCACCTTACGTTGCAATGGAACGTCTTGTTGATTAAGTGGAGTATTAATATTATGTTTATTTTGCGAAATCCATCGCTATGAATACTCTAAATATTATAAGAGTGCATTACAAACTAGAAAAGATCCATCAGAAACAAACCCAAAGACAAGAATTTGAAAAAATTCCCAGGGCCTTGTTCTTAAGAACAAGGCGTGAAATCACACAACGCCCTCGTGAGCGTTCTATATGTGCAGTACAAGCTAGTATATCAGGCGGAAGCAAAAATAACAGTGGACAAGTATGATGGATAAATTCACCGGTCTGGGTAGGAACCTCGGTGGCGCAATTGGTAGCGCGCTTGTCTTAATAACAAGAGGTCGCAGGTTCGAATCCTGGCCCGGGGAATTTTTTCAAATTCTTGTCTTTGGGTTTGTTTCTGATTGTTGTTTTCTAGTTTGCAATGCACTCTAATAATATTTGGAGTATTAATTTTATGTATGTTCCAGTGTGCACATGTCAGAAGTCCCGATGATGCAGTGTGCCGTATGTCACAAGCAGTACCGCGGCGAGTGGGGACTTAAAGCTCATATGAGGACACATACAAATACGGTAGGTACAGTGTGCGGGGCCGTAAATAATACACATCGTGCTAAAGAAGGAGCTAATCGGCTATTTTCAGCCTCGTAGAACATTGTCTCTGTCACTCAGTACAAAGGAACTTCTACATAACATTATTTATAATTATTTCAACAAACAATTTCACGAAATATGAGAAAAAAAAGCGCGAGATTAATAATTCTTGTTGTAACTTATGCCTATCTCTTTCACTCCAAAGAGATAGTTATAGTTACACAGTGTCTCTTATTCATGCACCTGCAATTTCAACATTGATCTGTTTTTATAATTTTATCAAATACACAATGTAAAAATATTGCACATGAAAAAAATGTAAGGAATGTTAATTGATACCCACAAGTCGTCAAAAATCGGAAAATCTCTGATAAACCGTTTGAAAACGCAAATCAACACATCCACCACGCGGTCATTTTACTCTATCCGTTTCCGGTTTCGGTAGAAGTTCATTGGTTTATACGGAGTCCATGGGCTATGGTACAGATTCCATACATGCTGGAAGGGTATACACAGAATTACGAGAAATTTCCCGTGTCTATGGTATCCGACAAACTGCAGGGCTGTGTATAGCCTCCCAATGTGTATGGAATCCTTATAGAGTGAAAAAGATAGCCACCACGCTGATGATCATTGATTGGTTGGTGATCATTGAACCTTGTTCCTGGTCCCTGGCCGGGTCTCCGGTATGGGTTCGGGCGGTTGATTGGATTTCACCTTGTATAATAATATTTTACCTATAATTTTAATCGTATATATATTGCTACATAAATTAAATAAACATTTAATCTAAGTAGTTCATGTACATTTATTATTTTATTACTATATATTTTTATAAGATTAAAATTTGACTTGTGAAACGTGTATTATATATACCTACTTTGCAAAATAAACTTTTTGAATTTCGAATTTTGAATTTTGATGTTCGGTATCCCTTTTTCCCATGAGCAGTTAATCATAGAGTTGCTGGACTTTTCGTGAGCCAATGAAATTTTTTTCGCTATAAAAACATATAATCATAAGCGTTATTGTTTCTTCTCTTATCTTTGTCAGGTACGTGAGAATGCTTACTGCGCTGAATGCAACACTCAGTATAAGAACATCTACTTGTACAGAACCCACCTCAAGTACAACAAAAAACACGTGACCCCTGAATTGTTCAAGTGAGTAAAAAAAAATACCTATATCATCCATCCACTGCTGGACATAAGCCTTTCCAGGACTTTGCCACTCCCGGCGGTCATCCTGGAAGAATTGCCCATACTCACACACGGTGGGCAGGCGGGTTGTTGAGCGCGGTGCCGGAACCCTCGCACCAGTGACGCCGCTGCACGCCACCAGTCTGTTCCATATAAGGCCCGGCTATTAGGGATGGATATACCGCCATCCATCGGTCCCAGGCATGGTGGGCCTCCTGGTTTTTTGCCTGTGAGCTGTCCTTTTACTCTCCCCCGAATTACTTCGTGAGGGTCTCCAAGTAAGACGGTGGTACCTCCACAGTCGAGCCCGGCATCAGCTCTACCACCTGTGTCCATACCTATATACTTACAAATAATTTAAATATATAAGGTGACTTTTGTTAAATTCATATCGAGATTCGGTAAGTGGTGGGGACGTAAGGCTTCCTGACTCGGAGTATAGAGGCACAAAGTTTTTTTTCGCTTGACTGAAAATGGGTCATTGAACCTTGGTCCTGACCGCTCACCGAGTCTACAGTATGAATTTGCCTGTATAAACAAAAGTCACCTTGTACACTTAGTAATAATTAATAATAAAGTAGTAGAAATGTATGTTTGTACATTGTGTATATTTGCCATAATTTTATGTTAAAAATTATAATCATATGATTGTGTGAGCTTAAAATATGTTTAGCAACAGCTTTCAATTTATGTTTAGGCATGTCAATAGCTTAGTTGGTAGAGCGTTTGCCTGGCACGAAAGAGGTCCCTGGTTCGAACCACGCCGGAGCAATAGCTTTTTCTTCCTTTTTGGTTACTTGTACGCAACAAAGCAAAGGTTTATTTGTTCTTGGTGTAGTTAAAAACCGGCCAAGTGCGAGTCGGACTTGCGCACAAAGGGTTCCGTACCATTATCTATAAAAACGGCAAAAAAAAACATGTCTGTTGTATGGGAGCCCCCTTAAATATTTATTTTATTCTGTTTTTTAGTAATTGTTGTTATAGCGGCAACAGAAATACATCATCTGTGAACATTTCAACTGTCTATCTATCACGGTTCATGAGATACAGCCTGGTGACAGACGGACAGACAGACGGACAGCGGAGTCTTAGTAATAGCACAAAATAGATACAACCAGAAGGCCGACTTGATGACGGAGCGAAAACAGACGCACACATGCATAGACGCGTACGTACGACGATCTCTGCAGAATTTTGTATTGGCATTCACCCGAGTATCTTCGAGATCGTCGTACGTACGCGTCTATGTGTGCGTGCGCCTGTTTTCGCTAGTTATTCGGTGTAGACATTCTGTAAGTGGTTATTTTGTGGTAATAGGGTCCCGTTGGTTACCCTTTGGGTACGGAACCCTAAAAACTAGATTATCAACTTCGCTTAACGTGATTTTCTTTACACATTTCAGGTATGAATGTTCAGACTGCGGTAAAAAATACCTTCAGAAGACCTTACTACGACAACACATTGAATTAGTACACTTAAAACTAAGGAATCACGGTTGCGACATCTGTGAAGCGGTATGTGAACTTTTTAGTTTCTTTTTATTTAATAATTTATACTGTAAGGCAGGGGTCTCCAAACTAAGGACCGCGGGCCAAGACTGGCCTGCGAGCAGCACCGATCCGGCCCGTGGCCGCTGGCTCGACTTGCCCGGTTTCTAGCCCGCTATAGTTTATTTGAAATTCACAAACTTATAATAAAAACGTAATTTTTTTTGGTTAGGCGTTTTATTTATAGTTTAGTTTTTATTTTAGGACTTCTAGGTTTTTAGTTTAATTTGTCATTTTAGTTAATATTAATTTAGATTAGTTTAATTTTGTTTAATTCATAGATTTATTTTATTTATATGATAGTTTTAACCAGTTTTTTTGTATTATTATTTAAATTAACGTCCTATTTATGAATATATCAAAACTCATAACCGATATTATTAGAAACGTTATCATGCGTTTTCGACTAAAAGTAGGTATTATAAGAATGTTATTTATAACCCTATTTCAAGGTGCACAGCACACGCTTTTGCTAACTCCGTCACAATAGTTAATATCCTTGACACTTGCCCGAAGTACCGACCGAAATCGCGAACGGAGCGGAGTACACCCCTGCGCCCTTCACAAAATATATGTCACTAGCCGAAAATTTGCGCATCAAAACTACAGTATTTTGGAACGATGACCTGTCTAGGTCCTCGCTCTCGGGACTTAGTGGGGAAATCAGTGTGGCCCTTAGGCTAAAACGTTTGGAGACCCCTGCTGTAAAGTATGACTCCTTGATGGAACTTCATTCTAACACTAATAAAAGTCTTCTTGTACGAGTTCCACTATTTTATTTACTTGGTTATTGGCAATTAGCCCGACGATGTCAAATAGACGAAACTAGTCGCAAAAATTTCATAGATTTACCTATTTTGGCCTTTTTTTGCACACTGAAATAGGCGTCTTTCGTGAGAGTAAATTTATATTAGGCGCGGTTTATATGATCCTTATTTTTTCTCCTGGTACTTTTTAGTTCTTTACACTAAATTAATTTTTACTTTCTAAGTAAGGGCCTTAAATAATGGCGAAGAAAACTATATCCGATCCCGACAAGTAGCTGCACTATATAAAACCGGTATGGTGCCGAAAACAATAGCTGTATTTCCTCTTTAGAATATTCTACCAAATGAGACTTTGGCGGTTACAGTCCTCCAGTGATGTATTGACTTAATAAAAATAAAACAATAATTAAACAATAGACGATGGCCAAATATAATTCTGGCATCAACCACAAAACACTAAATGTAATTTACACCGCTGCGCCCTAACATTAGTTCAGCACTAGCAATGCTTAAGAACAGCACCCCTTCACAATCGAAATCCATGTTTCTGGTACCATTCACACTTTTAGAACTACATACAATAATAAACAAAATAAAGAAAAAAGCCACTAAAGACATTTACGGATTTCCGTGCGACCTACTACATCAAATACCAGACAATGTCTTATCTCTTTTATGCGAATTATTTAATAATAGTGCTTGTAATGGGATCTATCCTTCGTCACTAAAACAAATTAAAGTAGCTCCGGTATATAAAGGTAAAGGTAGTAAGACTGAAATGAAAAGGTATAGACCAATAGCTGTTGTCCCGGCCCCTTCCAAGATTTTTGAAATGGGTCTATGTCAGCGACTCCTTGGATTTTTGTCGCCATCACTCAGTGAACAGCAATATGCATACCGATCAGGCCGCTCCACTGCGTGCTGCGCGCGCCGTCTCCTGCGCGACGTGCTTGACCCTCTCGAGCGTCGGCGTCGTGTCGCCGCCGTCTTCTGTGACCTGTCGCGTGCGTTTGACCTAGTCGACCACAAACTTATCGCTGCAAAGTTAGAACACTACGGTATTCGCGATCAAGTGCTCGATCTTATTAATTCATTTCTCGCTGATAGGTCGCAGATCACGGAAGTGGACGGTGAGACTTCGCAGCCTGGTATCGTGGGTGATAGATCAGTGCCTCAGGGATCCAATGTGGGTAATACAATCTTCATCATCCTTATGAACGATCTTCCTAATGTGTCGAGAGTGGCGAAGATGGTTATGTATGCCGATGACATATGTGCTCTCGTAGAAGGTAAGGAT
The DNA here is from genome assembly GCA_934047225.1 of Ypsolopha sequella. Lineage (NCBI taxonomy): Eukaryota > Metazoa > Arthropoda > Insecta > Lepidoptera > Ypsolophidae > Ypsolopha > Ypsolopha sequella. The sequence goes on from OW204009.1 coordinate 9,882,426, forward strand.
GATGACGATCTGAAGAAAAACCTGGTCTCAATTATCAATGAGCTAACTGGATGGTTTACGGCCAACGGCATGCAACTGAATTTGGAGAAAACTCAAATAATAAAGTTCACTCTGCGCCAGTCGGTCGATGCGCAGCGGGTACCGCTCGTGGTGGGAGACATCCCGCTACCTGTCGTTAAGTCAGCCCGCTTCGTGGGTTTCACCTTCGATGAAGGTCTCCAGTGGTCGGAACACATTGACGCACTCTGCGCCAAATTGAATTCTGCGTACTATGGTCTCTCGCGACTGTCTCCCACATTGTCTAAAGAACACTTGCTTACTGCCTACTACGGATACTTCCATTCTTTACTTACTTACGGCATAGACCTGTGGGGACAGGCTGCGGATTGTGATAGACCGTTCAAAATTCAAAAGCGTGCAGTGCGACGTATCGCACGAGTTCCTGTTGACATGCATGCACGACCCTATTTTATAGAGCTGGGTATCCTGACGGTACCTAGTTTATTTATTTTGGAGGTGCTGAAATATGTAAAGCAGAACTCTGCCGAATTTCGTAACTTCGAATCTGGTGACCGTCGTTACCCCTCTCGCAGACCGAATGACCTACATGCCGTTAAGCATCGTCTCAGCAAGACAGGTAACTCCTTGCACTGCATAGCTCCGTCTTTGTTTAACAAGCTGCCCGATCACATTAAAAAAGTGCCTACGTTGCGAACATTTGTAAGCAAAGTCAAAGCATTTCTTTTAGAAAAAGCATACTATTCTGTAAAAGAATACCTATCGGATGATGTTACATAAAAACTGTATTGTTGAAATATAATAATTGAAATCTAGAATATAACCTACTGTCCTACTTTAATTTTTTAATAATGTAATAATAATTTAATAATAATGTAATACTATTGAAATAATGTAATAATAATGTTAGACATGTAATGATAAATTATGAATAAATGAGTATGAGTATGAGTATGAGTAAAAATTTTGCAAGTAAAATTAATAAGTCGTATTCTGTTTTAATGAAAATTAGTATATTGTTGTTTGATTTAAACTTCCGGGTTGGCTTTTGTTAGGTTAAAACAAAAACCGACTCAGAACACCCCAACTCTATACAGTCTTGTGGTTTGGTTTTACTGTAAATAATTTAGTTTTAAACGCAAAAAAGACAAAGTGTATAAAATTTACGTTACCAAATGTAATTCAAGTGGATGGTAATTTGCTTTTGCAGGGGTCCAAGCTGGAGTTAGTTAACGAAACAAAGTTTTTAGGCATTACGGTAGACTCTCGTCTTCAGTGGGGTCCCCACATAGAAGCCCTATGTGGTAGACTTAGTTCGGCCGCATACGCTGTTAGACGCATAAGACAAATTACTGATGTAGATACTGCTAGACTAGTCTATTTTAGTTACTTTCACAGCATTATGTCATACGGCATGCTGTTATGGGGTAGAGCCGCGGATACAGACGCAGTCTTTGTTTTGCAGAAGAGAGCAATTCGGGCTATTTATAATATGAAGCACCGGGATTCATTAAGACAAAAGTTCAAAGAAATTAATATATTAACGGTTCCTTGTGAATATATTTACCAAGTCCTTAGATATGTCAGAAAAAATGTTGAGTCTTTCCCAAGGCTTGGTAAGCAACATTGTAAGGAGACCAGAAATAAGCATAAACTGGCTTTTCCAAAAATCAGACTCGCTAAGGTGAGTACCTCTTTTGTAGGACATGGTATAAGATTTTACAATAAACTTCCAAAGGAGGTCCTTACTTTGTCAGAGAATAAGTTTAAACTGTATATTAAGCAGGGCCTATTGAAAAAGGCATATTATAAAATAAATGAATATTTGGATGATGGTGAAGCATGGTGTTACAGTGATAATGATACTCGTAGTAAGTTATAATTTAATTAAATAGTATAATTTCTTAACTTATGATTCCTCTAAGGTGTAAACATTAATTGATTATAGACTGTAAAAGGAAAAGGACTATATGAGACAGGTAGACAAAGATATATGTTTTTCTTTTTTTCATTAACCTGAATTCCTACTGTCTTGTATTTTCTTATCCCTTGGTTAAAGTAGATATAAGTCATATATTGTATAGTATAAGTTTTATGTTGAAAAAAAGACATGATCTTGCTAAGTTTCTTGCCCTTCTTCTTAGCAAGACTAATCGAATGGGCGGAGGTAGGCATGTCTTTATATATGTAACCTATTAGTATGTAGTATATAGGATGGGATTTGGTCGGCCGCCTGGATTCGTGCTGGGGGCTCGGTTGGTGATCACTGAACCTTGTTCCTGGTCCCTGGCCGGGTCTCCGGTATGGGTTCGGGCGGCTGATTGGATTTTACCTTGTATAATATATATTTTACCTATCATTTTAATCGTAAATATATTGCTACATAAATTAAATAAACCTTTAATTTAGTTCATGTACATTTATTATTCTATTACATATATTTTCTTTATTAGATTAAATTTGACGTGTAAAAAGTGTATATATCTATACCTGCTTTGCAAAATAAACTATTTGAATTTTGAATTTTGAATTTGGTTACTACCACTAGAGTGTATATGAAAAGCCGGAGGCGCAGAGGGAGGGCAGCCCCCGCCTGCTGTAATAAAGCGCAGGCAAACGTGCGAGCGGCAAAGGCTGAAGCTGGTCGCCTCAGCAAGTCGATGCTGCGGAGGTGAGCATGGGTGCCTGCGCTTTGTTACGCAAGGTGTACGAATGTGAACTTAAGACATAGACAAAAAGACAAGACAAAATGATTTTATTGCATGAGTTTTTACAAAAATTGTTATTCAACTATACTTATTAACTAGAGACGTGTACATGCTGAGAAACAAATTAACTAAGTTACCAGGGGTCCCCAAACTCGGCTAAGCCAGCAATGCGGGGTACCAGATAATTGTTATTAATACACAAAATTATACAGTTAAATTTAAAATTCAAGTACATGCATGCAAGTAATACATTAATTAATTCATTCATTCACTCATAGTTTCATTCTTTCTAAAAAAAAAATTACAATTATAATTTTAATCTGCAAATACCCACATAGACAGTTGCTTAAAAATAGAAAAAATAAATGAAAAATGACAAAATGGAACTGTGGCTTGCATTTCGCTGTCCATGCTCGGAATCACCTCTGACACCCTCTCGGAGATTCATGTCGTACAATATTGCTATAATAAATAACACTATATTTGCGTGTTTCCAGAAACTGAACAGTAGTAGAGCACTTAAAGCTCACATGCGACGGCAGCACTCGACCAAAGAGAAGATTAGAAACCACATCTGTCATATTTGTGCAAAGGCTTTTTTTGTAAGTTCAATTTGATATTTTCATCTTGTCATCGATTATATCACGATATATTCGACGTCACATCGCAGAATAAGGCGTTTTTACAATTTGCCTAGACACGTCTCTCGTAGTGAAATATCAGTATATTTTTTTATAGTACTGATTTATTAGTTGTAGCAAAGAAATGAAAGTTTTGAATATTTGAAAAATTTATATTTTTATCGAAATCAGCCATAGCGATAATTATCACTTTTAATATGAAATCGTGTCGGATGACGTCACGATACACGCCGTTAAGCTCATTTTGATTGGCAATAGTTTTGTATTTTTTTGTGATATCGAAAAAATAGTTTTGCTACTGTTTTTATCTTTTTAAACGCAATTGATATTCATAAAAATCTTCATGTAGGAGACGGGCTCATTCTGTTAGATCTGCTGAGGGTCGCCTCGCTCCGCTCCGCTCGGTTCCCAAATGTATTTAATTTACATGTAAACCTAACACGCTCATCCTCGCTCCGCTCGTCGTCGCACCTATTTTTGACTTTTTGGTGAAAGATTTTCGATTTCCTACTTCACTATTTGCCGGATTCTACAGAATTACGGCGGCATCTATCTAAACACAATGCTAGCGTTTATCTAAACACAATGCCAATCGCGCAATCCACGGGTTATCGAAATCACCACCTATAAGATAACATAATAGAAAATCCATCCATCCATCCATCCATCAGCCCGTATTCGTCCACTGCTGGACATAGGCCTCCCCCATATTACGCCACTCTTGGCGGTCCTCAGTCATCCTCATCCAGCCGCCACCCGCAACGTCCTTCAGATCGTCAGACCAGCGGGCACGAGGGTGGCCTATGCTGCGCTTTGCTGTACGTGGTCTCCATTCCACGGCCCCAACGGTTATCACGTCGGCGACAAATATGGCCAGTCCACTGCCACTTCAACTTACCTTCAATCTCTGACGGATATCTTCGTTTCTGATTTTATCCATCAGAGATATCCCAAGCATAGCCCGCTCCATAGCTAGTTGAGCAACCTTAAATCGGTGGCCTTTGGTAAAAGACCACGTCTCAGGCGACTCCATTAAAGGAATCAAATATATCGTATTATTAGTTTATATTTGTTTACATATATAATAATCTGTACAAGGTGAAATTTGATCAACCGCCCGAATTCGTGCTAGAGACTCGGTCAGTGATCGGAACAATGTTCAATAACCCTACACGTGAAATTGGAAAAAAAAATGTATGCTCCTGTACTACTTATAACTAGGAATGAGGGGTTTTCAAAGCCAAATTAAAAAAGAAAAAGTAGTACCGAACGACTCAATAGATGGCGCAGCCTGTACTAAAAGTGTCAAAAAAATGTCTTCCTGGCAACACTAGTTTCTTTTGATTTTGACACTTCGTCTTTGCTTCGTTCTTTTTTGTGGTCAATCCATGCCTCACATGTATGTATTATTGCTACGATCTATTGTTTTTTCCGTAATTAATTCTTAGGGAAACTGTCCTATATTTTTACAATTAGCTACGACAATGGGCTGACCATGTTAAAAGTTGAATGACATACCAAGCTATTTTGTTAACGTAAACAATATAGATAGAAAACAACACAATATAAACAAAACGAAATAGGAATGTCTTTATGAAGGTTGTTGTTGGATTTGACAATTGACTTGACAATTTTTATCTTGCTGCCCACAGATTAAAAAATTATCTAAGCTTTTTGACACTTGAAAGCAGGGTAACGCCATCTATGTTTACTTCTGAAAGCTTGATCAAGGTCAGTCTGGAAAATCGCTCATTGTATTTGAACTAGACCAGTTCGTATGGAAATATTTTTTTATGATATCGAAAAAAAAGTGTTGTTGAACCTTGTTCGTGATCACTAACCGAGTTTCCAGTACGAATTCAGGCGGTTGATAAAATTTCCCTTGTATAAAAGGTGCAATTTAATCAACCGCCTGAATTCCTATTGGAGGATTAGTACATTTTGGGGTATTTAATGAAACTCACTTGTACAAGTTGAAACACAACTTTAAATTTATTTTCAATGCAAGTGCTCGTAAAGGCTCACTTTTTATGCATCAAAACCAAACAGAAAGTCGATTATTTTGCCCGAGGGCTTTATTATTATTATTATTTTTAATTTATTAACAATGGTTGGCTCTTAGAATAAGGAGGGTTGGCTAACCTGCATCCTTTCCTGTGTACCATAAATGTTGTACTTTTTTTTCTACTGTTTAACGGCTCTGGATACAGTCCTTTTGAGTCAATCATAATTTAAGTTCACAAGATTATATTTGTTTTATTTCCTCACACTATGCATTGAAAAACGTAGTATGATACACGGGTGTAAGAGCAATAAAATACTCGGTTACATTTAAAACACTCGCTACGCTCGTGTTTTAAATCGTCCTCGTAATTTATTCCTTTTCGCCCTTGTCGCATAAACTACTATAAAATTAATAAACTATTAAGCTTGTAAAATAAAATAATAAATTATTTAACTAAGCGGCGGTAGCTCAATGGTAGAACGCTGGCCTCTCAATCTTGAGACCCAGGTTCGATCCCCGGTCGGGCATGCACCAATGAGTTTTTCGGTATTTATGCGCATAGTATTTGTTCTTACTTACCACTTGCTGAACGGTGAAGGAAAACATCATAAGGAAACCTGCATGCCCTAAAAAAGCGTGTATTTGTGGGCACAAGTACGGCGATAGAGCTCACCACTCATCACGTTGGGACGTAATAATCGTCAGTGAAACGCGGGTGTACCGAGTGTGGACTGTGACTTGCATTTTACAGTTCACACTTGGAACACCTCTGACACCCCCTCGAGAATTCATGTCGTGACGATATATTTATTTATATCGATATATTTTTTTAATTGTCATTGGTTTCAGATCAGGAAGACGTTGAACGAGCATATGAACGTGCATACTGGCGCGAGGCCGTACAAGTGTAATGTCTGCGGTGACACATTCGCGTACTCATCCGCACTCTTCACTCACAACCGGCTGGTCCACTTGAAACACAAGCGCAGGAAGAAAGCGAGCGTCGACAAGGTGTACGTTCTTAATAATTTTTGTATGTCCTCTATTAATTTACTTTCAGACCATTAAGAGGCTATGCGAATTTTATTTTTGTCACTGTCACTCCAAGCGAAAAACCAAAAGGGAAAAAAGTATACTGTATGTGTATATATATTCTAGTTATCTTTTATATTATGTCTCTGGTCTCTGTGTGCAAAGGCCTCGTTCAACTCTATCCATTGCCACCCTTGTCCAGAATGGGGGCTCGGTTGGTGATCATTGAACCTTGTTCCTGGTCCCTGGCCGGGTCTCCGGTGTGGGTTCGGGCGGCTTATTGGATTTTACCTTGTATAATATATATTTTACCTATCATTATAACCGTAAATATATTGCTACATAAATTAAATAAACCTTTAATTTAGTTCATTTACATTTATTATTTTATTACATATATTTTCTTTATTAGATTAAATTTGACGTGTAAAAAGTGTGTATATCTATACCTGCTTTGCAAAATAAACTATTTGAATTTGTTCCCAGGGTGTAACGGATTTCATCATCCCATCTTCTGATCTGCCGTCCTATTTACATTACAACACCGCAATTCTGCGCTGTGATTGGCCAAATTGATTATAACACCAAACAAAACAGATTATTGCGAAATCCATCGCTTTGGAAACTCTTAATATTTTTAGAGTCCATTACAAGATAGAAAAATATAAATTAGAAACAATTTTGCCAAGTGCGAGTCGGACTTGCGCACAAAGGGTTCCGTACCACCGCACAGTACGGCTACGGAACCCTAAAAACATTATGGTAAATAATTCCCCTTGCAGTTATAGAGACCAACTTAACTTGACACTTACGATCTATTAAACTCGTGGTCTAATTAAGTTGATCAGTTATAAATACCTAAATATTTAAATATTTGTAATTTTCAGATTTTTTCTTATGTGTGTGCTATAATAGCTACCTGTAAACGAAATTTCAAGTTTCTAAGTCAACTGGAAGTACTCTATAGGTTTTGATTCCAGTCATCACTGGAAGGACGCACTGGTTATATACTTTAGCCCTTAAAGCTGCGCCGAGAGTAGAACGATTAGACACCTCGCTTTTTCTCTCGTGGTCGTGTTTTATCGTGGTCGTACTTATTGAATTTAACAGAAAAAATCTTATTTAATTTACCAGACAAAATTTTTAAAATGTGAAACGGACCGATTGTATTTTATAACGTTTGTGATTGTCTTGAATTGTGGTTGAGTCAAAATTCGACATTTAAGCTATTGAAATTACTAAAACCCCAATACCTTTTTTAGATTTTGGGCCTACTATAGATAGATTTGTTTCTTACACCATAAGTTATTTTTAATATTCGCTGCGGCGGAAGTGTAGATACATTCTCTGTTATAATAAATATATATTTCATTTATTTATCATTGAAATATTATTCAATAAATCAATTTAACAGTGACTGTCGTTTTAGATTATTTTGTTCGGCGCCCTCTAATATTTTATTCTATTTCAATAACGTTTTATTATTTTTCTGTTTTAATATTTTAACTGTACGCTGATTTTATTGAATATGTTTAGGTTAAAGTAAATAGTAAGTTAATTAAGTATGTTTTTTTCTTCCTTTTAATGGTGGTGGCAGAATAACAGCGTGGTATAGGAACATATGCTGAGTCACCGTCCTTTTTAACAGTGCCATACAACTTTACGTTTAAGAACATTGTACTACTTTGTCCTGTCCATAATGGTGTGTTAAATAAATGTCTTTTTATTTTATTTATTTATGTGTAATATATTTATAAATTGTTATTTTCAGACCGGAACAGTCCTGCAGCAGCGTATGAATAATCACTTCGGCGTTCGGCCTTACTGGTATCTTATTTGCAACAGCAAGTTCACTCACGGCAGTTCTTTCTACACACAACCTAAAGCACTTAAAACAACAGCAAAAGGTTAGGGCTAATAATTTAAAAAATATAGAAATTATATGAATAAATGTGAAAGCAAAATCTTTCTATCATTTAAAATGAATGTTTTATGCCTTCCCTTAGCGGGTTGAGAATCATATGTCCAACACGTAGGACCTATTTTTCTTGCTTCTTGGAGTCGTAGCAGTCTTTAAAAGCGCGCGACGCAACTAAGTTGAATCACAAGTGCGAGGAGCGTGATACGATGTTCTTGTGATTAAGGCGATATGCGAAAAAAATATGGGTGTTTCTTTACTGTGTATTTCATGAAATACACGGAAAACTTTTAATAAATATCTGGTATATGCATTTTGACTATATAATCTAGGGTTTTGAAATTGGAAAACATGTTTGGATAAATTTTCCTCGATAGAAATAATTGTTGAAATGAGGTCTTCAAGCACACTTTCTCCTCGTTTGACGAATAGGAACCATATACAGAACTCAAACATATTTTATTAGGTGTGTTTGAACAAAATCTAGAGATTTGTTATTTGAAATTTTGCTAGCTATTGTAGTTTTTTTATAAAAATCATAAAACCAACAGTTTTCCCTTTTGCCCTGAATCCGCCCATCTCGCACTGCGCGATTTTTCGCTTGGAGTGACAGTGACAAAAATAAAATTTGTCACGCTCCTTGCACTTGTGATTTAACTAGTGGCGTCGCGCGCGATTAAACACTATGTACAGGGCTTGGAGTGCCTTTCCAATCACTGGAGGTTGGCAGTCAGCTCTGCATATTTTCCTTCATCTCTCGCGAAGCGAAACAGTTCTGCTGTACTCACGATACCCGTCCATTCTCGAATGGATGTTTTTCTTTGCGCTTGGCAATCGTTTTAAACAATAACTAACAAAACGAATAAAAAAAAACTATTGAACCATAAATCGTTACAAAGGTTACAGTGAGACCCTGTTATAAGTTAAGTATAACCTGAGGTTCAGGGATCTCGCGCTTCCTCTTGGAAGTTACGAAGTTATTTACACATTTAATTTAAACAAATAAAAGTTAAACAAATAAAACTATAGATCCAATAGAGAGGCTATCGGATATCAGTACTAAGCAAAAACAGCAAATATTAAAAAAATAAAAATAAAGAAATTATAAGTAAATGTTTGTGTGATATGTATTTGTGTTGGTGAGGGTGAGAGGGTGTGTGTGAGGCTGAGTCTGAAATGATGTTTATGCATAGGAAGCATGTAAAAATTTGTGAGAGAAGTTAATACGAATAATAGTATTCTGTGCAACTGTAACATAATTTAAGACATTGTGACACGAGTGCTGGTTTACAAAACGAACGAAATGATAAATTATGTTCAGTTGCACAAAAACTATACTTTATCTATGACCATCAAAAATATCGTCTTTATGTATAATATTTTCAACAAACAATTTTACGAAAATAAGAAGTCATTCGTTCATGAACCTCGGGTTCGTCGTTCCGGTAAAGCTGCCTTGAAAGCCAATCGGAATAAAGGGGGCGTAGGTTAAGAAATAAGGTCGGAAATTATTTCTCGTCTCTGTTGATTGGGTCTCTAGCGGTTTTATTATAATTTGGGCCAATCGCAGTGCAGAATCGCGATTTGAGAATGAACTATTGTAATATTATAACATCGGATAAACAATCTAAAACTAATTTTGATGTTGCATTTGCCTTATTGCATTATGGGAGTAGATAAAATATCTTTCAGTTCCTTTTCGACACCTTGGTGTGCGTTCCGAGGTGTGCGTGCGTTGCTCCGCAGCACTTCATAATTTGATTAGTCCAGTCCTCTCTTACTTTATATTCTCTGCTTGAATGGACATCTCAATATTCTTACTAGTTTTCTACCAAAATCTTACCTGTATATCTTTTGATATACCTAATAGTTATGTGCAATGTATAACCCCACTTTTGAGGTCTACTTTCTAGGGCGAAAGGCATCGATTTATTCTTAATCGACACCCGGAGACTTCGCCGACTCCGAGCCCTAACCTGCACCTCTTACTGTACTACTACGGGATATTGAAGCTACACGGATCACGCTATCGGGACCCAACTCTGCATCTACTGAAAACGAGAGTACTTATACATCCATCCATCCATCAGCCTAGTTCGTCCACTGCTGGACATAAGCCTTTCCAGGACTTTGCCACTCCCGGCGGTCATCCTGGAAGAATTGCCCATACTCACACACGCTGGGCAAGCGGGTTGTTGAGCGCGGTGCCGGAACCCTCGCACCAGTGACGCCACTGCCCGTCACCAGTCTGTTCCATATAAGGCCCGGCTATTAGGGATGAATATACCGCCATCCATATATCCTAGGCATGGTGAGCCTCCTGGTTTTTTGCCTGTGAGCTGTCCTCTTACTCTCCCCCGAATTACTTCAAGAGCGTCCCCAAGTAAGATGGTGGTACCTCCACAGTCGAGCCCGGCATCAGCTCTACCATCTAGTGCTTAATAATAATAATATTAAGATTTTATTCCATATAAATGTGTACATTTATAAACTTACATACTAGATCATACACAGATTAAGAGAGTTAGAGTGTACACAAAACAATACTTGTACAATGCTTATACGTATCTTCTTAAATAGGTACAAGATCTCGGATCTAAGATTGAAGAAAACAAGACACAGGATGGGTCAGATTTGTTATGTCGCTAACGCATGCACCCAAGAAGTGATTAAACTTCCTGCATGTACCAGGTGATATGTGTAAAGTTTCATGTAGTAAAGGCAGGGTGAAAGTGTGAAGCCTGCCTGTCTTCATTGTTTTTTTCAATTACAAAAGTTGTTTATTTTCAGAAACATTACAAAACTACAAACACAAGCTGCCACCCTTATACTAGAAAATTGTTATAACCAGGCTATATTCGCCTACATAATACTTAACAACATAAATAAAATAAAATTAACTCGTTGAACCATGATAGTGATGATAGACACAATAAAAATTATGCAAAATTGATCATGCTTACTTACGATATTGTGCACTTATGTCGTTTAAAAGATACAAACAATCTCTACGCAAAAATTACGTCGATCCGTTGCTGCGTGAAACAAGGACAAGCCAACATCCAAACTTTCGCATTCATAATAGGGGTACGGATTTTAAAAATTAAAAACCGGCCAAGTGCGAGTCGGGCTTTGCTCTTTTAGGGTTCCGTATTTCAAACTAGATGTTTATTTAATTTTAGGTAATGCTCTAATTCTGTCAGACATAAAACCTACAAATTAAGTTAGTTGAGTTTTCGGGGACGTAACCCTAAAGTGCTGTAATCACACGAGTCGAGAAAAAGTTTCTCGCACAAGTTTCGTATAATTTTTTATAGCACAAGTGCGGAAAATGCCGACTTTACGCACGCGCAGCGCGCAGCGTGCGTAAAGTGGTCATTTTACGCACGGTGTGCTATAAACTACATTATAAATCGGCGTTCTTAGTATTTGTTGTTTAAATACAGCAAATTTCAAATTCGTAGTTGCTTTGGCCTTTGAGATAGACCCCGTAACAAAAATGGTCTAAAAATGGCAATTTTGATAGCCCCCCTTCTTTATTGTTTAAGATAAATATACATATATATATATATATATATAGGCTTGGTACCATCCATCAAGGGAGGATGGGAAAAGTGTTATCGTCCCCGGTGAGAGCCGCAACAGGGACGTTGGCACAGATCAATTGCCATCGTCCCCGGTGATGGTGTTTATCAAGGAAGATGGCATAAACTAAGTTAGTTCGTTCTGCTCGTTCGGAAACGTTCGGGTTTTCCCGTTCAACGGGTGCGAGAAGGACAGCGGCTACTCTCTGTTAGCCGAACACAATCGACGCGCCGTGAGCGCGCTGACGCGTTCGCCGGCTGATATCCCCTCCACGTCCGCTTTTGCCTTCCCCTCAGCTCATTTTCGAACGAAATCCAACGATTTCAAAAATTTTTTTCGATACCTTCCCACCGATATTTTTGTACGGCTATTTTTTTGGGGCTTACATATTAATTAATCTCGCGCCAGAAAAAAAGCCAATGCAGCTGAGCCCACATGAAAATTATTATTATTTTGGTATACGAGAAGTATCCAAAATTTTGACAGTAAACATTCTTATACATTTAGTATGAGATTAGTAGAAAGGTTTTAGATTCCTTATTTTAAGTGGTCTTGTACTCATTTTACGTTAATCTCATTTTATGATTACGTATGATATGATAATAATAATTTTCAAGTAGATACACGTGTAGATTAATTATGTTACCACTTCAAAATAGTAATAAACCTTGTTTCAATATCGCATTAATAATAAATGTATGGGAATGTTTAATGTCAAAATTCTGGATACTTCTCGTTTGATTTTCAAAAAGTTATTGATGTCATTTTACTGATTAGGTAACGTACTTTCGATATCAGTTTAAAATTTTTTATATCTTTAATAGTTACGAAATAATCGCCTGGTCACACTTAACGATTACACCCTGTATATACTGCTCAAAACAATTAGGGGAATAAGATGTCAAAGTAGAATAAATATAACTAATATATCTTAGCAAGACTAATCGAATGGGCGGAGGTAGGCATGTATTTATATATGTAACCTATTACTATGTAGTATATAGGATGGGATTTGGTCGGCCGCCTGGATTCGTGCTGGGGGCTCGGTTGGTGATCATTGAACCTTGTTCCTGGTCCCTGGCCGGGTCTCCGGTATGGGTTCGGGCGATTGATTGGATTTCACCTTGTATAATAATATTTTACCTATAATTTTAATTGTATATATATTGCTACATAAATTAAATAAACATTTAATCTAAGTAGTTCATGTACATTTATTATTTTATTACATATATTTTTATAAGATTAAAATTTGACTTGTGAAACGTGTATTATATATACCTACTCTGCAAAATAAACTTTTTGAATTTTGAATTGCCCACCAAATATTTAAGTGACATGGTTCATGAAAATAAAAAACAAAACAACATCAGCGTTTTTGTTAGCAGTTCTTAATATGGTGGCCAAGAACACCTTATGTACACCTAAAAACAAAGTGACGTCATTGAATATTTAGTGGCCAGTTATAATTAAAAACCTAAGCAAAAAGTTTTATTCTACTTTGGAATCTTATTGCCCTAATTGTTTTTAGCAGTATATTTATACTAGACAATGACACCCCACATGTGCCACATGCTAGAGAAATAAAAAAAAAAAATTGGCTCTATTTTCATCTCAGAATAAAGATTTTCATATACCAGGAAGAACATGTTTAGAAGTTAAATTCAAAATTCGCTTTTGGGTCAACATTTTAACAACATATAAAAAATTCAGGTTTCTATCTCATTCCGTCTGAAGTACTAGTCTAGCTCTAAGAGACCCGTGACAGACGGACAGCGGAGCGACACTATTAGGGTTCCGATTTGCCCTTGGGTACGGAACCCTAAAGATTACCGCGCCGGGTCCTTAAAGATGCTATTCCAAAATGCACAGACGGTCCAAAGAATCAAACGACAAAATGTGCAACCGTCAACGACAAAATGAGCAAATGCCATGAATGTATCTGCGATACTCATTTCATTGCATTTTGGGTTGTCGCTTTTAATTTATCTATTTTATCTGCCAAATTTACCACCAATGTTTACGTGGGTATTTAATTAAATTACTGTTTAATTATACACTTTTATTTCAAAATGTATTACTCATTGTGCAATTTTAGTCAAATCTAACTTAACTTGTGGCATGTTTCTGCATAATATAAAATGTAATGTAACCTGTCCATTTACACCAGGTACAAACACAATTAGGGAGCTTATTAACACCATGAAAACAAGTCATGTACAATTTATTAAACATAACATATAATTTATTGTAGATATCCGCTACAAAGACACTGCGTGAAGTTCTTTCTTGTGGTAGCTTAAACTTCTACTTGCGATACAACTGAACTCGCACTGGTCACATTTATATGGCTTCTCTCCCGTATGTTTTCTCATGTGATACTTCAAATACCTGCTATACCGACTCGCATAGTTGCACAAGTCACATTTATATGTCTCTCCCGTGTGTTTTCTCATGTGACACTTCAAATCACAGTTAAATCTACTCGCATAGTCGCACAAGTTACATTTATACGGCTTTTCTCCCGTGTGTTTTTTTATATGTACCTTCAAATTACTGCCCCGGGTAGTCGCATAGTCACACAGGTCACATTTATATGGTTTCTCTCCTGTGTGTTTTCTCTTATGTACCTTCACATTAATGCTATTTCTACTCGCATAGTCGCACAGGTCACATTTATATGGTTTCTCTCCTGTGTGTTTTCTCTTATGTACCTTCACATTAATGCTATTTCTACTCGCATAGTCGCACAGGTCACATTTATATGGTTTTTCTCCCGTGTGTATTCTCTTATGTGTCTTTAAACAACCGCTATCTTTACTCGCATAGGCGCACAAGTCACATTTATATGGTTTCTCTCCTATGTGTGTTCTCTTATGTGTCTTCAAATTACCGCCATGTTTACTCGCAAAGTCGCACAGGTCACATTTATATGGCTTCTCTCCCGTGTGCGATTGAACGTGCCCCTTTAATTCTCGATTCTTAATAAATCTGTACGTACACAAATTACATTTGAAACGTCTTTTTTCATCGTGGAGTCTTGAATGTTTTTCTAACGCTTGAACTGTAACTCCTCTGTAGTTACAAGTTTGACATGTGAGATTTACTTCTGAATATTTGTAATGACTGGACATAATATGCTGTTGCAATTTCATTTTCGTGTCAAATTTTTGCTTGCAATAATCACAAATAAAACTTAAAGAAACCCTTTCTTTCTGCTCTACTTTGAAAGAATTTCTTTCATCTTTATTTGAATTGTTTACTTCATTCTCCTTTGTTGTCTGTTGGTTTGAAATATAATCGTTGACTTCATGAAGAGCTTCAACACGCGGAACATCTTCTATTGCTTTAATCTGACTATTATTTGTGCCATTACATATTGTAACTGGAGCACCTGCAACAATTTAACACCCATAAAATACGACACTTTATTTTAATTTAATGTGATTCATTAAATTTACAGTATAGTAACTGTACACTGTACAGTGATATTTACATTATCTGTGGTGATATACAATGTACAAAATAAGAATACAATAGTCCTGTCGCGAATAGCGAAATGTGAATGATTTAAAAGGTATTTATTTGCACAAGCTCGTATGAGATTGATGAGTTGGTGTATAAAACGGAACACGACTGTAAAATGGGTGAGAGAGAAAAAAGATTAGTGAGGGGGAGAGATAATAATAACAAGGTTGTGAGGAATATGGAGGTAAGATTGGTGGTGGTCGTGGCCAGCCGGGTTTAAGAACCCTAATTGTGTTCCATGACCTGGTGGCATGACACACGATGAGAAAGATTCAGGAGGCAGTGGATGGTTGTAAGGCGGTAAGCACATTTCTCCCACACAAATCACCAGGAGGAGACAGCATATTGCCTGCTCTACTGCAATGGTCTTTGGAGCACATCATGAAGCACCTTGTGGTAATCTTCAGGAGCCGCCTTAGCCTGGAAATGGACGACTAGACACAACCTAGAGCATACAGACCAATCAGTCTCTCACCGTTTTTACTTAAAACTCTCGAAAGACTCTGTGACAGTGAAGGAGCAGCCACCTCATCAGAACCAACATGCCTATCTTCCAGGCAAATCCACAGAAACTGCATTACATCTGGTAGTACACAAAGCGGAAGCTGCTATAGAAGCAAAGCAGTCCTGCCTCGCCACCTTCATCGACATCGAGGGCGCTTTTGACAAAATCACGTTTCCTAGCATAGTGCACGGGCTCGAAAAGCACGGTGTACATGAGTTAGTCATTAAATGGGTCACCAACATGCTGAGCAAACGCGCTGCATACATAGAAACATCAGAGCGAACACGTTGCCAGGTGACAAGAGGCTGTCCTCAAGGAGGAGTGTTGTCACCGTTGCTCTGGGTGGCGGTCATCAATGACCTCCTTATAGATCTAAACAAGGATGTTTTTTGTACGGTAGGCCATGCAGATGACCTAGTCATCATGATATCGGGTCTCGGCGCTGCGGCAAGTCAAGACCTGGTGTGGTAAGCATAAGCTAACCATAAATCCATTGAAAACTGAGCTTATCTTATTCAATAAAAAGAAAAAGTTAAGTCAACTAAAACTTTCTACATTGTTTGGAACCCAGCTAACTCTTAACAAGGAGGTAATATACCTTGGTATCTGGCTGGATGACAAATTACTGTGGGCTAAGCAGGTAGAACACATAAAGAAGGCTACGAACGCACTATGGCAGTGCAGAAGAGCTGTGGGCAGGGACTGGGGACTTACACCCAAACTCTGTAAATGGCTGTACACAGTACTAGTAAGACCGGTACTAACTTATGGAGCCTTGGTGTGGTGGCCAAGAACGGAGTTAGTTACAACTGAGAACAAATTACAGCAACTCCTAAGGCTAGGATGTACACTAATAACCGGATGTATGAGATTAACACCCTCCGCAGCACTAAACATACTAGGGCTAACACCGCCACACCTGCACATACAGCAGGAGGCGATGATCGCAGCCCTACGGGTGAAGTCCGCAGGGCAATGGAAAGGTAACAACATAAAAACCAATCACTGTCGAATCCTAGAACGAGCATTAGAGATTGTTCCGGAGGCAGCCACTGGGATCGACAGAACACCGAAATCCGACATAATGGATAGGAAATACGAGATACACTCTCAAGGAGGGCCACATTCAAATCAAAAGGTACTGACTTTTTACACTGACGGCTCTAAAAGGAGGGATGGCAGCGCTGGATGCAGCTATGTGTCCCCCGAACTAGGACTCAGTAAAGCAGTTCCACTCAACCCCACAACAACGGTATTCCAAACAGAGCTGGCAGGTATACTCCTAGCAGCCAGGGCAGCAACTGTGATATGCACTAGCAGACCCTGCGACATACAGGAGGTCACAATAACTACAGACAGTGCGGTCATATTATCAGCGCTCAGCCAACCTGTAAGTAGATCTAAAATTATTGCAGACTGTCATGCGGAACTGCAATACCTGTCAACCATGTGCAAAGTCAAACTATACTGGACTAGAAGCACACAACAGAAATGAAGGTAACGAACAAGCTGACTCTTTGGCTAAACTAGCATCCCATATGGAAATAACGACACAGGGCACTAATCTGTGTCGACCATCGGCAGAAGCAATCAGGGGTGAACTGCGAAAACACACTCTGAGTGTACACAACAAAACATGGGCCGAACGAAACGACTGCCGGCTGTCAAAACTAATGATAACGCAGTCGAATGGTAAGGTAACAAGATACTAATTAAAACTAAAACAGTTCGACCTACGTGACATGGTAGGTATCATAACTGGACACTGCAACCTAAACAAGCACCTTTTCACCACAGGTGGCACCGATAGCCCTCTATGCAGAAGGTGCCTTCTGGGTCAGGGGAACATGTGCTACTCCACTACTCTGCAACGGAAGATATGAGACGAAAAGCAGGGATTGCGACGAGCTCCAACTTCCCTTCACTGGACCAGTTTATGTGTCAGAACGCTGAAGCTGTTCGGCTCTAATTTAAGGAGCTGCCCTGGCTGGGCTGACTGACCGGGGGGAAGTGCACAATATTCACGATTACCGAGAATCAGTGCAGGACTCATCGCCCCCGCTACGAATTTTGAATTTTTGCTGATGATAAGAGTATACAAAGATTATCAAGTTTGCGTCACTTCATCATCGCTACATGGCGCCTTCAAGACGCAGAGCATCGGAGACCTACACTGATTAGCTACGGGATCTGTACGACGTGAAAGCGGGTCTTCTTCATCTTCGACTTTCTCTTTAGCCGCGAGCTATCGTCGCGTGTGGAGGCAAGGTTATGTTACTTATGTTAGGTATACCAAGAGTATGTATTGGTGCCAGTTGTCTAGTTAGAGTCCAGGATGATTTAGTTTTTTTTATTAACGTACATGAACCGCAGGCTTATGATATCAATTCGCTGAAGTATTTGCGACAAGTCCGACTGCACGCAAGAGTTGAGTTAATTCTTAAACTCGTAGACTTGTCTCAAACATTCGACCGTAACCGATTTTGCAGAAGTCATGGACAAAATGATAAACACCTCGCCTGCTTTTACCCTCCCACATCCTGGGCGACACTTTTCATCAGTCGCGGTAGTGGACAAGCGTAATTAAAATTTGCATAAAAGTGCTCGCGGGGATCCCGTTTCTCTCGATCCCATGGAAATTTACTGAAATCCTTTCTTAGCTGATGTCAACCCAAGAAATTTATCCACTACGATTTCCTTCACACTCTCCAAGTCTCAACTATATGTATACATTTACCTGATGACATGGTGTTGGTTGGCAGAGTGTCAGTGGGCAGTCTGTGGAGGATCACCCGCCACCACGTTACTTGTTCCTTCATCATCTCCAAGTCTACCGATGTGACTTCCCAATTGTTATTGTCAGCAATATTGTTAAGTTCAGTCTGAAATTAGAAAGTGTATTAAGTTTTACCCTTAGCAGAGGGTACTGCAAGTGTTCGTAATATAACCAATTTAAAAGGTATGTTTTGGTTTTATTTTAGGACTATAAAAAAGACCAACATCGCCCCTCTCCGTAATCGTCCCGATTTCTGTCTGGCGAGGCCTGTAAGGCCCCACTTTTGGTCTGGCGATGCCTTAAGGTTAAGCGTCAGTCGCTTAGTGCAAACTGCATAACCTAATTTTGTTTTTCTAGTTTAGAAGTTAAAAATTGAAAAACCTTTTGGTATGTGGCAATTGACGCCAATAGTTCAGTATTAGTGAGGTTTATAAAGCATGAGTTTGAAATTTAAGGCACAGTTAGTCATGATCTTGTCCAAACAATGTTAAAACAGCATTTTAAGTTGGTTTTGAAAAGATCGTGACTAATCGTGTATACGATTTAAAACTCTCGTTTTATAAACCCCACTAATACTTAATTATTAGCGTCAATTGCCACAAACCAAAATGCTTTTAATTTTTTTTCAATGCAAGTGCATTATTATTTTTTTATTTATTTACAATGGTTGGCTAACCTGCAGCCTTTCCTGTATACCATAAATGTTATACTTTTTTTTTCCACTGTTTAACGGCTCTGGATACAGTCCTTTTGAGACAATCAGAATTTAAAGATCACAAGATTATATTTGTTTTATTTCCTCACACTGTGCATTGAAAAACTTAGTATGATACACGGGCGTAAGAGCAATAAATTACTCGGTTACGTTTAAAACACTCGCTACGCTCGTGTTTTAAATCGTCCTCGTAATTTATTCCTTTTCGCCTTTGTAGCATAAACTACTATTATTTCTTAACAAGAAAAACAAAGTTAAGTTATGCACTTAAAGGCCCCGGTTTCGGTTCGGTGGAGCCTTTAATGCCATCATGGCGTTTTGTCGAAGCAGGGTGATAGTGTGTTTATGCGGGTGATTTACAATGGAAATGTACGAGAGACGCTACAGAAGAAACGTCACGCTTCATTGAGGTTGGTGGGGCGATTTTCTGTGGCGTTATTATAAAATACATTATGTCACCATCAGCATAGTTTTTTTATTAATTGAATTTTTATTCAATTATGATTATAATTTCAAAAATATAAAAGCATGTAACAAGATGATATGGTAAAATGGTATCTAAATCAAAGATTAAAAATTACTCAGGTGACAAGTTATCTCCTTGATAGAGATATCAAGCAGTTAAGCGATGGTTATGCTCATAAACATATCATATGGTTAGGCTTTCGCAACAATTCCAAACATGCAAAATAGAACCTTGCTTCTCTTCTTTCCATCTAAATTATCATTTCTTTCTTTCATTCTTTTTTTCCAACTTATTTTACTAAAATAATTATGATTCAGCTCTCTTCAGAACATAAAATTTCTAATTCTCGAGGTAATGTAGATACGATAATATTTAGAGATTAGGTAAAAGTAGATACAATAATATTTATAGATTAAGGTCACTGCTCCGCTTAACTCAACTCGTATTACTTACAGCGAGATAACAGCCAAAATCAGAAATAGCAGTGAAACTGAAAAACAAACCAAAAATCCGTTAACTGGTTCTCGAGTTATAAGGAAACAAATAGACAGACATACAGAGACGACTAACCTCGAATAGATCATTCTCCATCTTGACATTCAAAGTGTCTGTCACATTATCTATCTCAGGTTCTTCATATATTGGCAGTAGATCATTCTCCATCTTGACATTCAAAGTGTCTGTCACATTATCTATCTCAGGTTCTTCATATATTGGCAGTAGATCATTCTCCATCTTGACATTCAAAGTGTCTGTCACATTATCTATCTCAGGTTCTTCATATATTGGCGGTGTTTCTAAAGTGTTAGCTACGTCCTCTGTTTCAGTGTTTGCCATGTCTTCGGTTTCAGTGTCTGTCATGTCTTCTGTCTTAGTTTCTTCATGTATTAGCCCTGGTTCTATACTGTCTGCCATGTCTGCTGTTTCAGTTTCTTCATATTTTATACCTGTGTCTACTATTTCTATATGCGTTCTGTACAGCTTTGATGCTGTGGCTGGTAAGGTCTGGAGTATAATAAAATGACATTTTTAGCGTTCTATACTCAAGAATGAGAAAAATTTTGGCAAGTGCAAATCGGACTTAAAAGGTTTCGTAGCACCACAGTTTTTTTTCGCATGGGGATACCCATTGATTTAATTTTGTTTTATTATTTTTTAAGAAAGAGGCCACATTAAAACTTATTCTGTTAAAATTTCAACTCTCTACCTACAACGGCTGAAGCTGTAGACTCCTGTGACAGATGGAGAGATAGACAGCGGAGGCTTATTAAAGGGCCATTTGGCACCCTTTGGATACGGAACCCTAAAAATGAATCCTTATAGTATGGATGTTTTCTGACGCAGCCACTTAAAAGATTTTCTTTATAGCATAATTTTAAAAGTAATAGACCAAAGTATATGATCAGTAGAACATGTGTATGACATTTTATAATAATAAAAAGTATAGCAACGTCACCTGTGTAGAATCCTCCAAATAGTTGTTCAGTACTCGTACGCACTGTTGTGACGTAGATATAAACTGATGCATGTTCTTCAGTTTGGTGCTGCACTCCCAACATATTTGCAGAGCCTGCTTTCTTTGCAAACATTGCAGGTACTGAAAGCAGTAAGATTCGTCACTTTGGTAAAAGATTTACTTACATTACTTTGAGGTGAACTAATTTCAATACATAAGAGAAAAAATTGCTTTGGTTTCATATTGATTTAAGAAATTCGATATATCGATATTTTATAATTAATATTAACCTTAAAAAGAAAACATAAAGACTGATTAAAATAACACAACGATTTTTATTTATTTTTCCATTTTTATCTATAAAACAGATTTATTGTTATTTTGCAGACTCTCTTTTCATTTGTGTTTTTTCAATTAAATAATACTTATATAACCCAATTTTCCTACAAAATAGACTTGAAAATAAAAGGCGTTGTGCATATCATCGATCCATCAGCCTGTGTTCATCCACTGCTGGAATATTTCGCCACTCTTGGCGGTCTTGCGTCATCCTCATCCCGCAACATCTTCAGCTCGTCGGTGCAGCAGGCACGAGGTCGGCCTACTTTGCTGTCGCATTGCTTTCGGCCCCAAATTTGCTTTCGGCTTTGGAACATTATCGCCTCACATAAAAGTTTAAAACCTCAACTTTGGAACATTATCGCCTCACATAAAAGCAACCTGCAACATCAGCTGCAGTACTCATAGAACAACCTGGATTCTGGAGACCTTTTAGAAGCAAGCCGATGACAACAAATATTATTATTTATGAAACTTCATGCATCTAAAGGGCCTAATTAAGTTGGCAAACAGCACACAGCACACAGTCAAGGATGACAGGAAAAGATCAGGTAGACCACATTATTTTAGCAGTCATCAAAGCAATCAAGGCACATATTGCAAGAAATGCCGTCCGCAAACAGAAATCGATAGCCTTACAAATGGGCTTAAGTACAAAGACAGTAAAAAAGGTACTCAATGAAGACCTGGGTCTATGAGCTTACAGAAAAAAAAAGTGGACATCTCCTCAACACTCGCTTGAAAGGAATGAGAGTGATAAGGTCAAGAATTTTGCGAAGGCGTTATGCAAAAACAGACACTGTGACATCCTGTTTACCAATGAAAAATCTTTATATATAGAAGAGAAGTACAACAAACAAAGTGATAGGGTGTACACTACAAATTCTGTGGCAGCTGGTAATGCCATTCCCGAGTGCAACATGACCACTATCCGTCATCATTGATGATTTGGTTGAGTTTCGTATTTTGGCCCAAGTAAGTTCATTTTTGCAAAAAAAGTGATAAAACCAGTGCGAAAGCTTACCAAGACACTGTTTTGGATCCTATCGTAAAACATCTACCTCAGATGCTCTTTTGATGGCCATGGACGTTGCAACAGGACTCCGCACTAGCGTGCAAGGACAAAACTACACAGGCGTGGTTCAAGCGCAACAACATCGACTTGATCAAGCTCATACAAACACGTTAAGCATAAAAACCGTAAGGTCTCCTATGGTATTTATACCTAGGAACGAAAATCAAAGCACTTACAGTGCTCTTGTGTAACATTATCTTATAGGGTTTATGATAAAAACCTTAAAGAGAATGTTATAGATCTTACACGCTGATTCTGAATCAAGTGCTAGCTCATTTTAGTTGTCTTAGTCAGGAGGACAGAGCATCTCTGACAGATATGTGTGTGTCATGTAAGCTAAGAAAGAGCCAGAAACGCTACATCAAAGAAAACTGCAGTTTACCTCTAATTCATCGTCATCGGAAGTGATGCAGGAATCGACCACTTTCCAGTTCTTATCATTGATTAAGGTCAGGTTTCTGTCGTTAGACAAACAAAATGCACAAATTGTAGTCATCTTGGTATTAGTCCTGGATAAATAGGTAATGAATATATTAACCACAACACAAACTGAAATATAAATTTAATTTTAATGAATGTTTGTGAAATGCGCACTGGCTAAATACCACGGTGTTTTCCGCACTGGCTAAATAATGACTTTTTTTTTTTTTCAAAATTGCGGTCCGCTCACCTCATGTCAAAAACAGCTGGCTCAGGAAAAAAAGCGCGGGAACTCTTGAAAAGCTAGGAGGCAATTTTTAAATTGAAAATCGTTAAATTGTTTTAAACTAGTTTCTGGTGTCTTAATCGTTGCTTAGTAGGTGAAAATGGGGAGGCGAAAGCCTAAGAAGAGAAAAAAGGATGGTGAGGAGGATGAAATCTCTGATAGCGGTGACTCCGAGTCGAGCCCACGCCCAGGCGATGACCAGAAGGAGGATGGAGAAATGGACTTGGACAAGTATATTACGCCGTACAGGGTAACTGATTACACTCGCAGGTACCCCGAGGATTCTTCAAATGGTATGGAATATATTGTTTTTGTAGAAAGCTCTGTAGAAAAGCCGATAGGTAAGGTAAATGAACCAGCCATGGACAGTGCACCAGCGTTGGACATTTTTTTATTAAACCACCAAAAATAACGAAATGACAATATATTTTTTTTACTGGCAACATTCTTCATTTGTGTCAAACACTTCCGGGCTCCATGTTTTTCGTTTAATTGGTACACGGCCATTTTGTTCCTGCAGAACAGACCATAAAGTAGCTCGGTGCGACAAAGTGCAGAAAAATCCATAATTCTAATAAGAATCGCGATGCAAGTGAGTTTGCTAAATTAGTTTTTGAAAAAGAGTCACTTAATTGTAAATGAATATCTATTAATTTCGTATTTTGGTGTAAAATTATCAATTGTTTTATAACATAACCTAAGCAAATGAAATGTATTATTAGTGTACTTGAAGAAGTGTTTATGATTGGATGTGTAAATTACTCACTAACCCAATCATGGACATTTTGTCCATTATAGGATTTTTCGTAAATATCCCTCATTGTGTGTTTTATAGTCATAAAATGCAACAAATTCTATATAAATCTTAAATATTCCTAATAATTGTTACTCGACCCAGTAATGAACATCCTATGTCCATGACTGGTTGTCCATAACTGGGGAAATCATAATACCTACCTATGCAATTCCTTTTTTATTTTGAAATAAGTACCAGTTGTTAATTGTTAAAATATATTTTTGTCCCAGAAATGGCACCAAAAAGGAACTATACTAAAGAGCAAATGGCGAAAGCTATCGAGGAAGTGAGGCGAGGTGAAAAGATCTCAGTTGCTGCGACTAAATATAATGTTCCAAGAATTACTTTACACAATAAAATTACAGGAAAAAGTCCAATAGATTGTAATTTAGGTCCAGCTACTATTCTTACATCAGAAGAAGAAAATGTCCTCGTCAAATGGATTTTGTATATGGCGGATCATCATTATCCTGTAACTAAAGACCATCTGCTAGACAGTGTGCAAAAAATTATATTAGAGAAAAAGCCAGATTCTTGTCCATTCACTGATAACCGACCAGGAAAGAAATGGTACGCTTCTTTCTTAAAACGTCACCCAATCCTCGCAGAACGTACAGCTCAAAATTTGATGAAGGCAAGAGACGATGTGACAGAAGAGGACATAAGGAAATGGTTTGAAACTAACAGAGCGTATATAGAGAGCCAAGGATTATTGGATGCACTTAATGACCCTAACCGAATCTTTAATACGGATGAGAGTGCTTTTTTTTTTGCAACCAAAAGCTGGACGAGTTCTCGTCCGAAAGGGAGAAAAAAACGTTTACATGGGTTCTGGTGACGAAAAGGAAAACTTGACAGCTTTAATAACTGGCAACGCCGCTGGGGTTTTGGCTCCACCTATGGTAGTATATCCTTATGAACGTTTGCCATTGGTGATAACCAACAGTGTTCCGAAAGAATGGGGTATCGGTAGATCGGAGTCGGGATGGATGTGCGCAAAGACATTTTATGAATATGTAACAAATGTTTTTAACCCCTGGTTAGAAAAAAGTAATATACCGAAACCTGTGATTCTTTTCCTTGATGGTCATAGGTCACATATGACCTTGCACTTAGCAGAATTTTGCAAAGATAATGGTATTGAGATAATCGCTCTTCATCCTAATTCAACCCATTTGCTGCAACCCATGGACGTCGCGGTTTTTCGGCCTTTTAAAGTGTTCTGGAAAAAGCAGGTGAAAAATTGGAAGTTCAAGAATCCAGGAGAACGTTTTAAGAAAGAACATTTTGCTCCTAATCTTAAGGAAGCGTTACAAAATATTTCCTTAGATACGATAAAAAATGGATTCCGCAAAAGTGGTATTTACCCATACACTTCAGAAAACGTAGATATGAAGAAAATTAAGACTGGAAACCGCATGACAACTACAGAAAAGTTCCCAGATAAAACAAAATTTATGAAAACCTTAGAATTGGAGATAAAAAGTGTATACTCATCAGAAAAAATGGATTTGTTCAACAGATTATACTACAAGCATCGAACTGAAGTTGAGAATTTACTACCTAAAGAGGATATTTCGCTTTATACCATTTGGTCTAAAACTAAATCTTTCCTGGCAGGCACTGCGACTGTTTCAACAACGGACACAACAATTGAAATATCCACAACCAGAGAATTAACAAACAATACAATTACAACAACGAAAAATGCTAAAGATGATAATCAAAACCAGAATCAGCCGATACCTCGGGATTCAGTAACGCCTGATATAGAAATAGTTATGGCCCAACAGGCTCAGCTAAATATTACTCATCAATTAGATTCACCAGGAAAGTTACAAAAAGGACAAGAACTGCCAACTTTAAGCATAAATAATCACCAAGCGATAACGAGACAAGAGAATGAACAGCTGCTAGATTCACAGGAACAACAGCCGCTTAATACGCAACAATCTACTCGAGATCAGTTTGAAGAGCAAAACAACCATAAACAGTCGACATTACAAATCAATCCCCTAAAAGATATTTCTAACGCAACAGCCACGCCAGCTAAAACAAATTCGATAACCGCAAATATGGACATTCCTTCACCTTTCAAAAGAGCTTTATTTTGGCCAGAGCCTGACATAAAAAAAAAGCGAACCAAAGAGCGTGTGCCGTCTGCGATTACTGGTGAAATTTGGAGAGCCTATACGACGAAGAAAGAAAATGAAAAGAAACAAAAACAAGAAGAAAAAGAAAAGCGAATGAAAGAAAGAAAAGAAAAACAAATATTGCGTGAAAGGCTAAAAGAAAACCAGAAAACTAAAGAAAATAAAAATGATAAAACACAGGTAAAAAAACGCAAGAAAGTGCAAATGTTGAGTTCATCATCAGAGGAAAGTGACACAATAATAGAATATCAAGACAGTGAACATGACTTAGAAGAAGAATTCTATGATGATGAAACCAAAGCAAAACCTTCTGGATCAGTTAAACATAGATATGTTATAATAAAGTATGAGGGAGAGTACTTCCCTGGTTTGGTTGAAAATACTGATGGTGGATATTTTGAAGTAAGCACAATGACATTATCGAAAGGTAATACTTTTCGATGGCCTGAAACACCGGACAAAATTTGGTATGGTGATATAGTAGAAGAAATTGAAGAACCTGTACCGATAAATAAAAGAGGATTTTTCAGAGTCAAAGAGATGGAAAAATATTTGCCATTCCTATCTATATAATCTTTTTGATCTGTATATTGAAGTTATAACGATTTTTTTTTATTTTTGTTAGATTATTTTCTTATTACGGGACAAATTCATACCATTTATTTATAAATGTGGGTACGTTCATGACTGAGTGTTGATGACTGAGGATGTGCATAACTGGGTGTCCAAAACCGGATTTGCACTGTCCATTAAGGGTACCTAACAAGGGTCCTGTATTTTCATAAATATCTTGCAAATTTAATATTGTTACCTAAGTTTCAGTTAATAAATTGATTAAACGGAAGTTATTTTATTACTAAAACTTGTTTTCACAGTTATTAATATGATAATTTGCAAATGAAGCAAAAAATATCAAAAAAAATGGTCTTAAACTGTCCATTATTGGTTCCCTTACCTTAGCAGGGACATGATCTCGCTCAATAACTGTCTCACAAGATTTATCAAAGGGATATCTGAAGAAAATTACGAAATTCAAGATGGGAGTTGTCTTTGAGAAACCGAATTTAGCAAACACTTTTATGGATAATACCACCTTTCTAAAGGACTATTGTTTGAAGGCTTCAATACCGGCGGCGTCAACTGAGGTCACCGGGGTTGTCCGAATTCCGACAGATATGACAAACAAAAAAATTTTCGAGGCCCTCTCGTGCTCCAAGAAGATTATATGCGTAAGAAGACTTTTAAGGAAGACACACACAGACGGTAAATCCAAATTAGAACCCACACCCACAGTAGCAATAACTTTTGCCTTATCATCCTCGCTGCCGGACTACGTCTACTTAAAGAAATGGCGTCTACAGGTCGACACTTACATTCCTCCAATAAAGCAGTGCTTTAGATGTCTGCGATTTGGTCATCTCGCCAAATTCTGCAAAAATTCTGAAAGATGCTCAATTTGCTCTGAAGCTCATAACTTCAAAAACTGTACACAAGATAAAGACAAAGCAAAATGTGTGCACTGCGAAGGGAATCATATTTTCATCTCAAGCTCTTGTCCCATTAAACAAAAAAAATTCAGGAAATTAAAAATAAAGCCAGCCCCTCTCAATTTGCCAGTCTTTTTGACGACAAAAACTTCCCAGCCCTTGGAAAAAAAGACAATCCCAAAAAAGATTTTGTGAACCATTTATTAGGTGATCAAAATTTTTTGAACTTATTGACTGAAAGCATAATCAAGGTAATTACACTTAATAAAACTAATAATACAAGTATTTCCTCGAAAACAGTCAGTGATGTTTTACACGAAACATTCCAGAAAAAATCTGTAACTCCCTCATCTTCACAGAACAATTAAAAATAGTACAATGGAATGCTCAAAGTCTTTTGAGCAACAAACATATTTTAACTCAGTTTTTATATGATAATGAAATTCATGTAGCTCTTTTATCAGAAACTTGGTTAAAACCGCATAATCAATTAAAAATAAGACATTATTCTGTCTTAAGAAATGATTGCGGTAATACTCATAATGGAGTAGCTATTTTAATACATAAAAGTTTAAGTTTTAAACTATTTGACACTTATTTCGATAATTCTTTACAAAATATTGCTTTAGAACTAAATTTTAATAACAAGGTGATACACTTAGTAAGTATGTACATTCCTGGGAATTGTTCTCCTAGGTTTAACAAAAATAGGTTCGATAATTTATTAAAAAGTATACCTAAACCTTTCATAATAGCTGGTGACTTTAATACACATAACACAACTTGGGGTAGCAGTCCAACTGATCCCAGAGGTAGAAGTATTTTAAGTATTACAGAGGATAATGATCTGGTTATTTTAAACGATGGGTCAACCACTACGGTGGGATCACATATATGGAAACCCAATGTTCTGGATTTAACTTTTGCTACTTCTTCTCTTGCATTATCTTGTGACTGGTGGGTCCATGATGATCCACTGGGAAGTTATCACTTGCCAACTGTAACAAAAGTAATTATTAACAGTACTGCAAATTGTGATGTAGAAACATCTAATATACCCTCCCACCCTAATTTGCGTATGGTAAACTGGAAATTGTATAAAGAAAAAGTTAATTCTTATTTACATAATTTTCAAATCGATATAACCAATCCATTGGAGTCTTACAATAAGTTTTGTACTCTGGTCTCTAAATCTGTAGATGAGTCTTTAAGAAAACATGTTATTAATAATTCAAATAAGCCTTTTAAAGGATCAGTAATAAAAAAAACAGTAATACCGTGGTGGAATGAAAAATGCTCTCGGGTAGTAGATGAGTGTAAATCTACTTTCTTAATATTTAAGGCAAACCCAACCTTACATAATTACATTACTTTCAAGAAACTCCAAGCACAAAAAAAGTTAACATTAAAACAAGAAAGGTTGAGCAGCTGGACTGAATTATGCCAATCTATTAACAGATTAACACCTATCAGTAAAGTTTGGAACACTATCAGAAAATTAAACAAAACTGGTTCAAGTGATAACAGTCATAATACAAATGGTGAATGGGTAAAGGAATTCCTACAAAAATACACACCCGACACTGTGGAGAATATTGTACCAAGCACTACAGATTCAGATTTCTCTTCTGAAAACTCATATTTAACTGAAAATTTTACTTTGTCTGAGATTAGCGCAGCTTTGAAGTCTAGGAGAGACACTGCTACAGGTTTGGATTGGTTATCATATAAAATGTTCAAATTGTTAAATTCTGATCACTTAAAATTGTTTTTAGACATACTAAACTTACTCTGGTCTGCCTTACATATACCAAAGGAATGGAAAACTGATTGCTTAGTACCAATTTTGAAGATGGGTAAAGATAAAAACTTACCTGATTCATATCGTCCAGTAACTTTGACCTCTTGTGTAGGCAAAATTTTTGTTTTATTCGTAAAGTCATTACGAATAATACATTTTGAATAGTGGGTTTTTATTATAATCGATTCAAATAATAAGCCACCGAGAATGACTATTCTAGAGTGCGGTTCAGAAAATAGGTAATACGCCGTTATATTGGCATTAACGACGTCTTTACGACATGATTGGATAAAATATAATTTCATGTCTTTAGATTGGATGATATAAATGCAACCAATATATTGACGTGTTACCTATTTTCTGAACCGCACTCTACGGTTGATAGTAGATACCTAAACTGCTGCCGTTAATTCGAGAGAATGATGACAGATGGAATGTGGCGATATCTCGAAAAAATACTACAAGTCAACATGAGCTTCTTCACGACAAAAATAAGTAAAGGCACGTTAAAAAAATATCAACGGTACAACAAA
This sequence comes from Ypsolopha sequella, assembly GCA_934047225.1. Classification (NCBI taxonomy): domain Eukaryota; kingdom Metazoa; phylum Arthropoda; class Insecta; order Lepidoptera; family Ypsolophidae; genus Ypsolopha; species Ypsolopha sequella. The sequence goes on from OW204009.1 coordinate 9,912,669, forward strand.
TGGGACGAAATAAATCCAAATTATGATCATTTAAACTTTTTTTATAAATAAAATCCCTGGAATAGAATATATATACGATCTTATTATTTGGTAAGGTATATCAGTTTTATAAAACGACAACACTGCCTTACACCGCAGATATTATAAACCTTTTTCTGAAATGTCGATTCAATAAAATAAACTTTTAACAAAAAAATAGCAACCGACTTCAATAGTAACAGCAGTCATTCACTAAAAAGTTAATAATAATTCTATAAAGACCGATGGTACCGAAGCAACACTTTTGCCGACTTCTTTCTTCCTGAAACGTTATGTTATCTAGAAGTCGGCGTTCTTATATTGGTTTTTATGTTGCTATATCGTAGGAAATACGCCGACTTCTAGATAACATAATGTTTCAGGAAGAAAGAAGTCGGCAAAAGTGTTGCTTCGGTACCATCGGTCTTTATAGAATTATTATTAACTTTTTAGTGAATGACTGCTGTTACTATTGAAGTCGGTTGCTATTTTTTTGTTAAAAGTTTATTTTATTTCACATTTTTTAGTGTTGCTGGGTTAAATTGTGAAATATGGGTAGTTCTTGCAATCGTGGTGTTAATATGAAACGAAGTTCAAGTGAGTATAAGTAGCTATGTTTGAGTAGCTTCCTGCTATCAATCTCGAGTTATGTGCTGTCATTCGTTAAAGAGTTCTACGGTGATGAAGCCAAGATCGAAGGTCAGGTGGGTACACTGGCAATTTTCAAGCAATGCCCTGCAATGAGCACCATAACACAAACTGATTGCCGCAATCCAAAGTTATGTGCTGTCATCCGTTGAGGAGTTCTATGGTGATGAAGCCAGGATCGAAGGTCAGGTGGGTATTCTGGTAATCTCCAAGTAATAACCTTGAATTAGCACCTTAACGCAGTGATTGCCGCAATCTCGAGTTATGTGCTCTGATCCGTTGAGGAGTTTTATGGTGAATATGGTGATGAAGCCAGGATCGAAGGTCAGGTGGAAGAATGTCGATTTTCAAGTAATACCTTGTAATCAGCACCCAGGTACAAAGCGATTACCTCAATTTCGAGAGGTATGCTGTCATTTTCTGAGGAGTTCCACTGCCTATCTCTGAAGACCTTCATCAGATCATGACCAAACCTAAAATGGGACCTACCTGGAAGGACACTCTTTCAAACAAAAAAAGAATTGTTCAAATCGGTTCAGAAATGACGGAGTTATGGAGTAACAACGCCAAAAAAAAAAAAAAAAAATAAAAAAAAAAAAAAACATACAGTCGAATTGAGAACCGCCTCCTTTTTGAAGTCGGTTAAAAAGTCGAGGATTCATACAACAGGCATTATGATTGCTGATTTGACAGAAATAACTTGACACATTTTATTGATTAAAAAAATAACTTCATTCGGCTTCTATCTTTGTCCTCGAATGTTATAAATATGCGATCCGTGTTTGTGTATTAAATATATAAGGTATAATAATATTATATAAGGTTATATAAGGTTCTTATATAAGGTTCTTAAATTCAAGTGAACACAGTATCGCTAATAGACAACTTTTCGCCAAAAATAATATTTTTTGCGTTTTTTTTTTAACTTTTACGTAGAAATTGAGTCAGCTGATTCATTAAGTTTTGTACTAGGAAGTGGAAAATATATACGACAAAAATACTTTTTATTAACAAATGGGACCTTTTAAAGATATACAATCTACCCTAAAATCATCATGATAAATATAAAATATTGAAATGCAAAACAGTAAAAAAAAAGGTTTTATCCCCTGACATTTGCAAACGTCACCATTCTCTCGAATGAACGGCCGGAGTTTACACGACACGAGTTTTTCATTTCATTTAATTTACAATGCAATGCACGATATGTAAATGGTAATCGATTTAAATCAAGGGAGCTGACCAAAATAACAACGATAAACCATTTATTTGCTGGGCTAAAGTCATCAAATTTGCTGTAAATATCGCTTGTAGCACCTTCTGTTTTTTAACCGACTTCAAAAAGGAGGCGGTTCTCAATTCGACTGTATGTTTTTTTTTTTCTTTTTTTTTTTGGGGTTGTTACTCCATAACTCCGTCATTTACCAACCGATTTAAAAAATTTTTTTTTTGATTGAAAGAGTATACTTCCAGGTTGGTCCCATTTTGGGTTTGGTCATGATCTGATGAAGGTCTTCAGAGATAGGCAGTGGAACTCCTCAGAAAATGACAGCATACCTCTCAAAATTGAGGCAATCGCTATGTACTTGGGTGCTGATTACAAGGTATTGCTTGAAAATCGACATTCTTCCACCTGACCTTCGATCCTGGCTTCATCAACATATTCACCATAGAACTCTTCAACGGATCAGAGCACATAACTCGAGATTGCGGCAATCACTGCGTTAGGGTGCTGATTCAAGGGTATTACTTGGAGATTATCAGAATACCCACCTGACCTTCGATCCTGGCTTCATCACCATAGAACTCCTCAACGGATGACAGCACATAACTTTAGATTGCGGCAACCAGTTTGTGTTATGGTGCTCATTGCAGGGCATTGCTGAAAATTGCCAGTGTACCCACCTGAATTTCGATCTTGGCTTCATCACCGTAGAACTCTTCAACGGATGACAGCATAACTCGAGATGGCGGTAATCATGTTGTGTTAGGGTGCTGATAGCAGAAAGCTACTCAAACATGGCTACTTATACTCACTTGAACTTCGTTTCATATTAACACCACGTTTGCAAGAACTACCTATACCTCACAATTTAACCCAGCAACACTAAAAAATGTGAAATAAAATAAACTTTTAACAAAAAAATAGCAACCGACTTCAATAGTAACAGCAGTCATTCACTAAAAAGTTAATAATAATTCTATAAAGACCGATGGTACCGAAGCAACACTTTTGCCGACTTATTTCTTCCTGAAACATTATGTTATCTAGAAGTCGGCGTATTTCCTACGATATAGCAACATAAAACCCAATATAAGAACGCCGACTTCTAGATAACATAACGTTTCAGGAAGAAAGAAGTCGGCAAAAGTGTTGCTTCGGTACCATCGGTCTTTATAGAATTATTATTAACTTTTTAGTGAATGACTGCTGTTACTATTGAAGTCGGTTGCTATTTTTTTGTTAAAAGTTTATTTTTTAGTTCTCTGAATATTCGTATCATGAAAGGTATGGATCAAAATAAAATACCCATATATTTTTTAATAAATATATATATAAATATTTAATAAATACTTATATATTAATATATTTTTTAACAAACCTGACAAAACCAGTATTTTATGTTGACAATTACTGAGATTTCGTTACGGTTTTAAAAGATTCGTTATCGATTATTATGAAATTGCAAGTTTTTATTTTCAATAATAACTATGAAGCAAACTTAAAAAGACCATGTGGAATTTTTTTTCGAAAAGTTTGTGTTAAAGTGTAAAGTTATATTTTTGTTAAATTTTGCGTCACTTGACCGTATGAGTTTTCGAGTATAAGAAACGCCGTCAATTTTATGATATCGATAAGAGCAGCACTGGCTGAAAAGTGGCAACATTTTGCTTTTCGAGTTGTCAAACGAGTGTCTCGAATTAAAAATCCTACTTTACATACCTATTTATGATAACCTTATTATTTTATAAAAATAGGTAATTCGGTAAAACGGTTATTCTACTCATTAATATGAACATAGTAAGGAACAAGAAAAATAATTTGGCCAAGAACGAGTCGGACTCGCGCAAAGAGTTCTGTACCGCCAGACAATATGAGTACGGATAATAAGTTTTTGTTGAATAACTACCTATTGAGTGAATTTTGAATTTAAGTGTTTTGTTTCGATTAATTAGAAAAAGGCGGGTTCTTCACAATCCGGTTGCAAAACCGCTCATAACATAAAGAAATAAAAAATTTTCAATAAAGATTTCAATTTAATATACAATAAACGGTACTTGTTTGATATTGATTGTGATATTTGTTCATATTTTTTCATTTTTCTTAAATATTTTTTTTAGCTGAAAAAATATAAATTTATGATAAAGTAACAAAATATGTTTATGTTTTGTAACTTTAACATAAATTTATAATTTTTTTGCCAAACATAAATAAATTTATAATTCATCAAATGAATAAAGCGAAGGTAGTAGAAACGGTAGCCTCAAAACTAAATCTGGCGGATAAGGATATCCAATCATCGCGGTGCTTCCCCGGGGCTAAGGAGAAACCTGGATTGATCCTCGTGGAGCTGAAGACAAAAGCACTCTGGCAACAGTGGAGAGACGCTGGCAAGGAGCAGTGTCTCACCGTGAGTATGCTGGTACCTGACGTCCCGAAGGAAAAAGCTGAAAATCACGTCTTCATGCGGGAGACCCCAACTAAGTACCAAAAGACCTTATTATATAATTCTTAATGCAGGTTATTAAACAAAGCTTGCCAATATGTGTGGTGTAGGTATGGTAAAGTGTAAATCAGGTGGAAAAGTTATGTTTGGTTCAAGTTGAAAAACAACCACAAAGGTCTACTCCATTTCAAAGTCAGTAAGTATTAAGTTTTTGGTTTGTGTAGTCTAAGTGTGTAGTTTGCTGGTTTATAAATATGGGTGTAAAAATTCAAGAAATCTATTTCTGTAGCTCTACTATAGTACATTGTTCACCGAGGGAAGAAAGGGGAAGATTACCAACGAGGATGTAGTTTGAGGCCCGAGGCGAAGCCAAGGGCCTCAATACACACGGGTTGGGAATCGCACTTTCGCCCGAGTGATACATAGTGCTTTATACTACACTTGCGAGGAAATAGTATAATTTTACTTTTAATCAAGATACAATAAAAGAAACCGACTGACTCGCGTGCGATTGTCACTTTTTATTTCCGATTGTCACTTCTTATTTTTTATTATGTACAGGAAAAGCAAGTGGCCAGTATCATTTTTCGAGTTTTATGTACGAGTTCGCAAAATAATACTGGCCACTTGCTCATTCTTTAAGTTATTTAAAAAAAAACAGCACGTTAACAATGGATTTGCATATACTTTTTCTGCCCGCTCAAACACGTTTACAATGAATTTTCATACACTTTTTCCGCCCGCATATTTGTATGACAGTAATGACGTATTTTCTGCATCGTTTTCAAAAAAGTAAGAAGGTACTTTCCAGGCAGGTGTAGTATAAATAAGTTTTTCAAACACCTACCACCTAAAACTTGTGGTATAAGTCTATCATGTCTATATTTTAATATCAGATCGCTTATAAAAAAGCTTTTCTATGTTGCAGGAAACTATTAAAGATTGTACCTTTCCGTTAGACATTATCATTTTAACGCAAGTAGGTATCTTCGATAATGTCGTTAATTTATTGTATAATTTGTACCTACAACTACGAACAAACCAAAAAGGCGGTGGAATAATTATTTTACGTACGAAATCATATTAAATTCATAATTTTTGTACACAAAACTAAAACATTTGAAAGTATGACAGGCAGGCACCTTAAACCCTGATTTTGTAATGTGCATTTTATCGACCACCATCCATAGATAAAAACCTATTTGTCAAGGAGCTGGTAATCATATAACTAAGTTTAACTCGAAAAAAAAAAACTTCCTCCTTATCGCTGTCATGAATATCGACCTGAAAGTTAACTCGTCATACAAAGACTTATACCTAAATGCACTTAGCGAACATGGATTAATGTGTGGAATAACATACTATACCAGAATCGAAACAAAATATGGTATCGTCACGAAATCTTGTATTGACCACATATTTGCACGGTTCCCCACATTACATCCTTTCGCAGCAGTGATCGATGTCGTAATTTGCTCAGTGGATGTCGTACTTTATCGAGGCCAGTCCGTCTTTTTATACATGACGTAAGTAGTAAACAATGCTCACTCCATTCGCACTGGCTAAAATAAACAACCAACCAAGTCGCATAGGGAAGGGATGATAGTTTCTAACTCCGAAATTATGGTATGTATCGGCCTGTCAAAATTATGGTAAGTACTTTAGAAAAAGAAGTGGTACGGGTTCTCAGAATGTTTTTCAGGTTAATATTTCTTTTATACCTCCAATGCGTATACAAGGTAATTATTGATTTTTAATTGTTAATTACCAATGTGTATAATTAATACTGATTAAAAAACAAAATATGTATCATGCAACATTGTTTAAAGAGGAGAGGCTATTTCGGATAAGGCAAAAATACACAGATTAACTTCATTTTTTTTCTTAAATTTGCTAGGTGTGTTAAATCAAAAACCATTTCGAGATTTTGGTTTAGCAAGCGGTATTTTAGAACTTGTTGTCTAAAAAACCTCGTGATGATGAATATTTTTACGAAATAGTTGCAACTTCCAACAAGCAACTTCGTGTGACGTCACTTGAGAAAGGCTGTTTAGAAATGTGTTCTTTGTTATCAAGATAAATTTATAATAATTTGCTTCCGACTGATTTAGATGAGAAGACAGAGGCAGTCCATTTTTTTTTATAAGCAAGGCAAAGATCCACAATCAGATCAGGGTAGGTATGTCATATCTGAAAATTCTTTAAAAAATCATAAAAAAATAATGATCAAATCATATGCCATAATATTGAAAATTATGATCCAAAATGGCGTATACTATCTGAAAAAAATATTAAATGAAACTTTTAGAAATTAAGCTATGGGAATTATTCATGAAAGAATCAGATACGGTTAATAATAACTAGTCCTGGTTGCCCACAGTGGCGGTAGCTCAGAGGTAGAACGCTGGCTTCTCAATCTTGAAATCCAGGTTCGATTCCCGGTCGGCACCAATGAGTCTTTCGGAATTGATGTGCATAGTATTTGTTCTTGCTTAACACTGCTGTACGATGAATGAAAACATTGTAAGGAAACCTGCACGCCCTAAAATGCGTATATTTGTGCCCTAAGTACGGCGATAGGGCTCACCACTCATCACGTTGGGACGTAATAAATAATCGTCGGTAAAACGCGGATATACATACCAAGTATGGCCTGTGACTTGTATTTCACAGTTTCACAACTCTGACACCCCTTGGAGGTTCATTTCGTGACTATATATTTATTTTTAAATTTATAGTTGTCCACAACACCTTTATTAAAATACGAGTTATAGATCTGGGTACATTATCAATACCTCCAAACGAATAATAATATTATTATTTAATGTTTTTTTTAAGTGAAAAACCCGCCTTTTTCTAATTAATCGAAACAGAACGCTTAAATTCAAAATTCACTCAATAGTCATTCAACAAAACCTTATTACCTATGTATTGTGTAAGCTGCCATCGTAAAATTTGCAGTGGTTTCTGTAAGTGAGAATTTCAAATATTTTGAATTTAGAAAAGCATTTGAATTCTGGTACATATACCATAAATTATATCGCACTATTATCGCACTATACACACGAAAAAGAAAAGATAATGACGAAGAAATATTGCATTGTGCCCATGTGTACATCAAGTTTCTGAAACCAGCTCATCATCTTTAACAAATAAAGTCCAGACACGGTTTCCTTACTATTCCTGGTTCCTGAGTTCCAGTACTGTCTCCAAGTCCTCATTTCATCACCAGCCCATGACACGAAGTAAGCAAAACTAGCTCATCGTCCTTAAAAAATAGAGTCCAAGGTAAAAATGTACATTACGGGACGGATTGTAAGGGGGAGGGGAAGGGCTACACCCTGGTACCCCTCCCCTTTGTAGCAAACCCATGGTTTTTGAGATATTCATGGTTGAAGTTTGAGGTTATGTATGTGATAATACCTCGATAGAGGGGTGAGTGGGGGGATATTAATGAGGAGAGCAAGCGGATAATACTTTGCGGGTTCGTCCATCAATTTGATTCCTCCCCCCCCCTTCTATCGAGATATTTTGGACTGTTTGAACCTATCAGTACAGAAGTCACCTATTTTGACACAAATTCCTTTCTGCATCGGCTCCGGCGCTGCGGGAAGTGCAGCCCCTTCGCCCTTGCGTAACAAAGCATAGGCACCCATGCTCACCTCCGCAGCTTCGGCTTGCTGGTCACCTTCGGCGACCAGCCTGAGCCACTTCGGCTCGCACGGTTGCCTATGCTTTATTACTACGGGCGGGGGCTGCCCTCCCTCCGCGCCTTCGGCTTTTCATATACACTCTAGGGGTAGTAGCCACAAGACTATATAGAGTCGGGGTGCACTAAGTCGGTTTTTGAACAGTTTAACCTACCAGTACAGAAGCCGATTTTTAGCCATGGTAGTCACACGTGTTAGTTAGACAGGAGTACGTAAAACGATCTCGACCGCAAAAGCAACAAACGATAACTAATCAACGCGAAACGTCACTAAAACAAAATGGCGTCGTTTTGCGTTTCGTTTTAGCACAGCAGAAACACAATTTTTCTTTTTAAATGTCGTTAAATTAATAATCTTTATAATGATTTTCACGTTAATATACAAAATTTTAAGTTTGCAATACAAACCAAAACCTATTGAATATGAATTACAACATAATTACGGTAAAACTCGTCACATGTGGTTGTATGGACTTAACCTTTGCATAACGAAACGCAATTGACATGTCAAAAGTGATGGTTGTAAGTCAAAACGAAAATTTTATTGTCAACTTTTAATAATTTATTTCTCGAAATCTACGCATTTGCTACAAAAAAGAATTCGGTGAAAGACTTCTTATATCATCTACTTTCTGTAAAAAAATTACGAAAGCCTAGACTAGCGTCCCGTAGTGTACATTTTATCCCCAGCTCATGACACCAAGTTTGCAAACTAGCTTATCAATTTTTTCAGTATTAGTTCAAACACGACCGCTGTACGATCATTCTTCATACACTGAGGTACCAAGCTATTTTCGACGAGATAAACCGAATAAATAGAAGTGGGTAAAAACAACATAACAATGTTTCACTTGGACGGAAAATGGATAGACGGACATACAAGTGGGTGAAGTTCAATACTTACCTTTGTAATTTTATCCCACGCAATTCAGCACCCACGTAACACTATTTTTCGAAAATTACTGTGCAACCATAAAAATGTCCACTTTCGGTAAGTTGTCAGATTGGCCTTTGACAAATCCCTCATCCATTTTAAAACTATATGATTATAATACTAAATTATACACTAAACACACGTAATTTTATATTTTATAAAACTTCAATAGCCAAAATCGGTGTAGGAAGACATTAAGATTAAGAAATTATAACTAATAACAAATCAATTTTGCGTCTGCGAGCAGCAAGGTCGAACGCTCGACTGACTGCGAGACTAGATATGACGTCATCATAGGCCTAGATGCCTTATGACAAATTTACAAATTGTTTCGGAAATGGCCGATATATTTTTGGTCATAACTTCGGTAATACTGTGACTATTACAACGAAACGAAAACTGGTGTAATGTCCAAAAATGTGGCTTTAATACCAAGTGCTTCTTTTTGCAAAATTCCGACCCTTTAGCCTTATTCATTGGTGAGGAAAAATCAATCAAAGCCATCGATCCATCGATCGGTCGGCGCTTACACACAAAATATTTTGTAGGTTATCCAAAAATGCATAGACAATAGACAAACGTCATGAGGTGTACAGGCCCACAAAGTTATCTGACCCGGTGACGGCGTCGCTAGAGTCGAACCCAGTGTTGCCGTCAATTGAAAGTTGGCGATTTTTAGGGTACAATTAGTTCGGTCCGGTTCGGTTCCTTAAAAAACTAGATTAACGTTGATAAAAATATTATGTAGTGGAGACTTTTCAAGAAAAATATGTAAATACATATTAAATAAACCACCTGTAAGGAAATCTTAAAAGGAAGTGTTTTAAGGAAATCTTTATAAGAAGTTTGAAGTTTTTAAGCATGAATAAAAAATTTAACACGAAAAAATTACCAATTATATTTTAATATTATAATTGTGATCAAGTAAACAATTTAATGGTTTAATTCCACATATTCCCGAACCCGAATCACCTGTTTCATCATCCTCAGAATCGCTACTTTCACTTTCACTGTCATTGTTCAAAGTAATGATGAACGGTTCATCTAAATAACCATCTTTATCTATATATTCGTTTTCAATTTTTTTCACATGTCCACAATACTTTTGCCATTCTTCTACCGATATTGCATTAAATCCATTTGAGATTAATTGCGGCATTTCTAAATCGCTTTTTCCAACATTGCGGTCGGCAACATTCACAGAGTGACATATTCAAGATGGCGACTTTGGTTCCTGTTTTCGCCACCGGTTCAGATAAGTTTGTAGCGCTGTATATAGCAATAACAAACGCTCCAGCTGTTTTTGACGTGAGGTGGGTGGTCCGCCATTTTGAAAAAAAAAAGTCATTAAGGCTACGTTTCAAAACGTACGATCTTCGTGTGAAATTTTACTCGTTTTTAAGAAAGAGACAGAGCTATATACTAGAAAGAGAAAGAAAGATCTGGTTTTGAAACGCTTGCGAGTGATTCCCGTGAGAAAAGCGTTTTGGAACGGTCTGGAGTAACACACGTCAAGTAAATACATAACCTCAAATCCAAATAAATAAATAAATAAAGTAAAGTACCTAATAAAGAATGAATTTAACCGGTACCTATTGCTCTTAATCTGGATGGCATTGCAACCTTTGCATTTGCAAGCCATAATCCTGTCGAAGCAGTTTCGAAAAATTTTCACCGTATTCGTACGGAAATGTTGAAATCTATTTTCAAAATTCGTCCTAATCCCGAGAAAACTCCGAAATGACAACTTTCAGGGGAATTTTATCGGTGCCCAGATAGATTTAGAAATCGCACTTGTCAGTGCGATATTTACATTTCTCGAAAGCGTTTCAAAACACTTAGCGCAACTGTCAGGTAACAGTTCGTTTACCCTCGGTTTCACTCGGGTCGTTTTTTGAACGATGCAGGGTAAAATTCGCATCGCTCCGAGTGATAATCACACGTTTCGAAACATACCCTAGGTGTATTTAGTAAAGTCATGGCCGAATAAAACATGGTCTGCCATAAAAAAAAAAAAAAAAAAAAAAACATGGTCTGTTCCTCAGTCTGTTCCTTTGGTTTCCATTCCAAAACATAAGCTTGCTACAATTCGAACCCTGACAACAGGATAGCATATAAAATTTTGTGTGAGTGCGAATGAATTGTCATTCATTCAACGAGAGCTCGTACGGCGACACTGATATTTTTAAATATTTGGAACGCACCAGCCCCTGGTGACGTCCTTAGACAAGATAACACTGGACCAGTTTTAGGCGTATTTCCACATACAGTCGGTTCTGCCACGTTTGGTGGGGGACGAGGTAACCACCCTTACATAACCGAATCATGTTCCTACAAACGCACCCACATGCAATTCGCACACCTGTAACACAAATTTACGTAAATACGTACGGTCTTTGAATGTGTGCGTTAAATTTAATAGAGTTGGGAACACGTTTATCGATAAATACATTACTGACACTATTCCATCAGAATCTGTTCAGGTTGACAAAATCTTCTCTATATCTACATATAAAATGCAACATCTGTCTGTGTGTCTGTATGGACGCTTGCTTATAACTTGGGAACATCTCATTGGATTTTGATGCAATTTTCATTGTAACGTAGTTTCTTGAGGAAGGTATTAGGCTATGTATCATCACGGTATGATATTGTTAGATACAGGCGGCTGATGGTCTGCAGGTCTTTGGTCAGGAGTCACGAAAGAAATGTAAACCATGATTTAATCACTTCAGCACAAAGTTGCAAAACACAATGGCGCGCGCCGCTCAGTTACAGCCTTTTATATCCACCGTGCGCGCGCAGCCGTCGATGACTCAAACTGTTGCCACGCTCGTCCGGCAGGGGCGCTCCGTCATCTTGTGTTGCTAACAATATATAAGGTCTTTCACTTTAAATTGAAAGTAATTTAGGAGGTGATTCAGTATCGTTAATACATCACATTCCACTGCAAAGCACTTTTTTTTGCGCGAACTTTTTTTTCACTTCTCAGTACAAAGTAGTCCGATCAGCTGACTCAGTTTGTATGGACAAGTGAAGAAAAAGTTCGCGCAAAAAAAAGTACTTTGCAGTGGAATGTGACGTATTAACGATACTGAATCAACTCCTAAACTACTTTCAATTTCAATGAGGAATTTTCTTTTTTCTTTTTTTTAACTCTTTCCTAGTCGCTGGATAGATGGCGCTGAACTTGGTAAGTTACTGCAAGGAAATAATTTTTGGATTATTTCACTTTGATGTAATTTTGAGATCGTAAAACGGAACGTAGATAAAAAAGTAATTAATGTCATTGTCACATCACATCACAATATTCAATAAAATATTTTTTTTATTTTGGCAAATGCAGCCGATGTCGACTATTCTGCCAGTGTCACGTGATAGATTGTAAACGTGTTATGTATTCCATGAGAAAATAGGTCTAAAAGGTTGATGCTTTAGAACCATTTTTTATCAGAACAGAAGCCATAAACAAGAAAATAATATATTTTTTTATAAATTATGAGTCCCCATGTTATGGTGGATCGGCCACTGACGGGCAAACTATAGAAAGAAGTTCTATACTAGGCAAATTTGATTACAACTTTGAAGTAATGGTAGATAAAAGCCTAAATATTCAAGATATTTTCATGCTATGTGGAGTTAAGGTTAATATGCCGTCGTTTTTAAGAAAGGGAATCAAATTGGTCCACAAACACTTTATCAAACTGGAAAGTAGCCAGCAAAAGAGTTCATGTGGAAAGGATAATTGGCTTATTGCTGAAAACATATAAAATACCATCTCAACCCTTAAATCAGACTGAAACAATGTTGTCCAGTGACTAGGTTATATTCGGAAGCCTAAGCAAACGAATGTGTCAGTAACCAACGAGCGTATGTGACGTGACGCAATGTTTTTTTTTCCAACCGTTTTGGCTTTGGCAACTAGTAACGTAGTCAGTTCAACGCCATCTACAGAGTTCTTGGAAACTATGTTTTTTTTTAATACTCAAAAAAGAAAACCTCTCATTGAAAGACCTTATATAATATATAATATTATAAGATACAATTAACATTTAATTTCTTCAGATAACTTAAATTTATCTGAGATTGAAAACATTTATGGGGATAAATCTATTTATTAGCATTAACAAACAAGAAATTATTAAAATTTTAAAACTGATTGTCTTTTATCGATAACTACCATCGATAATAACTGATACATGCCTAGCTATTCCCGACGAGGCTACATGGCAGCCTAAATTGGAGCAGCGAGACTATTTAGCGAGACTATTTTGTTGCCATAGTTTTTAAGTTCTGATTTTTAGGTAAATTCTTAAGTTTTAGAAAAAAAATAGTTGTTGAATTTTTCGAGCAAGTAGATTTATAATAGATTTAGTAATATTTTCAGTAAAAATATTAATAAACTATTACTTATATTGCTGCCTACGATGAATAAATTGAAATTAGTTTTAGAAAAATAAAAATAACAGTGGATTCGGTACAAGAAAAATATAAGTACTTAAATTTTGCTGTACACTTTATGAAATAGTAGCATATTTCTCAACACAAAAATCAAGTTAAGGTGAATTAATGTTAAGGTATTGATGAATTTCTAGGTAATTTTTTGTAGTAGTTGGCAACACCAAAAATAGTCTCGCTGCGGCGCATTCCTGAATCGTGACGTAGGCGTACTCCCTACGAGACTAACTTAGTCTCCCTACGAGACTAAGTTAGTCTGGTAGGGAGTACGCCTACGTCATCGTGAAGAAGTTATGGCGCCAAATATGAATTTTATACATTTTCAAAAATGTTGGATATGAGTAAATTACGAATGAAATAACCAAAAATATACTTACAAGTGAAATGTAACACCATCTTTTTGTAAATTTGATGTGTTAGACATTTTTTTGCACCCATACACAGCACAAAACGGCATTTTTCTCGGAGCTCTTTATGCAAAGACGTTCGGGAATCGTATGACAGAAATGGCGGCTGAACTAGTTTTATATAACCCGTTAGATATAAAATCTCATACCTTTGGCAGAGGGGAACGCCTGTTAAAGGCGTCTCCTTTGGTATATTCTCTAAGGTGACGTCATCTTACGTGCTTGCCATTTTATGTCATTATTTCATGATAAGGAAAATAGTTTTAAGTTATTTTGTTTACAAAAAGATTTATACTATTCATAACATTGATGAGTATTTTTGTTGTTGAAATTAAACTTAAACAAATTTAATTTTGATTTTTTGCTTATCTTTATGATCAGATTTGCAGAAGTTGTGTGAAACGTTTGGGTAAAAATAAGCGTATAAAACTGGCAATATCTAATGGCCTTTTTTCCATTTGTTGTCATCCTTGTTGCACGAGAGTGAATTTAATAGTTTGTTTTCATTCTACACATAGATTCCCAAAGGTTGAAGCGCGTTTCCCAGTTGCAGATGAGCTGATTATTTAATGATAAATTGATAATCTTATGAAACAAGAATGGGCGGTTGTGCGATCCGTTATTGTAAAAATCGCTCTGAAAAAGGCGGAATAATTAAACTTTTTATTTTTCCCAAAAATGAATTGATGGCTCAAGAGTAGCTTCGCTATTGTGGCTCAAAAGCCAGCATCAGAAATTGTAAGTCCTACTTACCCCATTTATCCAATATATTTGTATATATACTTACATCGTTTCCTATAAAACGTCTACAAGGATTTTTACAATATTTGCAGTACATAGAAGGTTTTTCGGGGCGCGAAAAATCAATCTGTTATGTATCTAGATCTCATATTTATTTGTGAAATGTTCTATTTAGCGAATTTCCACGAACAAATCGGTTGTAATTGTACAAGATTGAAAGGATGATGCAACTCTTCCCTTGGCGTTTGGTCCAAAATTTGCAAACCTTTTGTCCAAGAATGAAACCTATGCCAATCCATAGATCTTATCAGCAGTAGCAACTTTTAGCACGACACCAAAAAAATCCAAGAAGGGAAAACAGATATGGTGATAAGAATGTAAAAAAATATAATGTGTTTTTTTCTTATTTATGATATTTCATGCCTGCGTTTCTATTTATTATGCGTTTAATCGCTCCTTTCGAGATGCGACTATTTTCTTTAACCGAAACGTAAGATTGGCATACGGTATCACATTTTTTTTTTCGCATTATTGGATAATGGTTTCTTTCCAACATTATTTTTCGACATATAACATTTTTTTTTGGTCGACTTCACTTTCTAGATATCCTTCGAAAAAATTACATGAATAATTACAATTTTTTGGGGTTGATTTCTAGGCAAAGGACCAGATAAAATAATAATAAAAAAATTCCTCATTAATTTATCAATTCCGTGCTCTCTCACGTTCATGTATTTTTTTTGCTGCATTTTTTTTCGTAGTAATTATTTTGGTCTATGTGTGGTATTTATTCTAAGAAAAGTAAGTTATAGTGACAAATGTTATGTAATATTTATATGAAGCTGTAAGATCACGTTAAATTTCGTTACGTGCAGAAGTTAGTGTGGTGTTTTCCATATGTACGCTTTATTTATTACTTTGAATGGCGAATTTTCACTAGTATTTTCTTTCACAGCGAGAGTGTGTTCAATTCATTTTGCGACTTCTGACTACATAAAGCCATTAAGGGACATTTTATTGAATACTTCCCACTTTAGCCGCCACACCCATCCCTCTGCAGATGAAAAGTTAAAATCCACATGCATTCCTAGTAATTCCCGACTTTTAGTTTGAGAACCGTCGATAGCGTGATGACGTACCCAAGTTCCCCCATTTTGGAACACAAAACCTCCACACATCTGCAAGGAACATACCTTCCCTGCGGTCCGTAATAGAATTACAATGGATCATAAGCCATTCACTTCATACTTTCCTCAGACCAATAAACCAATAGATAAGATCTAATTAAGCAGAAACCTAGGATGGTAAAGCTATGCTACTTTCACATATACAACTCTCAGTATGAAAAAACAAGAAGACAGTATTTTTATCAGTACGTCGATTTCAAGCCGGCTACAGCCCTATCTTTCAAACGCTTGCAACTAGGCATGTATCGGACTACCAGTTTGAAGACTTTATCGATATCGATTTGGATAAAAAAAAGCCTTAATAATACCTTGTTGTACAGTTAGAAAACTACATAGATTATCATAGTATTTTGTGCAACTGTAACATAATTCAAGTCATTGGGACACGAGTGCTTATTAACGAAACGAACTAAGTGAGTTTCGTAATAGTTTTGCACAAGTGTCGAAATGTCTATTTATGTTCAGTTGGACACAATACTTAATCTACGACCATCAAAAATATCGTATTTTAATCATATTTTCAACTAACAATTTCACGAAAAATGAGAAGAACACTCGTTCATGAACCCCGAGTTCATCGACCGGTAATGCTGCCTTGAGTACCAATTAGAAGCAACTAGGATAAAGTGGGCGTGGCTTGAGAAATAAGGTCGGGACTTATTTCTCGTCGCTGTTGTTGATTGGCTCTCTAGCGGTGTTATAGTAAATTGGGCCAATAGCAGCGCGGAATCACGGTGTTATAATGTAATATTATCAGATAAACAGTATAGGTACTTATAAAACTGATTCTGATGATGCAATTACCTTATTGTAGTATGGGAGTAGATAAAATAATATATGAAATTGAGAAACCTGCCAAATATTTATGGAATGAAATAATCAACTTTATTTTCAAAACTAAGAATACCACGTTTACATACATACATCCACACACACACGGTCCACTCCCACTAAAAATACATATTTTGAGAGGAAAGCGCCGCCATGAAAACAAGCCTCCTTAACATTCAAAAGGATCCCTCTCAAACAGTTGTGAAATAATGATAAAAATAATAAAACTCAGAAATATAATCAGAGGATAAAAGAAACAATTTGTTGCAATCTCCAGAATTACTATTTTACATATTATTATATAAAAACATCAAAAATAAAAATAACATATTGACCTTCGCATACAAAATGCATAATTGAATTATTTTAATGAGAAGCTTAATTTTTTTCAAACTTAATGGTTGTTCAATTTCTCAATTTTCTCCACTGAGTACGTTTGATTTTCGCATGTCATTAAGATTTACAAAGCAGCCAAAAATAAACGTATTTATTGACCTTTGAAAATTATTGTTTTTGTCAGAAATGAGCGTATATTTTCGATGGGTGAAGTAATTTCCTTCGTCATGTGATGTATTCTAAGTTTCAAATACGTGTCGAACACGGAGTTAACCAACGAACGGTCATGTTGGTCGTCAAGTACGTCTGTCTGTACCAATAATCTTTGTGAAATTTGTTTTATCATAGATGTGAAGTGCTGTGGTTTTCGTACACTTTTTTTGTAACTACAGCCTCAAACTCTCTCAGGAGTTTCTTTGCAGTTTGGCAGATTTTTTGAATGCTTTTTGATGGCTTAGTCAGCCCTCCTCTGTCTTTTACACTCATTAGAGGCATGCTGTTAGCAGGTCCTTTCAGGGCTTGGAGACATTTTTTTCAATGCAAGAATTTTTTCAATTTACGCACTACAAAGACAGCTTTTGATGGTTCCATTGCAGTCCTCAATCCTAGAATTAAACACAAAATTTATTGGTCATTTTTAAACAGATAGTAGTAAAAAAGCATTAAAGTTTGTGCAACAAGAGAGCAAAGTTTATTTTTGTTGAGAGTGCCGAGTTTGAATCTCGAGCAAAACTCGTGATTCTAAGTTAGAATTTCGAGCGTAGTGAAGGATTCAACCAAAAAAACTTCTGTTTTACCAGGTAAATTCAAGGTGAGCACCGCATCGTCTTTTAAGCGTGGTCGCAATAGTTCTTTTCAGAAAGCACTTAGGACTCAAAGTGCCTTGAGAACACTTTCCAATTAGTTTTTTTGCTGTCTCCAACTTTGGCTAATAGCAACAAACTATCGTTTAGGAATGTCTTCATTTTTGAGGAACCTTAAGTAAAATAAGCTGAATCAATACTTGATATTAGCACAATATCAGTAAAATTACCGACAACTGTTTTGACTTCACTAATAACCTCAAAACGGATTTAATTATTTTAATGATTTTAGGATTTACTTTTATTCTAAAAGCTATATTTACGTTACTATATGAAAACGACACGTCGTAAAATGCTGTATTACGTGATGGAATTCTATTTTATGGTTCATTTACTAGGAAAACATCACTTTTTACTCACTTGTGAAAACTGATATTGCTGTTCGAGTTTTCTTTATTCCCCGAATGGAATCTGCAACCACGCACGTAGCAGGACATTGTCCTTGTATCTTCAACCCTTTTCCATACGATAATTCGCAGCAAAACACAACTTAAATAAAATTTTGTTTAAAAATCTGCCGACTTACTTCCTAATGTAAACACAAGCTATAACACGACCAAATTACAAAGGATTGCAAATGTTGCCACTTAAGAAAAGTAACAGTACATTATAATTTGGTGACTTGGACAGGAGTCATTAGGAGTCGAAATGAAGTTTTGGGTAGTACGTTTTGACGGCACCAAGACGTTGTCTATTGGTTTATTTGTCTGAGATACTTTCGTAATCGATTTTAGCGATATAATTCTATTTCGGACCGCACGGCTTGTTTTATTATTTATACCATGAGTAAAGTGTTCCGTGGTATTCACTGAGCAAATAAAACATGGTATTTAGCCAGTGCGCATTTCACACACATTCATTAAAATTAAATTTATATTTCAGTTTATGTTGTGGTTAATATATGCATTACCTATTTATCCAGGACTAATACCAAGATGACTACAATTTGTGCATTTTGTTTGTCTAACGACAGAAACCTGACCTTAATCAATGATAAGAACTGGAAAGTGGTCGATTCCTGCATCACTTCCGATGACGATGAATTAGAGCATAGCCGTCTCCATTTACAAGCCATGAACAGAGAAGTATGGCAACATAGCATCTGGTCCGGCCGGCACTAACATTCTCCGCTCTTCGCTCCCACTTTCACAAACAAATAAAACGTCAATTTATGTCTTCACTCGTTCTGTAAGTTTTGTTTAGTGAAATTCTCGAAGTTTAAACAGTATTGCGATTGCCATATCTACAAATACACGTAAAAGTAAGTGGAAATATAGTTAACGTTTGTTTATTTATGTAATTTACAGTATTATTTCCTTGGGTACTAATTTGAGGTTATATTTCAGATGCCGCGGCGTTGTTGCGTTCCAGGGTGCGCAAGTAACTACGACAGTCAGAAAAAAGAAGGACTGGTATCCACCTTTTCGTTTCCAAATGATGAAAGTATTCGTCAGTCTTGGTTAAGAGCTATTCCACGAAAGGATTGGACGCCTAGTTCCAGTGCCGTAGTTTGTGCAAAACATTTTGTGCCCACCGACATTATTAGGACCGAGCGAGTGGTTGATAAAGATGGAAATGTCTTACAGCAGATGTTGAAGAGGCCTAAGTTAATGGAGGGTGCAACACCATGCGTATTTCCAAACTTACCGAGTTATCTTTCCATATCTGCACCAAAATCAAGAACCAACCCTGAAGACCGGCACCGTAAGGAACAACAAAGGCAAGAGGATGCTACCAACGCTTTTCTGAACAGTGATATGATCAAAAACTATGACGATCTTGTACTGAAAATTAATTCCGTTATGTCACAAAAGTGGAAGTTTGACCGATCATCAGATCACATGCGTTTATATGTGTTAGATTGTGCAAATAGTGAGGATGACAGGCTGTGTGTAATGTGTAGTGTTCTTGTGGATGATACTTTAAAAATTAAGGTATTTGTGGGTGAAAATGAACTCTCTCCGAATGACCTAAGTTGGGTCCTACCCCAAGATCAGAAACTGACACGATGCATGGTCTCAGCTGGAAAATATTCTTGCGAGATATCAGACGAGTATGGCTAGCAATGGTGTGTTGCCGACAAAAGAATTTTATTTGAAAAAAGCAATACATTACATTGATAAAACCATTTCAATGAACGTCGATAGCGTTGAAGACAATACTTGTGAGTCTAAACTGATTATCATAAAAGATCAGCTTTCCAATATGGTTAACAAAAAGCGTCAATACAGCATGATTACCATCTTATTTGCTTTTGTTATGTATTGCCAGTCTAGTTCATCATATAATTTACTTCAAAATTATTTATGTTTGCCAACAAAGCGATATTTACAACGTATCTCTTCCTCGCTGACCATTTCACCTGGATCTTGTAATCCGACTGAACATTATTTGACCCATATGGTAAAGACATTGACTGATAGAGAAAAATACGTAAATTTACTTATAGATGAAATATATATTAAAAGCGGGCTCAACTTCAAATCATCTAACATATCTGGATATGCTCATAATAATGCAAACTGCATGGCCACAACGGTACAAACATTCATGATCTCTTCCAGTGGCGTGCACAGAACTTTTTTCCGGAAAACTACCTTGAAATTATGGAAATTGATGAAGACGCAAAGCTGTATGTGTGTGGCTATGTAGCTCACAGTGTAAAAAATAAATTATGCTGTCGCTTATGTGAAAAATATGTTGTTGAATCAAAAGGTACTGAAACAGATTCACAATATTTCAATTATGTACTTGCAGAGGGGTGGTTTAATTGTACCTACTGCTTCTGTATGTATTATGTTCTACCACATGTGTAGTATTTTTGAGTATATAATAAATAACAAAATTCTAGAAAGCAAATTTCTAAAAAAAGGCGACCACAAGGCTGTTTTGTATAAATTAACAAAAGCAAGCCTAGAGTCAGACTTTATCACTATCTATTTGGTAGAGAAATGTGAATGTGGTAACACATTTGACAGATTGTTTCAGTCCATTCTGAAAATAATGTGCAATATTGTTTTAAACAATTACCAGAAATTGATGAACAATAACAATGAATGTAACAAAGGAAAAAAGAGGAAACTTATGACATTAAACAACTAAAATTGCTAATTTGTAATTTAAATGTAATATTTATTGTAATGTAATATTGTAAATGTGTTAAATAAAGGATTGCATTAAAAATATATATTTTTTATTTATTTTCTATTAATTTCACCTCTAGAAATGGGACTTGTTTTATATTTAAGCATGATGTGATGAATTAATTAATTGATGATCATAGATGAGAAAGGACCATAGGACCACTAACTGACAGCTAGGCGACGTTGCCAAACTTATGTTCATGGCTTGTAAATGGAGACGGCTATGATTAGAGGTAAACTGCAGTTTTATTTGATGTAGCGTTTCTGTCTCTTTCTTAGCTTACATGACAGACACACATCTGTCAGAGATGTTCTGTTCTCCTGACTAAGGGCCGGTAAAGATCTTATATCAAGTATCCTCGATAGGGGTTTGCGGGGGGAGGGGGGGGGGGGGGAGGGAGGAGGGGGGGAGCCCCCCTCTTCAACCCCCGCCTGCCGGAGATGCGTAGTTTTTAAGAAAAAAATAAAATAAAAACATAACCTCAAAATAAAATATCCGTGTCGGGGTAACTTACGCTTACGCTCGCTCCAAAGAATTCATGTTCAACCTAACCAGAAGGCCATGGCGGTAGGCTCGCTACGCTCGCTACCGCCATGGCCTTCTAACCTAACCTGACCGAGTCGGGGTGCTCTGAAAGTTTGAGCTCGCTTCGCTCGCTCCTGCTCTATCTTTGTTATTAGGTTCCGTAAATACTTAGTTTTCTGGCTCCTGTCGCTCGCTTCGCTCGCTCCAAAGAATTCATGTTCAACCTAACCAGAAGGCCATGGCGGTAGGCTCGCTACGCTCGCTACCGCCATGGCCTTCTAACCTAACCTGACCGAGTCGGGGTGCTCTGAAAGTTTGAGCTCGCTTCGCTCGCTCCTGCTCTATCTTTGTTATATAAGCACACAAAACAGAGCACAGAACATTCGCGTACACTCGAAAGCAACGGAATGAACCATCTCGAAATGGCGCCACATGACGTTTCTCAAATGTAATTTTTGACAGAAAACGTTTCATTTTACGTTGTTTTGATTACTTTTTGCGTGTCGTTGTACTTTTTCCTCACTACTTTCGTTTCGTTTCACTCAAAATGAAAAATTGCGTTTTGTTTCACTAAAAAATAATAAAAATGAAATAATAAAATAAAATACGTAGGTACCTCTCCGGCAACCAAAATTGATATCAGGAGGTTCAGTAAAACCCCCTGAACTCCCCCATAGCGTCAGTTTTCCCAAAACGAGGATACTAGATATAAGATCCAACCCTAAGGGCCTGTTTCACCACGTCCAGATAAGTGATATCCAGAAGATAAGTTTAAAAATGGAACACATTTTGTATGCGTTATATGTCACATATAACTATCAGGCACTTATCTTGAAGTGGTGAAACAGGCCCTAAGACAACTAAAATGAGCTAGCACTTGATTCAGAATCAGCGTGTAAGATCTGTAACATTCTCTTTAAGGTTTTTATCATAAACCCTATAAGATAATGTTACACAAGAGCACTGTAGCTGCTTTGTTTTTCGTTCCTAGGTATAAATACCATAGGAGCCCTTACGGTTCTTATGCTTAACGTGTTTGTATGAGCTTGATCAAGTCGATGTTGTTGTGCTTGAACCACGCCTGTGTGGTTTTGTCCTTACACGCTAGTGCGGAGTCCTGTTTCAAAGTCTATGGCCATCGAAAGAGCATCTGAAGTAGATATTTTACGATAGGATCCAAAACAGTGTCTTGGTAAGCTTTCGCACTGGTTTTATCACTTTTTTTGCAAAAATGAACTTGGGCCAAAATACGAAACTCAACCAAATCATCAATGATGACGGATAGTGGTCATCTTGCACTCGGGAATGGTATTACCAGCTGCCACAGAATTTGTAGTGTACACCCTATCACTTTGTTTGTTGTACTTCTCTTCTATATATAAAGATTTTTCATTGGTAAACAGGATGTCACGGTGTCTGTTTTTGCATAACGCCTTCGCAAAATTCTTGACCTTATCACTCTCATTCCTTTCAAGCGAGTGTTGAGGAGATGTCCACTTTTTTTTCTGTAAGCTCGTAGACCTAGGTGTTCATTGAGTACCTTTTTTACTGTCTTTGTACTTAAGCCCATTTGTAAGGCTATCGATTTCTGTTTGCGGACGGCATTTCTTGCAATATGCGCCTTGATTGCTTTGATGACTGCTAAAACAATGTGGTCTACCTGATCTTTTCCTGTCATCCTTGACTGTGTGCTGTGTGCTGTGTGCCAACTTAATTAGGCCCTTTAGATGCATGAAGTTTCATGTATTTCAAATGTCAAGTTAATTTGGTCCGTTTAACTGCACATAAATAATAATATTTGTTGTCATCGCCTTGCTTCTAAAAGGTCTCCAGAATCCAGGTTGTTCTATGAGTCCTGGTTGAGTTTGTTACTGCAGCTGATGTTGCAGGTTGCTTTTATGTGAGGCGATAATGTTCCAAAGTTGAGGTTTTAAACTTTTATGTGAGGCAATAACATACTACTACAGAACGAGTTTTGGTATGGTCACCACTGTTCGATCCTCAGCGGTGAGGCATTAATTACAAATAAAGAAGGGAGGAAGATCACTGTTCAATAACTTATTATCTAACCGAAAACTGAATATATACTTTCTACTGTGGGAATCCCACTGTGGCCGCATTATCTTCTTCCACGTGGACGAAGTTGCGGGCATCAGCTAGCATAAATTGCATGATATGCAAATGTTTCGAAACCCTGCTTCTGTCATCTTCTTTTTTCTAATGTTATTTGGAATGGACTATAAAAGGCAAATAATAAAAAAAATTTGAAATATAAACTCAAGGAGGGTTCCCACACAATTTTATATTCTATTAGCCTTTCGCCCGCACCTCCGTCTGCGTTTATTTAGTGTCTGTCCCGTTTTCGGCTTGGGTGTTATTGTATACACACACCTTACAGCCTATAATCATGTTGACCAGGGTCACTACGATGATGAAAAAAAAAGACCGCATCCAATCTCGATTGAAAAAGATTATGCAGACAGACAAAATAGAAAAAGATTCTAAATATTGCTTCAATACATTTTGGGGTCACCTGGCACAGGCAATATTTTGCTTAAAAGGTGACTCCAAGCACTAGGTCTAAGTTTAAAATTACTGTTAAAATAGAATAAACTTTTTGATTTTTGAATAATAATAATTAATGTAATTAAAAAAAACATGTGCAGACACGACTTTCTGACCACATTATTATTAGTATATGTATGTATATGATATGCCATATTTGTCACCGACACAATGGCCGTTGGGGCCGAAAGCAATGCGACAGCAAAGTAGGCCGACCTCGTGCCCGCTGCACCGACGAGCTGAAGACGTTGCGGCTACTGGCTGGATGAGGATGACGCAAGACCGCCAAGAGTGGCGAAATATTGGCCTATGTCCAGCAGTGGATGAACACAGGCTGATGGATGGATGATATGCACAACGCCTATTATTATCAAGTGTGTTTTGTAGAACAATTGGGTTATATAAGTATTATTTAATTGAAAAAACACAAATGAAAAGAGAATTGAAATGAAATTTCATAAATCAATATGAAACCAAAGCAATTTTTTCTCTTATGTATTGAAATTAGTTCACCTCAAAGTAATGTAAGTAAATCTTTTACCAGAGTGACGAATCTTACTGCTTCCAGTACCTGCAATGTTTGCAAAGAAAGCAGGCTCTGCAAATATGTTGGGAGTGCAGCACCAAACTGAAGAACATGCATCAGTTTATATCTACGTCACAACAGTGCGTACGAGTACTGAACAACTATTTGGAGGATTCTACACAGGTGACGTTGCTATACTTTTTATTATTATAAAATGTAATACGCATGTTCTACTGATCATACTTTGTTGTAATACTTTTAAGATTACGAAATAAAGAAAATCTTTAAGTATCAGTTTGGAGCCCCCTTAAATATTTATTTTATTCTGTTTTTTTTTTGTGTTTGCTGTTATAGCGGCAACAAATTCATCATCTGTGAAAGTTTCAACTTGTCTATTTATCACGGTTCATGAGATACAGCCTAGTGACAGACAGAGACAGCAAAGTCTTAGTAATAGGGTCCCGTTGGTTACCCTTTGGGTATGGAACCCTAAAAACGAAATCCAAGGACCCCATACAAATAAAACGAAACTAGGCCACTGAAAGAAATTGAAAAAAAAAATTGGCCAAGTGCGAATTGGACTCGCGCATAAACACCACACGATACAGGTACGGAACCCTAAAAACATTATGGTAAATAATTCCACTTGCAGTTATTTCGTACCAACTTAATTTGAAACTTACGATCTGATAAACTTCATATCTAAATGGTCTAATTAAATCGGTAGAGAATAACTTCCTAAATAATTAAATATTTGTAATTTTAAAATTTTTTCTTAATACCTTAACCTGTAAACGAAATTTCAAGTTTCTAAGTCAACTAGAAGTGCCCTATAGTTTTTGATTCCCTTGCAAGTGTCAAACATTTGTATGAAATCTTAAATATATAAAACAAAGTCGTGTTAGTTACACCACTTATAACTCAAGATCGGCTGGATAGATGTTAGTTATCTCTTTTTTGGTGTATTCTTATCCGCTCCGAATAGCAGAATAAGTAATAAAGTATCGGATAAGTTATCGAATAACGATAAATAAATTAATTAATTTTACGAATGCAAACAGCATGTGGTGCCATCTGTTGACAAAACTACGCATATAAAAGAAACCTGTTTATCTAGCGTTCTGATATCATTAAATAACATCTAAACCCCAAGTTTTAAAAATCGCTTAGTTATTCCAAGAACTATTATTTCTGCATATATTCAATACCCTACGCTAAGCCTAACAATGGTACTGAAACTACTACATGGGTCCCTGCCATTCTTCTTTCGCAATGGCAAGCAATAAAAAAATCCTAAATTAAGTTTAACTAAAGTTAACACGATATTATTAGACTGTTAGGCGGAACGAAGTTCGCCGGGTCAGCTAGTTGTTTATGAAAAGTGCAATAACTTTTTTCGCGTCGAGTTAGAAACCTGATTTTTCTACAGTATCATGAGGCCGTAAACTTCTGTAGGAGGTGTCAGTTTCAACTTGTTATGTCATACGGGGCCCGAGCAAAAGGGTTTTGACAAAAAGACGGACATACAAATAGACAGACAACAACTAAGTGATCCTCTAAGGGTTCCGTTTTTTTTATTTTGAGGTACGGAACCCTAAATTCATGGTAATAGTTGATTAATTACGTAAAGATTACAGGAAAAATATAGCTGCTAAGATATAAGGGTTCCGTACTCAGTGGGAGCTGCGAATTGTTTACCAGCCGCTACCATTTTAGCGGCTTGTTTTTTAGTCGCTTTATTATTGCTATAGCATCTATATTGTTGCTATTTACCATTATATTTTCAAAGTTCCGTCCCTGTATTGTGTGGTGGTACGGAACCCTTTGTGCGCGAGTCGGATTCGCACTTGCCCAAATTTTCTCATTTTTAAGTACAAAAAGCTAAAAAGTTTCATACTGTATTGTTATACTCCAGACCTTACCGATCACAACATCAAAGCTGTGCAGAACGCATATAGAAAAAGTAGACACGGATTCAAAATATGAAGAAACTGAAACAGAAGACGTGACGGACACTGAAGCAGAAGACGTGGCAGACACTATAGACACAGGACTAATATATGAAGAAACTAAGACAGAAGGCGTGACAGATACTGAAATAGAAGATGTGACAGACTCTATAAACACAAGACTAATATATGAAGAAACTAAGACGGAAGACGTGACATACATTGAAATGGAAGACGTGGCAGACACTGAAACGGAAGACGTGGCAGACACTGAAACGGAAGACGTGGCAGACACTATAGACACAAGACTAATATTTGAAGAAACTAAGACAGAACGCGTGACAGATACTGAAATAGAAGATGTGGCAGACACTATAGACACAGGACTAATATATGAAGAAACCGGGATGGAAGACGTGACAGACACTGAAACGGAAGACGTGGCAGATACTATAGGCACAGGACTAATATATGAAGAAACTATGACAGAAGCCGTGACAGACACTGAAACGGAAGACGTAGCAAACACTTTAGACACGGGGCCAATATATGAAGAAACTGAGATACATGATGTGACAGATACTGAAATAGAAGATGTGGCAGACACTATAATCACAAGACTAATATATGAAGAAACTAAGACGGAAGACGTGACAGACACTGAAACGGAAGACGTGGCAGACACTATAAACACAAGACTAATATATGAAGAAACTAAGACGGAAGACGTGACAGACATTGAAATGGAAGACGTGGCAGACACTGAAACGGAAGACGTGGCAGACACTGAAACGGAAGACGTAGCAGACACTACAGACACAGGACTAATATATGAAGAAATTGAGACAGAAGACGTGATAGATACTGAAACAGAAAACGAGGCAGACACAGGGCCAATATATGAAGAAACTATGACAGAAGCCGTGACAGACACTGAAACGGAAGACGTAGCAAACACTTTAGACACGGGGCCAATATATGAAGAAACTGAGATAGATGATGTGACAGATACTGAAATAGAAGATGTGGCAGACACTATAATCACAAGACTAATATATGAAGAAACTAAGACGGAAGACGTGACAGACATTGAAATGGAAGATGTGGCAGACACTGAAACGGAAGACGTGGCAGACTCTATAGACACAAGACTAATATTTGAAGAAACTAAGACAGAAGACGTGACAGATACTGAAATCGAAGACGTGGCAGACGCTATAGACACAGGATTAATATTTGAAGAAACTAATACGGAATACGTGACGGCCACTGAAGCAGAAGACGTGGCAGATACTATAGGCACAGGACTAATATATGAAGAAATTAGGACAGAAGACGTGACAGACATTGAAACGGAAGACGTGGCAGACACTGAAACGGAAGACGTAGCAGACACTACAGACACAAGACTAATATATGAAGAAATTGAGACAGAAGACGTGATAGATACTGAAACAGAAAACGAGGCAGACACAGGGCCAATAAATGAAGAAACTATGACAGAAGCCGTGACAGACACTGAAACGGAAGACGTAGCAAACACTTTAGACACGGGGCCAATATATGAAGAAACTGAGATAGATGATGTGACAGAGACTTTGGATGCCAACATGGAAAATGATCCACTAGAGGTTAGTCGTCTTTGTTTGTCTGTCTATTTGTTTCCTTATAACTCGAGAACTAGTTAACGGATTTTTGGTGTGCTTTTCAATTTAACTGCTATTTCTGATTTTTGGCTATTATCTCGCTGTAAGTAATGCAATTGAGTTAAGCTGAGCAGTGACCCTAATCTCTAAATATGATCGTCTACTATTATTTCGAAAATTCAAAGGTGTCAATGCTGTTGTTTTTGTTTTCTTTTGTAAGTTTTAATGTTTTGAATAAAGCTGAATAATATTTATTTTTGTAAAATAAGTTGGAAAAAAAGAATGAAAGAAAAAAATGAGAATTATGACAGAAAGAAGAGAAGAAGATTTTGCGCGTTTGGAGTTGCGGCGAAAACCTCAATCAATCAAATAATTTATTTGTGAAACATAGGTATTTCCATGCGTAGATGACAACACATTTAATAATGTGCTCTATGTTTTGCCTCAGAGGCGTACAAGATTTCATAGAAACAATAAGGTATACAATAACAAAACTGTTTTTTATAGATAGTGTTAATATTAAAGATGGACTAAAGAGTAGAAATTAAAAGAAACACGAATAATTAGGAAATTACGAGGAATTTGAATTTGAATTTAACGATCTATTTCAAGGTTACAAGCCAAAAAACAATGACAATGACATAAAAGCTCAAATACATTTCAAACCATAGACTTCAAACCATAAGTCTTCATCGCTTATTAATTGTCAGTGCCGGTTTTAGCATTAACGGCGCCCTGGGCGAGAATTCTACGGCGCCCCCTATCTGTTTCCTAAATTATTCATGTGCAAAAAAGGAAAAAAAAAACATGGGAAAGATTATTTCAATCTTCAATCATGACCAATTATTTTAACATAATTTAACAAAATTTTACCGCGCCATCCCGTGATCCATACTTACGAGGGGACGCTGGCGCCCCTTGATGTCTGGCACCCTGGGCGGTCGCCCAACCACGCCCTACCCTAACGCCGCCACTGTTAATTGTGTTCTCAACCACGGAGCAGTTGATGATGTCCTAATGAGGAAATGGAAAGGGGTTATTGCCTCTGTACCAGATGTCGATACTGTAAGTAAGGGGTCTCGAGTTTACTATTGCTTCAGCTTCAAGGAGGAAAGTTTGCAAGACTTCTTCTTTAGGTGTTTTCATAGAGAGTGTTCCACGAAGTGCGGTTTTCACAGATCGTACCATGCGCTCCCACGCGCCGCCCATAAACGGTGATGTCGGAGGAATGAAACTCCATTGAATTCTGTGGTTGGTGGCATAATCTTCTACTGTTTGTCCATACAAAGATTCAAGTTCTCGACTCGCACCAACAAATGCTGTTCCATTATCTGTTAGCAGTTTAGACGGGCATCCACGTCGAGTAATAAACCTTCTCAATGCCATAATTGCTGAATCAGTTGTCAGGCTAGCGACTATTTCTAAGTGTACTGCTCTAGATACCATGCATGTAAATAAAGCGATGTATCTCTTTTCATATCGTCGTCCAACGGTAATGTCTACTGGACCAAAATAATCTAAACCTGTATTAGTGAAGACTCGGACATGGCGTTCAAGGCGTGCTAGTGGCAGATCACCTGTTGGAGGAGTAACAGGTTGCGCTTTTGTTCTTCTGCAAATTACACATTGACGGCCAACGTCACGAATGGAGTCTCTGGCACGCAAGATCCAGAAGTTTTGCCGAAGTTCGTTGAGGATAATTTCGGGAAAATCGTGACCAGCATCTTCATGATGTTTCATTATTAACAATCGTACGATGTATTGATGACCATCGAGAATTATGAGCGATTTGGATTCTTCATTTAGTCCTGGCACTGCTTTTATCCGTGAGTCAATTCGCAGGAATCCATCTGAGGCAATCAAGGGGATAACTGGCAACTAATCTTTGGCAAGGTATTTTTTTTGCTTTCAGCAGTTTAATTTCTTCGTGAAAGCTTTTAATCTGTGCAAGCTGTAAGACAATTTGCTCGGCTTGATTGATGTCTTCAACCGTGATGGCTGTGGAAGAATTTATATTAGTTTGTGATATTGAATTTAGATTTTCAGTACGCCAAATTAAAAACCGAAAACGTTTAGCAGTTCGTATGACGCAGGCTGTTGCTCTTAAAAGTCGTAGCCATTTACTGAATCTCAATGGATTCGGTACAAGTAAAGTTGGTTCTACTGGAAACCCTTGTTCAACTGGTGTTGGATCAAGAGTTTGCTCTATTGTTGTTTCAGGTTGATTTACCAACTCTGGATTCGGTATCAACAAACAATTTACTAGAATGTGACCTTTCAGTTCTGCAGATGATGAAAGGTCTTCATTATACGTTGTCTGTTCTGGCCATTCATTTGGAGGATACAACAAAAACGGGGGACCTGTGAACCATCGATGATTGGAGTGGAGGTTAAGATGTTTTAGCTTTGTTGCATCGTCAGCTACGTTTAGGGTACCAGGTACCCACCGCCAATCCAATACGTTGCTTTTCTCAGTAACTTCAGCGATGCGGTGAGCCACAAAGGGTACGTAGCACCGTGCATCACTCCACAGCCACATAAGAACGGTGATAGAATCAGTCCAGAATACTGTAGCTGATGGTTTCCACCTGTGTCCTTCTAAAATCGTTTTAGCCCATCGCGATGCTATAAGTGCTGCTTGCAACTCTAAACGAGGTATTGACGTTGGCTTTAGAGGAGCTACGCGTGCCTTGCTGGCAATTAAAGCAAGTTTCACGTTTCCGTTCTTGTATGTTATTCGCCAATAGGCAGCGCAGGCGAAGGCATCCTCACTTGCGTCGGCAAAGACATGTAATTGTTTATCTTCTGGGTCATCATCGTAGAGGTACCAACGTGGTATGCGTAGGTTGGTAACTGGCGCAATTTCTTTGAGCCAGTCTTCCCAAACGGATACATGTGCAGACTGTAATTCACTATCCCAATCGGTGCCTTCTCTTCACAATCTTTTGATGAAAATTCTTCCTTTAATAATTACAGGTGAGAGGAGGCCTAATGGGTCATAAACCCACATGACCTGAGAGAGTACGGTGCGCTTAGTGTGCTTAAGAGTACCATCTTGCAAACCGGTGCGAAAACCTATGGTATCTTATACAGGATTCCATTTAATGCCCAATGCACTAATGTCGGAAGGCAAATTAACATCCGAACCAGCACTAGACCAAAGGTCTTTTGGGATTAGGGAAAATGCTTTATCGTCGTTTGATACCCAGGCTCTCATTTCGAAACTACCCGATTGGCAGTGGCGTGCATTGCATAAAGGCATATAAGCAGTGCCTACCTCGAAAGTTTTCCCTGTGCCTAATGTTGATTAAGAAACTCACTACACTACTATACATACCACATATTTATACTATACCATATAAACAATAATAAAATAAAGATACAAACATACATACCGTAGATACGAGTAGTAATTTGATCGTATCAGAATCTGCATATAAAATCGCACGGTGCGCGGCATCGCCAATTCGCCAGTAGGCACTCGGGCGAGTACCTACCTTTGCTCACCTACAGTTTCGATAACCATACGTATATCTTTCGCTTGTTCAAGTTACACGACGAAATAAAAAATCACGTCGTTCCCACGCGTAAGCTCTAACATTCTAACTTCGCAATTTAATACCCTTTGGTAGGCATGCGTACTGCCTATTATCCTACCGAATTAAAAATGTCCGCGCATCAAGTGCAAAGAGTGAAAAGATAGTGTTTTTTTTTGGTCGTCCATCACCACTCACTCAAGCAAGGTTTGAATGACCATGACCCAATTAGTTCGTGTTTTGTCTCCGGTTCGCGCGCGTCATTTTTCACGTACGAGTACTAGTTTTTTGTTATTGTTATAGTTATTGTGCTAAAAGAGTGAAAGAAATTGCTGTGGTGAAATTACATATCCGCGATGGATAAACTTTTTTGTAAAGAGTGTGGTGATCAATCGCTTTGCTTGGCAAAATTACGCGAAAATCCTTTCGGCTTGTTTTCTTTTGTGGACAAGGTGAAAATAGCTTCTTTAGCAAGACCGACACCGAATCTTACATTGACCCAAAAGAAAGGTAAAATTGTGAAATATTATTAAAGGTAAAATATTATGATAGTTACACCTGGTTGCCTTGATGAAGTAGACACCAGACTAGCGCCAAGGTGGCGTAGTGCCTACCTATTTTAAAAAGCAATGCACGTCACTGCCGATTGGTCGATATAAAACACCTCATTTGCTAGTGTGGCAGCCGTATTAGCATTATCCATACTAGAAATGTAGTCATCCATATAATGATTTTCAATTATTTCATTCACTGCGTTTGGAAACTTCTCTTGAAACGACAAGGCATTTTTGTTTTTGATAAATAAGGCAGTGCATGGACTTGAGACTGCACCAAAAATCATGGAGCTCATTCTCAACTCTTTGATGTCTTCATTTGAATCATTACGCCATAGAAAACGCTGTGCGTCTCTATCATTTTCCCGAATTTTTATCCTTGGAAACATTTCTCGTATATCTCCTGTGACGGCTACGCGACCTTCGCGAAATTTGAATAGAATACTAATGAGTGGCTTCATTAAGTCAGGTCCTGTCAAAAGTAAGCTGTTGTAACTAACACCTTTAGTTGCGGCGGCCGCATCGTGAACAATTCTAAGTTTGCGTTTTTGTGGGTGGTAAACACCGAAATGTGGAAGATACCATTGCACTGATGTTGATTTCTTAGAATTGTTGCGATTTTGATGGTAAGATTCAGGTTTACACTCTTCAGCGTAACCCTTCACTAGTAAGCCATTTATGTATTCTTTGTATGCCGTGAATAATTCTGAATCCAGAGACATTTTCTTTTCTAAACCTTTCAATCGGGATAGCGCTAAATAGTAGCTATCTGGTATGTACATCGAATTCTCATGTCACCACGGTAACCCTACCTCGTAACGACCAGATTCCAATTGATATGTAGTTGCCTCTAAGATGTCTAGAGCGCGCTGATCTTCGACGGCATGTTTAACGGGATACTTACAGATTCCAATTGCATCTAATTTATATTGTTCTTTCAGGATGCACTCCAAAGATTCATCTTCCGATAAAGAAACATGATTTATATAATCTATGGGTTTGGTACTACTGGATATACAGCCATGTACGACCCAACCCAGTGCAGACCGCAAGGCTATAGGGTCAGAAGCTTGACCACGTCTAAATTCCTTACCGTAGGTTAGATGGCAATCACAAGCGCCAATAAGTACTGTAGGTTTAACATCTTGGTAATATGACAGTTCATCTAACAAATCTGACAAGTGATCGTAATTAGCCAAATCATCTCGTTTTATTGTATGTTTATTTAAACCAAGTGAATCTATTGAACGAGTGTTTTCTACCGTGTAAATTTCTTCAGAATTCAGCCCTCTAATATTAAATTTTACGTAACTCACGGTTGTCTCTTTAGTCATACCGCTGACTCCGTCGATCCTTAGTCGTTCTCTTTGTGATCCCACTACACCG
This sequence comes from Ypsolopha sequella, assembly GCA_934047225.1. Classification (NCBI taxonomy): domain Eukaryota; kingdom Metazoa; phylum Arthropoda; class Insecta; order Lepidoptera; family Ypsolophidae; genus Ypsolopha; species Ypsolopha sequella. The sequence continues at coordinate 9,946,300 of OW204009.1, forward strand.
ATATTGTTAGCGACAGCAGAGTCGATCAGTGTAGCGTTACTTCCGTCATCGCAGAGAGCGTAGGTGCTGTGCACGCCGGCTGGGCCGCTCACGATCACTGGCAGTACTCTTAGTACTACGTGAAGTCGGGATACTTTTGTCGAGCCTGCAATATCAGACGGAGAGTTAGAAACATTCAAAATTTCGATGTGAGCTTTCGTTTCAGTACCTACGTTCGTCGACACGGGGAGAGATAATTTAGAAATATCATCTTTTGCTGCCTTGGATTCGGTGCAATGACAAGCTGCTGCTGTTGAAGTATTGTTTGTTTTAAATGTGGGAATTTCATGAAGTAGCGAATTATGTGATATACGACAATTGTTTACACCACAGCACTTGCTTCTACAGTTGGCCCAGCTATGCTTATTTCGACCAAGGCACTTAAAGCATATTTTAGATTCACGCACCCATTTCCACCTATCTTCCACGCTCAGCAGTTTGAATTCCCCACAGGCTTTGATGACCTGATTTCCGTCACAATAGATACACACTTTAGGTACCTGTTCTTCTGATAATGTGTGCACTCGATCACGTGGTGCAGTCGAGTGTACTATGGTTGTAAAATCAGGTACGTATGTATATTGTAGCTGTTTGTCTGCTTCGTTTATTAGAAACTAGCTTTTGCCCGCGGCTTCGCCCGCGTGGATTTAGTTTTTTGTAGTTTAAAATTATTTCTTGATCTCTTGTTTGATTCTCAGGCTTTGACGAGGCCGAAGGCCGAGCTACGTTTCCTCACGAAATAATTTCTCGATCACTTATTTGATTCCCAGGTAAAATTTGTAAATTCATGATTGAAAATTTAGGTAAATTCTGAACGAAATTATAATTTTTTTCTCTGAATTAAACTTCGGTTAGTGTGTTAACACTTTGAAACACAATATTTTTTTCTTAAATATATTAAATCCTTAAACCCAACCCTAGTAACAGAAGCAAAATTTCAGCTCTATAACTTCAAAGCCTTCCTTATGGAATGATTTTCCGAATACCCTGAAAAATGTCATCATAATTTGTAAAGTATCTTTGGTGGTCTTTGGCGAGGCCGAAGTCCGAGCCGCTTTTCCAAACGAAACTATTTTTTGTTCTTTGAAATGTCCTTTGCTAAAGTGGTTTTGTTCAGGCCGTAGGCCGAGCCGCGTTTCCGAACGAAATTATTTTTTACTTTTATTTGATTCGATTTTATTCATTAGAGATATCCCACGCAAAGCTCGCTCCATAGCTCCTTAAGCGACCTTAAGTCGGTGGATCAAGCCCTTGGTAAGAGATAACTTATCAGTTAAATACTTTTGCCTTTAAGCACTGCGGAAAGTCATCGACATAATCTGCCGAATCAGTAAGTTGAAGTGTCAGTGGGTAGGCCCATATTTGTCGCCGACGTGATTGCCGTTGGAGCCAAAAGGCCTAGAATGGACACCACGTGCAGCAAAGCGTAGCCTAGAGCGACCTCGTGCCTGCTGGCCCGGCGGACTTCGCGGGTAGCGGCTGGATGAGCATGACGGAGGAGCGCCAAGAGTGACAAAATTTTAGAAAGGCCTATTTCCAGCAGTAAACGAACACAGGCTGATGGATGGCTAAATATTTTATCCCCATATAAAGTGTCTTTGGCGAGGTCGAAGGCGTATCAGCGTTTCTGAACGGAAAAAGCACGATTGCTTATAAAATTTGTTGTCGCACGTTTACTAATTCAAAAATGATTTTCAATAAGTTCCGCATTGAGTCCGCGTAGTAGATTGTAGCCGTAAGTACGCTAATTATTCCTGTTATATTTGACGAAAAACCGGTCAAGTGCGAATCAGACTCGCGTACCTAGGTTTCGTAATTCGACAGTTTTGGGAACAGAAAATTTTATTTGGTCTTTTTTTTCGTGAATTTCTCAATTTTTTTTTCTGTAATCTTTACGTAAGTACTTATTGCCGTGGTTTTTTTTTTACATTTTTCGGTTCACCAGTTTTGGAGATAAGGGAAGGGACATACATTTTTTGTGGTTTTCTGAGGATTTATCGAAATAGATGCAAGTAAATTATCAAAACTATATATTTTTACAATCGACTTTTTAATACCTATATTGTATTAAAAAAATATGTATAAATTTATTTAACTTTATTTTTATTTTTCATTTGTATTAAAAAAAAATCGCTATAATTATCCTGTAATTGGCCAGTTATGACCTATAATCGGGGTGGGTACATACATTTTTTTTTGTGGTATTTCGACGATTTCTTGAAAAAGGTGCAAGTTAATATAGCCAAATTATATAATTTTATAATCAGCTCCTTAATACTTATAATTTGATACCCATATTGTGGTTTTAGGAATATTTTTTTTTTTCCTCTTTTGTGCAAAATTCTAAGTCTTTGTCTTTAAGAGTGCTAAAGTTATGAGGCTGTGACATACGGATGGATGGACAACGGAATCTCACCGTTAAAGTTCCAAAAATGTCAAAATTAAATTTTCTATTCGCAAAACTGTCGAATTACGGACGACTTGCGAGTCTGACTCGCACTTGACCGTTTTTATTTTTATTTGGTACCATTTTTTTGTACTTTGCGCTTGTGCAAATTTAAAGGAGCTTGTGCTTGAGCTTGTGTAAAACACTTCACTTTTCTAAAGAAATTTGTCACCCCATTGCCATCCCATGGGAACTGATATATGGGATAAAAAGTAGCCTATGTCCTATTTCAGGTCTAGAACTACATTTGTGCCAAGTTACAGCCCAATCGGTAGGTACGGGGCGTGAAGGAGCAAAACATCACTTTTCTAAAGAAATTTGACACCCCATTGCCATCCCATGGGAACTGATTTATTGGATAAAAAGTAGCCTATGTGCTATTCCAGGTCCAGAACTACATTTGTGCAAATTTTCAGACCAATCGGTGCGGTAGTTACGGCGTGAAGGAGTAACAAACATCCATACATCCATCCAAACTTTCGCATTTATAATATTAGTGGGATTGAGACAATAGTAAAAGTTATTAAGTTATTCTCTGCGTGTGAAAAGTTTGATTTAGTACATTCATAACAGTTTTTGAATGCTAGCCATTCTTTTTCGTTTCCATAGAAAGGCAATAGTTTTGGTTTTGTACTTTTATCTGCAATCGTGATTGCTAATGCCAGTTGCACTAAATCGGATTGAGGTGTTGGGAGAGGTGCGTTAGGGGGACTTGTTGTGGGTAAATGCGTAGTTCTGTTGTCGTTGGAAGTAACCGCGTGTCCACTACGGGCACGGCTATTGACGTGAAAGCTCTTCGGCGCGCACAGCTTCCTGGCGAGCGAGTACACGCGTGCGCTCACGTTGCTTGCGGCGTATCTCCGCATCAGCGGCTAGTTTTCGGGCTGCTATAAAGGTCGAGCCCCTTGAACGACGGCTTTGATTATCTATCTGTGAAAATTTAGTAGTAGTTTCAGGTTTCAATCACCTCTACAGCGGCCGTGGTGTCCATGGGAGTGGCGCGGCGGTGGAGGTGGTGGCGGATGTGGTGAGGATGAAAGCGACCGTGGCGGCACGTTGCCGGAGTCTTGTGCCGGGTGAGAGCACGTGGTTCGCATCGCGCCCCTATCACCGGGGTCCGCATTATTGTGCTTCGACTCGTAATCTTTTGATCGAGTTTCGACCATTATTGCATTTCTTCTACTTTTGTTCTCCCAGGTCAGCTGAAGGACCAAATGTTAATATAAAAGATGGACTAAAGAGTAGAAATTAAAAGAAACACGAATAATTAGGAAATTACGATCTATTTCAAGATTACAAGCCAAAAAACAATGACAATGACATAAAAACTCAAATACATTTAAAACCATAGACCGGCTGGGTGCGGCCAGTCGCCAACAGATCGATACATTTACCATAAAACTATATTTCAAATTCATGCCATTAAAAATAATAAATTAGATTTAGTTTAGTTTGTAATACGTATTTATTTATGCATTGTAATTAAAAAAAAAATTAGATAACATAATAATTCAATTCAATTTAACATAATAATAAACTCAAAAAATGTCACAGTTGTAAAATATTAAAAACTCTATGGAAATTAATAAATCCATTTAAATTTTGTCAAGAAACTCAGAAATCCAAGTATCAAGTCCAGATCTTTTATTTCATGAGGCAACTTGTTATAGATTTTGAGTCCCATGCGTACTATGCTATTATGTATTAGGGTTGTATTGCTCTTTTCAATGTAAAGTCTATCTCTATTGCGTAGCTGCCTATCGTTTACCTGAGAAATTTTCTTAAATAGTTCAGGGTTTGTTTTCACAAATAATAAAGCCTCGTAAATATACATACATGAAAGCGTAAGAATCTTTAGCTTAATTATTATTAGAGTGCATTACCAACTAGGAATCAATCAGAAACAAATTTAAAAGCACAAACATTTTTTTTTAATATTCCTCGTGTCGGGATTTGACCCCGCGACCTCCTGACTGCGCTACCGAGGATCTTATCTGGAACAACGAATTTTTCCGCCATTTGATATACCAGCTTGTAATGCATATACTGAACGCTCACAAGGGCGTTATGTGATTTCACGCCTTGCTCATTCTGAACAGAATTTGTTTTTGATTGATTCCTAGTTGTTAATGCACTCTAATAATAATTAGAGTATTCAAAGCGATGGATTTCGCTATAAAAACATAAAATCTCAATGTTTAGCTTCTTAAAATGAGGCTTACATTACATGTATCTCTAGATTGTAATCCACATATAGCCCTGATACATTTCTTTTGAGCCTTAAACAGTTAAATTTACACCTGTGGAATTGCCCCAAAAAACTAATATCCATAGTGAAGAACTGAAGCAGCATATTCGTGATATGCTGTCATCAATGTCTGAAGGTTAACAACTTTCGATACTTTATACAAGGCATATGCAGATTTATTTAACCTTTACAAACATTTTCAATCTGCGATGTAGTGATGAATAATTTTGCATCTTGGTCTTTATAAAATAAAAACATAACGTATGTTTTAAATTCGTAACATTACGACGAACTACACTACCCTGTGCTAAAGGTAAAACTTCATACATTTCAGACTGAACTTAACAATATTGCTGACAATAACAATGGGGAAGTCACATCGGTAGACTTGGAGATGATAAAGAAACAAGTAACGTTGTGGCGGGTGATCATCCACAGACTGCCCACTGACACTCTGCCAACCAACACCATGCCATCAGGTAAATGTATATCGTTAAGACTTGGAGAGTGTGAAGGAAATTGTAGGGAATAAGTTTCTTGTATTACTTGGTTTGCCATCAGCTAAGAAAGGATTTCAGTAAATTTACATGGGACCGAGAGAAACGGGATGCACGCGAGCATTATGCAAAATTTACTTACGCTTGGCCACTACCGCGCCTGCTGAAAAGGGAAGAGATGACGCCACGTACAATAGGTGGACCGGCTGAGACGTCCTGCAGAGGTGTAGTCCCAGACTTGCTTCTTGAAACGCGTCGACGATATTCTTAGTACACAGCTGTTGAAACGCTTCCGTGTACGCCACCGATTTTAGAAAATACTTGAGGAGGCGGTACACTAAAGTTAAGCAGAACGGATGCAGAAAAGACGAAAAGAAAACTAATAATTTAGAGGTTAAATTAAATACAACTTGAAAGTAAGCTAAATGATATAGGAAAATGAGTCTAGAGATAGTAATAATAATGTAAGCATAAGGCATACAAGAAATACTAAGATATTACATCGGCGCCGGTGACGTAACGAGCGCCTTCACGTCTTCGAGCCGTTATAAAAACAAGTTCTATTAGCGTAGCTGCAATAATAAGGTGTAGGTATCTACTGTACGCGCACAAAGATAATTACAAAATATTCACATATAACATTCAACAAAAGTACAGCACAGTTATAAGATAAAATGTTGTTCACACTTATCCAAAGTATGAGGACACAATTATTAAACAGTAAATAGGTATAAAATTAGTTATCGCGATTGCGATGGCGGCTGGTACGCCGACGTGCGACGTGGAGTCGCGCTGAGGTGGTGTAGGCGACTGACTGATGTGCTGCCGAAAGAAAAATGACTCGGGGTCCGCGCGGGAAGATGCGCGGGAGCAAGGTTGAGATGGGGTCATGGGCATTGAGAAGAAACATGTAACGTTTTGAAGTACGGTATGATAGATAAATATCACAACGTGACACCGGGATGTAGGAGGGTAAAAGCAGGCGAGGTTTTGATCAGTTTATCCAGGACTTCCGCAAAATCGGTTAGGAATGACTGATACTACGCAACATGCGTACGAGTTTTAGAATTATCTCAACTCTGCGTGCAGTCGGGCTATTGTATTTTTATAATTAACTTAATAATTTGTATATCACTGTACAGTTTCTATACAACAAGTGTAATAAATCAAATAAGTTAAAATAATTTGTCATATTATATGGATGTTATATTTTTGCAGGTGCTTCAGTTACAATATGTAATGGCACAAATAACAATCGGATTAAAGCAATAGAAGATGTTCCGCGTGTTGAAGCTCTTCATGAAGTCAACGATTGTATTTCAAAGCAACAGACAACAAAGGAGAACAAAGAAAACATTTCAAATAAAGATGAAGTCATTAATAAAACAAAATCTTTCAAAATACCGGCGCAGAAGAAAAGGGTTTCTTGGAGTTTTATCTGTGATCATTGCAAGCAAAAGTTCAACACGAAAATGAAATTGCAACGGCATATTATGTCCATTCATTACAAAGATTCAGAAGTAAACCTCACATGTCAAACTTGTAACTACAGAGGTGTTACAGTTCAAGCGTTAGAAAAACATACAAGGCTTCACGATGAAAAAATTAATTTTAAAAATAATTCGTGTACGTACAAATTTAGTAGTAACTGCGACTATGCGAGTAGCATTAGCAGTAATTTTAAGACACACATGAGAAAACATACGGGAGAGGCATATAAATGTGACTTGTGCGACTATGTGAGTAGCCGGGGCAGTGATTTGAAGATACATATTAGAAAACACACGGGAGAGAAGCCATATAAATGTGACACGTGCGACTATGTGAGCAGCCGGTGCAGTAATTTGACGATTCATATGAGAAAACACACGGGAGAGAAGCCGTACAAATGTGACCTGTGCGACTATGCGTGTATATATAGCAGTGGTTTGAAGAGTCACATGAGAAAACACACGGGAGAGGAGCCATATAAATGTGACCTGTGCGACTATGGGAGTATATTTAGCAGTCGTTTGAAGATACATATGAGAAGACACACGGGAGAGAAGCCGTACAAATGTGACCAGTGCGACTATGCGAGTATATTTAGCAATGTTTTGAAGAGACATATGAGAAAACACACGGGAGATAAGCCATATAAATGTGACATGTGTGACTATGTGAGTAACTGGGGCAGTGATTTGAAGATACATATGAGAAAACACACGGGAGATAAGCTGTACAAATGTGACCTGTGCGACTATGGGAGTATATTTAGCAGTGGTTTGAAGAGTCACATGAGAAAACACACGGGAGAGAAGCCATATAAATGTGACATGTGCGACTATGTGAGTAGCCAGGGCCGAAATTTGAAGATACATATGAGAAAACACACGGGAGAGATGCCGTACAAATGTGACCTGTGTGACTATGGGAGTATATTTAGCAATGGTTTGAAGGTTCACATGAGAAAACACACGGGAGAGACATATACTTGTGACTTCTGTGACTATACGAGTTTCCAAGGCAGTCATTTAAAGATACATATGAGAAAACACATGGGAGAGAAGCCACACAAATGTGACATGTGCGACTATAGGACTAGCTTTAGCAGTGATTTGAAGATTCATATGAGAAAACACACGGGAGAGAAGCCATATAAATGTGACATGTGTGACTATGTGAGTAGCCAGGGCGGTCATTTAAAGAGCCATATGAGAAAACACACGGGATAGAAGCCATATAAATGTGACCTGTGTGACTATGCGAGTAACTTTAGCAGTGATTTGAAGAAACACATGAGAAAACACACGGGAGAGAAGCCATATAAATGTGACCTGTGTGACTTTGCGAGTATGTATGGCGGTGATTTGACAAAACACATGAAAATACATACGGGAGAGAAGCCGTACAAATGTGACCTGTGTGACTATAGTAGCTTCAACAATAATTTGAAGATACATATGAGAAAACACACGGGAGAGAAGTGACTTGTGCGACTATGTGAGTAACTGGGGCAGTAATTTGAAGATGCATATGAGAAAACACACGGGAGAGACATATAAATGTGACTTGTGCGACTATGCGAGTTACTATAGCCACGGTTTGAAGAGATACATGAGAAAACACGATAGAGACATGCCGTGTCACGCCAGACTCGTCTAACTTTTAGAGGGATATTTTGCTAAAGAAATTTCGGCGTTAATTTTCGTTTTTCTTCTGTTTTTTACGATATATTTGTGTGAAAAATGTGCTATCTTTTAGATTGTAAGACACTTTTTGTAAATTAATTAGCAAATAGAAATGGAAATTAAATTATAAATGCAAAAAGTATTTTACGTATGAAGTGGAAAACTACACATGTATTTTTAATAATATGAAGAAACGTAGAAGGCAGCGTAGAAGTAACGTAGAACCCTGGAATACGCCAGAATGGTGGATATCAGCCAAATGTGTAGGAAAGTTTCCGTTTGGTCACCACAACGAACCAGGTCAATCCCAAACTGTTCGTTGCATGTGTCCAAACAGTAGTTAAACAAAGAAAAAGAAAACCAAGTTACTAAGATGATGCTAACAGTTAAACAAAAAATATTTTTTCAATGCATGTGCTCGTAAAGGCCCACTTTTTTCGCATCAAAACCGAACAAAAAGTAGATTATTTTGTCTGAGATCCAATCCACCTATAATTTTTTTATAAGGACTTTTTTTTCAAAATGGCGGACCGCCCACCTCATGTCAAAAACAGCTGGAGTGTTTGTTATTGCTATGTACACCTCATGCATGACGTTTGTCTATGCGTTTTTGGATAACCTACAAAATATTTTGTGTGCGCCGCCGACCGATATGTCTTTGATTGATTTTTCCTCACCAATTTTCCATGAAAACACTGATGATGTTGAAATTAACAAAACAACTAGCGATTTAAACAATATTTTTTATTTAATTTAGTCTATTTTTAATTTTATATTCTTTGTAGTTAGTGTATATTATAATTTAGTATTATTTATGATATTTAAGTTTCTTGTTAATAAAATATCATTACAAAACAAGAGAATGTACAAAAGGGAGGAGAGACTTCATGTTGCTGTTGTGTTGATGACAAGCGATACGTAAGTAAATTAGCTTATTTTTTTGCTGAAAAACAGTAAATACCTACCTATGTAATACTTACCAAAATGTAAGTACATGCCAGAAAAGGGGAGAGGCCAGGAATACTTTAAAGAGCAAGAGCGGAAGATATGTAATAGAAATAACTAGTCAGGCAACGGGTTCTCTAGTCAAGACTTCATTGGCAAAGTTAAAATATATTGTAGCAGCTATTGATTAGGCCTATCGTTCAAAGTGATGTCTGAATGACATACAGTTCAGTTATCCCACCTAAGTACTGCTGGAACACATGAGCTGGGACAAAAACACTGGTGCATGTTGTTTACATGATGGATGACACTTGTTCAAAATCCCATTAATTCATGTTGAAGCGAAATTATTTTGTTTTTCTTTCTGTAATACTTGTGTTAAGTGATATTTTTTAATTTTTCCAGAGATGCCAAAGGGTGGTTTAGTCTCTATGCCTGGCCTGACCAGCCCAGTCTTATATTCTACCTACTCTACCTGAAGACCCTTGGACGCCTATTCCTAACCCAGATCTAGACCAAGCACCCTTAACAGAGCATGTGGAAATTGCCGTCTCCGCCTGCGCTTGCATAAGGGACATAAGCCAAGTCAATGGGCAGAAGGCTACAGTTTCATATATAATTCGTAAGAATAAATAATGTCTATTTATGTAGAATTTTTATTGGTATAATTTTTTTAGTGTATAAGGTTAAAGTTAAGGATTACTAGAGATTAAGATTATTCAAGTACCTTGGGTACTCAGACATATTAAGATATATTAAGAGAAGCGGAAGATTTGAGGAGGGAATGCAACTGGGACAATAGGATACCAAAGCTCCAAGCAATAGGAATTGGATGGAATAGCTCCAACTGGTGTCGCGAAGAACGCGATTAAACGACTCGGAATGATCGGTAAGTGAAAGAATCGAGTGAGAATCGAGTAGAGAGAGGGTACAAAGCGGCCATCTTGGTTGACTGGAAAAAAGGAGGGAATAATAACGTGTTTTTACGGACTTTTCTTAGGTTGGTTTTCTGCCATGCTAGCTATGCAGGGTGGATGACAGCAAGGAGCCTGCATCGAGTCTCTACGTGCGTCGCTGGTGGATACAAGGGAGTGAAGGAAGGTACAAGACTGCGGAAACGTGGTATAACCTTCGAGGTATGTGTTCTTGTATTCACTTTGGATGTCATGCCAACCTCTGTAACCTGTAATGTATAGTTTATCATATAATTATATATTATATGTATTCAAGTATCTATTGGCGTGGTATGGTCTAGTGGGCGCAGGGAGGCCTTGGGGAGGATCCTTCGGGATCCCCCGACATGTTGGCATAATGTCTAGATTGGTACAGCGAAGCAGAATATATTGAAACTATGACATGTTTATGTGTAGTTGCTATCTTGTCGGCACGTAACTTCACACCCAGGTGGAGAACGTTATTCGTGCTATACGTCCCGACAACTGGAGAGCCGACCAACCGCCTGTGACCAGCAGGCGTCCCACCTCTAAATCATCATAAGATTACTGATTCATTCTAAACAATCTTAGAGGGATAAGCTCGCCGCTGTATTCAACTTTAAATTGCAATGCTTGTTTTGTTACCTTTTTCTGTGTAGCTACAATAACGAACAAGAATAAGAAATGAAATGTATTGTTTTGTAACATGGAATTTTAATAATAAATATAAAAACTTTCCCTTTATATTATTTACTGCTGCGGCTCAACTTTACCACTATCTTACTGCCAAACCCACCCGAGTTAAGTTATTCGGGGAGAGTAAGAGGACAGCTTTCAAACAGGCACAACCAGGAAGCCCATAATGTTTAAGACTGTTATAGCCCGGCGTTAAACCAAACAGACTGGTGACGGGCTGTGGTGTCACTAATGCGAGGGTTTTGGCACCATGCTCACCAAACCGCCTGCCCAGCGCGTGTGAGTATGATGGGCATCACTTGCAAGAGGACCACCAAGAGAGGCGAAATCTTGGAAAGGCTAAAGTCCAGCAGTGTAAAAAGACAGGCTGATGGATAGATGGACTGCTGCTGATTGAGCACATGGAATATGACAAAATCATCAAATTTATTTGATGAGTTGCAATGGTACATACAAAATTCACATGAAATCATAGTCGTTTTTTCACAGATTTTTTTTTTGTCGTACCTACACGTTCAAATACAAAGAAGAAAATCTATGTACAGAAAGGTTCGACTTACTACGCGGGCATCCTCAGAATAAGGAATACAAATAGAAGCCTGGCTAAAATAATACGCGGAGAAAGATACCTGTCCTTGATTTTCTTACGACTTTCTAGTGCGTTAGAGAAAGATGGATATGTATTAGTTTTTTCTTAATTAGGTAGGTTGTCACTAGTTCGTTGCTTTGCTAGTGATGTATCAATGTCGAATTTTGACTACGATAAATAAACCAAATCGAAATGAACCACGACCAATCTGCCTACCACACATTAGGGGCCAATAGAATTAATAGCAAAGTAGTCTCTGTCTACCCCAGTGGGACACAATGTTATATTGTGTAAATAAGGAGTTAATGAAAGGATATCTTTCGTTTAGCATAATATTTTTATTAAGTACAAATTACTATATCGTAGGCAGGTAGGTACATAAGTTAAGTCCAAAATTGTGCTTGTTTCTAGAACAAAAATGATGTAGCTTGTATTAGAGATACAACCGTAAACTATTTAAGTGGATACTTTTTAAGTCGCCTCTTAACTCAATCAAATAGATGTTCGTTGATGTCGCGTCTTTGTTTAATCAAGAAGAAAGGAATTAATCGCAACAATAGAAATCATAATAATCATAGACTTATAGGATTCGTAATAATAATATTATGTCAATGATGAGCGATGACAGCGCAATTACTACAGAGGTTATTTCAATTTTTTTATTATTTCTATCAAATAAACATCAACTTATCTTGAATAATAAATAATACCAAATTAATAATGAACGATTAAAATACCTAATAACCTGTAGTAGGAAATCAAATTATGCGCAGTTCAAGTCAATAAGCGTTCCCAAAATTCATTTCACGATAGAACTACCCTGTCACTTTTATTGTAAACCACTAAGTACGAAAATGTCTTGATCTGCGGAATTTCTTCGTGAAGTCGATCACGGAAGTAACGTACAAGTTCTGAACAGGCCTTTCAGAACGATTTGCGAACATAGAAGTATGCACTTTTCTACACCACAGACATCCATAGGTACTGGTTCTGTTGCCTAAAATTGAAAAATTATCGAGTTAATATACTATAGTATAGTACTAGCACGTACCTACAAACGAGATTGATAATGCAATTATACATAATTATTTAAAGGTTACCAATGTGTCTGTATCTGGTAAATATAACGTCGGTAAAACATCTGCTTTTAACTGTCTCCATTTTAAATTTTTGTTTGGTCCAAAAGAATCCGGCGTAAAGTGTTTCGAACAAATATGACTGCTTTTTTAATAAGCCGTTCACTTTTTAATTCTTCCCTTTTTGGAAATCTGTAACAAAAAAATATAGCGATATTTATTCGGCATTATTTTTCTTTTAACTCGCGCTGCAATTAATCTGCGGTATTATCCTTTATGCACGGCTGCCACGGGAACCAATGTTCGATAGTTTGCCACACAGACTTTAGTACATCACTATGCAAAAAAACATAACCTCTAATAGTCGGCAGAAAATCCATATAAAACAGGCAAATATCGGTGTAGAACTGAACACGAGTATAATTTACAAGAACTACCATTATTGTTACTGAGTTTTAGGTATTATCCTGCAACTTATTAACATAAAAACTATCAGAACTCACCGATGAAATGATATTGCTTCATTGTTGTTTTCTTTTCTTCCTGTATGCGATTTACAGCCTTCAATCGCACAAGACGTTTTATTACAATGTTAAAAAAACAATCAACACAAACAATAATAAATCACACTTTTACGAATTTTGAGAGGAAGAGCATCAAAATATTTAATTTCTCTCGGTGAAGCTGTAAACTTTCGCAAAATGCATTAGACATTTCGATGCCACCAAATTAAGATGTGATGCACGCAACGAACGATATTACAACACAACGATACAATGATGAGACATATTTAATTTGTGATGGTATTATAATTTTTAAAATACATCCAAATTACATCCGTCTGACATTTGTTTGGTTCAATCTAGTGACACACCAGGAAAAAATATAAAGTAAGTGCGGTCCGTCGTTTCATTCACTCGTACACAGAAGTAATTTACGTTAGATGAGTACAATGGCTAATGCCCAGTTCTTATTTTAGCCAGGTTTCTATTTGTATTCCTTATTCTGAGCGGGCATCTACCTAAATCATAGACTAATTTAGTCTATGACCTAAATCATTTCAACCGGATTATACTTATCTATGATTCCAACGTTAAGCCAACAGCTGACTCATAATACTCCTAAAGCAACGTTGTAAAATAAACCAACAGATTGCATTGAAACCGTTGACCAATTATTGCTAACTCTTCTGTAATATTTTCGTTAAAAATTCTACTGAATTTTTGTTCTTACGTATAAAAATATATGTTTACGAACATGAAATCCGATGGAATAGCGCAAATACATTATAATTTCTAGTAAATAGTTCAATCTTTTAAGAAACGTATGTAAAATTTTACATTTGCTGTCAATGTTACAAGCAATGACTTTATATATTCCTTAAACGTCGGGAAAAATAGTGAAGGCAACACTATTTGAAAATTAAATAAAAAAAAATGGTCATTTTTTTAATATTAGGTGTATTTGGACCTCAGACCAATAAACCAATAGACAAAGTCTTGGTGCCGTCAAAACGTACTACCCAAAACTTCATTTCGACTCCTAATGACTCCTGTCCAAGTCACCAAATTATAATGTACTGTTACTTTTCTTAAGTGACAACATTGGCAATCCTTTGTAATTTGGTCGCGTTATAGCTTGTGTTTATGTTAGGAAGTAACTCGGCAGATTTTTAAACAAAATTTTATTTAAGTTGTGTTTTGCTGCGAATTATCGTATGGAAAAGGGTTGAAAATACAAGGACAATGTCCTGCTACGTGCGTGGTTGCCTTGTGGTTGCAGATCCCATTCGGGGAATAAAGAAAACTCGAACAGCAATATCAGTTTTCACAAGTGAGTAAAAAGTGATGTTTTCCGAGTAAATGAACCATAAAATGGAGTTCCATCAAGAAAGACCGCATTTTACGACGTGTCGTTTTCATATAGTAACGTAAATATAGCTTTTAGAATAAAAGTAAATCCTAAAATCATTAAAATAATAAAATCCGTTTTGAGGTTATTAGTGAAGTCAAAACAGTTGTCGGTAATTTTACTGATTTTGTGCTAATATGGAGTATTGATTTAGCTTATTTTACTTAAGGTTCCCCAAAAATGACGCCATTCGTAAACGATGGTTTGTTGCTATTAGCCGAAGTTGGAAACAGCACAAAACTAATTGGAAAGTGTGCTCAAGGCACTTCAATCCAGAGTGCTTTCTGAAAAGAACTATTGCGACCACGCTTAAAAGACGATGCGGTGCCCACCCTGAAGTTACCTAGTAAAACCGAAGTTGTTTTGGTTGAATTCTTCACTATGCTCAAAATTCTAACATAGATTCACGAGTCTTGCTCGAGATTCAAACTCGGCACTCGCAACAAAAATAAACTTTGCTCTCTTGTTGCACAAATTTTAATGCTTATTTTACTACTATCTGTTTAAAAATGATCAATAAGTGTTATGTTTAATTCTAGGATTTTAGGACTGCAATGGAACCATCAAAAGCTGGCTTTGTAGTGCGTAAATTGAAAAAATTCTTGCATTGAAAAAAATTTCTACAAGCCCTGGAAGGACCTGCTAACAGCATGCCTCTAATGAGTGTAAAAGACAGAGGAGGGCTGACTAAGCCATCAAAAAGCATTTAAAAAATCTACCAAACCGCAGAGAAAATCCTGAGAGAGTTTGAGGATGTAGTTACAAAAAAAAAGTGTAGGAAAACCACAGCACTTGACATCTATGATAAACCAAATTTCGCAAATATTATTGGTACAGACAGACGTACTTGACGACCTACATGACCATTCGTTGGATAACTTCGTGTTCGACACGTATTTGAAACTTAGAATACATCACATGACGAAGGGAATTACTGCACCCATCGAAAATATACGCTCATTTCTGACGAAAAAAATAATTTTCAAAGGTCAATAAATACGTTTATTTTTGGCTGCTTTGTAAATCTTAATGACATGCGAAAATCAAACGTACTCACTGGAGAAAATTGAGAAATTAAACAACCATGAAGTTTAAAAAAAATAAGCTTCTCAATAAAACGATTAAATTATGCATTTTGTATGCGAAGGTCAAAATGTTATTTTTATTTTTGATGTTTTATATAATAATATGTAAAATAGTAATTCTGGAGTTTGCAACAAATTGTTTCTTTTATCCCCTGATAATTTTTCTGAGTTTTATTATTATTATCATTATTTCACAATTGTTTGAGAGGGATCCTTTTGAGTGTTAAGGAGGCTAGTTTTCATGGCGGCGCCTTCCTCTCAAAATATGTATTTTTAGTGGGAGTGGGACCGTGTGTGTGTGGATGTATGTATGTAAACGTGGTATTCTTAGTTTTGAAAATAAAGTTGATTATTTCATTCCATAAATATTTGGCAGCTTTCTCAATTTCATATATTATTTTATCTACTCCTATTAAATGAATAGCAATGAAAGAATGCAAACTTTTTGTTGTGATCTATGGCTCTCTGTCAAATAAGAAACATGTCTGCTATTAAGTTAATATAAAATAAATGTGGATTAAAGAAGATTGTTTCTCCAGCGGCAACCCCTAATTCTAACAGGTTATGGGGCCCAGACATGAAGAAATAACTGAAGTATAGAGGAAGCGAAGTTCTTAAAAAAATATCAACGGCGTTCGTGTCACGCGGCGTCGGTTGTTGTCGGTTGTTGGTGCCATTGCAGAGGTTTTACAATGGACACCAAAGCAGGAGCAGCGGTTCTCGTGCTCAATGGAAGGAACTGGGAGGCCTGGAGGTTTCAGTTGACAGTGGTGCTTAGAGCTAAAAAGCTGTTGGAGATTGTTGACGGAAAGGAGAAGAGACCGGTAAAGGAAACCAAGGATGGTAAATACCAGAAGGAGTGGGACGACAAAGATGGTCGAGCCCAAGAAATATTAGTAACAAGAGTAGAAGAAAGTATTTTGATACACCTAGTGTCGTGTAAAAGTAGCGCTGAGATGTGGGAGAAACTGAACTGCTTGTATGAGCCGAAGTCAACAGTCAGTATTCATCTTATCCAAGAACAATTTTTTAACATAAAATTCGAAGAACCGATGATGGGTTTTATATCTAAATTAGAAGGGATATCCAACAAACTGAAGTCGCTTGGAGAAGAGCTGTCTGAATCCATGATAATGACTAAACTACTTATGGCACTGCCTGAAAAGTACAAACACTTCGTGTCTGCATGGGAGTCAGTACCAGAAGTTGACAGATCATATAAGGAGCTGGTCGCAAGGTTGTTGATTGAGGAAGAACGAGCAGGCATTAGGAGAGAAGAATCAACAGCTTTAATTGCAAAGAAATATGGAAACAGAAGTGCAAATAAAAGTGAGAAATGCTTTGAATGTGGTAAGAGTGGGCATTTTAAAAAGGACTGTAGGTTACGGAAGTGTCATCTGTGTCATCAGGCTGGACACTTGTTCAAAGACTGTAAAGTAAAAAGAAATTATAATGAAAAGTTTTGTAACTGTTAAAAAAACAAGGACTTGAAACAGAACAATGTTGGTTAGAAAAGGACAAAAACAGTGCAAAACGAAACGCATTCATAGTGACAGCACTAACAGCAATGAGTGATTCTGAATTAAATAAAGAATGGTATATGGATAGCGGTGCATCTCAACATATGTGTAGTAATAAAGACAGTTTCATGGAATATCAAGAGCTCTCAGTGCAAAGAGACATAATGATCGGAGATGGTACAATTATACAAGCAATAGGGTGTGGAAAAATCACATTAGAGGCATTCGATGGCCAAGATTGGATTCCTACAACTTTGAACAAAGTTTTATACGTACCTGACCTCAAAATAAACCTATTTTCTGTGAGTAGTGCATTGGACAATGGTTATAAAATGATGTCTGACAACAGGTCATGTAAATTTATCCTAAACGATAGCGTGTATGCTATAGCAGAGAGGGAATCTAAAATGTACATAATGAAGTTCAGAGAATCAACTGAAATTGCGGCTATTGGACGATGTCAAGATGGGCTATCAGAGTGGCATAACAAAATGGCTCACCAAAATATAGAGCAAGTGAAGGAGATACTTAAAAGAAGTAATATAAATTATGAGACTGGACCAGAAGTGACATGTATACCATGCCTTGAAGGTAAACAGCATAAAATGCCATACCCAGCCAGTAATAATAAAGGTGAAAAACCTGGACAAATATTGCATTAAGATCTGTGTGGAACCATGGAGACAACTTCTCTGGGTGGTGCAAGATATTTTTTACTCATAAAAGATGATTATTCAATATACAGGAAAGTATATTTTTTAGAGAGTAAGTCTGAAACAGTAACAAAACTAAAACAATACATACAAGAAGTACAAGTGAGTCCAGGGCATAAGATTGAAGTCGTAAGAAGCGACAATGGAAAAGAATTCATAAATAATGAAATGAAAATACTATTATGTGATTATGGTATCATTCACCAGACTTCTGTGGTGTATACGCCAGAACAAAATGGGTGTGCAGAACGCGAAATGAGAACCATAGTTGAGGCAGCCCGAACGCTTTTATTAGAAAATAAAATGGACAAAAACTTATGGGCAGAAGCGGTCAACACAGCGGTGTATGTATTGAACAGAACTGGAAAAAGTAGAGTGAAAGATAGGACTCCTTATGAAATATGGTTTAACAAGGAGTTATTTGACATAACAAATTTGCAGAATTTTGGCTCAAAAGTTGCGATTCATGTACCTAGTCAAAAAAGACTGAAATGGGACTCTAAGTCAGAATTTGGTATATTCGTTGGATATGGTGAAACTACCAAAGGATATAGAATTTATTTACCTGAAAAGGAAGATGTGGTTATCAGAAGGGATTTTGTTTTTATAAAGGAAATTAAAAAAGTGAGACATGATGTCAAGAAATCAGCAACTTCTGACATAGTATATGAAGAAAAACAGAATGAACCAACAGATAGCATGGAGAATGTACAAATAGACAGAGAAGAAAATGAATCAGGTGAAATTGAAAGACAGGAAAATGAAACAAATGACATTGACAGACAGGAAAATGAACCAAGTGACACTGTGGAAAGTGTTCAAATTGATGGACAACAGAGTTATCAAATGAACAGAGAGAAAAGTGAACCAATTAACATATCAGGAAATTATAACGAAGAAAGACCTAGTAGAGAAATAAGAAAGCCAACATGGCTACAAGATTATGACACTAGTTTTACAGCAGTAAATGAAGAACACTTGACATACAAAGAAGTAATGGAGAGTACAGACTCAAAGAAGTGGCAAAAAGCTATAGAGAACGAACTGGATGCATTGAATAGAAACAAAACTTGGATTGAAACGGATTTACCAGATGATAAGAAGACTATTGACGCCAAGTGGGTATTTAAAATCAAAAGAGGAGAAAATGAAGAACCACAATATAAAGCCAGACTAGTAGCGAGAGGGTTTCAACAAGAAGACTACTTTGATCATTCAGAGATTTACGCTCCAGTGGCAAAATTACCAACGCTAAGAATACTACTAGCAATTGGTGTTTTAAACGGGTTATATGGCCACAGCAAAGTCATATTTGGTAGTCTTCTTTTCAATGTCATATCATTTTAATTGTCTTATGGGCCATGTCCAAATCTCAGACCAATAAACCAATAGACAAAATCTAATTAAGCAGAAACCTAGGATGGTAAAGCTATGCTACAAGACTTGGCTTCGGCCTTACCACTTTGATCGAGGATGAAGACAATTCATTAAGACTTGGCTATGGTCTTATATTTAACTGGACATTAAAAATTTAATAAAATAAAACTTGGCTGCACGGGCTACTGTCCTTTGCCTATTCCAAGACGGAACGAAAAATGAAAAAAAAAGAGGGTGGAAAAAAGGCGCGAAGATGTGATGGCGTCGTTTTTTTGT
Organism: Ypsolopha sequella; assembly: GCA_934047225.1. NCBI lineage: Eukaryota > Metazoa > Arthropoda > Insecta > Lepidoptera > Ypsolophidae > Ypsolopha > Ypsolopha sequella. Next base: position 9,965,823 of record OW204009.1, read on the forward strand.
TTTATTGAAAAAATATTGCATTTTGGTTGTTTTGGTCAACAATAGTGATAGAATATTGTGAATTAAAATCGCCGTAACCTGTGTAGTGTGTTGTTCAATAGAACAAAAGTGCGGGCTGTGCCTTTTCGTGTGTTTTTTCTAACCCTGTTGTATTTGCGTTATAAGGCTAGCATTATAGCGGAAACGACAGGACAGATCTTTCAGATGATCCTCAACAGAAGAGGATAGTGCATATAAACAAATAATAACTATAACGTCAGACATGGCTGTATGGCCTAAGATCCCTTTGCCTTTCCACTTAGTGGGAAAAAAAAGCGCAATAGCGCGGGAAATCATCGATGTAACCAGGCGGGAATTTCGAAAAATGTATTTATTTTATCAATTACTCCTGTATTATTCAGGGTTTTGAAAGTAAAAACAAATAATAACTTTATTAGAGTCTTTATTAAGTAGAAAAAGTTATGGGGAAGGTGCGAACTAGGAAAAAGCGAAAAAAGGATGAAGCGGGCGAAAAATGTGAAGCAGATTTGACGTCATCATCTGACTCGTAGGTTGAAGTCGCAGATACGTATAAACCTTATCTAGTTACTGACTACAAGACACAATACCCTGAGGATTCCGGTGCAGCAGAATTTGTAGTATTCGTAGAGTCTTCCAATGCGGATATACCTATAGGAACACGAGACCTGATGTCCATATCTAGCTGTATCAAAAGGTTAAATGAAGGAGTCAAATACCTTAGATCAATGAACAAGTTCAAAATTGCCATATATTTTGAAAAAGCCAGCCTTGCTAATGCCTTTTTGAACAATGCTACATTTTTACAAGACTACCAATTTAAAGCCAATATACCTGCTTCAAACACTGAAATTACTGGTATAATTAAAAAAGTGCCCACCAATTTGACAAACAAAAAGATCTACACAATGTTATCAAGTTACAAGTAAATAACATCTGTTCGAAGATTCACAAAAAGGACTAAAATTGACAATAATTTCATCCAACAGCCGCTGCAAACAGTAGCCATCACTTTCGCGACGTCGGTTCTTCCAGACTACATGGATTTGGATGGTTGGCGGCATGACATCTCAACGTATATTCCACCAGTCAAACAATATTTCCGGTGTCTAAGGTATGGCCATTTAGCAAAGTTTTGCAAGAACTCCGAGCGCTGCTCCATCTGTAAAGAGGACCATTCATATAAAATTTGTAAAACTCCAATTGAACAGGCCAAATGCTTCCATTGTGATGGAAATCATGTTAGCATTTCAGCTCAGTGTCCAATTAAGCAAAAGCATAGATAAATAAAGTAAGGATAAATTGCTCACTCCATACATTAGAACAAAGCCCGCGTAAAACTTATTATTTTCACCGGTACATAGTAGTTCGATTTATTATTTTTGATGTCGCTACTGTACTAGATAAAGAAATTCGATGTGTGTTCGTGAGTAGCAACTATACTGCGCCCACAAAAACAAAAATTTGCTAGAATACGATGGATATCTATGAATACGACAATACGCGATACATGGCATACGATAAATCTGAGGATAAATTGCTCAACCGTGCATGACAGTTAAGTCAAAGAGTAAAGTTATATACCGGTATGTATGAGTAGTGTGTGTTAGGTAAATAAAGCGTATTTTAATGCACATATTTTGTTTAATTGATCGTTGTGCGCCATCTACCGGAATCCAGAATAACCATCTGCACGCTTAGTTAGATTGCCAGCTTACCACCGAAAGTTTAATGAAAAAATGTTAAAAACACCTGATTAAGAATTCACTATTTTCTGATGCGATGTTATAAAAATGTTGTGTTTTTATTCATAAAATAAATAAATATTATGAGCCAGAACAGTAAAATGCTATATTTCGTCGATTTTAGACAAATTTTATTTCCAGCAAGACAAGTAACGCCATCTAGCAACGTTATTTTTAGTATTGCGAACAGTACAAGGAGATAGCTATCTATCCTTCCTTTATTTATCTATGGCAAAAAAAAATAGAAGAAAACAGACAAAAAGTTAAGACACCATCATTCGCTGACATATTCAATCATGGAAATTTCCCACCTCTTGGAGCCTCTTGATCTCTTAACTCTATTAAAATCGAATGACAAAGCACTAAATCTCCTAGTGCAAAGCATTATACAAATTATAACATTAAATAAGACACAAGATACTCCAATATTATCTAAAAATGTGTTGGATGTTTTAAATGAATCTTTTAACCAAAAACCTTACTCCAAGTTCACTAACAAAATAAAGATAATACAGTGGAATGCTCAAAGTTTGTTATGTAGTCGACATATTTTTACTCAATTTTTGTATGAAAATAATATTGACATTGCTTTAGTTTTGCGAAACATGGCTCAAGCCTACACAACGATTACATATTAAAGGATTCTCTATAGAACGCAATGATTGTGGCAATAAACATAATGGTGTTGCCATAGTCATTCGTAACAACATACAGTATAGTAGATTAAAAACTTTTTTTGATGACTCACTTCAGAATATTGCTATCAAAATAATATATAATAACAGTACACTATCAATGGCCAGCATTTATATTCCAACAAATTGTAGCCCTAATTTTAGAAAAACTAAATTTGTTAATTTTATTAATACCTTACCAAAACCATGTTTGGTAGCAGGTGATCTAAATGAAATCTGTCAGTCCTCGTGGAAGAGATGTCTTTGACGCTGTAAATGAAATTAGTGTTATTAAATGACACACAATCAACAACTGTAGGTAAAAATAACTGGAGACCAGATGGTTTAGATTTAACAATAGTCAGTCCCTCTATAGCCCTTAATTGGAATTGGATAGTTCACGATGACCCCCTGGGAAGTTATCATTTACCCACAATAACTGAGATATTATTCAATACTATCACTGATTCTCCTATAAACAACTTTATTTCTCAAAATAACACAACTGAACTCAAAAGACTTAACCTACGGCTAGTGAATTGGGATAATTTTTCAAAGCTTGCTAACACTATGCTCAAAGTATTTATTCTTAACTATAATGATCCTCTACAATCTTATTAGGACTATTGTAATATCATTCATAAAGCTATTGAACAATCAACATTTAGAAAACAGGCCCAAAATCTAAATATTAACAATAATAGTTCGAAACAAGCAGGAAGCAATTCCAAATACCGATATTTTCCTCTTCCATGGTGGAATGAAAAGTGTGCTAATGCAGTCCAAAAAAGTAAAGAAACTTTTATAACATTTAAACATGATCCTTGTGAATTAAACTATATTTATTAAAAAAAAATGCAGACTGAGAAAAAGATGATAATTAAATTAGAAAGAATAAATAGTTGGAAGAAATATTGAACAGAAATAAATAAATCCGCTCCTATTTCTAAAATCTGGCAAACTATTCGTAAATTTAATAAATCCTACAGCACTAAACTAAATAATAATAATGAAATATTTTGGATAAATAACTTCTTATGGAAATATACACCTGACTTTGTTTCACAACCATTAGAATTAAATACTACTGCTTCTGTAAACCCCACCAATAGTTACATTATCAATTCATTCACCATAGATGAGTTAAAAGCAGCTATCAAGTCACGTAAAGACACAACCTTTGGTCTAGATTGTATTTCTTATAAAATGTTTCAAAAACTGAATACAGATTGCCTTGTAAAATTTTTAAACATTTTAAATCTACTTTGGGAACAATTAATAATACCAAAAGAATGGAAGCAAGATTGCTTGGTTCCAATTCTAAAAGCAGAAAAAGATCCAAATTATGCAGATTCTTACCGTCCAATTGCTTTAACATCCTGTGCAGGTAAACTTTTTGAGCAACTTATATAACAACGTCTTGAGTTTTATATCGAATGTACCTAATCATATTCTTCCAAGAAATCAGTTTGAGTTTCGTCGTGGTCGAACAGCAAAAGAAAGCATAGGACATCTCCTCCACGATATTGACACTGCGGTTAACAGTAATGAATATCTTGTATGTATCTTTTTTGATATTGTAGGTGCATTCAACAACATTATTTATTCCGTTTTATGTACAACTCTTTCTTCTTTGGGAATACCTGAAAAATGTGTAAGGTGGATTTATGAGTTTATCAGTGAAAGAGAAGTTTATGTAAAAATGAGTTCCAATAACATTTTTGGACCCAGATTGTCAACTAAAGGTGTGTGTCAAGGGGGAATTTTGAGCCCTTTACTGTATATTCTCTACATCCACAGGCTCAATGAAATGTTAGGAACAGAAAATTTAAATTTAAGATTAATTTTGGGAGTCTTTAAATCATCTCCTATTAACTCAATGCAAATTGAGGATAATTCATGATTTCTATAAAAACGGCTCACCTCAATACGTGTTATGATCGGGAAAGCCGACCAGTTTCAGCAGATTTAGACTGCCTTCATCTGGGCGAGTAAAGACGTTCACGCGACGATGTTACGCCTCACGCCTCACACGTCTTTACTCGCCCAGATGAAGGCAGTCTATATCTGCTGAAACTGGTCGGCTTTTCCGATCATAACACGTATTGAGGTGAGCCGTTTTTATATAAATCTTTAATTTCATTATTAAGTTGTTATCTAAAGATGGCAATCTCCTTCTTTCCAAGCTGTTAAGGCTCAACTCTAATAACTTTTTAACTCAGAACATTCAAGAAATTTTAACTTATAAAAGTAAATATAATATTTACAACAGTAGCACTTTGCCCTTTTATGAAGGATCGTACGAGAGCAAATTCTATGACTTGATGATTGATATAGATAGGACACTGACTGATAAATATGCAGTTTTGAATAAACTGGATGAATACAGAAACTTTAGACAAATTTATACAGATGGCTCAGTATGTAACGAAAATGTCTCCATGGCTTACTATGATACTGTCACTAAATTGGGACATGGCTTCAGATTACCATCAAATGCAAGTATATATACAGCAGAAGCCCAGGCCATTTATGCAGCTTTAGAATATATATAACTAGCTTTTGCCCGCGGCTTCGCCCGCGTTGATTCAGTTTTTGTATAGTCGTATCGAAACTGTAAATATTTTTAGTTTTAGTAGTTGACCTGACTTTGATTTAGAGTATTTAAAGTGTTTTTGGTTCTCATCATCTCTAATTTGATCCCTATGTAAAGTTTTTTTGGCGAGGCCGAAGAGCAAGACACGTTTCCGTCTTTTTTTATTTTTTTTTATTTAATCCTGTTTTTTAATTTTTCCAGGACCTTGTTTTTTTTTTTTTTTTATTATTATATTTATTTGCATCATAATCCTTTACATTGTTTATTGTGTTACTTAATTTTTTATTGAATATTATATTACATCTTTTATATCTTTATCTTTAATTTTATCTTTAATAAAATTGATACTGTTATTATAATTAATCAATGAAATTTTTATTTTATTTTTATTTTTTAGCGTATATAAAAATATATATTTATTTTCTTTTCTGGGGCACTGCCCGCTGCTTTACGTCTTGTTAGTTAGTGCCACTGCTTTCATGACGTCGATGCAGTATTCGGCAAATTTCGGTCCTGAACTCTTACCCGCCAGGAGGGAGCTCCAGTTTGAGGTTTCAATGTTCATGTCGAACTCAAGTTCGAGCTGCAACCTCCTGGATCCGAACATTGGACATTCGTTCAGGATGTGTTCGATTGTCTGATCGACGTCTGGGGAGCAAGAGCAGCCTGGGTCGTCACGACATTTGAAGCGGTGAAGGTACAAAATGCTTCCAGTCGGAACTTCTTTGACAGCACCTCGATACCGTCTCGCCAGCATGTGAATGCACATCCGACTTTGCCCTCGACCTTGCTGCCATCAGTATAGATACTGACCGGAGCAGTTGGTTTGTCTCCCGGCGCGTTGTCATCGAGACGATCCAATACCGTGTAGCGAACCCTCTGCCGAAGGGCAGGATGGGGCAGTTGGTAAAATGGTGTTCTAGACTCCACCAGACGGTCCCTCGCCTTCAGCAGGGGCTTGCCACGCTTCACGGCATATAACTCGGCCGCCTCACGCACCCGCAGCTCGATCGGGAGCAGCCTTGCAATCGTTATCGCTGAATCATAGGAGACGGTTCGGTATGCTTTAGCAATCTTTATAGCTATTAATCGTTGTTCCGACCTCAGACGCTTTATAATATATTTTTTGGACGTGCTATCAGCCCATACGTTCGCTGCGTAAAGAAGAATAGGCTCTACTGCCCCGATATACAGCTGCCTGACTATTTCGGAGTTAAGACCCCAAGAGGCCTTAGCGACCCGGTTCAGTCCCTTGCAAACGGTGGCAGCTTTATAGCAGACCATCTTGATGTGCTCCAGGAACGTCAAGTTCTTGTCGATCGAATAGGACATTTGCCATTGTGATATGGGGCGTTGGAATGTCTCTCTGTCCTGTAACAACCATCACAGCGGTTTTATGCGGAGAAAACCTAAGTTTGTGTTCAATACCCCAAGTGGCTATTGAGTCTAATACTGGACTAACGATACACTCTAGCTCCTCTAGCGTGTCGGCTGAAGCTACTATGACTACGTCATCGGCAAAAGCTTGGACGTGAAGTCCGCAGCCCTGGAGCAGTTCGAGGAGCGAGTCAATTACGACGTTCCACATCAACGGTCCACTTATACTTCCTTGAACGCAGCCCCGGGTTGTGGGTTTGGAGACAGTGACGCCAGCGTATGTAAGAGTGATAGACCTGTCAGACAAGTAGCTGTCTACCACGCTATACACATCCGCAGGACAGTTTTTAACCTGCAGATGTGCCTTAATAAACGGCCACCAGGCGTGATCAAAGGCTCCCTCTATGCCTAGTGACACGAGAGCAACGATCTTTTTACTTACGTTTCTCTCGTATTTCAGCAGGTCAACTAAATCATAGAGAGCATCCTCAGTTCCTCGCTGCGGCAAAAAGCCATACTGTCTGGCGTTTAGGTGACCTCGGGCTTCCAGGTGCCATAGGAGCCTGTTATTCCACAGCTTTTCGAAGACCTTTCCCATCAGGCCAATTGGAAGCAGGCCAATTGGTCGGTGGGCCCTTGGGTTTGCGTAGTCCTCTTTGTTAGGCTTAGGAAGAACACAAACTCGTGCCCACTTCCAGTGTCTGGGAAAGAGTCCCACAGGCAGGCACCTATTAAAGACCGCGAGAAACAGCCTACAATTAGCCATTATTGTTTCGTCTTTGCCGAGGCCGAAGCCCGAGCCGTTTTGCAGATCAACACTACTTTTTGTTCTCTGAATTAATCCTCTGCTAATGTGTAACAGCTGTCTTTGATAACTGATTTAATCCCCTAGTATAGCATGTTTGGCGAGGCTGAAAGCCGAGCCGCATTTCCAGTTAACACTATCTTTTGTTTTCTAATTAATTTTAATCATCTGCTTAAGTATCATTGGAAGTCTTTGGCGAAGAAGAAGGCCGGGCTGCGTTTCCGAAAGACACCATTTTTTGTTCTCTGAATTAATCCTCTGCTAAAAGGTCTTTGGCGAGACCGAAAGCCATGGCGCGTTTCCAAACTAAAAATTTTTTTTGGTTACAGATTTGATATAAAGTAGCGTATGTCTTATTTCAGGTCTAGAACTACATTTAAAGCAGTTTCAGCCTATCAGTTAGGGAGGTACGGTGTGAAGATGTGTATTACTTTTCTATAGGAACTTGACACCCAATTGCCTCTGAACTGATTAATGGGATAAAAAGTGGTCTACTATGTCCTATTCCAGGTCTAGAACTACATTTTTGCAAAGTTGAGCCTAATCGGTTTAGTAGGTATGGCGTGAAGGAGTAACAGTACATCACTTTTCTGTAGGAACTTGACAACCCATTGCCATCCTATGGGAACTAATTTATCGGATATAAAGTAGCTTTTGTCCTATTTCAGGCTTAGAACAACATTTGTGCAATGTTTCAACTCAATCGGTTCATCAGTTACGGCGTGAAAGAGTAACAAACATACCAACTTTATACAACTTTAACAACTTTATATCCATCCCAACTTTCACATTTATAATATTATTTGGATGTACCTTACATGAGAAGAGTGCATCCGCAAGACGAAAGAACATGAACTCATCCCTTAAATTTTTATGGACATCAAAACACTCATTTTCTATTCCTTTTTAACCGACTTCAAAAAGGAGGCGGTTCTCAATTCGACTGTATGTGTTTTTTTTTTTTTTTTTTCTGAACCGATTTGAACAATTCTTTTTTTGTTTGAAAGAGTGTACTTCCAGGTAGGTCCCATTTTGGGTTTGGTCATGATCTGACGAAGGTCTTCAGAGATAGGCATTGGAACTCCTCAGAAAATGACAGCATACCTCTCGAAATTGAGGTAATCGCTTTGTACCTGGGTGCTGATTACAAGGTATTACTTGAAAATCATCATTCTTCCACCTGACCTTCGATCCTGGCTTCATCACCATATTCACCATAGAACTCCTCAACGGATCAGAGCACATAACTCGAGATTGCGGCAATCACTGCGTTAGGGTGCTAATTCAAGGGTATTACTTGGAGATTACCAGAATACCCACCTGACCTTCGATCCTGGCTTCATCACCATAGAACTCCTTAACGGATGACAGCACATAACTTTGGATTGCGGCAATCAGTTTGTGTTTAAGCGCCTGATGAATTCCGCAAGCAACATATCGCCGTTCTGAACGCTCGCTGGTTTGATTGTAACAACTGTGTGTCTCTCTTCTTACTTACCTACAAATCAATACAGTCGTGCAAATATTCTCCAGAATTTTATTTCAAGTTTATTATTATAAAAACCCACAACTCAATCCCGAACATGGTCCTGGATCGAAGCCGGATGTGGAAATAACAAGGATTACTTGTTATCCTGTGGAAATCATCGTTATAAAGTGGATTTATCAAGTTAATTGTGGAAGAAATCATCAACCGGCATAGTGACGTAATCAAATTATCAAGCAAAGTGGTGTTAAAGCTAGATTTTTATAATTTATCATAACCCAGCACTCAAAAAGGTAGTATTTAGTATAAATCAAGGTTTTACTACACTGATAAGGTTAGTATTTACTGAAATACCTATTTGTTATTTACTGCTGTTTACGTAGGTAGGTACCTATTGCATTGTGACAAAAACACTTATTTTTGTATTCTGCAGTTATTAAGTAAAAAACCGTACTTATTACAGTATAGTAAGCATTAAAGCTACATTATTTTACTTATTAATGTGTAACTGTTGTATATCGAATGTTTTTTCACGTTACGAACTTGTGCATAACTATTTACGTATAAAATTATAAAGTCATAATTTGTGTGAGACAAAGGCTTTGTTGTTTACTGGTATCGTACAGTAGTTTGCCGTGTTATCGCACCGATTGTTTTTATGCATTCATATTATTTAATAGTGAACAAATAAACGTAAACTTGAGGATTTAGTACGTGCAATAAGCACTTACTAATTATATATGTTCATTCAAAAGCTAAGAACTTGATAATTATTGAAACTTGTACGTCTTTGGTTTAAATATTAAGCATTGTTTATTTGTTTTAAATTGTTCACAAACAACTCCCTATTGATAAGTTGTGTAGGTATTTATTTTAGTTGTTTTACGGTTTGTGTTGTCTAAATTCCAGGTTGATAGCAGCACTCATCTCCCAGAATGACCGAAAAAGAGAAAGGGGAGTTAATTAAAAAACGAGGAAGCTTCAAGGGACGCTTAACTGCATTCGCTAACTACACTCAATCTTTAAGTGAGAATATCAAGTCTTTGACTATTTTGGACGCCAAAGAATTGCAATTACGTATGAATAAACTTGAGTCGTTGTATGATCAATATGATGAGGTACAATTAAGGTTGGAATGTTTAGTGGAAACCGTAGATTTACAATTAAACGAGCGTGCCGAATTCGAGTCGCAATATTATAAAACACTGGCTACTGCTCAGAATGTATTAAGTGTGTTCAATAAGAGTAGTGAGGAGTGTGCTAGCAGTGAAAAGGGCACTCGTGTTAGTAATCACAAGCTCGTTAAGCTCCCTACCATTCAGTTGCCAAAATTCAGTGGTTCTTACGATAATTGGTTAGAATTCCATGACACATTTACTAGCCTAATTCACTCAAGTGACGACATGGATGAGATCAATAAGTTTCATTACTTACGCGCATCCCTGGAGGGATCAGCTGCCGTGGTAATACAATCGATTGATTTTTCAGCTAGTAATTATGCAGTGGCATGGAGGCTTTTGTGTGAGAGGTTTAACAATAAACGTCTGTTAATACAAAATCATGTTTCAGCCTTATTTAATATTGATACTATAACAAAAGAATCATCTGTGACTTTGAAACGCTTAATTGATCAGTTAAATAAAAATTTACGGGCTTTAGAGTCGTTAGGCGAACCTGTCAAACAGTGGGATACCCTCCTGATTTATATTGTGACTCATAAATTGGATCAAAAAACTTACCGTGAGTGGGAAGAGTACAAAGGTCGCGTAGACAACGATACTTCAATTACGTTCGACACATTTATTAAGTTCATGCGTAATCGGGCAGACTTAATCGAAACATTAGAGATGTCACGTAATATCCAACCTACCGTGAATAACAAATCAAGCGCCAAGTTAAAAACTATGGTCTCCGTACAAAATTCGAATAGCTCTAATTTAGAATCAACACAAAGGGCTTGTTTCAAGTGTAAGGGTGACCATTCACTATCAAGTTGTCCACAATTTCTCGCTTTAAGCAATGATGCTCGACTAAACTTACTGTCAAGTTACAAGATTTGTTATAACTGCTTTAGGAAGGGCCATTATTCTAACACTTGCAAAAAGCCGGGATGTAAGGTTTGTAAGCGACGTCATAATACTCTTATTCATGTAAGTGAACTAAGTAGGGGTGTAAACACACGTAATGAAAATAGTTTACCCGAGACTGCAGCTTCACCGTCGCCGTAGTCGTCTCCTGTTGCCGCTACTTCAAACAGTGTAGCATTGTCAGCCAATGTTGCATCCGCAACTCAAAGGCACAACGAAGTATTATTGTCAACCGCACTAATAAAGTATATCGAGCATATCGTACGCGCCGTCCTTGACTGCGGTAGTACCTCTAGTCTCGCGACTGAAAGACTTGTTCGTCAATTGAACTTGCCGACAAGTCAATTTAAGTAGATAGGTCGATACTGGGCATAAATAACGTCACTTCGCACGTAGGCAAAACTTGTCGTATAAGCATGAAATCATTAACTGACAGCTTTTCTACTGACATTCATTGCTTTGTTTTGCCATCAATTACCAGTAATGTTCCAGGTCGTGAAATCGATATTTCTAGCCTTAAAATACCTTCCAACATTTGTTTGGCAGACCCGACATTTTACAAACCTACCGAAGTCGATATTTTAATAGGCGCTGATCTCTTTTGGGATTTGTTAGGTTCACAACAAATCAAGCTTGGTAACGATAATCCTGTTCTTTGTGACACCAAGCTAGGGTGGATAATTTCAGGCCCTATTTCTAGCAATAATTTTACATTGCTGTCGAGTGATTTGAGATGTAACTTTACAAAGATTGCATCCTCTGCTGACGGTCATACGAATGACATTCAAAGCGATTTAATGCGTTTTTGGCAGCTAGAGGAAGTAAACTCAAACTCACCTCATTATTTTCCTGATGAAAAGCGGTGTGAAGAACATTTTAAAGAAAATACAACGCGTCTCGAAGACGGTCGTTTTTGTGTTCGCATACCACTCAAACATAATCCTAATATTTTAGGAGATTCTTATCAAAAGGCTAAACAATGTCTTTATTCTTTAGAGCGCAGATTAAAAACCAAACCCGAGTTAAGTCAAATGTATTACGACTTCATGGCAGAGTATCAATCGCTAGGTCATATGTCTGAATGTCATCTCACAAATAAAAATGCGTATTTCATTCCACACCACGGAGTGAACTCTATGAGAAAGTAACGAACTCACTTCGAGTTAAGGTCAACAAGGTTTATTTTTGGACCGACTCCACCATAGTGTTGGGATGGTTACGTATGTTGCCTTCTAAGCTTCAGCCGTTCGTACGCAATCGTGTTGCTGAAATTTTAGAAAAGGCAGGTAATTGTACATGGAAACACGTCCCAACTGATAAAAACTCTGCAGATCTAATATCTCGAGGTGTGGATATTAGTACACTGCAAAATAATAATCTTTGGTGGTTCGGTCCCGAATTTTTGAAACAAGATGTTTCCGAATGGCCTTTACAACCCAAGCATCTTGAAACACTGCCTGAGACTCGACCTGACGTTGCATTAAATAATCACCGTTGATGATGTTAACAACGAAAATGTGTTGATCGATTTTCGTCGTTTTTCAAGTTATTTACGGCTTGTCCGTTCCGTAGCTTACGTTTTACGGTTTATTAGGTCATGTAGGAAACAACCTATCGAGACAAGTTTTTTAGGAGAAGAGGAACTAAAAATTGCCTTACAGGTTATTATTTTGAAGTGTCAAGACGAGTCCTTTCCAGAGTATAAATTACTCTGCAGTAAGCAGAATTTACCGGCAAAGAGTCCATTACTCAAGTTCAATGTCTTTTTAGATGAAAATAATATAATGCGCATTGGTGGCCGTCTCGACAATTCAAATTTCTGCTTTAGCAAAAAGCATCCTATATTATTACAGTCCACTCATGTTTTTACGAAGATATTGTTTGACTTTGAGCACAAACGGTTGATGCACGCCGGTCCGCAACTATTACTGGCATCAATTAGGGAAGTATATTGGCCCATAGGAGGTCGTAATTTAGCAAAGACATCCTATCATAAGTGTGTAAGATGTAGTCGCATGCGAGGTAAAATCGTTACTCCTTTAATGGGAAATTTGCCACAAGAGCGTCTTTTATCAGGTGGTTATCCCTTTGAAAACGTAGGTGTAGATTACGCGGGCCCTATTATGTGTGCTAGCCGTCAAGGTCGAGGATGTAGGCTGGTAAAAGTGTATATTGCAATTTTTGTATGCTTTTCCACCAAGGCTATGCACTTAGAGTTGGTGGGAGATTTAACGAGCAATTACTATTTATTGGCACTGCGTCGATTTATTTCAAGAAGGGGAAAGCCCATTAGTATCTTCTCAGATAATGGTACCTCATTTGTTGGTGCATATAATGAGATTTCCAAATTTTTGAAAACTAATTGCAATTCTTTAGGCGAAGATGTGTCTAACGATGGCATTAATTTTAAGTTTATTCCGGTTGCTGCTTCTCATTTTGGCGGTCTCTGGGAGGCGGGTGTGAAGTCAACAAAATATCACTTGCAAAGAGTGTTGGGAAATTGTAATTTAACTTATGAAGAGCTTAACACCACACTTGTGCAAATCGAGGCGATATTAAATTCCCGACCACTGACGCCGCTCTCTTCAGATCCAGCAGACTGCACTCCACTGACGCCGGGCCATTTTCTGATTGGCAGGCCATTAACATCTTTGCCAGAGAAAGACTATCGAGATCAGTCGACTAATAATCTTACTCGATTTCATCGAATTGAACAACTCCGCCAGCATTTCTGGATCAGGTGGAGCAAAGAGTATGTTGCTGAATTGCAACAAAGAATCAAGTGGCGTTCCTGTAAGGACAGTTTGAAGCTCGATACCTTGGTTGTGGTGAAAGACGACAACCTACCACCACTGAAGTGGAGACTAGGTCGAATAGTCGCAGTTTATCCCGGAGCTGATAGAATCGTCCGAGTAGCTGACATCAAGACTTCCACTGGAGTTATACGGAGAGCATTTAGCAAGATCTGTCCACTGCCTGTATCTTCATCAGATTCTGGTTGAAACCGCAGCTTTCAACGCCCGGGGGCATGTTTAAGCGCCTGATGAATTCCGCAAGCAACATATCGCCGTTCTGAACGCTCGCTGGTTTGATTGTAACAACTGTGTGTCTCTCTTCTTACTTACCTACAAATCAATACAGTCGTGCAAATATTCTCCAGAATTTTATTTCAAGTTTATTATTATAAAAACCCACAACTCAATCCCGAACAGTTTGTGTTATGGTGCTCATTGCAGGGCATTGCTTGAAAATTGCCAGTGTACCCACCTGACCTTCGATCTTGGCTTCATCACCGTAGAACTCTTTAACGAATGACAGCACATAACTCGAAATTGATAGCAGGAAGCTACTCAAACATAGCTACTTATACTCACTTGAACTTCGTTTCATATTAAAACCACGTTTGCAAGAACTACCCATATTTCACAATTTAACCCAGCAACACTAAAAAATGTGAAATAAAATAAACTTTTAACAAAAAAATAGCAACCGACTTCAATAGTAACAGCAGTCATTCACTAAAAAGTTAATAATAATTCTATAAAGACCGATGGTACCGAAGCAACACTTTTGCCGACTTCTTTCTTCCTGAAACATTATGTTATCTAGAAGTCGGCGTATTTCCTACGATATAGCAACATAAAAACCAATATAAGAACGCCGACTTCTAGATAACATAACGTTTCAGGAAGAAAGAAGTCGGCAAAAGTGTTGCTTCGGTACCATCGGTCTTTATAGAATTATTATTAACTTTTTAGTGAATGACTGCTGTTACTATTGAAGTCGGTTGCTATTTTTTTGTTAAAAGTTTTATTGGATTTATAAAGTACTTACGAAAGTAAACACATTCCTAATACTTGTAATATTTGTGAGATACATACATTAGGTCACTTCTAATTATATAGCCAAAAATACATACTCATGACTCGGTAAGTGGTCAGTGACCCTTTTTGAGAAAAAACACAATAAAAACAATAGTTTTCCTATACTAATTGACTGGGAGTTATTCTTAAATTAGTATAGGGCACAAATTTTATATTGTGTTTTTCGCTAAAAGGGTCATTGCACCTTGGTCTTGACCACTTACCGAGTCTCCCGTTTATACGGACGGACAGACGGACAGCCTTAATAACAAATTTAGTCATTTTACTTTGAAATTGAAGGACTTTCCGAAGACAACTTCATCCCCCTTTTCACCCCTTCGGGGTTGGATTTATCACAAACGCTGAGACACGTATAAAGTAATTTTCAATTGTCAGTCTAAACACAAAATTTAAAGATCCTAACTTCGAAACAGACAAACTTTGTAATAAAGAACTTTCATACGAACTTTCATTTTTTTTACCGTCATCTAGACCTCGCCGAGCCCTTTTCTTAGAGTACCATGAACATGGGTCTAGCATCAGCCGTTTGGGAGATATGGGCCTGTAAAGTTTTGACACTTTCGGCAGACAGATCTCGTCGAGAACTTTTCCTAGACACCCATCAACATGGGTCTAACTCCAGCCGTTTGGGCGATACAGGCCGTCAAAGTTTTGACATTAAAAAAAAACTTTTTTTGGCATCCCGTGGTCCAACCCCTAGGGATGCGCTACCTTCCGTTTAAAAGATATTTTGCTTGGATATAGATAGATATAGATAAATAGATAGATAGACAGATAGATAGATTGTGGATATATAGATCGATAGATATCTCAAAAGGAAAAAATGGAACCCTGATAGGATCACTTGTGTGGCTGTCTGTCTGTTCGTCGGTTACAGCCGATTTGCTCTGGCACACATACTTTCAAGAATTTTCATGTCCACTATATTAAATTGCAAAATCGATGCCATTTTCATAATAAACGTCCCAACAAATCATAAAAACGACACCCATATTGATATTTACACATTTCAACATTTAAACCCCATCGCACCCCAACAGGGGATGATGGTATTTCACGTCCACTACGTTGTATTTTAAAATCGTAGTCGTTTTCATGATCAGCGACCCGATAAACCATACAAACGATACCCATGTTGATTTTCAGAATTTGTTACCCCATTTCCCCCTTTTAGGGGTTGAATTTTGAAAAAACCTGAAACACGTATTTACTCATTTATTGATAAGGGTACTCCTGTGAAGTTTCGAATAAAATAGTTTAACTATTCTTGTTTCCCCATACAAACTTTGGACCCCCGTTTCACCCTCTTAGGGGGTGAATTTTGAAAAATCCTTTCTTAGTGCACCCCTAGACCTCTAAAGGAACCTACTTGCCAAATTTGGAATCTCTAGACCCAACGGTTTGGGCTGTGCGTTGATATGTCAGTCAGTCAGTCAGTCAGTCAGTCAGTCAGTCAGTCAGTCAGTCAGGTTATATTTTGCTTGGATATAGATAGATATAGATAAATAGATAGATAGACAGATAGATAGATTGTGGATATATAGATCGATAGATATCTCAAAAGGAAAAAATGGAACCCTGATAGGATCACTTGTGTGGCTGTCTGTCTGTTCGTCGGTTACAGCCGATTTGCTCTGGCACACATACTTTCAAGAATTTTCATGTCCACTATATTAAATTGCAAAATCGATGCCATTTTCATAATAAACGTCCCAACAAATCATAAAAACGACACCCATATTGATATTTACACATTTCAACATTTAAACCCCATCGCACCCCAACAGGGGATGATGGTATTTCACGTCCACTACGTTGTATTTTAAAATCGTAGTCGTTTTCATGATCAGCGACCCGATAAACCATACAAACGATACCCATGTTGATTTTCAGAATTTGTTACCCCATTTCCCCCTTTTAGGGGTTGAATTTTGAAAAAACCTGAAACACGTATTTACTCATTTATTGATAAGGGTACTCCTGTGAAGTTTCGAATAAAATAGTTTAACTATTCTTGTTTCCCCATACAAACTTTGGACCCCCGTTTCACCCTCTTAGGGGGTGAATTTTGAAAAATCCTTTCTTAGTGCACCCCTAGACCTCTAAAGGAACCTACTTGCCAAATTTGGAATCTCTAGACCCAACGGTTTGGGCTGTGCGTTGATATGTCAGTCAGTCAGTCAGTCAGTCAGTCAGTCAGTCAGTCAGTCAGGTTATATTTTGCTTGGATATAGATAGATATAGATAAATAGATAGATAGACAGATAGATAGATTGTGGATATATAGATCGATAGATATCTCAAAAGGAAAAAATGGAACCCTGATAGGATCACTTGTGTGGCTGTCTGTCTGTTCGTCGGTTACAGCCGATTTGCTCTGGCACACATACTTTCAAGAATTTTCATGTCCACTATATTAAATTGCAAAATCGATGCCATTTTCATAATAAACGTCCCAACAAATCATAAAAACGACACCCATATTGATATTTACACATTTCAACATTTAAACCCCATCGCACCCCAACAGGGGATGATGGTATTTCACGTCCACTACGTTGTATTTTAAAATCGTAGTCGTTTTCATGATCAGCGACCCGATAAACCATACAAACGATACCCATGTTGATTTTCAGAATTTGTTACCCCATTTCCCCCTTTTAGGGGTTGAATTTTGAAAAAACCTGAAACACGTATTTACTCATTTATTGATAAGGGTACTCCTGTGAAGTTTCGAATAAAATAGTTTAACTATTCTTGTTTCCCCATACAAACTTTGGACCCCCGTTTCACCCTCTTAGGGGGTGAATTTTGAAAAATCCTTTCTTAGTGCACCCCTAGACCTCTAAAGGAACCTACTTGCCAAATTTGGAATCTCTAGACCCAACGGTTTGGGCTGTGCGTTGATATGTCAGTCAGTCAGTCAGTCAGTCAGTCAGTCAGTCAGTCAGTCAGGTTCTTCTTTTATATATTTAGATAGATTAACTAACCTCAGTTTCAAAAAATGGTTGATAATTTCGGACAGCATGAGCGTTTTAATGGCGCTATCAGATCCTACATACAATGGTAGCACAAACTTTATTATTTACAACATAAGGCAAAAATGTAGCAGGCTTTGGCTCAATCAAAACAGAGAAATACGTTTCATTTGGACTCCATCTCATATTGACGTTCCTGGTAACGAACTTGATGATAAATTTGCCAGCTCTATAAATAACTAAAAATCCTAATATTCATCAAATATCTATCAAAAATATTAAGTTGCCAGCTTCAGATTGCAAAACTGACATTAAGATGAATATAAAACATCAATGGATGCTCCATTGGGAAGAAACAACACGAATATAAGGAAAATGGTATAGTGACATTAACTCGGATATCAAGAAACCATGGTTCATCACCGGAAAATATAAACAAAGATACTTTTATTACAACAATAATGTCGTCTAAGAATTGAACATGGCAGATTTAATGAACATTTACACAGATTGAAAATGATACCTTTCCCAAATTGTACATATTGTAATTTTAAAATTCAAACTTTAAACCACATATTTTTTGATTGATTTTGATTTAATACCTATACAAAGACTAGTTTTAATTGATAATTTATTGAATATTTATAAAGAAGCCCTGGATGTCCTGCGCTCTGTTCAGGAACTTCTCAAGAATACAGACACTTTTTACCCCATTTATAATTTAATCAAGAATACTGAATGTCTCTATGGCTTAAGGAGTGTGGAAACAGTTAATTACAAAGATAAAATACCTTTTAGCATTATTGTTTATTTTCCAAAATCCAAGTCAAAGTCAAAGTGAAGTTATGAAGAATGTCTCTATGGCTTAAGGCCATAGAGCACTACAAATACTATCGAAGTTATTTGAAAAATAACAATGCCGGAATTGACCCCTACATAACTGATTTGACTACTGGAAAAATACTGGATTATAAAATGAATGAATCTTATAAATACGTTAGACAAGGCAGTTTGCCTCGATTATGCAATACTGAAGATTATACAATACAAAATTGAAGAAAATAGCTATGAAAGACAAGGCTTTTTAGCCTCGATTAATTACAAGAAAGGAAAAGAAACTAAAACAAGACCAGGCAGTATGGGCTTGAGCTCTTAGCCTTTTCCATAAAGGAAAAAAAATGACAAAAAAAATAAACATTTTCATTTCTTTCACTTCACAATCACATTAATTTGTTGTTTGTGTGTGTTGTGATTTTGTGATTTATATATTTGTTATATATCCAGGACTAATAGCAAAATGACTACAATTTGTGCATTTTGTTTATCTAACGACAGAAACCTGACCTTAATCAATGATAAGAACTGGAAAGTGGTCAATTCCTGCATCACTTCCGATGACAATGAATTAGAGGTAAACTGCAGTTTTCTTTGACGTAGCGTTTCTTCCTATGTTATCTCTTTCTTAGCTTACATGAAAGACGGACATATGTTCACGACATGAATCCCTGAGGGGGTGTCAGAGGTGTTCTGCCCTCCTAAGACAACTAAAATGAGTTAGCACTTGATTCACAATCAGCGTGATGAGGTCTATAAGTTCTCTTTGACGTTTATTTTCATAAAAGCTTTAATAACTAAGACAATGTTAGCCATAAACCCTATTACTAAGTCTCCGCTATCCATCTGTCGGTCAGTCTGCCGTTCTGTCACCAGGCTGTATCTCATGAACCGTGATAGTTAGACAGTTAAAATTTTCACAGATGATGTATTTCTGTACAAATACTAAAATACAATAAAATAAATATTTAAGGGGGCTCCCATGCAACAGACATGTTCTTTTTGCCATTTTTACAGATATGGTATGGAACCCTTCGTGCGCGAGTCCGACTCGCACTTGGCCGGTTTTTGTTCCTTACAGTTCTTATGCTTAATGTGTTTTTTGAGCTTGATCATGCATCAATAATGTTTCCTATATATTAATACCGTAGGATGTTATGCGGCGCATATATCTAAACTATATTACCTATATATATCATAGAATACTTATACTAGGTACACATCTTTATGTATAGGGTTGTCTGATGTTAGGTAAAGTAGTTTATTTAAAGGAATTTAAATAGGTATTTGCAGTTATTATATGAAATTTTTATTATTTCTGATGTATTTTTTTTTACTAAGCACTTAATTTTAATAATAAAGACTGAACTTAGAAATATTTTATTGTGTAGGAAGCCTACCTTAGGTAGGTGAGTTTCTTGTCATGACTGAGCTAAGAACCTCCTAGCAGAAAATGGTTTTAAAAGTGCCATTCAACTAGTTTAATAAATACTTACTTTAAAAAGGTGAGATATTTTTCAATAAATTATTGTTTAATTATTAATTACAGTGCATTACAGACTAGAAAAGAAAAATTCAAAACAAATACTAAAAGAGATCAATATTTTCAAAAAAAATCCTTGTCCAGGATTTGAACCTGCAACGTCTTTCTTATATGAAAACTGTAAATTAGTATTAAGAACAAAATCTGTTTTAGCTATTAAGTATTTGTTTATCAAGTAACTTAAATATTTGTTTTAAGTAATTTCTGTAGACTGAAAATTTGTCTGAAATAAAATTCTTATTATTATTATAATATTATTATTACAAACAAGAAAAGATCAATTTGAAACAAATTCCAAGGAAGACAAATATTTTGGGAAAATTTCTCAGGCCAGGATTCGTTCTTACACGGAAAGTACTCTAAACCACTGATCTACCGAGGTAGCCATCCTAGACCATAGAGATTAATGGTTATTAAATTTGTATATCTTAAAATGTTATTAAATAATAAATACTATACAAATAATTGATCGTTGATCTCATTGAAATTGTTATTTTACTTATAGTTCTTTCCTTTTTCTATCCCTAGTCATAAAGAATATGATTTGGTTAGTAGTTAGTTACCGCTCCTATGACTAGATGTTGCACTAGGCATAAAGATTATTTGCTAAATTGTGATAAAAGTAATAACAATACAATACAATATAGCTTTATTGTCACACCACAAAAGAAAAAGAATACAATAAATTGAACTTAAAAAAAAAAAAAACTAGTACAAAGGGTACGTACAAATAGGTTTAAAGTGATCTCTTCCAGACAACCTTTAGGTGGAAAAAAACGTTCGTCACTCATTTATATTTAGAAAATATTTTTATTTATTCCACTATTATATAATTTTTCACTATTTTAAGGGGAACGATTGTTATAACAGATTAAAAACATTAAAACACAAAAATATGTATGCCCCCCCCATTATCTGCGAATCTGGTAGACCGAAAAATATGGAAAAAATGTCGATTATAGATCATAAATGGCCAATTACAGGAAAACTATAGCAATTTAAAAAAAGTTAAGCACTAATGAGAAATATATAAAAAATATTTTATAAAAATATAATATGGGTATCAAATTGCAGGTATTAAAAAGCTGATAGTAAAAATATATAGTTTGGCTACATTAAATTGCATCTATTTCGAGAAATCCTTGAAAAACTATAAAAAAAATGTATGTCCCCTCTCTTATCTCCAAAACTGGTGGACCGAAAAATATGAAAAAGATGTTAATACTGGCCAATTGCAGAAAATTTATAACGATTAAAAAAAAATTGAGCACAAATGAGAAATATAAAAAAAGAAGTAAAATAAATAAAAAAAATATTTTATAAAAATACAATATGGGTATCAAATTTTAGGTATTAAAAAGATTTTTGTAAAGATATATATTTTTACTATATTTACTGGCACTGGTTTCGAGAAATCATTAAAAAACCCCAAAAATATGTATGTCCTCCCCCTTATCTCCAAAACTGGTGGGCCAAAATATTTGAAAAAAGTCATGGTAATATATGTTTACGTAAAGATTACAGGAAAAATAAAGCGGTTGAGAAATTCAGGAAAAAAAATGACAAAATTAAAAGAATCTCAATGGGATTAGCTGGGAATGAAAAAATATTCAAGTATATTGAAATTCGTCATTCGCCATTGGGACGAGCTAGTTTTGTGATGGTTTGACGAACGACACACAATAAATTAATGGTTTTTGCGTGTAATCATGAGTTATTTCATTAATCCAGGCATTTTCAGTGCCGGATTAGCCTATAAGCAAATTAAGCAATTGCTTAGGGCATCACGTCTCGGGGGCACCATAAACAGCACCGAAAAAATATTTTTTAGCACATGAAAGGCAAAGCTTAAATAGAATACTTAGATTAATGAAATCTAATGATCTTAATGATTTCTAAATCTTCCAAATAGTCAGCAAAGACGACGATGCTACAAGAGAGGTACGACACTTTATCAATACTAATAGATGCAGATATGCTAAGAAAATTGATCTTTGACACTATTGTTCGCGAATTTGCTGTCAGCAAAAGTCGCAAGTTTCATTTAAAGAAAGGGGTGCTTTTTTATTATACTACTCCACTTATCTCTTTCGTACATATTCTAAGAAAAGTACTTAGACCTATATTGGTTTACTATTGTATGAATGAATGAATTTATTCACAACAACACCACAACAAAGGTACATTAAAAAAGCGTATTATTTACGATAAGTAACAATTAGCAAAACCCTTAACAATAAAGTTTTACATAATTAGATTTATAGTCAAGTCAACACTACTCGCCGTACTAGTTTATAAAAATAAACTGTTTGACGGACAGGTATCTAGTTTGACATACTAAATATTACATTTTTAGGGTGGCTTATTCAAATTACACACTTTCTAAATATAATTGTGTATATTATAAATAGGTTTATACATAAAAGTAATTAATTTAATAGGTGTTTTGTAGAGTAGTGTAGTGTAAAACTTGGAGTGTATTTGAACTGAAAATGATATAATATTAATAAAAAGTAAAATACATAAAAAGATAAAATTAAAGCTATTAAGTACAGTGTAGTGTAATATAGGTAGGTATAGTGTATATGCAGAAAGAAACATTATAAAGTCAAAAGAAAATCATAATAATAATAATTGGCAATGACATTTCAGAACAGATTGTATTTTTCAAGCGACTATTTTCAGTAAGCTTTCTGTATCCTCATAGTTTAGGTTATTTAAGACGGTGGTGAGTTTAAGTTTGAGAGAGGTTAAGGATAGTTGTCGTAATTCGGTAATTAAGCTTAGTCTATTATATAAAAAGGGTCCTATGTATAGGGGGCCCATGAGTGTTGATTGCTTACGGTATCAAGTAGCCTTGATCCGGCACTGGGCATTTTCTGCTCATCATTAGAGCATTAACGAGCATTCGAACCCAGAAACAGATCAAGTACTTATTTGAAGTCTTGAGTAAAATACCAACTTATCTGCCCATCTGGTAGGTATCTTAAGCCAATTTAGATTTTTATATTAAACTAGCTTTTGCCCGCGGCTTCACACGCGCTGTTTTAAGATTGTTGTTGTACTATCCAATGTCACTTTATTTTGGGGACCAATTTTAATAGTGGAAAGTTTGAAATAATTTGGTTCTCTTGAAAATTATTTTACACATCTGACCATTTTTAGGGTTCCGTACGCAAACGGGACCTTATCACTAAACCTCCGCTGTACGCCTGGCACAGGGGTCCACAGCTTCAGCCGTACTGTACTATGTAGCCAGTTGAAGTATTTACAGAATACATGTTTCTATATCTATTACAGCAAATAATAATAAAATTTAAATCCAAGAAATTTAAACACAATTTTATATTATACCAGCCTTTCGCCCCCAGCTCCGCCTGCGTTTGCCCCATTTTTGGCTTTGGTGTTATTTCATGCCCATAGCCTATTATTCGCTTCTTAGGTTAATTATGTTAAGGTGTGTTAATTCGATAACCGTTTCGACATGTGACCAACTTGTGATCTAAAAAACCTCATGAAGCTGCAACTTGCATTTGCCTTCGTGTGAAGTCACTTGAGAATAGGCTTTTTAGAAATGTGTCCTTTGCTATGAAGATAAATTTATAATAATTTGCTTTTGACTGATTTGACAGATGGATGACAGATGAGTAGACAGATAGAGACAGACCACTTTTTTATCAGCAATCACACATCACAATCAGTATAATGCCTAAAATGCCCCAAGTGACGTCATATCTGAAAATTCTATAAAAAATCATAAAAAAATAATGATCAAATTATATACCATACCAATCAGTATTTTGTTTTGTTTTAAACATTAATATACTCCAATATTAATTTATATAAAAACACAATTATATCGAATTTCTTAAATCAATATGAAACCAAAGTAATTTTTTCTCTTATGTATTGAAATTAGTTCATCTCAAAGTAATGTAAGTAAATCTTTTACCAAAGTGACGAATCTTACTGCTTCCAGTACCTACAATGTTTGCAAAGAAAGCAGGCTCTGCAAATATGTTGGGAGTGCAGCACCAAACTGAAGAACATGCATCAGTTTATATCTACGTCACAACAGTGCGTACGAGTACTGAACAGCTATTTGGAGCATTCTACACAGGTGACGTTGTTATACTTTTTATTATTATAAAATGTAATGCGCATGTTCTACTGATCATACTTTGTTCTATTACTTTTACGATTACGCAATAAAGAAAATCTTTAAGTATCAGTTTGGAGATAAGTGGCTAAGACAGAAAACATTTCATTTCACGGTTCATTTTTAGGGTTCCGTAGCCGAAGGGTGCCAAACGAGCCTTTAATAAACCTCCGCTGTCTATCTGTCCGTCTGTCACAGGAGTCTACAGCTTCAGTCATTAAAAGTTGAAATTTTCACAGAATGCATTTTACTGTGGCCTCTTTCACGACAAATAATTTTAAAAAATCCAAGGGTCCCCATACAAAAAAAACTCGAAAATGTTGCATTTTTTAACGTTATAGTGTCCCCCCCCCCTTTTTTCCGAAACAAGACGACCGAATGACATGAAAAAAAAATCGGACTCGCGCATAAAGGGTTTCGTACCACCACACGATACTGTACGGAACCCTAAAAACATTATGGTAAATGATTCCACTTGCAGTTATTTAGGTCCAACTTAACTTGACACTTACGATCTATTAAACTTTATGTATCTCAATCAAGTAGGTCAATTATAGCTTCTTAAATAATCAAATATTTGTAATTTGTAAACGAAATTTCAATTTTCCAAGTGCCTAAGGGTTTTTATTCCCTTGCGAGTGTCAAAAATTTGAATGAAATTGATTATGAAGAAGAAGAAGAAAGAAAGAAAAAAAAATTTATTCGCAGAAAAAAACAACATTACATTTTTGATTGTTTCCGCCAAACTTTAAAAAAGTTTATTGGCAGATGTTACTCTCTTAACTTAACTACTAGCCGACTAATACTACAAAAGAAAAATTACTTATAATTAAAGTTAAACAGATTTTCAATTTTTTTATTTTATTTTAGTTGTGTAGTCATCCAAAAGATGACTATAAACATATTTTTTATAAGTACGCTTAGTTACATTTTTTTCCTTGCTTCTTATTGTTACAGGCATTTCATTCAAAATATTAGGTAATAAAAATTTTCTTGTACGCTTACCATAATAATTATTTATTTTTGGGGTACAAAGCCTTTTGTTTGTGATATTTCTAGTTATAATTTTATGTGATATGGGTGTTTTAAATTGATTACAATTGAAGTTTTCCAAAATGATTACTAATTTTACTTTCTCCTGAACAGGCAATATTTTACAAATTCCAAACAATTTCTCATATTCTTTTTTACAGCTATTTTTAGTATTTTTATCAACAAGGGTTTTCATTATTCTCATTTGTAAAATTTTGATTTGATCTAGATATGACCGGAAGGTGCATCCATAACTGCTTAGTCCGTAAGATATAATTGCATCAACAAGTGCGTAATGCACTGTATAAAGTGTATACTGTATAAAGTGTAAAAGTGCAATAGCTGAGTTAGAATCCTGATTTTTCTACAGTATCATGAGGCCGTAAACTTCTGTAGGAGGCATCAGTTTCAACTTGATATTTCATACGGGGAGCGAGCAAAAGGGTCTTGACCGACAGACAGACAGAAGACAGAGGGACAACAGAGTGATCCTCTAAGGGTTCTCGTTTTTATATTATGAGGTACGGAACCCTGAAAATCATAGTAATAGTTGATTAATTACGTAAAGATTACAGGAAAAATATAGTGGCTAAGATATTAGGGTTCCGTAAGCGCTAGCCGCGAATTGTTTGCCAGGCGCTACCATTTTAGCGGCTTGTTTTTTAGTTATCATATTGTTGCTATTTACCATTATATTTCCAAGCGAATCCGACTCGCACAAATTCTTATTTTCATGTACTCCACAGACCTTACCAGCCACAACATCAATGCTGTGCAGAAGGCATATAGAAATAGTAGACACGGGTACAAAATATGAAGAAACTGAAGCAGACGATATGGCAGTCAATAAAGACACTTCATATGAAGAAACTAAGTTAAAAGACGTGACAGACACTGAAACAGAAAATGAGGAAGACACTATAGATACAGGGCTAATATATGAAGAAACTAAGACAGAAGAAGTGACAGATACTGAAACAGAAAACGAGGTAGACACTATAGATACAGGGCTAATATATGAAGAAACTAAGACAAAAGACGTGACAGATACTGCAACAGAAGACGTGGCAAACACTTTATACACAGGGCTAATATATGAAGAAACTGAGATAGATGATGTGACAGAGACTTTGGATGTCAAGATGGAGAATGATCCACTCGAGGTTAGTCGTCTCTGTATGTCTGTCTATTTGTTTCCTTATAACTCAAGGACCAGTTAAAGGGTCTGATTTTGGCTATTATCTCGGTGCAAGTAATGCGAGTTAAGTTAAGCTGAGCGGTGATCCTAATCTCTAAATGTTATCGTATCTAATATTGCCTCGAGAATTTAACTGTGTCAATGTAATTAAGTTGTAATTAGGGATTAATTACATGTAATTATAATTTTGATGAAGACGTAGGACGAGAAGATCAAACTGCGAGACCGTGGTTGTATTATCACTATTTATTAGTTTATAACAACAAGTGTACAGTGGCAAAGCTCAGAATAAGAATGAATTCTCCGCTTTTTTTTTTTTTTTTCGAAGTGACTTACAGTGTAGGGCCGTATTGGCCGTCTGGCCTTAACAGCTTTACCCGGACAAAAGGAGGGAACGCCGAGAACGTTCACCTCCTGTGATTTTTAATTTTTAATGGTGTGTGCTCTATTGGAGAGAAGCGACCAGGTATATACCTGTATCGCGTGTCAAGTTGTCTGAGGTAGAGGCGTCGTTGACGCAAAGCGTTTGCTGAAAGCTTAGTGGTTGTAGTGAACGGGGCGGAGAGCCTCATGTCTAATGGGGATGAAATGGTGTTTGAAGTGTTACGTCTCCTACGTCGGGGACGGTGAATGAATACAAGTGAATTCTCCGCACAATCGGAGGGCGCTTATATACTAAAGATATGCGTGTCTTATCAAGGGATGACTTCACCATAAGTGCGACACAATGGTGTCCAAAGCGTAACTAATCCGCTCGTAAAAATTACAACATGATTTAGTTATGCTAATTAATATTTTACGACTTTGTTTTTCTTATCTCAAACCATAATTCATTTATGACGTTTCAATATTTGTTTTGCAACAATGTTAAAATATTGCGTCACATGACTATGTTGTTCTTTTTATTTATTTATATGTTCTGAAGAAAGCTGAATAATAATAATTTTAGTCAAATAATTTGGAATGAAAGAAAGAAATGAGAATTACTATAGAAAAGAAAGTAGCGAGGTTCTATTATGCGCGTTTGGAGTTGCGGCAAAACCCTAGTCAGATATGTTTAGGATGATGGTGATATCACAGTTTAAAAATCCATACAGTTGTCCAATGAAGGCCTATAGATAGAGAAATTGTGCGGGGCTTACGAGGAGAAACGCGGGAGGTATAGACCCAGACTGCATTCAAATTTCGAACAAGTTGGGTTGAAGCGTCGCATGTTTTATACGTTATCATATTTTATACGACATCAAAGGCGTTAGACAACTGTGTGATTTTTTTACTGTGGTGATATGATGTATTTTATATGCCACACAAAATCGCCCCACCAAGCTCAGTGAGGAGTGACGTTTCCAGTGTAGCGTCTCTCATACATATTCCCTATTGTAAATCACCCGCATAAATACTATCGTTCCGCCTCGACAAAGCCATGACAGCCTTAAAGGTTCCACCGGGCCGAAAATGGGGCCTCTACTAAGGCATCGCCAGACCAAAAGTAGGGCCTTAAAGGCCTCTCAAGGCAGAAATCAGGGTGATTTCGAAGTGGGGCGATGTTGTGATGGATAATTATTTTTCATCTTGGTCTTTTTTATACCTAAAATAAGACCATAACGCACCTTTTAAATTGGTAACATTACGACAACCTGTGCCAAAGGTAAGGTATAAGGTAAAACTTCTAACACTTCTTAATTTCAGACTGAACTTAACAATATTGCTGACAATAACAACGCGGAAGTCACATCGGTAGACTTGGAGATGATAAAGGAACAAGTAACGTGGTGGCGGGTGATCCTCCACAGACTGCCCACTGACACTCTGCCAACCAACACCGTGTCATCAGGTAAATGTATATCGTTAAGACTTAGAGAGTGTGAAGGAAATCGTAGGGGATAAGTTTCTTGTATTACTCGGTTTGACATCAGCTAAGAAAAAAGATTTCAGGAAATTTCCATGGGATCGAGAGAAACGGGATCTCCGCGAGCATTTTTATGCAAAATTTACGTCCACTACCGCGCCTGAAGGAAAGTGTCGATGATACCTAGGATGAAGCGCGCTCGCCCGGTGTTACGTTTTTTAGTAACGCCTTGAAGAGAGAAGTTTAGTTAATTTAGAATAAATAAAACAATAAGAAAGTTTAATTCAGTCGAAGTAGGCACTGATCAGTTCTTTGTTGTAGCTCGTTAGGTCAAGTACTTCCCTAGTCGAGTAGAAGTACTTGGAGGTCCCGACAGTGAGACCGTAGCCGCCGAAGTACACAGTTGTCAAAACGCTTCCGTGTACGCCACCGATTTTAGAAAATACTCAACAAAGGCTTGAGGAGGCGGTACACTAAAGTTAAGCAGAACGGAAGCAGAAAAGACGAAAAGAAAACTAATAATTTAGAGGTTAAATTAAATAGAAGGTGAAAGTAAGCTAAATTATATAGGCAAATTAGTCTAGAGATGGTAATAATAATGTTAGCATAAGGCATACGAGACATACTAAGATATTACATCGGCGCCGATGACGTAACGAGCGCCTTCACGTCTTCGAGCCGTTATAAAAACAAGTTTGCTATTAGCGTAGCAGCAATAATAAGGTGTAGGTATCTTCTTGTACGCGCATAAAGATAATTACAAAATATTGAAATGTCTAACATACATATAGATATTACAGTCAACAAAAGTACAGCACAGTTATAAGATAAAATGTTGTTCACACAAAGGACGGGAACACCATTATTAAACAGTAAAGAGTATAAAATTAGTTTTCGCAATTGCGATGGCGGCTGGCAAGCCGACGAGCAACGTGGAGTCGCGCTGAGGTGATGTGATGCCGAAAGAAAAATTACTCGACTCTTGAGGGCTGCGCGGGGAGATGCGCGGGAGCAGGGTTGAGAGGGAGTCATGGGCATTGAGAAGAAACATTGTAAAGGTTTGAAGTACGGTATGTTAGATAAATATCACAACGTGACACCGGGATGTGGGAGAGTAAAAGCAGGCGAGGTTTTGATCAGTTTGTCCAGGACTTCCGCAAAATTGATTACGAATGACTGATACTACGCAACATGCCTACGAGCTTTAGAATTATCTCAACTCTTCGTGCAGTCGGGCTATTGTATTTTTATAATTAACCTAATAATTTGTATATCACTCTACAGTTACTACACTGTAAGTGTAATAAATCAAATAAATTAAAATAATGTGTCGTATTTTATGGATGTTATATTTTTGCAGGTGCTTCAGTTACAATATATAATGACATAAATAATAGTCAGATTAAAGCAATAGAAGATGTTCCGCGTGTTGAAGCTCTTCATGAAGTCAACGATTTTATTTCAAAGCAACAGATAACGAAGGAGAATGAAGAAAACGATTCAAATAAAGATGAAGTCATTAAGAAAACAAAATCTTTCAAAATAGCGGAGCAGAAGGAAAAGGTTTCTTTGAGTTTTATCTGTGATCATTGCAAGCAAAAATTTGACACGAAAATGAAATTGCAACAGCATATTATGTCCATTCATTACAAATATTCAGAAGTAAATCTCACATGTCAAACTTGTAACTACAGAGGTGTTACAGTTCAAGCGTTAGAAAAACATTCAAGACTCCACGATGAAAAAATTAATTTTAAAAATAATTCTTGAACGTACAAATTTAGTAGTAACTGCAACTATGCGAGTAGCATTAGCAGTAATTTTAAGACACACACGAGAAAACATACGGGAGAGGCATATAAATGTGACTTGTGCGACTATGCGAGTAACTTCAGCAGTAATTTGGAGAGACATATGAGAAAACACACGGGAGAGAAGCCATATAAATGTGACATGTGCGACCATGTGAGTAGATACAGCAATAATTTGAAGATTCATATGAGAAAACACACGGGAGAGAAGCCATATAAATGTGACCTGTGTGACTATGCGAATAGCCAGGTCGGTAATTTGACGACACACATGAAAATACATACGGGAGAGAAGCCGTACAAATGTGACCTGTGTGACTATAGTAGCTTATGCAATAATTTGAAAATTCATATGAGAAAACACACTGGAGAGAAGCCATATAAATGTGACTTGTGTGACTATGCGAGTAGCCGGGGCAGTTATTTGAAGATACATATGAGAAAACACACGGGAGAGAAGCCATATAAATGTGACATGTGCGACTATGTGAGTAGCAAGGGCAGTAATTTGAAGATACATTTGAGAAAACACACGGGAGAGAAGCCATATAAATGTGACATGTGCGACTATGTGAGTAGCCGGGGCAGTTATTTGAAGATACATATGAGAAAACACACGGGAGAGAAGCCATATAAATGTGACATGTGCGACTATGTGAGTAGCAAGGGCAGTAATTTGAAGATACATTTGAGAAAACACACGGGAGAGAAGCCATATAAATGTGACATGTGAGTAGCCAGGGCAGTCATTTGAAGATACATATGAGAAAACACGGAAGAGAAGCCATATGAATGTGACCTGTGCGACTATGCGAGTAACTTTAGCAGTGATTTGAAGAGACACATGAGAAAACACACGGGAGAGACAACGTGTCACGCCAGCCACGTCTAATTTTCGTTTTTCTTCTGTTTTTACGATATATTTGTGTGAAAAATGTGCTATCTTTTAGATTGTAAGACACTTTTTGTAAATGAATTAGCAAATAGAAATGGAAATTAAATTATAAATGCAAAAAGTATTTTACGTATGAAGTGGAAAACTACACATGTATTTTTAATAATATGAAGAGGAACAAAATAAGTAACGAAAATAATTTTGTTTATTACGTAAGAATTTCATTTAGTACAACATAAAAATCTTTTTTTAGGCAAGAATTAGAAACTTCCAGACCCATGATCACCATGTTTTATCAAAGTACTAATCAAGACCAGTCAAAAGCCTAAACTAGAACAGTCTGCTGTTGTCCGTTGCAGTGGCATGCCTAAGGTTTTTCAGATACGCATTCTACACACTATAAATCATCATCCATTATCCATCAGCCTAGTTCGTCCACTGCTGGATATAAGCCTTTCCAGGACTTTGCCACTCCCGGCAGTCATCCTGGAAAAATTGCCCATACTCGCACACGCTGGGCAGGCAGGTTGGTGAGTGCGGTGCCGGGACTCTCGCACCAGTGACGCCGCTGCCCGTCACCAGTCTGTTCCATATAAGGCCCGGCTATTAGGGATGGATATACCGACATCCATCGGTCCCAGTTATGGTGGGCCTCCTGGTTTTTTGCCTGTGAGCTGTCCCTTTACTCTCCCTCGAATTACTTCGAGGGGGTCTCCAAGTCAGATGATGGTACCTCCGCAGTCGAGCTCGGCATCAGCTGATAAACACACTATAAATAAGAGGCAATGATTTTTTTTTTTTTCGGTTATGTCAACGAATGCACATTTCCGTTCTCTAAAAGCACTTTTATACATCACACGGCACAAAAGAACCTATTTTATTAACACACAAATTTTCCAACGCAAAATAAACATTGCTTCAAACTTGTCACATCAACTAAGATAAACAATCGAGCATGAGCTTTCGTCGTGCGTGGAGGTACTCGCGTAAAGTTGGAATTACTCGGAATACTTCGGCACAGAATAAAATTCGGGCGGATACTGGCGGATAGTTTTGATTGGTTGTCGCACGCATCTGCCTGCTAGCTAACTGGCAGCGTACACGCATATAGAAAAGTCACGTATGTCACGTATCGTATAGCACACATCCAAAAAGTGCAAATTCTAGCTAGCCGCTCAAAGCTTCGTCCGTCGGATTGCTACGTAACCGTACATGAATGAGTTTGTGGAGACAAAACAAAACGCGCGGAAGAGAGCAATTATCTTAACTTTGAGAGCTGCGAATGAAATGGTTTTAAAGAAACGTAGTATTAAGTAGTCCGTGTTAAGTAATGTATAAGATTAATATTTATCGATTTTGCTTAGTTATGTAAGGCATGCTGAGCTTTTCAGCTTGTATCAAGATCGCGCCACTGGTCCGTTGAAGATATCCCGTATCCACCTTCCAGTCCCAACATCATATCCTGATCACTCTATTTACGTTTTTAATTATAGTGCCAAAATGTTTTCGAAAGACAACTAAATATAACGGTCAAACAAACAAATTCAATTCAAATTCAAATTCAAATAGTTTATTTTGCAAAGCAGGTATAGATATATACACTTTTTACACGTCAAATTTAATCTAATAAAGAAAATATATGTAATAAAATAATAAATGTACATGAACTAAATTAAAGGTTTATTTAATTTATGTAGCAATATATTTACGATTAAAATGATAGGTAAAATATATATTATACAAGGTAAAATCCAATCAGCCGCCCGAACCCACACCGGAGACCCGGCCAGGGACCAGGAGCCGCACTTCCGAATCGCTCGTTCCCAACCCACGCGCGAAAGCACACCAGAACTTGTCATTTGCAAGATGAGACAGGCATACACTTCCGCACGCGAACCGAACCCGAACGACCCAAAAATACAACTTTGTTGTTTGGTACTTACCAAACAATTAAGTTTTGATAACAATTGGATTTAGTGGCGAACGAATGAAAAAAACTAATGAAAGAGATAACAGGGCTGCCCCGGTAGTAAATCCTTTTCGAGCCCATCTCGTTTGCTTTATTTTTATTTTATTAATTGGGAAACAAGCAGTTTTCTTAACACAATTAATCCTAAAACCAAACAAGTTTCCACATAAATCTTGCAAGTGAATAAATGTATGTGCACGGCATTATAACAACGCAACATGCACTTACGTTATAAGTTACTCAGTAAAGTTACACAAACCAAAGCAAATTGAAGAGGGAAAAAATATATATAAATTACCAAATTAACACCGACATAAAAGTTAATTATGAAAACATTTAGTAGTTTTTTAAAAACGTTTTGAACAATGAAGATTCAAATAGACCCAGCGAAAGATGCAATATATCAAGATCAAGAGAATCTTTATTACTTATAACAATAACAAGCACGAACCAAAAATCTATTTTTTAGATAATTTGTACCCGCATGTGGTATACTAAATAAAGACTTATTCAAGAGGTAAGGGGAATCCAAAATATTATTGACTATTTTAAAATGAAATAATAAACCACGGCAGATACGCCTATCCTCCAAAGCAGCTATCGTATCTGGTTGAAATCGGAAATCCGAGCTACTACTTTGACTATAATTAAGATAACTCAAAAATGTATTCTGGATTATTTCTATTCACATGTTCACATGAGTTCACATGTGTTGCGTAAATTGGGTTCCAGATAATAGATCGTACTCTAGGTGGGATCTTACTAGCGCTTTATAAAGAATTTTAAGAGAACTTGCACTTTTAAACTCCTTGCCCTGTCTCAAGACGAAACCTTTTTTTAGAAAAGCAATATAAACTTCTCCAGACCCATGATCACCAAGTTTTATCTGACCAGTCAAAAGCCTAAACTAGAAAGCTCTAGAAAGAGTCTGCTGTTGTCCTTTTTGTCACTTTGTGAACATTTGCTCTGGGAAGATACAGGTCGACGCATGTAAAAAGAGCTACAGACGCCCTGTGGTGGGGATACGTCTGCGCATGTGGTACACTCGCGGAAAAAAGTTAAGATTAATTATATAACTAAATTTTTATTCGAGAATAGCGTCACTAATGTCTGTTTTGTAACAGGTTAGTAATAAAAAATGGTGTGTTGGTGTTAGTAGAGGCAACTTAATAGTCATCATTATCATTCTTTCCTCTGTATGTAAAACCATCGTGATACAATTCAAGAAAATTATTTCCGTGTCTGTACTTTACCGACGGACGAAACGTGGACACTGCGCTGCGATGCAAAGACGAGTGACGAGCCAATCGCGTGGCAGTAAAGCCAGGCCGCGCGAACTTCCCCCGTCGCACTACACCTCATACCGCCAGATTGACCGATAATTCGCCCACTGCGCAGGTACATCTTTCGGAGCTCTTTTAACATGCGTCGACCTGTAACCAGTGGTCTGTAGTGCTGTTTACTAATGAGTCATGATTCGGTTTCAATCCCGATTCGCGAAGAGTACCTGTATGGCGAGTTCCTGGTCATGGGAGCAGTTTTCAACACCCTCAGGAAGTCCATCCATACCACGGCGGGACAATTATGGTTTGAGCGGGAATTCGTGTTGGTGGAAAACCTGGTTTGGATCAGAAACACCATGACCGCTGAAAAATACCGTAACCAGGTGCTTGTACCAATACTCTACTTCCATAGACTACGTATACAAATGGACCAAGAATTTACGCTCATGCACGACAACGCCCGTCCGCACACAGTGCGAGTGGTGACTATAGTTGGCTGCAGTAGCACGGCGTATCGGTCTTAGACTGGCTCGCGCAATTACCAGACCTAAACCCCATACAGCACGCGTTGACCACTTCCAAATAAGGGCTTTGAAGAATTTTCCTGCAAACATTGCGACTGAAGAGCAACTTTTTTGGCATCTTAGCAGGACCTGGGACAATATTTCGCAGCAAGTCTTTGATAACTTGATTCAAATCATGAAAAACCGTTGCAGGACTGTTGTTAACGTCATGGGTGGTTTAACTGACTACTGATTTTTCGCATAATTACAAAGACGGAATAATTTCGCTTAATTTTTTACTTTTTCTTGAAAAACACATTAATTGTCAGTTTTATTATTATTTCACTTTTCATCTTTACTCAAATAAAATTTGATTAACGCAAAAAAATATTTTTGTTTTATTCTGAAGTCTAGTCTGATAAATGGGCTTTATAAAAATATATACATGTTGTATGTTATTTATAAAAAAATTTGGGTAAATTGAGAAAATCCAAAGTATCCCTAGACGGTGTTGAGGTGTGTAAATGTTTCAACCGGCTACGTAGCACGGTACGAAAAAAGTGTATTATGTGTGCTTTACAAAATAAACTATTAAAATTTGAATTTGAATTACATTACATTAAAATTGAGCCATTTGTTTTCTAAAAAACAAAAAACCATTCTCTAAACACCAAGTTTAGGCTCCTCCAGTTAGAAAACGGCTCAAGCAATTTTTGTGGTACATACGTCAATTTACTTATTAAGTATATCATCATTTTGTAGGCTTCATAGTTCCGGAGATTTCGTCGTGAATCAGAGAGTAGTATTTTGCTTTTATTAACACATATCTATGTGGAATATACATTTTATTATGAAGAGAACCTTATTTATGATTATCCTTATCTTTTTCTTTGGGGCCAACTCCGAAATTGCAAAAAAAAATATCAGCTGTTTAATATGGTGGTAGAGACTTCATTTTATCTTGGTCGAAGGCAGAGACCACATAATTACGTCTTCTACGGTCTTCAATTTAAAAATATGTAAACAATTTGTGAAATGGTCGATTACCGATGTTACATACGATTCTTTCAAATAAAATGTGGGCACAAAATTTACTTTGTATTTTTATTTGGGACAAATGTATCGGGCTCGAAGTCGAAAAATGCGACTTGTTTGGTATCAAATTTTTCCTACCAAATTGTTTTAGCCATTCATTTTTCCAGTCTTCATTCTTAGTGAACCTATAACAACAATAGTCGGTACATTCGATGTACTTTTTCACATCACTAGTAGAATTTTAACAAGACTAAATTAAAGCGACAGTTGAAAACTTGCACTACAACATTTGTTCGGTTTGATTTCAATTGGTAGCATTCCTAAACGCCGGGGCAAATGTAAAGTTCGTAAAAGTGAAAGAGATGTGTGACGGAATCTATGTACTAATCGTTTTGGAACGGCCACTTTGTAAAGGCAATTTATTTACGTGGCCAAGGATATTTTTTCGTTTATGTATCAATATTACCGAAATAAAATGGCTTAAAAAGTCACTCCGAAGAATTCTATAACGCAGAAACAAAAAAAAAATAGCTCGTAATGTGGTGACAAAATGTCAAAGTGAAAATTTACCCGTGAATTTACGGGGTGTAAAATTCAACTGTCAAAAGTGAATTTTACATTTCTGATTTTCTGACAAGGTTTAGGAACTAATTCGAGAATTGTCAGATTTATATTCGGCCTCCGCAAGTTTGATCATATCTCCGAATTTCGTTCCCAGCTAGGGTGCCTTCAAATTCGTTCTCGTCGAAATGTTCACATTCTATCTCTTTTATA
This sequence comes from Ypsolopha sequella, assembly GCA_934047225.1. NCBI lineage: Eukaryota > Metazoa > Arthropoda > Insecta > Lepidoptera > Ypsolophidae > Ypsolopha > Ypsolopha sequella. The sequence continues at coordinate 10,002,358 of OW204009.1, forward strand.
CACTGTGCTGTTTGATCCTTCTTCTCCAACCTATCTCAGAGAACGCTTTAACTTTCTCCATCAGTCGCATGAACGGCCACTGCGGTCATTTGAAAGTCTGAAACTGAAGACACCACCTCACACTTCAACTTTCTACAGAAAGTCTTTCACAGTCAAAGCTGTTCGGCTGTGGAATGCTTTGCCTGTTTCAATACGACGTGCTCCTACTTTGGCTGTTTTTAAAAGACTAATTAAAGAGCATTTTCTATCCCTTTGATAGTTTAAGTTTATTAAAGTTATCTCTACTTATTACTGTACTGGTACTTATATATATATATATATCTTTATACACAAGTATATATTTTGTATTTAATTTAATGTAATATTTATTTATTTTGTGTCTAGTTTACGTATTGAGTTAATATATACATATGTTTAGACCATTATTTAAGTATTTTTGATTATAACATGTACACCGCCTACGCCTTCACGTACATCCAAAATATTTTCCACCCAAAGGTTGTCTGAAGAAATCGCTCTAAGCGATAAGACCACCCATTGTTGCCTATATTTTTTGTTTTTTTCCAACTTTGTATTTTTGTTTTTCTTTTGGTGCACAATTTATTTATTTATTTATTTATGTACAGAAATCAACAGCGATATATAATAAGGATAAAAAAAAAATAACATATAACTTAATATTAAGGCCAATTCGCATAGATTAAAATATGTTAAGGTGTGTTAATTCGAAAACCATTTCGAGATTTAGGTTTAATAAGCCGTATTTTAGAACTTTTGTTCTGAAAAACCTCATGATGATGAATATTTTTACGAAAAAGCTTGCGACTTTCATTTGACCTTCGTGTGACGTCACTTGACTGAAGGCTGTATAGAAATGTGTCGCTTGCCATCAAGTTAAAAAATATTTCTGTCAGAGTCACAGAACAGAACATGAAGTCCATGTCTGGGTCACAGTATAAACATAACTGAACGCAGTAAGTGTTGCTGTCTTGTTACGAAATCCCAGATTGATCGGTTAATTTTATTTGTTATGAAGTAATGCATTATTAAAATAAATATAATTTTTGATGACAACAATTTCTGTGATGGATTAATATTGACAATCATACATGAGAGATACCAAATATAATTATGTATGTATGTATGTATGAATTGTTGTGTGTTTGTCCGACCATAACTCGAGTATCGTTGATCGGAACGTCATGAAATTTGAATTTTTAGGTTCGAGCCAAATCGGTCAAGATCGAATCGCGAGTTCATAGTTCGGGGCGAACTACTAGTTTAATTGCCTTTTAAAATTTAATAACCGAGATGTAGGGCGTTAAATTTCAGCCAAAAATACGTCACGTGATTAATAGGCACCTCTTGTGACTGACAAAGTACAGTTTAGGGTTTTTTTTTGCAGACGTTGGTAACACTCAACATAGTTTCGTTGTTGTTGTTGTTTGATTTTTTCATAGACCTATAAATGGATTTTTTATTGCCAGATGTAGCAATATAGTACTCTGTGGATGACAGATTTTTTTTTTACAAGCAAGGCAAAAGTCCGCATTCAGTATCAGGCCTAAAAGGAGTCATGTGACGTAACATCCGGAAAATCTTATTTTGGTTAATTTTTACATAATAGTTCTTAAACAACAAATTACTTAAATTATAAAACAATTACAAAAAAGAAATAAAAAACTTGAGATAACCTAACAGTTTACAAGGGAAGGGACTAAATTCGCTCAGTTGTCTATCTGGGGGTATTTCAGAAAAAGAGAGAGAAATTTTGTTTGATTACCCTCATAAAGCGTATTTATGTTTATGTTATGTTTATTGTTCGGAGCTCTTCGTTTTCACTCGGGTGGTTGTGGAACGGGTGACACTTAATTTTTACGGCGTTTTTTAGGAACGCTAAAATGGAGACCATCTGACATTTCTCATCATAGCGACAACACGATACATCAGGAAACACACGACTACAGATGCATCTCCTTCTAACGTGTTGCAGAAGGTAATAAGTAAAAGTAGGACAAACAAATGTATTTCGTTGCTATAGCATTACTTCTATTGGGGTAATATTTCCATGGAGCGGAGTGACTACTATATCTCGCTTCCTCATATAGGTTTGTCTCTATCATTTGCCGAAGAAGTGACGACCGAGCCCAGAACGGTTATAATTCTAAGCTGGCAAAGATAATACATAATAAATTAAACAATAAAAATCACTGTATATTATATTTATTTGAATGAATCTTATAGTCAATAAATTACAAATAATCCGAATTATACACAGCTTAGCACTGACTATACTTTTTTTTTATAGCCTAGAAAACATTAAGAAAAGCGTTTTTACATAATTTAAATCTTCATAGATTTCGGCTCATCCATTATCACCTCTATTACTACAACATAACAGTTAATTTCGCTTGCTCTGATTTGCGTACTTAATTAAAACGTACAATAATAAATAAATAATCGTCAACAATAATGTAGGTATGTTTACACTGTTGATTGTTGGCACTTGGTGGAACTTGGAATACATAATGAACAGAAAATCACTTGTACTATCCCACAAATTTATTTAATACTTCCTGACCGGTTTCGCCTTTATGGCATTATCAAAGGAATTAATATAAGATCTTAATTACACAATAAATAGTTTATATCAGCCAGTGCGATCAATGACACTAACACATTTTTGACAAAAATGTGTTAGTGTCATTGATCGCACTGGCTGATGTAAACTATTTATTGTGTAATTAAGATCTGTTATTAATTCCTTTGATAATGCCATAAAGGCGAAACCGGTCAGGAAGTATTAAATAAATTTGTGGGATAGTACAAGTGATTTTCTGTTCATTATAATAATGTAGGTATGTCCAAAGTGACCCAAACGTAAAAATATAAAAAAATATTGCTGATTTAATCTCAATTCCTGCCCACCGACCATTTTTGAGCGATATTATATTATTGAGTACGCGTTTTGAGATTCGAGCATTCTCCATGGCCAGTTCAAGATGTGAAGGGGGCAAAAGATGGAATGTCACAGAAACAAAACTTTTCAGAATTAGCATTTTAAGTGGACATTCCTTGTTACGTCCCTTTACACAAAAGGACCTTCCCAGTTTTGAACCTGTACGGGGTACTAGAAAGTCCTCATTTGTGGGGGACTCGTAAGTTTTGCAAGTTTTGTATGATGCAGATAAAAATACGCGGGAAAATTTAAGTGTTGCCATATTTTACTTGATTTGGATTTGCTGTGACATTCCAAGCTTTGCCCTTGTACCCTTCAAGTGAGATCCGGGGTGCATGGAAGGAGTCTAACATTTATTATAAAAGACAAAGTGCGGGTAGATCAGTGCTAACCGGTCGGCCATAGCTTCAGGTTTCTGGCGGCGCTTCTTGCTGCGCTTCTAGGCGGTTTTTGCGACGGGCTTTGCCCTGCCGCGACACCCGTCGGCGCCTTCCACCGCATCGGATGTATAGCGCGCTCACTCGCTCAAAGCGCTCGACACTAGGTTCGTTCAGTGCGCTCGATCACTGACGCGGCTCCCCGCTTCCCCGCACACCACCGTCGAGAGAGCGCAAGTCACTCGAAGCCGGACAAGACGGGCGAGATGCAACCCATGGCCGGCTCTATACAACTTCATACATTTGTTCTCTCCGCCGGCGCCGTCGCAAGAAGAACCGCTTGGCGCGCCTCTCGAAGCCTGAAGCTATGGCCGAGGGGTAATGACTGTTTTACTACCGCCGGCTCGCCAAGGACACTGCTGCTGCATCTTGTCAGTTCGCTTGTGACCACGACAGCCTACAGGTCGAAAAGTCAAGCACATAACCGTTAAGGTATGTTGTATGTTTACGCGATTAAGACCCGAATCTTATACTCATAACCACTAGGTAAGTTAGCGTCGTGACCAGTGCCGGATTAGCCTATAAGCAAATTAAGCAATTGCTTAGGGCATCACGTCTCGGGGGACACCATATAACACCGAAAAATTATATTGTTTTAGGATATTGTAGAAAACTAGGAGACACATATAATCTACAAGATTTCAATCCCGATTTAGAAACATCCGTGTCTCAGAATATAATCTACCTTGTGACGGAAGTTGTTGACCAGGTCCACACTCTGTACATATATACAGGGTGTAATCGTTAAGTGTGACTAGGCGATTATTCCGTAACTATTACAAATATAAAAAAAAATTATACCGATATCGAAAGTACGTTACCTAATCAGTAAAATGACATCAATAACTTTTTGAAAATCAGACGAGAAGTATCCAAAATGTTGACATTAAACATTCCCATACTTTTAGTATGAGATTAGTATAAAGGTTTTAGTTTCCTTATTTTAAGTGGTCTAGTACTCATTTTACCTTAATCTCATTTTATGATTATGAATGATATGACAATCATGATTTTCAAGTAGATACACGTGTAGATTAATTATGTTACCACTTCAAATTAGTAAGAAACCTTGTTTCAATATCGCATTAATACTAAATGTATGGGAATGTTTAATGTCAAAATTTTTGATGCTTCTCGTTTGATTTTCAAAAAGTTATTGAAGTCATTTTACTGATTAGGTAATGTACTTTCGATATCAGTTTAACATTTTTGATATCTGTAATAGTTACGGAATAATCGCCTGGTCACACTTAACGATTACACCCTGTATAGGCTCTGTCCTCAGATGGAGGAGATATGTGTCCGTAATTGTAGCAAGATTTTAATAAATCATTTTAAAGAAATGGTATGCTTTTTTTTCTTATTATAATAGCTACTCCACGTATCTCTTTCGTACTTATTCTAAGAACAGTACTACATACCATCTTTGTAATAAATACGTTAAATTTTTAAAGACCGATTATGATTTACAAGTGGATTGCTTAGGGCATCAAGTAGGCTTAATCCGGCACTGGTCGTGACGCTGCGTTGCACCGTTGACCGCAACGTCGTGCGTCAGGATCGCCTGACCGAACCTTGGGATGCAACTGTTACTAAAAATACGCCCGACACTGTTTACTACAAATACACATCCTCGATAGTTATACCAAGATAACTGAAAAATCCTTTCACTTCAACAGGTGGTAGGCTCTGACCGTGGCTTGTGATCACCTTCATACATGACGCGACCGTGCCGCGAAGCAGTGGCGTAATTATACCGTTCGAGGCCCGTGGCAAATTCACCGGATGCCCCCCCCCAATTTAAAGAAGCTGAACCAACAATAATAGTATTTTTTATTTTATAATTGAGTAGAGATTTGTGTGTCGGTAGCTAGTCTGCCCTTATGCTTTAGTCAAAGGTAATAATAAATGTTGGGAGTTGGGATTCTTCTCTGACCAGGGGGTTCCGGCTGGGGGCCCGCGGCACTTTGCCGACTTGCCACCCTGTAGTTACGCCCCTGCCGCAAAGTAACTCGTAGTGTTCTGGCGTGACGTCATAAGAAGCCGTACCGGAAGAGAGTACCAATCATTTTGTACATTTTCCCTGGATAGAGTTGTTAACGCCTCGCTTTCACTCTTCTTCTTTCTGGACGAGCTCCATTCTAGATCTTTTCGATGCTTTACATCGGGCCAAGACCATTGTCGACAAAAAAACGTTACATCCACGTGATTCCGTCTAGTGCAGGGTCTGAATCTGGGTCTCGGCCTGGTCAAGCTTGTCCCTCTTGGGCCACGGCTTCTTCAAATGGACGTGCTCAATGTGCTGTCCTATATGTGCTACAGACTTAAAGGTCTTCTTGCAGTACTGGCACGTGACGTCGCCATGATTGTCTGCGTGCACCTGGAAATGAGGATAGTATGTTATAATTATATTATTACGAGCGGACGCGCGCGGCGTTGCTCGCTTGTATCACGTTCCTCCCGAACTTCTTTCTTGTCTACGTTAAGAGGCTATGCGAATTTTATTTTTGTCACTGTCTCTCCAAGCGAAAACTCGCGCAGTGCGAGGGGCGAATTCAGGGCAAAAGGGAAAAAAGTTGGTTTTATATGGGACAATCCCTCAATAGACGTCCCATACAAGGCAATTACATTCTGTAAGAGATTAGCGTGATTAAGAGTATGACATAGCCAAAACAAAAACCAGTTCCGGGCGTGGCTTATTCTATTTTACGTTTGCGCGCGGGGGGAAATTCGTCCCGGTCTCTAAGCTCGCGTCACCATAGCAAAAATACGAATAGAGTGGACGAGGCAGGGTCAAAAGTAATACGTATTTTATTTTATCTAATTTATTAGTGTATTTCGATCATCGTCACACGGCATTGATCCTACTTGCTATCACGTCGGGACGTAAATTTATTATGGTCGGCTAAAAGTGGTTTTTTGAGTGTTTGATTTATCTGTTGACCCTCGGAACATTTCAGACACTCCTTTAGAGATACATAATAATATTGTGACGGTTAATTGTCACCATTACACATTCTTTAAATATTTTTCGCCCGTTGAGCTGGTTTTACACTTGCGGGAAAATAAATTGGACCAAAAATTTCTTTACAAAAATTTTTTACTAAAGTTGTTATTACAAAAAGTGGAAACTAACAAATATTCTCAGAAGGAATGCACCACGTCACTATCTATCTCACTGTAGCCTATATCAATTATGCCTCTCTCATTCAACCACGTTTAACTGCGTTACTATCTCATTTTAAACTCATTTTAAATAGCGTCACTATTCATCTCACTCTAACGCGTGTTCAATGGCATTTCTAATGAACGTCAAATATTTTTACTGCCCGCCACTCTTTCATTCTAAATTCTAATTATTTTAAAAAATACGCAGCTCCTTTGGTAGTAAAATAGCAATAACTTTTTTTTCAAAAGTAATACACAGAAATTGCCAGATCATTTGAAAAACAATATTTGATGAGCCGTTATTTAAGACAATTTGCAAAACTAACATAGAACATTTTTTTTTCAGGGTGTGGTGTCGAACTAACCTAATTACAAAAAATTGCTCATAAATTGGGTTTTTATTTTTCTTCCTGATGTAACAGCATTTCAAGGTTTATTTTTGACTTTATCAATAGCATGACTATTCAGAGTTGCGCAACAAAAACTTTATTCTTAGAATTTAGAACTGGTTAGCTTTGACTCTCAAAAATCTATGCGAATTTATAAAAGTACCATCAACTCGAAGACTATCTACTTTTTGCTGAGGTCATAATTTGATATTCTGGTCAGTCATGAGCTGGTCTACCAGCCTTCCAAGGGAAAGCGTTGACTTTTGGGACACCTGTTTACCCTTGGGATAAATCGCCAAGTGTTTAAAATATAGAAATTTATTTGTATCATAGTTTGAAATGTTCAGGTCCCTTTACGCAAAATGAAAAAACAAAACTCTTTTAGGATTAATTTGTTGTCCTTATGTTTGTCTGTTTGTTCGTTTGTCTAGGCAATTTTTCTGGGTAAAATCAATAAATGCTAATATTTACAGCCCTGTAAAATATACATATTATAACGTTTTTATGGCCTTTTGTTTAACTTTTTCATACAAATTTTCTCCTTATGAAAATATAGAGATCAACACTTCACATAATATTTTGCATTTGAAAGAAAGCACAGAAAGGAACTGTAGAACAAATAATGTAAAAAATATAAAAACATTTCTTTCTATTCTAAAGGGATTAATAATTTACTGTTTGTTCAATGTGGCGATAGCTTTGTTTATTTTTTTTTCTTTGTTACAAAGATAACAAATATTTTCATACAAGGTTAAGTTTAAGGGCTATTTCTCCGAATTTGTAACAAAATATTAAGAAATAATTATAACGGTAAAGTACAACTTTTAGCTAAGACAATTTATTGTTAAAAGTTTGCTATATGCATAAATATATTTTAATGATATAATGGTATCTTCAAAATAATTGGGTTTTCCATAAGCGTGATATCAGATTATTTAAGAAATTTACGGCTGGTATCACGACGACGGATAAGCCAATTATTTTATTACTATTGTAATATAATTAAAAATATGTTAATGCATACAGCAGACTTTTAACTATAAGTTTTCTTAACTAAAAGTTGTATTTTTACTTATTGAAATTGTATTTCTCATCAAGAAGTGCAAGATGACATGATATTCAAAATAAGTTAATTGAATTTGTGAAATGGTTTCAGGTCAAAACAGTTTTCCATGAAACGGTAATTGTTTATACTTAGCAAAGTGTGTAAACTTAGTCATCTTACCATGAACGACGCCTGTATTTCTCTCTTTTTTTATTTCCAGTATAGATAAAAATATACAAACTTGTTAAACTTAGTGTAAAAGCGAGGCAATATTGACAGCTATTATGATGGTGTTTTATCAAATTTTGCTTTTTGGGCTGTATAGAGACGTAGTTAGATGTCACTAGAATATACTCATGAAAAAAGATATGAAGAAAATTAGCTGTAGACTTCACATTCGGTTTATACCTATTGTATGAATTTTAAGAAAAATACAGGGGTAAAGGGACCTCTTAAGGAAAACCTTGTATTAAACTATTTGTTATCTTAGTAAAAAATAATTCAAGGAAAAAAATAAACAAAGCTATCGCCACATTGAACAGTAGATAATTAATCCCTTTAGAATAGAACAACATGGTTTTCATATTTTTTACATTATTTGTTCAACAATTTCTTTCTGTGTTGACTTTTAAATGCAAAATATTATCTCAAGTGTTCATCCCTACATTTTCATAGTGAGAAAATTTGTATGAAAAACGTAAAAAAAAAACGTAAGTACCTAAAACGTAATATAAATAAAAACGTCAAAAGTATGTTTTTACAGCTCTATAGAGGGCCGTTTATATTGGTATTTATTAATTTTACCCAGAAAAAATTGTCTAGACAAACGGACAGACAGACAAACATAGGGATAACAAATTAATCCTAAAAGAGTTTCATTGTTTTCATTTTGCGTAACAGAACCTGAACATGTACCGACAGGATTATCTACGATCTAATAATTTTGCCATGCACTGTAAATATTTCAAAATAAATGTCTATATTTTAAATGCTTGGCGATTTATCCCAAGTAAGTGTACCTATATAATTTGCAAAAAACTTCACTTATTGGACCTGAAATACTGAGCCAATACTAGAGGGTAATTTCAGGGAAAGGTCATTGACCTTTGTTACAGATCTCAGTAAGTATAAGTAAATTAATTTGGGTTTCAATAACGATCACAAAATTATTCTTTTAGAGTAACATATATTATTTTCCCGCTTAAAAGTATGAATTCATTCCAAATTCATTCAGTTTTGTTGTTATGACTATGGCACGATGTAGCTAAATCAGTCATACGCCTATTTTGTTGAGTTTTTAACGGCAGGAATATGATGCTCCTCGAAATATTACTTTATAAAATTAATTTCAATGTGTTTTGAAGTAGTTTTGGGAGATATTTATAGCTTGCAAAAAAGGGCACAGGTTCCACGTCTTACGGGCGCCAACGCTAGGCGTAGACTGACAATATCTTGCTGCCGCTGACTGCATCAGTGGATTTACGTATTTTTGGAAAAAGGGGGTGCTTTTTTTGACCCGAATAACGTGGTATTTGGAAAATGAATAGATATCATTCACACTAATTTTATTAAAAAAAAACCAACAAAATCGCGAAAGCGATACCTGAAACAAAATCGATAAGAAGTATGCAATAGAGGGTTACAAAAAATTTCATTGACAGTACAAATATGAATCGATTAACGTGGTTTGTGGAAAATGAATACCTTAAAGTTCAACCAAAAACATGTATTTTTTTTATGGCTATACGTAACCTAATTATTGCAACATAATCATCCGAAAGCTGACATTTTATTTCTGTTTGTATTTTCGTTCCCCTTAAGCTTGTGTAAGAACATTCATTCAAAACCAATGTCAGTTGCAACCAGATCTCTGAGACGAAGCGCGTTCGTATAAAAATCGTAATATACGTAAAAAGTTGCTAAAATGCCTACTTGCGCTGTGAAATGGTATAGAAAAACAAGTACAAACAGTAAATTTAAAAAGGATGCAATCACATTTCTTAGTTAAGTACATAAATATTTAATACAACATATTTTTACAAAATCATCGCGGTTCAATTTAAACTGGTCACATGATGATTGAAGCTTGCGCACCGCGTTGAAGTCTTTCAAGCTGTCTTTTAATCTCCTGTGTTCTATAGTATTTTTGTCTCGCTTATTTCGTCGCTGCTGTGTAACGATAGAGGTGCGAATTTATGGAGCCGTTACTTATCGGTCTATTGATCTATGTAGTTATAAAAAGTATATAACTGCTTGCTTTAAAGCAAGTTAAACACATAATACGGTGAGTATTTAAGATAAATAAATGATTAATTTCTTAACATTATGATACGGTTAGCTGCAGTTCATGGTAGGAGTACCTATTTTTTATAAGCTTTTGATTATTTATTAGTATTGAAATATAAATATATATTTTTGTAGGTACATTAAATCTGCTATCAGGTAATTTGACCAGGGCAGCGGGCAACTATACCTATTATATCTATTTACATATATTATTATTAATAAAAATCTTACAACGAATCTATATAAAATATAATTAATAAATATTTCTCAAGATCACACCAACTATCTCACACTATTCAGTCTGGGTTTCGTAATGAATCTTTAAATAATTTATCGATAATAAAGCGTGATCGACACTATTGTGACGCGGTTGTTTTTATCCGCACCACCCCCGCACACCGCTGTCGTTGACAGAATGTTTTCGAAGCAAAATAGCTCCGATTAGGTGTCCATTGGGTGTTGTCCGTACTAGCCATAGATAGACATAGGGTTCGCTGCGCTTAAAAGACGTACATAGCGTGTAAAAGAGATGTCCTACCTTTATGAACACCTTGCAAGAGAGAAAGAGATGCACAACAAAGCAACGCTATGTCAATGTTTTTTCGAGTAAGAGGCCATAGCGTCCCGCTTGCTTGGGTATGATTGCGGATTTTATAATAATACGTAACTAAATTGATAAATAGTGATTGGTTTAGACATGGTTTCTTGTGCAGAGTGTAATTGTAATGTGACAAGGAGAAATAACCCAAATAATTACACATTTCACAGGTAAATATGATTTTGTCATTAGAATATTTTGAACCACATTTTGCCCATTTTCTCGTATTAATCGGCCCAAAAAAAAGTTTTAACAATAACGTATTGATTATCTTTGTTGTATTTAGTAGTTATATGCAGGATTGTCCAAAATATTGAGTAAAATAGTAAATAAATAACGCCCTCGTGAGCGTTCTATATGTGCAGTACAAGCTAGTATATCAGGCAGAAGCAAAAATAACAGTGGAAAAGTATGATGGAAGAATTCATCGGTCTGGGTAGGAACCTCGGTGGCGCAATTGGTAGCGCGCTTGTGTTGATAACAAGAGGTCGCAGGTTCGAATCCTGGCCCGGGGAATTTTTTTCAAATTCTTGTCTTTAGGTTCGTTTCTAATTGATCTTTTCTAGTTTGTAATGCACTCTAATAATATTTAAAATAGTTTCCAATGCATGTGCTCGTAAAGGCCCACTTTTTATGCATCAAAACCGAACAGAAAGTCGATTATTTTGCGCTAGGGCTTTATTATTATTATTTTTTTTATTTCGTTTGCAATGGTTGGCTAACCTGCAGCTTTTCCTGTGTACCATAGATGTTATACTTTTTTTTCCACTGTTTAACGGCTCTGGATACAATCCTTTTGAGCCAATCATAATTTAAAGTTCACAAGATTATATTTGTTTTCGTTTCCTCACACTATGCATTGAAAAACGTAGTATGATACACGGGCGTAAAATCAATAAATTACTCGGTTACGTTTAAAACACTCGCTGCGCTCGTGTTTTAAATCGTCCTCGTAATTTATTCCTTTTGGCCCTCGTAGCATAAACTACTATAATGTAATAATAATGTGCATTTATTTTTTGGTATAATTTTCTCTACTACATTGTTTATCTTGTACATTCTAAATCTATGGTACTAATATAACATATAGCTAGGCAATATGTTAGGTTTAGGTAAGGCTAGGTTTTATAGGTAGGTTAAAGGACTATTTGTTCGTGTTTAGTTGGCAATCGATAACCTTTATGGATCGACATACGTCGCATTGACTGAATTAATCCAATCTGAATCCAGTATAAAAGATCTTTCAGACAAAACACGAGCAAGATTCCTTAGAGAGTCCCATCGGTGTGAAGGTGGCTCTCCAAAAAGATTCCTTAGAGAGTCCTATCGGTGCGAAGGTGGTTCTCCATCTATAAATATTCCTTCTAGAGTTTTGAAGAAATACTACAAGCGAGTGCTCTACGAGATTCAGAGCTCCAGAGTAATGTATACATGATAATTAGGGTGCATCAAATGAAAAGAAATTATACAAGAAAGTCAAAGTAAAAACAAAGTGGTATAATTCAGCAAAATCCCTACGAGATCCCGAGTAGACTGTGTGCATAGGTATCTTCAAAATTATCTCTGACGAAGTCGGTAATACACACTATTTTATTTTAATTTAGTTCGGGTTTTTGAACGCAACCTGACTCGACTTAATGATTTGTTATGAAATGAAAATATGAAATAATAGATAGATAGGTAACATTGTTTGTTTAGTTCACTGTATGCTTGTTTTTGTTTGATTTTTAATTTTGTTTTCTTTTTTAATGTTTATGATATTTAAGTAATGTGATTTGTTCATCACCAGTGATTATGTCTACAGGTCAAAGTTGCATGTGGGACCTCTGATTATATTTTTTTGTTTTCTTTACTTTATTTACTATTTGTTTTGATGTTGTGTGTTTGTATATTTGTACACCCTGCAGGGTAGAACTGAGAGGAGACTAATTAATATTGTAATCTACACTTTCAATACCCTTGGTTCAACAAATAAAAATCTTGAATCTTGAATCATATTACACTACCTACCTTCTTGCAGTGCTTGTTCCAGTTGCCCTGCGAGTTGAACAGCTTGCCGCAAGCCGCGCACGGGTACACCTTGCCGGAGTGTAGACGCCTATGGTGGTCGAGTACTGCCTTACTGCGGTACGACTTATCGCAGATGTTGCACTTGAACATCGTGCCGGCATGTTCTAGCATGTGGATGTGGAGTTTTGATGGACGCTGGAAAGAATTCAAATTCATATTGACGTAAGTATTTTTTTAATTAATTTATATTATATATATATATATATCTTTCTTCTCCTATTTTTTTTTGTATTGAATTATATTATTGACCCAATGAAGCACATTTTCTTTTGGTAAGTTTTCTTATGTCGCACAGAGAAAATTTTAGTTTCATCAATAAATTTTGTTACATCGCATGTGTCGCAACTCGCGGCCCCTGACGGAAGATCAGCGTCACAGTTCTGCTGTGGCATTTTGCTGAGTCAGAGACCTTTTTGTTGGCTGCATCTTATAAATTACCTCAGGCTGTATAATAGTTTATTGTTTAGATTATTTGTTTTTTTTTGTAATGGTGTAGCTTTCAAAATAAACGCCTTTTCTTTCTTCTTTCTTTCTTTCAAATAGTTTATTTTGCAAAGTAGGTATATACTGGGCGTCCCACGGCTACGCAACATGGAGAGAAAGTACCTTAAATATTGTAGATGGAACATTTTACTGAAAGACATTAACGCGAGAAAAATTTATTAATTTTGTATTAAAAATGTTAAAATTCATGGTCTTCCTTTTATTTCTGACACTATGTTAATTGGCAAAAAATAATCCTTATGATGAAGCCTTTCGATCGGTATGATAAAGCTACAGGGTGATTATTTTTCTCATGTAACGGGTTCGATTCCCGGTTCAACCATGTAACTATTTAAAAAAACTATTAATGGAGTTTAAATTGTTTTTTTAAATAAAAATAATGTCTTCTTTCTGTAACTTCTAAATATTTAGAAAGCGGCGGTAGCTAAGTCTGTAGGACTAATGCTAATACCGCATCGAAAATATATTATACAGTTTGTCTCTTCTAAGAGTACACATCCGAAAGGGAGTGGAACTAGACCCTATTTTAATTAACATTATATCATTGCAGTATAGAAACTCAGAAAGAAAAGTAAATCTGGATGTGAGGAGCTCTGAACCGGGATTCGAACCCGGGACCTCTCGATTACCGAGCGATTGCTCTGGATGGATTTGTTTCATCAGTTTGTAATGCACTCTAATAAAATTTACATCTCCTTGCGATGGGTAAATCGCCAAGTGTTTAAACATAGCTATTTATTTCTGTCATAGACCCTATTTTATCGACAAAAAATTTTTTTTTTATTGAAAAGAATTTCGTTTTTTAAATAAGTATACGTTTTAAATTTTTTGTTGCCTACCAAGGACACCATGTATAAAATATGTCATAAATTTTGATCTACCGCGAGTAATGTAATGAAATAAAACTGTTATGATCCTTAAGAATAGACGTTGCATACCAAATCAAAAACAAACTAAAAATAATATCCTAAAAGATTATTTCTTTAATTTTTCCGTCTTTTTTTTTCAGCAATAGTAATTTTTTTCAAAATAATGTCCCCGTTTCACTATACTTTTTTATATTTATAATAACCTTTCTACCTTTCTAACAAAAAAAAATGCAATGTTCTATCATGTATACAATAATTCCTACAAGCGGTTAAATAAAGGCACCGCGCTCGCGTTCCATACAAAGACGCTCAGGCGGAGCACTTAGTAAAAAAAAATATAAATTTCTTTATTTTTTCGATATGTTTAGATCTAGTTTCACCCCCTTTCGGATATGCACTCTTACGAGGGACACACTGTAGATAAAAATTTTAACCACTAATGAAAAAACCTGAAAAAACTTTCACAGTATTGCTAAAATTTCTCCCCGCACTGCAATAGTTCATTATGATCAGTAGCTAACCTGCAACATCTTCCCGCATATCTCGCAGACGATGGGCGTGTTCTTGAGCCCAGCGCTCGCTTCAGGATGCTCTGCTTGGAGGTGACTCTTGTATGTGTCCAAGGAGTCTATCTCTACGTTCATTATGATCAGTAGCTAACCTGCAACATCTTCCCGCATATCTCGCAGACGATGGGCGTGTTCTTCAGCCCAGCGCTCGCTTCAGGATGCTCTGCTTGGAGGTGACTCTTGTATGTGTCCAAGGAGTCTATCTCTACGTTCATTATGATCAGTAGCTAACCTGCAACATCTTCCCGCATATCTCGCAGACGATGGGAGTGTTCTTCAGCCCAGCGCTCGCTTCAGGATGCTCTGCTTGGAGGTGACTCTTGTATGTGTCCAAGGAGTCTATCTCTACGTTCATTATGATCAGTAGCTAACCTGCAACATCTTCCCGCATATCTCGCAGACGATGGGCGTGTTCTTCAGCCCAGCGCTCGCTTCAGGATGCTCTGCTTGGAGGTGACTCTTGTATGTGTCCAAGGAGTCTATCTCTACGTTCATTATGATCAGTAGCTAACCTGCAACATCTTCCCGCATATCTCGCAGACGATGGGCGTGTTCTTCAGCCCAGCGCTCGCTTCAGGATGCTCTGCTTGGAGGTGACTCTTGTATGTGTCCAAGGAGTCTATCTCTACGTTCATTATGATCAGTAGCTAACCTGCAACATCTTCCCGCATATCTCGCAGACGATGGGAGTGTTCTTCAGCCCAGCGCTCGCTTCAGGATGCTCTGCTTGGAGGTGACTCTTGTATGTGTCCAAGGAGTCTATCTCTACGTTCATTATGATCAGTAGCTAACCTGCAACATCTTCCCGCATATCTCGCAGACGATGGGAGTGTTCTTCAGCCCAGCGCTCGCTTCAGGATGCTCTGCTTGGAGGTGACTCTTGTATGTGTCCAAGGAGTCTATCTCTACGTTCATTATGATCAGTAGCTAACCTGCAACATCTTCCCGCATATCTCGCAGACGATGGGCGTGTTCTTCAGCCCAGCGCTCGCTTCAGGATGCTCTGCTTGGAGGTGACTCTTGTATGTGTCCAAGGAGTCTATCTCTACGTTCATTATGATCAGTAGCTAACCTGCAACATCTTCCCGCATATCTCGCAGACGATGGGCGTGTTCTTGAGCCCAGCGCTCGCTTCAGGATGCTCTGCTTGGAGGTGACTCTTGTATGTGTCCAAGGAGTCTATCTCTACGTTCATTATGATCAGTAGCTAACCTGCAACATCTTCCCGCATATCTCGCAGACGATGGGAGTGTTCTTCAGCCCAGCGCTCGCTTCAGGATGCTCTGCTTGGAGGTGACTCTTGTATGTGTCCAAGGAGTCTATCTCTACGTTCATTATGATCAGTAGCTAACCTGCAACATCTTCCCGCATATCTCGCAGACGATGGGAGTGTTCTTCAGCCCAGCGCTCGCTTCAGGATGCTCTGCTTGGAGGTGACTCTTGTATGTGTCCAAGGAGTCTATCTCTACGTTCATTATGATCAGTAGCTAACCTGCAACATCTTCCCGCATATCTCGCAGACGATGGGAGTGTTCTTGAGCCCAGCGCTCGCTTCAGGATGCTCTGCTTGGAGGTGACTCTTGTATGTGTCCAAGGAGTCTATCTCTACGTTCATTATGATCAGTAGCTAACCTGCAACATCTTCCCGCATATCTCGCAGACGATGGGCGTGTTCTTCAGCCCAGCGCTCGCTTCAGGATGCTCTGCTTGGAGGTGACTCTTGTATGTGTCCAAGGAGTCTATCTCTACGTTCATTATGATCAGTAGCTAACCTGCAACATCTTCCCGCATATCTCACAGACGATGGGCGTGTTCTTCAGCCCAGCGCTCGCTTCAGGATGCTCTGCTTGGAGGTGACTCTTGTATGTGTCCAAGGAGTCTATCTCTACGTTCATTATGATCAGTAGCTAACCTGCAACATCTTCCCGCATATCTCGCAGACGATGGGCGTGTTCTTCAGCCCAGCGCTCGCTTCAGGATGCTCTGCTTGGAGGTGACTCTTGTATGTGTCCAAGGAGTCTATCTCTACGTTCATTATGATCAGTAGCTAACCTGCAACATCTTCCCGCATATCTCGCAGACGATGGGCGTGTTCTTCAGCCCAGCGCTCGCTTCAGGATGCTCTGCTTGGAGGTGACTCTTGTATGTGTCCAAGGAGTCTATCTCTACGTTCATTATGATCAGTAGCTAACCTGCAACATCTTCCCGCATATCTCGCAGACGATGGGAGTGTTCTTCAGCCCAGCGCTCGCTTCAGGATGCTCTGCTTGGAGGTGACTCTTGTATGTGTCCAAGGAGTCTATCTCTACGTTCATTATGATCAGTAGCTAACCTGCAACATCTTCCCGCATATCTCGCAGACGATGGGCGTGTTCTTCAGCCCAGCGCTCGCTTCAGGATGCTCTGCTTGAAGGTGACTCTTGTATGTGTCCAAGGAGTCTATCTCCACTCCGCACTGCAATAGTTAGAAAAGAAGAAATAAAATGTTTATTTATTGCTATTATACACAAGATAAGTACATGCAAGTTTAAAATAAATTTACAAGATTATGTTTATTTTGCGAAATCCATCGCTATGAATACTCTAAATATTATGTCATTGTCAGCCAGCGGGCCTATTATGTATCTCTAGTTGCCAAATGGACTAGGTGCATATCATAAAAAACATAGATATACTATTGAATTCCGATTATCTAAGGATATGTTCGCACTTGAAGTGAGGACACAGTTCGTAAATAGTTCAATACCCACTAAAGGCAATTTTGAAAACTCAGTTTTTATCTATGTTTTTGATGATAGGCACCCAGTCCATTTGGCAACTAAAGATACAGAGTAGGGGGGCAGGACGTCTTAACAAAAAATATCTCTCGAGTTCTAGAAGTTTCCGCAATATGCTGAGTCAGGATCCGTTTCGTCGATACATTGATTTAATCTTATAAATTTAAATATTATTTAGAGTGCATTACAAACTAGAAAATATCAATCAGAAACAAATCCAAAGACAAGAATTTGAAAAAATAACACCCACGTGAGCGTTCTGTATGTGCAGTACAAGCTAGTATATCAAGCAGATGCAAAAATAACAGTCGACAAGTATGATGGAAGAATTCACCGGTCTAGGTAGGAACCTCGGTGGCGCAATTGGTAGCGCGCTTGTCTTGATAACAAGAGGTCGCGGGTTCGAATCCTGGCCCGGGGAATTTTTCGAATTCTTGTCTTTGGGTTTGTTTCTGATTGATATTTTCTAGTTTGTAATGCACTCTAAATAATATTTAAATTTATAAGATCAAATCAATGTATCGACGAAAAGGATCCTGACTCAGCATATTGCGGAAACTTCTAGAACTCGAGACGCTGATTTAAATATTTTTTGTTAAGACGTCCTGGCTGACAATGACAGATAGTAAAGGTACTATACATATATTTATATTATAGAGAAATAATTGAAAAAACAAAAAATAAAAACCGGCCAAGTGCGAGTTGGACTCGCGCACGAAGGGTTCCGTACTATTATCTATAAAAACGGCAAAAATACATGCCTGTTGTATGGGAGCCCCCTTAAATATTTATTTTATTCTGTTTTTTTAGTATTTTATTAGACAGACAGACGGACAGCGGAGTCTTAGTAAAAGGGTCCCGTTGGTTACCCTTTGGGTACGGAACCCTAAAAACGGTCAAGTACGAGCAGGACTCAGCCCTGAGGATTCCGTACCATTCAAATAACTGGAATAATTTGAACAAAAATTACAAGCTTACGTTACATACTCTTACATATACTCACGCCTGTCTCAGAGAGGGGTAGGCAGAGACTACAGATTACGATCCTGACACGACTCTTTCGCCTACTTTGACCTTTCAGCAGAAAATAACCACTTACAGAAGGTTTACTCGGCATAACTAGCGAAAACCGGCGCACGCACACATAGACGCGTACGTACGACGATCTCGGATGAAGTCGGTCGAATGCCAATACGAAATTCTGCCGAGATCATCATACGTACGCGTCTATGCATGTGTGCGTCTGTTTTCGCTCCGTCGTCGAGTCGGCCTTCTGGTTGTATCTATTTTGTGCTTTCAGTATGACGCCAAATTGGTCGGCATAAAAAAATTCTAGCAGCCTACCTATGTGTTTTTTCGAAGTACTCCAACTACTAGGAGAAACAAGCAAAATTCTAAGTTGTAAGTCCATCCATCAGCCCGTATTCGTCCACTGCTGGACATAGGCCTCCCCAATATTACGCCACTCTTGGCGGTCCTCAGACATCCTCATCCAGCCGCCACCCGCAACGTCCTTCAGTCCAGCGGGCACGAGGGCGGCCTACGCTACGCCTAAGTTGTAAGTAATGAAATAAAGTAAAACAAGTACTTACATATTCACAAGGTGTCGGCTCGTCGAATTTTATTTGTTTCCTTCTGTTCCTAGTTTTGGTGATGATCCCTTGTAGCGCCTTAACACGTGCCTTCTCTGCGTGCACCATCTTACTGAAGTATGGCTCGTTGCGTACATTCCTGAAAATATCAAGCTGATTAGAAAGAAAGAAAGAAAACCTTTATTTTTGGCTACACAGAGAAAAAAAAACATTATCAAGGTTAAATAATATTATAATAATATTAAATAAAACTCCTTGGTACTCAGTTCCACAAATATAATAATGTTTAATTACCTTTTAAGTTGCTACCGGTTTCGTCGTTTTACGACATCATCAGGCACTGTATAAAAAGTGGTTTTAAAAAAATGTATTATTAACAACTCAAATACAGTGCCTGATGATGTCGTAAAACGACGAAACCGGTAGCAAGTTAAAAGGTAATTAAACATTATTATTTTTGTGGAACTGAGTACCAAGGAGTTTTATTTAATATTACAAAATGTCGTTCCATCAAGAAGCAACAACATTCATCGTGAACTAAATAATATTAGTTGGCGAAACTCAAAATATAGGTAGTACTAGTCTATATGAACAACTATTGTATGGGAGCTAAGCGAAATTCGCAACTTTTTTTCTCTTCCTCCCATACAAATTGCCCCGATCAGCTGACTGGTCCAGTATGGAAAGGTGAAAACAAATTTTAAGAATTTCGCTTAGCTCCCATATAAACAATTGTTCATATAGACTAGTACTACGGTACCTATGTTTTGAGTTTCGCCAACTAATATTATTTAACCTTATACAAAAAACAAAGAAAACAGAAAAGTAATAATAATAATGAAACATTTAGAAGAAATAACGATTGTAGCAACAAAAAGGTCCCTGGCTCAGCATAATGCCGCAAGCTCCTTACGACGCTGATTTTCAGCCAAAGCTTAAATAATAAAAGATATAATAAGTATTATTTAATGTAATAAACATACATGCATAACTAGATATTGTTGTTGAAAAAAAAAGACATGATCTTGCTAAGTTTCTTGCCCGTTCTTCTTAGCGAGACTAATCGAATGGGCGGAGGTAGGCATGTATTTATATATGTAACCTATTAGTATGTAGTATATAGGATGTGATTTGGTCGGCCACCTGGATTCGTGCTGGGGGCTCGGTTGGTGATCATTGAACCTTGTTCCTGGTCCCTGGCCGGGTCTCCGGTGTGGGTTCGGGCGGTTGATTGGATTTCACCTTTTATAATATATATTTTACCTATAATTTTAATCGTATATATATTGCTACATAAATTAAATAAACCTTTAATCTAGTTCATGTACATTTATTATTTTATTACATATATATTTTATTTATAATATTAAATTTTGACTTGTGAAACGTGTATTTTATATACCTACTTTACAAAATAAACTATTTGAATTTGAACTTTGAATTTGTGCGAGACATAGATATTGTACATAGATACTGTATATTGTGCATAGATACAACATGAAATAAGGACGAGGTTAAAAATAAAAATAATATAAATTTTCAAACTAAACTATAAAAATGCTGTGGGTGTAACATAACATACGAACACGACTACACATAAAATTTATACAAGACATAATACTATACATAATAATGTTAACGCGATGTTTGTGAAAAAATCAGGGACATACACCACTTCATGTTGACCTTCTAAATGTAAGCCTAAAATTTATTTGATTGAATTGTTCGACTTTCGCGAGTTATTATGGTTTTTAGATATGTATGAAGTACGATTCGGAGTGGGTTCAAGGCGTCGTTTGTAAACTCATGAATTATACAATTTGCCTGCAACATATAGGGTACGGTCATCAGTTCACAATTAACTACCATTTTCCACTATAAACACCCGCGATTCGGTCACGACCCTCAACAAACGTCAAAAATCGTGGGGAAAAATTTGCTGTCAAACGTGATTGTGCAGCTAACTTCAGGCCACTATAAACCACCATGGTTACCATGGCATGGTATGTACAGAATGTCAAGGAAGTCGTGAAATAAATAGAGGCGCCACTGTCTTTGCCAAAAGGGTTTTAATATAGCAACACCTGAGATCTTTTATTTTTATAACACTTTGCACAATTACGCAAATAACTAAAAGAGAAAAAAAAAACAATTAAACATGGTGTACAAGGGCGGCATTTATTGCTAATAGCAATTTCTTCCAGGCAACCCTTGGTAGCTAACAGGTAATACTTTGTAAGGGGAAATCAGGTGTTACCAGTAAAAACAAGATTAGTTCCATTTCATGACTTTCTTGACAAGTTGTACTATGGTGGTTGGTTTGTTTGATTTATTCTGCTTATTTACACAACTTACCCACGATAGCTGATTGGGTTTATTTTGTTTAATGTGATGACCACAGCCACAGACTAGTTGCTGATGGGCTTTTTTTTTATTTGTCTGTAATTTGGAACTTCATTTGCATCGCTACCTTTAAAGACAGGCGTTATGTATGCTCGTTTCCATACTTCTGGAAAACAACCCTCCCGTAATGACTTATTAAATATTATAGCCAGTGGTCTAGATATTTCTTTTGCACATTTTGTAATTATAAGTGGATGAATGCCATCAGGGCCAGCACTTTTGGTTGTATCAAGTCTTTGAAGATGTTTAAGAACAATTTTTTTCTTTTATGTTAAGGGAAGAAAAGTAAACAGATGAAGACGATGTACCACCAGAAGTATTTGGTAATGTACCGTCACTCGTAATGAAAACTGATCCAAAATATTCATTAAATAATGCACAGATGGATTCCCCATTATTACTAGAAATACCGTTATACGACATGAAAAAATGAAAATGAAAAAAGTGTTTATTCAGTAACCAGTAATACATTAAATTAGAATGCTTGGGCCTTCTTTTAAGGATAGAAATACTTGTTCCAGAAGACCTCAAACATGTTATCTGGGATACCATTTGATGCCGATTTAGATTTAATGAAATTCCAGAAATATTTTGGTGATTTACTGATGATTAATGTAAGAGTTATAGCATTCCTTCTCCATTTTACTCTGTCGAGATCTTAAACATTTGAATTTTAAATAATCAAGGGGGTTACCATAGCATTTCCACCGTTTATGAATTTTTTGTTTTTCTGTACTTAACTATTTATGAGATTGTGTTAGTATTTTCGTTTGGAACAAAGCATTCGATTGATACTGACTTGCTGGAGTTGTGTCGTGGCGAGACTGAGAGATGGGCTTGCAGCGCCTCTTCCGTGAGAAAGTGTATGGAACACACCATGCAGAATGGGGAATGGAGCGGGATCTGTGAAAATAAATATATACAGTGACTGTTTGACACAATCTCAGGACGTTAAAAGGCCTGCGGAGCAAGCCTAGTTTATACAAACGAAATACCAAATCTATTTGTAAATCATATATATGACGAAGGCGGGTTCCTTGTCAGGTGTATCAGACATGGCAATAAACTCAAAATAATAGTTTGGTTGTTTAGTACAGACGCCTATTTTCACTGTTGCAAACAAATTAACAGGAAGCAACTTACGATCAGACGGATAGATTCGGATTACTTGGTCAAGAAACGCGGTAAGTTCGATACAGCGACGCACCCTCAAAACAATGACCGTTCGTCTCGACGTTCTCCAACAGAATCCTGACGGACTGCACTCCACCGACAATTAAAACGTCAAAAACGTCAGACAACCGGAAACTAGTGTTGCCATCGCTGTATCGACCATACCCAAGTAAACTACTAGACGTTTCCGACTAGGCTCGATAGATGGCGTTAGTTGGGTCTGCGACATATATTCTTAGGATAATGTATGATTATTCCGATTGGATTACAGAATATCTAGGTAAGTATTTCACGTTTAAATCGGTGTTCTTATTTAATATATATTTGGGAACCTAGATATTCTGTAACGCAATCGGAATAAATACACACTACCTTGAGAATATCTATGGCTTACAAATGGTTTTGGTAGTTCGTTTGCATAAACTAGGATTGCACCGCCGGCCTCTTAAGAGCGGTTTCGCAGCCGAATTGTGAAATACCCGTCGTTTTCTAATTAATCGAAACAGAACACTTAAATTCAAAATTCCATCAATAGTTATTCTTAGCAGTTTTTAGTGAATTAAAGACAGAAAATCCTAAAGAATTTTGCACACTTTTGAGAATGAATGTACGTTTTAGTGCATAGCCGGAAGGGAGTACGTGCGAGTGCTTGTTTATACATACAGAGAGGGCCAGCGAGTCAGTGCGGGGGACGAAAATGGAGCGCGGGGTCGAGAACTCGGTCAAGTAAATATAAACCTGTTCTATTGACTCACTAGCCGTTCTTCTGGGCAAAGCCCTCGGCCAAGTCCTCACCGAAGTGTTTAACCCCAAGCATTGTCTCGCCACTGTACTTGTTACGTGTACAGCCATTAAGACGATATGCGAAAAAAATACGGGTGTTTCTTTTCTGTGTATTTCATTAAATACACGGAAAATTTTAATAAATTTCTGGTATATGCATTTTGACTATATAATCTAGGGTTTTGAAATTGGAAAACATGTTTGGATAAATTTTCCTCGATAGAAATAATTGTTGAAATGAGGTCTTCAAACACACTTTTTCTCCTCGTTTGACAAATAGGAAGCATATACAGAACTCAAACATATTTTATGAGGTGTGTTTCAACAATATATAGAGATTTGATATTTGAAATTTTGCTAGCTATTTTAGTTTTTTTAATAAAAATATAAAAGCAACTTTTTTCCCTTTTGCCCTGAATCCACCCCTCTCGCACTGCGCGATTTTTCGCTAGGAGTGACAGTGACAAAAATAAAATTCGCATGGCGGGGGATACACACACTGAGGCGGAGGACATCGTCGAGTACGTGCGCCAAAAGACAGGGTATCCACCGAGGGTGCAGTTGATGTGCCGGACTGTTTTCTGCACCTCGTCATGGAGGAAATCTTTTGGCCGCAGGGTGTGGTGTTCCGTCGCTTCCGTGGACAAGTGCCACAGAACAGCACAAATACATAGTGTAAAATGTGAAGCGTTACTAACATATTATTAAACTTTATTTACTAACACAATTTTGTAATAGCTGTCGCTTTGACAGGCGCCTCACTTTTGGGTCTGTAGACGGACAAAACGTCTCACATTTAGGATTACACAAACACATACTTACATACACTCATGTTTATTTTTATATAATTTTTGTAAATTTAAATACGCTTTAATAAATTGCATGCTTTTCTCTTTTTCGGCTACCTGTATTAACTAAACTGTGTCCCTACCAGCAGAAGCAACTGACTCTTAAAATGACAGGCTTTGCCTTACTTAAGTTTCAGTTGAACACATAATTTTTGTGAATACCTTAGCCTTAACATTGTAATTTTTAGGTTAGGATTTTTTGATCCAATAAATAATTTTGTATTTGTATTTTGTATTTGTATACAGTGTGTCCCTCGTACAAGTGCACATCCGAAAGTGGGTGAAACTAGATCTAAATATATCAACAAAAACAAAGAAAAAAAATATGTTGATTTTTTTTAATCTTGAAAAATTTCTCCACCTGGGTATCATTGTATGGGAGGCGAGCGCATTGCCTTTGGTTAACCGCTCGTAGAAAATATTGTATTTATGATAGAACGATGTATTTTTTTTTTTGTTAGAAAGATAATGGAATAGGCAATGATAAATAGGAATAAAAGTATAGTGAAACGGGGACATTATTTTGAAAAAATTGACTATTACTGAAAAAAAAGACGGAAAAATTAAAGAAATAATCTATTACGATATTATTTTTATGGTAATGGTAGTTGATTATATTTTGTTTTTGATTTGGTATGCAACGTCTATTCTTAAGGATTATAACAGTTTTATTTCATTGCAATACTCGCGATAGATCAAAAGTTATAACATATTTTATACATAGTCTCCATGGTAGGCAAAAAAAAAATTAAAACGTAAATTTATAAAACAAAAATTTTTTAAAAAAAAGAACAAATTTTTTTGTCGATAAAATAAGGTCTAGTTTCACCCCTTTTCGGATGTGAACTTGTACAAGGGACACACTGCATAATATATGTTAGTTTGTAAGGTATTTTTCTATGGGCCATAGAAGCTTGAAAATAATAGTAGTTTATGCTACAAGGGCCAAAAGGAATAAAATACGAGGACGATTTAAAACACGAGCGTAGCGAGTGTATTAAACGTAACCGAGTAATTTATTGCTTTTACGCCCATGTATCATACTACGTTTTTCAATGCATAGTGTGAGGAAATGAAAACAAATATAATCTTGTGAACTTTAAATTATGATTGGCTCAAAAGGATTGTATCCAGAGCCGTTAAACAGTGGAAAAAAAAGTATAACATCTATGGTACACAGGAAAGGCTGCAGGTTAGCCAACCATTGCAAAAAAATAAAAAAATAATAATAATAAAGCCCTAGGGCAAAATAATCGACTTTCTGTTCGGTTTTGATGCATAAAAAGTGAGCCTTTACGAGCACATGCATTGAAAAGTATTTTATTTGATTACCTCCTGTGGCTCCAACATGTGCTTCATCAGCCGATGTTTGCGCAAACCTCGCTCGCTCTGGAACGAGTAGCCGCACCACGAGCACACGTGCTGCGTGGATGGATGCTTCACTCGCATGTGTGTGGTGTACCCGCCGTTTGTTCTGTAGCAGTAAGCGTTACTTGGAAACCCCCTCGAAGTAATTCGGGGGAGAGTAAGACAGCTCACAGGCAAAAAACCAGGAGGCCCACCATGCCTGGGACCGATGGATGGCGGTATATCCATCCCTAATAGCCGGGCCTTATATGGAACAGACTGGTGATGGGCAACGGCGTCTATGTGCGAGGGTTTCGGCACCGCGCTCACCAACCCGCCTGCCAAGCGTGTGTGAGTATTAAATATATAAATTAATGCTGTCACTTTCTTTGTCAAGAACAATGTAAGGGATGGCATCAACTTCAAAACCCTTTCTGCAACTGGCTGTAAGCCCAAATAGTATAAGATAACTAACCTATAAACTTCTGGGCACAGGTGGCATTGGTAAGTCTTTCCTTCGTGGAATTCTAGATGCTTTTTGGCGTCCGAACTGCAACAGAAAAAGGAATTAAATTAATTACAGCTAACTTATTAACTAAAGGATGATGCCAGGAATCGTATGGACTTTGGTACCCACTCCAATAGAAATAAGTGATGTGTGATTTTATAGGTAGAGCAAAAATTACTGGCGCTTGTCTTAATTGCCAGACCGATCAGAGTAATATAGCCTTTTTAGGGTTCCGTAGTCAACAACAAGGAACGCTTAGTTTCGCCATGTCTGTCTGTCTGTCTGTCCGCGGCTTAGCTTAGAGACTATTAGTACTAGAAAGCTGTAATTTGGATTGGGTATACATATTTATCACGCCGATAAAGTGGTACAGTAAAATTAAAAAAAATAAATGTTAGAGTACCTCCCCTACACGTAAAGTGGGGATGATTTTTTTTCTCGTCTATCCCCTAGTGTAGGGTGTCGTTGGATAGGTAATTTAAAAATATTGGGAGTGTGAAAAGACCATTTTTCGATCCAGGGTTCCGTTTGCGAAATATTAAGCTAAAAAGTGTTAATTTTTGTTAGAGCCAATTTAAGTGCCCCCCTCCCCCTTGTCCGCGAAACGATGGTATTTGGAGACGTGAAAAAAATCACGGCAGTAGTATACATAACGAAGTTAAAAGGAAAACTATCACAGCTAAGTAGGCTTTACAAGTTAACGAGTACGGATCGCGCCAAACTTTTAGTCCCCTCTAAACACGGGGCGATTCGCATCAGCAGGAACAAAATGTATGGGCCGTTCTTGGGAAGAACAACTTCCGAGCGGGCTAGAAGTTTGGCGCGATTTGTATTAGTCGACAAACTTATAAAATGTACTTGGAGAAGAAGTCCGCATATTGTGCAGGGCAACTACGGAACCCTACACTGCGCGTGGTCCGACACGACCACGTAATATATTGATTACAATAATCAACTTATCTGGCACTATCCTCAAAAACTTTAAACATCACCAAAGGTTGACTGGCAGAGAATGCTAATTAGCATTAAGTTCGCCTTTGTGCATTGTAAATTTATTTTGTGTAATAAAGTATTTACATACATACATACACGCACTTGGCCGGTTTTTGAATTTATTTTTCGGAGCTTTTTTACGATCCATTAACAATTAAACATTATTATTTTCTACATTCTTTTTTTTTTTAAGTTTATTTTGTTTTTTCGTTTCATAAAACTGTGTAGGTCTTTTTTTTTTCGTTTTTTGCAATTTTTTTGTAGTTAATATTTATTGTAGTTACTTTAATTTAATCTAATATGTGTTTCATCATTTGGTATTACAAGGCGGAGCTGAAAATCGGCGGCTGTCTGCATGTGTGTCAGCTAGATGTATGCCGAGCTTAGACCTTTTTGTCTTTTCACTTATGTATTTATTATATTTTGTATGTTAGCATATTTGTAAGACAAATAAATTATCTTTTATTTATTTATTTATTTTATCATTACCAGGTGTAGACAGTAAGGGGGCACTTGTTACAGCAATACAAACGCTCGTGTCTTTTCAAATGCGCGTACAACTTCTGTTTGTCCGTAAGTCGTAGGTGACAGACGGAACATTCCAACTTGCCGTACTCCTGCAAACAAATAACAACGAAGTTTAGATTAGTCTAATTTATCTTTACTCATATATAAATTTTTTTATACTCATGTATATATTTTGCATTTAATTGAATGTAATATTTATTTATTTTGTGTCTAGTTTACGTATCGAGTTAATAAAGCCGATTCTGAAGGCTTTAATTTTAGTTTTAGTGCTGTCAAAACTAAATTTTCTTCGATACAAAATAGCCCTTAAGAGTTAGGATTAGAAGCAAAATTTCTTTGGAAAATTTTAAGCTTTGACAGAACTAAAATTAAAGCCTTCAGAATTGGCTTTAATATATACATATGTTTAGACTAGTGCTAGGATTTTACAAGTACTCTAAAAACTGTAATTCAGCGAAAAAGAACGGAGAAAATTTTGGAGTCATTGTGGTTTACGTAACTTAAATGACGCGCCAAGTGTTCTCCTCATTCGAAAATGGATTAAAAAGTTCTGAAGCGGTTTTTTTAAAACTTTTTAACCCATTTTCGAATGAGGAGAACACTTGGCGCATCGTTTAAGTTACACAAACCACAATGACTGCAAAATTTCCTCCGTGATTTTTCATTGAATCACCGTTTTTAGTGGAGTGCACCGAGATTTTTACACACACAAACACGTTTTTATAACCCGTGTTTGAAGTAGTAAACAATTAAATTAAAATCTAGGGAACTATATTGGTATTATTGGGGATATATACTAGACAGTATACACGATGGAAATGCGATTTAATAAAGTTGGCTCGATAGAATAAATTCGCTATTCGCTAATAAGTTACCTATTTTCGAGCATTTTTTTCCTCTTTTTCCCTACTTTTTTATATAAATAATTAATATGATATTATGATTAATTTACTAAAATAAAGTTCATAGATGACTTGAGCGTTTATACACGATGGTTTTTTATTTAAGAACAATATGATGAAAATAACAACGAAAAACTTTTAACAAGTGCAAAAGTTTGGTTATTTTCTTTACTATTTACACGTAAAGAAAAAGATAGAGACAAAGGCAAACGCTCGGTGCGCCCTTAATACACACAACGCGCGGTCCACTCCCGAGAAAACCTCTATAGTGTCAAAATTCCCAGAAGCCAGGCTACCGTTTGACATATCCCCGCGCCCCCGGATTCGTTGCGTTCACGCAGGAAGCTAAACAAATATAAACTTTCTTTTGGGACACCCGGTATTGATACCCTGACTCTGATTGATCTATCAACGCCCAGACCGAACGACTGGACTTACGACCATGACATTTGGACTTTAGGTTCCTTGTATGAAGTAGACATTTGCTAAGAAGAGATTTTAGGAAATTCCCACGGGATCGGGAGAAACGGGACCGACGCGAGCAACGCCGCGGGGCGTCTGATAGTAAGATATAAGAATAGGGGAGATGACAGGGTAAACAAAATATTATTATATTAACATTTAGATTATCAAAAAATATTGGACACGAATTTTGTTTTTGTCAATCAAACAAAAATGACATAAGCGCGTCAAAGTTTGGGAGTGGGAGCTGGTGACGTCACGCCTAGGTGAAAAGTGTTAGGCGAGACGTCACGCGGAACTTTAGCGGGCTATATCTACATAATTTTTTGTTTAATTGACAAAAGAAAAATACGTGTCCAATATTTTCTGATAATCTAGCTGACGGACTAATTAGAGTTTTTTAGTCATCATGCCTATTATAAGATACCTTACCGGACTATGTTTCGCCATATGAAGATCATGTGTCAATCTCATATTAGTTCCTTTGAAGCAAATCTCACATTTATACACGAAGTTCTTATAGCTTTCACTGTCCTTCCTTTTCCGAATCACTTCCAACTGCTCCTCCATAGAAAGTATTTTGATTGTAAAGCAATTCTTAAGATACGCCGTCTCATCCTCTCCTTTCTTACGTATCTTCCTCTTTTTGACCTTTGCTTGTGACTTTTTTACAGTACTCTTTCTTTTTGGGCTCACTTCTTTGACTGGTTCAACGATTTGTGGCGCTACAAAAACTTCTGATTGTAAGACAGGACTGTTTGTGGGCGGGTAGTCATTATCAGAATCGAAACAGAAATTTGAATCATCGTCTTTCTCGCACGTTTTGTCTTCTGTGACCATGTTGACTTCAATTTGGGGCTCAGTTTTTAAAGAGTCAGGTGCATCTGAATGTGTCATGCAATCATCGTAGTAGTCAGGCGGGAAGTATTGCTTGGATATTGTAGATGTCAATCGATTGGTTTTTCTGTTGATCTTTTCTATTTGTAACATTGTGAGCTGAAATTGAAGAGAAAAGCCTCGTCTTAAATGCAGGTAGAAATTATTATTAGCAATTTTTGGGGAGTGATACATATGTATCGCTAATATAATACCGATTTTGCGGCTGCCTTAGAAATAGACTTCAGCTAGCGTACAAAACCATGACACACAAAACTTCCGTGTCTACTCACAAAATGTGCCAGATCCACATACAAAAACACACACAAGCTAGCCATATCGACATCCTCCAATCTGACTTACAACATACAACTCGGGTCAGTACAGTTGCATCGAAAACTTCCGTGCCTACTTACAAAATGTGCCAGATCCACATACAAAAACACACACGAGCTAGCCATATCGACATCCTCCAATCTGACTTACAACATACAACTCGGGTCAGTACAGTCGCATCGAAAACTTCCGTGCCTACTTACAAAATGTGCCAGATGCACTTACAAAAACATACACAAGCTAGCCATATTAACATCCTCTTTTAATGTACCTTTTGTGAAATAAATTCATTCATTCATTCACTCTAAGTTGACATACAACATATAATTCGGGTCAGTACAGTAAAGTCAAGGCGCCATCGACACAAAACATAACATACACAACCTAGCCATATTAAGGCTCAGCGTTCCGAGATTCCGAGTTCGGGATTATGGCTTTTTAAGACGGTAAAAATTAAAATTTCTGAACAAAATAAATACCACTTGTTACCTTACAAGATGAAGAGCAGGTTCATTAAAAAAAATCACGGCACTAATGTTTAGTAACTTCAGAAAAAAACAGGAATTTCAAGAAAATATCTTGAATAGCATTGCGGCGCTACGGGTGTAACCTGAACTTGGAAATCTTGTTTTTTTTCTGAAGTTACTATACATTAGTGCCAAGAGTTTTTTTAATGAACCTGTACTTCTTCTATTAGGTAACAAGTGGTATTTATTTTGTTCAGAAATTAATATTTTACTATCTTAAAAACCCATAACCACGAACCCTGTTTTGCCCAATCTCGAAACTCAGACCCTTAACATCCTCCAATCTGGCTTACAACATACAACTCGGGTCAGTACAGTCGCGTCGACATCGACACATAAAACTGCCGTGTCCACTCACAAAATGTGCCAGATGCAACTACAAAAACACACACAAGCTAGCCATATAAACATCCTCCAAACTGACATACAACATACAATTCAGGTCAGTACAGTCGCGGCGCCATCGCGCATTCTAATTGCGCATCCAACCTAATGGTAACTAGACTGCAAATTACCAAGAAACAGACCTCCAAAACTATGCAAGTGGCATTTTATTGTTGTAGTCAGACCCATACTAATGCACAATTTTAACACAAAATATAAATCCGCCCGATGGAAACTTCAATCCAACAATGGCAAAGTAGAAGACATCACATAGCACACACAGATTATTCAGTTTATTTACCTCTGACAGCTGTTCTATTTCTAATACTTAAGGGCGCACCGAGCGTTTGCTTTTGTCTCTGTCTTTTTCTTTACGTGTAAAGAGTAAAGATAATAACCAAACTTTTGAACTTTTTCAACGTTTTTCGTTGTTATTTTCTTAAATAAGAACCATCGTGTATAAACGCTCCAGCCATATATAAACTTTATTTTAGTAACTGAATCATACTATCAAATTACTTATTCATATAAAAAAGTAGGGAAATAGAGGAAAAAATTACTCGAGAAGAGGTAACTTTGCGAATTTATTCTAGGGGCATTCCATAGTGACTGGTGGGACAGTTTACTCCAGAATTCCAAATGTTTATACCTGTAACTTTCTGTTTTGATATAATACAGTGGTCTTATAGATATTTTATAACAGGTAATGAACCAAATTATGAAACTTTACCAAAACATAACTGTATATGTAAATATTTGGGTGATATTTTTGTGGTTAACAGAGTGTGACTGGTGGGACAGTGAAAAATACCTCACCTCCGTTTTCTGTACCGCCAATGCAGATTTTAGCCCAAATACTGTACACAGCAAGACATCTTTAATTATGTTATGAAATGATGAAATAGACTAACTAGATAAATAAAAAATTAACACCATGCTAATATTGACAAGAAAATATAGACTGTAAAAAATGTGACTAGTGGGACATCGTTTTGTGACTGGTGGGACAAGTAAGAAATCAGTGAAAAAATGAACTCGTTTTTATATCATATTTAGAATTGTTTATTAAATATTAAGATAATGTAGTACGAAATTATCATTTTTTTATAAAAATCTTTGAAAAAATCAACACCTAGTTTTTCTACTTCTACTTTACCAGTTTTCGCAGGCTAATTAGTAGCCTGTGAAAAATGGTAATAAATACGATCACCACACATCTTTATTGCCGGTTCTTCAAGAATTTTCACTACTTGATCCATGGAAATATGGTACGGTTTTTCTGATTCCTCCATGACGAATTTGGAGGAGTCTCCTGCGCAAGCTTTTAAATATGTCACTTGGATCGTTCGCTCCTCCGTGTCTACGGCCTGGCAAACGGCTATGTACAGTTTATGTTTTTTATCTTTCCTTCCTGAATTTACCTCCAATTTTACCAGAATAAACTCTCCGTTTTTAATGACATGCTGAACATCTTCGGGTTCAATTCTGGGAGGATCTGGGCTAGAATTAGCCACAACATTATGGTTGTCATCGTCACCTTCATTCGGAACGTCTTCGGGTTCAATTCTGGGAGGATCTGGGTTAGAATTAGCCACAACATTATGGTTGTCATCGACACCATCACTCTGAACGTCTTCTGGTTCAATTCTGTGAGGATCTGGGTAAGAATTAGCCACAACATTATGGTTGTCATCGTCACCATCATTCTGAACGTCTTCTGGTTCAATTCTGGGAGGATCTGGGTCATCGTCACCGTCGTCAGCTCCATTCTCAGAAGAAGAGTATACATCAGAATATTTAAGTTTCCCACCATGGATCAGCAACACTTTTTTCACATCACGACTTGTTGCGGTGAGAGCATATTTAATAGCTTTGTTGCCATGGGGTTTGAAGTGATGATGCTTCTGAATTAACGGTATTGGTTTCATATTTTTCCATCTCTCATCTAGAGTTTCGTGGACAGGTTTTATATCCCCGATTGCAACGAACAATACTTGGAGTCCAGAAGCATTTGCTGCCAAATAATTGTAGCAGTCGAAAGCTGTATCCAACACAGCTTTTCTAGACATAATCGCGGACCATAATGTCCTTTTTGCGGTTGCTCCCACGCCATCAACAGCCCCCTTTCCATGCCCGGAAGCAAAAAAGTTCCACTCCGTTTCCACGCCCCAATCTTCCTCAGAGAAGCAAAGGGTTGATAGTGTGAATCTATTTTTAAACTGAGCCGCACATCCGTCAGAAAAAATATTGACCTTCTTCAAATTAGGGTAGCGAGATTTCAGGTCCTCAATTATTTTCTGCAGAAAGACCCACACTGAATATTTGTCATGATTGAGCTCATTACTCGTTACAACATAAGAAACTTTTTCCTTGCCCTTATTGGCCCATGCGCATCCCGTAAACAAGGTAGCCTGAGGGTGGTTCCAATGAGCAGACTGGATCTCGTCTTGTTTCAGAATGGCAAAGTTTTCTGCAAAATCAACTTGAATAACGAGTTCCGAATCGGTACTTTCAGAAATTGTTTGTTTAAAGATGGAAGACTGTGCTTTTTTTGCAAATGTATGGTATTTGAATTTAGGGGTCTGGTTTATAATCTCTTTAATGAGGTCTTGTAACGTTCCATTAACGTTTACTATATGGCATCTACCATCGACAGTTTGCCATTGCTTCCAATTTGTTTTAATTGTTGTGTCTCCTTTCAGTGGAATTATATCAGTTACGTCGAAACATCGATTACAGTCACTTGTCATGCATTTTTCTTTAGTTACATCACAACATATAAGTTTTAGGAACTCTGCAGTATCAATTGGCAGATTTGGATGAAACTTGTTCAGTGCTTCCAATAAAAATGTGTAATTGGCGTGGTAGCTACAGACGCACACATTATGGGGTATTTCGCTTATGTATCTGACGTGCAGCGGCCTCAATTCAAAGAATTTACTCTTTCCCACTTTTATGTTGGGATATTCAGTTTTGAACTGGGCATATGCCTCAGCAATGGTCATCAGCATGTGCCGCTTAGCAACGTGAGCACGTTTACCCGTATCTTTATCTTTTATAGACATTGTGTCCTTTCTGTTCGGAGAAGGCCGGCTCACATCATCCTGTTCAAAAAAATGTATCACCAGCTTCTTAGTTTCATTTGTTATAGCAATGGATTGAACATTTTTGGTAGATAGATGAATAGCCTCTGGTATAATTTCCTTAAAAACATGCATCAGAACAGCTGTCTTTTTGGTTGGACTTTCCGGAAGAGCTTTTTTTAATTTGCCAACTGCTTTTTTCAAAGTATTTATTGTACTATATGAGCCCAACGGCGAAATACACGTCTTCTTGACTCCCTCCAACTTTTTCTTTTCCCTTTGTTTTCTTTTGCGTAGCCTTTCTTTCTCTCTCCACTGAATTTTAGCAGCCTCGTTACTTTCACGTAGAGCTTTGCCTTTTTCCCGCCGTTTCTGATCATAGCTTTTTTGTTTTTCTTGAACTAAACTTAATTTGACTACATCGCTCTTCAACTTCTCTCTAGATTTTCTTTTCCGCTCAGCAGCATTCATCTAAAAAGGCAAAAAAAGCAAACACACTCACAAAAACATCATATAAGCGGGTTAAAAATAAGTCACCATAGGTTATAACAAGTCTTAACATAATGTCCCACCAGTCACTGTGACTGGTGGGACAAAAATGGAAACCACCTCTTACACACACTTTAAAACCTTATACAAGAATAAAATGCCAACAAGTTTGATAATTAGCAAATTCTTACTTTCCGAAAAGCTTCCCTTTGTTCAACAAATTTTTAGGTTAGAAAAACAACTTATGTATGTTTTCTTGTGACTGGTGGGACATGCTACGTCGAAAGTTTAGCGTCGAGTTTTAGAGTAAAATTCTTACCTTTTTCGTTGTATTTTGACGGCAAAAAACAATTTAAGATTTTATTTTTACGCTCCGACACTATTTTCACAGGATGGTTCAACAAAATGGCCGAAAATAGTGTTGCCAATATAGTGCAAAAAGAATCGGCGAGTTTGTTCACAATAAACAACAACTTATCATAGTAAAAAAAAAGCTTTCCCGTGTTTTTTTGGAAATATTTTTTACAAATTATGTAACTTTAACTAATACACTTTTCATTAATATTAAATTGGTTTTGATTAGATCATTTAAAAAAAAAATTCGTTTTCCCATTTCCCGTGGAATGCCCCTCTATCGAGCTAACTTTATCAAATCGTATTGCCATCGTGTATACAGTGTAGTATATATACCCAATAGTACCACTATATTTCCCTAGATTTTAATTTAAAAATGTGTTTGACTGCGTAAGAAGCTTGGTGCGCTCTTAAGAAACATTTTCGATCAGCCTAGAGGTAAAAGCTCTAAACAATCTGTGTATATGTCATGTACATATCAGACAGTGTACAAATCATGTAAGCGGGACGGAGCTATGTATGCATAGCAAGCAATATTCTGCCATTTCAACTTGCAAATAAAGTTCATTATAGATTGTTTACTGTTTACAAGTATGGCTACTGTCTGAAACCGGTCTGCGCTTTTCTGTGCGAACGAAAACTGCCAAACGGGTATTTTGGGTAAAACTGTGCGTTATGTTGTGGTCTCAGAACCACCACAGCTACGTATACTAGTGGCGTGCACAGAACTTTTTGCTGGAAAACCAAACAATTGGTCAAGAGCAACAATAAAAAAATATGAAAAAATTTAAATATCACTGAAAAAAAAATATTTGTATGACGCCAGGGCAGAATTTCCTATACAAACTTTTTTTTTTCAAAGTGATATTTAAATTTTTTCATATTTTTTTATTGTTATTCTTGACCAATTGCGTGCTTTTCCAGCAAAAAGTTCTGTGCACGCCACTGACGTATACAGCAGGTACAACGGTGGCAACCTTAGATTTAAAACTACTGATCAGCGGTAGGGTAACATGACACCTACAAATTACTGCCTTATTCTATAGTTTAGCAGTTATTCAGGAGGTAAAATTTGGTTGACTTGAAATGGGAAGATTTTTATTTGTACAGTCAATTAATTTCTTAATTTTTTTGGTTCATGACATTGTTAACAAGTCTTAGGTAGAATAAACTATTCTTTGTAAATAATACAATTAGAAGAGGTCTTATACGTAATATATTTGATTTGATAGGGTTTATTACGTACGGGCTCCATCTCAGCAAACATGCGAAGTAAACTGAACGACCTCTTGCTTTTTGACCTGAACTGGTGGCATTTCTCCAGCAGTGCGGTGCACTCCACACACAGGTACTGCGGCATGCCATCATCATCATCCACCGGCAGACCCATCACTTGAATGTACGTCTCTTGCAGCTTGTATTTCTTCATGGGATACAGTTTGCCCTTCACCAGGAGACAAATTCTGCATGCCTGCAAATTATTACTACCTATTATTTTGTTAGAAACAAATGAAGTTATTATTATTATTAAATCTATACTAAAGTCGAGTCCAGAATTAGGCGAACTAACTTGACAGCCGAAAATGTTACCAGACATAGGAAAAAATAAATAGTGATAGGTTTATGTCGACACAAATATGTCGATATAACCTTGTGCCTTTTATAAATCTGATTCTATTTATATTTTATCAAGTAATTGTCGTCGAAACTTTCACAGCCATACATACTTGCCAAATAGGGACGAACTACAGCAATTTATATGACATAATATGATCTGTAGGATGTACTGTTTAAAGCGGATATTTACGATACTTACTCCTCAAATTAGGAATAAAATACAAAAATAATTATGTTATTACAATAGGCCATTGTGATCCTTTTAGGTGGTTTCTGTCAGGCTACTATAATACATTACATTTCATACACATAGCTTTCATGCTAGTACATTTCATGTACCATACATATAGCATTCATCCCTTTCTTTCTGGCAAATATGAAAGTGCGATAGAGACAAACGCTATTATATCTTCGATGATAATTCCAAATCCGTTATGTGTTCGATTTTAATTAATTTAATCAATTTTATTATTATTATTTCGATTATTAAAATTATTAGTTTGATTCCAAACCAATAATAATGATTAACTAGACTTTTTAAACATCGATATTAACAGCACTAGCCAAACTGTGGCAACATTAGTGTACAATGAACTGTCAAGTTAGTTCGCCTAATTCTGGACTCGACTTTAATAATAAAGTAGTAAAGTCTATTGCAAAATGAATGGTTTATTAATATCGTACTGAAGCCAAAACTACAATTTATAGAAATGTTGGCTGTCTGTTATTTATAAAAAGTCAGTTTTACGCGAGTACATGTTTCACCATTGTTGTAACAGGCACAGCTCAGACTATTTTAACACTTTCAGAGACACATAATGGGATACAACAAAACAGAAAGAACAGTGGATTCACGACTATGGGCAGTGTGTGTCACTGAAAGAGTTAAATGAAAAAGGAACATCATAGAATTCAGTTTTGAATTGTGCGAAATGAGTTTATCAATCTGACATAATATGCACCCTTTTCCCTTTTGGGCCTTATCATTGTAACAAATATACAATACAGCAAATTGTTTATATTAAGTAGAAGGTATGATTTCATCTTAGAAAATATTTTCATTCTATGTAAAACTATTTTAATGTAATTGCCATAAGCTTTGACAGGTGCATGTAAAAGCCTTAAAAAGCAAAGTACTATTATGTTTATGTGCTTACTGACTATGTTGTAAGTTTTCATACCATTGTATTTATTCTGTTAAATAAAGAACCTTGAAAAACAAAACAAACCCTTACATAAGTAACTATTCTTGCAAAGACTAAAAGTAACAAATAAACTGACTTATTACAATATTAGCTTGACTTCCAATACCTAATTGTTACATAAAATCTCAAGTTTCTTGCTGTGAATATAGGCTACACAGACTGTTCTGCCAAATGGTGATTTAAAAATGTTTACGGAGAATTTCTGTTTCTTGAGAGAAATATTAGAACATTCTCGTATTCGAGCTGAGGCAGTTGGGTCAGTTTTTTATTAAAAATACAAATAAATATAAGTATACAAATATTTTGGTGGCCATTTTAACAGTGGACACGTACAAGTGAATTTGGTCAGTGTCGAGAAGGGGGCACAATCCACAGTGCCCCCTTGTCAACACCCTAACCGTAAATATTAATTAGAATACCTATGTTGTAGGTAGGTAATAAAGGTTCACCAAAAGCTGCCTGCAATCACAAGCCTCTCAGTTGGCCCCTCAACTGATTTAAACAAAACATATGGTTTTATTCAAAACTTACTATTAGCTCAATCTCTTGGTGCTCCTCTAAGTAAATGGTAGTTGTAGGAGCTAAAGGCTTGCCCACGGCTTCATTTATATTTGTTTTAGTTTCTTCCTCTTTAACTTTTTCGATCTCGGATTCTGGGTTCACAACTTCAACTCCAATATGAAGTTTGGAGCCTCCTGCTTCAGTCTTTATTGGCGCTATGCAAATAAATCTGTTTGTGCTCATGATGATGCTTCATTCGTAGATATGGTTAGTTAAAATTGCCGATTTTTGGCATGAATTCCATAAGATAAATAACACCGAAATTGACGGACACTGCTGTACGTTTCGAAACGTGTGATTATCACTTGGAGTGATGCGAATTTACCCTGCAGCGTTCAAAAATCGACCCGAGTGAAACCGAGGGTAAACGCTGCCAGGTGACAGTTGCGGTAAGTGTTTTGAAACGCTTTCGAGAAATGTGAATATCGCACTGACAAGTGCGATTTCTAACTCTGTCTGGGTACCGATAAAATTCGCCTGACAGTGTCATTTCGGAGTTTTCTCGGGATTCGGACAAATTTTGAAAATAGAATTCAACATTTCCGTACGAATAAGTTGAATATTTTTCGAAACTGCTCCGACAGGATTATGGCTTGCAAATGCAAAGGTTGTAATGCCATCCATATAAAGAGCAATAGGTATTGGTTCAATTCCTTCTTTAATAGGTACTTTACTTTATTTATTTATTTTGATTTGAGGTTATGTATTTACTTGACGTTTGTTACTCCAGACCGTTCCAAAATGCTTTTCTCACGGGAATCACTCGCAAGCGTTTCAAAACCAGATCTTTCTTTCCCTTTCTAGTATATAGCCCCGTCTCTTTCTAAAAAACGAGTGAATTTTCGCACGAAGACATACGTTACGAAACGTAGCCTTACTGTACTCTTTGTTGACGGCGGGCGTTATTTGGGAGTTGGTTGGTCGGTCGGTCGGTTTGCTTTCTTTTTTTCTCTAGCTTTGCAGGGTTTCAGATGTGATTTCTCAAATTTCCCAGATTCAAAATTATTTTTCCCCAAAATTTACAGAATGAATCCCCAAACTTGATAAATTGGTCTAGGCCAGAGAAGAATTTTCTAAAAAAAAATTGATATTATTTTTCTTACCTTACCTAGAAATTATGTTTTTAATTTTATTTAGACGAATAGAACGGAAAATAAAATTGTAATCGCCCCTTGAAACAATAAGGAAAAGAAATTCAACATGTTTCAGATCTAAAATAAAGGGCATCTTAAATTTTTAACCATCATCCTAAATCCTGGTAATAAAACAGCTTTATCAAAAGACTAAGTTAAAAACTCACCAGAAAACTGGGTTTCAGCTTCCAAAGCCAGTTTTTAACGTGTAAGTCTAGACATTGTGTTTTATTTTACTAAAAACTGCGGTTTATAACTTAGTTTATTGTCTTGAATCGACCGACATATTGGACCGATCGATACATGTTTTGTTTCTTTCATGGATTCTACGACTCCGGTAATCAAGTATTATAGACCTCGTCATATTAAATGCGTTTTATAGATTTTAGCCGTTCGAAAATTTATAGTTTTTGCCTTAAGTATATAAAAGATAAATATTTCATTCTTAGTCAACCCCAAATTTCTCCAAAGTCAATTTTTTTTCCCCAAAGACATAATTTTCCCAAACTTTCCCAAAGATCAAATATTTCCCCAAAATCGCAAAAAAAAGAACACAATCTGGAAACCCAGATGCTTTGCAAAGGTGCTTTGGTCGCGTCATGCGAGACTCATAAAAAGGCTGTGACCCAGCTGCCGGAGCCGGCAATCACGAATTAATGGGACAGGTGCAGGTGCCGGAGGTGATCGGTGATTTTGTCAGCGCCTTGCTTCCATTTGTTTGATTTGCTATCCGTGCTGTCAATGTCCCTGATTATGAGATCACAATAAACCACTAGGTACTTTCCACTAAAAACACCCACGTTTTGGGCACAACCCTCAACGAACCTCAAAAATCTTTGGGAAAAATTGGCTGTCAAACGTCATTGTGCAGCTAACTTTTATCTGAGTTTAGGCCACTACAAACCACCATGGTATGGACTATGGTACAGTGGAGACCACATCAAGCTATACACTTGCAGTACGACATTAGCCCCTACAGAGAAGAATATAAGATAGGTACAAAGTCCAATGTGTCTTACTTGATGCGGTCTCCACTGTATATTCGGTTTGTTTACGTAGCCGTCTTACCAACGAAAGCTAAGCATGGTGAATCTGTTTACTTTGATAACCATAATGTTAGCTGGGCGTCATCTGACGATCAAATTGAACGCAGCCCAGGGGGCGTGCAGTCAAACTATACAACTTTATATAGGTATTGCACCCAAGTTTGCTCGAGGGAAAGGGGGTGCTTGCCGAATACCGTAGACAAGGTAAACTGAACGTCTACCGGAAACGGATGGAGAAAAGAAACAAAAACAAAAGAAGGGGAGAGTTGCGTTCACGTTGCGTTGCGCGCGGGTGATTTATCTACGTGTTTCTAAACGCTTGCTATTTTGCAATTTGACGAATATTCGTCATTAGTAGAATTC
The DNA here is from genome assembly GCA_934047225.1 of Ypsolopha sequella. Taxonomy (NCBI): domain Eukaryota; kingdom Metazoa; phylum Arthropoda; class Insecta; order Lepidoptera; family Ypsolophidae; genus Ypsolopha; species Ypsolopha sequella. Next base: position 10,043,542 of record OW204009.1, read on the forward strand.
GGCATTTTATTAATTGCCTTGAGGTGAGCAGTCTTGCAATAATCTGTCAGCACTTTGAGGGTCGCCTCGCTTCGCCCCGCTTGGCGCCTATTTTTCACATTTCGGTAAAAGACTTGGCTTTTTAAAAAATGAAAAAATTTGGCAAATCACGATACAGCGGGCATTTTACAATTTTCCGAACGCCAAATTGCAAAACAGTGAGCATAGAAACTGACGACGCCGTTTGTAAAATGCCGAATTCAGGCATTGAGAGCAAGATCGGCCTAATAACATTTCCAGTCAAAGCTCTCAGCGCCTCCATTATACTATTTGCCTGCGACAAAAAATAATAAAGCCGATTCTGAAGGCTTTAATTTTAGTTTTAGTGCTGTCACAACAAAATTTAGTTTGTTGCAAAATAGTCCTTAAAAGCTAGGAACACAAACTAAATTACTTTGGAATAATTTTAGTTTTGATAGCACTAAAACTAAAATTAAAGCCTTCAGAATCAGCTACAATAAAGGCCTAAAATTCCTAAGTATTTGCCTGCCACATCATGGTTTCCATTCGGTGTAGCACATCTTAATTTATTTGATAGGACTAAACTTAATTTAAGCGTTCTGTCCTTATCTTTTCGATATACAAGGTGAATTTATCAACATCGTCCAAATTCATACTTGAGCCTTGGTAACTCATCAGCATCATGAACCAATAACCATTTTTGTAAAATTCATGAAACTAAATTTTGACTCCCCATAGTGATTCACTCAGGACTGGGAGTAAATTACTATGGGAAGTCGAAATTTCATTATACGAATTTCACAAAAATTGTTATCGATTCATGATGCTGATCACTTACCAAGCCTCCAGTATGAATTTGGACGATGACCAAAAAGTCACCTTGTATAAACCTATATAAACCTACAATGGTGTTGTTTCGGTGTAGCACATCTTAACTTATTTGACAGGACTTAAGTTAATTTAGTCCCTCGTGAGCGTTTGTACTTACTATCGCCAGTTTCCGGCTTCTGCATTAACATCTTAACATTCAGTAGGTACCTAAATGTAAGCCGTGTGGTGACCGGTAGAGTAGAATAGCACCAATCCAATACTCTAAGGGGTGTCGTAAAAGGCGACTAATGAGATATAAGTGGTAGAGCTGATGCCGGGCTCGACTGTGAAGGTACCACCATCTTACTTGGAAACCCCCTCGAAGTTATTCGGGGGAGAGAAAAAGGACAGCTCTCGAACGTCCATAAAACCAGGTGGCCCACCATGCCTGGGACCGGTTGATGGCGGTATATCCATTTACAACAGCCGGGCCTTGTATAAAACGGACTGGTGATGGGCAGCGGCGTCACTGGTGAGAGGGTTGCGGCACCACGCTTACCAACCGGCCTGCCCAACGTGTGTGAGTATGGGCATTACTTCCAAGAGGACCGCCAAGAGTGGCGAAATCTTGGAAAGGCCTATGTCTAACCGTGGATGAAAAAAAAAAAGGCTGATGGATGGATGGAGGTACCTAATGAATATTAATCAATAACATATTGATCCTTACTAAAACTGCACTTGGTACAAGAGCCAACGATTTATTTAGATAGGTATTATATACATTTTTATAAACTTCTTGAAAATGGCGGAGCTGCATTCGTCTTTACATAGAAAACGCCCAAAGATCTGAAAAAGAATACAACTGAAGTCAGATAGATTGGTACTGCTGCAGGCTGCAGCACCAGCGTCGGACTGGGTGGCATTAAGACATTTTCAAAATTCTTAGGCAAGGTTTCAATCGGCCAGGAGACTAACGGGTTTATATTAACTAGCTAGGGTTCCAACAGACCGCCCGACATTGTTTCTTAAGCCACGCCCTCTTTATCCTGATTGGCCTTCAAGCAGCTTTACCGAGACGACGCACCCGAGGTTCATGAACAGCTAGCCATTTACGCTGCGAACCTAACGAAGCAAGTCGGAAGAAAGATAGAGGCTTTCGCGTAGGCAGGGTTTTGTTATGGGGGAGGGGGCATAGGGGGTCCAGTACGGGACAGCCTGACACATAGAACAGGCATTTAAAAAATACTTTTATCACACCTAGCGCACTCAGCATCTGTTTAGCAACTAAACGGAGCGCATAGCCGCCGCTCGTATATATATAAGCTCAATTTGCTCGTAAGTGAGCGACACTGCCACGCCCCCCAAACCATATCCCCCGATATCCGTGGCCTGACACAATATTGGTTTCGCTAAAAATCATGGTTAATAAAATGGAATTTCCATAGGATTCTTAAATCAATTAACACATAAAATATGAAATTTTTCATATTAAGGGTCGATTTTCCGGATTTGTAACAAAATATTAAGAAATAGTTATAACGGTGCAAATACAACTTTTAGCAATAGTTGGTAATAAATAAACATATTTAAATGATATTGCGGTAGCTCTAAAATAATGAGGGCTTTTCAGACAGCATTAAAAAAAAATATATAGTTCAGAGTGCGATCATGTCAAAAATATACAGTCTACTCTATGGTTCCTGATTCAGTGTTGCCAACTTAGGGAATTTGCACTAAAACTGGTGGTTTAGAAACCCATTTTAGCGGAGAAATGTTGTTTTTAGTGGCTGGTTTTTTTTTGTGGATTAGACTTTAGTTGGTGAAAAAAGACTCTCTAGCACTAAAACATTTAAAGTTTAATTTAAGTTACATTATCCAAAGAATTAGGTAATTAATGCTATTTCATTATTGATCTTTCCACATTCTAACGCTTATGTGGAAAATAGTACTATATAATATTAAATATATTGAAATCTTTATTATAATATTTAAGGTTAGGTCTTGTCATAGAGTAGATTTTGTTACGTCATACATTTTTGAAATTAGAGCATACGTCAGCGCCATCTAGTTCATTTTGGTGAAACTTGATTAAGAGCTGTCATGAAAAGCCCTCATTGGATTTTCCATAACCGTGATATTAGGTTATTTTTGGATATTACGGCTGGTATCATGACTATGACAAAGCCAACTGTTTTATAGCTATTGATAGGTCCATGAGCTATTGTAATATCATTAATAGTAGTTTATGCTACAAGGGCGCAAAGGAATAAATTACGAGGACGATTTAAAACACGAGCGTAGCAAGTGTTTTAAACGTAACCGAGTAATTTATTGCTCTTACGCCCGTGTATCATACTACATTTTTCAATGCATAGTGTGAGGAAATAAAACAAATATAATTTTGTGAACTTTAAATTGTAATTGGCTCAAAAGGACTATATCCAGAGCCGTTAAACAGTGGAAAAAAAAGTATGACATTTATGGTACACAAGAAAGGCTGCAGGTTAGCCAACCATTGTAAATAAATAAAAAAATAATAATAATAAAGCCCTAGGGCAAAATAATCGACTTTCTGTTCGGTTTTGATGCATAAAAAGTGGGCCTTTACGAGCACATGCATTGAAAAAATATGTTTATGCATATAGCAAACTACTGTCAAAATTTGTCTTAGCTAAAGGTTGTATTTTGGCCGCTATAAATATGTCTTAATATTTTGTTACAAACCCGGATAAACGTAGGTCACGCTTACACTTGCTTGGTTGAAATTTAAATATATTTGATCGATTTTTCTGGAGGGGGGGGGGCACTAGTTTTTTTGGGGGGGTTGCTCACCCCTGGCTATGCTAATGCTAGTAGGTAGAGTGATGCAATAATATAGTTACCCAGTCTTCGGCACAAGGCCACCCATCCTCAGGGATCCTGACAGGAAGCAGTTGTCCATCATGGCGGTGACGAATGAGGCACAGCGGGTTCCCGTGAACCCACCGCTGGTTATGGACTCCGCCAAGTAGTAGTATGATCTGAAACCATCAAGAAAGGCATTTTAATATAATGTCGGAGTAGACAGTGATCATTGTCACATGGATGCAATAAACGCAAGCAAAACCAGCGGGCCTATTATGTATCTCTAGTTGCCTTCTGTACGGGGTGCCTATCATCAAAAACATAGATATACAATCGAATTCCGATTTCCCAAGGATATGTTCGCACTTGAAGTGACGACACAGTTCGTTAATAGTTCAAATACCTACTAAAGGCAATTTTGAAATTTCAGTTTTTATCTATGTTTTTGATGATAGGCACCTAGTACAGTTGGCAACTAAAGACACAGAATAGGGGGGCAGGTGTAGATGATAGCTTTATCTACCTACGTGTTGCTTCGACGGAGCCTCGGTGTGGCCAGCCAGCCATTGAATTAATTAGTAATTAGTGATTTGTTTATTATTGTCCATGTAGGTTTGATAAGAGTGATAATAATATTGCAATAGTGCTAATTAAAATAATCGAAGACAATTGAGACACTGAGGTTTAAATTATAGTGTAATTAAGGCGCTACGGAAAAAAAATCGACACTTAGAACTTGCATATCGTCGTACAAGAACCAATACCGCGAATGTAATTTTTTATTATTATGTACCCTCTGACTTTAAAATTCTGAACAAAAAAGAAAACGGTTAACATTTTGATTTACGTGGTGTTAGCACGAGAGTTTGTTGGTTTTTTATGTGCAACACCGCGAAAGTCGAAATATTAGCCGTTTTATATTTTATTCAGAATTTTAAAGTCAGAGGGTAAAAGTATAATAAAAATTACATTCGCGGTATTGGTTCTTGTACGACGATATGTACTTCAGTAAAGAAGGTGTTATTTTGATGAAACAGTATATTATTTTTGGATTCTTTTTCTAGGGATCTGTTAAACAGAACTGCGATTAGAGAAATTCGGCTCGATAAAAATATCTTTTGAAATGAGATCGTTTTCGACACTATTTCTCCTGGTTTAACAATTTGGAATGACATGTGGATTGCAATTATATTTTATTAGATGGGTTTTAATAGTATCTAAGACCTGGTTAAACGAAATTTTGATAGCAACTTGATTACATTTTATATTAATAAAAAACCGACCTTTTGCTACTTTTCCTCGAATTCATCCCTCTCGCATTGAAGGTTTTTTCCCATAGGGAGTAACAGGGACACTAAAACATTTACATATTGCCTTAAATTTTAATGTACTGTTATTTGGAGTTTCACTTAAAAATGATAATTAAGAAGATGAGTTCGGATGAAGATAGGTCTCCCTGATTCCTGATGCCAACACGTATAAATATATATATATATATATATATTTTTTTTTCTGGATGGATGCTCTTACGCATATTATGTATTAAATAACAAGCATAATGTTGTTCGAGAAGCGGACTATATTTGTTTTTGGTTTAGTTTTGTCTGTCTAGGCGTAATTTCTTAGCATTGATCTTCACCGAATAATGGGGTAACCACTCACCTTGGCCGCCGAGGGCTGGGCAGGAATCCGACACGTGGATGGTGGAGTACACACTAAAGTCACTTATTTCAACAAGCTGGCCAGCTACACAATCACCAATAAGTTTTAACCGAAACAGGTCCGTTAATACCACCAGATAGTTTTATAGATTAAGTCTCAAAAAGCCGTCCGATCGTGACAAGCGCCGAATGAGCAGTGAGAGACCCGCCTGCTGGTTCTCTTGTAACTTCTACCCGCTTCTCATCAGTCGCAGATATTGCGATTGATTACCCACAATATAAAAATGAATCTCAATGCCTGAACAAATGTAATAAATTAGCAACGTTCATATCTGTACTAGGTACGCTTGTAAACACACTTAAAACGAATAGTCTACACTGCACTGCACATGCTTGGCTGTTATGTACTGTACCAAAAGTGTCGTGATGATCGAAGGCTTATTTATCCTTTTTTTGCCTAGCTCTCATTTGCCAAGTGTCTGGAGTGTAACGAGCGATAAAAAGGAACGTCGTTCCAATTTACGCGGGATAAACGTCTTAGACCATTTAACACGGGACGTGCTAAGTGCGACTCTTAGTACTGAATACATTCTGCTGCTTTACGCGGGTGGAAATGTCAATGTACGCACGGTAGAGTGGAGCGAATTTCCTGTATCATTTATCAATGCCTTGTTAATAGATAGTAAAGTATACAAAATATAATTGAATTCTAAGTATATCTTCAGGTGGCGCACTGAGTCAAAAATCTTTAAAAAATATACGTATTTTTTTTTATTACACAACGTAATTCACAATCAATAAATTAATGAAAATTCTGATATGTTTATGTTAAGTTTCCAGCGGGCCTATTATGTATCTCTAGTTGCCTTCTGGACTGGGTGTCTATCATCAAAAACATAGATATACCATCGAATTCCGATTTCCTAAGGATATTTTCGCATTCGAAGTGACGACACAGATTGTTAATAGTTCAATACCCACTAAAGGCAATTTTGAAATTTCAGTTTTTATCTATGTTTTTGATGATAGGCACCTAGTACAGTTGGCAACTAAAGATACAGAATAGGGGGGCAAGTCTTAAAAGTGGAAATTCAGATAAAAACGCTATAAGTGAGAAATTCAGTGAATTTATACAGTTTTAATTTATTTTTAGACATATGAAGAGACGATTTTTTTCTGATATACATACACAGGGTTTTAACTTAAAAAAATATCAAAAATATAAAACAAACAAAATTTTTTTTTCTCTTCCGTACAATTTTTAGATATTTTGGACTCAGTGCGCCAACTGAAGATATACTTAGAATTCAATGATATTTTGTACACTTTACTATCTATTAAGTAACAAGGCATTGATAAATGATACAGAACACAAAATTTAAAAAAAATATATCTTTACCCTAACGCACAGCACACATTTACTCACTCACGCACACTTACGCGAAAAATTTATATCACACTAAATCGAAAGCTGTAACACAAAATGAGCACACAAGCAAACTTACATAATCAAATTGTTCATGTATCTACTTCGGCAGAGGTGAATGCGTGCGCTTGCCTAGTCCCGTGTTATATGGTCTAAGGATAAAAGTACACGAATTTATGTATAATTTTTCAACAAAACTAACCTAGCATGATCGCACGTTTTCGAGCTACACCCAGGCATGTCGACTCCTCCATTCGGGTAGAAGTCCACGTCCCCTAGAGTCGAGAGGAAGCCAAGAAGTCCAGCGTTAGTGTGGATGATCTCTGTGTATGCGCCGTCGTCTTGTCTGAACCTGTCACTATTGGTTATCCAGCCGGGGAACGCGGGGTCGAGACCTGGAGACAGTGCTCGATTAAAAAACTGCTTCTCGGAACTGCGTCACGCTCCTCGCACTTGTGATTCAACTAGGGTTGCCAACTTTTTTTAGAAGAAATAAAGTATATCTGATTTCAGGGAAGGTAAATAAAAAGTATACGGTCCTTTAGAAAAAAGTATTCTTTATTCAAGGGAGTTTAAAGATTTTTTGAAAAAAATTTCACGGTAGCTGCGGGCGGTAGTAACTAGGAAGGCCAGACTACATACTAACATCCTCAAATCCTTTTGTGAAACTGTATTTTTTGTGGTATTTGCATAAACACAAACGCACAACATAAAAATATCATCCACAATGAAGGAAGTCATACATTTTCCCTTGGATTTCTTTACGGCTCTGTTTTTGTTTTCAGTTTACGTCTTGTAAGAAGACGTGTATCGTAAGTACTTTGGCTCGTTCTCACACCAGTATGCAGGTAGTAGGAAATGTACGTCCGCTCTCGCGTGACTCACTCAACTACCCCACTACCCGTGTGACCGAGACATTGTGCACAAACACTACATCCCTTCCTTATTATAATTTATTTACTTGGATATAATCAAACTTATAACCACTTAACACGGTTAATTAAACCTCATTTGTTTCAGAATTATCTTTTTCGTTTTCACCTTAATCTTCATTGTAAACTTTCCATTCACCTTCAACTTTTTCCAGATGAATCACGTTTCGTCTAAATCTTTGTCCAATTTCTTCATGGCTGACAACTTATTTCCTTTCTCCATTTCTTTCACGTACACTTTATCCCCCTCTACTAGTTGTGGTTCCGTTACTCTTCTTTTTCTGTCACCATATTCTTTTCCTTTCTCTTTCTGTATCCTATCTTTGTCTTCGGCAGGAGTCTTGCCAGTAACAGAATGTGGAGTTGAGTTGTACATCATTAAGTATTCCCATACACTCTCCTTCAGATCCTTCTTTTGAAGCTGGCTGATTTTTAGTCTCTTAAGTATGTCCCGATTATGCCTTTCCACCTCTCCGTTTTGTTGAGGCCAGTAGGGAATAGTGCTAAACAGTCTAACGTCACACTGTCGACAGTATTCTTTAAATTCATCGCTGACGAACTGACGGCCATTATTTGCCGTAATTGAAACAGGATACCCCAGGCGGCTAAAGATCTCTTTCAATATTTTTATTATTTATGCACTATTATTTATGCTCGCGAGGCTGGAAAGAAAAGGGGATGGAATTTTTTTTGGACCAAGGAAGGTAAAGTCCTAGTTCGCCAAGAAGAGGGCAAAATCAGTCACCGGCTTAGATCTGAGGCTGATATCCTGCGTGTTTTTGGTGCAAGTGCAGTTAGTTCATAAGATAGTGTTAGGACTACGTAAAAAAAATATTGATCTGTTTAGTATATTTTTTTGTGTAGAAAATTATTTACTTTGTATACATATGATGTTATCAATGTGTATTAATCTCAGTGGAACTAAATCTTTTGAAATCCAGGTAGATGTATTTTTGTTGCATGTTATTTTTGTATGCGATTGTGTTCTTTTGTGTGACAAACTAATTATTTATATTTATGTAACTTATATATTTTATTACCCGACTTATTTCATTTACTCGTATTTGATGTGCATTTATTTATATTATAAAATTACCATTTGTATCTACATATTATTATTTATATTACAAAGTCTTAATTTTAATTTTATGTCTGAATTCTTTAACCCAACAAATATAGTTTTGTTAGAACTCGTCAAGTACTTGCGCACGTGTTCCTTATTAAATTTTAAAAGGCAAAAATAAATTCCTTAAAGTTAGTTTGCTCAATATAGGCTCATTGGGGACAGGTCATGATGAATTTTATGTGGTGATGCAGCGGGAAGCGGCTGATATAGTGGCCATCAATGAGACGTGGCTGCGACCAGGTGAGGAGGAAAAGGCACCAGTCTGCCCAGGCTACCAGCTGCGGCACGTGCCTCGTCCTCCAGGCTTGGGAGGTAGGTGGCGTGGCGGAGGTGTTGGCTTTTATATTAGAAAAGGAGTGCGGGCTCGTGTTATGACTCATCCAACGTCTACAGTTGAACAGTTGTGGATTTCGCTGACCGTGCATGGTACTCGCCTCGCTGTAGGTACTGCTTACCGTCCTGAATGGGTTAATGCTGACGATTTTATCGATAGCATTACTGAATCAGTTTTGTCATTTAGTCATTTTGATAAAGTCATTTTAATGGGAGATTTCAACATTAATCTTTTGAATACCACTAATGATGTAACAATTAAATTAAATAATTTCTTGTTTTACACACAACTAAACCAACTGGTAAAAGAACCAACGCATTTTTTTCCGATACTAGTAGAACATTGATAGATTTAATAATGACTAATGCAAAAGCTCGTGAAGTTATGGTGAGATTGACCCCAGTTTTGAGCAAACATGCATTTGTTAGCGTTGTCCTTGATTTAAAACTTGCAAAAATTAAACCTACATGTATAGTATCGCGTAATATCAAAAGGATAAATAATGTACAGTTCAATGAAGATGTTGAAAATACATGTTGGGAAGACATTTTAAACTTGGGTTCAGTAGATGATATGGTGACCACGTTTAATTTATGTGTCACACAGTTATTCGATTTACATGCAACAAAAAAAAGGATAAAAGTGAAGCAGAAGAGGTTACCATGGATCACTGATACAATAACTGTTATGATGAAATTAAGAGATGAAGCACACGAAAGATTCCGTAAAACAAAATTAAATAAACATAAAATTTATTAGAAATCGTTGAAACAACTAGTAATAACAGGATTAGATAAAGAAAAGTGTGCATATTACGAGCACCATGTGAACTCTCAGTATAAAAATCCTAAATCCTTGTGGAAAAATATAAAACAAACTGTGGAATATAAACGTAGTAGTAAGGACTTACCAGATCATTTTAACAGTGCTGAAGCAATTAATGACCATTTCTTAAACGTGCCTGGGGATAATAACATTCCTCTATCTGACCTTACCTATTATGAACTTCACCGTTTTAACTCTTCTAGTTTCTCATTGCGTACGGTTGATGAAAAAGTGGTTGAAAAGCATTTGTTAAATATAGATACTAAAGCGTATGGCATCGACGGTTTGACTATTGATATGATTTTACTCACCCTCCCAAAAACGCTTAAAATTATTACAGCTATCATCAACAGATCTCTTCTTACCGGCCACTTTCCAGAATGCTGGAAAACAGCAGTGGTAAAACCTATTTCAAAAATACCGCATCCTGTTCAAATTAAAGATCTTAGAGCAATTAGCATTTTACCTGTTGTATCAAAAGTGTTGGAAAAAATTGTCCATTCCCAGTTGGCTTCTTATTTAGAATTCAATAATATTCTTCCTTCTGTACAATCGGGTTTCAGAAAAGGTGTAAGTACATCTACAGCTTTAGCTGATGTAGTTGATAATGTTATAACAGCGAGAGACCAGGGTATGTGTACTGCTTTGGTATTGTTGGATTTTTCACGGGCCTTTGACTGCATTAGCATTCCTTTGTTACTTTCAAAACTTAGTTTCTATGGAGTTGAAAGAAAAGCTGTTGAATGGTTCAATGGGTATTTAAGTAATAGAAAACAGCTTGTTCAAATACGTAAAACAGATGGATCCACCATTGATTCAGTACCTAAACATCTATCTCGAGGCGTTCCTCAAGGTTCGATACTCGGCCCATTACTTTTTATTTTATATACATCTAACATTACACAGGTCATTAAGAATTGTAGTTATCATATTTACGCTGATGACCTGCAGGTTTATTATTCATTGAAGCCAAAAGATACAGAATCTTCAGTCAATATAATTAATGAAGATTTAAATGCTATAGCTGATTGGTCAGGACGCTGTGCCTTGGTGTTGAATTCAGAGAAAACTAAATTTATTCTGCTTGGTACTAATAAGCAAGTGTCAGATTGCATAGCTCAGACCCCAAAAGTAATGATTAAGGGTATTGACATTGAAAGAGTGAGTGAAGCGAAAAATCTGGGAATGCAAATGGATAGTCTTTTAAGTTTTGAAAATCATGTTATCAATGTGGTCAAAAACTGTTTTTATAGGTTAAAGTTACTTTATAGAATAAGAAAGTATATTAGTGTCGAAGTTAGAATTCAAATGTGTGAAACTTTGATTTTGTCTAAATTGAATTATGGAGATGTAGTATTTGGGGGCTGCATGCTGTCAAGATCATAACGTCTTGTCCAGCGGGTACAAAATGCGTGTACACGGTTTTGTTACAATATTCCTTCTCGTACTCACGTCACGCCTTACCTAATTGATAGCAATCAGTTAAAAATGTCTGCTCGTCGCGACTTGCATTTTGGGGTCATGTTATTTGGGATAATCAAGCACAAACACCCTAAGTTTTTATATGACAAAATTACGTGGTCCTCTAGCGTCAATCGATATGCAACAAGAGCTTCAGATTACCTCATTATTGTACCCAAACATCAATCGGCTGGATTCAAAGGCAGTTTTCGATACAGGGCGTCAAAAGTATGGAATGATTTGCCCCCACCCATCAGAGAGTGCAAAACAAAGGCAACATTCCGTATTAAATTGAAAAAGTACCTTTTAGACCTACAAAAATAATATAAGCCTTGTAATGAAAATTTTTGTTATTTTATATTTTTTTATTTTGGTATATATGTATATAATTTATGTTTTATATAAATATAATTATTTATTTATTTATATATATCTCCTGCACATTCTTATCTTTATGTGTATTTAAATATAAGCCACCTAGCATAGGTATAGGTTAAGTTTTAATAATAATATTAATTTTAAGTCAGGGTTCAGCAGAATACCAGCGCTGTAGCCCCTACTACAGCATTAAGCTGAGCTGAAATCCTTTTTTATTTACCACTGTTTTCCTAATGTTATGTTTACTCGTACTGTTTGTTAATTTGTATTGTTTGTTATTGTGTATGTTTTTATGTTCTTTCTCGTGTTTGTGGTATTTTAAAATAAATTACTTTTCTTTCTTTCTTTCTTTCTTTCACTAGTAATTAATTTTGTAAATTTTATTTCTTTGTATCTACTATAATAATCCACGATTTCCAACAATTAATCGTTATTAGGCAGAGGCCCAAGTAAATTCATAGCAACATCTATCCAGGATACTGCAGGGAGTTCACGCCTTTTCATCTGTGCTGGACTGGTGGGCTGTCCTACAAGAATACATAGTTTGCATGCCTTCACCATTGCCTCAGCGTCCTTGTCAATCCGTGGCCACCAAATTTTTGACCTTAAACGGTTCTTCATGGCCTTCGTGTGCTGCGCTCAAAACATCTTTCCTTAGTTCTCTAGGTATGACAATATTGTTCCCTCTTAGCTATCGTGAAAGCAAAGTTCATTATTATTTATTATATTCTTTAACGGATTCATCCCAGTCATAACTATAAATTCGTCATTTGATACATTTTATTTCTTGGTCACTATCGAAGACGTTTTTGATAACATGCATAAGAATAGCATGCGGACACCCTTCTTCAACAATTTGATGTACAAAATCTTCAACTTTTCCTTGTGGAACCTTGCTATAATCACATCGTGATAAAGGATCAGCTATGTTAGCCTTTCTGGGTCTTTGTTTAATTTTGTACCAATAAGCTTGTACCCATCTCTCTACGCGTGTACAAGGACGTAATTTTGGACCGAACATAAACTTCAGTGGCTTGTGGTCTGTTATAACTCAAACTCTTTACCAAACAGAAAAATTTTGAAATCTTTGACCGCCCACACGAAGGCAAAAGCTTCTTTTCTGTTTGGCTATATTTTTGTTCCAGATCTGTAAATGTTCGGTTCCCATAAGCAATAATTCAAGCGCCTTTAGAATTAGTTTGTATAAGAATAGCGCCTAATCCAACTGGGCTTGCATCTGCAATAACTTGTGTAGCGTCATTGACATCATAATACCTTAACGTCTCTAATGTAGGAAGTTCTTGCTTTAACAGACTAAAAGCCTTATCTTGTTCTTCTTTTTATTTAAAATTATTTTAAATGTTTGCCTTCTGTTCTATCGTATTTCTTAATAATTTCTTCATTAAATCATAATTTTCTTTTATAATCAGTGGCACAGGTGAAATCCATCGAGATGATCCACGCACCTCTTTTATAATATCTTTGTCCAGTAATTAATTCGTTAACTTTTTTTCATTTTTTTTTTCTTTTTCATCGATCGGAATTTCGCCAAGAACGTCCTTAAATTTTGGAAATAAGATTTTAGGTTCGACACTCTGATAAATGCCTACACCCAATTTTAAAACTCCCAATCTTATCGCCGTTGTTTTTCCCAATAAATCTCTTGACCCATCATTGATTATTTAAATAGTAGCTCTTTCTGCTCGTCCATTAACTTTAATTAATGCCTCAAAAGATCCTTTTATATCCAAAGGAGTTTTACTGTCTTACAAGTACAAAAGCTTATCAGTTTCTTTCAATTGATTTGAAAATAACACTCTATTATATTTAAGCTTTTCTCATGTTCTATCTGAGTTATAATTTAAATTACAACCTGAATCTATGAGCATTTTAAATTTTTCTCCCCCTACTTCACAATCCACCATATCATCATCGTTCATGTTGAAAATGTAGTGCACTTTTTCTTCCTCCGCAATATTACTTCTTTCGACAATTCGGTTAACGTCACTATTTTTCTCAATTTTTATTTTTTTTATTTTGTTGTTTCATCATAGTTTTTATCTATCTGCCTTTTTTGGGGCCTGCTCATTTTTTTCTTTTTGCTTTAATTCCTAGTTTGGCCCTATATGTGAATTGTATTCGCACCTTAAACACTTCTTTGTTTCATCTCCTGTTTTATTTCTCATTGCGTGCAATGTGCATTGCGTGGCTGGGCGTGTAAGGCGGCTCACTGGTATCATGAAGCTCCTGCGAAATAGTGCTGACAAAATTATCCTGCGGCTCGTTTACCTATCGCTTTGTCAATCAGTTTTATCTTATTGCGTTACGGCATGGGGAAGCTCAGCAAAGACCACCCTACTCCCGCTTGAAAGGGCGCAAAGGTCAGTTCTCAAGGTCATGCTTAAGAAACCATTCCGGCACCCAACTTACGAAACGTACAAGGAAGCGGAGGTCCTATCTGTGAGACAATTGTATATACTACGAGTAGCTCTTCTGCATCACAGAGCGGAGCTCAAATTGGGTGCTCAGAATCAGACTAGACGACGTCATCATCTAAACGTCAATACTGCTTTCGTAAAAACAGCCTTTGCGCAAAGATTTAAATCTTTTGCTTTCCCGTACGTCTATAAGCAAGCCATTAAGAACTGTGACCTAAGAAGCTGCACTAGTTGGCAGGCAAAAAACATAATCACCAAATGGCTACTTACCCTTGACTACGACACCACTGAAGCTGTCCTAAAGGTACAACATTGAAAAAACTAGATCTATTTTTTTACTAACTGTTTTGTTCAGCTTAAATATATATTTTAATTACAAACGTATTTTATTTATATTATTATATTAAAATGATATTATTTACTTATTTTTATTTTTATTTATTTATTTTTGTAACTTTTATTTATCAGGTATTTTTTATGTACTTATATACCTATATTATTGTTTTCTGTATAAAAATTATTGCATAAATCACTGTAATCGTTGTTAAAGTAATTAATTATTCTGTTTTCCGCTAATAATATACAAAAGCATAGCAAACTGTGTACTCCCATTTAAATCATAATATTTGTAACCTTGGTCTAGACCCCCAGGACAAGTCCGACTTAGTGTGGGGTCTGCTACTAACCATTATTTATTGTTAAGTATATGCTCAAGTACTTTTTAATTTTTTAACGTATGCGTAACGCCTAGTGTAGTTTAATACTGTACTATTACTGTTACTGTTTATTAGTTTACCCACATTGTAAAGCTTATTATCTTGTGCTATGAGAAATAAATAATTTTTGTCTTTTGTCTTTTGTCTCAATGTTCTCTTTTTCTTTTCTGTTATTAACATATGTATTTTGTCTTGACTGTATTTACGTCATTTGTCTTGTTTTTGTGTTCGTACCCTTCTAACTGTTGCCCTACTACCTCTAAAGTATTAGCTTCTGTAGTGATTTTGTCTAACGTTACACTGTCTCTTATTGATAGAATTTTCTTTCGTAGTTCTGGCGAAGAACATTTTTCTACAATTTGGTTGATCAGGTGTTCTTCTGAACATGTGAATTTACACTTATCTGCTTGAATTCGTAATTTAACGACAAATTTTCAAATCTGACGAAATAGATATCTCTCGTAGATTTTATTTTGCTTTGGAAGGAAATAGTTTTCAAGACCATTAATTGCTGTTTTAAAAACATCAACTCCATATTTTGGCTCAACATAAGCTCTTGGCAAATTATAAATTATGTCCTGAATCGCAGGTCCGCCCAAAACAGTAACTTCACCCCTTTTTTCTTTGGACCGTCGATTTCTGTCGCTTCCAAAATAGATGTCTATAGATCTTTTCCATCTTTGCCAACGTAGACTTATAGTACCTTTATCTCCATCGAGGTCAAGCCTTTCCGGAGTTGGTAGCATATTTGTCATGTTCAGTGTGTGTTTTGGGGCAACCTGTTTCAAAAACACCTTTTGACGCATGGTTTACAATTTCATGAAGATCCGTGATGCCAAACACCAATTACGCACGGTTCACAATTTCATGTAGGCCCGTACTGCCAAAAAACAATCACGCACGGTTCACATTTCATGTAGGTCCGTACTGCCAAACACCAATCACGCACGGTTCACATTTCATGTAGGCCCGTACTGCCAAACACCAATTACGCACGGTTTACATTTTCATGAAGGCCCGTACTGCCAAACACCAAATACGCACGGTTCACATTTCATGTAGGCCCGTACTGCCAAAAACCAATCACGCACGGTTCACATTTCATGTAGGCCCGTACTGCCAAACACCAATTACGCACGGTTCACAATTCATGTAGGCCCGTACTGCCAAACACCAATTACGCACGGTTCACAATTTCATGTAGGCCCGTACTGCCAAACACCAATCACGCACGGTTCACAATTTCATGTAGGCCCGTACTGCCAAAAACCAATCACGCACGGTTCACATTTAATGTAGGCCCGTACTTTCAAAAACCAATCACGCACGGTTTACATTTAATGTAGGCCCGTACTGGGAAAAACCAATCACGCACGGTTCACATTTCATGTAGGCCCGTACTGCCAAAAACCAATTACGCACGGTTCACAATTTCATGTAGGCCCGTACTGCCAAACACCAATCACGCACGGTTCACAATTTCATGTAGGCCCGTACTGCCAAAAACCAATCACGCACGGTTCACATTTAATGTAGGCCCGTACTGCCAAAAACCAATCACGCACGGTTCACATTTCATGTAGGCCCGTACTGCCAAAAACCAATCACGCACGGTTCACATTTAATGTAGGCCCGTACTGCCAAAAACCAATCACGCACGGTTCACATTTCATGTAGGCCCGTACTGCCAAAAACCAATCACGCACGGTTCACATTTCATGTAGGCCCGTACTGCCAAAAATCAATCACGCACGGTTCACATTTCATGTAGGCCCGTACTGCCAAAAACCAATCACGCACGGTTCACATTTCATGTAGGCCCGTACTGCCAAACACCAATTACGCACGGTTCACAATTTCATGTAGGCCCGTACTGCCAAACACCAATTACGCACGGTTTACATTTTCATGAAGGCCCGTACTGCCAAACACCAATCACGCACGGTTCACAATTTCTTGTAGGCCCGTACTGCCAAACATCAATTACGCACGGTTTACATTTTCATGAAGGCCCGTACTGCCAAACACCAAATACGCACGGTTTACAATTTCATGTAGGCCCGTACTGCCAAACACCAATCACGCACGGTTCACAATTTCATGTAGGCCCGTACTGCCAAACACCAATCACGCACACAATTAGCCGTGAAAACATTGTGAGGTGACATAAAATCTTTTTACGTCGTCATTAACATTGCCTATCTACCTACATAACGCAATAGTACCTCATATCACAAATTCTACGTTTGTATTTCAATATAAAATCTCATCCTAAGAGAGGAAATTGATTCGTAAATGCACAATAAATGGGCTTATCAGCTTAAACTAGTCCGAAATGGAACAAGGCGATTCTTTGTTTAGATTGCAACAAGACAACACAACACAACACCCAGCAACTGACATTTTATTCTGACTTCACTAACTGAATTCATCCATGTAGGTATTTTTATTTTTTATTAGATTTCAATTTGTATTTTAAGTACTTAAGTACTCGGTGGGTTCCAATTCTTATTACATCTAGGTCGACAGACACTGTTCTAGTAAAGGTTTCTCTATAATGTTAGAAATATTGAGGTACATATGGTTGCGTTTACGCAGTCATTTGTTTTGATGCAGAAAAAATTTATATTTTTTTTTACATTAATCCCTATTCGACGTCTGTGAACAAACCAATAAAAGAACAAAAATGCTAATTTGACATATCTGTGAAAGGTCACGATGTCGAGTCGCGTTTGGTTAGTTTGTTCACATAACCAACCCTCCTACCACAGCTGAGCGTGGTGAACACGTTGGATTACCGCTTTTTTTAAAAAGTCATGAAATAGAACTTAAATTGTTTTTACCGGTAACACCTGATTTCCCCATACAAAAGATCTCAGGTGCTGCCATATTAATTCTGTTTTGGCAAAGAAAGTGACGCCCTTATTTATTTCTAGACTTTATTGACAATCTGTACATAACCTAAAATACGCAAAATTTATGATGTAGCAATGTAACAACTAACAGCATACTTTCTACCCTCGAGAAAAAATGTTTTTATTTTTATTTTATCTAACATTATCATTGTTTTTATTGAACTGCACTGCTTCCACTGACCTTTATTCTCGTCGCCACATGTAAGAAGACGTGTATCGTAAGTACTTTGGCTCGTTCTCACACCAGTATGCAGGTAGTAGGAAATGTACGTCCGCTCTCGCGTGACTCACTCAACTACCCCACTACCCGTGTGACCGAGACATTGTGCACAAACACTACACGTCTAATTTTATGAAAAGATTGAAATAAAGTATTTTCGCGTACTTTATTGGTATTGAAAATTATAAAGTACAGGGACCCAAAATAACGTAAGATACTTTATTTTAAAGTACGGTTGGAAACCCTAGATTCAACTAAGACTGTGCTAGGGGCGTTGAAGAACTATTAGTGAGGGTACAAAATAGATACTACGAGAAGGCCGACTCCATACAACGAGCGAAAATAGACGCACATCAAAATTACTATTTTTCACACTAAATTTGCCATCATATCAGAAATCCTTAACCGCGGAAGAGAGGCGGTAGAGCTTAGGAGGTTAGGTATGACGTATTACGGTACCTACAATTAATATTTTAGTGTGCAAGTCAGTATTTTTTTGATGTGCAGTTAGTATTTTTGTTAGAACACTGGAATAGCATTTTTAGTATTTTCTTTTTTGTGTTTAAATACCTACGTGCAATTATTTAATACTATTACATCGATATAAGCTTAGAACATTTAACTGAAAAGATGTACTTACTTATAAGATTTAAAAAAAAAAATTATGTAAAGCTATGGATTTTAATTATTTAAAATAAAAAGTTATGTATTTATTTAATTATTTATAGATATGGAGCATATAAATAATAAAAACAATTAAAACACGATATATTTCGACTCCTACTGTGGAGTCGTCATCAGTCGAATGAGGTATAAATATGACATATAAAGAATATAAAAAAATAAAAAAAAGTAACATCCCAACTAACACACAAGCTGCTTTATTCGCTTCTGTAAATCCTTTTGGACGCAAAAGAGCGTTATAAAAGTGGTGAAATTTACGTGAAGACATAGAAAAACGTTAGCTAATGCTTTCAGCAATTGTTGAAGCTTTGAGGTGCAGAAAAGAGTAAGTAAATGCTATTTTAGCGATTTACAACTCCAATAGGCAGTAATAGTATGCTTAGGAAATATAAAGGTGTAATCATAACGCCAATGTATGGCAGCCGTATTTCCGATATTACTAACTCCGATATAAGAATTAAGCACGTACATTAGTAATTTAGTTAGAATTTGCCATTTTAGACCAGTGACACAAGAGCGATTTATATTTCTATTTTACGTGACATCGCCGTATATCAGCTATTACAATTACCTAATGGTGTTTTAACCAGCTTCAAGATTAGAAATAGGGAGTATTACTTCCTGATTTTATAACCTAAAACCACGGACAGCACACATCTGCCATTTTTTGACACAATATCGTAAAAAGTAAATAAAAAGACGGTCAAGTGCGAGTAGGACTCGTGCCTTGAGTGTTCCGTACACACTTTATCAATGAAATTCATGTTTTTGTTAAATTTGCTTTTCAAATAATTTACAATAATTTAAAATAATAATAATAATAATATGATGATGATGATGATGATGATGATGATGATGATGATGGTGACGATGATGATGATGATGATGATGATGATGATGATGATGATTGTTTGATATAAACGCTCGTTGCTACCAGAAATTGTAGCATATAAAAAGTAGTAATACTGACTAGTGACGGGCATCGACGTCACTGGTGCGAGGATTCCATAACCACGCTCAGACACCACTAATTGTATGCTAAAGGGCGATACTTGCAGCTGGAGCAGGGGCCCATAGCTGTCCCAGATTTATAGTATACAAGTATCTTATGATCTAATATTTAATATAAAATGTCCTACCAGACAGTTGTATGATGACCTCATCAAGTAGTCCTCGCACGAAGACCCTTCGCTGCGGAGACCAAGGCGTGTCGGTGCCGTGACACGTAGATCACCTTCCACGATGAATCTAAACACAACCCTCCTACCCCGGGATGCATCCGAACCCAGAAATAGTAATTAACAAGTCCACTTGTCGCACACCGCGTGGATATAGGTTATTTCACACACACAGGAAATACACTCAAAAGTGGCCTTCACGCCAAAATATCTTCAGCCCTTGATCGAATACTGTTTCTTACGATGTCCGCACCGATTTCCCTTGGGTTAAGCCCTTAATAACACATATTAAAATCATCCGCGATCTATACCAAGAAAATTCCACGTCCCTCGTTTTTGACAGCTCCAAGTCCATAGACAAATTATATAGACCCTTGATGGATGCGTTCCGAAATATACATTTTATTCTGAACAGTCCCCCGCTCTGGGCTGAGCAATCAGTCCACTAGCTCATACAACCGGGAGACGGGAGAGAGTTGTCATGGCTCGTCACAAAATCGAACCTTCGACCAACACCTCTGCGACGCGTGGAGTTCCGTCTCCGCCAAAACAACTTTAATATACGGCCCCGGCGCCAAAACAAGGAAAGCAAGTTCATATCCTTCAAAAGAATTAAATTTCCTTCCCTAGGATGCTCAGTCCTGTCTGACCACAGAGAGGACGAGAGTTGAGGACCGCTTCCACTTTACAATACACAGTGGCAAGCTCCTCAAAAATTAGGACAGTTTCCCCAATAACGCAGCGGAGGTGGGTCTTCGCCGACTTGACGGCAGCTTCAAAAAATTCCCTCCCCAGTGAGGGCAATTTGGGGAACTGTACCGCCAAGTTACCCCTTTCTGGGCGAAGATTTAACTTAAACTAGCATAGTTATTTACAAAACAAAAAATTATCAATATCTTTTAGATAGTTAGCAGTACCTTTGTAGTTTGTGCCATTGTCGGAGCGAATAAGTGAAGGTAAACCCTTACGCGACACGAAACGATCCAACGCGGCGACGAAGGCCTCCGTAGTCAAAGCTGATACCACTGCCAAGTGAACGGCCTTGGTGGCCAAGCACACAAATACACAAGGTATGCTTTCACAACCCGAGCGTTGCGATTGCTAAAAACCCCCGTGCGCATTACGTATGTGTCAATCCGACACCAACAGATTTACCAAAGGTCCGTCTTGGGTAGAAGCAAAGGATGAAGACTTCCGTATGGCAGGTCAGCTCTCCAAAATCAGCCTCCAAAACGCAGAAGTCCTTCATAATCCGTGAAAGGATTCAAACGAGCAACCGCTCACTTCAGCCTGGCGTGATCCTCGCGCAGAACTCGAAGTCTAAACTTGATGAGGTCCGCCTGAAGTACACGAACCCAGTGTACCAATGCGCTCCAACGCTCCTCTGCACTCACGGCTGGGGACAAAAATATATGAATATCATTGACTGGTTGGTATTTCAACATAATACCACCATCATATTGGGATCCTCCAAATCTGCAAACAGTATATGTTCATTTGAAAGCCATTTCCTAAGTTCGAATATAATAATCCAAGTATCGAATCAAATATCGAATATCCAAAATTGTGGATACCTCCACCAGTGAAGAAGAACCCAGAGTCTTTTAAAAACTAAATAGGATCCATCCTAACAAATCCGCGCCCAGGAAAACATCGACTGGGGCCGGATGACAAAACGTGGGTCTGCCAGATGCAGACCTGACGTGCATGAGATTATGGACGGAGGAAGGTCCAAAGAAGGCTGCCAGCCGACAATATTGTCTATAACCATGGCTGCAGCCGCTGATTCAACTCCAGTCCACCAATACCTAAGAGCGGCACCGACGAAACCTCCAGGTTCAAAACTAATCGGTGCGCCACTTGACTTTCCAAGTCGAGGAGGGCCCTTACCCTAACTCAATCCCCCCTGGGGCCCTAGACGCGAGCCATCGCGGTAGGCAACAGAACCGTCCGCGGTTCCGTACTCATGGCTTGAACAAGCTAGTTACAGGCTACCCCACCTGTGGAGTGCAGGACCAGTCCACTGGCAGTAATACGGCTGGTGTGTGCACATCCCCACCCTGGGGGGAGCGTAGCCTCCAACTCTCCCTGAGTACGGCGGGTGGTACTCTAACCGCGGGTACTCGCGGTACGGCGGTGAGTAACCCCGTGACTCCGTCTGAGCACGGTGCTCCAAGCCAGCTGGCACCAAAACCGGCGCGGGGAGGGGGAGCCTAGCCCTTGCCAACTCCAATTGGCCCCCGCCCGTAGGGGCCCAATTCACAACATGGCCATATGTGTGATAGCCCGTAGGCGAGGGGCTCCCTACGGGTCCACGCGCAAATACATAACTCACCTCCCGGTGAGGGGGCGCGCCTCGCGCCGCAGTTCTCCGTTCCGACGGAGGGGAGCTCTGCCCGACAGCATGCCTTCCCTGGACCGAGGGGGGGGAAGTTCTCCCTGACGCACCCCCGTTGTCCAAGGGGGGGGGAGTTCTCCCTGAAGCACCCCCGCCCGTAGGGCTCCGTCGCTGCGGGACCGGTGAAGCCGCTTCAGATCTGTTGGCACACAACAATAAATGGTGAGGCCCCTCACAAACACTGCAACGTCGTGGCTCGGGACAATTACGTTCAAAATGATTGCCCAAGCAACCGAAACACAGGCCCTTACGCTTCACTATGCGTCGCCGCTCGGTGACGTGCAGGTTTCGCCACTGCTGACATCTCAGCAGGTCATGCCCCGCATGGCCACACTGTAAACAGGTCGATGACCTCTCGACCACGGCGACCGCCGATAAACGCGTCATATCGCGTCCCCGCGACTGCTGCGGTTGTCTGGGCTCCTCACGTTCCGATGAGCCAGCAGACGAAAATGATTGCGCCCCAGATGGCGCCAAGTCCGGTTGTGATGTTTCTGCTACCCTAGCTTCATATTCAATAAACTTAATTAAGTCCGTAAATTTAGGCACAGTGCTGCCATCTTTTTCTGCGGACACCCGCTCAAAACGTGACCTCACGTCATTAGGCAACCTACCTAAAATAATGTGAACGAGTAAAAACGACCACTCGTCCACCGGTAAACCTAATGTTCTAAGGGCATTACACGCCACAGTGACCGGAGTTAGTAATTGCTGCCTCAGCTGTGCCCAGTCGGTTACCCTAGGTAACGTCAACAATTGAGACGCATGCGCATCCGCCAATAAGCGCATGTTCTGATACCTATCATTTAATAAGCCCCACGCTATATCATAATGATCATCCTCTACCCTGAGGTGCTGGATGAGCAACCTTGCTTCGCCCTCCAATGTTGACATCAAATATGCCATCTTTTGCCCCTTTGATAAATCTACCCTAGAATTTATTAATGACGTAAACATATTCCTATATGAAACCCATTCTTCCATTTTCCCATTGAATTTATTTAGTTTTAAATTAGCCAAACTACTAGACACGCCATCTACCGGTTGAGGCGTGACAACTACAGGACCTCCTGAATTTTGCCTCTTTAGATCAGCAACAATATTTGACTTTATAACCAGCATCTTACCAGTGGCGCCATCTGTTGGTCTAGGTGCGCTAACAACCGGGCTGCCCGATTGTCGCTTTTTGATCATGGAGGCCGCCTCAGTTACATCATCATAAATTTCCATTATCTGAGCTAAATCCGTAACATACCTCTTCAAAGGCTCGTCACTTTCCTGCAGTGCTGCCACAGCCGCCTCTGCATCAGCCAGCCGCTGATGCATCCGCTCGGCTCTCTCCAGGATTGCATTGTCGCGATCCGAACGAGAAAGCAATCCCTGGACGGTTGTAAACCAGCGGAGCTCTTTCGCCAACGCAGCCTTGTGAGACTTGGACATCATGCCGCAATGAACCGGGAAATGTATAAATAAAAACTATTTAGCAAACACCCTGACACGGCACAAAATACAGAAGCACTGCTCAATAGGTACCCTACCTATAAATAGAATTTAATTAGCAAAATTAATTCCCAATTACCAATGTATGTACTGTCCGTCAATACTAAACAAACAAATAGGTTCCTACCTAATTCTATATTACCAAATTTAAATTATATTTGGTGTATACAATACACACAAACCCGAATGCACATTCCACTATGCACTTGTATACATGCTTGTAAGTACATAAATTCAAGCCAAGATAACCGTATATTAGCTAACAAGTTGATTTCCAATCTATAATATAAACCGTTATATGATATAATGTTATTGCAATACAAGAACACTTGATATGTACTAAATTAACAATTTATACTGATATTACTGAACCACATCAATGTGGTACCCTCCGGTAATCAATTATCTACTCAAAGCACTAAACAAATCCAATTTGTAATTGCTACATGTACATGTAAATAGCCTAGCTATGTTAACAGTTCAATGACACTGGGGCCGCCCAGTTCCGCTGTTTATATGTATATAAACCAAAGTTGGGATTAACCACGCTCTGCTACCAAAGCTTGTTTGATATAAACGCTCGTTGCTACCAGAAATTGTAGCATATAAAAAGTAGTAATACTGACTAGTGACGGGCATCGACGTCACTGGTGCGAGGATTCCATAACCACGCTCAGACACCACTAATTGTATGCTAAAGGGCGATACTTGCAGCTGGAGCAGGGGCCCATAGCTGTCCCAGATTTATAGTATACAAGTATCTTATGATCTAATATTTAATATAAAATGTCCTACCAGACAGTTGTATGATGACCTCATCAAGTAGTCCTCGCACGAAGACCCTTCGCTGCGGAGACCAAGGCGTGTCGGTGCCGTGACACGTAGATCACCTTCCACGATGAATCTAAACACAACCCTCCTACCCCGGGATGCATCCGAACCCAGAAATAGTAATTAACAAGTCCACTTGTCGCACACCGCGTGGATATAGGTTATTTCACACACACAGGAAATACACTCAAAAGTGGCCTTCACGCCAAAATATCTTCAGCCCTTGATCGAATACTGTTTCTTACGATGTCCGCACCGATTTCCCTTGGGTTAAGCCCTTAATAACACATATTAAAATCATCCGCGATCTATACCAAGAAAATTCCACGTCCCTCGTTTTTGACAGCTCCAAGTCCATAGACAAATTATATAGACCCTTGATGGATGCGTTCCGAAATATACATTTTATTCTGAACAATGATGATGATGATGATGATGATGATGATGGTGATGATGATGATGATGATGATGGTGATGGTGATGGTGATGATGGTGATGATGATGATGATGATGATACGATACGATATGATACGATACGATACGATACGATACGATACGATACGATACGGTACGATACGATACGATACGATACGATACGATACGCTACGATACGATACGATAAGATACGATACGATAATATACGACACGACACGACACGACACGTTACGGTACGGTACGATACGGTACGGTATGGTACGGTACGGTACGATACGATACGATACGATACGTTACTATACGATATGATACGATACGATACGACACGACACGACACGACACGACACAACACGTTACGATACGGTACGATACGATACTATATGATACGATACGATACGATATGGTACGGTACGGTACGAAAAAGTACGGTACGGTACGGTACAATACGATACGATACGGTAAGGTAAAGTACGGTACAGTACGGTAAGGTACAGTACGGTACTGTAAAGTACGGTACGGTACGGTTAAGTATGGTACGGTACGGTACGATACGATACGTAATATAACCGACAACGACCCGTAATATATAAATGAGATAACAGTATTTTTATTTAAATTATCATATCTATCAGTACCTATTTATTTTTATAAAACAAAAAACATTAAAAGCTTTTACAGTGTATTTAATTTTAAATCATTATATATTTGCTACCGTACCCTAAAATTTTATGATCAACTGCTATCAAGGCCAAAATTTGGCTTTATACACCGCTATTATATCGCTCTAAAACTTAGTCACCTACTTTCTACGTCCTAACGACGTATGAAATGCTCAGAGAAGTTACATACTCTTAAGAAATATTCCGCCATTGTTATTTTTATTTTGTTGAATTGGTTCATCGAAATTAGCCTTTCGTTACAGATATTGACGACAAAGGATGAAAGAATATTTAAAAAGAATGAAGGTGTACTACATTGCTGCAGTTGCAGCCGATAATTTAGAAAATAAACGAGAAATCTAACCTAACCTCTTTGCACATTTCTCTTAATTTTCAATCTTATTTCACATTATTAGGAAGGCGTATTAAAAACGAAGTGGAAAACTATATATAGAATACCAGTAAAATTATCTTCGTAATTTCACTCACAACACACATAATACTATACCATGGAAAAAATAACATCCAATTTATTTGTGTCTCGTATCGTTCACTTTATTTGTATCTTACACCATTTTAGGTTAAATTTTAAAATGAAATTCAAGAAAAAAAAGAGACGGACCATGACTCAAATTGCAAACAGAAATTCAAGGTAGACGTATAATTCGCTCTTGTATCGCTTTTTAGACTCCTCAATGGGTATGAATCGCTATTGTAACCCTCTTGTATGGACGAAATCGCGAACAGAAATACAAGGTAGTGAGTGGACTCCCAATGACGTATAAATCACTCTTGTATCGCTTTTTAGACTCCTCAGTGGGTATAAATCGCTATTGTAACCCTCTTGTATTGACGAAATCGCAAATAGAAATTAAAGGTAGTTAGTGGACCCCGAATGACGTATGAATCGCTCTTGCAACGCTTTTTAAGCCCCTCGGTGTGTATAAATGTAACCCTCTTGTATTGACGAATGCCGCTTAATTTGTGCCCAAATGGACATATAGCGTAGGTATAGCGGGGATATATCCGGATATAAAGCCAGTTCGTATTTCTTCAATACTTAACGGCTTACGCTCTATCGCTCTTGTATTTCTCAGTTTTGTTAGTAGGGATCTGTTAAAAAGAAGGAGGAACAAAGAAACTTTTAAGGACCTGGGAAACATCGTACATATGGTCACTTGGTGCTCACTATGGACCAGGACTTAACAGACAGCACTGACAGACAAACATGACATGACTCATCTGACAAAACATTCACTTTAATACCCCAATAGTACCATCATCATCATAACCATCACCATCACCATAACCATCATCATCATCATCATCATCATCATCATCATCATCATCATCATCATCATCATCATCATCATCATCATCATCATCATTATCATTCATCATCACTACTATCATCACTCCCAAAAAGTTTCTTTGTTCCTCCTTCTTTTTAACAGATGTCACTTTTTTAATTTTTTTATATTCTTTATATGTCATATTTATACCTCATTCGACTGATGACGACTCCACAGTAGGAGTCGAAATATATCGTGTATTAATTGTTTTTATTATTTATATGCTCAATATCTATAAATAATTAAATGCCATACAAAGGTAATAATAAAAAATATATTTATTTAATATAATTCTTAAGGCGTATGACCACGCTAAATAAGCAACTCGATGTGTGTCGGTACAAATATCAACGGAAACGACATTGAAATAATGTTCATTTCAGCGTGCCTTGAAAAGTGGCTGTTACGACAACCACTGCGTCTCCGGCTAGCGCAAAATAGGACAAAATAATACTTTTCACATAGACGCCATGAACAAAAAAAAATTGTACTTAAATTTTTTAGATCTAAAAATTTCCTATAATTTGGTGAAATAATGATTAAAATTGCTTTAGACGTTTGGAAGGAGTAAGAGAATTCTTGTGTTAATCATGTGAAACTTTCGATGACTTTCGATTTTTTTTGTCGAAACTTACAATAGAAAAACAGTTTATGAAACTTAACATCTATTTTTGACTCTTATAATGCCTATCATATATTTTTAATAAAGTTTTTGGACCACCCGTGTGGGAGGAGTAGGCCTTCAAAGACAGGTCCAAATTGCAGTTGCCGTATACAAATCGTCAGTTGAAGTTGTGCATCTGACCTTATGCGGATCCTTGCAATAGGCAATTTTAGGTGACAGATTGATGCAGCCAAATTAGATAGGCACGATAAGATAAGATGTTGATTGTAGATTCAACTAGACGCATGCCCTGCTTAATATTTTGGGGGAGTTACGAGGTATAAGAATAAGTTTGATGTTTTATTCAAATATATCAATTATATAAAATCGAAAAGCTAGAAAGGGACAAAATTCATGGAAAAGAGTGAGACGACGCTCTACACACCTTTGTGTGTGTACTCACAGGAACTCTAAAATCGAAAAAAAAAATTATGCAATTCGATTCCTTGGATTGTGACAATGATGATGGCATAAACCAGCGTTTCTTAACCTTTTTTGTCCACGGACCCCTCAGGAAATCAAGCACAATTTTAATGACCCCCTTAATAAAAAAGCAGCAATAAATTTCTGACCATTTATTTTAGTTCTAGAAATTACAAAAATGTTTACTTTTTCATATAAAATATGTTAATGAGAAGGTTGGTCCTGCTTTTTTGCAACTAAATTAGTGATATTTGAGTTTATATTACTACCGAGTTGTAGTCTCAAATCGGATTCCAGTTTTAATCTATTTCTGTATTTGTTTTTAATATACACAAGAGCAGAGAATGCCTTTTCACAGAGGTATGTCGTTGAGAAAACCAGTAAATGTCTCAGTCCACAGATTAGGCTGTGGACCCCCATACATATGCTCGGGGACCCCCAGGGGTCCGCGGACCACAGGTTAAGAAATGCTGGCGTAAACAATATGGGTTTGGATAAGCGATTTAATAAAAAAATTAACTATGAAATCAAAATGGTTCGCGTTTCAGAAACGTCAGATCTGTATGGCGTATGGCATCAATGGCATGTCATGTCTAAAATTAAATGGCATAAAACGGCAAATAAAATGGCATCAATGGCATGTGTAAACGGCGCGACGGTTCATACTCTTTTAGTAGGTTTGAAAAAACGTAACATCATGCAAAGCAACTTTAAACGCTAATTGAATATTTATTATATTTTCAACGCGGGTGGAACTGCGGGCAAACTTGTATCTTTATAAATTTATAATTCAGTTTACATTACTTATATATTCATATAAAAACACTTATTAAAATAATTATTTCCAGATATATTTCGACATTTATAGTCGGCGTCAGTGGAATTAGGTACAATTAATATACTATGTTAAAATGTCATAAAATTAAGTGGATGATTGACAGACAAATGAGAGACAAAAGAAAAAACAAAAAAATTAAATAAAAAAGTAAATATATATAAATAATCAATCAATAACAAAGATAAATAATCATCCACCCATCTCCACACCCCAATTCAAAAACCTACCCACTCAACACATCATATACATTATAATTATATATATATACATTATAATGTGTTAATTTATTTATTTATAAAGAAGGTACACCAACAATGTCAACACAAACAACATAAATAGATATACATTGGGCCTTGTTCTGGTGTTGCCATCAATGACAGGTGAACACAGCATTATCAGAAAACATTAGCATCAAGAGAAATTACAAAAAACTAGTCAATATTAACAATTTAAACATACACATAAACTGACTTAAATCTAAGCTTAAAATCTAGACAGACAGTTAACACAAATTACTTAAAAATATAATAAAATTAAAATATATATATCATTTAAATTTCAGCACAAGTATTAAAATTGTAAACAGCATTATTAGATTTGAGAAAAAAAATATATATTTATATAACACAAATATTTAATAACACAAATTTCAAAAATTTCTAAAAAGAGAGAAAAAAAAAATCGTTTAATATTCAAATTTTAAGTAGGCAGGTCTCTAAATTGAAGTGTGGAGCCGGGTAGATGATCACTTATCTTTGTCTGTTAAGACCCGGACCGTAATGGGCACCAAGCGACCAAATAAATAGGACTCGTTATAATAATTACCAGCTGTCTAATTTGTTAATTTTAATTGCTAAACAATTATTATTATTTGAATCAACCCGAATTCAACGAATCAACCATCTAAGGAGGAGGGGGGGTTCATAGCTTCGTTCGTTCGTTCTTCACAACTACGAATTTCATGTTTCTCTTACCAGTAATGTAAGGAATGGTGCCCTTCACATTTCTGCCGATAATGCCGGCTTGATGGGCGCCGAGACTGTGTCCTATCAGGTGATACTGCGCAGTCGTGGCTCCAGTGACACGGTTCAGCCAGTTGATAAAACGAGCCACGCTTTCGCCTGAAGAGCAGAGCTTGTTATTTACGAACGTGCACGCGCAAAACTCATTGAAATTATCTAGATCTATGCCAAATTAGAATTTAAGGTCGGGAAATTTAAATGATAATTG
The DNA here is from genome assembly GCA_934047225.1 of Ypsolopha sequella. Lineage (NCBI taxonomy): Eukaryota > Metazoa > Arthropoda > Insecta > Lepidoptera > Ypsolophidae > Ypsolopha > Ypsolopha sequella. The sequence goes on from OW204009.1 coordinate 10,073,820, forward strand.
TGTCTAAATATTGTTAGAGTGCATTACAAACTAGAAAATATCTATCAGAAACAAATCCAAAGACAAGAATTTGAAAAAATTTCCCGGGCCAGGATTCGAACTTGCGACCTCTTGTTATCAAGACAAGCGCGCTACCAATTGCGCCACCGAGGTTCGTACCTAGACCGGCAAATTCTTCCATCATACTTAAATTGTCCACTGTTATTTTTGCATCTGCTTGCTTTTTTCAAATTCTTGTCTTTGGATTTGTTTCTGATTGATATTTTCTAGTTTTAGATAATAATATTTAGAGTATTCATAGCGATGGATTTCGCAAAATAAACATAATCATCTTAAGATATTTGTGTCGATTCGGCGCAACACAACTTAACTTATTTGGCAGGACTAAACTTAATTTGAGCGTTGTGTCTTTTTCTTTCTGTATCGAGAAGACGAAGAACGCTCAAAATAAGGTTAGTCCTGTCAAATTAGTTAAGTTGTGTTGCGCCGAATCGACATCATTATATAGTATTCTCTGTGCATTTCAAATTTGAATTTGCCGCCCGAAGGCGTCGTCGCCTCTCGGCGTTTGAAAATATCATCCATCAGACTAGTTCTTCCACTGCTGGACATAAGCTTTTCCAGGACTTTGCCACTCCCGGCGGTCATCCTGGAAGAATTGCCCATACTCACACACGCTGGGCAGGCGGGTTGGTGAGCGCGGTGCCGGAACCCTCGCACCAGTGACGCCGCTGCCCATCACCAGTCTGTTCAATATAAGGCCCGGCTATTAGGGACGAATATACCGCCATCCATCGGTCCCTGGAATGGTGGACCTCCTTACTCTCCCCCGAATTACTTCGAGGGGGTCTCCAAGTAAGATGATGGTACCTCCACAATCGAGCCCGGCATCAGCTCTATCACCTTGTAATGACTTTGTACGAGAATTACGGACACATAAATACGGCGGCTCGACACGCATGATGCGAATTGTGCGGTTTCTGTTATTTTTCTGACTAATTTAATACATAGTGCTTGATATGCTTATTGTAAGGACATTGTTACTCAGACTAAGTGCCCCTGGTGCCAGGAAGCGCAGGAAATACGGAAGAACCAAGCCATGATCTCAAGGATATGTAAACTAGCAGCTCATCCATCGTCGCAGTGTTTGATTTGTTACAGTATGGTTGTTTTGTTTAGATACTTCGTGGATAATCTAAACAGATATCTTAACAAAAAACCCCTGAAAACGTAAATTTTACTGTTTTTTTTAACCAAAATCAAGAAATTAATACTAGTGTCGAGCGCTTTGAGCGAGCGAGCGCGCCATACATCCGATGCGGTGAAGGCGCCTACGGGTGTCGTGGCAGGGCAAAGCCGTCGCATAAACCGCTTGGAAGTGCAGCAAGAAGGGCTGCCAGAAGCCTGAAGCCCTGGCGTAACGCGGTTGACAGAAACGCCGAAAGCGACGCAACTGAACGAGTGGGCGGCACTCGGTCGGTTGACGAAACGCAGCTACTGGGAAGGGGGAGTGCCCCTCTCTCCCGCAAGTTTTGCTACCGCCTGCCAGAATCGCTCACGGCTTTTGCTCTGTAAATTCTCTCGTGAGTGAGGTATCCAAATAACAAAAGTTTGTCATATAATGGTCGCGGCAACGTAACTTATTCAGCATTTTAGCATTTGACATTAGTCATTTAAACGTAATAAAAGCGTTTATATAACGCGATTTGGGCCCATTTTACTCAGCATTTCAGTCATATAAAAGTCGTTTACGTGTAACGTATGTTGCTAATTGATCACATAATTATCACCGACGTGACATTTTTACGACTAATTTGTTTTATAATTGCAACTTATATGGCTCTTATATAGCATTTTTGTAATATTAAAGCATACTAGGATACAAAAGAACTGAATAATTTCAAAGTAAAATGAAGGTTAATCGTCGCTTGTGAATTTGTTAATTGTATATTTTGCATCATACATTACATTTTTATACATTTATTTAGCAGCCATGATAATAATTTATAACTTGTACTTAATGGTGTTTCGTAAAATTTGGCATAGGTTTACAAAGTATTGCGAATGTCAGTTTTCTGATGAAATATACTAGGTTTTGTCATAAATATTTAACGCCCCCCCTTAATTATTGTTTATTTTAATATAATTAAATAATTTATCTTTGTAAATTTCTCAAAATGCATCTATATGGCGTTTTTACTGCTAATATATCGTATGGTAGCTTCTTATGCAGCGAATTTAGCCCAATGGTAACATGCCGGTTATATTTTACGGTTCCGTTGTGTTTCTAAAAAAGTTCTCTGGAAAGAATTATAACCCTAAAATATGGTTATTGCAGCCAAAATAAATTGTTTCTTTAAAATAAGTACTTATCGTGGTATGGTGATGTACCTTGGTAAATAACTCATTTTATTTTAGCTTAGACATGTATTGGATGGCTTATGATATTTCAATTGATGCATTTTGATGATCAGACATAAATATAAAAAAGCTACATAACACAGATTTTATGTGATGCCGAAACTGTTGAATCTTTGCTATATATGATCATTATCCATTAGATGAATGTACATTTTATGAAAAAACAAAACAGTCGTTCCAAAAAAAAAATTGTAGACTTTAAGAATGTTTCAATTATGTATCCACTGAGTACGCTCTTTTATACGAACCGAACGAAACGAAGTTTTTCAAGGCCTCACACACACACACCCTCCCACCTATCCATGCCGAAAGAATCGACCAATTCGGATAGTGCTGATCCATGTAGGACTAGGCTAAACATTACGCAGAATTCCATCGATAATTCACGTAGCAAGATTGTGGATTTCACTGCTCCAAACTGTTTCTGCCTCACCATCAATCAGTATATTTAAGAAAAGAATAAAAGATTACTTACTACCTGTATAGGTATATATGATTAGTAGGTTATATAATTTTTAGTCAGCAAAATTTTTGTTCCTATATTTTGGACCTTTGGTTATAATTTTATAATACTTATGATGAAATGAAATCTAGAATAAATATAAAAATCCGTCGATTTTTCATTCATATTTCCGTAGACGACGCCAAAATTCCGCAGATCTATGTCACAACTCTTCAGCCGCTTAAGATGAAATCATTTGAATTCTTCAGGAATCGGATACTTTTCGAAATGTTCCGGTGATTCGCCTGATTCAGCGCGAAAAGATGTGCAAAAATAGAATCCAAAAATTAGTTTTGTTCGGCTTGTTCGGAGTATATGAATGTGCTTTTATCACATCTCACTCACACAATCATATAACACCCCTCAGTCTAATTCTCCTGGTGTACTGCTTTCATCTGACTGTATTACTTCTTCGTTACTTCTAAATTCGTGATCGTAATCATCTTCTACCAAATCACTCAATTGATTTTCAAAATACTGATGTTCTGGTCCTATAATTTCACTTGTCTTTTCTGAGTTAACTATTTTATCTACGGAACCACTTTCCGAAATGCAGTTTGCCACTTCACCGCACACACTAGAGGTTCCTTGCTCTAAAATTAATTTTGTATTACACATTAACGAATGATGCTTTCTTTTAACTTTTCTCTTGTATCCACCGCTTTTTTTCAAGTTTTTCCATTTATTCCAGTCCATTATCTTTAACCTCAAATTGCATTAACAAATCCATAAAATATGTCTAAACGGCAAATCACATGACATTTTAGGCGTGTAATGATCGTATAAATGCAACATATAAAACAAAATAGCAGTGTAATGGCAATGATTTTGCTTTTACTCAACTGCATCTAACTCGTCATAAGAAAGACACATAAGATGCTATTACATGAACAAATAGTCACATAAGCAACACATAGAGGTGACTTAATCAGCAAGTTTTTATACAGCACTTTAGTCATAAAGGGACGCCTAGTAAACATTTACTCAGCATCATTATATGACCGTAATGCTGACCAACTAAAATGCTGAATAATATGTTTTTATATGACATGTTCTGTATAATTCGCGTTCAGCAAGTTCTTATATAGCACTTTAGTCATAAAAGGACGCCGAGTAAACGTTTACTCAGCATCATTATATTACTGTAATGCTGACCAACTAAAATGCTGAACAATATGTTTTTATATGACATGTTCTGTATAATTCGCGTTTAAACGACTTCTATAAAATGTATTTGCTGAATAAGCTCAATGTTATATGACTATTTTGCTTGTTGGGATATAAATCGCTTATTTTCAAAAAAACCGTAAAAAAATCATCTGGCAACCTTAGTTGCTGCGCTCATGACGAGATCCGCTCATGACGAGATCCGCGCAGATAATATTTCATGTCTAATAATTTGGCTAGATGCCTACTTATAGGTTAGGTAAGAATACAGTAGGGTCGGCCGCTTACCAGAAGTAAGGGTATTCGTGACTGCTGTGGCGTAGTTGATAGTGTCAGCACCAGCACTCCAGTCCACAACGATTACGTTGACGTCTTCAGCAGCCAGGAGGGCTGAAAAAAAAATATGTTTTTTTTTTTGCTCGTTTGCTATCTTATGTTTTTTTTAAACCTGTACCGCCCCCGCCTAAGTAAGTTAACCAACTTTTAACTTTGTTTGGACCAGATCATGAGTAATTGTGCATTAAATTTCAAACTCGTGCTTTATAAACATCACCCAAACTAAACTATTGGTGTTAACTGCCACATATCAAAATTTTGTTAAATTTTTAACTTGTAAACAAAATACAAACTTAAGTTATGCACTTTTTGCTAAGCGATTGACGTTAAACCTTAAAGTAACCACTCTACAACGAAACACAATTGAAGCTGAGATTCTTACTGGATGTGGCTCAGGTGAAACTGTTTTTATACCGCGTATACCGCTCATCCCCAATAACTTCCCGTTCAACGGTATAAACAAGTTTCAGCCTCAGACCCTTAAGGGGAACGAAAATACAAACAGAAATAAAATGTCAGCTTTCGGATGATTTTGTTGCAATAATTAGGTTACGTATAGCCATAAAAAAAATACATGTTTTTGGTTGAACTTTAAGGTATTCATTTTCCACAAACCACGTTAATCGATTCATATTTGTACTGTCAATGAATTTTTTTGTAACCCTCTATTGCACACTTCTTATCGATTTTGTTTCAGGTATCGCTTTCGCGATTTTGTTGGTTTTTTTTTAATAAAATTAGTGTGAATGATATCTATTCATTTTCCAAATACCACGTTATTCGGGTCAAAAAAAGCACCCTCTTTTTCCAAAAATACGTAAATCCACTGATGCAGTCAGCGGCAGCAAGATATTGTCAGTCTACGCCTAGCGCTGGCGCCCGTAAGACGTGGAACCTGTGCCCTTTTTTGCAAGCTATAAATATCTCCCAAAACTACTTCAAAACACATTGAAATTAATTTTATAAAGTAATATTTCGAGGAGCATCATATTCCTGCCGTTAAAAACTCAACAAAATATGCGTATGAGTGATTTAGCTACATCGTGCCATAGTCATAACAACAAAACAGAATGAATTTGGATTGAATTCATACTTTTATGCGGGAAAATAATATATGTTACTCTAAAAGAATAATTTCGAGAACATTATTGAAACCCAAATTAATTTACTTATACTTACTGAGATCTGTATTTCGTGAAATTACCCTCTAGTATTGGCTCACCATTTCAGGTCCAATAAGTGAAGTTTTTTGCAAATTATATAGGTACACTTACTTGGGATAAATCGCCAAGCATTTAAAATATAGAAATTTATTTTGCAATATTTACAGTGCATGGCAAAATTATTAGATCGTAGATAATCCTGTCGGTACATGTTCAGGTTCTGTTACGCAAAATGAAAACAATGAAACTCTTTTAGGATTAATTTGTTATCCCTATGTTTGTCTGTCTGTCCGTTTGTCTAGACAATTTTTTCTGGGTAAAATTAATAAATACCAATATTAACGGCCCTCTATAGAGCTGTAAAAACATACTTTTGACGTTTTTATTTATATTATAGTTTTAGGTTTTTACGTTTTTTTTTTTTTACGTTTTTCATACAAATTTTCTCACTATGAAAATGTAGGGATGAACACTTGAGATAATATTTTGCATTTAAAAGTCAACACAGAAAGGAATTGTTGAACAAATAATGTAAAAAATATGAAAACCATGTTGTTCTATTCTAAAGGGATAATTATCTACTGTTCAATGTGGCGATAGCTTTGTTTATTTTTTTCCTTAAATTATTTTTTACTAAGATAACAAATAGTTTAATACAAGGTTTTCCTTAAGAGGTCCCTTTACCCCTGTATTTTTCTTAAAATTCATACAATAGGTATAAATCGAATGTGAAGTCTACAGCTTATTTTCTTCATATCTTTTTTCATGAGTATATTTTAGTGACATCTAACTACGTCTCTATACAGCCCAAAAAGCAAAATTTGATAAAACACCATCATAATAGCTGTCAGGATATCGTCAATATTGCCTCGTTTTTACGCAAAGTTTAACAAGTTTGTATATTTTTATCTATACTGGAAATAAAAAAGAGAGAAATACAGGCGTCGTTCATGTTAAGATGACTAAGTTTACACACTTTGCTAAGTATAAACAATTACCGTTTCATGGAAAACTGTTTTGACCTGAAACCATTTCACAAATTCAATTAACTTATTTTGAATATCTTGTCATCTTGCACTTCTTGATGAGAAATACAATTTCAATAAGTAAAAATACAACTTTTAGTTAAGAAAACTTATAGTTAAAAGTCTGCTGTATGCATTAACATATTTTTAATTATATTACAATAGTAATAAAATAATTGGCTTATCCGTCGTCGTGATACCAGCCGTAAATTTCTTAAATAATCTGATATCACGCTTATGGAAAACCCAATTATTTTGAAGATACCATAATATCATTAAAATATGTTTATGCATATAGCAAACTTTTAACAATAAATTGTCTTAGCTAAAAGTTGTACTTTACTATTTATTATTATATTTATTATATTATTATATTTACGTTATAATTATTTCTTAATATTTTGTTACAAATTCGGAGAAATAGCCCTTAACCTTAACCTTGTATGAAAATATTTGTTATCTTTGTAACAAAGAAAAAAATAAATAAACAAAGCTATCGCCACATTGAACAAACAGTAAATTATTAATCCCTTTAGAATAGAAAGATATGGTTTTATATTTTTCACATTATTCGTTCTACAGTTCCTTTCTGTGCTTTCTTTCAAATGCAAAATATTATGTCAAGTGTTGATCTCTATATTTTCATAAGGAGAAAATTTTTATGAAAAAGTTAAACAAAAGGCCATAAAAACGTTATATTATGTATATTTTACAGGGCTGTAAATATTAGCATTTATTGATTTTACCCAGAAAAATTGCCTAGACAAACGGAAAAACAGACAAACATAGGGACAACAAATTAATCCTAAAAGAGTTTTGTTTTTTCATTTTGCGTAAAGGAACCTGAACATTTCAAACTATGATACAAATAAATTTCTATATTTTAAACACTTGGCGACTTATCCCAAGGGTAAACAGGTGTCCTAAAAGTCAACGCTTTCCCTTGGAAGGCTGGTAGGCCAGCTCATGACTGACCAGAATATCAAATTATGACCTCAGCAAAAAGTAGATAGTCTTCGAGTTGATGGTACTTTTATAAATTCGAATAGATTTTTGAGAGTCAGAGCTAACCAGTTCTAAATTCTAAGAATAAAATTTTTGTTGCGCAACTCTGAATAGTCATGCTATTGATAAAGTCAAAAATAAACCTTGAAATGCTGTTACATCAAGAAGAAAAATAAAAACCCAATTTATGAGCAATTTTTTGTAATTAGGTTAGTTCGATACCACACCTTGAAAAAAAAAGTCCTATGTTAGTTTTGCAAATTGTCTTAAATAACGGCTCATCAAATATTGTTTTTCAAATGATCTGGCAATTTCTGTGTATTACTTTTGAAAAAAAAGTTATTGCTATTTTACTACTAAAGGAGCTGCGTATTTTTTTAAATAATTAGAATTTAGAATGAAAGAGTGGCGGGCAGTAAAAATATTTGACGTTCATTAAAAATGCCATTTAACACGCGTTAGAGTGAGATAAATAGTGACGCTATTTAAAATGAGTTGGAATGAGATAGTAACGCAGTTAAACGTGGTTGAAAGAGAGAGGCATAATTGATATAGGCTACAGTGAGATAGATAGTGACGTGGTGCATTCCTTCTGAGAATATTTGTTAGTGTCCACTTTTTGTAATAACAACTTTAGTAAAAAAAATTTGTAAAGAAATTTTTGGTCCAATTTATTTTCCCGCAAGTGTAAAACTAGCTCAACGGGCGAAAAATATTTAAAGAATGGGTAATGGTGACAATTAACCGTCACGATATTATTATGTATCTCTAAAGGAGTGTCTGAAATGTTCCGAGGGTCAACTGAAAAATCAAACACTCAAAAAACCACTTTTAGCCGACCATAATAAATTTACGTCCCGACGTGATAGCAAGTAGGATCAATGCCGTGTGACGATGATCGAAATACACTAATAAATTAGATAAAATAAAATACGTATTACTTTTGACCCTGCCTCGTCCACTCTATTCGTATTTTTGCTATGGTGACGCGAGCTTAGAGACCGGGACGAATTTCCCCCCGCGCGCTATCGTAAAATAGAATAGGCCACGCCCGGAACTGGTTTTTGTTTTGGCTATGTCATACTCTTAAGACTGCTGGAGTTGACTTAAGGTCTGATTGATTTTCTCACCGCCAACTTTATATGGCTTGCTCGTGGGTCAGTAATGCAAGCAATCTTTTTCTACTACCTTTATGAAAAAGTTCCATTTAATACTCGAAATTAGTTTTGAAAATCGAACTTTCCTGGCTCCGTTGTGGAATGACTATTAGGTCAGTTTGAAATATCGTATTGAAATTTCAGTTATTGCAAAATTAGGTTCTTTTTGACGTCCTTAGTTTGTCTTTACAATCGAAATTCCCTGCGTTCCCATTCACGACATAATCGATTATATCGCGTCTGACCTTCGTCTGACACTCTTTTTTCGCAAAATGATACTGGCCACAAATAAAAGCCGCCGGCTGAAGCCTGAAAAAAAAAGGTAAAAACCGCGCCGCGCTTTGCAAAGTCATAAAATACATTAAATTTGAGAGAAAAAATTAAATATTTATATATATAAATCAGGTAGTATAAAAAGTATCGTTCGCAACGAGTAAAAATGGGTTCCCTTACTCTCGGAATGTAAGCTTTCGACGTTCGCCTTCGGCTCACCTCGTAGCTTCATTCCTTGGGTAAGAAAATCCGCCATTTTATACTCGTCACGAAATATACTATTTCATGTCAGCCCAAGATGGAAAAACGGTAAAGTTGTGTATAAAGAAATTCTTTTTCTTTTAAATTAGCATTAGAAAAATTATCACCTCTTTCAGTCCTAGCTCGGGAGCAAAATAATGGCACAGCACGTTTCCTATTTTAGCTCCATAGTGAATCAATCTACTACCTGGCACTAGGTTCGAGTTCATGTCAGACATAACGGAGGACATCCATCCGTGTAGAAGCAGGATGGTCCTTCTGTCAGGGTCGAAGTTGGTCTGTCGGATGAGCTTCTTTCTCTTGAACATTAGCGGCTGGCTGACTCTTGGGTTGGCTCTGACGAAGACGAGAAAAGAATAGACAATCAACATTTCGTGAGCAAGCATAAGGTTCCCAACCCTCCCGGAATGCCCGGGAGACTCCGGGAATATTGTTCAACCTCCTGAGCTCCCGAGATCCCGAGGGATGCAATGAATTCTCCAGATTTTCTAAAATAAAATATTTGTCATTAACGGAATAGATAAATCGCGCGAAATAAATAATTATATGACGAAATAAATTTTGATTTTTCATTACAAATATGAATGATGCTTCTACGAAACAAAGCAAATTAAAAATAACAAATATTACCGACTTTCATTCAATTGCTCACCGATTTATTCAAATCTCCCGGGTTGGTTCCTCCAAGAATTGGCAGCCCTAAGCAAGCACCTCTGCTGCGGCTTTGCTTAAAGGTCTTTGCAACCAGGCCATAAAAATGGCAAAAAAAAAACTGCTGCGGTTTTAGCGGGATTAGAGACTTCCAAGTTTACAATTATTTCACATTTCTACCATATTTGGAATTTATATGGGTTCGGTAATCGCTAGATCATCCGAAATGATCAGTTTTATACCATATACTGGCTCATAAGCGTATCGAGGGGAGTTTTTTGGGGGTTCAAGTCAAGCCCCCCCGAAATATGGCGGGAAAGTTTTAAAATTTTTGTGTACTAACCAATAATCCTATTAGGTTAATAAAAATAGAAGAACTCTTCTGTAAAATGTTTTTTAAGTTTTAAAAATATAATAATAACAATTACTTTTTTCTGTGTCTGAACCGACTCCCCTCGAAAAAATCCTGAAAACCAGCCAAGTGCGTGTCGGGCCACGCGCAGTGTATGGTTCCGTAGTTGCCCTGCACAATATGCGGACTCCTTCTCCAAGTACATTTTATAAGTTTGTCGACTAATACAGATCGCGCTAAACTTCTAGTACGCTCGGAAGTTGCTCTTCCCAAGAACGGCCCATACATTTTGTTCCTGCTGAAGCGAATCGCCCCGTGTTTAGAGGGGACTAAAAGTTTGGCGCGATCTGTACTCGTTAACTTGTAAATCCTACTTAGATGTGATAGTTTTCCTTTTAATTTCGTTATGTATACTACAACCTTGATTTTTTTACGTCTCCAAATACAACTGTTTCGCTGGCAGGGGGGACACTTGACTCTAACAAAAATTAACACTTTTAAGCTTAATATTTCGCAAACAGAACCCTGGATCGAAAAATGGTCTTTTCACACCCCCAATATTTTTGAATTACCTATACAACGACACCACACTAAGGGATAGACGATAAAAAAAAATCATCCCCACTTTACGTGTAGGGGAGGTACCCTAAAAAAAAAATATTTTTCAAAATTTTGCTATTTCACTTTGTTGGCGTGATAAATATATATACCCATGCCAAATTACAGCTTTCTAGTACTAATAGTCTCTAAGCTAAGCCGCGGACAGACAGACAGACAGACGGACATGGCGAAACTATAAGGGTTCCTTGTTGTTATCTACAGAAACCAAAAAAGTCCTATGTATTAACTGGATTTTTAGTCACTGAAAAGCCCTAGGAGTAAGATTAAATTTAGAACATTTGCCAAAAACCGGAACCGGAAACAATTAAGGATGTCAATTTCATTTCGGTTGTCTATGTAGCCGACAGACGTGCATTTGTCTCAGATGGTATGGAAAGCGTTCGGAAAAACGACATTTGCCGAAGAGTGCCGAAGATTCCTATGCGCTTTATTTAAATGGTACTACCATATATATTATTTTACAAATAATAATAATAATAATGTAGGTACCTACCTGGTAAACAAATGATACACATTATCCACGTCCGGGAAGAACGTAGCAGCCTCAGCTACGTTGCTGACCTTGAGCCAAAGGTCAACCAAGTGCGGAGTACCATCGGGACTCTCCATGTACTGGTACCGATGACCTGGGTCCAGCTTCCTTATCACTTGGTCCCGTATTGAAAGTCCTAGAGGTCAAGGAAAAACTAAAAACCTTTGAAAGGTCAGGGGGGTGAAACTGGATATGGGGCAAGTGTGTGAAAGTTTATTCGATTATGACTATGATTAATACCCGCGATTTTCGGCACTCGGTGAAACATCTTTTTGATAAAAACACATATATTTTTTTTCACAATATCACTATTCACTCCAACCAGTTTCGTCTCACCATGGAACAACAAACAGGAAACTGATAAATATAAGGAATTAACGTTACATTGCAGATGATAAATAACAATGCAGATGTTAGGTATTGTGACAGTAGCACGCATTCTATTGAGAAGGTGAAGTCTCATGTCTACACAGGTCACTTTGAAAGTTTGAAGTTAGTAAACCTGGGGTTAACTCGTTGTCGATACTTTGCCCTGCGTTTTAAGGCGCAGACCGCAAAGAAGAGACGTAAGATGAGGTCGAGGTGAAGACGTGGCGTTTTGTTCCTACATCCCGTTTTCTCAGGATGTTTTGCGTCGCAACATCGACACTTCTATATATTTCGTATGAAACCACTTTAAAGGGGCACCACGTCATTGCCTTGTCCTCGCCTTACATTTTTCTGTTTGTCCTGCGCCTAAGGTAAAAACACGTAGGTATGCAAAAAAGTACGATAAACCGAAATAACCCCCTAAAAAGTTCAATCAAAGTTTTTTAGCGACGTTAACCCGTGGTTCCGAACCATGATCGAGCCGGACGGCAGTCTATTGATCAAACAGCTGTATACAAGTGGCATTAATTCATGCAGCTAAATTCATACTGGATGCTTGGTAAGTAATATTAATACAGTGATTGAATAATATAGTGATATTTGAAAGTGTTCACACTGTGTGTGAACACTAAGGTGTATGCTTTCGAGTCGATTAGACGCGCTAAGCTCGACACAAAACGAGGCCAGCCCCTCTATTCTGTATCTTAAATTGCCAACTGGACAGGGTGGCTATCGTCAAAAACACAGATAAAAACTAAACTTTCAAAATTGGTTTTAGTGGGTATTGAACTATTTACGAACTGTGTCGTCACTTCAAGTGCTAACATGCCCTTAGACAATCGGAATTCGATAGTATATCTATGTTTTTGATGATAGACACCCAGTCCAGAAGGCAACTAGAGATACATAATAGGCCCGTAGCTTAAGGCCCGACCACCAGTGGCCATCAATTATAACATAGTTGGAGGGGTGCTGACGTGCAATGAATGTGGTCGCACGTTCACTGCAAAAATCGGCTACGTCAGCCACGTGAGGGCTCACCAGCGCCGCTCTCAGCAGTGACAGTCGCTGTGACCGAAAACGGCCTTGAAGAATTGATTGATTGATATTTGAAAAATACGTTTTACATTTAATTTTGCCATCGTATTGGCTTGGCTCTGAGATAACGAATTAGCCAAAAGGGTCATCAAACCTTGACACCGACGACTGAATTTGGCTGCATAAATTAATGTCCCTTATATAGAGTACAACGGAATAAATAATGCTCTTCGGTGATACGTATTTAGTTTTCGAGTACCTTTTCCATGTAATACTGCAAGAAACACACCTTTATATAGAATGTTGTCCGAATACAATAGCATAAATGTAAACTTACACGAAAATAACTCGGTTATTGACATCCATCATGATAGTCTCGTCTCAAATAAGTGTAAGATACTCTAGTTTTTTTTTCAAGCACAGTTTCTCCGTAGATACGTTTGTTAATTCCCCTTGCTTATTATTAATTTAATATAGTTAGCATGTTTATAAAATAGTCTTTTTTTTCTACATAATTATTAAGATATAGGTGTGTAAAAATAATAAATTAGGTGTAAGCTCTTAAATTGTAATTAACTTTTAATACTTTATAAATACATGTTAGATATATAAGATGAAAGTTTCCTTTAGTAAGTTTCCCTTTTTAGGGTTCCGTAGTGCCTAAAAGGTAAAAGGAACCTTTATGGTGAGACTCCGTTGTCCGTCCGTCCGTATGTCACAGCCTCATAACTTTAGCACCGTAAAAGATACATACATGAAATTTGGCACAAAAATAGCATTAATTTGCCCACATATTACGGTGTAAAAAAAATATGACAAATTTTTAATTGTTCAAAATATTTCCAAATCAAAAGTGAGAAAAATAAAAAATATTAGCCTAAAAATACAATATGGGTATCAAATTGTAGGTATTAAAACATTGGTTCTAAAAATATATACTTTTGATATATTTACTGACACTGGTTTCGAGAAATCTTTAAAAAACCCCAAAAATATGTATGTCCCCCCTTATCTCCGAAACTGGTAAACCGAAAAATATGAAAAAAATGTCAATTATAGATCATAACTGGCCAATTACAGAAAAACTATAGCGATTAAAAAAAAATTCAGCACTAATGAGAAATATAAAAAAAGAAGTAAAAAAAAAAAATGATATATTATAAAAATAAAATATGGGTATCAAATTGTAGATATCAAAAAGTTGAGTGTAAAAATATATCCTTTTACAATACTTATAGGCACTGGTTTCGAGAAATCTTTAAAAAACCACAAAATATGTATGTCCCCCCCATATCTCCAAAACTGGTGGACCAAAAAATATGAAAAAAATCATGGTAATATAAGTTTACGTAAAGATTACAGGAAAAATAAAGCGGTCGAGAAATTCACGAAAAAAAAATTACAAAATTAAATTTATCATCCACTACGGAACCCTAGGTACGCGAGTCTGACTCGCACTTGGCCGGTTTTTTTGTAACTGCTTTCTGTCCTACGAAATATGAATGATGTTTCTACCTTTAATTGGGATGCATATAAGAACATATGTTTATAAATGAATAACAAATGTCATGAACTGAACTATTAAATGAATAAAATAAAAAATAACTTATTTGACAGGACTCAACTTAATTTAAGCGTTCTGTCCTTATCTTTTCGATAAAGAAAGAAAAAGACAGGACTGTTAAAATAAGGTTAGTCCTGTCAAATAAGTTAGGTCGTGTTACGCCGATAGAAAAAAAGAAATTACTGTATTTTTTTTTCCAGCGGAGTCATACCTGTGGGTCTACCGCGTAATTCTCATTTTCATCAACATCAACTTGAGATTGAAATTTGACGTGCGTGCGACGACGCCTGCCTAACATGCCATCTCTTTTGCACGCGTTGAATTTCGCATGCATTTGCTTGAAGTTGATATAAATGAGAATTACGCGGTAGAGCCCCTGTTCTGTTAATGAATCCTTAACCACTAATTCACAAACAAATTTCTGACAAAGGTGCTGGATGTTGATCACGATCTTGCATCATGATTGCAGGGGTGGTCCTGCTGGACAGCATGCTTTCCAGCAGACCACTTTAAAACGATTTTTTCGGGAAAACTGCTTAAGTACAATTTCCCAAAAAAGGACCACTAAATCCAACAATTTCAGGACAATTATTTACCAGTAGCAGTATTGAAAAATCTTTTGGTGGTCCTGCTGATGAACGTGACATGAATCAACACCAATAGCGCATTGAATTTTTCAATGCATGTGCTCGTAAAGGCCCACTTTTTATGCATCAAAACCGAACAAAAAGTCGATTATTTTGCCCTAGGGCTTTATTATTATTATTTATTTTTAATTTATTTACAATGGTTGGCTAACCTGCAGACTTTCCTGTGTACCATAGATGTTATACTTTTTTTCCACTGTTTAACGGCTCTGGATACAGTCCTTTTGAGCCAATTATAATTTGAAGTTCACAAGATTATATTTGTTTTCATTTTCTCACACTATGCATTGAAAAACGTAGTATGATACACGGGCGTAAAAGCAATAAATTACTCGGTTACGTTTAAAACACTCGCTACGCTCGTGTTTTAAATCGTCCTCGTAATTTATTCCTTTGCGCCGTTGTAGCATAAACTACTATTAGAACTTGTTACCATTCGTTATAGCTACATACATACAATCGTATTTATAAGATATGCCAATATTACCGAGGTAGATTATTTATTTTGTGCTACTACTGTACACTGTTAACTTTTCAGGGTTCTGCTAATTAAGATTTTTTGGGTTCTGTTAATTCTGTGAGTAAAATAAAAAAAACAACAATCCTACCTGAGCAGTATAGAACGAAGCACAACAAAAAATATGTTATTCCGGCCATATCTGACTAAGGAATATGATATTCAGTAATCAAAACTCAATTAAATACTCATTAATGACATAATAAAGAAAACGTAGAACCATTCGGATGTTGTACCGATGAGATAATATGATTATTAGAAACTGATTTCCCATATAAAATTTCATTTTAAAAAATCCGCCCTTGCTTCTTGTCTCTATTATAAATGAAATATTTGTGCAAAATTTCAGCCTTCTAGGTGCAAGCGTTTGGGCTGGGCGTTGATAAGCCACGGAGTGAGTTAGGACTTTCTTTTGATATACTATATTGATTATTATTGATTGATTACCTATTTATTTATTGGAGTGAGAAAGTAAGTACTTACCTACGTAAACACACTCCTAAAGCCGGCGCCAGACATGTGTCCACTTATTTGCACACTCGAGTGGACACATGTGTTCCAAAGTTTGTACACAGATTTGCACTTTGCTGAGCGGTATCGGTTTTTTAGCGCACATCAAAGGAATGTGTTCAAATAAGTGCGTAGCCTGCCACACTATTTGGCCTATTTGCGAAGACCAGTTGCGCGAGCGCTGTTGTACGGAACGGTTGTGTGAGACACTACGTGCTTGATCGTTCAAAATGAACTGGAGTAACGAATGCGTCCTAAAATTTATTGAGTTAAATAATTACATGCACATAAATAATATAAGCACACTGCGTCCACAAAATCGTCGTCCATCTCCTTTGTTGTCTACCAGCATACTGTGGAGAAAAGAGTTTGCGAAGCATGTGTGGCAGGTGCGCCAAATGTGTGTACAAAGTCGTCGAAGAAGTGTGCAAATAAGTGGACACATGTCTGGCGCCGGTATAATACTTGCAATATTTGTGTAATACGTACCTACCATGAGAGGGGTGCATCTGGAAGCCGTAAATTTTTATGAACCTCAAAACACTTATTTCCTATAGCTTTGGCCCGCGGCTCCGCCCGCTTTGATTAGATTTTCGTGGAAATAAGGTAAACAAAGGAACACGATTTTTGAGCCTTGTTTTTATCGTCAACCCAATTTTCACGGAAATCCTCAATTATCCATTTAAGAGTTGCTGTATCCAACTTCGAGTGCCATTATCATATTCTGGTCACCAAGTTTTACCAAGGTAATACTCAACACCAATCAAATAAGCCTAAAATAGAAGGGTCTGCCTTTTTCCATTGATGTGATTCCGTATCTACCTTCCAGTGTCATCATCAGACCTTGGCTAATCAAAACCAATCAAATAATCCCAAACTCGAAAGAGCTGTTATTGTCCGTTGAGGAGTTACCGTATCCACCTTGCAATCTCATCATTAGATTCTGGGGCTCTACCGCGTAATTCTCATTTGTATCAACTTCAAGCAAATGCATGCAAAATTCAACGCGTGCAAAAGAGATGGCATGTTAGGCGGGCGTCGTCGCACGCACGTCAAATTTCAATCTCAAGTTGATGTTGATGAAAATGAGAATTACGCGGTAGACCCACTGGTCACTATGTTTTACCAAAGTACTAATAAAGACCAATCAAATAAGCCCAAGCTCGAAGGGTCTGCTGTTGTCCGTTGAGGAGATCAATTTATTTATTGAGGAGTTTTATACAAAAGCGGACGAAAAGGGCCCATTGAAATCAGTAATAATAACTGGGGCTCTACCGCGTAATTCTCATTTGTATTAACTTCAAGCAAATGTATGCGAAATTCTACGCGTGCAAAAAAGCTGGCATGTTAGGCGGGTGTCGTCGCACGTACGTCAAATTTCAATCTCAAGTTGATGTTGATGAAAATGAGAATTACGCGGTAGACCCCCTGGATGCCAATGGTGAAGGCTTTTTTTTCTACATAATTGAAAACACACGAAACGCACCCAACTAGCTTGTTTACGAAAAATGACGACGCACGAACCGAACCCAGATCGTACAGACACAACTGGTTCTACCTTTTATTATATGTATTGATGATGATTATTGATTGTTTATCTGAAAGTTAAGTTAAAAATCTAGTTTATTATCTACTAAATCTAATAATTACTGAAAATGTGTTCACCCGCATTATACTTGTAATAATTAATAATAATAGTTCCTTTCATAGTCCCAGTTACTCAGTCCACTAGCACCTCAACCCTATAGTCTGGTTCCCTTTGTTTCCATTCCTTACAATAGTCTTACACTGATCGGGGGTTGTCCTTGAGTTCACTCCTACAGTGCGTACAGGGATAATCGTCGGATGGTGTCATATCACACTTAAGGGCCTTACTATTGCCAAATGGGTACTTTCTAAAGCCTACTCCTCGTTTATGGCCGAACCAAAAATAATGAAAAAATGTATTATGAATAATCAACTCTTAGACAACATGTGCAACATTTTTCTTTTTCATATCACGAAAACTTCTACATGAATTTTATTTTTTACTGAATAGTGTTTTTTGAATTCAAATTCTCTACTGCTCCTGAGTGGCTTGGCCGATTGAATTCATCTATGCTTTGATAAATAGATAAATTTTATAGCTATAAACATAACATAAGATTATTCAATCGAGTAATCACGTCCAAGTGAAAAGTATAATTTTCTCCTATTTCGCCCTATCAAGGACGCAGCAAGCGTCGTAACAGCCACTATGCATTGCGCGCTGATATGAACGTTATTTCAATGTCGAGCTGCTAATTTGGCGATGGTAATCGCCTTAAGGCTTTATGTAAAAGTTTTAGCGTCCCTGTTACTCCATATGCGAAAAAACCTTCAGTGTGAGTGGGATGAATTCGTGGACAAGTAGCAAAAAGTCGGTTTATTATTAATAGAAAATGTACTAAGCTATTTTGTCAGAAAGATTTTCAAGGAGACTTTACAAATACATAATATACACATTTTGAATGCAATTTCACAATTAAATTAGTTAGGATTTCAGAATTACAGGAAAAAATAAAACAATTTAGAGATCTTTTCGGAATTAAATTCTATCGAGAAAATTTCATCTAATCGGGTTTTCCTTCAGTGAGAATCTTAATGAAATAAAATGAAATACGTAGATGACGTTATAGTGGAGTAAATGGATTCGAAAAAACCTCTTTTTTTTTTGGTATCGCCTTAAGGCGATTAGCTTCGCCAAATTAGCAGCTCGATGTTTGTCTGTATGAATATCGACGGAAACGACATTGAAATAGCGTTCAAATCAGTGCACAATGCGTGGTGGCTGTTACGACGCTCGCTGCGTCCTTGAAAGGGCAAAATAGGAGAAAATAATACTTTTCACATGGGCGTCATTGTTCGATTGAATAATTCTATGTTATATTTATAGCTATCAAGTTTATCTATTTATCAAAGCATAAATGAATAAAATCACCTAAGCCGCTTAGGAGCAGTAGGAAATTCAAACCAAAAAAACACCATTCAGTTGAAACAATTTTTCATATAGAAGTTTTGGTGGTACGAAAAAGAAAAATGTTGCATATGTTGTCCTAGAGTTGATAATCCATAATACATTTTTTCAATATTTTTGGTTTTGGCCATAAAAGAGGAGTAGGCTTTAGAAAGTACCCATTTGGCGGTATTAAGGGCCTTAAGGCCTCGGCCCCATGCACGCCACCCAAAGGTCCGGGACTACATAGTCCCGAGATACAATAAATATCTACAATAATATTAATAATAAATAAAGATATCAACGTCATTTTCAATGACATTTTAAATTTATCTCGCTATTTTGAAGACTGGTAGTGGTTCCAGTATTTCATATTTTTAAGGTTATCGGGAAAAAGGGTGCATGAAATATCGCTTCAAATGAACTGGATTAATATAATTTATTGGCTTGACATTATCAGTTCCGTGTTTTCTTCAGTCTTCAAATTTTTATCCTCTTGAGAATGGAGGCTCAGCATTTGTTTGAAGGTAGAAGATTCCGGATTGGCTGAAAATAATGAAATATTTAGTCAATACTATAGCAATACAATGTAGCTGATTCTGAAGGCTTTAATTTTCCAAGGGAATTTAGCTTCTGTTTCTAACATTTAAAGACTAATTTGCAATGAACAATTTTTTTTTTAAATTAGTTTAGACAGCACTAAATCTAAAATTAAAGCTTTCGGAATCGGCTTTATTATGTTATTTCAATAATCACGACCATCGTAAAAATTTTCAACGTAATTTCTTGACAATATTGGTGTCGATTAGACAACTTAACTTATTTGACATGACTAAACTTAATTTAAGGTCAGTAGCTTAGCGCAAAGTGCATAACTTAACTTTGTTTTTCTTATTCATAAATTTATAATTTAAAAGCTTTTTGGTCGGTGTCATTTGACGCCAATAGTTCAGTATTAGTGAGGTTTATAAAGCAAGAGTTTGAAATTATATTCAGAATTAGTCATGATCTTCTCAAAAACAACTTTAACATGCTGTTTTAACTTTGTTTGTAAACTCATGTTTTATAAACCTCACAAATACTGAACTATTGGCGTCAACTGCCACATAACTAAAAGATTTTCAAATTTTAACTTCTAAACAAGAAATACGAAGTTAAGATATGCAATTTGCGCTAAGTGACTGCCGTTTAACCGTAAGCGTTCTGTGTATACCTTTTCGACAAAGAAAGAAAAAGACAGGACGTTTCAAATAAGGTTAGTCTTGTCAAAAAAGTGAAATCGTGTTACGCCGAATCGACACAAGTATGTAACACTTTCGATCGGTGTCTAAAAATTGATTTCTACGTTTTTTTTTTTTTATAACCTTTAAGCTACCTTATATTATAGTTATACAATGTGACTTTTTGATCATCGTCCAAATTCATACTGGAGGCTTGATAAGTGATCAGTATCTTGGATCAATAACAATTTTTGTGAAATTTGTAAAATGAAATTTCGGCTTCCCATACAAATTCACTTCCAGTTCCAAGTGAATCACTATGGGAAGTCGAAATTTCATTTTACAAATTTTACAAAAATTGTTATTGTTCAATGATACTGATCACTTACTAAGCCACCACTATGAATTTGGACGGTGATCAAAAAGTCACCTTGTATATATATATACAACGTGTAACAGAAAGGTGTAACCATATTTAAAGAGGTTATTCAGTCGATGGTATAAAACAACTTTTACTATGGAACAAACCCTGTGTTACGAAAAAAAAAATTAACTGCTTCATAGAAAAATGCAAAGCCGCTCGGCCGAAATGTATGGAGGGGCAGATTTTTTTTTTGGGATTTGAGGGTTAGCTCCGTAGTAAAAGTTGTTCTATATCATTGACTGAATAAGCTCTTCAAATATGGTTACAACTTGTATATATATATCGTCACGACAAGAATCCCCAAGTGGGTGTCAGAGGTTTTCCGAGCGTGAACTGTGAAATGCAACTCAAAGTCCATACTTGGTACATCCGCGTTTCACCGACGATTATTACGTCCCAACATGTGTCAAACTGTTACATTCCATGCCGTTCAAAATCGTAAAATTTAAAAATTCTTTTGGTCTATAAAATCTTGCGTGTAACTGAACATAATTAGACATTGGTACACTTGTGCAAATGAACGAACATTCGTGTCCCAATGTCTTACATTATGTTACAGTTGCACAAAATAAGTATATTTTGTGCCCTGTACTTGTTGAAGCCCCATCCTAAATTACTATTTGAAGTCAATTAAATATTAAAGATAACTTATTTGTTTTTTTTATTCAGTTTATATTATATATTTATATAAAAACACTTATCAAAATAATAATTTCCAGATATATTTCGACATACAGTCAGCTTCAGTGGAATTTGATACATTTTATCATTTAGTCAAATTACATTTTGTCAACTTCAGAAAAAGGTTACTTGTCTTGTTTTTGTTACTGGGTCTCCAGTGATAATTTTCCTGTATTTTAAACTCACCAACTTAAACTCAAGTGTTTTCAAAATGAGGGTACGTGTAAATACTGTAAATAATAAATAACGTCTTACCCAGTCTTCGGCACAAGGCCGCCCATGTTCAGGGATCCCCACAGGTAGCAGTTGCCCGTCATGGCGGTGACGTATGAGAGACAACGGGTTCCCGTGAACCCACCGCTGGTGAGTGACTCAGCCAAGTAGAAGAAGCATCTATAACAACATGGGTAATAGTAGTTTATGCTACTAGGGTGAAAAGGAATAAATTACGAGGACGATTTAAAACACGAGCGTAGCGAGTGTTTTAAACGTAACCGAGTAATTTATTGCTTTTACGCCCGTGTATCATACTACGTTTTTCAATGCATAGTGTGAGGAAATGAAAACAAATATAATCTTGTGAACTTTCAATTATGATTGGCTCAAAAGGATTGTATCCAGAGCCGTTAAACAGTGGAAAAAAAAGTATAACATCTATGGTAGACAGGAAAGGCTGCAGGTTAGCCAACCATTGCAAACAAATAAAAAAAAAATAATAATAAAAGCCCTAGGGCAAAATAATCGACTTTCTGTTCGGTTTTGATGCATAAAAAGTGGGCCTTTACGAGCACTTGCATTGAAAAGAATTTTAACCGTAAAGAAGCGATATCACCTACCCCCGCAAATCAGAACGTGTACGTACCAATTAAAAGTTTTCTCAAAATCATTGGTAGATATAGTTCAGGAAATACAATTTACACTGATGAATGGGACGTCTTATCGATGTAAATAATATATCCATCCTAAAAAGGCCAACTTAGGTGAATCATGAAATGATTTGAAAGAAAAGAGACAGAGTTTCTTCATGCGTGCAAAATAGACGGCATTACAACAGAATTATAATATGATTCATCTAAAGCGGCCTTTTTAGAGAACATGTTTTTACAAAAAATGTTGATTGAGAAAAAGGTTATGCATTCTTATGAGTACTAGTGTTCATCACACCTTCAAAATTTAATAGGAAGGGTCTAGCCTGCCACCAGCGGCCGTTTAGCAAAATAATATATTCTGTCACTAGCGGCAGAATAACAATAGCAGTTTATGTTACAAGGGCGAAAAGGAATAAATTACGAGGACGAGCGTAGCGAGTGTTTTAAACGTAACCGAGTAATTTATTGCTTTTACGCCCGTGTATCATACTACGTTTTTCAATGCATAGTGTGAGGAAATGAAAACAAATTCAATGTTGTGAACTTTAAATTATGATTGGTTCAAAAGGATTGTATCCAGAGCCGTTAAACAGTGGAAAAAAAAGTATAACATCTATGGTACACAGGAAAGGCTGCAGGTTAGCCATCCATTGCAAATGAATTAAAAAAAAATAATAATAAAGCCCTAGGGCAAAATAATCGACTTTCTGTTCGGTTTTGATGCATAAAAAGTGGGCCTTTACGAGCACATGCATTAAAAAAATAATAATTATTATAATGTTTTTTTTTGCCGTTTTATAGAAAATGGTACGACTCGCACTTGGTCGGTTTTTATATTAATTTGATGGGATTCTGCTTGCTTGAGGACAAAATTATGTCCTTTTATTTATCTTGATCTTGGCGGCGCGGCGCTTAGGACCAACTCCCATACAAGTTTGCCCACTGTCATTTAAAGTTTGCATATCTTTTTTAGTTTAAATGACCTTGGGTTAATAAATGAATGATAATGCAAGATAAAGGAGTATAATAGTAGTTTATGCTACAGGGGTGAAAAAGAATAAATTACGAGGACGATTTAAAACACGAGCGTAGCGAGTGTTTTAAACGTAACCGAGTAATTTATTGCTCTTACGTTTTTCAATGCATAGTGTAAGGAAATAAAACAAATATAATCTTGTGAACTTTAAATTATGATTGGCTCAAAAGGACTGTATCCAGAGCCATTAAACAGTGGAAAAAATGTATAGCATTTATGGTTCACAGGAAAGGCTGCAGGTTAGCCAACTTCTCATAAATAAATTTAAAAAATAATAATAATAAAGCCCTAGGGCAAAATAATCGACTTTCTGTTCGGTTTTGATGCATAAAAAGTGGGCCTTTACGAGCACTTGCATTGAAAAATCATTTGACGCAGGGGAGCGGTAACATCATTTCAAGCAGTGTCAGCAGTGGTACAAGGTGGAATGAAACAAAGCAACACAAAAACAATCACCTATCATGATCACAACTTTGAGAATTGCAACCAGGCATGTTGATTCCGCCATTGGGGTAGAAGTCAGCATGACCGAGGGGCGTGATGTAGCCCAGTAGACCAGCGTTCGTGTGAATGACCTCAGTATAGGAAGCATCGGTCTCTCTAAGCCTGTTGTCGTTAGTGATCCAGCCTGGGAAAGCTGGATCCAAACCTGAGGAGAAAAAATAATAGAAAAAATATATTCAGAAATTTTGGATGACGCTGGGAAGAGGCGCCTTATGTAAAAGTTTTAGCGTCCCTGTTACTCCATATGCGAAAAAACCCTCAGTGCGAGAGGGACGGATTCGATGAAAAGTAGCAAAAAGTCGGTTTTTTATTCATTTAAAATGTACTAAAAATGCTATCAAAAATTCGTTTAACCAAAGACAAGACAAAGACAAAATGATTTTATTGCATGAGTTTTTACAAAAATTGTTATTCAACTATACTTATTACTAGAGACGTGTACATGCTGAGAAACAAATTAACTAATTTACCAGGGCTCCCCAAACTCGGCTAAGCCAGCAATGCGGGGTACCAGATAATTGTTATTAATACACAAAATTATACATTGCTTACAGTAAAATTTAAAATTCAAGTACATGCATGCAAGTAATACATTCATTCATTCATTCATTCATCCACTCATACTTTCATTTTTTCTAAGAAAAAAAAATACTAATTTACAATTACAATTTTAATGTGCAAATACCCACATAGACAGTTACAAAAAATAGAAAAAAATAAATGAAAAATGACAAAAATGGAACACATACATTGCATTAAGTTAAACAAAAATATGTACAAATTTATACTACAACTAACAATAAGGTTTCAGTGTCATCATAATTTAAAGTTTTTAGCCAGTTGACCAACTTGACATTCACTTGTACGACAGAACATGTTTTTATATCAAGATACTTGAGTATGTTATTATATATGACAGACCTCAAAAATTTACCGAATCTACTCGCGATCACAGTCCTAACAGGAGTTTGTGGCATTCTAAAAACTCGCTTCCCCAAGTAGTTATTATATTCAGCTGAACAAATCATAGCCCTGTGAGAAATAGTGGCAATTTTCTGTATGAAAAGTTGGCGAACAGTAAGTACCAGAGCTTCTTTATACAGGAGCTCCGTGGGGTATCTGAAGGGTTTCTTTAACATAACCTTTAGAACTGAGCGTTGGGCCCTTTCTGCAACAATCATGGAGTTTTTAGGGGCACTGCCCCATACCGGAATACAGTATAGACGGACGGGTAATAAAAAAAGTTGCTAGAGTATGCCATCTTCTTAAGCTTGGGGGGCCCACGCCTGCTAGGGCCTAGGGGGCCCGCGCAGGCTAGGGCCTGGGGCAGAGAATATAAAGTATGGGTCCGCACAGGCTAGGGCCTGGGGGGCCCGCGCAGCCTAGGGCCCGGGTTGCAAGCGCCACCCCGATTCTTCGGCCAGTCCAACGCGGTAATAAATCAAATCTCCTGATATCAGTGGTATTTTATTTAATGCTGGTATTCTTACCGGTTACATAAGGGATGTCTCCTTGGACATTCCTGCCGATGATACCAGATTGATGGGCTCCCAGACTGTGTCCTACCACGTGGTATTGACTAGGATGCGCTCCAGTGACGCTGTTGAGCCAGTTGATAAAACGGGCCACGCTTTCACCTGTGATAGGGCATTATTGCTGAGAAGTGGCATTTGATGGATTATTATTATTATAAGAGGTACACTTTTCAGTCACGGGCCCATAAGGACCCGGTCATTTGAAAGGCATTCATGGGGCCGAAGCCAACATTGAAGAGGCCTTTGGTACTATTTAATCTAAATGTAATTGGATACAATTTATATATTATTTTAAAATGTAATAAACTTTTAATTTTTTATTATTATAATTTTTTGTTTTTTTTTTTTGTTTTTTCCTTTGTCTCTCATTTTTCTGTCAATTACCCACTTCATTTTATGATTTTATGACATTTTAAAATAATAAATTGTATCTAATTCCACTGACGCCGACTGTATGTTGAAACATATCTGGAAATTATTATTTTAATAAGTGTTTTTATAAACAGAATAAAAAAAACAAATAAGTTAACTTTAATATTTAATCTAAATGTGAGATAGCTGCATGCATGGAGGCCTCTCCCTCAATGTATCATTGAGATACACTAACGGACAGTCCCCAACAGTTGCCAAACTATTGCCAGGAAGGAAGCGACTTGGAGTGGGCTATGAGGATGGGATATTAAATGGGCCGGATAACAGGGTTATGGAGTGAGATAACGGACATATGCCTCGAATTATTATTAAAAATTCTTTATTGCACAAATAAAAACATGTACATAGGCGAGCTTAATGCTAATTAGCATTTTCTCCAGCTTCCAGCTAAAGATTATTATGTATGAAATTGCCGTTTTCTATAGAGAATTTGAAGGAAACTCAATTTTCAGGACTAACATTATTGTGATTTTTTTTAGAAATAACTAATTCAAATTATGTAATTTCTTATGTGTATGAATGAGACAACATCAAGCTAACAGCAACATTAATTCAATTTTGAAAAAGTGTCAGCTGTAAAAAATTATTACGAATCTTATCATAGAAATGGATGGCATTTAGGACGAAATGTTTTTGAATATTTAATTTTTATAATAAAACTGAAAATAAAAACAAAATTTAATACGTAAACGTAAAATCTTGAAATAAACTTTAAAACAAAAAACAAATAACTCTGATAGCTATTTAATTACAGGAATTATGAACTCATGAATCTGCAAGAAAATTTCGGCAATTTCATATTTAAAGACCTATTATTATAGATGGATAATAAAGCTGATTCTGAAGGCTTTAATTTTAGTTTTAGTGGTGTCAAAACTAAATATTCTTCGATGCAAAATAGTCCTTAAAGTGTTAGGGTTAGAAGCTAAATTATGTACTTTGGAAAATATCAAGTTTTGACAGCACTAAAACTCAACTTAAAGCCTTCAGAATTGGCTTTATTATGTACTAAAAAATAATGGTAAAAAGTAGTTAAAAGTAGGTACCTACCAGAAGTGACAGTATTGACAACAGCAGCGGCGTAGTTGATGGTGCCACCTCCAGCACTCCAGTCTACCACTATCACGTTGAGGTCTTCAGCAGAGAGAAATGCTGTGGAAAACAATGACGATGTTGTGACTACTATTGAAAAGCTATTGTTAAGTCTGGCTGTTGAAAGATGGGACTGGAAAACGCAGTAAATTTAGCCGTTTAGCGGCCGGATTGTAAAAAAACCCGCCTTTTTGTAACTGAACAAAACAGCTGAATATTATATACATTTAAAATTTTCTCAATAGTTCCTCAACAAAACCTTGACATTACCTACTACGTATTGTGTAAACTGTAATCGCAAAGTTTCCATTGGTTTCTGTAAATTAGAATGTAATACCAGGGTGGTGTAAACTTACTGCTGGTGTTCCCCAAGGCATCCTTTTACCTCTATTATTTTAAATTTTTATAAATTCCATCACTGAAATGTTATGTTAATGAGGATGTAGAAACAGCTATCCAAAGAATGAACCATGACCTAAACTGTATCTAAAACTGAGAACACCCAGCCAGTCAGTACCTACTTCCTACCAACAATGCTTGTGATTTCCAAGGGGTGAAGAGGCCAAAACGTCTTGGTCCAGTTTTAGATACAGTTTAGGTCATGGTTCATTCTTTGGATAGCTGTTTCTACATCCTCATTAACATTAACATAACATTTCAGTGATGGAATTTATAAAACTTGAAAATAAAAGAGGTAAAAGGATGCCCTGGGAAACACCAGTTCTCTCAGTAATCAAACGATTCCATCTATAATTTACAACGGGACTGCAATCGCTTTTTCCGACAAAGTAAAAAACTAAGGTGTTATGTTCGACAGCAACCTGTCCTGGTTCGCCCATGTGAATGAAACCAGCAGAAGCGTTTATGGCGAATTTCACTCTCTAAAGCAACAGAACTTTCTTCCCTTTAAAACGAAAATCAGGCTTGCTCAGAAGCTTCTTCTTTCCATCATTGAGTACGGTAATGTCTGTCTTAATTTTGGTACACCAAGCGCGCGACAAGATAGTTTATTTTAAAAATCTGTCATTTTGACATCGGTTAATTATGACATCTTCCATTTTCGACATCTGTCACATTTGAAACCTGGAACTTTTAGTTCCCGAGGGATCTGGAAATTTTGACATCTGCCAATTTCGAGATCTCTCACTTTAAGGTTAACTTTCTAAGGGTTAACTAAAAAAAAAACTTATGGTTAAAATAAAATATGTACCCACTTATATGATTTTTTTTTTATTAAATACGGGGGTTCTTACTTTAAATTACCCCCCCCCCCCCCCCGGCCCCAATTTCAATTTACATATAATATGGACGGCCCCGTGGTAAATTTTCTAAAATTAATCTGACTGGAGCATTAGTGTATTATTTTTTGGGCCAAAGAAAATATAAAACTTAGTCACTGTCTACTATATGAACGAACATGACATAAAAACAACGCACCTAGTATTGATAGAATTTTCAGTGGTTGTTGCGGACAACAAGCCTGAATAACCCGAAAGGAAGCTGGCCAGCGGACCGAGGGACGGAGCGACGAGGTGGAGCGAGAAGACAACATGTTGACTCGCGTCCAGGCTGGCCTACCTCAGGCGTCCTTCTTCTCGCTTCACCTCTCCGCGCTCCGTAGACATCGCGCCTACGTGCACTACCCAACAGACTAGTTTTATGATATAAATATAAGGCCCTACGTTTGTAAATTTATTCACTTCAGTTCACTTCACTACTTCACTCCTACTATTGTTTCACTTAATAAAGGCTTGAAGTTTGAATACTGGTTTTAATACAGTCCACTAGTGATCCTGACCTCAACAGTAGTCTTAGTATATTGTCACATTTACTGGTACTTAAAACTTGGTCCAGTGCTGGATTTACTCAATAACTGAAAGTGATTCAATAATTTCTTTCATTCAATAATTCTCTAGAAATTCTTCACCTGGTACAAGATTGGCGTTCAGGGGAGCAGTTGCGCTATCCAACCAGCCATGAACAAGTACAATGGTCCTTCTGTTAGGATTGAAGTTGGTCATGCCGAGTAGACCTTCGTTATGCATCAACATGGGCTGACTTACTGTTGGGTTGTCTCTGGAATGAAATAGTGGGTAATGATCAAATGGCACTTCGGATAACTATGGTTTCTACCACACTACGCAGTTTTACTGAGTTTAGTTACTAAGTTAGCACTAGAGTGGACGCGTGGGCTACAGGTGTAGACCAGGGTATATTATTGGTGCTTCTTTCTCAAACGCGTCACACTACTGCGCTATTCTTCCGTGTATTCCTCTACTATGGACCCCCGCGTCGCTCAGTAGCGTGTCGCTACCCTCAGCACACGGACTTCAGAACAGAACGACTAATAAGGTGAATGGGCTGCGTATGTAGCCCGCGCGACCGTTCAAGGAATGTGATAAATCCCTATTATTTATGCAAAAATTGTACTAATATTTTAAGAGTACTTCATTTTCGTGTAATTTTTGCATGTTACATACCGTTTCATAACAAATATACTTAGTATTAATATCTTTTTAGGAAATCATGGCGGCGTCTGCGTCTCATGTTGATTATTCCAAGTATTCTATTGTTTCGTTAAAAAGTACCTAAAAAATTCATGTTTTTTATTTTTTCATTATTAAACGATAAAAATAAAGATGATTATTCATTAAATTAAAAACTTTTTCATTCTACCTAAAGATGACCCACAATATTTGCATTCAAAATGGGCTACACATGTACCCCGCGCGACCGTTTCAGGAGTCAATTTGGGCGCGCCTACTCTAGTGTTAAGGTGAGCGAATGAATAACAGCGCTCTATGCTTTGCGCTGCTGGCGACGCCATGTAAAGCTTTGCGATGACGACACGACGACGGTGCCTGGCTTGGTACAGTTCGTTCGCAATAACATAGTGCAAATACTAATTTTTATCTCTTTGCAATGGATAAATCGCCAAGTGTTTAATAGTAGTTTATGCTACAAGGGCGCAAAGGAATAAATTACGAGGACGATTTAAAACACGAGCGTAGCGAGTGTTTTAAACGTAACCGAGTAATTTATTGCTTTTACGCCCGTGTATCATACTACGTTTTTCAATGCATAGTGTGAGGAAATGAAAACAAATATAATCTTGTGAACTTTAAATTATGATTGGCTCAAAAGGATTGTATCCAGAGCCGTTAAACAGTGGAAAAAAAATTATAACATCTATGGTACACAGGAAAGGCTGCAGGTTAGCCAACCATTGTAAACAAATTAAAAAAAATAATAATAATAAAGCCCTAGGGCAAAATAATCGACTTTCTGTTCGGTTTTGATGCATAAAAAGTGGGCCTTTACGAGCACATACATTGAAAAATATTTTAATTTATTTCTATCATTGTTTAGTGCAAATGTAAAAATAAATAAGTTATTATTTAGTCATTTAGTACGAAGCTGGACGTGGGAGAGTGGTAACTCTACTTTTGTGCTACTTTCTTTGAAACCTTTAAAATCAAATGTCGCAGATGGCTGCTTTCTGTGCAGTCCTTGGCTGGTGTTGGGCCTATAGTGTAGCTATCGTATAATTATCTCTCTATATCGTCTCTTAATTTTCGTTTGTCATTTTATATTTTGTAACTTATTTTTACAATACAATTATAATTAAGTTTTAATTGTATCTATAATTTTAGTTTTAATTTGTCTTTTGTATTTATCATTTTAGTTTTAATTTGTCTATTGTTCATATTTTTCTTTGTGTTTCTTCTTTTTAACCGACTTCATTCATTAAAGGCTAAGGCTGAAAATCGGCGGCTTTTTGTGTTTACAAAAAGTCAATGGCCAAGTCTTAGACCGATTTGTCTCTTCTCGTGTTAATTATTATTATTATTATTTTGTATCGTGTTTTGAGAAAAAGAAACAGCTTTTATTATTATTATTATTACTTTCTAGACGAGAGCTCTTCATCCTAGGACGCTTATTATTATTTCCATAATTAATTAAGCGGTAGTAGCCAAGTTTATTTCAAATAAAAAAAAACGCATAGACCAGCGGGCCTATTATGTATCTCTAGTTGCCTTCTGTACTGGGTGCCTATCATCAAAAACATAGATATACCATCGAATTCCGATTTCCTAAGGATATGTTAGCACTTCAAGTGACGACACAGATTGTTAATAGTTCAATATCCACTAAAGGCAATTTTGAAATTTCAGTTTTTATCTATGTTTTTAAAGATAGGCACCTAGTACAGTTGGCAACTAAAGATACAGAATAGGGGGGCAGAACTAAGTTAGTCACCCTAAGCTGGAACTTCAAAAACCATACCTCGTATAGAGATGGTAGATATTTTCTTGATCAGGAATATATCTGGCTGCCTCCATGACGTCACTGGCCTTCATCCAGAGGTCCACCAGGTGTGGAGTACCTTCACCATCCCTCATATACTGGTACCGTACTTCAGGGTCCAGTTTCATGATCACGGGGTCCACATTGGTGGGAAGAGCTGAAATGTTAGGATAGTATATAGAGTTGGTTTGATGGTACAGTAGATTTAAATAATGCGCTTAGAAATCTTCGCCACCACTCGTAAATGGTCGTATTTACTTACACTTTCTAAAGTCTGTTTGGGGAGAGTTGATAAATATTATGAAAACGTCTCGCAATAGCGACTGTCGCTTAAGTATCGCTATTTGTGTGACGGGCGTCGCTTATTGCCGCACGCACACAGTTTTGTGGTACGAGGCTCACAGCTGTTGTCAAACGCGAGGCGATGGAGTGCGCTTCGAAAAGTAAAATTTTAATGAGTTTAAAAACTCTGCTTTTAGTTTGTTGTTATCAACTCTCCTCAAACATACTTTATACAATCAATGACAGTTCTGGTCGCTCGGCTGTGTATTTCTATGCACATTATTATCATGTGTGGCAGATCTGTACTTGATGGACTTTTTGAGGTTGAAGTTAAGTTTGATTAAGGGACTGCACAATGCTAAAATTCAGA
Source organism: Ypsolopha sequella (assembly GCA_934047225.1). Taxonomy (NCBI): domain Eukaryota; kingdom Metazoa; phylum Arthropoda; class Insecta; order Lepidoptera; family Ypsolophidae; genus Ypsolopha; species Ypsolopha sequella. Next base: position 10,105,658 of record OW204009.1, read on the forward strand.
CCACTCTACCTGTCAGCTCAGTCCTGGAGTAACGCTTTTGTTTTTTACCTGTCTATCTAGCTCTAATCAGATGCCACGCAAGTAAAATTTCACTTATTTTGAAATCGCGGCCTTTGTGTAATAAAGACGTTTTTTTTAGTAAGTCTCTGCTTGTGTTGGTCTCGTTTTAATCGGTTTTGAAATATGGAAACTCAATAGCTTTTTTGGTGAAATTCATAATTTCTTAAAAGTATTGTAATTAAAAGAAGGTTGACAGTATGTTAAAGTGTAATTAATAATTGTATTGAGTCAAAAAACACGCCATATTTTTTAAATTTTTTGTCATCTACATTGACGGCACTGAATCCAATGCAAAACTGATGTTTAGCATAGTAGAACCGCTTAAGAATTAAAGTGTAATTATTTGTAAAGTGTTTTAAAGATAGAGTTGTTATTAATTTGTTTCGTTGATAATAACGTTAAACGAAATACAAACGTTAAAAATAAAATAACGTTACATATGAACAATGGATATAAATTAAGTTTTTCTGCAATAAACGTTTTATATTTGTGGATGATAATGAAAATAATATGCACTTATCACTTTAGTCACATGAAACCTTCTTTGATCATTTTATTGGAAATACAAGTCTAATCTTACATTTGTTCGATACTTTGCACTCCTTATTACTTTTAATTTTAAGAATTACTAACATAGATTGTTTATTTATATTACTGCATGATTTTATTATTTTTATAGTAGTTTGTAATAATAGTATTCAATTAAATGTTAATCAATAATTCAAATGTTACAATCCTCAATCAAATCAAATAATTGTTAAATCGTTTTACGGGCCCTCGCAAATCAGTCTGCATTGTTGTAAAATTGTAAAATTTAATTTAGAAAATTAGGGGTTGAGACCCTCGGGCCGTGGGGTCCTGATGCTAAACTCTTTTTTAAAGAGTTATCTGCACGGCTGATCGACGCTTGTGGGGACCCGAAGGCTGGCGCGTATCTTGGCCAGAGAATCAGTCTGGCCATTCAAAGAGGAAACGCTGCCAGCCTTCTAGGTACCCTTCCACATGACGGTGGCGATCTAGATAGGATTTTTTATTTAGTTTAGTTTATTTTTATAAGGTATAGGTTTTATAAGGGTTTTATTTAGGTTAGTGTTTTGTTTTAGTTAAGTTTTATTTTTAAGGTTTTGACTGTTAATGGCAATTAAAAATTAGAATAAAATTTAGAAAATGAACGAATTTTAATTTCACTATTTATTAATGTGAGTTTTACGAGTGATAAGTGTTATGTCTTCCATTATTTATTTACCAGCGCACGCTGCCAGAAGCGAAACCACAAAAATGGATGTTATCCCAGCCATGACTGATAAAGGAATGCAAAAAAATAATTACTCATATCGATTAAATATTTAAAGATAAACAAAACGTGAAAAAGGGATTATCCAGCTTTATCTAGTTTTATCTACGAAATTATTGAAGAAATTAGATTGTATGTATTTTCAAATCAGATGGTAACAGGTGTGCATATGTTACTGTAAATAGCGAATAGTGGGAAATCCTAAAATTTCCTGCTATAAACTGAGATTTACCTAGTGATGATGGTAAAAGGTAGAGGTACAAGGTAGTAGAGCTGATGCCGGGCTCGACTGTGGAGGTACACTTCGGTCCAAACAACTAGATAGGCCTGAAGTTGCCGCGCATTACAATTTGCCCCCCTGTACATCAGCGCTACGCGCAGCGCGCCAACTTCAGGCCTATCTAGTTGTTTGGACCGACCTGTACCACCATCTTACTTGGAGACCCCCTCGAAGTAATTTGGGGGAGAGTAAGAGGACAGCTCACAGGCAAAAAACTAGGAGGCCCACCATGCCTGGGACCGATGGATGGTGGTATATCCATCCCTAATAGCCGGGCCTTATATGGAACAGACTGGTGACGGGCAGCGGCGTCACTTGTGCGAGGGTTCTGGCACCACGCTCACCAACCCGCCTGCCCAGCGTGTGTGATTATGGGCAATTCTTCCAGGATGACTGCCGGGAGTGGCAAAGTCCTGGAAAGGCTTATGTCCAGCAGTGGACGAACTAGACTGATGGATGATGAATGATGGTAAAAGTCCGAATTGGCCTCTTATATTTTTTCGTTACCATTTACGATTCGAGGAATAGCTTTCCTTATTCGGAACAACGGTTAACCGTTTCTGGTATACAGATATTAAAATCACTTATTGAATGAAAAAAAGTGAGGTCGTCCATTCGACCTTCAATGACGTCATCATCACACATTTCAAAAGGAAAAATATATATTTCTTGAACGCATCTTTAAGTCTGACAAGGATTCGACTTTTCAACGTAATATGATTACATCACTTCCTGTAAATACAAAAATACTTATAAAATCGGTTTAAAAGCACAAAAATATATATTATTGAAATTACATACCTAAATTATTGATCTATTTATTCCAAAAAGCAGACAGAAATTGCATATTGAAGTTAAAAAACCGGCCAAGTGCGAGTCAGACTCGCGTACCCAAGGGTTCCGCATCGTGGATGATAAATTTAATTTTGTAATTTTTTTCGTGAATTTCTCAACCGCTTTATTTTCGTGTAATCTTTACGTAAACACATATGGTTACCACGATATTTTTTCATAATTTTCGGTCCACCAGTTTTGGAGATAAGGGGGGGACATACATTTTTTATGGTTTTTCAAGGACTTCTCGAAATAGATGCAATTAGTTAAATATCGCCAAACTATAAATTCCTACAATAAACTTTTTAATACCTACAATTACGACTCAATACAATTTTTTTTGTTATTTTTAATTTGCTTTGTTTTGTAGAAGCATCATTCATATTTGATATGAGAAATCAAAATTCATTTCTTTATTAAGTTATTTACTTCGCGTGTTTTATCTATTTCCTTAATGACAATAATTTTCTTTTAGGAAATCCGGAGAATTCATAGCATCCCGGGAGCTCGGGAGGTTGAACAATATTCCCAGAGTCTCCCGGGCATTCCTGCAGGGTGAAGAATCCTATTGTACAGTAACATAATACACACCTGTTACTTCAACCATTTGATTTGAAGTTACTATCTATTTCTTTGATCATTTTGTAGATATTTATTTGATAAAGCTTATTACTTTTTCTACGTTTCTCATAACTTTAATTATTTGATCAATTTATTTGTCCTTATTCCTTAATCAGTCATGGCTGGGATAACATCTATTTTAGTGGTTTCGCTTCTGGCAGCGTGCGCTGGTAAATAAATTAGGGAGAACCTAACACTTATATTGTAGCCGATTCTGAAGGCTTTAATTTTAGTTTTAGTGGTGTCAAAACTAAATTTTCATGATTGCAAAATAGTTCATAAGTGTCAAGAACAGAAGCTAAATTACTTTGGAAAAATTTAAGCCTTGACAGCACTAAAACTAAAATTAAAGCCTTCAGATTTGGCTTTATTATAACACTTATAAGCAGACTGTGAAATAGCGTTATATATTCAAAACATTGTAACAGAAAGACGTTATTTGGGTATTCGTTTCGAAACTGAGCGAATTTAGTCCCCTTCCCTTGTAAATTGTTAGGTTATTTCAAGTTTTTAATTCTTTTTTGTATTTGTTGTATAATTTAAGTAATTTGTTGTACTATTATTTTATGTAAAAATTAACCGAAATTGAAATCCATAATTGGCCTTAATATTAAGTTATATGTCTTTTGTTTTATCCTTATTATATATCGCTGTTGATTTCTGTACATAAATAAAAATAAATAAATAAATTAAGTCTGAATGGGGCGCGGCACATTCGGACGTAAACTGAAATTGACTACGTTCGGATGTCGGTTCATAAAAATTTCAATGTAATATCAATAATTAAGTACAGTCACCTACAGAATTGGAGTCACACCGCAAGGGAATTAAATTTTGACATAACTATTTATAAGTACTTACCGCTAAGTGTTTTATCCCATTTAATTCACAAATTCACAACGCACTACACGAGCAGACTGTTGCAAAAACTATAGTGAATAGACAGCAAAAAAAATGATTTTCGTTAGTCTTCTGACGTCACATATAAGCAGTTAGTTTGTGATTGGTTGACAAGAAAGGGTCATTGTTAAACTAGCTACCTGAGATCGTGCAAACTGGGTTATGATGATCTGTTTCTGTCATGTTTCTGTACGTATTTGATTTCAACCAAGTAAATATATAAGGTCTTTCACTTTAAATGAAAAGTAATTTAGGAGGTGATTCAGTATCGTTAATATATCACATTCCACTGCAAAGTACTTTTTTTTGCGCAAACTTTTTTTTCACATGTCCATACAAACTGAGTCAGCTGATCGGACCACTTTGTACTGAGAAGTGAAAAAAAGTTCGCGCAAAAAAATGTGCTTTGCAGTGGAATGTGATGTATTAACGATACTGAATCACCTCATAAATTACTTTCCATTTAAATTGAAAGACCTTTATAATTAGTGTAGAGTAAATCTTATTGATATAATAATAAAAAATTATATTGCCAAATGTTCCTGTATTCTGTAAGTGACAGTACCGTTTAAAATTTTTACGACCGCCCTATTCGAACGTAGTCGATTTCAGTTTACGTCCGAATGTGCCGCGCCCCATTCAATCTGGCCCATTCAGACGTAATACGTCTACATTTAACTTCATTATTTTATATCTTCGTTAGATGAATGCAAAACGAATTACAAAAAAAAATTCGCTATTTATTTAATTTGTTATTCGTTTCGATACTGAATAACAATTATAATTAACAAAAAGTCTCTTTAAAACACAACAAGAACTTCTTACATTTTACTACTTTACCTATCTCAACCAATATCAAAAATTATTGTATTTTTTTAAATTTTTTATTGGGAAATAAACAGCTTATTTATTATTAGATTATAACATAATATTTGATAACATGTGATAGCCAATATTAAAACCAAAATAGTTTCCACAAAAAAAATGTACTTATAAAAAATACGACAAACAAAAAATACAACAAGCAATATAAAAAAAAACCGGCCAAGTGCGTGACGAGCCACGCGCAGTGTAGGGTTCCGCAGTTGCCCTGTACAATATGCGGACTTCTTCTACAAGTACATTTTATAAGTTTGTCGACTAATACAGATCGTGCCAAACTTCTAGTATGCTCGGAAGTTGCTGTTCCCAAGAACGGCCCATACATTTTGTTCTTGCTGATGCGAATCGCCCCGTGTTTAGAGGAGACTAAGAGTTTGGCGCGATCTGTACTCGTTAACTTGTAAAGCCTACTTAGCTGTGATAGTTTTCCTTTTAATTTCGTTATGTATACTACTGCCGTGATTTTTTTCACGTCTCCAAATACCATCGTTTCGCTGAAAAGGGAGAGGGGGGCACTCGAAATTTTAAATTGACTCTAACTAAAATTAACACTTTTAAGCTTAATATTTCGCAAACGGAACCCTGGATCGAAAAATGGTCTTTTCACAACCCCAATATTTTTAAATTATCTATCCAACCACAACCCACACTAGGGGATAGACGAGAAAAAAAATCATCCCCACTTTACTTGTAGGGGAGGTACCTTAAAAAAAAACCTTTTTATAATTGTACTGTACCACTTTATTGGCGTGATAAATATGTATACCCATGCCAAATTACAGCATTCCAGTACTAATAGTCTCTAAGCTAAGCCGCGAGCAGACAGACAGACAGACAGACAGACGGACGGACATGGCGAAACTATAAGGGTTCCTTGTTGTTGACTACGGAACCCTAAAAAGAAAACCTTATTAACCTAAAACCTTTATATCTTAATATACTTGCAATACTTAATTTGGTAATTTATGGTAAATATATTATCATGATGGCACAATGCGAGGCGAGTCTCCAGATATCTATGCTTCAAACCAAATCTGCATACTAGGTGCCTTCATATTTCAGCTCTTCCCACCAATGTGGACCCCGTGATCATGAAACTGGACCCTGAAGAACGGTACCAGTATGTGAGGGATGGTGAAGGTACACCACACCTGGTGGACCTCTGGATGAAGGCCAGTGACGTTATGGAGGCGGCCAGATATATTCCTGATCAACAGAACATCTACCATCTCTATACGAGGTATGCTTTTTGAAGTTCAAGGTTAGGGTAGAAGACTAGTACCTATTTAATGAATGAAAGAAAGAAAGAAAATAAATTTATTGGCGCATTTAAAAAAAAGAAACTTATAGCTAACACAGTAGAAAAAGGTTTACTTAAGTAAGGAGTAATCTATAGATAGAAAAAACAACACGACAAAAGGATGTAGCTCAGCTATGTGCCATCCAAAACATGCTTTGGTTGGCTCTGGTTTTCAGCTACCTCCATTTGGCTTATGCCCTGTAAAAAAATTGGGATATTATCTGGATTTTATCAAAACTTTCAAATAAACAGCGGTAAATTGATTGAGAGAACTAAAATCCTGCAAGCCCGGGACCTGAGATTGTAATTGAGACCTTCGGTACGTAGACGATATAATTCGGGACTAACCTAACAGTAACATAATTTGTGAACAACTCCGTGTCAACTAGTAGTAGCAAGCCAAAATTTCATTTTGCGTATTTACAAAAAGGTTCATTGAACCTTGGTCCTGACCACTAACCGGGTCTCCAGTATGAAAATCACCATATTTATGGTGACATTTATCATAATCATAATAATCATAATCATATCATTTATTTGCAGATTAAAGCCACACCTGGCACACAAATCGTTTTATAGAAATAGGTACACAGAAAAAATATATATATACAAGGTGACTTTTTGCTCATCGTCCAAATTTATACTGGATGCTTAATAAGTGATCAGTATCTTGGATCAGTAACAATTTTTGTGAAATTCGTAAATTGAAACTTCGGCTTCCCATAGAAATTCAGTTCCACTCCCGAGTGAATCACTATGGGGAGTCGAAATTTCATTTTACGAATTTGACCAAAATTGTTATTGATCCATGATACTGATCACTTACCGAGCCACCAGTATGAATTTGGACGATGATCAAAAATTCATCTTGTATATTAAATGTCAATATCTGTATAAGAAAAAGGTAATAATTAAATATAATTCAAAATATGTCAGGTACTTAGTAATGATCAGAATAATAATTATCATAGCAACAAGAAGATTTACGAACAAGAAATTAATATGACAGAAATTAATATTTTATAAAATATAAGTTTAAAAATGTTCTACTTATTCAAAAATATACATATATATATATATTTAAAATTGTAACAATTTAGTCGTCAGAATACTCAATTTAGATTAAAAATTAGAAAATGATAAGATTTTCATCAATCATTATAGAATTCATTTATAGTATAGAAAGGTCTTTCCACCAAAAACGATTTAAGTTTTTTTTTTTTATAATTTTAGGTTTGCACTGTCCTTAATATCATTACTTAGTTTATTGTAAATTTTAATCCCAGTATAACTCAGACTTTTGCTGAATGTTGTATAATTTAGTGTAGGGGCTTTTAGATGATTGCTTTTTCTATTTCTAAGGTCTTTCTGATTTTTACCCACAGTTTGATAAGTATGTCGATTTTGAAAAATATAACTACATACGAGATAATCTAACAGCGAAATTCATACCGGAGGCTTGGTATTTTGATCAGAATCTCGGATTTAAAAACCCTTTTTGCTAAATTCGTAAAATATAATGATTAACACTGTGGTATAATGGTTACTGTGGGAACAGTAATACGAAAAATATAATTTGCGAATTTAACAAAAAAGAGTCATCGAACCTTGAAGCATTTACCGAGTCTACAGTATGAATTTGTACTAACTAACTTTGATTGAATGAACGACTATGCTCACACGCTTGCTGCTAGCCCTAGCGTAGCTAACGCACACAAACAAGCGTGTGTGGACAAGCTAGTGCGCACGTGAGAGTTTTAGGTAAATAAATCGGGCTGTTTCTTTGGAGTGTCGGGGGTGTGACTGTGCGCAGTGCGCCTACGTTAGATTATTTTCTCAAATAGTGTGCACGCTTTGATACGCTAACACAAAGATCTCGCTGACTCATGCCGAAAGGCGGTTTCGGCTACTTCAAAGAAACGCCCTTGTGGTATCCACCCGAACACCCGCGGGTACCTGAAAGATTTCTTTCATCATTCGGTTCTGAGTATTCAAGATGGCTAATATTAATATTAATATTCTTTTTTTTTTGAGTTTCCATAATTTTATTTATTGGCGTTATTATTCCAAGATTGCAATATATTCAAGTTAATAATTTTAATGTACTTATTTATTTTCACGTAGCTTCCAAAACAGCGTGCGGGTGTACTGCAAACTATTTAAGCAAATTAACTGAATCAAGCTAATCGTCGCTTGGGTAATGCACTGCAGCGTACAGCGTAAAGCGCTGTTATTCATTCGCTCACTTTAACTCAGTAGTAAGCTGTACGCCGCCGCCGTACGCATAATTACCTGAAGAGCCATTTGATCATTAACAACAATTTAATTCCAGAGACAACCCAACAGTAAGTCAGCCCATGTTGTCAAATAACGAAGGTCTACTCGGCTTAACCAACTATGATCCTAGAAGAAGGACCATCATACTTCTGCACGGATGGATGGTTGACGCAACTGCTGACATGAACACCGCTCTTGTACCAGGTGAGGCGTTTCTACACAAGTAAATATGACTATAATTGTGATTCTGTCATCTCCCAAAAGTAACCCCACAATATACCTACTGTTATTTTTGGGACACTAAGCTACAGACGACAAGGCTCTTTTGGTGCGTGGTTTGGTTGTGGTCAAAATCGGAACTAACGCCGCTACCATACTCCTTGTTTCACAGCTGTGCCCCCCTGTCACTGACGTCTACGCGTCAAAAAATCTTTGTAGCACTGTACATTACTTTGAAAGCTTTTATTGTTTTTTTTTTCTTTTTTTATTTATCTAAGAAATAATATCACTGCAAGCTATTCATTTTCATAAGAAAACTTACCTGGTTAAATGTCTGCAAATGATGTTGTCTGAATCCATTTTCAACCTTGAATTCACGACCAGCCCCCTTATTCTGTATCTTTAGTTGCCAACTGAACGAGGTGCGTATCATCAAAAACATAGATAAAAACTGAAATTTCTAAATTGCCTTTAGTGGGTATTGAACTATTAACAATCTGTGTCGTCACTTCAAGTGCGAACATATCCTTAGGACATCGGAATTCGATAGTATATCTATGTTTTTGATGATAGACACCCAGTCCAGAAGGCAACTAGAGATACATAATAGGCCCGCTGGACACAAAGAAACTTATAACCATACTAGAGCTACCTATGAAATTCTTAAACCTTTATGAGTAATAGACCCCGCGCGGCACGTCTTAGTTTTTTTTTTGCGTTCCAAAAGGTAGAAAATCAGTTGTTTCTGTTCCAAAACCAGTCAAATATGTCTACAAACGTTCTAAATTAGTACCCGCGTCGATATCATTCACGCATTTCATATAAACCGAACTTTCAAGTCATATGGTCGAATGGATAAATATATAGCCATTAATCGATCGGGCGTGGAAAAAAAATTGCTAAATATAGCCACGAAGCGCTTCAGCGGCTATAGCACCTTTTTTTAGACATGTCAAAAGTGTTCGACTACTTGAACCATAAACGTCTTTTATCAAAACTTTATAATTGTGGGATTAGAGGCATAGCGTATGACCTACTAAAGTCTTATTTAGATAAGCGTAAACAAGTCTGTGAAATAAGTTGACTTTGTCCAAAGACCAATACAGAAATAGTCCATACATCCAATGTTAGATACGTAAAGAATGGAGTACCACAGGGCCGTATTTTGGGTCCTCTTCTTTTTCTTATTTATATGAACGACCTACCGAGCCATGTCCCAAAACCGGTGATTCTCTTTGCAGACGATTGTACCGCTATTATATCATGCAAGGATAAAAGTAATTTAGAACATGAACTAACTTTAACCCTGGATTCCATAGTTAACTGGCTCAGCAATAATGACCTTTTAATACAGTTTAGTAAAACTAAAGTGATGCAAACAGCAATTCAAAAATTTCGAAAATATTACCTTTCCCATCGCATCATCTTCTGGAATGTCTTATGTTTGTCAAAACTAATTACACAATGTTCAAAGAGACGCAATATGTATCAAGGTGGCTACAATGCAAAATAAACTTAGAAATGCCCTATTCAAAATGTAAACTGCATGAGAAAAGCATATATACAATGTCTGTAAAATCATTTAACAAGTTTTCCAATGTTATAAAATCTTTACCTATTAGAAAATTTTAATCAATTGTATTAACAATGTTACTAGAAAAATGTTATTATGACATAAATGAATATTTAGATGATGACAATTTTTATAATTATAAAGCCTAGGGTGTGTTTGTTTGTCAGTGACATTCAAACGATAGTTGACATTTTGTATGTGTTTTGTTTTTTTTTTAATTTTATATTGATTGCTGTTCGACATACTATTGACTTTCTCATTATATTGCATTTCTATATCCTTTATTTTTTAACTTTTTGATTATGATGTGTATTAGAATTAATATTGAAAATTTGTATGCTTTAGTGGCAAAAAGCATTGGGCCAATGTACATGTTTTTTTTTCCAACTTATTATGTAACATGCTTTTCAACAAATAAACGATTGATTGATTGATCAAGTGCACTTAAAGTTAATCATTTTAACAACTTTAGTAGTCTGATCAGTTTGCTGACCGTAGGTAGACAGATTGCGCACTCATAAGTGTGCGTGCGTCGGCATTATGTTAACGGACGCATTGAAAAACAATGCAATAGATTTTAGGTGCCAGGGCTCATCTAAACTTTTGAAATCTTTAAAGTCGGCAGTTCAAGCTTCTTATTTGTGGAAATAACTGCAGTCACAATATTACCTATTTTCCACAGCGTTTCTCTCTGCTGAAAACCTGAACGTGATAGTGGTAGACTGGAGTGCTGGAGCTGGCACCATCAACTACGCCGCTGCTATTGCTAATACCGTCACTTCAGGTGCCTACTTTTAATTGATTAATAACTATTATTATTATGCCAATGTACCGAGCATTCTCGAACCACCAGGGTTAACCCGGGACGATGGTAAGCGGCCCGATGGAATGACGCTCCTTGCATGGAAGCATGGCAAACCGCTTGTGTGGGACGCCACATGTGCAGACACACTTGCCCCGTCCTACCTACAGGCTACCTCGGTCGGTGCTGGCGCGGCTGCAGAGGCAGCGGAGTCCCGAAAGCGGCGCGGGTATGTCGCCCTTGGCGAGGGCTACATATTTGTGCCGTTCGGAGTTGAAACTCTGGGACCATGGGGCCCAAGTGCGCGACGACTGTTTCAAGAACTGTCGTCGCGTCTGGTCGACGCCTCTGGTGATCCAAGAGCTGGAGCTTACCTCGGCCAGAGGATTAGTCTATCGATTCAACGAGGTAACGCTGCCAGTCTCTTGGGTACTCTCCCCAGCGGCAACGATCTAAATCAAATTTTTCATTTAATTTAAGATATTTTTAATTAGTATATAATTTAGCGATGAATTATTAATATTATTATCACTACCTATTATAGAATATAATATATTTGTCCCGCAAATGCCAGTTCCTTTTCTTAGAAATAATGCACTCTCGGAGGCGGTAGAACGCTGGTCTCTCAATCTTGAGATCCAGGTTCGATCCCCGGTCAAGCATTCACCAATGAGTTTTTCGGAGTTTGTGTGCATAGCATTTGTATTACCTAATACTTACCACTTGCTGAAGGTTGAAGGAAAACATCATGAAGAAACATGTAGGCCCTAAAAAGCATGTATTTGTACCCGAAGAGCGGCGATAGGGCTCACCCCCCATCACTTTGGGAAGTAATAATCATCGGTGGAACGCGGGTGTATCGAGTGTAACTTGAATTTTACATTGACACTCGGGAACACGTCTGTAACTCCCTCGGGTATTCATGTCGTGACGATGTATATATTTTTTATTATACAGGTGAAAGTGTGGCCCGTTTCATCAACTGGTTAAACGGAGTGACTGGAGCTAGTCCAATGCAATACCACATTATAGGACACAGTCTTGGAGCCCATCAAGCTGGTATCATCGGCAGGAACGTTGATGGAAACATCGCTTATATAACCGGTAAGAATACCAGCCTTTAGTTTGTAGTAATTCTATCTGCTTATAAATCCCACTTCCCACTTCCCATTCCATCCCACTAATATTATAAATTACTTGTTTTCCTGTAACTGGCCAGTTATGATCTATAGTCGTCATTTTTTTCATATTTTTCGGTCTGTCTACCAGTTTCGGAGATAAGATGTCCCCCACATACATATTTTTGTGTTTTTTTTTAAAGGTTTCTTGAAACCAGTGCCAGTAAATAAATTTACCTTTTAGGTATAGTACGTTTCAAATACCAAGGCCCCATTGCACTTTAGACGGTCATGAGGCGTTAACAATAGGATTAGTGATAACAAAAGATACCTGGCCAGATACGCGTGCCAATTTGAAGTGCTCCAAATTAGATAACAAAAGGCAAACATTATCAGCCTCATTATTAAGTTTCTAGTGCAATAGGGCCTTGGTATTTGAAACGTACTTTAATCTTTTGTTATCACTAATCCTAATGACCGTCTAAAGTGCAATGGGGCCTTGGTATTTGAAACGTACTATACTACGGAACCCTAAAAACATGTTTTAACTTGCTTAATAATTTTTTGGTCAGCACCAATGACTTGTTTTCAGTCTAGATTTTTTGAATTACTGTCTTTCCTCAGGTTTAGAAGCAGCGCTCCCAGGATATATTACTAACAGCAATAATAGGCTTAGAGAGAGTGATGCAACCTACACCGAGGTCATTCATACTAACGCTGGTCTACTGGGCTTCATCACTCCTCTCGGCCATGCTGACTTCTACCCAAACGGCGGAATCAACATGCCTGGCTGCAATTCTCAAGAATGTGATCATGCTAGGTAAAAATTCATTTTTATTTAGCCTTAGTTGTTGTACCCACTGACTGCAAGGTAGAGGTGGTAGAGTTGATGCTGGGCTCGACTGTGGTGGTACCACCATAAATCCCACGAAGTTATTAGGGGAAATTTCATACTTTACGATCTGCCCATGACATATCGCAATTATCGGGCCTTATCATATAAAACAGACTGGTGACGGGCAGTGGCGTCACTGGTGCGAGTGTTTCGGCACTGCGCTCACCAACCCGCCTGCCCAGCGTGTGTGAGTATGAGCATTTCTTTCAGGAGGACCGCCAAGAATGGCAAAATCTTGGAAAGGCCTATGTCCAGCTGTGGATGAACCAGGCTGATGGATAGATGAATGAATGGACTGCTGCAACACTGGGTACAACAAAAATCATGTAGCTAAGTGTGAGTTGGACTCACGCGCAAAGGTTCCGCACCACCACACAATACTGGTACGGAACCTTAAAAACATGGTCAATTGTCATATGGTCATGGTCATATGTCAAAACAACATTGAGGCGACACAAACGAGCAGCTTAAATGGTAAGGACCGCTATATTTTTCCTATAATGTTTACGTAATCACTTATCATCAAAATGTTAAAAAACGCTACATTTTTGAGTTTTTTTTTTATGGGGACCTTGGGTTTCTATTTATTTTTATTATTTGTCGTGACATTATCTAATAGTAACACGTATTATGTGAACATTTCAACTGGCTACACATAATGGCTGAAGCTGTGGACCCCTGTGACAGACGAACGGACGGACAGAATAGGGTCCCGTTTTGACTCCATTGGAAATGGAACCCTAAAAATTAAACTCCAGCAAGGTATTATAAAAACTATGCTCTGATAGGTAGATCTAGCGTTCCGACAAAAGCATATAACATCCTAATTTACTCCAAGGACATTTCGCTATACTACAGTGGAAACCCTGTTGTTAATAGATCCTACTTCTACATGGCTGAGTCACTCACCAGCGGTGGGTTCACGGGAACTCGTTGTGCCTCATACATTACCGCCATGACGGGCAACTGCTTCCTGTGGGGATCCCTGAGCATGGGCGGCCTTGTACCGAAGACTGGGTAAGATTTGCACGAACCTACCCTTATTTTGAGGACTCATCAATATACAAGATTCATTGATACAGCTAAAGATAAGAATATAATATTAGAAATCATTAAAAAGACAATTACAGTGCTCCCAAAGTAATAATGCGCATACAAATCTTCGCCACTGTTCGGCGAAGTTCGTATTTTCTTGCACTTTCTATACAAGCAATAAGGTCACGTGGTACGTCCGTCGCTCGACTGTATATTTGTATGCGCATTATTACTTTGTGAGCACTGTACCAAGCAAAGGCACAACAAAAACACTATTCGAATTTTATAAAAATGGTCAGTGAGCTTTGTTTCTGGTCACATAGTCATCCATCACACGTATTTGATCAATCAAAATCACATTATTTTAGATAATATTATGTTGCTTCAAAGCTTAAGGTGGCACGACTCATAATTTTTGAAAATTCCGTTTTAGTCACTAAGATGGTGGAACCTTCGACCAAAATAAAATGAATGGACGGGCCTTGTCTTTACAATTTGCTCACTCATAACGAGTCTAAGCAATTGGATATATACTATACTTTAATACCTAATTGTAAGTCTTTATTTTGCTTTTTGCACTTTGGAAATGCACAAGAAGGCATTTTTTCGTCAGTTATTTGGATGGCATGTAATAATAAGCGTACTTGTCACTCTTCTAACAGAGACCGACTGAGATGAAGTGAGAGCCGGCGCTCACTTTACAGACTTCAAAAATCTTTACGCTGTGGCCCGTCCATTTATTTTATTTTGGTCGAAGGGTGGAACGCAATAGTACTGCTCTCAGACGTGATTCATCACATGTGCATCTCTGATAGAGAGGACGAGCTTGTGGATTTTCACTTTGCACTTCACTTAGTGCAAAGTGCAAAACTCAAATGAATACTCTAAATATTATTAGAGTGCATTACAAACTAGAAAATATCAATCAGAAACAAATCCAAAGACAAGAATTTGAAAAAATTCCCCGGGCCAGTATTCGAACCTGCGACCTCTTGTTATCAAGACAAGCGCGTTACCAATTGCGCCACCGAGGTTCCTACCTAGACCTAGACTGTTATTTTTTGCATCTGCTTTATATACTTGTTTGTACTGCACATACAGAACGCTCACGAGGGCGTTATGTTCGCAGGTTCGAATCCTGGCGCGGGGAATTTTTTCAAATTCTTGTCTTTGGATTTGTTTCTGATTGATATTTTCTAGTTTGTAATGCACTCTAATAATATTTAGGTTTATAAGAGTTTGAAATTGTGTCCACAATTAGTCATGATTTTCTCAAAACCAACTTAAAATGCAGTTTTAATTTAGTTTGAACAAGATCATGACTTGTGCATTTAATTTCAAACTTATGCTTTACAAACCTCACTAGTACTAAATTATTGGCATCAACTGACACATACCAAAATGTTTTTCAGTTTTTAACTTCTAAACAAGAAATACTTTGTCACAGGTCTGACAGGTGCCATTTAGTATTGTGTCAGCAATTGTAAAAGTAGCGCTTTAGTAGTATGTCCTGCCTCGAAATGTGTCTTTTTATGACTAAAAACTATCATAAATTAATCAAATTATTAATTCGGTTTTTTTTCGATAGAGTAAAGCGTATCGCGCGTAAATCTGCAGAAAGCATATTTTTATATTGTATTTGTATTTTATAGTGTTTTCAGATAAAAAATGACACTATTTCATGTTTTAAACTGAATTAGAAGGAGACAAAATCAAGATAAGCCTCCCTTAATTCAATATACGGGGTGTAAAAAGATTGCAACCTGTAAATAAAACCAAATAATCTAATTAATCATATTGAAGAAAAAAAAAACAAGCGCTAAACAACAGAGCAGAAGAAATTCAACTGTTAAAG
This sequence comes from Ypsolopha sequella, assembly GCA_934047225.1. NCBI lineage: Eukaryota > Metazoa > Arthropoda > Insecta > Lepidoptera > Ypsolophidae > Ypsolopha > Ypsolopha sequella. The sequence continues at coordinate 10,121,603 of OW204009.1, forward strand.
ACTTTAACTCGCAGGAGGAAGGTCTATTTTAGAACGCTGTGCGTGAACAGCTTAAAAAAGCCCGTATATCGTTGCGTTAGGGTTCACGCATTTTTGTTTGAAACTCAAATATTTCCTTAACTAATGGTTCACGCGGGTATGTTTCTTGGGAAAAGTGGTTCAATATGATTAGTAGAATATGTCTTTTTAAAGGTAGCAGTCTTTTTACATCCAGTAGATATATATCCGATTAAAATTAGAATAAAGCGGGAAAATAAAAAAAATTATAGTAATCGTAGTTGAGAGTTTGAAAAGTGAATGTCAAATAAAAACTTTGAAAAATTTAGGACCGATTTTACGAATATCTTGTTTATTGATTAACATATCATAATTATTATTATCATATCAATATAATAATTGTATACTTTCAGCCAATCCGGAGTCTTCTACCTTCAAACAAATGCTGAACCTCCATTCGCAAGAGGATAAAATGTATGAAGACAGAAGTAAACATGGAACTTATCAAACCAATAAATGAATTATTGATGATTTGTTTATGATTTATTTAACACTATTACTCTGAAACTTATAGTTGAAATACGATCGTGAGAAATGAAATCGATTTTTTATCATTTCGCTATAATATATTATAATAAAAGGAGTTTGATATCGATATTGTTTCAATGCATTAAGTACTTGGCAGTTTTTCACGTTTACGATTTTGGTATAAGAGCTGGTACAATCAAGTACTTGAGAATTGTTTATTATGCTTTGGTGGTAATTTCAGGTAAAGGAAATCGCGAGTCGAATTCAGCTAGGATGATGGAGAGTCTCAGCTGGTGGAGAGTGGATAGCGGATGGGGGGGGGCAAGATTGTTTTTAATTAAAATTTATTGAAAAAGGCGTTACTTTGAGGAAGTCCATCATGAATTTGTGGATATATCAATAATTTGCAATATTCCGCTTAAAACTCTTACCATGCTATTCAAAATGCAGACTCAAGCACCGCCCACCCTCCCGCATAAAACATGCACAAGCAAAGCAAGCAGTACGAGCACAAAATAAAGCAATCTTAAATAACAAGCAAGAAAACTTATCGACACGTGTTTCGCCTCTAAACGAGGCATCCTCGGGATGTGTAGTCCGCCCGACCGCTCGCTCGACAGCAAATGACGAGCTGCCGTCTGGAACTCACCTTTTATACACTGGCCTGACTTGTTGTTTGGTGGGGACAATTGGATGACGAAAACATGCGTAACAGTGGGGTACTTATAAAATTAGTTTGTTCGTTCAGTAAATCAGAGTTATTCTTGTTTTTCATAGATGGCTGGGGGTCTGAGGCTCGTTGCGGGGACGGTCTATTGTCAGTCATACGATGCGTCGTGTAGATTTGCCATTTATTCGAAATTTGAAAACTATTTTGAAAGAAACAAAGAAGAAAGAACATACATTTACTGACGCGTTTACAAAAAAAAAAAAGAACTTATAGTTAACACAGTAGAAAAGATTTATTTAAGTAGGGAGTAATCTATAGATAAAAATAACAACACGACAAAAGGATATGTGCCATCCAAAACATGCTTTGGTTGGCGTTGGTTTTCAGCTACCTTCGTTATTTCAAACAAAAAATACGAAAAAAAAATCTTTTTTTTTTCGATTCTGTGTTTTATTAGTGATTCTGATTCATTGATTTCAATATAGCTAGGGGGTTCAGTTTCAACCCGTATATGATTTTTTTATTTATTTTGATTTATTATCATTTTAAGTTAATTTTAATTAGGTAACAGTAACACAAAATACTCGAAAAAGTTCATCTTTGTACAGATATTCTATCTCACGGTGCCCGTTTGGCTTAATGAGCACTTTATAAGAGTATAAGGCTAATAGTGCTCTTATAATTATTGTTTTAGAACAAGCCATCGCTTTTACATTAGTCTCAGATAAGCCGGTATGGGCTTAAAAACACTCATTCTTATTACCTAGTCTCAAACATAGCATATAAGAGTATTTTACAATGCTATGTGAGCCACTTAATCTTACAATAACATTTTCTAAGACTAAGAAAACTTGCTCTTATGTACACATTTTCCAAGCTCGTTTAATTTTATAAAAAACTTGCTAAATGCTATTGTAAGAATATCAGACTAATATCAGCCCTGCATAAGAAAACTTTAAGTACGTGCTTTTCTGATCTTATCCAAAACTATTGTAAGATCAATAGCAGTGGATAAGTGCGATATTAAAGTGATATTGTATCAAAATTATACAACAATACAAAATACTGACTAATATTTGACTTAATATTTTTTTTAGATGTAAATTGTTACTTGCTCTTTTAGCACTCATAATTATAATATTCTTTAATGTTCTGGGTAGAGCCTAGTTTCCACTTCACAAGGCAACTTAATGTGGGAATTAGTGTCGTCTTGTATTGTAACATGTTTTTGTAATAAAGAAATTTTCATTTTCATTTTCATTTTCAATTTTCATTTTCATTTTCAATTTTCATTTTCAATTTTCATTTTCATATAAGAGCGTTTCATGTAAAATCGATTTTGGGAATACAATTGTAAGAGTAAGATTTAATTCGCCATAATGTGAACGATCTTAAAATAGTCTAATAGTGCACATTAAAAATGCAGCTATACTAAGTAATGTCTACGTATCAATACAAATCACTACATAGTATAAAACAAAGTCGCTTCCCGCTGTCTGTCTGTCCATATGTATGCTTAGATCTTTAAAACTACGCAACGGATTTTGATGCGGTTTTTTAATAGATAGAGTGATTCAAGAGGAAGGATTATATTATAGTTAAAACATGCATAATATAGTAGAGAAACACTGATAATTTTAGAGGTTTCTAATGTGATGTCGTAAAAAAACACATTTTTTGCGCTTACATTGCAATTGCTGGCTGAACCCTACGAGATAGATCAAAATAATGTACAACAGTATTGTACACCTTAAAATTATGTCAGTACCTTAAATACTGTAGTATATTTAGTATCAGCATTGCACCCATGCGAAGCCGAGGCGGGTCGCTAGTTAACAAATAAAACAATTAAATGGAAATACAAAATACAATATTTGAGGAGGCGCATGAAGTTTGAAGCGTAAAACCGGGTCTAAGTTGGCTCCACAGTATAACAGTTGTTCGTTTGGACGAGTACTATATCACCAGTTTCTGACTTCCGGAACTTCATCTTACCATTAAGTATATTATAATGTAAATTCATATAATAATAATAATATGGGGAAATACACAAAAATTAAAGAAAAATATAAATATTAAAAATAATTTTATTGAATTTATTAACAGATACAGACATTTTTTACTACTTTAAATAAACCTAAGAAAAAAATAAATAAAAGAAAAAGCCCTTATACTTACTAATTAAAAAATTATACTAAGTAAAACGTTATAATAAATTACTAAATTAATTATTCTAAATATAATATTAAAAATTTAGGTAAATAATGTACAATGCAATAGATAGTTGCAGCAGCATTAAGCTGATAGATAAATACGTTATAAATCAATATGATATGCATATATGATAGTCACATGAACGATATGCCTAATTGGCATAAATTAAATTATGAAGGTGTGTTAATTCGAAAACCATTTCGAGATTAAGGTTTAATAAGCCGTATTTTCGAAGTTTTGGTTTAAAAAACGAATTAATATTTTTACGACAAGGCTGCAACTTCCATTTGCCCTCGTGTGACGTCACTTGAGAAATGGCTGTTTAGAAATGTGTCCTTTGCTATCAAGATAAATTTATAATAATTTGCTTCAGACTAATTTGACAGCTAGATGACAGATGAGTTGACAGATAGAGACACACTTTTTTTATAAGCCAACACACATCACTATCGATATAACGTCTAAAATTCTCAAAAATCGTCGGTGAAACGCGGGTGTACCGAGTATGGACTGTGACTTGCATTTCACAGTTCACAATTGGAACACCTCTGGCACCCCCTCGGGGATTCATGTCGTGATGATATATACAAAAACTGCATCTTATCATGCAATGCATATAATCCAATGTCTACTTATTATATACATTTTTGCGGTAATGCAGTAGCATTTTTTATTAAAAAAAAAAAAAAACGAACTACAACTTGACTTCGGCGTTTAAAAAAAAAACGATAACAAGTTTATAGTAGGGATTTAATAAGAATTATTGTTAGTAATGAACGACTTTATCGCATTAGAAGCTCAGGGGGTCTTAAGAGTCGTCGTTACGCGCAAACCTCCATACAAACGAGATATTACTCAAATTTCATGATTTTTAGTTCGACTTAAACATAGATCTAGATATCTAGATCACAATGTGTTGACAGCCGCTGTCAACACATTGTGAGGTACCTATGGAATGTTGTTATAATATTTTAGGCTGAGTCCATTAACATTATCTAGATCTATGTTTAAGTTGAACTAAAAATCGTGAGACTTGAGTAATATCTTAACAACAAACACCTAAAATTTTTTTTTACCATAAGTGTAGCCGAATATGCTTTAATTGTTTTACATACAATTTATAAATTAATAGAAGTCAAACATCGAAAATGTCATTTAAATTAATATAAACCAAAAATAATTTAACATTATATCATTGCAGTATAGAAACGCAGAGAGAAAAGTAAATCTGGATGTGAGGAGCTCTGAACCGAGATTCCGGTTCAGAGCTCCTCACATCCAGATTTACTTTTCTTTCTGCGTTTTTATTCTGCAATGATATAATGTTAATTTATATCTCCTTGCGATGGATAAATCGCCAATTGTTCAAACATAGAAATTTATTTCTGTCTTAGTACCAAAAATAATGTTTGATTTGTTAATTGTTAATTCACACACTCTGGCACTCTGGCGAGGCCGAAAAACGAACATACACCTTGACTCCCAGAGGGAGTGAGAGCACTTAGTTATAATGTTTGTTTCTGAAAAAAATTCAATTTGTTTCCTGTAAGCAACTATAAAGCTGATCTATTTATCTTGGAAAAAAAAACAAAACCTTTACGTTCGCTTGATAGAAAAAAAATACGAATTTACCTCTAGATTTCATGTTTTTCAGGTGTTAAAGGCCCTTTAATCGTACAGCCTTGTAATTTGTATTAAAAACAAGTGAACAAAAACCCTGTCTATTCGTCTTAGAATATTTTAATAATTTCATCTAGAAGCCGAGTTATTAGGCGATACCAAAAAAAAGGGATTTTTTTCGAATCCATTACTCTACTATAACGTCATCTACGTATTTTATTTTTTGGTAAATATTTATTGAGTATTTGATAAAGATTCTCACTGAAGGAAAACGCGATTTTCTCGATAGAATTTAATTCCGAAAAGACTTCTAAATTGTTTCATTTTTTCCTGTAATTCTGAAATACTAACTAATTTCATTGTGAAATTGCATTCAAAATGTGGATATTATGTATTTGTAAAGTCTCCTTGAAAATCTTCTTGACAAAATAGCTTAGTACATCTTATAAAGCGACTTTTTGCTACTTTTCCACGAATCCGTTCCACTCGCGCTGAGGGTTTTTCCGCTTATGGAGTAACAGGGATACTGAAACTTTTACGTATCACCTTAAATAAAAGCTCAGTTTTTCGTAAGCGTGTGGTTCTTGGTGGTGGTAACAGCCACAGCTCAGAGCTATTTGGGAAGGTCTCATCGAGTTCAGTTCTGATTGATGCAAAATATATATATAAATAGATATATATAAATATAAATAATATAAATATAATATACAAATAGAAGTATACTGTTATAGAATTAAATGAGACTTGAGGATAATTCATGATTTATATAAAAACGGCTCACCTCAATACGTGTTATGATCGGGAAAGCCGACCAGTTTCAGCAGATTTAGAGTGTGAGGCGTAACGTCGTCGCGTAAACGTCTTTACTCGCCCAGATGAAGGCAGTCTAAATCTGCTGAAACTGGTCGGCTTTCCCGATCATAACACGTATTGAGGTGAGCCGTTTTTATATAAATCAAGTATACTGTTATTTACAATTTCGTTCTAAAAAGCAAGATAGATGTATTTAATCCGATATCTACTTATCATAAAGTTTTTCGGTAATACTTATCAATATTTGTATTAAGTCCTATCAAAAAAAAAACAATAACAACATTATGGTAGGGATTAAATAAGAATTATTTTCGTAATGGATGACTTTATCGCATTAAAAGCCCAGGGGGGCTTAGTAGTTAAGAAGACGGGGTTATTACAGTTTTCCCGTCATTTTCATATGCCTCTGTATGTTATGCTATAGCTAGGCAATATGTTAGGTTTAGGTAAGGCTAGGTTTTATAGGTAGGTTAAAGGACTATTTGTTCGTGTTTAATTGGCAATCGATAACCTTTATGGATCGACATACGTCGCATTGACTGATTTATTTTGTGTTTTCCAAAAATGAATACAGATCCAGTATAAAAGATCTTTCAGACATAACACGAGCAAGATTCCTTAGAGTGTCCCATCGGTGTGAAGGTGGCTCTCCATAAATAATTATTCCTTCGAGAGTCCTACTGAAGTATAGCTGACTTTCTATAAATACCTCCAGCACGATAAGCGAGTGCTCTACGAAGTCCAGAGCTCCCCTCCCTTAATGTGTGCGTGATAATTAGGGTGGATAATATAATAGTAGTTTATGCTACAAGGGTGCAAAGGAATAAATTACGAGGACGATTTAAAACACTACGAGCGTAGCGAGTGTTTTAAACGTAACTGAGTAATTTATAGCTCTTACGCCCGTATATCATACTACGTTTTTCAATGCATAGTGTGAGGAAATAAAACAAATATAATTTTGTGAACTTTAAATTATAATTGGCTCAAAAGGACTGTATCCAGAGCTCTTAAACAGTGGAAAAAAAGTATGACATCTATGGTACACAGGAAAGGCTGCAGGCACTGAGCATGTAAAAGATGCAGGTTGGCCAACCATTGTAAATAGATAAAAAATAATAATAATAAAAAAGCCCTAGGGCAAAATAATCGACTTTCTGTTCGGTTTTGATGCATAAAAAGTGGGCCTTTACGAGCACTTGCATTGAAAAGAAATATAATGAATTAATATTAAGATAGATTGTAAATAGGTAGGTAGTCTAGGTTTTATAGGTTTTTATGTCATGACCTCTCATGCCATCTACTTTTATATTATATATATCAATGTCTATTTATTTTAATTAAGATACTTAACTGATGCCGGGTCCTGGTCCGACCCGAAATATATCTTTAATTTTCCTTATATTTGTATATCCCATTTATCAGTATATTTATATTTTAAAAAAAATCTTTAAAAGCTAATATAAGGAAACAAATATAACAAGAACTAAAAGCGAAATAAGGTCGTTTGATTCAAGAAGATACTGCTAAATCCCAAGTAGACTGCGTGCAATCTACAGTACCTATTTGTAAGATGTAACCTACGAAACTTTAGCTGTGAAAACTTGCCAAGTTCTACATATTCAGTGGCAAGGACCCAAACAAACTTTCTTTTAAAACAGGTGAAAAACGATGTAGCTATGACCGAAGGAAAATCCATAGCTCAGCACCCAATTTGATCTCAATTCTCTTTTCTGTGAAGCGGAGAACCCTGTACGGGACGACAATGCCCGAACAGTAAATATTGTAGGTTTCCCTCAGTTTCCAGATTAATAACAGGCACTTTGCACTGAAAATAATATGATATTTAACAATAATAGTAGTTTATGCTACAAGGGCGCAAAGGAATAAATTACGAGGACGATTTAAAATACGAGCGTAGCGAGTGTTTTAAACGTAACCGAGTAATTTATTGCTCTTACGCCCGTGTATCATACTACGTTTTTCAATGCATAGTGTGAGGAAATAAAACAAATATAATCTTGTGGACTTAAAATTATGGTTGGCTCAAAAGGACTGTATCCAGAGCCGTTAAACAGTGGAAAAAAAGTATAACATCTATGGTACACAGGAAAGGCTACAGGTTAGCCAACCATTGCAAATAAATTAAAAAAAAAAAAATAATAAAGCCCTAGGGCAAAATAATCGACTTTCTGTTCGGTTTTGATGCATAAAAAGTGGGCCTTTACGAGCACGTGCATTGAAAACACATTTATGCGGCCATTCTCTCTGTAGCGCAAAAACAAAACCATAGAGTATAAAAACAAAAGAACGAACGCGTCGTATGTATGCGTTCGAAGTTTAAATTTATATATTAATACAAAAAAGTTTTATTATGTTCCTAACAAACCCTGCTTCGCCTTTGTACTAAACTCAGCCCATTTTTCACATTATTCCTCTTTTTGGTGAGACATAATTGATTTTTTTGAAGTCGTATTTAAATACTTATTCATATTTTAATAGCCTTCTGTCTGGTGTTTACCCGCTTGAATGTAATTAAAGACTATGTCCCTAGGGAACTGCCCATCCTCAAATAACTTATTTATTTCATATTACAAAATAAATCCACAGCTAGGCCAATTACGGATTTTTATTATATTTTCGGAACATTTAATAAAACAGACAAAAAAAGATAAATTTCGGTTCTAAATTTGAGACAAAAAACGAAAAACTTAAAGTTATGACATGCAGATGTTAAGTATTTTCCATCCATCCATCAGCCTAGTCCACTGCTGGACATAAGCCTTTCGAGAACTTTGCCACTCCTGGCGATCATCCTGGAAGAATTGCCCATACTCACACACGCTAGGCAGGCGGGTTGGTGAGCGCGATGCCGGAACCCTCGCACCAGTGACGCCGTTGCCTGTCATCAGTCTGTTCCATATAAGGCCCGGCTATTAGGGATGGATATACCTGGTTTTTTGCCTGTGAGCTGTCCTGTGTACTCTCCCCCGAATTGCTTCGAGGGGGTCTCCCCCTACACACACACACACACACACCCTACACATACTCCCTAGTAGTAAATATACAGATCCCAAGACCTTGGTCATAGGGCTAGGGAAACACATACATACACTAACATACACCCTCTTCCTACATACACACTTTCATTCTCATCCTCACTCTTCACACAGACTCACCCTCTCACATGCCCTTGATTTATGTATTTATTATAAACTAAGCTGCATTATCTTTTTTTTTTTTATGTAAAAACTCTGTAATGGAAGAGCTCGGCGCCTATAGTACTGGTAAATACACCCTTATAGGCGTTAAGGTATTGCTATTATAATATTGTGCAATTTTTAGATGTAATTGTTAATGAAATTAAGGCGATTACCGTCGCCAAATTAGCAGCTCGATGTTTTTCTGTATGAATATTGACGGAAACGACATTGAAATAACGTTCAAATCAGTGAACAATGCGTGGTGGCTGTTACGACGCTCGCTGCGTCCTTGAAAGGGCAAAATAGGAGAAAATAATACTTTTCACATGGGCGTCATTGTTCGATTGAATAATTTTATGTTATATTTATAGCTATCAAGTTTATCTATTTATCAAAGCATAAATGAATTAAATCACCTAAACCGCTTAGGAGCAGTAGGAAATTCAAGCCAAAAAACACCATTCAGTTGAAACAATTTTTCATATAGAAGCTTTGGTGGAAAACGAAAAATGTTGCATATATTGTCCTAGAGTTGATAATCCATAATACATTTTTTCAATATTTTTGGTTTGGCCATAAAAGAGGAGTAGGCTTTAGAAAGTACCCATTTGGCGATATTAAGGGCCTTAATGAATAAAGTTAATTGTTAGATAAATAAAATCACATATTCTTTTCTATTTTTAAATTTTTCCTATAAACGCAACCACAGCCCCGAGTAAAAATTACTATAGGAAGTCAACATTTTATTTCGGAAATTAGCAAAAAGTGTTATCACTTACCAAGCCTACGGTGTAAATTTGACCGTATAAATTTGACGACCGTTATACAACGTGTAACAGAAAGGTGTAACCATATTTGAAGAGCTTATTCAGTCAATGGAACATTAATGGAACAAAACTTGTATCTCGAAAAAATTGTTTTACTGTTTTATAGAAAAATGCAACGCCGCTTGCCCGAAATGTATGGAAGGACATTTTTTTTTGAGATTTCAGGGTTGACTCCATAGTAAAAGTTGTTCTATACCATTGACTGAATAAGCTCTTCAAATATGGTTACACCTTTTTGTTACACGTTGTGTATCGAAGCGGAACCGCAGTATAAAGGCTAGTCAATTGATAACGCCACAAATTTGGAAAAACAACGCGATAATTATCCCTTATCTTTGCTTAGTACATATTTAAGCAATTAATTTTTTGATCAATTACTGTTTTCTTATTTGCCATGGCAGGGATATCATCTATTTTGTTCGTTTCTTTTTTGGCTGTGTGCTCTGGTAAGAATGTCTTCGTAGTTCCGTTCACATTTTAATTATGTTAGAGCTACAAGGAAAATAAGATTGGATGTTTGACAATAACACCGATTCGGCGCAACACAATTTGACTTATTTGACAGGACTAAACTTAATTACCAATACCAATCTTACTTGGAGACCCCCTCGAAGTAATTCGGGGGAGAGTAAGAGGACAGCTCACAGGCAAAAAACCAGGAGGCCCACCATGCCTGGGACCGATGGATGGCGATATATCCATCCCTAATAGCCGGGCCTTATATGGAACAGACTGGTGACGGGCAGCGGCGTCACTGATGTGAGAGTTCCGGCACCGCGCTCACCAACCCGCCTGCCCAGCGTGTGTGAGTGAGTATGGGCAATTCTTCCTGGATGACCGCCGCGAGTGGCAAAGTCCTGGAAAGGCTTATGTCCAGCAGTGGATGAACTAGGCTGATGGATGGATGGATGGAAATTCGTATGAAGATCCATTACATGCCATATGTTTATTTTTTAATACTATCCGAGACTATGACGTTAGGGACGGGCTTTGACATTTTTTGACTTCGAAATAGTGATGTCCCCGAGTTTGTAGTGGTGTTCTTGGCGTTGGGAATGTGCTTTGACATCCGATGTCTAACAGTTACATATCCATCCAGCTCTCCCTACCGGAGAAGACCCTGTCATCAGGAAACTGGACCCTGGAGAGCGGTACCAGTATATGGGTGATGATGATGGAAACCTACACCTGGTGGACCTGTGGATGAAGGCCAGTGACCTCGAGGAAGCAGCCAGATACCGACCAGATACCGAAAACGTCTACCATCTGTTTACGAGGTGAGATTATTTTTTGGTTTTATTGTAATTTTAATGAAATCTCTCTGTAAGTAACTTATTCTTTGATTTATTTGGTTGGTTATTCTGCCGCTTTCGCTGTTTTAGAGCATTGTTAAGGGTCCGTTTCGCCAAACAAGCTCTCGCGTTTGGACAATTTAGCATATTAAAACAAAATATTTTTAAGAAATAAAATTAGTGTAGGTAGTTAAGGGATTGAACTACATTATAATTTTTCAGATTTGACACAAGCATCACAATCATTGAGAAAAAAAATCGGAAAGATCAGTAAAATCACGGAAAACGTAATTTGGCTTTGGAACTAGTATGATCAGTCTACTGATCTAACTACAAACTAAAATATTTTTTTATAGAGCAAAGAAATGAAAGTAGCCTTTACAGATTTTTTTCATTTTTTATTTCCTTTCGTTATTTTAAAAGAAATACTCAAACATTCTACATTTTTCCTGTACAGAAAAATGACGCAAAAAGAATTTGGAAGTTTGTGTATCTCTTTTTAAATAACGAAAGGAGAAAAATATTAATATTTTATATGAATCGGTACTTGGAATTCTTTACGTAAAAAAAATATATTTCTATTTGGAACAAAAAAAAAAAATGTTATTTTTCTGTTTGCAACGCTTACATTTTTCGTGATTTTAGTGATCTTTCCGATTTTTTTTCCCGATGCTTGTGATACTTGTGTGATATCTGAAAAATTATAATGTAGTTCAACTCCTTATCTACCTACACAAATTTTATTTGTTAAAAATATTTTGTTTTAATATGCTAAATTGTCCAAACGCGAGAGCATGTTTGGCGAAACGGACCCTTAAGGTTAAAAAATACTACATCGCTTGATCGGCATAATTTGAAGTCGGGTCTCAACTCTCATCCTACCGACCAACCGATGCCGGAAGGATCTCTACCTACACATTATTATGATAAAAGACTTATTTGCATCCTTTATTACAAAATTATAGAAACAAATAGGTATACAACGTGTAACCGAAAAGTGTAACCATATTTGAAGAGCTTATTTAGTCAATGGTATAGAACAACTTTTACTATGGAGCCAACCCTGAAATCTCAAAAAAGAAATCTGCCCTTCGGCGGTGGAATGAGCGGCATTGCATTTTTCTTTGAAACAGTTAATTTTTTTTCGAGATACAGGGTTTGTTCCATATTAAAAGTTATTCTATGCCATTGACTGAATAAGCTCTTCACATATGGTTACACCTTTCTGTTACACGTTGTATATTTATATAATTATATAATAATTATATACATATAAAGGTGGTAAAGCTGATGCCGCCGGAGTTGACACTGGAGGTGGATTTTTAATTTTTATTTATTGAATAATAAAACTGAGTTTAAAATAAATCTTATATACTAACGGTGTGACAAAAAACCAGTTTAGGTTTGACCGCACACCGCATTCACACGGCATTAGGTAGGTACTTATAGATAAGGTATCACCATCCGGGAGAGTAAGAGGACAGTTCTCAAACAGGCACAACCAGGTGGCACACCAACCCGAGGACCGATTAAGAATACCCTAGCATACATATAGATGGCATACCCTAGCAACTTTTTTTATTACCCGTCCAGCACACTAAGTCCTACGGCAAAGACTTTATTTGCTTGTCATAGAGGCGATTATATGTTGGCTCTTTGGCCTCTTTTTCTTGAACGCGTAATACTAGTGATCACGCAGCGAAACAACAAATTGGTGTGTTTTTAGCTAATACTGAAACATTTTGTAGGGAAAAAAATATTGAATTTAGGTGATATACCTTCATATTTTTATTACCTATTTTATGAAAAAAAAATCAAGTTGATCTCTTAACCGCGTTCTTGAAGCGAACGTTTGATAACCAAAAAAAGAGAGGGTGCAAAACATTTTTTTTTGATAAAAGTATAAATTTTAGTACATTGTTTATACGTAACATCCCTAGAGAAAAGATTAATAAACCAAATATATTTTTTTCAATACAAGGAGAGTCCGAATTTCTTCAAACGAATCCTAGATAGACTGGAGTTGGTCATGCTCTAGGCTCAGGTACAGGCTTAATGGCGGTATATCCATCCCCAATTGCCGGCCCTTGTATAAAATAGACTGGTGATGGGCAGCGGTGTCACTGGTGCGTGTGTGTGAGTATGGCATTGTTGAACTCATTGGAGTATGGGCATTTCTTCCAGGAGGACTGCTAAGAATGACAAAATCTTGGAAAGACTTATGTCCAGCTGTGGATGAACCAGGCTATATATTAATATCAATTTTATATTATTCATCATCGTATTTATTTGTTTTTAGTCTTCCTTGTTCATTCCGTAAAGCGAAACCGGTTGGAGTAATTAAAGTGATTACATTAATGAAACAGTACAAGTGATTGTATCAAGACAACCATTATCACCTTCCAGACAAAACCCAACCTTCAGCCAGCCGATAGTCATGGGCAACGAAGGTCTACTGAGCTCAACCAACTTCAACCCTTCGCGGAGAGTCGTTGTCATAGTTCACGGCTGGCTAGGCAGTGCAACTGCTGATACCAATACAGTTATGACACCAGGTAACGATTTCATATAGATCGATTCAATCAGCCCCTCTATTCTTTATCTTTGGTTGCCAACTGGACTGGGTGTCTATCATCAAAAATATAGATAAAGACTGAACTTTCAAAATTGCCTTTAGTGGGTATTGAACTATTTACGAACTGTGTCGGCACTTCAAGTGCAAACATATCCTTAGACAATTGGAATTCGATAGTTTTTGATAATAGGCACCCTCCAGTTGGCAAATCAAAGATAAATAAACGTTATTAATTGACTAGTTTGTCTTTAAATGTAGTTAATATATATATATATATATATACACTTAATAAAATAAAATTTAAGTTATTGTGAGATATATTTCGGGCCCTATCCTGGGTCCGGCATCAGTCACAATGTCATTGTGACTGATGCCGGACCCAGGATAGGGCCCGAAATATATCTCACAATAACTTAAATTTTATTTTATTAAGTGTATATATATATATATTAACTACAAATCAAAGATATGTACATATAGGCCATCAGCCCCTCTATTCTGTATCTTTGGTTTCCAACTGGACTGGGTGCCTATCATCAAACACTTAGATAAAAACTGAACTTTCAAAATTGCTTTTGGTGAGTATTCACATCAAGTGCGAATATTATCCTTAGACATTTGGAATTCGATAGTATATCTATCTTTTTGATGATAGGCACCCAGTCCAGTTGGCAACTAAATATACATAATAGGCCATCTGATCTATGTATGGTAATTTTTTTCGGCTTATAGCTCTCTTTCGCCAAGTGTCTGGATAAATTTTCACTTGAAATATCAATCATTCGATTTTTGTTTAGAGCGTTATAAGGTCTTTCAATTTAAATGGAAAGTAATTTAGGAGGTGATTCAGTATCGTTAATACATCACATTCCACTGAAAAGTACTTTTTTTTGCGCGAAATTTTTCTTCACTTGTCGTTACAAACTGAGTCAGCTGATCGGACCACTTTGTACTGAAAAGTGAAAAAAAAGTTCTCGCAAAAAAAAGGGCTTTGCAGTGGAATGTGATGTATTAATGATACTGAATCACCTCCTAAATTACTTTCCATTTAAATTGAAAGGCCTTATATACCATACGATGTGAATTTAAATGACTATAATCCGTCAGATGGTTATTACAAAATGTAAGGAATACGTACGTACCACAAAGTTTTCAATCGAAAAAATCTTTATCACCCGAAATCTGCCAGAATAGCCGCCCTAGAGTGCAACGTGTGATAGAAACTTCGTTCCAAATTTTTCATCTAATTCAACTACTTTATTATTATATACGTATATTTGTAAACACGCACCCAACCTATCTCCCTTTTAACTTAAGTCTAAACTAGTTTTTAAGTTAAAGTAAAAAGCTAAAGTTAAAGTTTTAAGTCAAGTTTTTTTTTTGTTATGAGTTAATTGTTGCAAATCAATAGGAACCTACTTGTTATATGGAAGAGCCGGGTATCCTGGCACAGGTATCTTGTAGGTATTTTCCTACATTCAAAAAACATTGTAAAGAGTGGTTAGTAAACTTACAAATAAAATTGCAAATAAAAAGATAAGGAAAATGGTGTCAGTATGTACATTGTAAATAACATAATATATTAATATATATTTTAAATCTATTATTAATGCATTTAAGTTTATATAATATTCATATTTAAGTATATAGATAAGTATACATTTAATACTCTTAATATTATTAAATGGTACGTTAATTTAGGTGCAAAACAATAGCAGTTCCAAGTTCCTAAAAATGGCTATTGTTTTTTATGTGTTTTAATCATAGTTGTGTTAATTTTTGTTTATTGTTTTAAGTATCCATATGGATGAACAGGCAGTGACAGAATAACAGCGTCCCTTTGCTTCTGGCTTAAGGGACAAAAGCTGAGTCACCGACTTTTTCAACAGAACCTGTCTAAATAATCCTAAATAGTCTTTAAGTATTATGTGTTTTGTGTTGTGTTCTATTGAATAAAAATCTTTTTATTTTTTTATTTATTTAGGTACTTAAAAGGATGCCCCATCAACGGATGTAATTAGTATGTAAGTTTTGCGAAATAATAGTAGTTTATGCTACAAGGGCGCAAAGGAATAAATTACGAGGACGATTTAAAACACGAGCGTAGCGAGTGTTTTAAACGTAACCGAGTAATTTATTGCTCTTACGCCCGTGTATCATACTACATTTTTCAATGCATAGTGTGAGGAAATGAAAACAAATATAATCTTGTGAACTTTAAATTATAATTGGCTCAAAAGGTTTGTATCCAGAGCCGTTAAACAGTGGAAAAAAAAGTATAACGTCTATGGCACACAGGAAAGGCTGCAGGTTAGCCAACCATTGTAAACAAATTAAAAAATAATAATAATAAAGCCCTAGGGCAAAATAATCGACTTTTTGTTCGGTTTTGATGCATAAAAAGTGGGCCTTTACGAGCACATGCATTGAAAAGAAATGTATTATTATTATTATATATTAAATTATTAACTACTTGTTGCCCACAGCTTATCTCGCAGCTGAAGATGTGAACGTCATTGTGGTGGACTGGAGTGCTGGAGGTGGCAGCCTGATCTATGCTATCGCTTCTGCCAATGCTGTCACTTCAGGTAATGAAGATTCAGAGACAGGAATATGAAATAGTATTTCTGACATAATGTCAGATATTGGGACACGAGTGATTAATTGCTTACGAAAGAAACGAAGTGAGTTTCGTAAAAGTCTTACACGAGTGTCCCATTATCTTATTATGTCCAGTTGCACACAATACTTTATCTACAACCATCATAAACAGACAAAACTCTACAAAAACAATTTCACAAAAAATAAGAAAAAGAACACACGTACTGTCGTTATGATGGATAACTTATGTCGTTATGATGGATAACTTATGTCGTTATGATGGATAACTTATGTCGTTATGATGGATAACTTATGTCGTTATGGTGGATAACTTATGTCGTTATGATCAAATAACTGAATTGAAATGTTGATTTTTCTCGTCCCGTCTACCATGCTTGTTAACTCGTCTGCGTCTGAGCAAAAAAATCAGTCGTGTCTTGAAATATCGTCCATTTTTCGCACTAGCATCAAAATGTCTCATTTTGGTCATGTAAGTAATTAAGTATACAAAAGGTACAAACCCCTTTTGTATCGAACTACTAATATTTTTTCGTGATTTGAGGGTTGGCTCCATACTCAAAGTCGTTCGTATTATGGATTATAGACGACCACCATCTCTAGTATAGGTAGTTTTCGGTTTTTCGGCGACTCTAAATAAAATTAAAGAAAAAGAGGTGTGTCTGGATCGTAGCAGATGGGAATCTATAGTCTCTGCCTACCTCTCTGGTTGACAAGCGTGAGTATATGTATGTATGTAAATCGACTGAGTAAATGCCGAGTGAACCATATGAGAAAATTCCTAATTTATATTTTAATTTATTTTTTTGTAATTTAAAAAATGATGTTAAATCTTATTACATAATTAAGATTCAAACAAAATTTATGTCTTTTATTTTAAATTATTGGTTTAAGTTATAGTTTATTATTTCATGATTTAGTAGTAATTTAGTATTTAGTAGCATTATGCGAGGGCTGTATTTTTTTTAAATCATTTATTTAAACACATAGTAAATTCACTTATTCTAGATCCATATATTTCGCAAAAACTTGTTACCAAACATATTTTTAGCTCATACATTTATAATTTTTAACATAAAATTATGTAAATAATAAATAAAAAATCCTTTGTTCCGTTTTCGACAAGATGCATTTACGGGTTAATAAATAAACAAATTAAGCCAGTACAAACGACCAAGTAGATTTATTTGCTAGTTTTGCTTTAAAAATTTGTTTAAATTTTTCAGGTAGAAGCGTGGCTACTTTCATCAATTGGCTGAACCGTGCCACTGGAGCTAAACCTAGCCAGTACCACTTGGTGGGATTCAGTCTCGGAGCACACCAAGTCGGCATCATCGGCAGAAACCTTGAAGGGACCGCCTCTTACATCACTGGTAATATCTGGTAATATCTGGTAATATCTGGTAATATCTGGTAATATCTCTTGAAAGGTCGTACTGTCCTGGGGATCTAAAACAGCCCACTTGGGTGAATCATAAAATGATTTGAAAGTAGGATGGAGTCAGAGCTTTTTCACGCGTGCAAAAGAGACTTCATTAGAACGGAATCATAATATTATTCATCCAAAGCGGCCTTTTTAGAGGACCAGGGGATCTAAAAAGGCCGACTTGGGTGAATCATGAAATGATTTGAAAGTAGGATAGAGTCAGAGTGTTTCACGCGTGCAAAAGCGACGGCATTAGAACTGAATCATAATGTGATTCATGCAAAACGGCCTTTTTAGAGGACCAGCTAAGCATTGTGTCCTATCTGACGTTAGGTATTTTGTCCATAGTCCGGAATAGGGTTCCCAGACCTCCAGGAATGCCTGGGAGACTCCGGGAATATTGTTCAACCTCTCGAGCTCCCGGGATGCAATAAACTCTCCGGATTCTCTAAAATCAAATAATTACCATTAACGAAATAGATAAATCGCGCGAAATAAATAATTCTGATTGAAATGAATTTTGATTTTTCATATCAAATAGGTATGCTTCAAATATATAAGGTCTTTCAATTTAAATGGAAAGTAATTTAAGATCTGATTCAGTATCTTTAATACATCACATTCCACTGCAAAGCAATTTTTTTTGCGTGAACTTTTTTTTTACTTCTCAGTACAAAGTGGTCCGATCAGCTGACTCAGTTTGTATGGACAAGTGAAGAAAAAGTTCGCGCAAAAAAAAGTACTTTGCAGTGGAATGTGATGTATTAATGATGCTGAATCACCTAATAAATTACTTTCAATTTAAATTAAAAAACCTTATATATAATGATGCTTCTACAAAACAAAGCAAATTAAGGCGCTACGGACAAAAATCGACACTTATAGAACTTGCTTATCTACTTCAGTAAATAATGTATTATTTTGATTAAATAGTATATTATTTTTGGAATCTCTTTCTAGGGATCTGTTAAACAGATACACGATTCGCGGAATTCGGCTCGATACAAATACTTATTGAAATGTATATATTTCGTAATATATGTAATATTTCGACACTAATTCTCCTGGTTTGACAATTTGGAATGACATATGGAATGCAATTTTATTTTATTAGACGGTTTTTAACAGTATCTAAGACCTGGCTAAACGAAATTTTGATAGCAACTTTAGTAAATTTTATATTAATAAAAAACCGACTTTTTATTACTTTTCCACGAATCTGTCTCTCTCGCATTGAGGGTTTTTTCGCTTATGGAATAACAGAGACACTAAAACTTTTACATATCGCGCGCCATGAAACACTGTGCCACGAGTGCTGGTAACTTCAAAATAATTTGATTTTCCATAAGATTGATGTTAGAAAAATTTTATATAATTTCTGTTATTATCTTTGTCTTTAAATATTTTTATATATGGGTCTCTAAATATTTTAGCGTGTCTTCTCACGCGGGTTTTATTAGTATTTTGTTATTCTTTTTATAAATGTTGCAAATCAGTATACTGAATCGCAAATTCTCCACCAAACAGCTTTGGACCCAGCAGGGCCCGGATGGCTTATCAACAGGGATAAATTTCAATCAAATGATGGAGACTATACGGAGGTGATCCACACCAACGCTGGTGGACTGGGCCACCTTGCGACTCTTGGACAAGTCGACTTCTATCCCAATGGTGGACTAAATATGCCTGGTTGCCTCACCGGCAATTGTGACCACTCTAGGTGAGAAAATGCAGCATTTGTAAGAGATATAATCTTGAGGGCAACTTAGAAATTAAAATATTGCATGATAGAGTGAAAAATATCAACAAACGGGATTGTTGCGGCCTAAAGGAGATGTAGTGACTAGAATAGAAAAAGGAATGCTTCGGTGGTTTAGGCATAAAGAGAGGATGAATGAAAGTAGAATGACGAAAGAAATTTATGTGGAAGGTACAGCTCGACCAGGCCGCCCTGCAAGGTCGTGTACCGACCAAATTGGTGACATACTGAAGAAGGGCAAAGTAAAAAGTACCCGGAATAGAAGAGCTTATCTAACTAGATTCATGGATGTAGAAGAAGCAAAAGAGGTGTGTCAGGATCGTAACAGATGGAAATCTATAGTTTCTGCTTACCCCTCTGGGAAATAGGCGTGAGTATATGTATGTATGTTATTAATGTCTTGCATAGAACTTTATTCCTAAAAAAGGAATAAAAAAATATGAAAAAATTTACATAACACTTTGAAAAACAAAAATGTTGGTATGAAAATGTTCACTCTAGGGTAGGCGGTGCCTACCCTGGCGTCATACAAACCTTCTTTTCCCAAAGTGTTATTAAAAAAATATATATCTTTTTTATTGTCAAACTTGACCTTCTGATTGCTTTTCCGGAAAAAAGTTCTATGCACGCCACTGAAATCTTACACTTGGCACTCAGTTAAACTGACTTGGCCACGCTTTTAATATTACAAAATATTTTAATTACTTTTATTACTTTATTACTTGGTAACCCTGTTACAGGTTTGTATAAACTTACTAGGGTTATCACAGCCCTTTATGTAAAGACATAATGTTCTAGAAATAAAATATTATTACTCCATATTCATTATTTCATACTGTAGACTTGGTGAGTGGTCAATGTCAAGGTATTGGGGCGCTTTTTGTGCAATTCGTAATCTTTCTTCTTTTTTCTTGTCCCTTACAAACGCAAGCCCATTACTATGGGAGGTCAAGGTTTTATTTTGCGAAATTGGCAAAACGTGTTGTTGTTTCGTTTTCTGATCGCTTGTTAGGCCTCCAGTATGACGTAACCTACTCTTTAAAACTATATTTTAAGAACACTTTAAATGTCTTCGCATATTTAATAATAAAAAAAAGTTACTTATCAGTTGGTAGAGCTGATGCCGGGCTCGACTATGGAGGTACCACCATCTTACTTGGAGACCCCCTCGAAGTAATTCAGTGGAGAGTAAGAGGACAGCTCAAAAAACCAGGAGGCCCACCATACCTGGGACCGATGGATGGCGGTATATCCATCCCTAATAGACGGGCCTTATATGGAACAGACTGGTGACGGGCAGCGGCGTCACTGGTGCGAGGGTTCCGGCACTGCGCTCACCAACCCGCCTGCCCAGCGTGTGTGAGTATGGGCAATTCTTCCAGGATGACCGCCGGGAGTGACAAAGTCCTGGAAAGGCTTATGTCCAGCAGTGGACGAACTAGGCTGATGGATGGATGGATGGATAATTACTGCAAAGACCAGTAAGTGAGCTCTCCTGGACGAGTAAGTTAAAAGTCCAAGCGCAAGGCGAGATTTGATGTTTGATGAATATATTTGTTTGATGAGTAATTGTATGAGTTTGATCAATACAATCTTATTATTGCTTTCTAATTTAATACACAATAGGGTTACCTTTTCTTGTAGTTTAGAAAAAAATGTTCGTTTCCAAATTAAAAGCTACAAAAATATGTGTGTATTTCACTACGTTAGTATGGCTTACATTTGACCGTTTTTTTTTAGGTCGTACCACTACATGGCCGAGACATTATCTGGTGGTTTCACGGGGCGGCAATGCATTTCATACCATTACGCTTTGACCGGTCTTTGCTACCTTCCAAGGAGATTGAACATGGGCGGTTTGCATCCAAAGCGTGGGTAAGTGAAACGCATAGATTTGGGCGTCCCACGGCTATGCCATATGGAGGGAAAGTGCCTTAAATATTGTAGATGGAACATTTTACTGAAAGAAGACATTATTTTAATTTAAGGCGTATGACCACGCTAAATAAGCAAATCGATGTGTGTCGGTACAAATATCAACGGTAACGACATTGAAATAATGTTCATTTCAACGTGCATTGTTTTCTATAATTTGGTGAAATAATAATTAAAATCGCTTTAGGCGTTTGGAAAGAGTAAGAGAATTCTTGTATTAAACATGTGAAACTTTCGATGACTTTCGATTTTTTTTGTCAAAACTTACAATAGAAAAACAGTTTATGAAACTTAGAATTTATTGTTGACTCTATAATGCCTTTCATATATTTTTATTAAAGTTTTTGGACCACCCGTGTGGGAGGAGTAGGCCTTCAAAGACAGGTCCAAATTGCAGTTGGGGTATCCATTCGCCTTAAACTGCATTCATAGATTTTTTTAAATAGTTACATGGTTGAACCGGGAATCGAACCCGTTACATGAGAAAAATAATTACCCTGTAGCTTTATCGTACCGATCGAAAGGCTTCATCATAAGGATTATTTTTTGCTAAATAACATAGTGTCAGAAATAAAAGAAAGACCATGAATTTTAAATTTTTTATTACAAAATTAATCAATTTTTCTCGTATAGCGGGTTCGATTCCCGGTTCAACCATGTAACTATTTAAAAATCTATGAATACAGTTCAAATTGTTTTTAAATTAAAATAATGTCTTCTTTCAGTAAAATGTTCCATCTCCCTCCATGTAATTTCCCTCCATGTGGCATAGCCGTGGGATGCCCTGTATACCATAGATTTCAAAAGTTTAGATGAGCTCTGGCACCTAAATTCTATTGCATTCTTTTTCAATGCGTGCGTTAACATAATGCAGACGCGCGCACACTTGTGAGTGCGCAATCTGTCTACGGTCAGCAAACTGATCAGACTACCTACTAAAGTTGTTAAAATGATTAACTTTAAGGTGATATACCGTGCTAGCAAAGGTCCCCGTTACTCCAGGCAGAAAGACCCGCAGTGCGAAAGGGACGGAATCGGGGAAAATTGTCAAAAAGTCGGTTTTAAATTAATGCAAAATTAACTAAAATAGCTACAAAAAATTCCATAACCAGTAATTTAGGTGTAGTTAAAACCCATCTAAATAAATGTTTATCAAGCCTGTATGCTATCCTAATTTGTCAGAATATCAAAAAAAGTGTAAATTTAGACCTGATTTCAATAATTATTTCTATCGAATGAAATTCCTCCTATCGCGTTTCTGATAGACCAAAATCTAGTAAAAGGTCCATAAATTGTTATACTAATTTATTTTACTTCGAACTTCATTAAAAGAGCAGATAAATAACTTCAAAAAGTGTCAATTTTCACGGTATAGCCCCTTAAGTGCACTTAAGGCGTCCAACTATCACTGTGTTCAGATGAGCACTGATTCCAAACTTGTGAGCGTCACCTATTTAAAGGTGGAAACATTTTGGTGCTATCATAGTACGGTAAGGGCTTATCTTTACTTTTGAAATATACTACGGTTAGATCATTAATGTAAAAGAGAAAAAACGTATATACGCATGTTAGAGCGAGATAAACACAATCAATCTTTTAGGAAAAAAAAACATGGCAAATTTTTTTTTGAAATCTTTTAAATACTTACGTTTAAAATAATAATATTTTTAAATAACAGTCTTTGATTCTTTATAATTTAATACAGGTTGTCTTTAACCCTTAATAAGGCATGGCAATACCAGAGAATATACTATGCATGAACGAAAAACTTTCAGAGCAAAGATGTCATTAAAAATGTAGGATTGATAAAAGAAAAATTGGAAACACGTTTTTGAGTTTTTATTTTTTCAGTTAACCGTGTAGGAAAATAATTCCTGTTGTCCATTTGGAACATCACTTTTATCACCATCAGTGGTATTTCGGTATATATTATATTAAAAAATTGTATATTTTAATTATTTGTCAAAATTAAATTAGGTAACAGTGACATTTATTGAAAACAGTTTTCTATTGCCCTTTTAACGAAACATAAGGTGGGAATAATATTCCTCTAGCCATATTAAGGCTTAACCTTAACACCAAAAACTTTAGGTTGTATTTTTAGACATTCTTAGAACACAATTAAGATAAGAAAACAATTTAAATATGTACCTACCTAGTTAACAATTGCATTAGAAAATGTTACTTGACATCTTTATATTATGAATTTTATTATTATTCCTTTAAACTTTAAATAATAAAGTATTAGGATTAGGATATAAGCCACCCTGTATATTAAGTCTAATTGATGGTTTATTTTCAGCTCAACCGGAGTCTACCACCTAACTACCAACCGCAGATCGCCATTCTCACAAGGATAAAAATTTGAAGACGAAATAGTACAAAGTGAATAATAAAACTGATCGTAATAATAAATATTTTCAATAATTAATAGTTATCGTTTTATTTTAACTAGAATTATGCCCGTATCCAAATACGTTTTGATCTGACTTCTGAGAAGTAAGCGAATAAAAAGTTTATACACACTCGAAATTCCACTTGTTTCGAATTTCATATTGTAATAGTGAAATTACTTTGAAGTGGTCTATAGAAGGCTTAAATAAAATAAAATAAAAAATACTGGACTACATCTTCTGCCCTCGCATTTCATTCAAAATTTAAAAAAATGTATGGAAGAAAATAAAAATAAAAATCACCTTGATTTTTTTGTATTTATTTTCGTTAGAGCCTTACGTAAGCAATTAACCAAATATAAGGTCATAAACTTCTGTTGTGTTTCGAAGTTGTACGACACAAAAAATTGGTAGAAATGGTGCATAGATTTTAAGTGACGAATATTTATGTTATATTTTTTATGACTTAAACAAAAAAAATACATTTTGTAAAACTTGGGATCAAATCCGGGGGCAGAAGATGTAGTCCAAATTTTTTTATTTTGTTTTACTTAAGATTTTTATAGATCGCTGCAAAGTAATTGTCATAAATTAAATTATGTTAAGGTGTGTTAATTCGAAAGCCATTTCGAGATTTAGGTTTAATAAGCCGTATTTTCGAAGTTTTGGTCTAAAAAACCTCATGATGATGAATATTTTTACGAAAAGGCTTCAACTTCCATTTGCCCTCGTGTGACGTCACTTGAGTAACGGCTGTTTAGAAATGTGTCCTTTGCTATCAAGATAAATTTATAATAATTTGCTTAAGACTAATTTGACAGCTAGATGACAGATGAGTGGACAGACAGAGACAGACCACTTTTTTATAAGCGATCACACATCACAATCAGTATGATGTCTGAAATTCTCAAATGACAAAGTCATCGGACAATTCTTTTAAAAATCATAAAAAGTAATGGTTAATTTATATACCAAAATAATGAAAACTATGTCCTAGAATGGCGTATATTCTCTGAAAAAAAAATAAAAAAATATATTTTAAAAATTAAGCTATGAGAATTCCACTATTATAATAATTATGAAATTCAAAAAAAGTGGAATTTCGAGGAACCTTAATATCCACCCTGTTTTTTGTCGCTACAAAGAGGAAAACTGGAAATAGTGCCCGTCTAGGTTATACTTTATTTAGATCATTACTGACCGCGCCAAATTAAGTGGCAAATTTAAATATGTAAGGTTTTCCGACTTTGTTAGAATAACACAGTAACTATCCTTTGTCCTGTGCACACCTAGTGCGTTCCACATATCCTTGTCTCTTTTTCCCCAACCTTTGGCTTTATTTTACATATCATAGTTTTCATAGACAACGTCTTGGATGCAAAGATTTTTCAAAAGTAAAGATAAGCCCTTACCGTAGTATGACGGCACCAAAATGTTTCTACCTTTAAATGGGTGACGCTCACACGTTTGGAATCAGTGCTCATCTGAATACAGTCATAGTTGGACGATTTTAACAACTTTAGTAGTCTGATCAGTTTGCTGACCGTAGGTAGACAGATTGCGTATTCATAAGTGAGCGCGCGTCGGCATTATGTTAACGCACGCAATCGAAAACAATGCAATAGATTTTAGGTGCCAGGGTTCATCTAAACTTTTGATATCCTTGCTTCGATAAGCTAAAATTGTAACTTTTGCCAAAAACGGCCGCTTTTTCATTAAAATTCTAACTAAACTCCGGCCGTTCATTCGAGAGAATGGTGACGTTTGCAAATGTCAGGGGATAAAACCTTTTCTTTCTCGGTGAAAGAAAGTTTTCGTCCGTGTTTCTTGAAAAGCCCGGTTGCGGGTCCATTTTATGTCTTAGTGCCAGTCAACCAAATAAGATGTAAATTTTGATAAAAATACTACCTACTAAAATAACGAAAATTTAAAAAATAATTACAAATCAAATAATTTAATACACAAACACGGATCGCATATATATAACATTCGAGGACAAAGATAGAAGCCGAATGAAGTTATTTGTTTTATCAATAAAATGTGTCAAGTTATTTCTGTCAAATCAGCAATCATAATGCCTGCAGTATGAATCCTCGACTTTTTGAATCGACATTTCAGTAAAAGGTTTATAATATCTACGGTGTAAGGCAGTGTTGTCGTATTATATATATAAAACTGATGTACCTTACCAAATAATAAGATCGAATATATATTCTATTCCAAGGTTTTTATTTATAAAAAAAGTTTAAATAATCATGATTTGGATTTATTTCGTCCCATTTGTTGTACCGTTGATATTTTTTTAACGTGCCTTTATTTATTTTTGTCGTGAAGAAGCTCTTGTTGATTTGTAGTATTTTATCGAGATATCGCCAAACTCCATCTGTCATCATTCTTTCGAATTAACGGCAGCAGTTTACAAAAAGACGTTGTTTCTGAAAACTTTGCAATGTAAAAATAGTTCATTGCTGTTTATAGGTATTTAATTGAGCATGTGCTGCAACGGACTCTATTATGACCACGATCCGCCATATCACAAACAAAAAAGGAAACAAAGAAATATTATAGAAATAATTTAAAATTCAATAAATTAAACTTGTCACAAAGGAATAAAAAAATATCACACTTAGTATGACTTTGAAACCATTACCATAGTAAAACTATGCCATTACGGATCCTTAAACGAAAGCAAACGCATAGATAATTCTAGAACAACGAACTGTCAACGGAAATTCTGCTCTAAAGTATTTGGCTTAAGGTTGAATTCTGTAACAATAGCATAAAACACAAAGATAGTTGGAAGATTGGTCTTGACGTAAAAAATCATCAAATAATATCGAGTGCCACCGAATATCTCCGAGTATCACCGGGAGACGCTGGGAGACTCTAGCAGACACCGCGGGTTACCGAGTGACCCCGGGCACACCCCCGACACTTCATACTGAGTGCTCAAGTTATTTACCTACACTCTCACTCGCGCACTGGCTTGTCCGCACACGCTTGTGTGTGTGCGTGAGCTAGTCTAGGGCTGGCAGCAAGCGTGTGAGCGTCGTCGATCGAGAGGGACAACATTATAATTCAGCAACTTATATGATTCTCTTCCTAAATTTTAGCGTGATTAATCCCTAGGTCGTAGTTCTGGTTTCCCATGTATTATTTTTGTATTAAAAATATATACATCATCACGACTTGAATCAAATGCTCCAGGGGGTGTTAGAGGTATTCCGAGTGTGAACTTTGAAATGCAAGTCACAGTGATGGGTGGTGAGCCCTATCGCCGTACTTCGGGCACAAATACACATTTTTCAGGACATGTTGAAATTTGCTTAGCTCGAACGGTCACACAAAAACATTCGATTTTTTAAATTTCAACTTAATGTTGAAATTCTTAACTACTGTTTAACAACTGTTTGAGAGTTGCAGTTAACGTCCTAAACCAATACATAAAAGAAAATGCCTTGCTTTAGTTCATAGGCAGGAAATTTAAAAAATCTCCGTTCTTTTTTTTTGCTCCGTTTTCAATGCATCCATAAACATCACAAAAACTAACCATATTAATTAAAAATCAGTATCGTAATAAAACAAAAAACAAAATACGCGCGCAGTGAACGAGTGGTACTCGAGCTCTGCGTGCCACCAGATTTGCCACTAAATTGCGGGGGACCGCGGGGGACGATAATCTCGCGCGGGGAGGTGAGTGTCGCTTCTTTACGTAGTATAATACTTTATATTCTCTGCCCCGGGATTGGTGGGGATTTAAAAATAGTTCAGATTCGAAAAATGGCAGTTCTATTCTATGATTAATTCCGCGCGGACGTGACGCTACCCAATTGAGGTGCGAGTTTTCGGTTATAATTTGTTTAATTCTAAAGCGTTCTGAAAATAGGAATCTCAGGCAAATAATTTTTAAATCTAAGTAGGGAAGTAAAAGTATTAGATTAGGATTGTCTGAGAGGCGTACGGAGGCTTGTGTGTGAGTCTAGAAATAACTACTATAATACTAATAATTATTATACATAACAATACATAGGTAATTACCAGAAGGACAATGGCTCAGGGGGATACGTGAAAATTACAAGTTTTATGACTGATTCTGTAGCTGTAGATAGTGTTGATAGACTCTGGTTTTGAAGGTAGAGATAGAGGAAGACTGACGGATATTAAGAGGAAGACTATTCCACAGCCGGATTGCTGATACTGTGAAAGAATTTGTATCCATATTGGTGCTGTGTTCGGGAAATCGGAGGAGCATATGTAAGGGATTTAATGTAAGGGATCTGATTAACTTTAGTCTTACTCCAATAAGGGAATCCATTCCGCTCTGTAGGCCTACCATAAGTTTTGCACTCGTCTGCGTAAAATATTTTTATGAGAAATTGCACAGCGCCCCTAGCGGTTTACAAAAGGAACTAGAGATACAAAATATTTTACGTAAATAATTTTTATGAGAAATTGCACAACGCCTCTAGCGGTTTAAAAGAGGAACTAGAGTTTCTAATACAAAATATTTTACGTAAACTGTAACGAGAATTGACTGTCAAACTCATGGTCGGTCGGTTCCAGAATAGGAATCTGAAGAACAATAAGCCCACGTTTTGCTTTGACTGATCTTTTATAGACTAGAAATGAAACGAAATATTACTTCTAAACAAATTCAAGTTCATAATTTTATTATCTGGGGGCATGGCATTGCCGCTGCCAAGTCCCGCAAAACAAAAACGCGGGACGGCCGTACCATACTTTTCTCGAAGCAACTCACGGAACTTTCAAGCTTCTTGTATCGTCGTTGTGTGTAATTATTATTCCACGTACGCTCATGGATATTTAACTTGTTTGCGAGCAACGATAAGAGAAAGGAAGATAAGAGGAAGTATTGTAATCTTTTAAATACCTGTCTACAAATATAGAGATTTCGATACGTGTGATAGAACACTGGCCAAACGCGAATCGGATTTGTACACAAAGGGTTCCGTACAACCACACAATACGGGTATGGAACCCTAAAAACATTAGGTAAATAAAAACAAAAAAGATGCCGAAGCAACATCAATGCGACAAAACAAGTAGCTAAAATGGTAGCGCCTGTCAAAATATTCGGCATCCTCCGAGTACGGAACACTAATTTGTCTAATTTGTTGTTTAACTTTAGGGTATGTAAAACAATCTGAATAAATTTGAAACTTGTATGTTGAAACAAAATTTAATGTTTAAAAAATTATTTAATTTTTTTTTTTGTTTCATTTTCCCACTAAGCGGAAAGGCAAAGGGATCTTAGCCCATACAGCCATGTCTGAGGTTATAGTTATGTTTATATGCACTATCCTCTTCTGATGACGACCATCTGAAAGGTCTGTCCTGTCTAAGTCACTGTCCTGTTGTTTCTGCTATAATGATAGCCTTATAACGCAAATACAACTGGCGAAACATACGAAAAGGCACAGCCCGCACTTTTGTTCCACTACACAGGTTACGGCGATTTTAATTCACAAAATTCTATCACTATTGTTTATCAAAACACACAAAGTGCAATATTTTTTCAATAAAACAAAAAAACGACGCCATCACTCTTCACGCCTTTTTTCCGACCCTTAATTTTTTTAATTATTACTTGCCGTGACAGAGCCGTGACTTTATTTTTTTTCAAGTGACAGATGTCAAAAGCGAAATATTTCAAAAGTGACAAAATCTGATGTCAAAAGAGACAGACGTCAATTGTCACGTCCCAGCGTAATTACATAACACTACAGTACACGTGCCCTAAATTTGCTATAATATATACTCGCGTGGGATGAATATTCAGAACATTTTCAATTCTTGGTTTAAGGGTTTAATTTTAAAATTATTAAATAAAAGAGTGGTACAGGTGGTAGAGCTGATGCCGGGCTTGACTTTGGAGGTACCATCATCTTACTTGGAGACCCCCTCGAAGTAATTCGGGGAAGAGTAAGCGGATAGCTCACAGGCAAAAAACTAGGAGGCCCACCATGCCAGGGACCGATGGATGGCGGTATATCCATCTCTAATAGCCGGACCTTATATGGAACAGACTGATGACGGGCAGCGGCGTCACTGGTGCGAGGGTTCCGGCACCGCACTGCACCAACCCGCCTGCCCAGCGTGTATGAGTATGGGCAATTCTTCCAGGATGACCGCCGGGAGTGGCAAAGTCCTGGAAAGGCTTATGTTCAGTAGTGGACGAACTAAGGCTGATGGATGGATGGATGGAATACTTGGCGTTTTATCCATCGTAAGGAGATATAAATTATACTGCATAACATACTATAAATTATACTATTTCGTTACTTCAATTATGTAATGTTAATTTATATCTTCTTGCGATGGGAAAATAACCAAGTATTCAAACACTGAAATTTATTTCTATCTGTATACGAGTATAAGGTCGTTCAATTTAAATGGAAAGTAATTTAGGAGGTGATTCAGTATCGTTTATACACCACATTCCACTGCAGAAAACTTTTTTTGCGTGAACTTTTTTTTCACTTCTCAGTACAGAGTGGTCCGATCAGCTGACTCAGTTTGTATGGACAAGTGAAGAAAAAGTTCGCGCAAAAAAAAGCACTTTACAGTGGAATGTGATGTATTAACGATACTGAATCACCTCCTAAATTACTTTCCATTTAAATTGAAAGACCTTATATATAAAATTCAAAGTCCTGACTGACTGACTGACTGATATATCAACGCACAGCCTAAACCGCTGGTCCTAGAGACTTGAAATTTTGTATATAGATACCTTATATACTAGGTAGGCATTTACTAAGAAAGGATTTTTCAAAATTCACCCCCTAAAGGGGCGAAACGGCTGTCCAAAGTTTGTACGGGGAAACATGATTAGTTAGACTATTTTATTCGAGACTTCCTATCCACAAATTAAAACACACTTGTTTCAGGTTTTTTCAGAGTTCAAACCCTAAAAGGGGAAAATGGGGTGACAAATTCATAAAATCAACATGGGTATCGTTTGTATGGTTTATCGGGTCGCTGATTACGAAAACAACACCGATTTTAAAATCCAAGGTGGTGGACGTGAAAAAGGTTTTTCCAGAATTCAACCCCTAAAAGGGGGAAATGTGGTGACAAAGTCTGAAAAACAACATAGGTATCGTTTGTATGGTTTATCGGGTCGCTGATTACGAAAACAACAACGATTTCTAAATCCAATGTAGTTAACGTGAAATACCATCATCCCCTAATGGGGTGCGATGGGGTTGAAATGTTGAAATGTGTAAATATCAATATCGGTGTCGTTTCTATGATTTTTTGGGACGTTAATTACGAAAATGGCATCGATTTTGACATTTAATATAGAAAACATGAAAATTCTTGAAAGTATGTGTGCCAGATCAAATCGGCTGTAACAGACGGACAGATAGACAGCCACACAAGTGATCCTTTTAGGGTTCCATTTTTTCCTTTTGAGGTATCTATCTATATATCCATAATCTATCTATCTATCTCTCTATCTATCTATCTATCTATAGGTATCTATCTATATCCCAGCAAAATATCTTTGGAACGGAAGGTGGCACATCCCTAGAGGTCGGACCATGGGGTGCCAAAAAAGGATTTTTTTAATGTCCAAACTTTGACGGCCTGTATCTTCCAAACGGCTGGAGTTAGACCCATGTTGATGGGTGTCTAGGAAAAGGTCTCGACGAGATATACCTGCCAAAAGTGTCAAACTTTATAGGCCCGTATCTTCCAAACGGTTGATGCTAGATCAATGTCCATGGTACCTTAAGAAAAGGGCTTGGTGAGATCTAGATAAAGGTAAAAAAAAGTCGAAAAATAAATAAATTTTGATCGGCCATATCTCTCGAACGGCTAATTGTAAGGAGTTCGGGTTTTAATTTTAGTGATCGGTCAAGCTGGGGCTACATGACCGAAAAAAAAACTAATTTGACAGGTTTTGACAGTTTTTTGACAGGTCCAAAAAAGTATTCTGATTTGCATGAAACTCGGTATCAAGGGGCAATTGGGGTCGCCGATTACGCTGCCGCATTCAAATTTGACATTTTTGACAACTGATAGGGATTTTGACACTTTTTCGGAAAAACTTTGATCGGTGAGTCCCCGTAGTTCGAGCATGCGAGTTTTTTGGCCGAGCACTACACCTTGACTCCCAGAGGGAGTGAGAGCACTTATAATGTTTGTTTCTGAAAAAAGTGTAATTTGTTTCCTGTAGGCCACGCGGGCGAAGATAACAGCGCAATCGCTAATGAGGTAATTTAAATTTTTTTGTTATTCTGATGAAATAAATATTTATCTTCAACAATGAGGGCTACTATCGACGTCAGGTGGCGCCACTGAGGCGACAGGTATAGAGAAACGTCAAATGCCCGCGAAACGGCGAAAGCTATGGCTTTTTGTTAGTTATTTGTGTATTAGTCGACATAAATTCATAGTTTCAGGTTTATTATTCAAGGTACGGTGCAATAAAAGTAAATTAATTAAGATTAGAGCTAAAGAAAAGAGGGACTAAAACAAAACTTAAGTCCTCCTTTCGTTTTGGAACATAACGGAACTGCACATCATTGCGGCATTGTTTATTCGCATTTAAGAAAGAAAAAAAAATAATATTATATGGATAAGCAAAACAAAAAATCGAACTTCTATGTAAATCTAACCTAACAAACCTTTGACATATACCTTACGTGCCAGTGGCGCCAACTGGTGGCCTTTATAAAAGTAGACCCCATTGGCATAGATTAAATTATTTTAAGGTGTGTTAATTCTAAAACCATTTCGAGATTTAGGTTTAAAAAGCCGTATTTTCAAAGTTTTGGTCTAAAAAACCTCATGATGATGAATATTTTTACGAAAAAGCTGCAACTTCCATTTGCCCTTGTGTGACGTCACTTGATTAATGGCTGTTTAGAAATGTGTCCTTTGCTATCAAGATAAATTTATAATAATTTGCTTCAGACTAATTTGACAGCTAGATGACAGATGAGTAGACAGACAGATCGGTTATAATTAGTTTAACTTTTTAGTGAATGACTGCTGCTACATTTGAAGTTGGTTACAATTTTTTTGTTAAAAAGTTAATTTTTAAAACTAAAATTTAGAATTAACGAACATTTTGATTGTGCTTGTCTTCGACCAAAATAAAATGAATTATCTTTCTTTACAAATTGCTCACTCATAACGAGTCTAAGCAATTGGATATACACTTCAATACCTAATTTTAATTTTTATGTTTATTTTGCTTTTTGCACTTTGTAAATGCACAAGAAGGTATTTTTTCGTCAGTTATTTAGATGGCATGTAATAATAAGCGTACGTGTCACTCTTCTAACAGACAGAGACAGAGATGAAGTGAGAGCCGGCGCTCACTTTACAGACTTCAAAAATCTGTACGCTATGGCCTGTTCATTTATTTTATTTTTGTCGAAGGTGCTTGTGCTTATGACCGTTTTTCCTTCAATCTGTCAATGCCTTTTTAAAGTGGATACTTCTATGGTCGCATCTCGTATAGGATGCCCTCTTTTGAACCTTTGTGATTAACTTCATGATACAATTCCGCAGATCAAGATATTTTCGTATTTAATATTAATACGTTTTTAATCGAACATTATTTGTAATTGTATTTTTTTGTTAAAAGTTTCTTTTATTTTATGTCTTATATTTTCTTATCCCTTGGTTAAAGTAGATATAAGTCATTTGTTGTATAGTATAAGTTTTATGTTTCTTGCCCGATCGTCTTAGCAAAACTAATCGAATGGGCGGTAGGCATGTATTTATACAAGGTGACTTTTTGATCATCGTCCAAATTCATACTGGTGGCTTGGTAAGTGATCAGTATCATGGATCAAAAAAAATTTTTGTAAAATTCGTAAAATTTAATTTCGGCTCCCCATAGTGATTCACTCGGAACTGGAAGTGAATTTCTATGGGAAGCCGAAACTTCATTTTACAAATTTCACAAAAATTTTTATTGATCCAAGATACTGATCACTTATCAAGCCTCCAGTATGAATTTGGACGATGATCAAAAAGTCACCTTGTATAAATATATGCCTACCGCCCATTCGATTAGTTTTGCTAAGACGATCGGGCAAGAAACATTAAACTTATAGTTCTTGCAAACGCGCTGTTGATATGAAACGAAGTTCAACTGAATATAATGACTAAAGAAGGGCCACTGAGTGATGGCATTTATGACAGCTGCATTTAGTGAAGAGGAACATTTCAAATTTCGGTTGAAAATAAAAATCAAGTGTGAGTTCACTCAACATTAGATACGTCTTTCAACATTCAACATAATGATACAAAAGTAAAATGTGCCAAAACCAGTGGCGTAGCTATCGAAGGGCTATGCGGTGTAGTGCCCCGGGGCCCCCAAGAGATGTTTAAATATCTAAATCGAAAAAAGTATTTTACTATCATTTATTTTCTTTTAGTATAACTTCGTCATTGTTTTGTTTTTAATTAAATATTATTGCGTAACTTGGCGACCTCAAACACGATCTATAAAAAATGAGAAACTTTAAAAAAAAAATCTTTGTTTCTATACGAATTCTATTGCACAATAAAGCAACATTCAAATCGAAAAATAATAACCGAAACAAGTAGTACATCACTATCAACAATGAAGTATTACATTTGCTTATAAATAATTACGATACTTTGTAGGCATTTAAACGTCATAGGCGCCATCACTCAGTGGCTCTACTGTATTATCAGCACCATAACACAAAGTGATTGCCGCAATCTTGAGTTATGTGCTGTCATGCGTGTAGGAGTTCTATGGTAATGAGGCCGGTATTGAAGGTGGAGGTGGATGGTCAAAGGCATTCTTCATACAAACTTGTGGGAACCAATAACGACGACAGAAGTATTATTTAATTCTGTTACCTTTTTCCACACGTTCCATCAACTTTACACCCGCGAATAATCAGTTTTTTTTAGAATCAAACTTTTTTAGAATCTAATTTTGTTATTCAAAACTTTTGTAATCCAATGTATGAAAGTTTTAAATTGCAAAATTAGACTGTTAAAACAATTTATTTGTAAGAAAAACTGAATATTCACGGGTGTAAAGTTGATGGAAGTTTTGGAAAAAGGTAACAGAATTAAATAATAATACTTCTGTCGTCGTTATTGGTTCTCACAAGTTTTTTTATAAAAACTACCTTGGACCATCCACCTTAATACTCTGCTTTAAACATCCTAGTATAAAGCGATTACCTCAATCTCGAGAGGTATCCTGTGATTTCAGTAGTTCTTCTGCTTTTCTTTGAATCATGATCATGACCAAACCCAAAATGAAACCTACCTGAAAGCACACTCTTCCAAACAAAAAAAATCATTTCAGAAATGACTGAGTTATGGATTAACAACGCCAAACGAAAAAAAATACAGTCGTATTGAGAACTTCCTCCTTTTTTGAAGTCGCTTAAAAAGGTCTGAAACCATTTATTTTCGACAAAGCAAGTTTTTTGTATTGAAACTTGCATTTTAATTCATTAAAATTAGCATAGACTTTTAATTTCGATAACTTTTCAAGGTCCTAAAGAACCTGGCAATTTCGCAAATATATGATCTGGGTGGGATTTATTTATTTTGCAGAAGATACAAAAAACATTGATGGTGGACAAGATTAAGGGTACAGTTCTGTTGTACGTTACTTATAAATGTATACATCCTTCGCAAATAATATTTAAAACTATATAAAAGAAAACATCGGTAACTTCTAAAATTACACATAACAGAAAGCTTAAGATAAAATATGAACTTAAAAATATTCATATATATATATTTATACATATATATGAACTTAAGAAAAAGAAAAAGAAATATTAACATAATGGCATAACTTTTGCAATTTTCTGTTTGTAATAACTGAGTGAGTCAGAGAAAATATCGATGTTAGGATCTTTAATACATATGGTTGTGTAGCTTTGGCAAATTCTATTGATGGGGGAGTGTGTGCCTGTGTTGGTTCTGGTTTGGGGTCCTTTTAAGATTTTTGTAATGGGTCATATGGACTTCTGTGGGAGACACCTGAGGACACAAAGGCAAGATGTCTTGTGAAAGCCTTTGATTAATTTTGTGAAGATGCGGTATAACCACAACGCGGTTGGATCCACAAATACAGGTCCAGCGGGCCTATCTTTGTTTAGTAGTATTCCAGGCGGCGTTTGTGTGCACGTATTTGAAACCACCTTTACCTGTGCTATAAAATCCAGAAAAAACCTGCAGATATGCCTCCGTGTGCATTTATCGGGTGTACAAATCACTCAAGGACAAAAAACTAATTTCATGGCATCACCTTCCACTCGTAAGTACACCAAAACCAGAAAATTTCCTTTAATTACTTTCTGTTTGTTTTGTTTACACTTCGCCATTTGCAGAAAAGGACGGTAATATTCAATATGAATGTGTGCGACTAGTTCAGTTGCGCTAGCGACGACAGTCTTTCGCTTTCATGCCGCGTCACGTACAGAGGCACAAACTTATCTGTTCCGGTGGGCCAAACTAAAATGGCTTCTATTGATACTATGTGACAGTCTTTGC
The DNA here is from genome assembly GCA_934047225.1 of Ypsolopha sequella. Taxonomy (NCBI): domain Eukaryota; kingdom Metazoa; phylum Arthropoda; class Insecta; order Lepidoptera; family Ypsolophidae; genus Ypsolopha; species Ypsolopha sequella. The sequence continues at coordinate 10,158,014 of OW204009.1, forward strand.
TACGGGAACAAATAAGATTGTGGCTCTGTAATCACACTAGACTTCACCACTCGGTTCGGTTCGCTTTCTCTCGGCTTTGTAACGAACCGAGCCGACCAAGCAATATCCTGTCTTGCTCGCTCAAAAGTCTTGTATCGTCAATCTATCTCATTCGCTGATGGTAATTGCATATACATATACCTGTATATGTATATATACAGGGTGGAAAAAATTTAAGGGCCCTGGAGGGGAGCTACCTTAAATCGTTTAGTTAGCTCATTTTACTGAAAGGAAACATTCCTTTATTTTTTAAAAGAAACAAAACTGCATTTAAAGATATTCTGAAATTCGCTTGTCTCACCCGAGAATCGAACCAACTAAAAATTAAAAAAATAAACCCTCGCTATTTTATCATACGAATCAGAAGGATTATTGTTCAGAATAAAATTTGTCTAATAAACATTTGGTCTTACACTCCTCTGTTGTACGAGATACTCATGAAATTAAATATTTATTACAAGTTCTTTGTTAATAATACCTAGTACTGTTCACTTGTAACAAGTAAATGAAACGTTCTAATTTTCTTATCTCTCTAACATCCAAAGACATCGTATGAAGTACAAGCTTGCTAATGTTATTTATCTTAAGTACCTTGTTGAAGACTTCAATAAGAAAATCGTTAAATGGTAATAATAAATGTATGCAGAGCACAATTACTTCTTGCACTAGGCGTACTGACGAAAAGTTTAAAAAAGGAACGTATTTTTTTTGCAACGTGGAGCAACAAATTTGAAGTTCGAACCATAAATTTCGTTCGAAATTAAAATTTTGTTTTGTTTTGCTTTCATTCCGTGCTGTCATTGTATAATAATGGCGTATAATTATTACTTAACAAGTGAACAGTACTAGGTATTGTTAATAAAGAACTTGTAATAAATATCCAATTTCATGGATATCTCGTACAACAGATGAGTGTAAGACTTTAGTTTAGTAGACAAATTTTATCCTGAACAATAATCCTACCGATTCGTATAATAAAATAGCGAGGGTTTATTTTTTTAATTTTTAGTTGGTTCAGTTCCCGGGTGAGACAAGCAAATTTTAGAAGATCTTTGAATGCAGTTTTGTTTCTTTTAAAAAATAAAGGAATGTTTCCTTTTAGTAAAATGAGCTAACTAAAGGATTTAAGGTAGTTCCCCTCCAGGGCCCTTTCATTTTTTCCACCCTGTATATATGAAATACCTGTTCTTATTATTGTAAATACTAATATCGATTGTAACTGATTTGTCGAAATATATTTTACCAACTTATCATTACCTATATTTTGTGTTTTCGTATATATAATATATATACGAAATATATAATATATATTATATATACAACGCGTAACAGAAAGGTGTAACCATATTTGAAGAGCTTATTCAGTCAATGATATAGAACAACTTTTACTATGGAACAAACCCTGTAACTCGAAAAAAAAATTAAACCGTTTCATAGAAAAATGCAATGCCGCTCGGCCAAAATGTATGAAAGGACAGATTTTTTTTTTGAGATTTCAGGGTTGGCTCAATAGTAAAAGTTTTTCTATACCATTGACTGAATAAGCTCTTCAAATATGGTTTACCCTTTCTGTTACACGTTGTATATATATAAATAATCAAATAAAAGACAAGAAGTCAATTATCATTTTATATAATTTGTATTGATAATAAATAGTAAAACACATCGCTACATATACTTACAAGTATCCAATTCAATATCAATTGTCATATTATTATTATAGTAAACTAACAAACGAAAATTCTGAAAACTGCTTACGGAGCTTTGAATGTCTGCTTAATTTTAATTAATAATTCGAGAGACCTGCACTGTTTTTTGATCTCGAATAAGGCTTATGGCAGAATAACAGCGCTGCGCGTAAAACCGCGGCATTATGCTGAGCCAGTAGCTTTTTGTTGCCACGACACATGATATCATCCATTTTCTTTTATTTAAAGGCGATATGTAAAAGTTTTAGCGTCCCTTTTACTCCATATGCGAAAAAATCTTCAGTGCGAGAGGGACGGATTCGAGGAAAAGTTGCAAAATGTCTGTTTTTTATTAATATAAAATATACTTAAGTTGCTATCAAAATTTTATTTAACAGGTCCTAGATACTGTTACAACCCATCTAATAAAATATAGCTGCAGTCCATATGTCATTCCAAATGGTCAAACCAGGAGAATTGGTGTCGAGAAAAACCTAATTTCAATGAATATTTGTATCAAGCCGAATTTTGCATTTCTGTTTTAGTGGATCCCTCGAAAAAGATTCCAAAAATAATACATTATTTACTGAACTAGATATGCAAGTTCTAAAAGTGTCGATTTTTTTTCCGTAGCGCCTTAAGTCACCAGTATTTTTGGTTATAGGATAGTGTAAAAATTGAAATTATTTTTAGATTGTTATTTTTTCATGTCTTGTATTGTGTTGTGGTGAATAATAAAGTTTTTGTCTATCTATCTAGAAGACTATGATTGTATCAAAGCGCAATCTCATTCTAAAGGTTGCTAAATTGATAACGCAACAGATTTTTCCATAGATTTGGCAAATTAATACGATAAATCAATTCCTTATCTTTGCCTATTACATATTTAAGCATTTTTTGATTAATTTATTATACTTTATTTCCGCAATGGCAGGGATATCATCTATTTTGTTCGTTTCTCTTTTGGCTGTGTGCTCTGGTAAGTCTTTGTAGTTCCGTTCTCATTTTAATTATTTAAGAGCTTATTCTCATTCTTTGATGTATACACAATATTAGTTAATGCTACAAGGGCGAAAAGGAATAAATCACCGAGTAATTTATTGCTCATACGTCCGTGTATCATACTACGTTTTTCAATGCATAGTGTGAGGAAATAAAACAAATATAATCTTGTGAACTTTAAATTATGATTGGCTGTAAAGGACTGTATCCAGAGCCGTTAAACAGTGGAAAAAAGTGTAATATTTATGGTACACAGAAAAGGTTGCAGGTTAGGCAACTTCTCGTAAATAAATTTAAAAAATAACAATAATAAAGTCCTAGGGCAAAATAATCGACTTTCTGTTCGGTTTTAATGCATAAAAAGTGGGCCTTTACGAGCACTTGCATTGAAAAAATATTTAATTTATTAAACTGGCAAAATATTAAAATTAGTGCACAACGGCGAGCTTGTCTCCGTTAGAGTTCCGTACCAATTTCTATAAAAACGGCAAAAAAAAACATGTCTGTTGTATAGGAGCCCCCTTAAATATTTATTTTATTCTGCTTTTAGTATTTGTTGTTATGGCGGCAACAGAAATACATCATCTGTGAAAATTTCAACTGTTTAACTATCATGGTTCATGGGTTACAGCCTGGTGACAGACGGACAGACGGACAGACAGACAGACATCGAAGTCATAGTAATAGGGTATCGTTGGTTACCCTTTGTTTTTGCAATTATGAGAATAACAAGATAAAAATACATTTAAAGCTGCGATTATAGTTTTGATTAATATTTATATGCCATTTTTTTTTGCTCATAGAAACAAACTATAAATCAAGTAACTCAAAATAACACAATAAATTTATTTTAAATATGGGTACCTATTAATTAATCAATTTAAATTAAATGTGGACAGTAAAATTAATAAATTGTGACAATAAACGAGCATAATAAATTAATATAAATATGAATAATATAAACATTTATATTTATTGAAGTGAAATGTATAAAATTCATTCCATAAAGAGAAAAGTCAGTACGTCACTCAAATTCCAATAGGATTGTAGATCGCTACAAAAATTTTAATAATCCTTGTAACCCCTAAAGGCGTCGACTATATAATTATTATATGACCTATCCATCCAGCACTGCCCACTGAAGAAGACCCCATCATCAGGAAACTGGACCTTGGAGAGCGATACCAGTACGTAGATGATGCCGATGGAAACCTTCACCTGGTGGACATGTGGATGAAGGCCAGTGACCTTAAGGAAGCAGCCAGATATGCACCGTATGTCGACAACGTCTACCATCTGTTTACGAGGTGAGATTATGCGGGCCTAGTATGTATTATGTATTATGTATGTATTATGTAGTTGCCAACTGGACTGGGTGCCTATCATCAAAAACAGATATACTATCGAATTCCGATTCGCATTTGAAGTGACGTCACAGTTCGTAAATAGTTAAATACCCTCTAAAGTCAATTTTGAAAGTTCAGTTTTTATCTATGTTTTTGACGATAGGCACCCTGTCTAGTTGGCAACCTAAGATACAGAATAGGAGGGCAGGCCTGCCAGATATAAATCAAGGGAAATCGTATAGCAAAGGCAAAAAGTCGTTTACCCATAGAAAACCAACAAAATTTTTGAAAATTTTGAGCTCTGTGTTGTAAATTAGACGCTAAAACAATCGTACACCAATGCAATTTGGAAAAAGTCCGATCGTACATACTCGCAAATAATCGTATGAATACGACTTAAAGCGTAAATCATAGAAGATATTGTACATCATAATTCATAAAAGATCGTAGAGTTCAGCTCTACTTGAAGCAAAATGAGATGCTCAATATCAGGGATAACGAGCCCTTAATGAAATGTAATGATGGAGCTCGTCTCATTGTTAGAGGAAGGCCATCCCACACATGTATAGCTATATATTATATGAGTTATCCATATATTAAGTCTATCTTTCAAAGGGGTATGCAGGGACTCTATCTGATTATCGCGAAATAATTTCGTTTTTTTCACGACAATACTTTTCAACCTTCCAGACAAAACCCCAACATCAGCGAGCCCATAGTCATGTACAATAATGACTTTATGAGCTCCACCAACTTCAATGCTTCGAATAGAGTCATCTTCCTTGTGCATGGCTGGCGCAACAATGCGACTTCTGATATGTTCACAGTTTTGGTACCAGGTAACGAAATCAGAATTAAACTGAATTAAATCGTCAACTGACGAAACTGACGAAATATATCTCGAAACTTACTAATACTTTTTTATTTATTTGTATATGTTATAAACTTTAAAATAATTATTCCGAACCAACCTCATCGCTGCCGCTGTGGGGAGAGCGTCGACCCTCTTGGTCACCACGGTCGGTCTTGCCAATTCAGCCGGCCGCCTCGCGCGTCACGCTAATCTGAACGACATCATCCGCCGGGCCCTTGCCAGCTGTAGCGTCCCAGCTACTACAGAACCGTACGGGCTCTCTCGGGAGGACGGGAAGTGGCCCGACGGAATGACATTGATGTCGTGGTGTGGGATGCGACTTGGGTTGATACACTAGCCTCATCCTACTTACCAATGACCTGCTCCAAGGCGGGCGCCGCGGCGGATGGAGCTGAAAAAAAGAAGCGGCGCAGATATGTAGCCCTGAGTACGGACTACATGTTTGCGCCCTTCGGCGTTGAGACATTCGGACCGTGGGGACCGAGTGCACATTCTTTATATAAAGATCTATCAAAACGCCTGGTCGATGCCTACGGGGACCCTCGGGCTGGGACTTACCTCGGCCAGAGAATCAGTCTGGCCATACAACGAGGTTACGCTGCCAGCCTGCTAGGTACTCTCCCGCACGACGGCAGCGACCTTGATAGAATTTTTTATTTAGTTTAATTTAAAATATTATTTAGTTTTAATTTTATATATTTTTTTTGTTATGCATTGATTTATTATTGAATAAATCTTCATAAACAGTTAATTATTCGAACAAAAATTTTGAACCATAACAAAAAATCGAACCTATGAGCGTAAGACACGCAATGAGCGAATAATTTCATTATCTTTTACGGAACTAGGCTTATAAGGAACTGTGTGAACCTGTTGTAAACAGCTTTATCTAATTCAACTACTTGTTGCCCGCAGCTTTCCTCGCAGTTGAGGATGTGAACATCATTGTGGTGGACTGGAGTGCTGGAGCTGAGACCATAAACTACGTCGCTGCTGTTGCCAACACTGTCGAATCAGGTAATGTAGCTTCAGAAGCAGGAAGCTGGAAAAGAACCTTGTGAGAATCGAGATTATTATTATTATCGAATGGATACGCCAACTGCAATTTGGACCTGTCTTTGAAGGCCTACTCCTCCCACACGGCTGGTCCAAAAACTTTCATAAAAATATATGATAGGCAATACAGACTCGAAAAAAAATTTCAAGTTTCATAAACTGTTTTTCTATTGTAAGTTTTGACAAAAAATCGAAAGTCATCGAAAATTTCACATGATTAACACAAGAATTCTCTTACTCTTTCCAAACGCCTAAAGCGATTTTAATTATTATTTCACCAAATTATAGGAAATTTTTAGATCTAAAAAATTTAAGTTCAAAATTTTTTTTTCGTTCATGGCGTCCGTGTGAAAACTGTTATTTTCTCCTATTTTGCGCTAGCCGGAGACACAGTGGTTGTCGTAACAGCCACTTTTCAAGGCACGCTGAAATGAACATTATTTCAATGTCGTTTCCGTTGATATTTGTACCGACACACATCGAGTTGCTTATTTAGCGTGGTCATACGCCTTAAAGTGAAATACAAACTAGAAATCAATCAGACACATATTTCAAGAAAAAAAAAACATTTTGAAAAAATTCCTCGAGCCAGGATTCAAACCTGTTACCTTTTGCTTACATGGCAACCGTGCTACCGACTGCATCACCGAGATTCTTACCTAAACCAGAGAATTATTCCACCATAACAGTACACTGAGTTTTCGTAACTACTAGATACACCAGCCAGTAATGCACATACTTTACGCTCACGCGGGCGTCATGTGATTTCACGCCTTGTTTGTCCTGGCCTGAGGATCTTGTAAGGGTAGGGAAATGTCGGACTAGCTCTCCCTTACAGAAGCTACTCATGTTCTGAACGCGATGACCGACCGTTACCACGAGTCCAGAGTGCTTTGGCAGGATAATAGAGGAAATAAATTGTTTATAGTTCTTGTGTTAGTAATATTAATTACTAACACAAGATAATTACAATCACAGGTGGTAGAGCTGATGCCGGGCTCGACTATGGAGGTACCAACATCTTACTAAGAGACCCCGCGAAGTAAGAGGATAGCTCACAGGCAAAAAACTAGGAGGCCCACCATGCCTGGGACCGATGGATGGTGGTATATCCATCCCTAATAGTCGGGCCTTATATGGTACAGACTGATGACAGGCAACGGCGTCACTGGTGCGAGGGTTCCAGCACCGTGCTCACCAACCCGCCTGCCCAGCGTGTGTGAGTAAGGGCAATTCTGGAAAAAGTTCTGGAAAGGCTTATGTCCAGCAGTGGACGAACTAGGCTGATGGATGGAATATTTAATTAATTAAATATTAATGTCACACTGTTATGTTATGACAAGAGAACAAAGAATACAAAATTTTGCACTTTTTTTATAATTTTATTAAATTTCACAGGTTTAAGCGTGGTCAGTTTCATCAACTGGTTGAACAGCGTCACTGGAGCCACTCTTGACCAGTACCACTTGTTGGGACACAGTCTTGGGGGACACCAAGTTGGCATCATTGGCAGAAACCTGAATGGAGACGTCCCTTATATCACTGGTATTATTTCTTGAAAGAAAGCTTATATATAATGTAATATGGCCCTAATCACAGCAAATAATAATGAAAAAAAATCCATATGAGGACACCCATACAGAAAACCACGAAAATCTTGAAATCTTATAGACAATTTATAAATATTTGGGTTCCTAACTCAGAGGTGCCGAATTGTTTGTCTGGCGTAAGGTGGCTGGTATTTCTGACCTTGATGTTGCTAAATTAACAATAAAATTATTAACAATAATGTTGTTAACAATAATGTTATTTACAATAATGTTATTAACAATACAGGCCGCGTATTGTAAAAAGAATACGTCTGAATGTAGCCGGGGATGAGTTTACGCATGTATACAGTCGCGCGTAAAAGTGCTTGCGGACACTATAAGTTGCATAATTATTCAACCTAATAAGGTAAGTAAGAGTAGGTACATAATGTGTAGGAAACTACAATCTAAAAACAGTATTTCATCATATAACACAATACGTCATAAATCATCTTTCTTTCTTTCTTTTCTATGTAAAACCATCACAATCAGAATGAATAAACTTGTGTGTGCGACTGTTCTTTGAGAACAAAATGGACGCGCGGTAAACAAACATCGACTGACGAGCCAATAGCGAAATGCGCGGGAAACAAACAGCCAATAGCGTACGGGCGGGGCCGTGCGGCGGGCTTTTCCCCCGTCGCGCCCTACCCCTTACCGCCAAAGAGACCGATAATCGTGTTGTGCGCAGGTTCTTTGCCTAACTTCAGACGTATTCTTTTTACAATACGCGGCCTGTAATGTTATTAACAATAGTTATTAACAATGGGTTTCCGTACGGGTATTGTGTGTTGATACGACGAGGCAATTAAGAAGAGGAGTTGGTGTGTGAATGGACCATGTTTATTTATTTATTTAAAATGGAACACCAACAGTACACATATTACACACAAATTATTTACAAAAATAAAATTCTGATATGAGGACCAGTTACAGGTCACAGCAGCAGGTTCACAGCATTCATAGTTAAATTATAAACACAAAGCAGACATATTATTTAAAGCAAGAATTAAAAAATCAATCATCATCATCATCATATTATATATAAAAAGAGAAGTCCTGACTGACTCACTCATTCACTGACTCATCAACGCACAACCCAAACCCTAGAAAGCTAAAATTTGGCGCAGAGCTTTTCTTTATAATGTAGACAAGGAATAAGAAAGGATTTTTCGAAATTCCACCTCTAAAAGGGTGAAATGGGGTCTAAAGTTTGTATGGGAAAACTATTTTAATCGAGACTTCACAGGAGTACTCCTATTTATAAATGAGTAAACGTGTGTTTCAGGTTTTTTCAGAATTCAACCCCTAAAAGGGGGAAATGGGGTGACAAAGTCCGAAAATCAACATGGGTATCGTTTGTATGGTTTATAGGGTCGCTGATTACGAAAATAACAACGATTTTAAAATCTAACGTGGTGGACGTGAAAAAAGCTTTTCCAGAATTTAATTCTACTATTAAAAGTACGCTAAAAAGTCACTTTATACCTTTAATTAGAAAATGAAATTGGAACATTCTGTATAAGTCATTCCATTGCTACCTGCGCCGCGATAAGAGCATCTTTTTATTTGTATACCATTGTCCGATCGACTGCTCATTTACCTTACAATTTTATACCTCCTAATTCTGTATTGTAATTTAATTCCTATTTGCATGAAGTCAAGATCGACTAAATTAATTAATTTGCCTTTACTTATTTTTGTAACAACTATTGTAACATTGTAGTAGCAGCCGTTCGACAAACAATTTCTCTCGTCATCTATTGTAAAAAAATTATAATATGTATGCAGGTAGCTATCAGTATCAGTATTTATTTGTTTCTACTTTTGTGGGCATATCTCATGCACGAATATGAGTATTCACGAATTGTAGTATCAGGACAAACTCATGTGAGTTTATTGATACTATTCACCATATAATAAAATTGTGTAAAATTATGAATAAATAAATAAAAAAAAAAAAAAAACCCTAAAAGGGAGAAATGGGGTGACCAAGCCTGAAAACTAACATGGGTATCGTTTGTATGGTTTATCGGGTCGCTGATTACGAAAACAACAACGATTTCTAAATCCAACGTAGTGGACGTGACATACCATCATCCCCTGTTGGGGTGCAATGGGGTTGAAATGTTGAAATGTGTTAATATGAATATGGGTTTCGTTTTAATGTTTTTTTTGGACGTTAGTTACGAAAATGGCATCGATTTTGACATTTAATATAGTGGACATAAAAATTCTTGAAAGTATGTGTGCCAGAGCAAATCGGCTGTAACAGACGGACAGACAGACAGCCACACAAGTGATCCTATTAGGGTTCCATTTTTTCCTTTTCGCAATGTCAATTAATAAGTCTCAGGGTCAGTCACTGAAAACAGCAGGAATTGATCTTAGGGGGGACTGTTTTTGGCATGGCCAGTTTTAGGTAGCCTGCTCGAGAGTGAGCTCACCTAGCAGCCTGGTCATGTTAACAGCTGAGGGCAGAACTTCTAATGTAGTATATAAGGAGGTACTTTAAGTATGAATTTAAAAAAACTAATAGGTAATAGGCCTCGCCAAAGAGACTTTACCTGGAGATCAAATAATTGCACCATAAACACTCCAAATCACATTTAAATACGTTCTATAAAAAGCACTACACACAAACTAAATCAACGCGGGCGAAGCCGCGGGCAAAAGCTAGTATATAATAATATTTAAACAAATTAACATGCATACCTAACCATTTAACCTAATAACTAGCTTAAAATTATACAAAACATATACAAAAAATGAGTTAAAGACAAAGCAAAATTATACTAAACTCTTGTCATTCTGGTGATTGGTGAATAAGGACCTAATTTTGTTTTACTATTGAGGCAGTAATAGTAGTTTATGCTACAAGGGCGCAAAGGAATAAATTACGAGGACGATTTAAAACACGAGCGTAGCGAGTGTTTGAAACGTAACCGAGTAATTTATTTTATTGCTTTTACGCCCGTGTATCATACTACGTTTTTCAATGCATAGTGTGAGGAAATGAAAACAAATATAATCTTGTGAACTTTAAATTATAATTGGCTCAAAAGGACTGTATCCAGAGCCGTTAAACAGTGGAAAAAAAAGTATAACGTCTATGGTACACAGGAAAGGCTGCAGGTTAGCCAACCATTGTAAACAAATAAAAAATAATAATAATAATAAAGCCCTAGGGCAAAATAATCGACTTTCTGTTCGGTTTTGATGCATAAAAAGTGGGCCTTTACAAGCACATGCATTGAAAAATATTTTAGCTATGGGCTTACGAGGCATATTGTGGGGCACTGACACAAAGATCCTCTCAAGCAACTGCGGACAAGATTACGATCAATGGTGTCATAACGTCACAAAAGAGGGCGATTGCGATTAATGGCATGTGCTCTGTAATTTGTGGAACGGTGGAGCCAACCTTTAACCTTCCACGTACCTCTGCCTTCCACCCCGCGCTGTGTCCCACAATTTTCCCCTCGAGAAATGAACTATTGACAACTCCTCTTCTTCATTGCTCCATCCATTCGTTTCGCATTTGGCCAAATTATTAAAAATGTTGCAAATCAGTGTCTTGAATCATATGGGTCATAATGATATGGAATTTCGCAATTAGGACCTCAGATTCGTGATCAGAGACCCAAAAAACCCTCTAGAATTCATTTCCGAGGCGAAATAATAATTTTAGATTTTTTTTACGACAGCTACCTATTTGGGTTCCTTTGGGGGGATTTAAACACCACTAACTCTCTCATTTTCGGAGGTAATGCAGAAGTCAATGCTGACGAATGTTTCTAGGGAACGCGTGAAAGAAGGAATTTTTCAAATAGTATATTTTTTTAATGAAAGTTACTTTGTGTGGTTCAATCCCCCCCAACTATCTCATTTTTGAAAGTAATGCAAAGATTAATGTAGATAGATGTTCCTGGGAGACTACAAAACACGGGAAACCCACTTTTCCACGTTTTCCGGCTTATTTACTTATCAGCAATTATTCACCCAACAGCTATGGACCCTGCGTTGCCGGGGTGGCTCATTAGCAGTGATAAGTTTCAACAGGGTGATGGAAAGTATACAGAGGTCATCCACACTAACGCTGGTGCACTGGGCTACGCTCTTCCTCTTGGACAAGTTGACTTCTACCCTAACGGTGGATCGACCATGGCTGGCTGCCTCCTGCCATCGTGCAATCACTCTAGGTAAGAAAAATAAAATTAAGTATCATTAATATCTCAGAGACATACCTATAGTTCGATTGTATGTTGATAAATTTTTGAGATATCTAAATTATCGTCAAAGTCGTAGCCCGGATTTCTGATTTCAACCAGATACGATAGCTGCTTTGGAGGATAGGCGTATCTGCCGTGATTTATTATTTATTTTAAGATAGTCAATAATATTTTGGATTCCCCTTACCTCTTGAATAACATTGGTTTCAAATGTCAAACATTTACTATTAGGAATAAGTCTTTATTTAGTATACCACATGCGGGTACAAATTATGCAAAAAATTGATTTTTGGTTCGTGCTTGTGATTGTTATAATAAAGATTTTATACTACACCTGCTCGGAAAGTACCTTCTTACTTTTTTGAAAACGATGCAGAAAATACGTCATTACTGTCATACAAATATGCGGGCGGAAAAAAGTGTATGAAAATTCATTGTTAACGTGCTTGAGCGGGCAGAAAAAGTATATGCAAATCCATTGTTAACGTGCTGTTTTTTTTTTAAATAACATAAAGAATGAGCAAGTGGCCAAGTGGCCAGTATTATTTTGCGAACTCGTACATAAAACTCGAAAAATGATACTGGCCACTTGCTTTTCCTGTACATGATAAAAAATAAAAAGGAAATAAAAAGTGACAATCGCACGCGAGTCAGTCGGTTTATTTTATTGTATCTTGATTAAAAGTAAAATTTTTACTATTTCCTCGCAGGTGTAGTATAAAGCACTATGTATCACTCGGGAGAAAGTGCGATTCCCAACCCGTGTGTATTGAGGCCCTTGGCTCGTTGGTAATCTTCCCCTTTCTTCCCTCGGTGAACAATGTACTATTCTTGCATCTTTCGCTGGGTCTATTTAAATCTTCATTGTTTAAAACGTTTTTAAAAAAGTACTAAATGTTTTCTTTGTGATACTTAACTTTGTGTTAGTGTTAATTTTAATTTATATAAATTTTTCTCTCTTCAATTTGCTTTGTTAATTCGGCAATTTATATACAAGGTGACTTTTTGATCATCGTCCAAATTCATACTGGAGGCTTGATAAGTGATCAGTGTCTTGGATCAATAACAATTTTTGCGAAATTCGTAAAATCCAATTTCGGCTTCCCATAGAAATTCACTTTCAGTCCCGAGTGAATCGCTATGGGGAGTCGAAATTTCACTCTACGAATTTCACAAAAATTGTTATTGATCCATGATGCTGATCACTTACCAAGCCACCACTATGAATTTGGACGATGATCAAAAAGTCACATTGTATATTTTTCCCTTTTCTTATAACGTAAGTACATGTTGCGTTGTTATAATGCCGTGCACATACATTTATTCACTTGCAAGATTTATGTGGAAACTTGTTTGGTTTTAAGATTAATTTATTGTTATTTGTATTATGTGTTAAGAAAACTGTTTGTTTCCCAATTAATAATATATATATATATATATATATATTGATGGTTAAAGTTGACATAGCAACGTCGTGTTCTTTTGAGTTTTATTTGCATTTCGAAAAAAAAATACACATCTAAATGGCTGTTCGATACACGATTACTTGCATTTTCCAGCATTCAATGAAGTCGCTTAAATATTCAATTCAATTCAAAATCGTTTATTGCAGTTTCCGGCTTTCGCAACTTTTTCCTTTGTCTCTGTCTTTTTCTTTACGTGTAAAGGGTAAAGAAAATAACCAAACTTATGCACTTTTTTAATACTTTTCGTTGTTATTTTCATCATATTGTTTTTAAATAAAAAACTGTCGTGTATGAACGCTCCAGTTATCTAAGTAAATTAATCAAATTACTTATAATATAAAAAATATAAAAAAGTAGGGAAATAGAGGAAAAAATCATTCGAAAAAAGGTCACTTTGCGAATTTATTCTATTTAACCAACTCAATCAAATAATGTTTCCATCGTATATACTATTTAGTATATATCCCAAACAATACGAATATATATCCCCAGATTTTAATTTAATTGTTTACTACAAACAAGGGTTATAGCAACGTGTTTTTGTGTGTAAAAAGCTCGTTATAACGTTGCTATCTTAATAAAACATTCAAATCCGTTGAGCGAGTAAAAACAGAACATACATACATACATACAGACAGACAGACAGACAGATAGACAGACAATCAAAAATTCTTATTAGTTTTGGCCTCAGTAAAGTACCAATAATTCATTTCATTTAAATTTTTGCAAAAATGTTCAATGTACAGATACAACATTGTTAGTACTTTATTATTAGTACTAGCTGACCCGGCGAACTTCGTTCCGCCTAACAGTCTAATAATATCGTGTTAACTTTCGTTAAACTTAATTTAGGATTTCATTAAGGTAATAACATTAATACAACTTTTTTTTTGCAAATACAGAAATGTTTTATTGCTTGCCATTGCGAAAGAAGAATGGCAGGGACCCATGTAGTTTCATAGGCTTAGCGTAGGATATTGAATATATGCAGAAATAAATAATAGTTCTTGAAATAACTAAGAAAAAAAGGTAATCGCAGTATATTTTTAAAACTTGGGGTTTAGATGTTATTTAATGATATCAGAACGCTAGATAAATAAACACTGTACATTAGTACGTATAGTGGTAGGTTTCTTTTATATGCGTAGTTTTTTCAACAGATGGCACCACATGCTGTTTGCATTCGTAAAATTAGTTAATTAATTAATTGTTATTCGATAACTTATCCGATATTTTATTACTTATTCTGCTATTCGGAGCGGAGAAGAATACACCAAAAAAGAGATAACTAACATCTATCCAGCCGATCTTGAGTTATAAGTGGTGTAACTAACACGACTTTGTTTTATATATTTAAGATATGTATATACTCGTATAATTATATGTATATATAACGTGTACATAACAGAAAGGTGTAACCATATTTGAAGAGCTTATTCAGACAATGGTAAAGAACAACCTTTACTTTGGAACAAAACCTGTATCTCGAAAAAAAATGTTTACTGTTTCATAGAAAAATGGAATATCGCTCGGCTGAAATGTATGGAAGGGCAGATTTTTTTTTGAGATTTCAGGGTTGGATCCAAAGTAAAAAATGTTCTATACCATTGACTGAATAAGCTCTTCAAATATGGTTACACCTTTCTGTTACACCTTGTATTATACTAATATAATATTACTCCAAAACGAGTTAGTCTGTATCATTCAACACATTTAAGATTATTTTTTTAGGGTTCCGTACCCAAAGGGCAAATTAGAGCCCTATTAATGTCACTCCGCTGTCCGTCTGTCTGTCTGTCCGTATGTCAACGGAGACGGCCATTTGCAGAAAGGGCTTTTAAGTTTAATTAAACTTTAAATGGAATGCTGTCACTTTCTTTATCAAGAACAATGTAAGGGATGGCATCAACTTTAAAGGTTCAACTTTCAACCCTTTCTGCAACTGGCTGTATAACTCTTACCCCTCGGCCATAGCTTCAGGCTTCGAGAGGCGTGCCAAGCGGTTCTTCCTGCAACGGCGCCGGCGGAGAGAACAAATGTATGAAGTTGTTTAGAGCCGGCTATGGGTCGCATCTCGCGCGTCTTGTGCGGCTTCGAGTGACTTGCGCTCTCTCGACGGCGGTGTGCGGGGAGGCGGGGAGCCGCGCCAGTGATCGAGCGCACAGGACGAACCTAGTGTCGAGCGCTTTGAGCGAGCGAGCGCGCTATACATCCGATGCGGTGGAAGGCGCCGACGGGTGTCGTGGCAGGGCAAAGCCCGTCGCAAAAACTGCCTGGAAGCGCAGCAAGAAGCGCTGCCAGAAGCCTGAAGCTATATGGCCGACCGGTTAGACGGAATGAGATAGAAATCAGAAATTTTTATATGTTGTGCAAAATGTTGACCCAAAACCGAATCTGAATTTACAATGTAATTATTTTTCAGGGCGAATATGGAGTCGATCATTTTTTTTTTCTATCCTGGCATGTGATGTGTCTAGAGCTCATTAAGTAGAGTATAAAAATATTTTAAATAATTTTTTATTAAGAAAATAAAGGAATGGTGGGCTATCAAATTTGCCATTTTTAGACCATTTTTGTTACGGGGTCTATCTCAACAGCCAAAGCAGTTAGTAATTTGAAACTTCTGTATATTATGTACCATATGCTGTACTTAAACCACTATTATACTAAATACGCCGATTTATACTGTAGTTTTAGGGTTCCGTCCCCGAATAGTTTCATGTTTAATTTTTATGTATGACAGAATTAGAGCATTACCTAAAATTAAATTAATATCTAGGTAGTTTAAAATAATTGTTCTTTGGTACGGAACCCTATAAAAGCGAGGCCCGGCTCGCATTTGTCCGGTTATTATTTATATTTTAAGAAAAATACTTCGTTTCAAAAGTTATTTAGAACGTTACCCATGAATACTTCAATGTTTTATATTTACTAGATTTTAGTATAATATTAAATTGGTGTATGTTTAACTCAAACTTGGCTGTTTTAGGTCGTGGTACTACATGGCCGAGTCTGTAGCAACTGGCGGTTTCACTGCAAGAAGGTGTGTTACGTATGCAGTTGCTGTGACAGGTTTATGCTTCGGTGCAAACTTGAACATGGGCGGAGTGACTCCGAAGCCTGGGTAAGCTAAACATAGAACAGGGGTCTTTTTGTCTTAATTCAACACCTATCGCTTTCAAAGGTTTCGTGATTGGCTAGAAATGACGTGACACATCATTTATTTTTAAACACGAGTAACTTTGAAAGCGATTTGGACAAGATCATGGCTAATTGTCTTGGACGAATAAATCAGTTAAATTTCGAGCTGTTAATTCATAAACCTATATACTGAACTATCGGCGTGAATGGCCACAGTCCAATATCTTTTTTACTTTTAGCTACTAAACAAGAAAAACAAAGTTAAGTTGTACACTTTGTACCAGGCGACTGATTTTTGATCGGTTTTACCTTAACGGCATTCCTATGCAAAAAATCACTTTGATCCGTTGCTCCGATGCTGCGTGAAAGAAGGACAAACCAACACACCAACAAACACTTTCGCATTAAGAGGATGGCATACCCTAGCAACTTTTTTTATTACCCGTCCAGCGCAATAAGTCTAATGGCATAGACCTTATTTGCTTTTCATAGAGGCGATTATATGTTGGCTCTTTGGCCTCTTTTTCTTGGACTGGTATACTAGTGATCACGCAGCGAAGCAACGAATTGGTGTGTTTTTAGCTAATACTGAAATATTTTGTAGGGAAAAAAATATTGGATTTAGGTAACATCCCTTCATATTTTTATTGCCTTTTTTTATTAAAAAAATCAAGTTGATCTCTTAACCGCGTTTTTGAAACGAACGTTTGAAAACCAAAAAAGAGAGTGGAAAATTTTTTTTTTTGGCAAATGTGTAAATCTTAATACATTGTTTATAGGTGGAATCCTTGGATAAAAAATCGATAAATCAAATGTATTTTCTTCAATATGAGGAGACACCTAGTTTCTTCCAATGAACCCTTGAAAACCTGGTTTTTTTGATGTTCTAGCGTCAGGTGTCCCGTTAATAATAGGGGTACGGATTACTGGAATTCGTATGCGTTGCATGTGATTTATCAATATTGTAATTGTATTGGTAATTCACCGGATGAAATGAAATGAAATATATTTATTTATGTTATGTAAATATAACATAAACACTTTAGTTTTAATGAAATGTAAGTAATTAAATAAAATCTATGTGTATAGGTAATAGTTTTGTGTCATAAATAATAATATGGGGAAATACGCAGGGGAATAATATATAACAGGTTGGGTTTACTTAAATTTAAGAAAAAAAATACACTTGAATAAAAAAAAATAGGAATAAGGAATAAATAATATTATACCTTTAAATATATGCAATACATGTAAGGTTGGAAAAAAGGCGCGAAGATGTGATGGCGTCGTTTTTTTGTTTTATTGAAAAAATATTGCATTTTGGGTGTTTTGATCAACAATAGTGATAGGATATTGTGAATTAAAATCGCCGTAACCAGTGTAGTGTGTTGTTCAATGGAAGAAAAGTGCGGGATGTGCCTTTTCGTGTGTTTTTTCTAACCCTGT
Organism: Ypsolopha sequella; assembly: GCA_934047225.1. Classification (NCBI taxonomy): domain Eukaryota; kingdom Metazoa; phylum Arthropoda; class Insecta; order Lepidoptera; family Ypsolophidae; genus Ypsolopha; species Ypsolopha sequella. The sequence goes on from OW204009.1 coordinate 10,175,893, forward strand.
TGTATTTGCGTTATAAGGCTATCATTATAGCGGAAACGACAGGACGGACCTTTCAGATGATCCTCAACAGAAGAGGATAGTGCATATAAACAGATAATAACTATAACGTCAGACATGGCTGTATGGGCTAAGATCCCTTTGCCTGTCCACTTAGTGGGAAAATGAAACAAAAAAAAAAGCAATACATGTAATAAATATATATGCATAACTCAACCCATTCGAGAGCATATATAACTCGAGAATGCGGCAATCACTTTTTGTTAGGGTGCTGATAGCTGGAAGCTTCTTAAACTTTGTTATTATACTCACTTGAACTTCGTATCATATCAACAGCACGTTTACAAGAACTGAAAAAACAAGAAAAAATATGAAATAAAATAAATTTGAACAAAAAAATTGTAACCGACTTCAAATGTAGCAGAAGTCATTCACTAAAAATTTAAAAATAATTATATTATAATGACCGATAGTATCGAAACAACAATTTTGTCGATTTTTTTCTTCCTGAAACATACTATATTATGTAGTTAGAAGTCATGTTCTATAATTGGATATATTAAGTCCCTAAATTGGTTGTTAATCGGTGACCGACCGACCGACCAATTGTTAATTGGTCGGTCGGTCGGTCAGAATATGTACCTTAACAAGTTTTTAATGCACGGGTCTCACGTGCATGAGAGCCTTAATGGGAAGTAAGATTACATTTTATTACAATTTAATTTATTTTAATTATACAGTTTTAATTTTAAATTTTTTATTTTATTTTAATTTTACAGTTTTAATCATATTTTTTACAAATTTACTCTTTTCTACTAGTTTTTTTTACTTTTAGGATATTTTGTGTCAGTAATCTTACTTCTTACATTCAGTCTAGTTATTATTGTATTATTGGTTTTGTGTTTTGTATTATGTATGGGTTACTGGTGCCTGAAATAAATATTTTATTATTATTATTATTAATTTCCAGCGAAACCGGAGTCTACCACCTTAATACAAACTCAGACTCTCCATTCTCAAGAGGCTAACAATATGAAGACGCAAGAATAAATATACTTTGAAAAAGCTCGAATTAATACAATTTCAAACTTATTCATATTGTTTTTTTTATTCCAAATTAGTGATTGTTTCCCCTACGTCTCTACACTATTGTATAGTATATTTCATACTTAAGACTGTAAGACTTTATCAAACGCTTTCGTGTAATTGGTATATACTATACCGTTCACCTGTGACTTTGAGTCGATTGCTCTGATCAAATCATCAACATATGACACAAGATTCGTACTGGTGGATCGACCTATGACAAAACCGTGTTGGGATACTGTTGATAATTGTTTGAAGTGTGCTTGAAGGGTTGGACATCAGAGCTTCTCAAACACTTTGGCAAACACAGATAAAATTGAGATTGGCTTGTAATTAGAAATCTGTTCTGGAGGTCCGTCTTTGTGAATTGGTACTACTTTGGCCACCTTCCACACTTCTGGAAAAACTCCCGTAGATAAAGACCTGTTGTAAATTAAGTAGAGTAGCTGTGCCAGAGCAGAAGCACAGTTCATTGCAAAGACAGATGGAATCCCATCTGAACCAGGGCCTTTAGATACAACAAGTCTTTTTAGGCACTAAAAATATCGTTTTGGGAAATTTTTAACTTTGTCAAGATTTGGCTACTGCTGTCTTTAGTTTCGTTAGTTGTAGTTACGGATATGCTGATTGGCTGTGAAAAAACCGACTGGAAATTAGATGCAAAAAGGGTACATTATTATATCGGTGCCGTCTGCAGCAGTATCTTGATTTAAAGTCATTTTAGCTGGATAAGTGTGAGAGCTGTTAGATTATTCTTTACGAACGACCAGAAGTAGTTATGATTGTATGCAATATGCTGTTCTATTTTATAAATATATGCTTTATAAGCTTTTGTTCATTTTTCTGCTTCTGTTTAATTAGTGTAATTAAGTATTTAGTGAACCACATAGGAAAGCGTCTCCTACAAGTTTTAGTTAAAGGGACGTGCTTTTTATTACTTCTTTAATAGTATTGTAGAATACATTGACCATATCGTCCACCCCATGACAACTTAGCAAGAGGGACAGCCAGTCAAGCCTATTTAAGAGAGTTAATTTTTCCATAATCCGCCTTGAAAAAGTTCAATTTTGATGTAGGATAGTTATGGTCGAGGAACTTGGAGGTAGGTAAGGTAATAGAGAACTCAATGGGAGGATGGTATTGATCAACAACAGTTAAGCAAACTTTGAGATTTATCCAAACTGACCAGAATCCTGAAGACCAGATCTAAAACTCTGTTTTGATGATTACGGATATAGTTATGTGGATATAAATTTTGTAGAGAAGCAAAGTCAATCAATAATTGAGCAAAAGTAGAACCGTTATGATTTGGTTGAGTTTTCAGTACGTTTTTGCTTATCATGCATGGCCATTCAATACATCTAAGATTGAAATCCCTGATTATATATGTAAGAAGTGAACTATTTATTACCTTATTACAGTTGTCAATAAAAAGTTCGAGTGTCTCACGTTTAAGTGGAGAGGGCAAATATACTGCACAAAAAGCAAGCTTAGAAACTTTAGTTCCAACAGAAAGGTCTATACAAACCCATATGTTTTCGCAATTGCTATCCTTATTAGTGAGTCTATATGAATTAAATTTCTTTTATACGGCAATAAGAACACCACTTTATTGACGTTGTTTGTTTTTTTTTTCTTGCAATGTTTTTAATATTAAAATTATCTCTATCTCTTCTATATACTTACAACATAGCGATCGCTTAAAAGCTCAGAACTCGTTCTGCCATTATGAGGCCAGGTGTTTGTTTTGACTACAATATCATAGTTTGATCTCAACATATTACAATAAAAGTCATGAGTTTTCATACGTAAACCTCTGAAGTTCTGAAAATATAATTTTAGACTTAGGACGGTGGAAGTTTACAATGCCAAAAAAGACAAATTAAATCAATTTTTATTTTACTAATAATTAAAGTTTATTGATAGTGTTCATGTTTCTGATATTTATAAACTCAGAAGATTCAATTCTATGCATAAAAATTTTCCCTTGTTTCACCCATACAAATCTGAAGTCCTTTGCTTATGAAGCTCTTCGGGCAGCTGCATGCAATGCCTTGTTTGTAGGAGAAAGACCAGAGTTGAGTTTGTCATCCACATTAGCTCTATTGAATTTAATCGCCTGGGCCATAAAAGTGTCTCGGATATGTCTCGAATATTGTGCTATTTACAGATACTCATGAAATTAAAAGGTTTCTCAAAAACTCTTTCACTCTGTTTTTAAAAATACCATGTATACTATGTATAGGACAGTCTCTGGTGTTATGGGGAAGCAAATTCCATAATCTGATGGCCACAACGACTGTGAAGGACTGGCCAAATGCACACGTATTGTGCACAGGAGTTTTAAGAAGAGAGACAGTACGTGCACGAGCCGGCTTGTCCCTAGAAGACAACAAAAGTTCAAATCGTTCACAAAGATAAGAAGGGGAGCGAGGATTACGGAGAACGCTGTAAAGCTGAGTAAAGATATGAAAATGATGATCTGCACTGTTTCTTGATCTTGAATGAAGCTTATGGCAGAATCACAGCGCTGCGGGTAAAACCGCAGCATTATGCTGAGCCAGTGCCTTTTTTTGCTACGGAACATTGCTACGACCCTTTCTTTTATTTTAAGTCACTTGTCTTTTTGGTTATAGGATAGTGTAAAAATTGCATATATTTTTAGAATGTTATTTTTTCATGTTTTGTATTGTGTTATGGTGAGTATAGTTGCTGGGGCACATGACAAAAAAATACAATAGCGGCATCGCATGAATAAAAGGTTTCCTTAGAGCAAGTAGATAGATAGATAGATAGACAAAACATTTATTCACTATTACAATACGTACACAATTCACATTCAACACAATTAAATATTTACATTAGCAATAAAAGACACGGAACAAGTTTTAACAATAACCATATTGATACAGATACTTAATTACGGACATATTACAATAGTAAAAGGGCTCCGACTCAGTATTTGCTGCAAAGATTCACAATGCAGCACTGATCATTCTGCCGGAACCGTGGAAGAGCGACGTGCTGAACTTTTAATTTTGTGTAACTTAATTAAGAAATAAATGATATAGTATGTAAATATATATATGGTTATATAATATTTATGTGAGTGTAATACTTATCAGTGAATATTATATTGAATATATTTATGTAATACGGTATGAAAACAAATTAAAAGAATATGAAATAAAAATAATAATAAATTAACAACATTTGTACTAAAACAATGCACCACTGCTTGCCTTAATGGGACTTTGCTACAGTTTTTCTTTGCATGGCCAGCAAATGCAACCGATACTTCGCTTTAAAGCAAAGTTTTAACTTTAAAGCGAAGTATCGGTTGCATTTGCTGGCCATGCAAAGAAAAACTGTAGCAAAGTCCCATTAAGGCAAGCAGTGGTGCATTGTTTTAGTACAAATGTTGTTAATTTATTATTATTTTTATTTCATATTCTTTTAATTTGTTTTCATACCGTATTACATAAATATATTCAATATAATATTCACTGATAAGTATTACACTCACATAAATATTATATAACCATATATATATTTACATACTATATCATTTATTTCTTAATTAAGTTACACAAAATTAAAAGTTCAGCACGTCGCTCTTCCACGGTTCCGGCAGAATGATCAGTGCTGCATTGTGAATCTTTGCAGCAAATACTGAGTCGGAGCCCTTTTACTATTGTAATATGTCCGTAATTAAGTATCTGTATCAATATGGTTATTGTTAAAACTTGTTAAAAGTCTGTCTGCGTCATTCAGGTAAGTTGTTACGTGTGACCGAGGAGGAATTTTAAAACAAAATCGCGCGCAAGCATTCTGAATTCTTTGTAAGAGACGTTGGGACTTTTTGTAAATGCAAGAGCCATAAACATTGATACAGTAACCCAATCTAGACAAAATGAGCGTTTCACAAAATGTCACTCGGATATCGACACTAAGGAATTGTCGAACATTATAAAGTACTTTAAGTCTGTAAAAACTATTGCGTACCAGTTCAGTGATATGATCTTCGAAGTGGAGATGTTCATCCATAATAAGACCTAAATTGCTACAGAGACTCTTTCAATGGGCTGTCCCTTTATAAGAATTTTTGGATGTTTTAGGCTGATTGTATTAACCTTTTTTTTAATTCCAAAATCATGAACTTTGATTTTGCAGGATTTAAGGAAAGACAGTTCTTTTCAACCCATTCAGAGATATTATTTAAATGATGTTTAATACTGTCCACTGTTGAAGCTAAGTTAGTACAATCCGTAGAAAGATACATTTGTAAATCATCGGAATAAAGATGAAATTTGCAAGATGATATCGAGTGAAATAAATCAGCGCTGTACAAGATAAACAATAAAGGGCCGAGAATTGAGCCTTGGGGAACTCCCCTGTCTATATTGTGTGGACGTGAGGACATATATGCATCACCAGACTTAAGCATGACCTGTTGATACCTATCAGAGAAATAGCTATCAAGCCATTTGACAGTACTAGCATCAAATCAAAATAGTTTGGAAAGCATCAAAGGGGTATTAATACAATCAAACGCCCTGGAAAAGTCAAGCAGTAGTTCACCAGCATCTTCAGAGGATAACATATTGTCAAAAACGTCGAGAAGAGCTGTGTTAGTACCATAACCTTTTCTAAAGCCTGACTGATTTGTGGGTAAAATTTCATTGTTTTCACAACAAGCTGAAACCTGATCATAGACGACTTTTTCCAGGATTTTTGATAGGCATGGTAAAATACAGATAGGTCGTAGGTCAGCAGCACTGATAGGATTAGCATTTTTGGGATGGGCTTAACTATTGCCATTTTTCATAGGGCAGGGAATGAGGAAGTTACAAAGTTAAAAGTACAACTTTCGGACCCTAGGTTGTTTTTAGAAGGAGACTCACCTGAAATTTTAATATGAGGGAAGTGGTAAGGAGAGGTCTTTATTTAGCCTTTCTTATGTTTTATTTGAATAGCGGCATTAATTTGTAACTATGGCTTAATCTTACTTTAGATTCAGTTGTAAGTTATAATAACACTTGCGAAGAAGAACGCTTGTCTCCGCCCGCCCGAACCACCCCCGCCGTCCTCCCGTCTCGCCTTCCCTACGTTGCAATGTCGCTGAAATGTTGAATCTATGTTGAAATGTGACGTAAGCCTATTTTAAAATTTTATTTATTTCTTATCAGAATAGATTGGCGGTGCACTTGGATTTAGTGCTTTCTTCGCCCGTGAAAATCAGACCTCACCTCCATCTATGACGTCCATGGGAAGCCTATGGACGTGCCAAAAGTCGGATATAGTCACGGTGTTGAAAAAACTTATGGAAGGCATCACTTACCTTTTCTTACCCGGAAATTGCAACAGTGACGTTTTTGAGCACGTAGCTCTTAAACCTTTGGATATTACTGTCACAAGGAATTCAGTCAAGGTTTCGTAGGGAGAAAAGAAAGTATGGAAGTGAAAAGAATCGACTTCGTCTGGGATCTTTACTCTAAAACCTCCCTTAAGAAGTGTGCTCGTGATAATGGGCGCACTGGGATACGTCATCAAGTTTGCGAGAGCTAAAAATTGCCTGGAAATTGGACATAATTTCGCAAATATTTGCAGAATAAAGAGTTACTCTTGAGATTTTACGCCTTTCGACATGCTGGAGTATAACAGGTTGTGACAAACATTGGTCATACGATAAATTCTTTGACACTAGCGGGGACTTCTTTAATTGGGCTAAATGTTAATGCTGAAGAGGTAAATGGCCATATTCTTCTACACACAAAGGCTATGATTCTTAATGGTTCATCAAGCGTTGCCATACACACCGTTGATTCTGACGTCTTCATTATTGCCATATCTTTCTACTTCACACTTAAGCAGCTAGGTCTTGAGGAGCTTGGGAAACACCATACCAACCTCCCTGTACATGTACTGGTGCAGCACATAGGGGAAGATAGAGGAGAAGATTTAAGAGGATACCATTCAATCGCAGAATGCGACACCGTCTCAACGTTTTAATCTAAAGGCAAAACATTGACGTGGAATGCATAACAAAAGTGCCCTGAAGTGACATCTGCTTTTAGAGCTCTATTTCATCCCCTCAAAGAAGTAAGTCACAAACGAGGCACGGAAGATGCTTTTTACCGCTAAACATAGATCTTTGCAAACTCTTTCCCATACAAGAAACGCTCTCAAAATGCACACTATCAGGCAAGTCAGGTGTGAAGACAAATTCTAGATCCTTCACCAGACGTAGCCTCTCCATCGGAATGGAGATGAACCGAAGTAGAAGGGACGTGGCAGCTAATCTGGATAACCCAACTGATCATATGGGAAGCAGTACGAGAACTTACCAAATGTGGATGAGAGAAGAGCTGTAAATGCAGATGTTCCTGTAGGCAAGTGGGCATGCCGTGTAAACTGCTGTGTAAAAGTTGAAGAGGCAATCGTGACAATTTTAGGTACGTACGTTTTGTATTCAAGTAACTGTCTGTTGGTTGAGTTTGTAGTTTGTGGTCTTTAATTAAAAATAAAAAAGGTTTCAGCTTGAAACAGTGATGTTCTAATTCTGCAAGACGCTGATGAAGACAATGATCTCAACAAAATACAGGAAGAGTTAAACTTGTAGTTATAGGTAACCATTTCATTAATCCTATAATAAATACGAGTTTAAAAATGGATGCTATAGTATTTTGGACCGAAAGTTTTTAACTTTAATGTGTTTAAAACATCACGCTAGAACAGCATTTTCAAAGAAATAATAAGTTTAAATCTGGTTCCAAAATTGAATTTTGTGACCTGATTTCATGTGAAAATGATACCAGACTTGACATAGTAGCCAAAAAGATACATTCACCAAGCTGGGGGAGCTCAAATCTGAAAGCCAAAATAAAAAATCGCGGTGGGTCCCCTTCCTATATTAATCTTTGGGTTCTAATGACCAACTGCACGATAAGAAATCTTTTATTTATTGGATACCGCTTAGTTATGCTTCCCCCTGCAACTAGTAATAAAGTTTTTATCTATTAAGCTAGAAGAATATGATTACATCAAAGCGCAATGTCATGCTAGATATTGCTAAATTGATGACGCTACAGGTTTAACCATAGATTTGGCAAATTAATGCGATAAATAAATTCCGTATCTTTGCGTATTACATATTTAAGCGTTAGATTTTTTGATTAATTTATATTACTTTATTTCCACAATGGCAGGGATATCATCTATTTTGTTCGTTTCTCTTTTGGCTGTGTGCTCTGGTAAGTCTTTGTAGTTCCGTTCTCATTTTAAGTATTTTAGAGCTTATTTGATGTACACACAAAAATATATAATTTATTAAACTGGCAAAATATTAAAATTAGTGGCCCAACGGCGAGCTTGCCTCTATGAGTGATTTATTCTAGCAAACCGAAAGAACATCAGAAACTATATAATAAAAAATTACAGTAATCATAAGTGTAAAAAACATATATTGCATACTGCGATCTATTGTTTTTGCAATTATGAGAATAACAGGATAAAAAAACATTTAAAGCTGCGATTATAGTTTTGATATATTAATATGCAATTTTGTTTGTTTAAAGAAAGAAACAATAAATAAAGTACATAACTCAATATACAACAATAAATTTGTTTTAAATACGAGTACTTACCTATTAATTAATTAATTTAAATGAAATGTGCACAATAAAATCAATAAATTGTGATAATAATACGACAATAATAAATTAATATAAATATGAATAATATTAACATATCTGTGCCTCCGGTTAATAACGGTTTAACTCGACTACGTCACTGATGTATTATTTAAACCTATTATGACTTTTCCTTACCATTTCATTTGTTTTTTGTTCTCTGAAAAAGGGTCTAACTGGAATTTTGATACCTTTGATGAATTCGGAGTAAGACAAACTACAAAATGGTTTAAGTCAATGTTTTGGTGGTACACATTGGTTTAAAAAGACTAAGATCACATACCGAAATATCATTTTATGTGTATTAAAGTGTAACTAGGTTAACGGTTCAGCATAGTTTTATTTTCGTGGAAATGGATTCACTTCTAATTAATTTTTAATTTTGATGAGTAGTTTTTTATGGGTCATAATAAAAGCTCCGAAAACTAAATAAAAAATGGGGATGTTCAATTTATGAATGTTACTGCTTTCATAAATTGCTAATCTACCGAAAACTTCTGTGCAAATATACGGAAACTACCGAATCAAATACTAAAAATTCCGAAAACTACTGTCAGCTATTTTTATAGTAGATCTCCGGATATTTTTTTTTTTGTATGTCATGAATTTTGTTAAATTTAGAGACCTTGCCTAGCTCCGCTCCGCTTCACTGGGCTCCTTATTTTATCTTACATATAAACCTAACACGCTCCTCCTCGCTTCGCTCGTCGTCACACCTAGGTATTTTTGACTTTTGGTTCATGAGTTCTTTCGGAAGTTCAGTAATTTATTCGGAGGTTCATTATTTAAACCAGGTGGTCGTGAGAAATTTCAGTTTGCTATTTTAACTTATATTGTCGGTAGATGTTACACAGTTCAATTAGTATATTTTGTGATAACAAATGTTGCTGCTGCTCAGATGGTTTAACAGTGTGCAGCAGTTCGCTGGGATTTAATTTGTTTTTCGGAGGTTTTATTATTATCCGTTTTTTATATGCATGTTTTAAGGTTAATCGTTGTTTTTCAGTTAAATGTTGTCATTTTATTATATTGCATAATATCGTGCAGCTAAGGAACAGAATTTGTTATGTATATTTGAAGAGATTTCAGTGCGACTAAAAAAAATTTTTTTTTAAGTATTAGATTTAATTCTATGTACACATTCAATAATTGAATCATTGTACAAAATCATTTAGCTTTCTTTCTGAGCTCGTTTTACTTGTACACATAACTAGTTTTATTTTTATTTTCTTAATGTTTATGTTTTTCCCACAGTGTTATATTTAATAATAAAAGGAAATAAAATTAGGGTAAAGATAAATGTAAATCGTTTAACTTAGGGTAATTGTTAAGAGAATAAAGTACTAACTCAATTTAAATCATAATGCATACTAAGAGGTTTTTTTTTCTTTGTTTTGAATGGTTTAATTTACATTATAAACGATATATTTCTAATATGGTTAGTTTTTTGAAGGCTGAGCTAATACGGAGCCCATCCATACATCCATCAGCCTAGTTCGTCCACTGCTGGACATAAGCCTTTCCAGGACTTTGTCACTCTCGGCGGTCATCCTGGAAGAATTGCCCATACTCACACACGCTGGGCAGATGGGTTGGTGAGCGCATTGCCGGAACCCTCGCACCAGTGACGCCACTGCCCGGCACCAGTCTGTTCCATATAAGGCCCGGCTATTAGGGATGGATATACCGCCATCCATCGGTCCCAATCATGGTTGGGCCTCCTGGTTTTTTGCCTGTGAGCTGTCCTCTTACTCTCCCCCGAATTATTTCGAGGGGGTACCTCCACAGTCGAGCCCGGCATCAGCTCTACCACCTTGTACCGAGTAATATGGAGTCAATGAACTTAATGCGATTTACACGATACTTTGATTTTCAGTACAAAATGTTGACTGGAATTCGAGGAGTATTTTTTGTTTAAAATATTTTGGTTTTTTGGTTCTCCTGTAATGTTGGACTTTTTTGTTAGCCGTTATTCACTGGAGGCACAGATTTATATTCATTGAAGTGAAATATATGAAATAATTCCATATAGAGAAAAGTCAGTACTTCCCTCAAATTCTAATAGAATTGTAGATCGCTACAAAAATTAAAATAATCCTTGAAATCCCTAAAGGCGTCGACTACTTAATTATTAAATGACCTATCCATCCAGCACTGCCCACTGAAGAAGACCCCATCATCAGGAAACTGGACCTTGGAGAGCGATACCAGTACGTGGGTGATGCCGATGGAAACCTACACCTGGTGGACCTGTGGATGAAGGCCAGTGACCTTAAGGAAGCAGCCAGATACGCACCGTTTGTCGATAACGCCTACCATCTGTATACGAGGTGAGATAATTTTTTGGGGGAGTAATTTTATTGTGATTTTGATGAAATCTTTTACTAGAGCTGGTCCTTTCTCGTCTGACACCTGCCACCACGTCAAAGGAAATGCTGCTGTCTCGACTCTCGACAACGCCGCGCCGGCAGCTGATTGCTCGTAACCTGACCCTCGTACTATGATAATCACGTGTAGTTGCATTGTATAACAAAAGTCATACATGTTGGAAGTATCGTTTTTAATAATTATGTATCATAATACTGAGGGATGAATGGACCGCTTTATGCTCTAAGGCTGTGTTTTATTGGGCTATTCTTCTGACAAAGATTTATTTTTCTGAATAAGTGTCAGCATATTTAAACAGTTGATTTACAATTACAATACAATATACAATACTATATTCTTTATTTGTCAGTGACAAAGACAGGACAGAGCTAAAAGAAGTTAGCTTCTTGAGACAGACCCTTCAGACCATTCTCAAAAATAGAGGATAAAGTGACTTTATACAGGTATTAAAAACCTCAGAATATGCTATTACTAAAAAGTATTAAAATTATTAGTCCAAATTATAAATTTGAAAGCTAAGCTTTTTGAAGTGGGAACCATTATTAAATAATACATATTATTATAAACGTATTTAAATAAATATGTATTTATATAGAAACAAATATAAATGCATACAATTTTGAGCTAAAAGTAAAAGACTGAGTGTTTTGAATGAATGTAATGATGGAGCTCGTCTTATTGTGAGAGGAATGCCCCCACAGATACAAAGGTTTATATGAGTTATACGAGTATGACGGGGAAAGGGAGGGTTCAGGTAGCTGATGCTGATGATCCGAGTAACACGTCACGTGGTCGTTGTTAGGTCGATCTTGTAAATAACAGCACAGATAGTTCAAAATGTCTGTATTAATAATCGTTATTTAATTTTACAAACTTTCAAATACAACACTGGATAAAAGGCGATATAATACAATAACGAAATCTGAATAGAAGGTGCACCGCACACACCGTTCCGTTTGGGTCTAAATTCAGTAAATTAATGGCGTTCCCGCTCGCCTTCTCCAAGGCCATGATGATCGAGCCCGCGCGGTGTAGCGCGCGCGCGCGTGGCTCCGTTTTCTTGTTTTACCTCCGGAAACAGGAAGTCAAGTTTTCTCGTTTGATCGACTGAAACGGCGCTACTCGACGGTGCCAGCGTTCCGGATATTCGAATCAAATGTTGACTTTTCTCCGATAAGTACATATATTAAGCCAATCTTTCAGAGGGGTATGCAGAGACTCCATCTGATTATCGTGAGGAAACTTTATTTCTTTCACAACTATAATTTTCAACATTTCAGACAAAACCCCAACATCAGCGAGCCCATAGTCATGTACAATAATGATTTTATAAGCACCACCAACTTCAATGCTTCGCGTAGAGTCATCGTCCTTGTGGATGGCTGGCTAAGCACCGCGACTTCTGATATGATCACAGTTCTGGTACCAGGTAACGCAATCATATTCACTTCGATCCTGTCTGAATTGATTCAACATCAGAATGCTTTCATTTATAATATATGTAGACTTTTACCCGTAGTTCTGCGCGCTGAATGAGAAATTTGAACTTAAGACTTTGTCTCTGGTTACTTTTACTAAAATAAGCATTGCTCTCTCCCTTTGAAACATACATTTAAGAAAAGAAATTACGAGAGATGTTGAAATCACGTGCTATCTCTCTTAAACTAGTACGACGATTTTCGAGCACAATTTCCTTAATTATATCGATGTTATCGTCGGTTGAAGAGTTTGATGGTCTTCCGGAACGAGGCAAGTTTTTGACAATTTCTCAACCATCTTTAAAGGCTTTGTACCATTCGTAAACCTGGGTTTTTGACAAAACAGAGTCACCAGTCATCATTTTCAGTATTCACAATTATTCCACACATGAATTTCTGTACAAAACACGAAATTTGAGACAAACTCTTTGTTCAATATTTATTTTCATTTTAAAATTCGCTGAGCACTAGTGAGGTGGACTAATAATTAGAAGACATTTAATTAAAGACAGCCCTACCAACAAACAGAAACTCAAAATAGTTAAAAACACTTAGCGTGGGCGATTTAAATGAGAAATTCTAGTTACTTTTATTGTCAGATATTATAGGAACAAAAATAGCAATGAAAAATTTAACTTATACTTAACTCAAGGCAGGGTTCTAACAATGTATTTCTTTTAAAACTCATTTTAAATAGTGGAGTTGAGGTAATAACATTTTCAAAAAATATATGTCAGATATCACTTTTTGATCTGAATATTTCAGCCGTTCAATATGCGACTACTTCCATTTCTCTGCATCCAATCAAATCGCAAAGATATTCCTAAATTATGATGTAAATATCATTTCATTTGAGTTATATTAGGTTTTTGACGATAAAATTTATACAATTTATACCAAAATAAACGTGGTACAGTGGACACCGCATCAAGTAAGACACATTGGACTTTACACCTATCTTATATTCTTCTCTGTAGGGGCTAATGTCGTACTGCAAGTGTATAGCTTGATGTGGTCTCCACTGTACAAAATGAGATGTAAAATTATTCTCATATTAAAAAACCATAATAACCATAAGTACCAGGTGGTAGAGCTGATGCCGGGCTCGACTGTGGAGGTACCACTATCTTACTTGGAGACCCCCTCGAAGTAATTCGAGGTAGAGTAAGAGGACAGCTCACAGGCAAAAAACCAGGTATATCCATCCCTAATAGCCAGGCCTTATATGGAGCAGACTGATGACAGGCAGTCACTGGTGCGAGGGTTCCGGCACCGCGCTCACCAACCCACCTGCCCAGCGTGTGTGAGTATGGGCAATTCTTCCAGGATGACCGCCGGGAGTGGCAAAGTCCTTGAAACGCTTATGTCCAGCCGTGGACGAACTAGGCTGATGGATGGATGGATTAAAAAGTCATCCTTCTCATTCCAAAACAAATAAATGCACTTTGAAATCGCGAGATTTCTAAGCGACCTACTTTCACTGAGCACGATAGACAAGTGTAATAAATTAAGGCGCTTTAGGTTAGAGCCACCAATTTCTTCGGATAACCTCGCCTTAACTACAATCTTTGTTCCAAAATTCAAAATTCAAAAAGTTTATTTTGCAAAGTAGGTACTCGTATATATAATACACGTTTCACAAGTCAAATTTTAATCTTATAAAAATATATGTAATAAAATTATAAATGTACATGAACTACTTAGATTAAATGTTTATTTAATTTATGTAGCTATATATATACGATTAAAATGATAGGTAAAATATTATTATACAAGGTGAAATCCAATCAACCGCCCGAACCCATACCGGAGACCCGGCCAGGGACCAGGAACAAGGTTCAATGATCACCGACCGAGCCCGCAGCACGAATACAGGCCACAGTATTTATTTGATCTTCTTAGCAAGTGGAGTTCCATCAAGAACCATCAATCAAACCTATTAATTATACTAACAAAAATATTGAATATTAATAATTTCTTAGGACTGTAGCCCAAATTGATGCTACGGAACCTATGGGCACAGTATTAATCTGTGATATGGGCGTAAGACACGCAATGGGCGAATAATTTCATTATCTTTTACGGAACTAGGGTTCTAAGGAACTGTGTGAACCTGTTTTAAATAGCTTCATCTAATTCAACTACTTGTTGCCCGCAGCTTTCCTCGCAGTTGAGGATGTGAACGTGATCGTGGTGGACTGGAGTGTTGGAGCTGGGACTATAGACTATGTCGCTGCTATTACCAACACTATCGAATCAGGTAATATATTAATTTTTTGATAATAGTACATTGTTCACCGAGGGAAGAAAGTGGAAGATTACCAACGAGGGTGTAGTTTGAGGCCCGAGGCGAAGCCAAGGGCCTCAATACACACGTGTTGGGAATCGCACTTTCTCCCGAGTGATACATAGTGCTTTATACTACAACTGCGAGGAAATAGTATAATTTTACTTTTAATCAAGATACAATTAAAGAAACTGACTGACTCGCGTGCGATTGTCACTTTTTATTTCCTTCTTATTTTTTATTATGTACAGGAAAAGCAAGTGGCCAGTATAATTTTTCGAGTTTTATGTACGAGTTCGCAAAATAATACTGGCCACTTGGCTACTTGCTCATTCTTTATGTAAGTTAAAAAAAAAACAGCACGTTAACAATGGATTTGCATATACTTTTTCTGCCCGCTCAAGCACGTTAACAATGAATTTTCATAGACTTTTTCCGCCCGCATATTTGTATGACAGTAATGACATATTTTCTGCATCGTTTTCAAAAAAGTAAGAAGGTACTTTCCGAGCAGGTGTAGTATAACTATATATTTGTCTCTTTTTTATAAGATTTTTAATGTAGTTTTAGTTTATTAAAAGTTAATAATAAAATGGTAAAAATGCGAATTTTACTCAAGATATATTTCGGGCCCCACTGGGCCCGGTATCAGTTGAGAATCTAGTAATCTAGTAATGAATTGATATAATGTAATCAAAATTATTATTATTAAAGTGCAATACAAACTAGAAATCAATCACAAGCAATTTCAAGTAAACAAATATTCCTCGAGCCGGGATTTGAACCTGTTATCTCTTGCTTACACGTCAAGCGTGCTACCGACTGCGCCACCGAGTTTTTTACCTAGACTGGTGAGTTTTTCCACCATAACAGTACACTGAATTCTTGTAACTACTTGAAACACCAACCAGTAATGCACATTCTTCACGCTCACGTGGGCGTTATGTAATTTCATGCCTTGTTCATCCTGTCCCGAGGATTTTTTTCAAAATATTCGTTTACTTGAAAGTTTCTGATTGATCATCAGTTTGTAATGCACTCTTGCTTTATAACCTCATTAAATTTCACAGGTTTAAGCGTGGCAAGTTTCATCAACTGGCTGAACAGCGTCACTGGAGCCACTCTTGACCAGTACCACTTGGTGGGACACAGTCTTGGGGGACACCAAGTTGGCGTCATCGGCAGAAACCTGAATGGAGACGTCCCTTATATCACTGGTAATATTTCTTGAAAGCTTTTTGTTGGCCGAAATGATAGCAAATAATTAAAAAAAAAATCTAAAGAAGGGTCTTCATACAGAAAACCTCGAAAAGGTAGCGTTTTTAACGCTTTTTGTTTCAGCACTATCTAAAAGACATACAGGTTTCTATCTATACATATAAGTTTAAATTTTGATCAAATTGTTGTACATTACCTATACATACTCTAAATTAAAACAACAAATCATGGGCGTAGCCAACGGGAGGGTTTTGGGTGTTCAAACCACTACCGAAAAGTTTAAAATACTACAACCCTTCCCCTGCTTTGAAGTTTTCCAGGTGAAGCGCCACTTATGCTAGCAGCTGCTAGAAGCGTTTTGCAGAAATTCATTTTATTTTATGCATTTTTTGTCATTATATTTTCTTGAACCCCCCCCCGAAATTAAAACCTGGCTACGCCCGACAAATTATAAAAATTTAGGTGCCGAATTGTTTGTCAGGCGCAACCATTTTGACGTCTGTTTTTTGTCGCCTTGATGTTGCTATGCCATCTATATTATAGTTATTAACAATATAGTTTTTGATGTTCCGTACCCGTAATGTATGGTGGTAATAATGGCGCAGTACCATGGAGCAAATAAGAAGATGAGTTGGTGTATGAATGGTGCCATGTTACGATCAATGGTGTCTTATCGTCACAAAAGAGTGCGATTGCGATTAGTGGCATGTGCTCTGTGTGATTTGTGATAGGTGAAATGGCAGAGCTGACCTTTAACCTTCCCCGTACCTCTGCCTTCCACCCCGCGCAGTGTTACACAATTTTCCCTCAAGATATGAACTTTCGCATTTGGCCAAATTATTGGAAATGTTGCAAATCAGTGTTTTGAATCATATTGATCATAATGGAATATGGAATTTCTCAATTAGGACCTCAGATTCGTGATTAGCGATCCGAAAAACCCCAAGAATCCATTTTCGAGGCAAAATAATTATTTTAGTTTTTTTTTTACGACAGCTACTATTTGATTTAAACCCCTTAAGTCTCTCATTGTCGGAGGTAATGCAGAAGTCAATGCTAGAAACACTAGGGAACACGTGAAAGAAAGAATTTTTCAAATAGTATATGTTTTTTAATTAAAGCTACTTTTTGGACTGCCAAACCCCCTTAACTTTGTAATTTTTGAAGGCAATGCAAAGGTTAATACAGGTAAATGAATTTTTCTGGAGGACTACATAATACGTGAAAGAAAGAATTTCTTAAATCGGTGATGTTTCACCACTTTTCCATATTTTCCGGATTATTTACTGGATTATCAGCAATTATTCACCCAACAGCTATGGACCCTGCGTTGCCAGGATGGGCCCTACACGGCGATAAGTTTCAAGAGAATGATGGAAACTACACAGAGGTCATCCATACTAACGCAGGTTTACTAGGCTACGATGTTCCTCTTGGACAAGTTGACTTCTACCCCAACGGTGGATCGGCCATGGCTGGCTGCCTCCTGCCACCGTGCAATCACGCTAGGTAAGAAAAATTGAATCTCCTTCTTCGTGTGGAAACTAAATTAAATTGAATCTTTCCAGTAAGTAGCTACTGTAATTTTTCTTATATTTGAAGAAAAAATCTTCGTTTCACAACTCAAATTTAGTATCATTACCCATAAATACTTTTTCAATGCAAGTGCTCGTAAAGGCCCACTTTTTATGCATCAAAACCGATCAGAAAGTCGATTATTTTGCCCTAGGGCTTTATTTTTTTTTTTTTATTTACTTACAATGGTTGGCTAACCTGCAGCCTTTCCTGTGTACCATAAATGTTATACTTTTTTCCACTGTTTAGCGGCTCTGCTGGATACAAACCTTTTAATCCAATCATAATTTCAAGTTCACAAGATTATATATATAATATGATACACGGGCGTAAGAGCAATAAATTAGTCGGTTTACGTTAAAAACACTCGCTACACTCGTGTTTTAAATCGTCCTCGTAATTTATTCCTTTTTGCCCTTGTAGCATAAACTACTATTATGTACGTAGATTTTGGTTTGACACTAAAGCCGATTTTGAAGGCGTTAATTTTAGCTTATTTTTTTATTTATTATTTAGTGATGTCAAAACTAAATTTTGTTTATTGCAAAATAGTTCTTAAACTATAGGAACAGAAACTAAATTACTTTAGAATTATTTTTGTTTTGACAGCACTAAAACTAAAATTAAAACCTTCAGAATTAGCAATAATAACCCTTAGCATGTAAGTTTGAGTCAGACTTGACCGTATTTTAGGTCGTGGTACTACATGGCCGAGTCATTAAGTGGCGGTTTCACTGCAAGTAAGTGTGATTCGTATATCACCGCTGTATTAGGCCTTTGCTTCGGTGACACCTTGAACATGGGCGGTTTGGAACCAAAGACTGGGTAAGTTAAACACAGAACATGGCCATAGTGTCTACCTTCAACGTCTATCGCTTTCAAGCGAGCGAGTTAGCTCAAGTGCAGGGACTTCACTAACGACAGACCCTCGCTCGCTTGATAACGAATTCGGAAAGAATTTGAAACATGTCGCGTATCGCGAAATAAATTCCTGTAAGTCGATCCGTCCTTATACAAAATTATGAATTCAACTTACAATAGGTACGTGATTGGCTAGATATGATGCAAGCGATAGCGATAGATGTTGAAATTAGACTATAAAGCCCAAGATAAGGCGAGTACAGAAGGCATGTGTGAAGTTATCTGTCACTTGCGCAGTGTCTCCCCGCGCAACCCTCCTTCCTGTTCGAAGCTGTGAACGAGGGGTCTAACTTCAACATCTACCGCTATCACTTTCAAATGTTTCATGATTGGCTAGAAATTACGTGACACATTATTTCTAGCCAATTTGAAATTGATAGCGATAGATGTTGGACTTACACAATATGGCCCCAAGTCTCGATATTAATTAATATACGAAATACTAATAGTTGGTTACTAATTATTAGTATTCGCATGCGCTCAGATAGTTTATCAATAATGTAATCGTATTGATAATTTTGTTTATTTACATTACTGCATTGACTATGAGTGAGTTCTCCTGCACTCGTAGCACAGTGTTTAATCGCGCGCGACGCGACTTAGTTGCATTACAACTGCGAGGGGCGTGACACGATGTTTTTGCGATTAAACAATATGTCACGCTCCTCGCAACTGTGATTCAACTAAGTCGCGTCGCACGTGATTAAACACTGTGCTACGGGGCCTGGATGAGTAAGTTAGAAACAGAAAAAAATATATCGTCAGTGGAAAGGAAAAAATGCTAAAGTGCCACTTGGGCCAAAATGAGTTAAATACGCACGTATATAGTTGAATTTGTTTTTTTTTTTTGCGTCGTTCTGTATAGGTTTAGAGGCAGTCTGAGCACTTTTTTGGGCGCTTTAGCATTCCGAAAATTTGAGGAATATCCCGGCTTTAAAGAATCTGAATAAATAATAATACTTTTTAAATTTAGATACAAATTTAAGTACATATTTTTCGATGAACCCATTCACATTAAAATCAAAAGGAACTAAAAAAGTAACTTGAAGCCCAGTTTCCCAAAAATATCATTTTCTGTACATAAGTACAGAAACACGGCCAAATAATAAAATATGTATTTATGTATGTATGTATTTAAGTTTTTTTTTTATTAAACGCTGTATAATATAAATACTTAAAAATATACAGGTTGCTTGGTAATTCGACCTATTCCTTGAAAGGAATATACCAGGTATCATTTCCAACGGTCTCCGAGTTACGAAGGTTTTTTCAAACTTTCAGACTAATAACTAAAAATAAATAATTTAAAAATAACTATTCCACTCTCAGCACTTATTTATTATATTTTTGATCAATTATAGATGAGTGATCATTTATAAAAAAAAGCATGCCCTGAATTCCCATAATCTCAGAATAAAAAGGTCTTAAGTGGAAAGAAAATCTTTTTTGTTTTTGAAATATAGACGTGTTTTACTTGAAAAAAAATTATCATTTGCGACCCCTAGTTGATAGGCATTATTTGTTAGAAATGATCCCTAGTATAACCCCTTTAAAGGAATAGGTCGAATTACCAAGCATCCCGTAAAATAATTTATTATATAATTTAATATGATTAGTCCCTAATTGTTTGTAATTTTTTAGCGAAACCGGAGTCTACCACCTAACTACAAACGCCAACTCTCCATTCTCAAGTGGATAATTAAATGTACACGCAAGAATACCAAGTGAACATGGAGCTGGTCGATTAATAAAAAATTCAAACTTATTCATATTGTTTTTTTTTATTTTTATTATTTTTAACTATAGGGAAAATCTCCCCACGACTCCATTTCATACGCTAGGATGCAGATATCCTATACGCAAATATCCTTACCATCATCATAAGGGCACATCTTCCCTACCAATCTACAATTGCAGCGCCCCCGCAAGGGCGGATCCAAGGGGGTGCACTGGGGCACTCCCCCCCCAGACGGTATGAACAAAATAAGGAGCTACAATACCGCTTTAACAAAATCCGTTTCTTTTTGCGTACATAAGTACATATTTTAATAGAGAGAGGGGACAGCTCACAGGCAAAAAGTCAGGAGGCCCACCATGCCTGGGACGGATGGATGGCGGTATATCCATCCCTAATATCCGGGCCTTATATGGAACAGACTGGTGATGGCAGCGGTGTCACGGGTGCGGGGGTTCCGGTATCGCGCTCACAAACCCGCCTGCCCAGCGTGTGTGAGTATGGGCAATTCTTCCAGGATGACCGCCGGCAGTGGCAAAGTCCTGGAAAGGCAGCCATTATGTCCAGCAGTGGGCGAACTAGGCTGATGTTTTTTTTTTATGCATTTATTGAGTAAATACAAGAAAAATATACAATTTTATAAAAACTTATACAGCTAACGGAAACCATAAAGAGGTTTATGTGTCGCTGCAAGCGCTCACAACTAAAATTTTACTTATTTAATTTTATCAATTTTTTTATCGAGATAGTGACACTTTAAAATAGTTTTTATTTTGTGAGGATTACGATTCAGTTGACTTATAATTTCACTTGGTAGTTCGTTTAATATCTTTGGTAGCATGTACTCCATGCATGATGGATGGATGAAGTACATAAGTATTATACGTTCAGACAGTATGTGGTATATTTTTAAGTCATTTTGTATAATATATTACTTACGAAGTGCACGATGTGTTAGTGATGAGATATATATTTTTTAATCGTATCTTAGTGTCATCTCTGTCGCACGAAGCACTAAGAGTCTGGTAAAAGAGACGACGCTCTACAAAGCCGAAGATAGCCGATGTGCATTATTTTCTGGCGGGTACTTTATTTTAATTTGACTTGTAATGCTTTAGGGTAAGCCTATAATGTTGTTTGATACTTGAAATAAACAAATAAATTAATAAATTATGTACTACCGCAAGTTGCAAATCGCAAAATATCAAACAAGTAATTTTTCATTATCAAACCTTTATTTTATGGCTGTTCTTGCATGTCCCAAAGGCAATACTATGGGGTACACTCCTTATTTGTCAGACACTTGTACCTCCCCCCCCCCAGAAATGAATCCTAGATCCACCCACCAGTCGGATTTTCGAATAACTAGCATTGTCACTTTGTTCCTAGTACCTAGTTATGCAAATTTTTCTTATTCTCTCATTTTCATTCTGTGAATACCTACACTAATAATTAGATCTCAATTTTTCTACCAATATAGTCTTGTTGTACAGTTCTGTTGGATCATTCGCAGTAGTTCCAGTTGTATACAATGTGTAACAGAAAGGTGTAACCATATTTGAAGAGCTTATTCAGTCAATGGTATAGAACAACTTTTACTATGGAACAAACCCTGTATCTCGGAAAAAAAAAGAAAAATGCAATGCCGCTCGGTCGAAATGTATGGAAGGGCAGAATTTTTTTTTTGGCATTTCAGGTTTGGCTCCATAGTAAAAGTTATTCTGTACCATTGACTGAATAAGCTCTTCAAATATGGTTACACCTTTCTGTTACACGTTGTATAGAGAATATATAAAGATTAGAACCTATGTTGATCGCATGTGTGGTCTGGAGGTCGTGGGTTCAATCCCCGCGGTGCACATTAATTTGTCTTCGGTCTGCGTGCCTCGGAAGGAAGAATGCTAAACATAAGTTTTGCATTGGGTTCAGTTCCGTCAATGTAGATGGTAAAATTTTGATAAAAATATGGCGTGGTTTTTGACTCAAGACAATTATTTATTACACTTTATAAATAAACATACTTTCAATCTTCTTATAATTATAATACTTTTAAAAAAGCATGAATTTCACGATAAAAGTGATTCAGTTTCTATACTTCAAAACCGATTGAAACAAAACCAACACACGCAGATACTAACTAGAAAAAACCATCTTTATTACATAAATAAATTATACATAGTTTATGTCCTAATAAAGCCACTATTTCAAAATAACTTAAGTTTTGCGTGCGCGGTATCAGATTAGAGCAGGATAGACAGTTAAAAAACGAAAGTGTTAGAGCAGGACTCAATTTTAGCATTGTGCAGCCCCTTAAAGCTCGAATTTCAATGCGTACTTTGAAGTAGTCCGGTGCCGAGACGTTATAATTTGCGATGGCTCTTATGTAGTGTGCGTAGAGTACACCAATGAGTGTACTAATATTGTATGCGTTAGCCATGTAAGGATAGTGTAAGATCATATACAACGTGTAACAGAAAGGTGTTACCACATTTGAAGAGCTTATTCAGTCAATGGTATAGAACAACTTTTATTTTGGGGCCACACCCAGAAATCTCAAAAAAAAAATCTGCCTTTTCATACACTTCGGCCGAGCGGCATTGCATTTTTCTATGAATTAGTAAAACATTTTTTCCGAGATACAGGTTTTGTTCCATAGTAAAAGTTGTTCTATACCATTGACTGAATAAGCTCTTCAAATATGGTTAAACCTTTCTGTTACACGTTGTATAGGAACGATCACTGTAGATCAGATGGGCATTCTATTTCGGACCATTATACGTAAATAAGTGAATTACTTTTGTCTTTCAATTAAATTACGATTTTGAATATCAATTTTTCTTTCGGTTATTGCTTTCCTCAGTATGTGTATCAACTACCCAGATAGGGCATAAATACAAATTTAATAATATCAATTTATTTATTCATTCTCATTTTAATAATTAATAAAGCAATCAAACATTTCTTCCACCCTCTGCAGTGATTTGATAAGTCTAGAAATAGGATTCTTAATATTATTATTTGGTACGAAAACAAAAAAAAACATTCATTTATCGAAATATAAATGGGGATATAAAATATAAATATTTTGGGGACCTTGCCGATCGACGGCGGTGATTTGGAAAAAATATTTTACATGGTTTAATATGGTGGTGTTTTGTGCGGAGAGTGATCGTGGAGACTTCATCTCCTTGATCGCTCCTGGTACGGAGCACATAAGTTTGTGTAGATAATTTTATTTAATTTTCTTACTTTGCTACTAACCAATTATTAATAAGTCTTACTATCCAAGTTGTCCGAAATAAAAGATTTTTATTTTTATTTTATTTATTTATTAATTTACAGGTAAGTTTTTCTTAGATTTTTCTTAATTTAGTTAGGTATAATTTTATCTTTTATATTTATTTATAGGTAGTCTAGTTTTTAATGTTATTTAAGTTTTATATTGATAAATTAAATATCAAAATATTTACATTTTTTGGTCAATTAAAATAATAAGCTGTTTGTGTTTTTAGGGTTCCGTACCTAAAAGGTGAGTACAAAAGGAACCTTTATGGTGAGACTCCATTCTCCGTCCGTCCGTCCGTCCGTCCGTATGTCACAGCCTCATAACTTTTGCACCGTTAAAGATAAAGACATGAAATTTAAAACAAAATTAGCATTAATTTGCCCACATGTCACAATGTAAAAAAAATATGAAAAATTTTAAATTTATCATCCACAATACGGAACCCTAGGTACGCGAGTTTGACTCGCATACTGCCGGTTTTTTATTTACGAACGACTTAGATTTGTAAATTGCAAAGGAGGTTTATTAATTTTATTAAATTTTTTACATATATTTTGGCCACCACCGTGGTGGCCGAGCGGTATAAACGCACTCGACTGTTATTCAAAAGGTCGTGAATGTTGGCCTTTTGTACCCAGAGTACAGCGGGGGGAGGGGGTATTTCATGTAATACCAATGAAGCAAAGGCATCCTTCTGTTATAAACCATCCAAATAGGTTTTTAATTTTTAGGGTTCCGTAGTACCTAAACGGTACAAAAGGAACCTTTATGGTGAGACTCCGTTGTCCGTCCGTTCGTCCGTATGTCGCATCCGTTCGTCCGTATGTCGCAGCCTCATAACTTTTGCACCGTTAAAGTCAAAGACATGAAATTTAACACAAAATTTGTATGAATTTGTCCACATATGATGGTGTAAAAAAATTATGAATAATTTGAAAGTGTTCAAAATATTTCCTTACTTCCTAACTTTCATAACAACCTGATGCCGGGCCCAGTGGGGCCCGAAATATATCTTGGATTCGATCATGATGTTTTTTGGCTGGTGATAATATATATTTACATATAT
The DNA here is from genome assembly GCA_934047225.1 of Ypsolopha sequella. Lineage (NCBI taxonomy): Eukaryota > Metazoa > Arthropoda > Insecta > Lepidoptera > Ypsolophidae > Ypsolopha > Ypsolopha sequella. The sequence goes on from OW204009.1 coordinate 10,200,621, forward strand.
AATTATATATTTACATATATAATTATATATTTACAGATATAATTATATATCAAAAAAATAAATCAAAATATTTCCAAAACAAAAGTGAGAAAAATAAAAAATAATATTCTAGAAATGCAATATGGGTATCAAATTGTAGATAATAAAAAGTTGATACTTTTAAATACTGGCACTGGTTTCGAGAAATCTTTAAAAAACTACAAAAACATGTATGCCCGCCTGTATGTATGTATGTATGTATCTCCGAAACTGGTAAACCGAAAAATTAAAAAAAATGTGGATTATAGATCATAACTGGTCAATTATGGGAAAACGATAGCGAATTAAAAAAAAATTGGGCACAAATGAAAAATATAAAAAAATTATAAAAATAAATAAAAATAGTATTTTATAAAAACACAATATGGGTATCAAATTGTAGGTATTAAAAAGTTAAAAGTAAAAATATAGAGTTTGGCTGTATTAAATTGCATCTATTTTGAAAAATCCTTGAAAAACCATTAAAACCCTTCATTATCTCCAAAACTGGTGGACCGAAAAATAAGAAAAAGATCATGGTAATATGTGCTTACGTAAAGATTACAGGAAAAATAAAACGGTTGAGAAATTCACGAAAAAAAAATTATCATCCACAATACGGAACCCCTAGGTAGGCAGTCTGACTCTCACTTGACCGGTTGTTTTTGGTCAGAAAATATAAAGTTTTTATCATAATATTGTCATTATTTTATCATTATTATTACTTCACGGATATTTAAGTGATTTGCAAGCAACGATAAGAGAAATCAATTATTGTCATCTTTAAATATTTTGATAACAAAAACCGGCCCAGTTAGAGTCGGATTTGCACACAAAGGGTTCCGTCCCACTACACAATATTGGTACGGAATCCTAAAAACTTAATGGTAAGTGCCAACAACATTAATGCCGAAGCAACATCAAGCGACAAAAACAAGTTGCTAAAATGGTAAAAAACAATTCGTCATCCTCTAAGAAAGTATGGAACCTTAATTTTTATAATTTTTTTAATTTTTTGTTTAAAATTTTGAAACTTGATTAGAGCTGAAACAAAAATGTTAAAAAATCTTACTATTTCAAAGATTTTGTATTTGGAAGACCCCCTTTTGTAACTTTTTATTTTGTTATCATTTGCCGTGTTAGTAATAGCTATTCTGTGAAAATTTCAAGTGGCTACCTATTGGGGCTGAAGCCGTAGACCCATGTGACAGACGGACGGACAGCGGCGCGGCGACTTGCTTATCGAATCGATAATTCGCTTAGATTAAATTATGTTCAGGCATGTTAATACGGAAAACATTTCGAGATTAAGGTTTAATTGGCCGTATTTTAGAAATTCTGGTCAAAAAAAACCTCATGTTAATGAATATATTTACGAAAAAGCTGCAACTTCCTTTGCCTTCGTGTGACGCCACTTGAGAAATGGCTGTTTAGAAATGTGTCCTTTGCTATCAAGATAAATTTATAATAATTTGCTACCGACTATAGCTTGTATTCTTCGTGCTTGCACCGCCCGCGCGGTTGGAGGGTTGGGGCGGACGAGGGAGCACGGTCTCGGAGGAGGTGCGGGCAGAATGGCGGGAGGGTGGGCGAGCGCGACGCGTGCGACGGACCGCCAGTCGCCGGAGGTCACTCGCCACGGCTACTTGTGTATTTGGAACTTGTTGCATTTTGTAGAACGCACACGACATCACGATCCGAAGATGAGCAAACCGATTGGAAGATAGGCAAAAGAAATTGTGTATAAGGTATACAACTTCTTTAAAGAGCGTAAAAAAGATAAATCAACGCAGGAATACCAGAATGATGTCAATTTAGCAAAAATTGTGTCTGAAGCAAAGATGTATGCTGTAGAATTAAACATTGATTACCTATTTTGCTAAAACGCATATTATTATTTATTAATATCATCACTTCATACCCACCTAAAGTAGCTAAAAAACTATCTTATACAGTACAAAATACTTCGTAATAAATCTAGAGATATTTATATTAAGGGTCAATTCCGTAAAACAGGTGTTGGCGTAGTCTACTTAACATGAATAGATTTTAACATACTTCTAGGGTTATTCATAAAAAAATTAATCTCAAGATATATCTCGATAGCAAATCCCTACCTGTATAGCCATGCGCTCGGCCGTGCACATAAACGGCGTGCTTCCTCGTCCGCCCCAACCCTCCAACCGCGCGGGCGGTGCGAGCACGAAGAATACAAGCTATAATTTGACAGCTGGATGACTCATGAGTAGACAGATAGAGACAGACCACTTTTTTTTAATACCCATCACAATCAGTATAATATCTTAAATTTTCAAGTGCCGTCATATCGGACAATTCTTTAAAAAATCATGAAAAAATAATGGTTAATTTATATACCAAAATAATGAAAACTATGTCCTAAAATAGCGTATACTCTCTGAAAAAATAAACTTTTAGAAATTAAGCTACGGGCATTCCATAATTCCATCGATGTTCAATATTTGCTGATCGAAGAACAATTCTCGAGCAACAACTCTTTGAGTACGGAATTCTCAAAACAAAAGTTTCAGATAGTTTGAAACTATTTATCTTCAACAACGATAACATTTTTTTGTATCAAAACTTGAATTTATTAAAATTCATTAAAATTTTAGGAATGTGTTATTTATGATGCTTATATAATTTAAAATAAATATTTGACATAACAAATAGAAAATACATTTCTTAAATATATAAAACAAAGTCGTGTTAGTTACACCACTTATAACTCAAGTTCGGCTGGATAGATGTTAGTTATCTCTTTTTTGGTGTATTCTTCTCCGCTCCGAATAGCAGAATAAGTAATAAAATATCGGATAAGTTATCGAATAACAATTAATTAATTAATTAATTTTACGAATGCAAACAGCATGTGGTGCCATCTGTTGAAAAAACTACGCATATAAAAGAAACCTACCACTATACGTATTAATGTACAGTGTTTATTTATCTAGCGCTCTGATATCATTAAATAACATCTAAACCCCAAGTTTTAAAAATATACTGCGATTACCTTTTTTTCTTAGTTATTTCAAGAACTATTATTTCTGCATATATTCAATACCCTAAGCTAAGTCTATGAAACTACATGGGTCCCTGCCATTCTTATTTCGCAATGGCAAGCAATAAAACATTTCTGTATTTGCAAAAAAAAAGTTGTATTTATGTTATTACCTTAATGAAATCCTAAATTAAGTTTAACTAAAGTTAACACGATATTATTAGACTGTTAGGCGGAACGAAGTTCGCCGGGTCAGCTAGTAACTTATAAATTAAAAACTAATTAAAAAAAAAATTTAAACCTATTTTAAAAGTACTTAATTCTAAACTCTTTTGAGATTTTATCCAAGACCAGTATAACTTGAAGGATAATCTACCTGTAAACGAAATTTCAAGATTTTATTTAAGGACGTTGAACCTACATCTCATATCCTTCACTTTAGGTCTTAACAGCCACCTGTTAAGACCTAAAGTGAAGGATAAGTTTACCACTAAAGCTGATGCCGGGCTCGACTGTAGAGCTATCACCATCTTACTTGGAGACCCCCTCGAATTAATTCGGGGGAGAGTAAGAGGACAGCGGGTCTACCACGTAATTCTGATTTTCATCAACATCAACTTGAGATTGAAATTTGTCGTGCGTGCGACGAAGCCCGCCTAACATGCCATCTCTTTTGCACGCGTAGAATTTCGCATGCATTTGCTTGAAGCTGATACAAATCAGAATTACGCGGTAGACCCGCAGCTCACAGGCAAAAAACCAGGAGGCCCACCATGCCTGAGACCGATGGATGGCAGTATATCCATCCCTAATAGCCGTGCCTTATATGGAGTAAACTGGTGCCGGGCAGTGGCATCACTGGTGCGAGGGTTCTGGCACCGCGCTCATCAACTCGCCTGTCCAGCGTGTGTGAGTATGGGCAATTATTCCAGGATGACCGCCGGGAGTGAAAAAGTCCTTCAAAGGCTTATGTCCAGCAGTGGACGAACTAGGCTGCTGGATGGATGGAATTATTATATTCCACAATTCTTAGGTTCATAACAATGGATTGACTGATAATGTTGATGATATCAAATTAACCGATTTTTGGATATTATAATATCTCAAATACTACTATTTAAGCTGGCTGTATTAAATAATATTTTAAATGCATGTGCTCGTAAAGGCCCACTTTTTATGCATCAAAACCGAACAGAAAGTCGATTATTTTGCCCTAGGGCTTTATTATTTTTTATTTTTATTTATTTACAATGGTTGGCTAACCTGCAGCCTTTCCTGTGTACCATAGATGTTAAACTGTTTAACGGCTCTGGATACTGTCCTTTTGAGCCAATTATAATTTAAAGTTCACAAGATTATATTTGTTTTCATTTCCTCACACTATGCATTGAAAAACGTAGTATGATACACGGGCGTAAAAGCAATAAATTACTCAGTTACGTTTAAAACACTCGCTACGCTCGTGTTTTAAATCGTCCTCGTAATTTATTCCTTTGCGCCCTTGTAGCATAAACTACTATTATCAAACTGGACGGTGCACTTTGGGGTCGTTCAAAAAATTACGTAACGTAAAATCATCAAATTTTCGAATACTCCCCTCCCCCAACGTAACAGTACCGTAACGCTTGGCTGGGACTTCCCCCTCCTCTATTCCATTACGTAACGGGTGCTTTGTAAAAGCTTTGCTACGCAGTAGGTAGTCTTTACAACGAAGAATGAGAACCAACGAAAAAACGTAAAAAATCTCGGGTAATTTTATCGCATGACATCACTGATACATTTTCGACCTACCTACTTAATTATAGTTTCTGTCAACATTATAATTGTTTACGTTGCTCAGAGCTAGTGCCTGGAGTCATGTAAATATTTTAATTAAGATTTTCCCTTGAAAATGGAGTAAAATCCGAAACCGGTTGGGAGTTAACACAAATAAAGTGAAACTACAAGTACAAGTGTTAATTCAAGATGTAAAAAATCTCCATTTGGCTATGCTAATGCTATGACGCATGTGATATTTTAACAAGTAACTGCACATCCAACCTAGAAATTGAAATCTATGGCGATATATCTAACCTACAGAAATGGTTTAAGGTGAATGGTTTGGTCTTAAACCTATCAAAAACTCAGTTACTTTACTTCAACCTAGGTGGCCCTCCTAGACCTCTATCAATAAATATAAATGGCGATATTCTGAAGCAGATAAAACATACAAAATTCCTAGGCATAATAGTAGACTCTGCTCTCACTTGGGAACCTCACATCTCAGCACTCTGTGGAAGACTAAGCGGTGCTTGTTTCGCGCTCCGTCGTCTGTCCGCAATACTCCCAACTAGAGAATTACGCTCTTGCTACTTCTCACTCTTCCACTCGAACGTCCTTTCATACTGCAAAAAAGGGCTATCAGAATACTTTCTCATGTACCCCTGGACGAACATGCTAAACCTTTATTTATAAAACTGAAAATTTTAACCATCACTTCACAATACATCTACAACGTTTCAAAGTTTGTCAGAGAAAACCCAGATACATTTCCAACAAAGGCAACTTTCCAATCCTACCTAACCCGTCATTCAAATAAACTCCATATACCAAAACATAATTTATCTAAATCCACCAAGTCCGTCTATATAGCAGGATCTAAAATATACAATGCACTTCCTGATGAAATCAAATCTTGTGAAGAAAACACAACATTCCTAACTAAACTAAGAGCATGGCTACTTAAAAAAGCGTTCTATGGTATTAAGGAATATTACACTTCAACAAATACAAAATAAACCAAAAATTAAATACTTAGATAATAAGAAAATAATGTAAAATACTATAATTACCTAACGAATGTTATTCATAAAAATATTTTAATATTAAGTAGAATGTTTTAATGTTAAGTAAAATATTTTTACTGTAAACCTAACCTTTAACACATATATAATCATAACATAATATAAGATGTGGTGTGACTGTTAATGTAAATTAAATGACGTGTAAATACTTTTATTTATCAATAAATTGAGTTTGAGTTTAAAATCGTAACGTACCGCAAACCTTAACCCCCCCCCCCTCCTTACGTTACAGGGTCGTAACGCATGACCACCACCCCCTCCTCCCTCCAAATTGCGCTACGTAATTTGTGAACGACCCCTTTGCAGGTTAAAATTTAAAAACACGTTTTAGGTTATAAAAAGCAAATTTAACTCAACGATGAAGAAAATATTAAAAATATCATTTAGTTCAATAATTATTAACACAACATAAATAACAATTTAAAAATTTTCGAGATATATTTCGGCCTACATTGGAGCCGGCATCAGTCGAATGCGTGACAAATTTGAATACAGAATGACATGAAATAAAAATAGTTTATTTCGTGACGAGTATAAAATGGCGGATTTTCTTACCTGAGGAATGAAGCTAGTTTCGAAAACTATTGTAATGTCGAAAGCTTACATTCTGAGGGTAAGAAAACCCATTTTTACTCGTTACGAACGATACTTTTTCTACTACCTGATTTGGTATTTAAATATTTAATCTTTCCTTTCAAATTTAATGTATTTTATGACTTTGCAAAGCGCGGCGGGATTTTTTCCTAATTTTTTTCGGGCTTCGGCCGGCGGCTTTTATTTGTGGCCAGTATCATTTTACAAAAAAAGAGTGTCAGACGCGATTTAATCGATTATGTCGTGAATCGGAACACAGAGAAGTTCGATTGTAAAGACAAACTAAGGACGTCAAAAAGAACCTAATTTAGCATGAAATAAATACAAACGTCAAAAAGAACCTTATTTTGCAATAAATGAGATTTCAATACGACATTTCAAACTGACCTGATAATCATTCCGCAACGGGGCCCGGAAAGTTCGATTTTCAAAACTAATTTCAAGTATTAAATGGAACTTTTTTATAAAGGTAGTAGAAAAAAATATTATTCAGTTTAATAATTTATTAACACAACAAAAATATCAATTTAAAAACTTTCGAGACATATTTCGGTCTATTTTGGGGCCGGCATCAGTCGAATAAGTGAAAAATTTTAATACAGATTGACATGAAATTAAATATATATTATAGCCGATTCTGAAGGCTTTAATTTTAGTTTTAGTGCTGTCAAAACTAAATTTTCTTCGATACAAAATAGTCCTTAAGAGTTAAGATTAGAAGCTAAATTTGTTTGGAGAATTTTAAGCTTTGACAGCACTAAAACTAAAATTAAAGCCTTCAGAATTTGCTTTAATATATCATAACCTTAAGACTAATTAAATTAGCTTAACCTATTTTTAAACAAGCATAATAAACAATACAATTTTTATTTTTACTAAAGCAAAATATAAATATTAATTTCAAATAAAATTTTTATTAAAATAATATAAATATATGCTACAGGTTTTTATCTATTTAGCTAGAAAAAATATGATTATATCAAAGCGCAATGTCATGCTAAATATGGCTTAATTGATGATGCTACAGGTTTTCATCTATTTAGCTAGAAAAATAGGATTATATCAAAGCGCAATGTCATGCTAAATATAGCTTAATTGATGATGCTACAAGTTTCTATCTATTTATCTAGAAAAATAGGATTATATCAAAGCGCAATGTCATGCTGAATATTTCTAAATTGATGACGCTACAGGTTTTTCTACAGATTTGGCAAATTAATGCGATAAATAAATTCCCTATCTTTGCGAATTACATATTTAAGCACTGGATTTTTTGATTTATTTATTATACTTTATTTTCGCCATGGCAGGGATATCATATATTTTGTTCGTTTCTCTTTTGGCTGTGTGCTCTGGTAAGTCTTTGTAGTTCCGTTCTCATTTTAATTGTTTTAGAGCTTATTCTCATACTTTGATGTACACACAAAAATATATAATTTATTAAACTGGAAAAATATTAAAATTAGTGCACAACGGCGAGCTTGTCTCTATGAGAGATTTATTCTAGCAAACCGAAAGAACATCAGAAACTTTACAATAAAAAATTACAGTAATCATAAGTGTACAAAACATATATTGCATACTGCGATCTATCGTTTTTGTAATTATGAGAATAACAGGATGAAAAAACATTTAAAGCTGCGATTATAGTCTTGATTATATAAATATGCAATTTTGTTTGTTTATAGAAAGAAACAATAAATTCAGTAACTCAATATAAAACAATAAATTTATTTTAAATACGAGTACTTACCTATTAATTAATTAATTTAATTGAAATGTGCACAATAAAATCAATAAATTGTGATAATAATACAAGTATAATAAATTAATATAAATATGAATAATATTAACATTTCTGTGCCTCCGTTTAATAACGGTTTAACTCGACTACGTCGCTGACGTATAATTTAAACCTAATATGACTTTTTCTTACCATTTCATTTGTTTTTTTTTTTCTCTACAAAATGGTCTAAGTGGAATTTTGATACCTTTGATAAATCCGGAGATAGACAAACTATAAAATGGTTTAAGTCAATGTTTTGGTGGTACACATTGGTTTAAATAGACTAAGATCGCGTACCGAAATATCATTTAATGTGAATTAAAGTGTAACTTTAATAAGATCTACATTCACGCTTCAGCATATTTTTATTTTCGTGAAAATAATTTTAAATTTTGATGAGTAGTTTTTATGGATCATAATAAAAGCTCCGAAAACTAAATAAAAAATGGGGATGTTCAATTTATGAATGTTACTGCTTTCATAAATTGCTAATCTACCAAAAACTTCTGTGCAAATATACGAAAACTACCGAATCAAATACTAACAATTTCGAAAACTACTGTCAGCTATTTTTATCGTAGATCTCCGGATTTTTTTTTTGTATGTCATGAATTCTGTTAAAACTAGAGACCTCGCCTAGCTCCGCTCCGCTTCGCTCGGCTCCTTATTTTATCTTACATATAATCCTAACACGCTCCTCCTCGCTTCGCTCGTCGTCGCACCTATTTTTGTCTTTTTGTTCATAAGTTCTTTCGGAAGTTCATTAATTTATTCGGAGATACATTATTTAAACCAGGTGGTCGTGAGAAATTTTAGTTTGCTATTTTTAACTTATTTTGTCGGTAGATGTTACACAGTTAAATTAGTATATTTTGTGATAGCAAATTTTGCTGCTGCTCAGATAGTATAACAGTGTGCAGCAGTTCGCTTGGATTTAATTTGTTTTTCGGAGGCTTTATTATTATCCGTTTTTTATATGCATGTTTTAAGCTTAATCGTTGTTTTTCAGTTAAATTTTGTCATTTTATTATATTGCATAATATCGTGCAGCTAAGGAACAGAATTTGTTATGTATATTTGAAGAGATTTCAGTGCGATTAAAAAAATTTTTTTTAAATTAGATTTAATTCTATGTACACATTCATTATTTGAATCATTGTACAAAATCATTTAGCTTTCTTTCTAAACTCGTTTTACTTAAAAACATAACTAGTTTTATTTTTATTTTCTTAATATTTATGTTTTTTCTCACAGTATTATATTTAATAATAAAAAGAAATAAAATTAGGGTAAAGATCAATGTAAATCGTTTAACTTAGGGTAATTGTTAAGTGTATAAGGTACTAACTCAATTTAAATCATTATGCATACCTTAATATACCTTACCTTAGTATGCATTATGATTTAAATTGAGTTAGTACTTTATACACTTAACAATTACCCTAAGTTAAACGATTTACATTCATCTTTACCCTAATTTTATTTCTTTTTATTATTAAATACAATAATGTGAGAAAAAACATAAACATTAAGAAAATAAAAATAAAACTAGTTATGTTTATAAGTATGAGGTTTTTTTTTCTTTGTGTCGAATGGTTTAATTTACTTTATAAACGATATATTTCTAATATGGTTAGTTTTTTGAAGGCTGAGTGAATACGGAGTCCATCCATCCATTCATCCATCAGCCTAGTTCGTCCACTGCTGGACATAAGCCTTTCCAGGACTTTGCCACTCTCGGCGGTCATCCTGGAAGAATTGCCCATACTCACACACGCTGGGCAGATGGGTTGGTGAGCGCATTGCCGGAACCCTCACACCAGTGACGCCACTGCCCGGCACCAGTCTGTTCCATATAAGGCCCGGCTATTAGGGATGGATATACCGCCATCCATCGGTCCCAAGCATGGTTGGGCCTCCTAGTTTTTTGCCTGTGAGCTGTCCTCTTACTCTCCCCCGAATTATTTCGAGGGGGTACCTCCACAGTCGAGCCCGGCATCAGCTCTGCCACCTTGTACGGAGTAATATGGAGTAAATGAACTTAATGCGATTTACACGATACTTTGATTTTCAATACAAAATGTTCACTGGAATTCGAGAAGTATTTTTTATTTAAAATATTTTGGTTTTTTGGTTCTCCTGTAATGTTGGACTTTTCTGTTAGCCGTTATTCACTGGAGGCACAGATTTATATTCATTGAAGTGAAATATATGAAATAATTCCATACAGAGAAAAGTCAGTGCTTCCCTCAAATTCTAATAGAATTGTAGATCGCTACAAAAATTAAAATAATCCTTGAAATCCCTAAAGGCGTCGACTACTTAATTATTAAATGACCTATCCATCCAGCACTGCCCACTGAAGAAGACCCCATCATCAGGAAACTGGACCTTGGAGAGCGATACCAGTACGTAGGGGATGCCGATGGAAACTTACACCTGGTGGACCTGTGGATGAAGGCCAGTGACCTTAAAGAAGCAGCCAGATACGCACCGTTTGTCGACAACGCCTACCATCTGTATACGAGGTGAGATAATTTTTTGGGTGTAATTTTATTGTGATTTTGATGAAATCTTTTACCGACAAAATGTACAAGAGCTGGTCCTTTCTCGTCTGACACCTGCCACCACGTCAAAGGAAATGCTGCTGTCTCGACTCTCGACAACGCCGCGCCGGCAGCTGATTGCTCGTAACCTGACCCTCGTACTATGATAATCACGTGTAGTTGCATTGTATAACAAAAGTCATACATGTTGGAAGTATCGTTTTTAATAATTATGTATCATAATACTGAGGGGTGAATGGAGCGCTTTATGCTGTGTTTTATTGGGCTATTCTTCTGACAAAGATTTATTTTTCTGAATAAGTGTCAGCATATTTAAACAGTTGATTTACAATTACAATACAATATACAATACTATATTCTTTATTTATCAGTGACAAAGACAGGACAGAGCTAAAAGAAGTTAGCTTCTTGAGACATACCCTTCAGATCATTCTCAAAAATAGAGGGTAAAGTGATTTTATACAGGTATTAAAAACCTCAGAATAGGCTGTACGTATATGTGCGAAATTCTCTTTGCTATTACTAAAAAGTATTAAAATGATTAGTCCAAATTATAAATTTGAAAGCTAAGCTTTTTGAAGTGGGAACCATTATTAAATAATACATATTATTATAATAGTAGTTTATGCTACTAGGGCGAAAAGGAATAAATTACGAGGACGATTTAAAACACGAGCGCAGCGAGTGTTTTAAACGTAACCGAGTAATTTATTGCTTTTACGCCCGTGTATCATACTACGTTTTTCAATGCATAGTGTGAGGAAATAAAACAAATATAATTTTGTGAACTTTAAATTATAATTGGCTCAAAAGGACTGTATCCAGAGCCGTTAAACAGTGGAAAAAAAAGTATAACATTTATGGTTCATAGGAAAGGCTGCAGGTTAGCCAACCATTGTGAAAAAATAAAAAAAAATATATATTAAAGCCCTAGGGCAAAATAATCGACTTTCTGTTCGGTTTTGATGCATAAAAAGTGGGCCTTTACGAGCACATGCATTGAAAACGTATTTAAATAAATATGTATTTATATAGAAACAAATATAAATGCATACAGTTTTGAGCTAAAAGTAAAAGACTGAGTGTTTTGAATGAATGTAATGATGGAGCTCGTCTTATTGTGAGAGGAATGCCCCCACAGATACATAGGTTTATATGAGTTATACGAGTATGACGGGGAAAGGGAGGGTTCATGTAGCTGATGCTCATGGTCCGAGTAACACGTCACGTGGTTGTTAGGTCGATCTTGTAAATAACAGCACAGATAGTTCAAAATGTCTGTATTAATAATCGTTATTTAATTTTACAAACTTTCAAATACAACACTGGATAAAAGGCGATATAATACAATAACGAAATCTGAATAGAAGGTGCACCGCACACACCGTTCCGTTTGGGTCTAAATTCAGTAAATTAATGGCGTTCCCGCTCGCCTTCTCCAAGGCCATGATGATCGAGCCCGCGCGGTGTAGCGCGCGCGCGCGTGGCTCCGTTTTCTTGTTTTACCTCCGGAAACAGGAAGTCAAGTTTTCTCGTTTGATCGACTGAAACGGCGCTTCTCGACGGTGCCAGCGTTCCGGATATTCGAATCAAATGTTGACTTTTCTCCGATAAGTACATATATTAAGCCAATCTTTCAGAGGGGTATGCAGAGACTCCATCTGATTATCGTAAGGAAACTTTGTTTCTTTCACAACTATAATTTTCAACATTTCAGACAAAACCCCAACATCAGCGAGCCCATAGTCATGTACAATAATGATTTTATAAGCTCCACCAACTTCAATGCTACGCGTAGAGTCATCGTCCTTGTGGATGGCTGGCTAAGCACCGCGACTTCTGATATGATCACAGTTCTGGTACCAGGTAACGCAATCATATTCACTTCGATCCTGTCTGAATTGATTCAACATCAGAATGCTTTCATTCATAATATATGTAGACTTTTACCCGTAGTTCTGCATGCTGAAAGAGAAACTTGAACTTTGTCTCTGGCTACTTTTACTAAAATAGGCATTGCTCTCTCCCTTTGAAACATACAGTTAATAAAAGAAATCACGAGAGATGTTGAAATCACGTGCTACGAGTATCTTTCTTAAACCAGCACGACGATTTTCGAGCACAAATTTCTTAATTATATCGACGTTATCGTCGGATGAAGAGGTTGAAGGTCTTCCGGAACGAGGTAAGTCTTCGACAATTTCCCGACCATCTTTGAAGGCTTTGTACCATTCGTAAACCTGGGTTTTTGATAAAACAGAGTCACCAGTCACCATTTTCAGTATTCACAATTATTCGACACATGAATTTCTGTACAAAACACGAAATTTGAGACAAACTCTTTGTTCAATATTTATTTCCATTTTAAAATTCGCTGAGCACTAGTGAGGTGGACTAATAATTAGAAGACATTTAATAAAAGACAGTCCTACCAACAAACAGAAACTCAAAATAGTTAAAAACACTTAGCGTGGGCGATTTAAATGAGAAATTCTAGTTACTTTTATTGTCAGATATTATAGGAACAAAAATAGCAATAAAAAATTTAACTTATACTTAACTCAAGGCAGGGTTCTCACAATGTATTTCTTTTTAAACTCATTTTAAATAGTGGAGTTGAGGTAATAACATTTTCAAAAAATATATGTCATATATCACTTTTTGATCTGAATATTTCAGCCGTTCAATATGCGACTACTTCTATTTCTCTGCATCCAATCAAATCGCAAAGACATGTCTAAATTATTATGTAAATATCATTTTATTTGAGTTACATTAGGTTTTTGACGATAAAATTTATACCAAAATAAATGTGGTACAGTGGAGACCGCATCAAGTAAGACACATTGGACTTTACACCTATCTTATATTCTTCTCTGTAGGGGCTAATGTCGTACTGCAAATGTATAGCTTGATGTGGTCTCCACTGTACAAAATGAGATGTAAAATTATTCTCATATTAAAAAACCATAATAACCATAAGTATCAGGTGGTAGAGCTGATGCCGGGCTCGACTGTGGAGGTACCACTATCTTACTTGGAGACCCACTCGAAGTAATTCGAGGGAGAGTAAGAGGACAGCTCACAGGCAAAAAACCAGGTATATCCATCCCTAATAGCCAGGCCTTATATGGAGCAGACTGATGACAGGCAGTCACTGGTGCGAGGGTTCCGGCACCGCGCTCACCAACCCACCTGCCCAGCGTGTGTCAGTATGGGCAATTCTTCCAGGATGACCGCCGGGAGTGGCAAAGTCCTGGAAAGGCTTATGTCCAGCAGTGGACGAACTAGGCTGATGGATGGATGGATTAAAAAGTCATCCTTCTCATTCCAAAACAAATAAAAACACTTTGAAATCGCGAGATTTCTAAGCGGCCTACTTTCACTGAGCACGATAGACAAGTGTAATAAATTAAGGCGCTTTAGGTTGGAGCCACCGATTTCTTCGGATAACCTCGCCTTAACTACAATCTTTGTTCCAAAATTCAAAATTCAAAAAGTTTATTTTGCAAAGTAGGTATATATAATACACGTTTCACAAGTCAAATTTTAATCTTATAAAAATATATGTAATAAAATTATAAATGTACATGAACTACTTAGATTAAATGTTTATTTAATTTATGTAGCAATATATATACGATTTAAATGATAGGTAAAATATTATTATACAAGGTGAAATCCAATCAACCGCCCGAACCCATACCGGAGACCCGGCCGGGGACCAGGAACAAGGTTCAATGATCACCGACCGAGCCCGCAGCACGAATCCAGGCCACAGTATTTATTTGATCTTCTTAGCAAGTGGAGCTCCATTAAGAGCCATCAATCAAATCTATTAATTATACTAACAAAAATATTGAATATTAATAATTTCTTAGGACTGTAGCCCAAATTGATGCTACGGAACTTATGGGCACAGTATTATTCTGTGCTATAGGCGTAAGACACGCAATGGGCGAATAATTTCATTATCTTTTACGGAACTAGGGTTCTAAGGAACTGTGTGAACCTGTTTTAAATAGCTTCATCTAATTCAACTACTTGTTGCCCGCAGCTTTCCTCGCAGTTGAGGATGTGAACGTGATCGTGGTGGACTGGAGTGTTGGAGCTGGGACTATTGACTATGTCGCTGCTATTACCAACACTATCGAATCAGGTAATGTATTAATTCTTTGATAATAGTACATTGTTCACCGAGGCGAAGCCAAGGGCCTCAATACACACGTGTTGGGAATCGCACTTTCTCCCGAGTGATACATAGTGCTTTATACTACACCTGCGAGGAAATAGTATAATTTTACTTTTAATCAAGATACAATAAAAGAAACTGACTGACTCGCGTGCGATTGTCACTTTTTATTTCCTTCTTATTTTTTATTATGTACAGGAAAAGCAAGTGGCCAGTATCATTTTTCGAGTTTTATGTACGAGTTCGCAAAATAATACTGGGCACTTGGCTACTTGCTCATTCTTTATGTAATTTTGAAAAAAACATTACGTTAACAATGTTACTTTTTCTGCCCGCTCAAGCACGTTAACAATGAATTTTCATAGACTTTTTCCGCCCGCATATTTGTATGACAGTAATGACATATTTTCTGCATCGTTTTCAAAAAAGTAAGAAGGTACTTTCCGAGCAGGTGTAGTATAACTATATATTTGTCTCTTTTTTATAAGATTTTTAATGTAGTTAAAGTTTATTAAAAGTTAACAATAAAATGGTAAAAATGCGAATTTTACTCAAGATATATTTCGGGCCCCACTGGGCCCGGCATCAGTTGAGAATCTAGTAATCTAGTAATGCATTAATATAATGTAATCAAAATTATTATTATTAAAGTGCAATACAAACTAGAAATCAATCACAAGCAAATTTCAAGTAAACAAATATTCCTCGAGCCGGGATTTGAACATGTTATCTCTTGCTTACAAATCAAGCGTGCTACCGACTGCGCCACCGAGTTTGTTACCTAGACTGGTGAGTTTTTCCACCATAACAGTACACTGAATTCTTGTAACTACTTGAAACACCAACCAGTAATGAACATTCTTCACGCTCACGTGGGCGTTATGTAATTTCATGCCTTGTTCATCCTGTCCCGAGGATTTTTTTCAAAATATTCGTTTACTTGAAAGTTTCTGATTGATCATCAGTTTGTAATGCACTCTTGCTTTATAACCTAATTAAATTTCACAGGTTTAAGCGTGGCAAGTTTCATCAACTGGCTGAACAGCGTCACTGGAGCCACTCTTGACCAGTACCACTTGGTGGGACACAGTCTTGGGGGACACCAAGTTGGCGTCATCGGCAGAAACCTGAATGGAGACGTCCCTTATATCACTGGTAATATTTCTTGAAAGCTTGTTGTTGGCCGTAATGATAGCAAATAAAAAAAAAATAAAAAAATCTAAAGAAGGGTCTTCATACAGAAAACCTCGAAAAGGTAGCGTTTTTAACGCTTTTTGTTTCAGCACTATCTAAAAAACATACAGGTTTCTATCTATACATACAAGTTTAAATTTTGATCAAATTGTTGTACATTACCTATACATACTCTAAATTAAAACAACAAATCATGGGCGTAGCCAAGGGGAGGGTTTTGGGTGTTCAAACCACTACCGAAAAGGTTAAAATATTACAACCCTTCCCCTGCTTTGAAGTTTTCAAAGTGAAGCGCCACTTATGCTAGCAGCTGCTAGAAGCGTTTTCAGTTGCAAACAATTTGAATATTCATTAATGAAAATTCATTTTATTTCATGCATTTTTTGTCATAATATTTTCTTGAACCCCCCCGAAACTAAAACCTGGCTACGCCCGACAAATTATAAACATTTATGTGCCGAATTGTTTGTCAGGCGCAACCAATTTGACGTCTGTTTTTTGTCGCCTTGATGTTGCTATGCCATCTATATTATAGTTTTTAACAATATAGTTTTTGATGTTCCGTACCCGTATTGTATGGTGGTACCACGGAGCAAATAAGAAAAGGAGTTGGTGTATGAATGGTGCCATGTTACGATCAATGGTGTCTTGTCGTCACAAAAGAGTGCGATTGCGATTATTGGCATGTGCTCTGTGTGATTTGTGATAGGTGAAATGGGAGAGCTAACCTTTAACCTTCCCCGTACCTCTGCCTTCCACCCCGCGCAGTGTTACACAATTTTCCCTCAAGATATGAACTTTCGCATTTGGCCAAATTATTGGAAATGTTGCAAATCAGTGTTTTGAATCATATTGATCATAATGGAATATGGAATTTCTCAATTAGGACCTCAGATTCGTGATTAGGGATCCGAAAAACCCCTAGAATCCATTTTCGAGGCAAAATATATATATATTTTTTTTACGACAGCTACTATTTGATTTAAAACCCTTTAAGTCTCTCATTGTCGGAGGTAATGCAGAAGTCAATGCTAGAAACACTAGGGAACACGTGAAAGAAATAATTTTTCAAATAGTATATGTTTTTTAATGAAAGCTACTTTTTGGACTGCCAAACCCCCTTAACTTTGTAATTTTTGAAGGCAATGCAAAGGTTAATACAGGTAGATGAATTTTTCTGGAGGACAACATAATACGTGAAAGAAAGAATTTCTTAAATCGGTGATGTTTCACCACTTTTCCATATTTTCCGGATTATTTACTGGATTATCAGCAATTATTCACCCAACAGCTATGGACCCTGCGTTGCCAGGATGGGTCCTACACGGCGATAAGTTTCAAGAGAATGATGGAAACTACACAGAGGTCATCCACACTAACGCAGGTTTACTAGGCTACGATGTTCCTCTTGGACAAGTTGACTTCTACCCCAACGGTGGATCGGCCATGGCTGGCTGCCTCCTGCCGCCGTGCAATCACGCTAGGTAAGAAAAATTGAATCTCCTTCTTCGTGTGGAAACTAAATTAAATTGAATCTTTCCAGTAAGTAGCTACTGTAATTTTTCTTATATTTGAAGAAAAAATCTTCGTTTCACAACTCAAATTTAGTATCATTACCCATAAATACTTTTTCAATGCAAGTGCTCGTAAAGGCCCACTTTTTATGCATAAAAACCGAACAGAAAGTCGATTATTTTGCCCTAGGGCTTAATTATTATTTTTTTTATTTACTTACAATGGTTGGCTAACCTGCAGCCTTTCCTGTGTACCATAAATGTTATCCTTTTTTCCACTGTTTAGCGGCTCTGCTGGATACAAACCTTTTAATCCAATCATAATTTCAAGTTCACAAGATTATATATATAATATGATACACGGGCGTAAGAGCAATAAATTAGTCGGTTTACGTTTAAAACACTCGCTACACTCGTGTTTTAAATCGTCCTCGTAATTTATTTCTTTTTGCCCTTGTAGCATAAACTACTATTATGTACGTAGATTTTGGTATGACACTAAAGCCGATTTTGAAGGCTTTAATTTTAGCTTATTTTTTTATTTATTATTTAGTGATGTCAAAACTAAATTTTGTTTATTGCAAAATACTTCTTAAATGATAGGAACAGAAACTAAATTACTTTAGAATTATTTTTGTTTTGACAGCACTAAAACTAAAATTAAAACCTTCAGAATTAGCAACAATAACCCTTAGCATGTAAGTTTGAGTCAGACTTGACCGTATTTTAGGTCGTGGTACTACATGGCCGAGTCATTAACTGGTGGTTTCACTGCAAGTAAGTGTGATTCGTATATCACCGCTGTATTAGGCCTTTGCTTCGGTGACACCTTGAACATGGGCGGTTTGGAACCAAAGACTGGGTAAGTTAAACACAGAACATGGCCATAGTGTCTATCGCTTTCAAGCGAGCGAGTAAGCTCAAGTGCAGGGACTTCACTAACGACAGACCCTCGCTCAGTTGATAACGAATTCGGAAAGAATTTGAAACATGTCGCGTATCGCGAAATAAATTCCTGTAAGTCGATCCGTCCTTATACAAAATTATGAATTCAACTTACAATAGGTACGTGATTGGCTAGATATTATGCAAGCGATAGCGATAGATGTTGAAATTAGACTATAAAGCCCAAGATAAGGCGAGTACAGAAGGCATGTGTGAAGTTATCTGTCACTTGCGCAGTGTCTCCCCGCGCAACCCTCCTTCCTGTTCGAAGCTGTGAACGAGGGGTCTAACTTCAACATCTACCGCTAACGCTTTCAAATGTTTCATGATTGGCTAGAAATTACGTGACACATTATTTATAGCCAATTTGAAATCGATAGCGATAGATGTTGGACTTACACAATATGCCCCAAGGCTCGATATTAATTAATATGCGAAATACTAATGGTTGGTTACTAAGAGAGCTCTCCTGCACTCGTAGCACAGTGTTTAATCGGGCGCGACGCGACTTAGTTATATCACAAGTGCGAGGAGCGTGACATAAGTGACCTCACTTATGTTTTTGCGATTAAACAGTATGTCACGCTCCTCGCAACTGTGATTCAACTACGTCGCCTCGCACGTGATTAAACACTGTGCTACGGGGCCTGGATGAGTAAGTTAGAAACAGAAAAAAATATATCGTCAGTGGAAAGGAAAAAATGCTAAAGTGCCACTTGGGCCAAAATGAGTTAAATACGCACGTATATAGTTGAATTTGTTTTTTTTTCTGTGTCGTTCTGTATAGGTTTAAGCCGGCGCCAGACATGTGTACACTTATTTGAACACTCGAGTGGACACACTGTGTGGCACGAGACTTTGTCTATGTGTTCCAAAGTTTGTACACAGATTTGCACTTTGCCGAGCGGTATCGGTTTTTTAGCGCACATCAAAGGAATGTGTTCAAATAAGTGCGTAGCCTGCCACACTATTTGCAAAGACCAGTTGCGCGAGCGCTGTTGTACGGAACGGTTGTGTGAGAAACTACGTGTTTGATCGTTCAAAATGGACACACATCCATTTACGCCTTCTTTTCGGACGTTTCGATATATTTTGTTGCAGATGTAAAAAATAATTACATGCACATAAATAATATAAGCACACTGCGTCCACGAAATCGTCGTCCATCTCCTTTGTTGTCTACCAGCATACTGTGGAGAAAAGAGTTTGCGAAGCATGTGTGGCAGGTACGCCAAATGTGTGTACAAAGTCGTCGAAGAAGTGTGCAAATAAGTGTCCACATGTCTGGCGCCGGCATTAGAGGCAGTATGAGCACATTTTTCCCGGCTTTAAAGAATCTGAATAATAATAATACTTTTTAAATTTAGATAAAAAATTAAGTACATATTTTTCGATGAACCCATTCACATTAAAATCAAAAGGAACTAAAAGAAAAACTTGAAGCCCGGTTTCCCAATAATATGATTTTCTGTACATAAGTACAGCAACACGGCCAAATAATAAAATATGTATTTATGTATGTATGTATTTTAATAAAAAAATTTTTTTTTATTAAACGCTGTATTTATGAATACTAATAAATATACAGGATGCTTGGTAATTCGACGTATTCCTTGAAAGGTTTATATACTAGAGATCATTTCCAACGGTCTCAGAGTTACGAAGGTTTTTTCAAACTTTCAGACTAATAACCAAAAATAAATAATTTAAAAATAACTAAGTATTCTTCTCTCAGCACTTATTTATTATATTTCTAATCAATGAAAGATGAGTGATCATTTATAAAAAAAATACGTGCCCTGAATTCCCATCATCTCAGAATAAAAAGGTCTTAAGTGGAAAGAAAATCTTTTTTGTTTTTGAAATATAGACGTGTTTTACTTGAAAAAAAAAATATTCTTTGCGACCCCTAGTTGATAGGCATTATTTGTTGGAAATGATCCCTAGTATAACCCCTCTAAAGGAATGGGTCGAATTACCAAGCATCCCGTAAAATAATTTATTATATAATTTAATATGATTAGTCCCTAATTGGTTGTAATTTTTTAGCGAAACCGGAGTCTACCACCTAAATACAAACGCCAACTCTCCATTCTCAAGTGGATAATTAAATGTACACGCAAGAATACCAAGTGAACATGGAGCTGGTCGATTAATAAAAAATTCAAACTTATTCATATTGTTTTTTTTTATTTTTATTATTTTTAACTATAGGGAAAATCTCCCCACGACTCCATTTCATACGCTAGGATGCAGATATCCTATACGCAAATATCCTTACCATCATCATAAGGGCACATCTTCCCTACCAATCTACAATTGCAGCGCCCCCGCAAGGGCGGATCCAAGGGGGTGCACTGGGGCATATTTTATATTTTAATAGAGAGAGGGGACAGCTCACAGGCAAAAAGTCAGGAGGCCCACCATGCCTGGGACGGATGGATGGCGGTATATCCATCCCTAATATCCGGGCCTTATATGGAACAGACTGGTGATGGCAGCGGCGTCACTGGTGCGGGGGTTCCGGTACCGCGCTCACAAACCCGCCTGCCCAGCGTGTGTGAGTATGGGCAATTCTTCCAGGATGACCGCCGGCAGTGGCAAAGTCCTGGAAAGGCAGCCATTATGTCCAGCAGTGGGCGAACTAGGCTGATGTTTTTTTTTATGCATTTATTGAGTAAATACAAGAAAAATATACAATTTTATAAAAACTTATACAGCTAACGGAAACCATAAAGAGGTTTATGTGTCGCTGCAAGCGCTCACAACTAAAATTTTACTTATTTAATTTTATCAATTTTTTTATCGAGATAGTGACACCTATTCTGGGAAGCACACACTTAAATTTAGAGCGTCCTAAAAAATCACAATTTTAGGGCATCGCAATAAATTTTGCTATTCTGAGGCGCACCAAATTTAAATTTAAGTCGCTTTTTAGGGCGCTCTAAGCTGCTCTAAGTTGAATTCACAGATCAGATAATTGATGTAAATCTATGATTTGTATCTGTGATCAGCTAGAGTGGAACTATTATCGATTATTACCGATTCATGAATAAAAGTTCTAATATTAAGTTTTAATGATTATTATCTAGGAAAACAACAACAGTTTACGATTTTTTGTCACTAATTATCAATAAAATTATATTTTGGAGCTTTCTTTTACAGTTTTCATAAAAAGCGACAGATAGGAACCAAAAAAAAAAAAACGTCAGACATTTTCTACATTACAACTATTTAGAACTTTGTTATTTGAGATGAGAGTTTGTGTAAATTTCAACTGAAAATCCGGTCGGAGTGTAGATAAGGGGGCGCGATACCCCCCTTGAAAATTATTCGCTTTTCGGCGCCGCCTACGTTTCCCTTAGGGTGTAGAAAAGGGGGCGGAAGAAAAAAAAAAAATAAAAAAAAATTTTTGGTACTTGAAAAAAAAAACACTTAGAAAATTTTCGTGATTTTTTTTTTTTTTAACTTTTTTAAAATTTTTTTTTTACGATTGTGTAGCGTTTTTCCTAGCCATTAATTAATGTCTTTTGCATTTTCTTCATACGGCTTATATTTTTTGAGATATAAGCCCTTGAAAATTTTATTATAAGTCTTACGGAAAAAGTCATGAGACATAAAATTACGACAAAAAGCAACTCAAAACGATGCGCTCATAAAAAAAAGATTTTATTTTTTTTTGGAAATTCGTCAGAGTCCCTTGCCCCCTTACGTATCCTAGCACCGTCAACCGGGACATAGAAAAATTACGACGATTTTTTAAATTTTCAAAGTTTCATATTTTTGTTTAAATATCGTCTAGGGATTCTTCTGGCCATTATTTTTAGTCATTTAAGATTTTACCGTACATGTCACCGTTCTCGAGATATAGGTCAAAAAAGTCTTTTTTTAATTTTATCTCTGTATTAATAGTCATATGAAAAAAAGTCATATGACATAAATTAACAAGAAAAAGTACTTCCTAGTGATGCATGAATAAAAAATGCAAAATAATGAAAAAAATATATTCGGCTGGAACATAGCCGAATTTTTTGTAGATTTTTTTATTACAAGAACTTGATATTTTTCAATGCTTATCGTGAAGATTATGTTTTTCCCATCATTTTTGGTCGTATAAATTTTTTGCTTCAGAAGCCCTTAAAATTTTTTTTTCGATATAACTCGAAGAAAAGTAGTCGTACGGAAAAAAGTTGTATGACATAAAATTACGACAAAAAACAACTCAACGCGATGCGCTCATAAAAAATAGATTTTAATTTTTTTTGGAAATTCGTCAGAGTCCCTTGCCCCCTTACGTATCCTAGCACCGTCAACTGGGACAGAAAAATTACGATGATTTTTTAAATTTTCAAAGTTTCATATTTTTGTTTAAATATCGTCTAGGGATTCTTCTGGCCATTATTTTTAGTCATTTAAGATTTTACCGTACATGTCACCGTTCTCGAGATATAGGTCAAACAAGTCTTTTTTAAATTTTATCTCTGTATATATTAGTCATATGAAAAAAAGTCATATGACATAAATTAACAAGAAAAAGTACTTCCTAGTGATGCATGAATAAAAAATGCAAAATAATGAAAAAAAAATATTCGGCTGGAACATAGCCGAATTTTTTGTAGATTTTTTTATTACAAGAACTTGATATTTTTCAATGCTTATCGTATAGATTATGTTTTTCCCATCATTTTTGGTGGTATAAATTTTTTGCTTCAGAAGCCCTTAAAATTTTTTTTTCGATATAACTCGGAGAAAAGTAGTCGTACGGAAAAAAGTCATAAGACATAAAATTACGACAAAAAGCAACTTAACGCGATGCGCTCATAAAAAAAAGATTTTTTTTTTTTGGAAATTCGTCAGAGTCCCTTGCCCCCTTACGTATCCTAGCACCGTCAACTGGGACATAGAAAAATTACGATGATTTTTTTTTATGTATTATTTCTACATATTAGTATTATTTTAAATATTACTTTAAGCACGTTGTCAATTGTCAATTGTCAATCAATGTTTTCTATGTCCCAGTTGACGGTGCTATTGTACGTAAGGGGGCAAGGAACATAGACGAATATCGGAATTTTTTTTTTTTTTTATGAGCGCTTTGTATTAAGTTGCTTTTTGTCGTAATTTTACGTCATACAACTTTTTTCCGTACGACTACTTTTCACAGAGCTACAACAAAAAAAAAAATTTAAGGCTTCTGAAGCAAAAAATTTATACGAACAAAAATGACGGGAAAAACTTAATCTATACGATAAGCATTGAAAAATACCAAGCTCTTGTAATAAAACAATCTACAAAAAATTTGGCTATGTTCCAGCCGAATATTTTTTTTTCATTATTTTGCATTTTTTATTCATGCATCACTAGGAAGTACTTTTTTTTGTTAATTTATGTCATATGACTTTTTTTCATATGACTAATATATACAGAGATAAAATTAAAAAAAGACTTTTTTGACCTATATCTCGAGAACGGTGACATGTACGGTAAAATCTTAAATGACTAAAAATGATGGCCAGAAGAATCCCTAGACGATATTTAAACAAAAATATGAAACTTTGAAAATTTAAAAATTCATCGTAATTTTTCTATGTCCCAGTTGACGGTGCTAGGATACGTAAAGGGGCAAGGGACTCTGACGAATTTCCAAAAAAAAATAAAATCTTTTTTTTATGAGCGCATCGCGTTAAGTTGCTTTTTGTCGTAATTTTATGTCTTATGACTTTTTTCCATACGACTACTTTTTACCGAGATATAACAAAATAATATTTTTCAGAGCTTATATCTCAAAAAATATAAGTCGTATGAAGAAAATGCATAATACATTTATTAATGACTAGGAAAAACGCTTTAAGATCGTAAAAAGAAAACTTAAAAAAAGTGAAAAAAAAAATTGTTACGAAAATTTTCTAAGTGTTTTTTTCCTCAGTGCCCCCTTATCGACACTACGACCAGGCGGCGCCCAAGCGAAAATTTTCTAAGTCTTTTTTACCATAGTGCCCCCTTTTCTACACCCCAACCGAAAATCCTCCAGTGAAGTGTTTTTACACGGAGACACATAAGAAAGCCAGATAAATCGGCTTTGATTGATTCTTCCTCACCAATTTTACCACGGAAAACACTGATGATGAAATGAAAAAGAACAAGAGTGGGAGCTGATGATGATGGAGGAATGGAGCGGCTTCAGTTACAACCTATGCTGTTGGCAAGCGATACGTAAAACTATAACGACAGTAAATATGTGAGAGGAGCTTGCTCGGGACTCCAACGTCCTTGGATGTGCAAGAAGTGGAAGACACAGCAGAAGGTATGAATTATATACTTTACACATCTAAACAGTAATAAGAACTTACAGTGAAGTCTACACAGTTCACAGTTACAGTGAAATGAAGTTGTTTTAACATTGAATGTGTTTGCTTTTTACTTACAATCAATAATTTATTAGGTATTACTTATGAGACGGGATCGAAAAGACTTTTTCTATTACAAAAATTCCTAATAGGTCTACAACAAATACCAACAACTTACTAATCATTCAAATTGGGAGGCAAGGGTCATATGTAATGGAAATGACTGGTTGGGCAGTAATCAACAGGTTCTGTAGTCAGAGACTTCACTGGCAAAGTTACGAGTTACAATATATTGCAGTGGCTATCGATTATCTTTCAATGTTATTGTCTGAATGAAGTATGGTTCAGTTGTCTCATCTACAATATGAGCTCTGAACTAAAGGAAACTACTGATGTGATCATGTGACTAGACGGAACAAAAACAAGATGACACTTTGAATTCCAGTCCTTCAAAAATCCCATTTGTTCATATTGTAGTGAAATTATTCGTTTTCCTTTTTGTAATACATGCGTTAAATAATTTTTTATTTTTTTCAGGGATGCCAAAGGGTGGTGGAGTCTTTATGCCTGACCAGCCCACTCTTATTCTACCTACTCTACCTGAGGACCTATGGACGCCTATTCCTAACCCAGATCTAGACCAAGCACCCTTCACAGAGCCCGTGGAAATTGCCCCGCCCCGCCTGCGCTTGCATAAGGGACATAAACCAAGTCAACGGGCGGAAGGCTACAGTTTAACATATAATTTATAAGAATAAATAATTTCTATATGTAGAATTTTATTGTTATAAGTATTTTATTATTATAGTTTACAACAGACATGATTGATGTGCCTGGTAACTGCCGCAGAGTGTTCATCAACGAACACCTGACTAAAGAAAATCGTGTACTTTTCAGCAAAGCTCGAGCGACTAAAGCTGCCTTAAAATTTAAACACGCTTGGACATCAAACGGATTAATTTTTATGCGACGAACTGACACAAGCTCTGTTCTTCGTGTGACTTCTGAGTCAACTCTGGAGAAACTTGCAGCAGACTCAAAGAACCATTCTCCACACTCAGTACCGCCTTCAATTAATTGCTCCTAACATTTTTGTTTCAATAGATTTACCGCTACTGGTGTTGCTCATTTGTCAAATGTTATATACGCATATTTACATCAAAAATAATAATACATACCTACAAGAAAGACCTATAATGTTTTTGAAATACTTGACTCATTGTCTTGCAGTCTCAGGTTCCTGTTCTGGAATTATTAAGTATATCATAAGTTTTGATCACTACCCATTGTCTTCACTGGCCTTTTTAAGTTTTTACTTAGTAATAATAACTCAAAATCAGGATTTCTTCCTTGCTTCTTTCCATGGTTTTATTGTCAATAATATACCTACATCTAAAAATAAAATAGTCTGTTCTACCCTTATGTCATCAATGACCTACCATGCAAAACATTGTTATCACTTTACGTATGTTCCGTGTTTAAAAATAATTCTTGAATTCTCTGCTTCCTCCTATCTCAGTATTCATCACAAATATACCAAATTTGTTGTGATAAAAACAGTGATTGATAAACCTAATTCCAAAAATGACTAGCCTAGACCTAGCTAACGATTTAGACAAGGCTCTTGAAATTGTGTGTCATGAAGTTGAGTTACCGGAACTTTGTGAGAGTGTTTTGACCACCGAGTATAGTTTCAAATTACTTACTTTCAACGTAAGAAGTATCAACAAAAATTTAGATAATCTTATGGTGTCTGTACGGCGTATGAACTTGGTATTTGATATTCTTGTTCTAACTGAATGTCGAATAGATGACATGTCGGTTATTGACCAGATTCCGGGTTACACGTCGTATAAAACCAACTCTAACATTAACCAAAATGGAGGTGTCGTATTATATTGTAAATCTACTTTTAATGCAACTGTTTCAGAACCTCAGTTCAATGAGGCATGCTGCCTTGTTCTAGAAATCCCAAACATTGTGTCAGTCATCTGCTTATATAGATCGCCATCTTTTAAAAATACGACGGTCTTCTTGAAGTCACTTGAAGATATTTTAGACAAACACATCGATAAATCTTGCGTTATTACCATAGGGGACATTAATATTGATATTATTTCTACTGACCCTGCGAAATTTGATCCATCGGATTACCTATGTTTGAACGCTGAGCATGGCCTATTGCCGGCTATTTCCAAACCGACACGATATAAAACTTGTTTGGATCACATTTTTGTGAAAACTAAAGCACAGGTAGTGGGATTGGTCTGTAACACTGATGTTACTGACCACAGTATTGCAATGTTGGGGATGAAATCTAAACCTATGAACAAAGCTGAAACTAGACACAAAAATGTAATTAATTACGCGGGAGTGGCCCAGGAACTTCAATCAGAAGACTGGACGGGAGTAACTGGACAGTCTGACGTAAACGTTTCTGTTAATAACTTCCTTAATATAATCACGAAAGCCATCAGCAATAACACTAAGCAAGTCAAAATAAGTAAAAGTAACTTCGTCCTTAAGCCCTGGATGACCCCTGGTCTACTGAGATGTAGTCGACATCGTGATCGGCTACATGCAAGGCTGAGGCGTTATCCTAATGATGAAGTACTTAAACTTACATATCATCGCTACAAAAATTACTTTAATGGGTTAATTCGAAAGCTTAAATTGAAATATGAAAGTAACGAACTGGAAAGAAACAGCTCGAACACAAAATCACTTTGGAACACAATCAAAAATCTCTGTAGCCTAAAAACCACAAAAACTCAAGCCTCGGAACTGCTTTCAATTGTTACTGATCCCAAAGAATCACTTGACCAGTGTAACAAATATTTTTCTTCAGTTGGTAGCAAACTAGCAGTTCAGACCCTTTCAAGTTTAGGTGTTACTGAGGAACACTTAGGTGCTGGAGTTAAAGTGAGAAATAGCCCCAAGGATTCATTTTTCTTGGAGCCTACTAACGATCAGGAGATTTCTTGTGTTATTAAAAGTTTAAAAAACCACAGTGCACCTGGTATTGATTCAATAAATAACCATCTTCTAAAAAGTATTTCAGATTTAATAGTTGTGCCGTTAGTATATATCTTTAATTTAAGTTTTAACACTGGTTGTTTTCCGGAAAGTTGGAAGGTAGCTGCTATTACTCCTATCCACAAGGATGGTCCGAGAAACGTACCCAATAATTATAGACCAATATCATTGTTGAGCAGCATTTCAAAAATACTAGAAAAGCTGGTCAACAAAAGATTGGTCAGATATCTGGAAAAGTTCAACCTTCTTTCGGACAGGCAATTTGGTTTCAGACAGCACAGGTCTACTGAGGATGCAATTGTACTTCTTACTAACCTAATATCTTCATACTTAGACAAAGGTTTAAGCTGCGTGGGCGTCTTCTTGGACCTGGCGAAAGCCTTTGACACGGTGTCCACACCCATTCTTCTAAGAAAATTGGAGCTTTTGGGCATCAGAGGTACTTCATTGTCATGGTTCCACAGCTATCTCTCTCATAGGAAACAACTAGTAAAAGTAGGTCAGTTTATAAGTGGCATCGAAGAGGTAGAATATGGAGTCCCGCAGGGCAGTATTTTGGGCCCTACCTTATTCATAATTTACATGAATGATCTGCATGATCTTTATATGAGTGGGGCTGAAATAATTTGTTACGCGGACGATACTGTCATTCTTTTCCATGGTGACACCTGGGAGCACACGTATAAGTCAACTGAGGAAGGAATGACTTCCATCTTCCGATGGCTACAAAATAATTTACTTACTCTTAACAATAATAAAACTAAGTACGAATGTTTCCATAAAACAGCAGCCTCTGAACCTCCCTTACGCGATGGGATCAAAGTACATTCCTGCAGTAACTCAAACCATCATCTTCCATGTGACTGTTCTGTGATACAGCGTGTAAGCAGTATAAAATATCTGGGGGTTATTGTTGATGAAAAACTGAACTTTAAAGAGCATATCCTGCAACTTTCAAAAAGGACCCGTAAAATCATTGGTATTATGAAAAAAATACGAAACTCAGCAAGTTTTCAAATACTAAAACTAGTTTATACTGCCCTTTGCCAATCACTTCTTTCATATTGCATCTCAGTTTGGGGCAGCGCTTCCAAAACAACCATGCTCGTCGTTGAAAGAGCACAACGTTCTGTACTGAAAGTGATGCTCAAAAAACCGTATCGTTATCCAACAGACGCTTTATTTAACATGGCTCAAGTGCTTACCGTAAGACAACTTTTCATCCATAGAACTTGTTTAAATTCCCATCGAACTATGACTTCTTCGGATGAGTACAACCGCTTATTAAACAAACGGGTTTTCAGAATGCCCGGGCCTAAGGTTATTACAACTTTTGCTACCAGATTTGGCAAATTTATAAGCTCTCGTATATATAATAATGTACTTAGGCACTGTGATTTTAAACAGTGTTCTGTTTTTGAAGCTAAAGCCAAGGTTGCAAACTGGCTTAAATCTATTAATTACGAGGACACAGAAAGGCTACTTGATGCTTTCGTTGTAAATAACTTTGCAACCCTGTAAATTAACAATTGTTTGTTTATTAATTTTCTTTTTTTTCCATGTATATTTGTTTTATAAGTTTTATTTTAATTGTTCCTTTTTCATTGTGTAAACTTATGTTGTTGTTTATATTATATGTCTACAAATAACTTTATTATCTATATGTTACAATAGTTAATATTTTACTATGGATATTTAATGTACCTAACAGTATTCGCACAAAATAATTTTCACTGGTACCCCAAGTTACTAGCCTAGCTAAGTTTGGGGACCCCTGGTTAATCAGTATTTTTAAGTTATGTGCAGATGTATATACCAAATGTATTTTTGTTAATTTTGTATTTTAATTTGATTTGTTTCTGCAATAAACTTATTTTTATTTTTATTTTTTATTATTTTTATTTTAGTGCTATTTTTACGTATAATTATACTCGTTTGGGAATTTTTGATTTTTAGTAATTTTAATTAAGATTACTGATTCATTCTAAACAATCTTAGAGAGATAAGCTCGCCGCTGTATGCAACTTCAAATTACAATGCTTGCTTGTTTTTTTACCTTTTTCTGTGTATGTACAATAAAGAACAAGAATATGAAATAAAATGTATTATTTTTTAATATGAAATTTTAATAATAAATATAAAAACTTTCCCTTTTATATTATTTACTGCTGCGGCTCGATTATACCACTACCTACCTTATTGGCAAACCCACCCGAGTTAAGTTATTCGGTGAGAATAAGAGGACAGCTCTCAAACAGGCACAACCAGGTAGCCCACAATGTCTAAGACCGTTATAGCTGGGCGTTAAACAAAACAGACTGGTGACGGTCAGTGGTGTCACTAATGCGAGAGTTTTGGCGCCATGCTCACCAACCCGCCTGCCCAGCGTGTGAGTATGATGGGCATCACTTCCTCTTGGACCACCAAGAGAGGCGAAATCTTGGAAAGGCCTATGTCCAGCAATGTACGAAGACAGGCTGATGCATAGATTGACTTCTGATGATTGATTAACACATGGAATATGACAAAATCATCAAATTTATTTGATAAATTGCCCTAGTACAAACAAAATTCACATGAAATCATAGTCGTTTTTTCACACAAATTTGAGCTAAACTGCTGGATTATATAATTAGATAAAGTGCTTGCACACACCTTTGATTATTCTTATCGACCTAGAAACCAAATAAAAGTTACCAATACTGGTGAAAATGCTGAAAAAACCTGCATAAAGCTTAGTAAATTTTTAGGGCACACCTACAAAGGTGCAACCTAAATTTTCCTAATATTAGAGCTGTCAACCCAATTTAACGCTCTAATTTGTTGCTTCAGAATACCAAAAACGCTAAAAACCCTTAAATTGAATTGTTTTAGAGCTGTCATCGAAAATTTAGTTACAATTTCAATTTGACGTTTCTAAACGCCAGCTTCAGAATACCTAAAAATTTTAAGTCATGGAAACTTAATTTTAGAGCACTTTTTATAAACGTCAGTTTATGGCACTTGCTTCAGAATAGGGGTCAGTGACACTTTAAAATAGTTTTTATTTTGTGAGGATTACGATTCAGTTGACTTATAATTTCACTTGGTAGTTCGTTTAATATCTTTGGTAGCATGTACTCCATGCATGATGGATGGATGAAGTACATAAGTATTATACGTTCAGACAGTATGTGGTATATTTTTAAGTCATTTTGTATAATATATTACTTACGAAGTGCACGATGTGTTAGTGATGAGATATATATTTTTTAATCGTATCTTAGTTTCATCTCTGTCGCACGAAGCACTAAGAGTCTGGTAAAAGAGACGACGCTCTACAAAGCCGAAGATAGCCGATGTGCATTATTTTCTGGCGGGTACTGTATTTTAATTTGACTTGTAATGCTTTAGGGTAAGCCTATAATGTTGTTTGATACTTGAAATAAACAAATAAATTAATAAATTATGTACTACCGCAAGTTGCAAATCGCAAAATACCAAACAAGTAATTTTTCATTATCAAACCTTTATTTTATGGCTGTTCTTGCATGTCCCAAATGCAATACTATGGGGTACACTCCTTATATGTCTGACAATTGTACCCCGCCCCCCCCCCCCAGAAATAAATCCTAGATCCACCCACCAGTCGGATTTTCGAATAACTAGCATTGTCACTTTGTTCCTAGTAGTTATGCAAATTTTTCTTATTTTCTCATTTTCATTCTACGATTGACTACACTAAAAATTAGCTCTGAATTTGTCTGAATTTGTGAAATTGTCTACCAATATAGTCTTGTTTATCAGTTCTGTTGGATCCTTCGCAGTAGTTCTAATAGTATACAATGTGTAACAGAAAGGTGTAACCATATTTGAAGAGCTTATTCAGTCAATGGTATAGAACAACTTTTACTATGGAACAAACCCTGTATCTCGGAAAAAAAAAGAAAAATGCAATGTCGCTCGGTCGAAATGTATGGAAGGGCAGAATTTTTTTTTTGGCATTTCAGGTTTGGCTCCATAGTAAAAGTTGTTCTATACCATTGACTGAATAAGCTCTTCAAATATGGTTACACCTTTCTGTTACACGTTGTATAGAGAATATATAAAGATTAGAACCTATGTTGATCGCATGTGTGGTCTGGAGGTCGTGGGTTCAATCTCCGAGGTGCACATTAATTTGTCTTCGGTCTGCGTGCCTCGGAAGGAAGAATGCTAAACATCAGTTTTGCATTGGATTCAGTTCCGTCAATGTAGATGGTAAAATTTTGATAAAAATATGGCGTGTTTTTTGACTCAAGACAATTATTTATTACACTTTATAAATAAACATACTTTCAATCTTCTTTTAATTATAATACTTTTAAAAAGCATGAATTTCACGATAAAAGTGATTCAGTTTCTATACTTCAAAACCGATTGAAACAAAACCAACACACGCAGATACTAACTAGAAAAAACCATCTTTATTACATAAATAAATTATACATACTCGTAGTTTATGTCCTAATAAAGCCACTATTTCAAAATAACTTAAGTTTTGCGTGCGCGGTATCAGATTAGAGCAGGATAGACAGTTAAAAAACGAAAGTGTTAGAGCAGGACTCAATTTTAGCATTGTGCAGCCCTTTAAAGCTCGAATTTCAATGCGTACTTTGAAGTAGTCCGGTACCGAGACGTTATAATTTGCGATGGCTCATATGTAGTGTGCGTAGAGTACACCAATGAGTGCACTAATATTGTATGCGTTAGCCATGTAAGGATAGTGTAAGATCATATACAACGTGTAACAGAAAGGTGTTACCATATTTGAAGAGCTTATTCAGTCAATGGTATAGAACAACTTTTATTTTGGGGCCACACCCAGAAATCTCAAAAAAAAATTCTGCCTTTCCATACATTTCGGCCGAGCGGCATTGCATTTTTCTATGAATTAGTAAAACATTTTTTCCGAGATACAGGTTTTGTTCCATAGTAAAAATAGTTCTATACCATTGACTGAATAAGCTCTTCAAATATGGTTACACGTTTCTGTTACACGTTGTATAGGAACGATCACTGTAGATCAGATGGGCATTCTATTTCAGACAATTATACGTAAATAAGTGAATTACTTTTGTCTTTCAATTCAATTACGATTTTGAAAATCAATTTTTCTTTCGGTTATCGCTTTCCTCAGTATGTGTATCAACTACCCAGATAGGGCATAAATACAAATTTAATAATATCAATTTATTCATTCATTCTCATTTTAATAACTAATAAAGCAATCAAACATTTCTTCCACCCTCTGCAGTGATTTGATAAGTCTAGAAATAGGATTCTTAATATTATTATTTGGTACAAAAACAAAAAAAACATTCATTTATCGAAATATAAATGGGGATATAAAATATATATATATATAGCCTCACAGCCGTTCTCGGCCACAGCGACAGCTTCTTTAACTCCTGTCAAGTTTGAGAGCTAAGCTGTCCAGCGGGCCTATTATGTATCTCTAGTTGCCTTCTGTACGGGGTGCCTATCATCAAAAACATAGATATACCATCGAATTCCGATTTCCCAAGGATATGTTCGCACTTGAAGTGACGACACAGTTCGTTAATAGTTCAATACCCACTAAAGGCAATTTTGAAATTTAAATTTTTATCTATGTTCTTGATGATAGGCACCTAGTACAGTTGGCAACTAAAGATACAGAATAGGGGGGCTGCTCTCTGATGTGCTCTCAAGTTACTGGCGTAACCAATTTTTGCATTAACTGTACGCCCACATAGGGCACACGTCAGCACACCATTCATGAAGTTGTAAGCGATGTCGTCCCTTTTTCGGATATAAAATATAAATATTTTGGGGACCTTGCCGATCGACGGCGGTGATTTGGAAAAAATATTTTACATGGTTTAATATGGTGGTGTTTTGTGCGGAGAGTGATCGTGGAGACTTCATCTCCTTGATCGCTCCTGGTACGGAGCACATAAGTCTGTATATATAATTTAATTTAATTTTCTCTCTTTGTTACTAACCAATTATTAATAAGTCTTACTAACATGCTATGGATCCAAGTTGTCCGAAATAAAAGATTTTTATTTTTATTTTATTTATTTATTAATTTACAGGTAAGTTTTTCTTAGATTTTTCTTAATTTATTTAGGTATAATTTTATCTTTTATATTTATATTAATTTATAGGTAGTCTAGTTTTTAATGTTATTTAAGTTTTATATTGATAAATTAAATATCAAAATATTTACATTTTTTGGTCAATTAAAATAATAAGCTGTTTGTGTTTTTAGGGTTCCGTACCTAAAAGGTGAGTACAAAAGGAACCTTTATGGTGAGACTCCATTCTCCGTCCGTCCGTCCGTCCGTCCGTATGTCACAGCCTCATAACTTTTGCACCGTTAAAGATAAAGACATGAAATTTAAAACAAAATTAGCATTAATTTGCCCACATGTCACAATGTAAAAAAAATATGAAAAATTTTTAATTTATCATCCACAATACGGAACCCTAGGTACGCGAGTTTGACTCGCACACTGCCGGTTTTTTATTTACGAACGACTTAGATTTGTAAATTGCAAAGGAGGTTTATTAATTTTATTAAATTTTTTACATATATTTTGGCCACCACCGTGGTGGCCGAGCGGTATAAACGCACTCGACTGTTAATCGAGAGGTCGTGAATGTTGGCCTTTTGTACCCAGAGTACAGCGGGGGGAGGGGGTATTTCACGTAATACCAATTAAGCAAAGGCATCCTTCTGTTATAAACCATCCAAATAGGTTTTTAATTTTTAGGGTTCCGTAGTACCTAAACGGTACAAAAGGAACCTTTATGGTGAGACTCCGTTGTCCGTCCGTTCGTCCGTATGTCGCATCCGTTCGTCCGTATGTCGCAGCCTCATAACTTTTGCACCGTTAAAGATAAAGACATGAAATTTAACACAAAATTTGTATGAATTTGCCCACATATGATGGTGTAAAAAAATTATGAATAATTTGAAAGTGTTCAAAATATTTCCTTACTTCCTAACTTTCATAACAACCTGATGCCGGGCCCAGTGGGGCCCGAAATATATCTTGGATTCGATCATGATGTTTTGTGGCTGGTGTATATATATTTACATATATAATTATATATCAAAAAAATAAATCAAAATATTTCCAAAACAAAAGTGAGAAAAATAAAAAATAATATTCTAGAAATGCAATATGGGTATCAAATTGTAGATAATAAAAAGTTGATACTTTTAAATACTGGCACTGGCTTCGAGAAATCTTTAAAAAACTACAAAAATATGTATGCCCGCCTGTATGTATGTATGTATGTATCTCCGAAACTGGTAAACCGAAAAATTAAAAAAAATGTGGATTATAGATCATAACTGGTCAATTATGGGAAAACGATAGCGAATTAAAAAAAATTGGGCACAAATGAAAAATATAAAAAAATTATAAAAATAAATAAAAATAGTATTTTATAAAAACACAATATGGGTATCAAATTGTAGGTATTAAAAAGTTAAAAGTAAAAATATAGAGTTTGGCTGTATTAAATTGCATCTATTTTGAGAAATCCTTGAAAAACCATTAAAACCCTTCTTTATCTCCAAAACTGGTGGACCGAAAAATAAGAAAAAGATCATGGTAATATGTGCTTACGTAAAGATTACAGGAAAAATTAAACGGTTGAGAAATTCACGAAAAAAAAAATTATCATCCACAATACGGAACCCTAGGTACGCAGTCTGACTCTCACTTGACCGGTTGTTTTTGGTCAGAAAATATAAAGTTTTTATCATAATATTGTCATTATTTTATCATTATTATTACTTCACGGATATTTAAGTGATTTGCAAGCAACGATAAGAGAAATCAATTATTGTCATCCTTTAATATTTTGATAACAAAAACCGGCCCAGTTCGAGTCGGGTTTGCACACATAGGGTTCCGTCCCACTACACAATATGGGTACGGAATCCTAAAAACTTAATGGTAAGTGCCAACAACATTAATGCCGAAGCAACATCATGCGACAAAAACAAGTTGCTAAAATGGTAAAAAACAATTCGTCATCCTCTAAGAAAGTATGGAACCTTAATTTTTATAATTTTTTGTTTGCTTTAGAGTTTGTTTAAAATTTTGAAACTTGATTAGAGCTGAAACAAAAATGTTAAAAAATCTTACTATTTCAAATATTTTGTATTTGGAAGACCCCCTTTTGTAACTTTTTATTTTGTTATCATTTGCCATGTTAGTAATAGCTATTCTGTGAAATTTTCAAGTGGCTACCTATTGGGGCTGAAGCCGTAGACCCATGTGACAGACGGACGGACAGCGGCGCGGCGACTTGCTTATCGAATCGATAATTCGCTTAGATTAAATTATGTTCAGGCATGTTAATACGGAAAACATTTCGAGATTAAGGTTTAATTGGCCGTATTTTAGAAATTCTGGTCAAAAAAAACCTCATGTTAATGAATATATTTACGAAAAAGCTGCAACTTCCTTTGCCTTCGTGTGACGCCACTTGAGAAATGGCTGTTTAGAAATGTGTCCTTTGCTATCAAGATAAATTTATAATAATTTGCTACCGACTATAGCTTGTATTCTTCGTGCTTGCACCGCCCGCGCGGTTGGAGGGTTGGGGCGGACGAGGGAGCACGGTCTCGGAGGAGGTGCGGGCAGAATGGCGGGAGGGTGGGCGAGCGCGACGCGTGCGACGGACCGCCAGTCGCCGGAGGTCACTCGCCACGGCTACTTGTGTATTTGGAACTTGTTGCATTTTGTAGAACGCACACGACATCACGATCCGAAGATGAGCAAACCGATTGGAAGATAGGCAAAAGAAATTGTGTATAAGGTATACAACTTCTTTAAAGAGCGTAAAAAAGATAAATCAACGCAGGAATACCAGAATGATGTCAATTTAGCAAAAATTGTGTCTGAAGCAAAGATGTATGCTGTAGAATTAAACATTGATTACCTATTTTGCTAAAACGCATATTATTATTTATTAATATCATCACTTCATACCCACCTAAAGTAGCTAAAAAACTATCTTATACAGTACAAAATACTTCGTAATAAATCTAGAGATATTTATATTAAGGGTCAATTCCGTAAAACAGGTGTTGGCGTAGTCTACTTAACATGAATAGATTTTAACATACTTCTAGGGTTATTCATAAAAAAATTAATCTCAAGATATATCTCGATAGCAAATCCCTACCTGTATAGCCATGCGCTCGGCCGTGCACATAAACGGCGTGCTTCCTCGTCCGCCCCAACCCTCCAACCGCGCGGGCGGTGCGAGCACGAAGAATACTAAGCTATAATTTGACAGCTGGATGACTCATGAGTAGACAGATAGAGACAGACCACTTTTTTTTAATACCCATCACAATCAGTATAATATCTTAAATTTTCAAGTGCCGTCATATCGGACAATTCTTTAAAAAATCATGAAAAAATAATGGTTAATTTATATACCAAAATAATGAAAACTATGTCCTAAAATAGCGTATACTCTCTGAAAAAATAAACTTTTAGAAATTAAGCTACGGGCATTCCATAATTCCATCGATGTTCAATATTTGCTGATCGAAGAACAATTCTCGAGCAACAACTCTTTGAGTACGGAATTCTCAAAACAAAAGTTTCAGATAGTTTGAAACTATTTATCTTCAACAACGATAACATTTTTTTGTATCAAAACTTGAATTTATTAAAATTCATTAAAATTTTAGGAATGTGTTATTTATGATGCTTATATAATTTAAAATAAATATTTGACATAACAAATAGAAAATACATTTCTTAAATATATAAAACAAAGTCGTGTTAGTTACACCACTTATAACTCAAGTTCGGCTGGATAGATGTTAGTTATCTCTTTTTTGGTGTATTCTTCTCCGCTCCGAATAGCAGAATAAGTAATAAAATATCGGATAAGTTATCGAATAACAATTAATTAATTAATTAATTTTACGAATGCAAACAGCATGTGGTGCCATCTGTTGAAAAAACTACGCATATAAAAGAAACCTACCACTATACGTATTAATGTACAGTGTTTATTTATCTAGCGCTCTGATATCATTAAATAACATCTAAACCCCAAGTTTTAAAAATATACTGCGATTACCTTTTTTTCTTAGTTATTCCAAGAACTATTATTTCTGCATATATTCAATACCCTAAGCTAAGTCTATGAAACTACATGGGTCCCTGCCATTCTTATTTCGCAATGGCAAGCAATAAAACATTTCTGTATTTGCAAAAAAAAAGTTGTATTTATGTTATTACCTTAATGAAATCCTAAATTAAGTTTAACTAAAGTTAACACGATATTATTAGACTGTTAGGCGGAACGAAGTTCGCCGGGTCAGCTAGTAACTTATAAATTAAAAACTAATTAAAAAAAAAATTTAAACCTATTTTAAAAGTACTTAATTCTAAACTCTTTTGAGATTTTATCCAAGACCAGTATAACTTGAAGGATAATCTACCTGTAAACGAAATTTCAAGATTTTATTTAAGGACGTTGAACCTACATCTCATATCCTTCACTTTAGGTCTTAACAGCCACCTGTTAAGACCTAAAGTGAAGGATAAGTTTACCACTAAAGCTGATGCCGGGCTCGACTGTAGAGCTATCACCATCTTACTTGGAGACCCCCTCGAATTAATTCGGGGGAGAGTAAGAGGACAGCGGGTCTACCACGTAATTCTGATTTTCATCAACATCAACTTGAGATTGAAATTTGTCGTGCGTGCGACGAAGCCCGCCTAACATGCCATCTCTTTTGCACGCGTAGAATTTCGCATGCATTTGCTTGAAGCTGATACAAATCAGAATTACGCGGTAGACCCGCAGCTCACAGGCAAAAAACCAGGAGGCCCACCATGCCTGAGACCGATGGATGGCAGTATATCCATCCCTAATAGCCGTGCCTTATATGGAGTAAACTGGTGCCGGGCAGTGGCATCACTGGTGCGAGGGTTCTGGCACCGCGCTCATCAACTCGCCTGTCCAGCGTGTGTGAGTATGGGCAATTATTCCAGGATGACCGCCGGGAGTGAAAAAGTCCTTCAAAGGCTTATGTCCAGCAGTGGACGAACTAGGCTGCTGGATGGATGGAATTATTATATTCCACAATTCTTAGGTTCATAACAATGGATTGACTGATAATGTTGATGATATCAAATTAACCGATTTTTGGATATTATAATATCTCAAATACTACTATTTAAGCTGGCTGTATTAAATAATATTTTAAATGCATGTGCTCGTAAAGGCCCACTTTTTATGCATCAAAACCGAACAGAAAGTCGATTATTTTGCCCTAGGGCTTTATTATTTTTTATTTTTATTTATTTACAATGGTTGGCTAACCTGCAGCCTTTCCTGTGTACCATAGATGTTAAACTGTTTAACGGCTCTGGATACTGTCCTTTTGAGCCAATTATAATTTAAAGTTCACAAGATTATATTTGTTTTCATTTCCTCACACTATGCATTGAAAAACGTAGTATGATACACGGGCGTAAAAGCAATAAATTACTCAGTTACGTTTAAAACACTCGCTACGCTCGTGTTTTAAATCGTCCTCGTAATTTATTCCTTTGCGCCCTTGTAGCATAAACTACTATTATCAAACTGGACGGTGCACTTTGGGGTCGTTCAAAAAATTACGTAACGTAAAATCATCAAATTTTCGAATACTCCCCTCCCCCAACGTAACAGTACCGTAACGCTTGGCTGGGACTTCCCCCTCCTCTATTCCATTACGTAACGGGTGCTTTGTAAAAGCTTTGCTACGCAGTAGGTAGTCTTTACAACGAAGAATGAGAACCAACGAAAAAACGTAAAAAATCTCGGGTAATTTTATCGCATGACATCACTGATACATTTTCGACCTACCTACTTAATTATAGTTTCTGTCAACATTATAATTGTTTACGTTGCTCAGAGCTAGTGCCTGGAGTCATGTAAATATTTTAATTAAGATTTTCCCTTGAAAATGGAGTAAAATCCGAAACCGGTTGGGAGTTAACACAAATAAAGTGAAACTACAAGTACAAGTGTTAATTCAAGATGTAAAAAATCTCCATTTGGCTATGCTAATGCTATGACGCATGTGATATTTTAACAAGTAACTGCACATCCAACCTAGAAATTGAAATCTATGGCGATATATCTAACCTACAGAAATGGTTTAAGGTGAATGGTTTGGTCTTAAACCTATCAAAAACTCAGTTACTTTACTTCAACCTAGGTGGCCCTCCTAGACCTCTATCAATAAATATAAATGGCGATATTCTGAAGCAGATAAAACATACAAAATTCCTAGGCATAATAGTAGACTCTGCTCTCACTTGGGAACCTCACATCTCAGCACTCTGTGGAAGACTAAGCGGTGCTTGTTTCGCGCTCCGTCGTCTGTCCGCAATACTCCCAACTAGAGAATTACGCTCTTGCTACTTCTCACTCTTCCACTCGAACGTCCTTTCATACTGCAAAAAAGGGCTATCAGAATACTTTCTCATGTACCCCTGGACGAACATGCTAAACCTTTATTTATAAAACTGAAAATTTTAACCATCACTTCACAATACATCTACAACGTTTCAAAGTTTGTCAGAGAAAACCCAGATACATTTCCAACAAAGGCAACTTTCCAATCCTACCTAACCCGTCATTCAAATAAACTCCATATACCAAAACATAATTTATCTAAATCCACCAAGTCCGTCTATATAGCAGGATCTAAAATATACAATGCACTTCCTGATGAAATCAAATCTTGTGAAGAAAACACAACATTCCTAACTAAACTAAGAGCATGGCTACTTAAAAAAGCGTTCTATGGTATTAAGGAATATTACACTTCAACAAATACAAAATAAACCAAAAATTAAATACTTAGATAATAAGAAAATAATGTAAAATACTATAATTACCTAACGAATGTTATTCATAAAAATATTTTAATATTAAGTAGAATGTTTTAATGTTAAGTAAAATATTTTTACTGTAAACCTAACCTTTAACACATATATAATCATAACATAATATAAGATGTGGTGTGACTGTTAATGTAAATTAAATGACGTGTAAATACTTTTATTTATCAATAAATTGAGTTTGAGTTTAAAATCGTAACGTACCGCAAACCTTAACCCCCCCCCCCTCCTTACGTTACAGGGTCGTAACGCATGACCACCACCCCCTCCTCCCTCCAAATTGCGCTACGTAATTTGTGAACGACCCCTTTGCAGGTTAAAATTTAAAAACACGTTTTAGGTTATAAAAAGCAAATTTAACTCAACGATGAAGAAAATATTAAAAATATCATTTAGTTCAATAATTATTAACACAACATAAATAACAATTTAAAAATTTTCGAGATATATTTCGGCCTACATTGGAGCCGGCATCAGTCGAATGCGTGACAAATTTGAATACAGAATGACATGAAATAAAAATAGTTTATTTCGTGACGAGTATAAAATGGCGGATTTTCTTACCTGAGGAATGAAGCTAGTTTCGAAAACTATTGTAATGTCAAAAGCTTACATTCTGAGGGTAAGAAAACCCATTTTTACTCGTTACGAACGATACTTTTTCTACTACCTGATTTGGTATTTAAATATTTAATCTTTCCTTTCAAATTTAATGTATTTTATGACTTTGCAAAGCGCGGCGGGATTTTTTCCTAATTTTTTTCGGGCTTCGGCCGGCGGCTTTTATTTGTGGCCAGTATCATTTTACAAGAAAAGAGTGTCAGACGCGATTTAATCGATTATGTCGTGAATCGGAACACAGAGAAGTTCGATTGTAAAGACAAACTAAGGACGTCAAAAAGAACCTAATTTAGCATGAAATAAATACAAACGTCAAAAAGAACCTTATTTTGCAATAAATGAGATTTCAATACGACATTTCAAACTGACCTGATAATCATTCCGCAACGGGGCCCGGAAAGTTCGATTTTCAAAACTAATTTCAAGTATTAAATGGAACTTTTTTATAAAGGTAGTAGAAAAAAATATTATTCAGTTTAATAATTTATTAACACAACAAAAATATCAATTTAAAAACTTTCGAGACATATTTCGGTCTATTTTGGGGCCGGCATCAGTCGAATAAGTGAAAAATTTTAATACAGATTGACATGAAATTAAATATATATTATAGCCGATTCTGAAGGCTTTAATTTTAGTTTTAGTGCTGTCAAAACTAAATTTTCTTCGATACAAAATAGTCCTTAAGAGTTAAGATTAGAAGCTAAATTTGTTTGGAGAATTTTAAGCTTTGACAGCACTAAAACTAAAATTAAAGCCTTCAGAATTTGCTTTAATATATCATAACCTTAAGACTAATTAAATTAGCTTAACCTATTTTTAAACAAGCATAATAAACAATACAATTTTTATTTTTACTAAAGCAAAATATAAATATTAATTTCAAATAAAATTTTTATTAAAATAATATAAATATATGCTACAGGTTTTTATCTATTTAGCTAGAAAAAATATGATTATATCAAAGCGCAATGTCATGCTAAATATGGCTTAATTGATGATGCTACAGGTTTTCATCTATTTAGCTAGAAAAATAGGATTATATCAAAGCGCAATGTCATGCTAAATATAGCTTAATTGATGATGCTACAAGTTTCTATCTATTTATCTAGAAAAATAGGATTATATCAAAGCGCAATGTCATGCTGAATATTTCTAAATTGATGACGCTACAGGTTTTTCTACAGATTTGGCAAATTAATGCGATAAATAAATTCCCTATCTTTGCGAATTACATATTTAAGCACTGGATTTTTTGATTTATTTATTATACTTTATTTTCGCCATGGCAGGGATATCATATATTTTGTTCGTTTCTCTTTTGGCTGTGTGCTCTGGTAAGTCTTTGTAGTTCCGTTCTCATTTTAATTGTTTTAGAGCTTATTCTCATACTTTGATGTACACACAAAAATATATAATTTATTAAACTGGAAAAATATTAAAATTAGTGCACAACGGCGAGCTTGTCTCTATGAGAGATTTATTCTAGCAAACCGAAAGAACATCAGAAACTTTACAATAAAAAATTACAGTAATCATAAGTGTACAAAACATATATTGCATACTGCGATCTATCGTTTTTGTAATTATGAGAATAACAGGATGAAAAAACATTTAAAGCTGCGATTATAGTCTTGATTATATAAATATGCAATTTTGTTTGTTTATAGAAAGAAACAATAAATTCAGTAACTCAATATAAAACAATAAATTTATTTTAAATACGAGTACTTACCTATTAATTAATTAATTT
This sequence comes from Ypsolopha sequella, assembly GCA_934047225.1. Classification (NCBI taxonomy): domain Eukaryota; kingdom Metazoa; phylum Arthropoda; class Insecta; order Lepidoptera; family Ypsolophidae; genus Ypsolopha; species Ypsolopha sequella. The sequence continues at coordinate 10,244,000 of OW204009.1, forward strand.
AATTGAAATGTGCACAATAAAATCAATAAATTGTGATAATAATACAAGTATAATAAATTAATATAAATATGAATAATATTAACATTTCTGTGCCTCCGTTTAATAACGGTTTAACTCGACTACGTCGCTGACGTATAATTTAAACCTAATATGACTTTTTCTTACCATTTCATTTGTTTTTTTTTTTCTCTACAAAATGGTCTAAGTGGAATTTTGATACCTTTGATAAATCCGGAGATAGACAAACTATAAAATGGTTTAAGTCAATGTTTTGGTGGTACACATTGGTTTAAATAGACTAAGATCGCGTACCGAAATATCATTTAATGTGAATTAAAGTGTAACTTTAATAAGATCTACATTCACGCTTCAGCATATTTTTATTTTCGTGAAAATAATTTTAAATTTTGATGAGTAGTTTTTATGGATCATAATAAAAGCTCCGAAAACTAAATAAAAAATGGGGATGTTCAATTTATGAATGTTACTGCTTTCATAAATTGCTAATCTACCAAAAACTTCTGTGCAAATATACGAAAACTACCGAATCAAATACTAACAATTTCGAAAACTACTGTCAGCTATTTTTATCGTAGATCTCCGGATTTTTTTTTTGTATGTCATGAATTCTGTTAAAACTAGAGACCTCGCCTAGCTCCGCTCCGCTTCGCTCGGCTCCTTATTTTATCTTACATATAATCCTAACACGCTCCTCCTCGCTTCGCTCGTCGTCGCACCTATTTTTGTCTTTTTGTTCATAAGTTCTTTCGGAAGTTCATTAATTTATTCGGAGATACATTATTTAAACCAGGTGGTCGTGAGAAATTTTAGTTTGCTATTTTTAACTTATTTTGTCGGTAGATGTTACACAGTTAAATTAGTATATTTTGTGATAGCAAATTTTGCTGCTGCTCAGATAGTATAACAGTGTGCAGCAGTTCGCTTGGATTTAATTTGTTTTTCGGAGGCTTTATTATTATCCGTTTTTTATATGCATGTTTTAAGCTTAATCGTTGTTTTTCAGTTAAATTTTGTCATTTTATTATATTGCATAATATCGTGCAGCTAAGGAACAGAATTTGTTATGTATATTTGAAGAGATTTCAGTGCGATTAAAAAAATTTTTTTTTAATTAGATTTAATTCTATGTACACATTCATTATTTGAATCATTGTACAAAATCATTTAGCTTTCTTTCTAAACTCGTTTTACTTAAAAACATAACTAGTTTTATTTTTATTTTCTTAATATTTATGTTTTTTCTCACAGTATTATATTTAATAATAAAAAGAAATAAAATTAGGGTAAAGATCAATGTAAATCGTTTAACTTAGGGTAATTGTTAAGTGTATAAGGTACTAACTCAATTTAAATCATTATGCATACCATAATATACCTTACCTTAGTATGCATTATGATTTAAATTGAGTTAGTACTTTATACACTTAACAATTACCCTAAGTTAAACGATTTACATTCATCTTTACCCTAATTTTATTTCTTTTTATTATTAAATACAATAATGTGAGAAAAAACATAAACATTAAGAAAATAAAAATAAAACTAGTTATGTTTATAAGTATGAGGTTTTTTTTTCTTTGTGTCGAATGGTTTAATTTACTTTATAAACGATATATTTCTAATATGGTTAGTTTTTTGAAGGCTGAGTGAATACGGAGTCCATCCATCCATTCATCCATCAGCCTAGTTCGTCCACTGCTGGACATAAGCCTTTCCAGGACTTTGCCACTCTCGGCGGTCATCCTGGAAGAATTGCCCATACTCACACACGCTGGGCAGATGGGTTGATGAGCGCATTGCCGGAACCCTCGCACCAGTGACGCCACTGCCCGGCACCAGTCTGTTCCATGTAAGGCCCGGCTACTAGGGATGGATATACCGCCATCCATCGGTCCCAAGCATGGTTGGGCCTCCTGGTTTTTTGCCTGTGAGCTGTCCTCTTACTCTCCCCCGAATTATTTCGAGGGGGTACCTCCACAGTCGAGCCCGGCATCAGCTCTACCACCTTGTACCGAGTAATATGGAGTCAATGAACTTAATGCGATTTACACGATACTTTTCAGTACAAAATGTTGACTGGAATTCGAGGAGTATTTTTTGTTTAAAATATTTTGGTTTTTTGGTTCTCCTGTAATGTTGGACTTTTTTGTTAGCCGTTATTCACCGGAGGCACAGATTTAAATTCATTGAAGTGAAATATATGAAATAATTCCATACAGAGAAAAGTCAGTACTTCCCTCAAATTCTAATAGAATTGTAGATCGCTACAAAAATTAAAATAATCCTTGAAATCCCTAAAGGCGTCGACTACTTAATTATTAAATGACCTATCCATCCAGCACTGCCCACTGAAGAAGACCCCATCATCAGGAAACTAGACCTTGGAGAGCGATACCAGTACGTAGGTGATGCCGATGGAAACCTACACCTGGTGGACCTGTGGATGAAGGCCAGTGACCTTAAGGAAGCAGCCAGATACGCACCGTTTGTCGATAACGCCTACCATCTGTATACGAGGTGAGATTATTTTTTGGGGGAGTAATTTTATTGTGATTTTGATGAAATCTTTTACTAGAGCTGGTCCTTTCTCGTCTGACACCTGCCACCACGTCAAAGGAAATGCTGCTGTCTCGACTCTCGACAACGCCGCGCCGGCAGCTGATTGCTCGTAACCTGACCCTCGTACTATGATAATCACGTGTAGTTGCATTGTATAACAAAAGTCATACATGTTGGAAGTATCGTTTTTAATTATTAAGTATCATAATACTGAGGGGTGAATGGACCGCTTTATGCTCTAAGGCTGTGTTTTATTGGGCTATTCTTCTGACAAAGATTTATTTTTCTGAATAAGTGTCAGCATATTTAAACAGTTGATTTACAATTACAATACAATACTATATTCTTTATTTGTCAGTGACAAAGACAGGACAGAGCTAAAAGAAGTTAGCTTCTTGAGACAGACCCTTCAGATCATTCTCAAAAATAGAGGGTAAAGTGACTTTATACAGGTATTAAAAACCTCAGAATAGGCTGTACGTATATGTGCGAAATTCTCTTTGCTATTACTAAAAAGTATTAAAATGATTAGTCCAAATTATAAATTTGAAAGCTAAGCTTTTTGAAGTGGGAACCATTATTAAATAATACATATTATTATAATAGTAGTTTATGCTACTAGGGCGAAAAGGAATAAATTACGAGGACGATTTAAAACACGAGCGTAGCGAGTGTTTTAAACGTAACCGAGTAATTTATTGCTTTTACGCCCGTGTATCATACTACGTTTTTCAATGCATAGTGTGAGGAAATAAAACAAATATAATTTTGTGAACTTTAAATTATAATTGGCTCAAAAGGACTGTATCCAGAGCCGTTAAACAGTGGAAAAAAAAGTATAACATTTATGGTTCATAGGAAAGGCTGCAGGTTAGCCAACCATTGTGAATAAATAAAAAAAAATATATATTAAAGCCCTAGGGCAAAATAATCGACTTTCTGTTCGGTTTTGATGCATAAAAAGTGGGCCTTTACGAGCACATGCATTGAAAACGTATTTAAATAAATATGTATTTATATAGAAACAAATATAAATGCATACAGTTTTGAGCTAAAAGTAAAAGACTGAGTGTTTTGAATGAATGTAATGATGGAGCTCGTCTTATTGTGAGAGGAATGCCCCCACAGATACATAGGTTTATATGAGTTATACGAGTATGACGGGGAAAGGGAGGGTTCAGGTAGCTGATGCTCATGGTCCGAGTAACACGTCACGTGGTCGTTGTTAGGTCGATCTTGTAAATAACAGCACAGATAGTTCAAAATGTCTGTATTAATAATCGTTATTTAATTTTACAAACTTTCAAATACAACACTGGATAAAAGGCGATATAATACAATAACGAAATCTGAATAGAAGGTGCACCGCACACACCGTTCCGTTTGGGTCTAAATTCAGTAAATTAATGGCGTTCCCGCTCGCCTTCTCCAAGGCAGAGCTGTCATATGGACTAAATAAAAAGTCCGTAAAAGACCGAAAACGTATAAAAAGTCCTAAATCATCAAATAGGACTTTTTCAACCGTGAGCGAGTCCGCGGACCACGGACCGATCGGACTTTTTCGGGCTTCGGGTTAGTCCGTTCAGTCCGTTGGTCCGTTGCTGGTCCGTTGTGTGTAACGAAATGATTATGGATGGTTTTATGCAAGTATAGCATGACAAAATAATGTTATTCGAAGGATGTGATGACGAGTTGACGACTAAGAATCGAAATATATGTTTTGCAGGTATGTATTCATTCATATTTTCTTCATATTGTCCATACTTAATTTTTTGACTATATATAAAGCTACTACAAACGGTAACTCACTGACTGACTGACTAACATGGTTGTTTAGTTTGAAGGAGTCTTTTGACATGGTAGTAATGTATGAAAACAATGTCAGTTGTCTAATACTGAGTGGGGAAAAACCTTGACATTTGACATTTGACATGGTTTTTTGACATTTTAGTGAGACGTGTCGTTGTATGGGAGTTTTGAAAAATTTTTCGAGTGTGCACTACGAACGAGCACGAACGAGCGAGCGAGCGAGCGAGCGAGCGAGCGAAGTTCGTAGTGATGTACCTGGGTACTAGGGATGGGAAAGATTGACATTTTTGACAGAACGAGCCCGCGAGCGCGAAGCGCGAGCGGGCGAACTTAGCCGGGACAGGCACGCGAGCGCGAAGCGCGAGCTTGCGCAGTTCCTAGGGATGTCCTCGATCACTAGGGATGGGAAAAATTGCCTTTTTTTTTTAAGGGATGTACCGAAAAAAAAATTGTTTTGGCCATATCTTCGGAACGGAAGGTGGTACATCCCTAGGGGTCGGACCATAGGGTGCCAAACAAGTTTTTTTTTTTAATTTCAAAACTTTAACCGCCCGTATCTCCTAGACGGCTTGAGTTAGACCCATGTTGATGGATGTCTAAGAAAAGGTCTCGCCGAGATCTAGCCCCCCACAGTGTCAAAACTTTAACGGCCCGTATCTCCCAAACGGCTGAAGCTAGACCCATGTTGATGGTACTCTAAGAAAAGGGCTCGACGAGCTCTAACTGAAAATGAAAAAAAAAAAAGTCGAAAAAAAAAATATTTTTGCTAAAACTTTGATCAGCTATATCTCCCGAACCGTAAGTCCTAGCGAGTTGCGGTTTCGACTTTAGTGATTGGTTTGCCAAGGGCTTCTCGACCGCATAAAAAAATTTGACATTTGACAGGTTTTAACATTTTTTTTACAGGTCCAAAAAAGTGCTCCGATTCGCTTGAAACTCGGTATCGAGGGGCAAATGGGGTCGGTGATTACGAATTCATTGTTAAATTTGACTCTTAACTTTGAACTTAGCGAGGCCGAAAAACGAGCATGTGAGGACGGAGAACGCGCCAGCGAGGCCGAGTCCGATCAATTTTTTTTCAAAAAAGTGTCAAAATCCTTGTCGGTTGGCAAAAAGTGTCAAATTTAACAATGAATTCGTAATCACCGACCCTACTTGCCCCTTGATACCGAGTTTCAAGCGAATCGGAGCACTTTTTTGGACCTGTCAAAAAAATGTCAAAACCTGTCAAATGTCAAATTTTTTATGCGGTCAGGAAGCCCTTGGCAAACCGATCACTAAAGTCGAAACCGCAACTCGCTAGGACTTACGGTTCGGGAGATATAGCTGATCAAAGCTTTGGCAAAAATATAAATTTTTTTTTCGACTTTTTTTTTTCATTTTCAGTTAGAGCTCGTCGAGCCCTTTTCTTAGAGTACCATGAACATGGGTCTAGCTTCAGCCGTTTGGGAGATACGGGCCGTTAAAGTTTTGACACTGGGGGGGGCTAGATCTCGGTGAGACTTTTTCTTAGACACCCATCAACATGGGTCTAACTCAAGCCGTCTAGGAGATACGGGCGGTTAAAGTTTTGACATAAAAAAAAAACTTTTTTGGCACCCTATGGTCCGACCCCTAGGGATGTACCACCTTCCGTTCCGAAGATATGGCCAAAACAATTTTTTTTCCAACATATAATCGCTTCTATGAAAAGCAAATAAGGTCTTTGCCATTAGACTTATTGTGCTGGACGGAAATTAAAAAAAAGTTGCTAGGGTATGCCATCCTCTTAATCGAAGTTTTCAGGTATTTCAATATTATTCAATAAAATACACGACATTTTTTCGACTATTTATCAAATTGTAGCACAGCATTTATTGCATAACTCTATTGAAGTAATCTAACGGACTGTTTCGGACCAACTCGGACCGGACCGGCTTTTTACCGAAATAGGGCTAGTCCGTTCGGTCCGCTGGAGTTTAGGGCTCACCATAAAAGTCCATCGGACCAGGCCCGAGTCCTATTTGAACGGACCAACTTAGGGCTTATATTTGGTCCATGTGACAGCTCTGCTCCAAGGCCATGATGATCGAGCCCGCGCGGTGTAGCGCGCGCGCGCGTGGCTCCGTTTTCTTGTTTTACCTCCGGAAACAGGAAGTCAAGTTTTCTCGTTTGATCGACTGAAACGGCGCTTCTCGACAGTGCCAGCGTTCCGGATATTCGAATCAAATGTTGACTTTTCTCCGATAAGTACATATATTAAGCCAATCTTTCAGAGGGGTACCTATGCAGAGACTCCATCTGATTATCGTAAGGAAACTTTCTTTGTTTCACAACCATAATTTTCAACATTTCAGACAAAACCCCAACATCAGCGAGCCCATAGTCATGTACAATAATGATTTTATAAGCTCCACCAACTTCAATGCTTCGCGTAGAGTCATCGTCCTTGTGGATGGCTGGCTAAGCACCGCGACTTCTGATATGATCACAGTTCTGGTACCAGGTAACGCAATCATATTCACTTCGATCCTGTCTGAATTGATTCAACATCAGAATGCTTTCATTCATAATATATGTAGACTTTTACCCGTAGTTCTGCGCGCTGAAGGAGAAATTTGAACTTAAGACTTTGTCTCTGGCTACTTTTACTAAAATAGGCATTGCTCCCTCCCTTTGAAACATAAAGTTAACAAAAGAAATCACGAGAGATGTTGAAATCACGTGCTATCTCTCTTAAACTAGTACGACGATTTTCGAGCACAATTTCCTTAATTATATCGATGTTAGCGTCGGTTGAAGAGTTTGATGGTCTTCCGGAACGAGGCAAGTCTTCGACAATTTCTCAACCATCTTTAAAGGCTTTGTACCATTCGTAAACCTGGGTTTTTGACAAAACAGAGTCACCAGTCACCATTTTCAGTATTCACAATTATTAGACACATGAATTTCTGTACAAAACACGAAATTTGAGACAAACTCTTTGTTCAATATTTATTTCTGTTTTAAAATTCGCTGAGCACTAGTGAGGTGGACTAATAATTAGAAGACATTTAATTAAAGACAGTCCTACCAACAAACAGAAACTCAAAATAGTTAAAAACACTTAGCGTGGGCGATTTAAATGAGAAATTCTAGTTACTTTTATTATCAGATATTATAGGAACAAAAATAGCAATGAAAAATTTAACTTATACTTAACTCAAGACAGGGTTCTCTCAATGTATTTCTTTTTCTCCTTCTTCTTGGGGGTGCCATATCCTAGCGGATGTCGGCGACCACCACACGAAACTCTTCTCTATTCTGTGCCAGTCTGCAGAGACTGGCAGCGTCTTTTATGTTAGTCCAAGTTTTTACGTTATCACTCCATGTCATCCGCCTTCTCCCCCTTCCCCGTTTCCCGTCCATTTTCCCTTCTAAAATGTTCTTCAACATGTTATACTTTTCATGTCGATAAATGTGACCAAAATATGCTGTTTTTCGTCTCTTAATCTCTTAATTTCTTTTTAAACTCATTTTAAATAGTGGAGTTGAGGTAATAACATTTTCAAAAAATATATGTCATATATCACTTTTTGATCTGAATATTTCAGCCGTTCAATATGCGACTACTATATTTCTCTGCATCCAATCAAATCGCAAAGATATTCCTAAATTATGATGTAAATATCATTTCATTTGAGTTAAGTTAGGTTTTTGACGATAAAATTTATACAATTTATACCAAAATAAACGTGGTACAGTGGAGACCGCATCAAGTAAGACACATTGGACTTTGCACCTATCTTATATTCTTCTCTGTAGGGGCTAATGTCGTACTGCAAGTGTATAGCTTGATGTGGTCTCCACTGTACAAAATGAGATGTAAAATTATTCTCATATTAAAAAAACATAATAACCATAAGTACCAGGTGGTAGAGCTGATGCCGGGCTCGACTGTGGAAGTACCACTATCTTACTTGGAGACCCCCTCGAAGTAATTCGAGGGAGAGTAAGAGGACAGCTCACAGGCAAAAAACCAGGTATATCCATCCCTAATAGCCAGGCCTTATATGGAGCAGACTGATGACAGGCAGTCACTGGTGCGAGGGTTCCGGCACCGCGCTCACCAACCCACCTGCCCAGCGTGTGTGAGTATGGGCAATTCTTCCAGGATGACCGCCGGCAGTGGCAAAGTCCTGGAAAGGTTTATGTCCAGCAGTGGACGAACTAGGCTGATGGATGGATGGTTTAAAAAGTCATCCTTCTCATTCCAAAACAAATAAATGCACTTTGAAATCGCGAGATTTCTAAGCGGCCTACTTTCACTGAGCACGATAGACAAGTGTAATAAATAAAAGCGCTTTAGTTTGGAGCCACCGATTTCTTCGGATAACCTCGCCTTAACTACAATCTTTGTTCCAAAATTCAAAATTCAAAAAGTTTATTTTGCAAAGTAGGTATATATAATACACGTTTCACAAGTCAAATTTTAATCTTATAAAAATATATGTAATAAAATTATAAATGTACATGAACTACTTAGATTAAATGTTTATTTAATTTATGTAGCAATATATATACGATTAAAATGATAGGTAAAATATTATTATACAAGGTGAAATCCAATCAACCGCCTGAACCCTATACCGGAGACCCGGCCAGGGACCAGGAACAAGGTTCAATGATCACCGACCGAGCCCGCAGCACGAATCCAGGCCACAGTATTTATTTGATCTTCTTAGCAAGTGGAGTTCCATCAAGAACCATCAATCAAATCTGTTAATTATACTAACAAAAATATTGAATATTAATAATTTCTTAGGACTGTAGCCCAAATTGATGCTACGGAACCTATGGGCACAGTATTATTCTGTGCTATGGGCGTAAGACACGCAATGGGCGAATAATTTCATTATCTTTTACGGAACTAGGGTTCTAAGGAACTGTGTGAACCTGTTTTAAATAGCTTCATCTAATTCAACTACTTGTTGCCCGCAGCTTTCCTCGCAGTTGAGGATGTGAACGTGATCGTGGTGGACTGGAGTGTTGGAGCTGGGACTATTGACTATGTCGCTGCTATTACCAACACTGTCGAATCAGGTAATGTATTAATTTTTTGATAATAGTACATTGTTCACCGAGGGAAGAAAGTGGAAGATTACCAACGAGGGTGTAGTTTGAGGCCCGAGGCGAAGCGATACATAGTGCTTTATACTACACCTGCGAGGAAATAGTATAGTTTTACTTTTAATCAAGATATAATAAAAGAAACTGACTGACTCGCGTGCGATTGTCACTTTTTATTTCCTTCTTATTTTTATTATGTACAGGAAAAGCAAGTGGCCAGTATCATTTTTCGAGTTTTATGTACGAGTTCGCAAAATAATACTGGCCACTTGGCTACTTGCTCATTCTTTATGTAATTTAAAAAAAAAACATTACGTTAACAATGGATTTGCATATACTTTTTCTGCCCGCTCAAGCACGTTAACAATGAATTTTCATAGACTTTTTCCGCCCGCATATTTGTATGACAGTAATGACATATTTTCTGCATCGTTTTCAAAAAAGTAAGAAGGTACTTTCTGAGCAGGTGTAGTATAAATATATATTTGTCTCTTTTTTATAAGATTTTTAATGTAGTTTTAGTTTATTAAAAGTTAATAATAAAATGGTAAAAATGCGAATATTACTCAAGATATATTTCGGGCCCCACTGGGCCCGGCATCAGTTGAGAATCTAGTAATCTAGTAATGCATTAATATAATGTTATCAAAATTATTATTATTAAAGTGCAATACAAACTAGAAATCAATCACAAGCAAATTTCAAGTAAACAAATATTCCTCGAGCCGGGATTTGAACCTGTTATCTCTTGCTTACACGTCAAGCGTGCTACCGACTGCGCCACCGAGTTTGTTACCTAGACTGGTGAGTTTTTCCACCATAACAGTACACTGAATTCTTGTAACTACTTGAAACACCAACCAGTAATGCACATTCTTTACGCTCACGTGGGCGTTATGTAATTTCATGCCTTGTTTATCCTGTCCCGAGGATTTTTTTCAAAATATTCGTTCGCTTGAAAGTTTCTGATTGATCATCAGTTTGTAATGCACTCTTGCTTTATAACCTCATTAAATTTCACAGGTTTAAGCGTGGCAAGTTTCATCAACTGGCTGAACAGCGTCACTGGAGCCACTCTTGACCAGTACCACTTGGTGGGACACAGTCTTGGGGGACACCAAGTTGGCGTCATCGGCAGAAACCTGAATGGAGACGTCCCTTATATCACTGGTAATATTTCTTGAAAGCTTTTTGTTGGCCGAAATGATAGCAAATAATTAAAAAAAAAATCTAAAGAAGGGTCTTCATACAGAAAACCTCGAAAAGGTAGCGTTTTTAACGCTTTTTGTTTCAGCACTATCTAAAAGACATACAGGTTTCTATCTATACATATAAGTTTAAATTTTGATCAAATTGTTGTACATTACCTATACATACTCTAAATTAAAACAACAAATCATGGGCGTAGCCAACGGGAGGGTTTTGGGTGTTCAAACCACTACCGAAAAGTTTAAAATACTACAACCCTTCCCCTGCTTTGAAGTTTTCCAGGTGAAGCGCCACTTATGCTAGCAGCTGCTAGAAGCGTTTTGCAGAAATTCATTTTATTTTATGCATTTTTTGTCATTATATTTTCTTGAACCCCCCCCCGAAATTAAAACCTGGCTACGCCCGACAAATTATAAAAATTTAGGTGCCGAATTGTTTGTCAGGCGCAACCATTTTGACGTCTGTTTTTTGTCGCCTTGATGTTGCTATGCCATCTATATTATAGTTATTAACAATATAGTTTTTGATGTTCCGTACCCGTAATGTATGGTGGTAATAATGGCGCAGTACCATGGAGCAAATAAGAAGATGAGTTGGTGTATGAATGGTGCCATGTTACGATCAATGGTGTCTTATCGTCACAAAAGAGTGCGATTGCGATTAGTGGCATGTGCTCTGTGTGATTTGTGATAGGTGAAATGGCAGAGCTGACCTTTAACCTTCCCCGTACCTCTGCCTTCCACCCCGCGCAGTGTTACACAATTTTCCCTCAAGATATGAACTTTCGCATTTGGCCAAATTATTGGAAATGTTGCAAATCAGTGTTTTGAATCATATTGATCATAATGGAATATGGAATTTCTCAATTAGGACCTCAGATTCGTGATTAGCGATCCGAAAAACCCCAAGAATCCATTTTCGAGGCAAAATAATTATTTTAGTTTTTTTTTTACGACAGCTACTATTTGATTTAAACCCCTTAAGTCTCTCATTGTCGGAGGTAATGCAGAAGTCAATGCTAGAAACACTAGGGAACACGTGAAAGAAAGAATTTTTCAAATAGTATATGTTTTTTAATTAAAGCTACTTTTTGGACTGCCAAACCCCCTTAACTTTGTAATTTTTGAAGGCAATGCAAAGGTTAATACAGGTAAATGAATTTTTCTGGAGGACTACATAATACGTGAAAGAAAGAATTTCTTAAATCGGTGATGTTTCACCACTTTTCCATATTTTCCGGATTATTTACTGGATTATCAGCAATTATTCACCCAACAGCTATGGACCCTGCGTTGCCAGGATGGGCCCTACACGGCGATAAGTTTCAAGAGAATGATGGAAACTACACAGAGGTCATCCATACTAACGCAGGTTTACTAGGCTACGATGTTCCTCTTGGACAAGTTGACTTCTACCCCAACGGTGGATCGGCCATGGCTGGCTGCCTCCTGCCACCGTGCAATCACGCTAGGTAAGAAAAATTGAATCTCCTTCTTCGTGTGGAAACTAAATTAAATTGAATCTTTCCAGTAAGTAGCTACTGTAATTTTTCTTATATTTGAAGAAAAAATCTTCGTTTCACAACTCAAATTTAGTATCATTACCCATAAATACTTTTTCAATGCAAGTGCTCGTAAAGGCCCACTTTTTATGCATCAAAACCGATCAGAAAGTCGATTATTTTGCCCTAGGGCTTTATTTTTTTTTTTTTATTTACTTACAATGGTTGGCTAACCTGCAGCCTTTCCTGTGTACCATAAATGTTATACTTTTTTCCACTGTTTAGCGGCTCTGCTGGATACAAACCTTTTAATCCAATCATAATTTCAAGTTCACAAGATTATATTTGTTTTATTTCCTCACACTATGCATTGAAAAACTTAATATGATACACGGGCGTAAGAGCAATAAATTAGTCGGTTTACGTTAAAAACACTCGCTACACTCGTGTTTTAAATCGTCCTCGTAATTTATTCCTTTTTGCCCTTGTAGCATAAACTACTATTATGTACGTAGATTTTGGTTTGACACTAAAGCCGATTTTGAAGGCGTTAATTTTAGCTTATTTTTTTATTTATTATTTAGTGATGTCAAAACTAAATTTTGTTTATTGCAAAATAGTTCTTAAACTATAGGAACAGAAACTAAATTACTTTAGAATTATTTTTGTTTTGACAGCACTAAAACTAAAATTAAAACCTTCAGAATTAGCAATAATAACCCTTAGCATGTAAGTTTGAGTCAGACTTGACCGTATTTTAGGTCGTGGTACTACATGGCCGAGTCATTAAGTGGCGGTTTCACTGCAAGTAAGTGTGATTCGTATATCACCGCTGTATTAGGCCTTTGCTTCGGTGACACCTTGAACATGGGCGGTTTGGAACCAAAGACTGGGTAAGTTAAACACAGAACATGGCCATAGTGTCTACCTTCAACGTCTATCGCTTTCAAGCGAGCGAGTTAGCTCAAGTGCAGGGACTTCACTAACGACAGACCCTCGCTCGCTTGATAACGAATTCGGAAAGAATTTGAAACATGTCGCGTATCGCGAAATAAATTCCTGTAAGTCGATCCGTCCTTATACAAAATTATGAATTCAACTTACAATAGGTACGTGATTGGCTAGATATGATGCAAGCGATAGCGATAGATGTTGAAATTAGACTATAAAGCCCAAGATAAGGCGAGTACAGAAGGCATGTGTGAAGTTATCTGTCACTTGCGCAGTGTCTCCCCGCGCAACCCTCCTTCCTGTTCGAAGCTGTGAACGAGGGGTCTAACTTCAACATCTACCGCTATCACTTTCAAATGTTTCATGATTGGCTAGAAATTACGTGACACATTATTTCTAGCCAATTTGAAATTGATAGCGATAGATGTTGGACTTACACAATATGGCCCCAAGTCTCGATATTAATTAATATACGAAATACTAATAGTTGGTTACTAATTATTAGTATTCGCATGCGCTCAGATAGTTTATCAATAATGTAATCGTATTGATAATTTTGTTTATTTACATTACTGCATTGACTATGAGTGAGTTCTCCTGCACTCGTAGCACAGTGTTTAATCGCGCGCGACGCGACTTAGTTGCATTACAACTGCGAGGGGCGTGACACGATGTTTTTGCGATTAAACAATATGTCACGCTCCTCGCAACTGTGATTCAACTAAGTCGCGTCGCACGTGATTAAACACTGTGCTACGGGGCCTGGATGAGTAAGTTAGAAACAGAAAAAAATATATCGTCAGTGGAAAGGAAAAAATGCTAAAGTGCCACTTGGGCCAAAATGAGTTAAATACGCACGTATATAGTTGAATTTGTTTTTTTTTTTTGCGTCGTTCTGTATAGGTTTAGAGGCAGTCTGAGCACTTTTTTGGGCGCTTTAGCATTCCGAAAATTTGAGGAATATCCCGGCTTTAAAGAATCTGAATAAATAATAATACTTTTTAAATTTAGATACAAATTTAAGTACATATTTTTCGATGAACCCATTCACATTAAAATCAAAAGGAACTAAAAAAGTAACTTGAAGCCCAGTTTCCCAAAAATATCATTTTCTGTACATAAGTACAGAAACACGGCCAAATAATAAAATATGTATTTATGTATGTATGTATTTAAGTTTTTTTTTTATTAAACGCTGTATAATATAAATACTTAAAAATATACAGGTTGCTTGGTAATTCGACCTATTCCTTGAAAGGAATATACCAGGTATCATTTCCAACGGTCTCCGAGTTACGAAGGTTTTTTCAAACTTTCAGACTAATAACTAAAAATAAATAATTTAAAAATAACTATTCCACTCTCAGCACTTATTTATTATATTTTTGATCAATTATAGATGAGTGATCATTTATAAAAAAAAGCATGCCCTGAATTCCCATAATCTCAGAATAAAAAGGTCTTAAGTGGAAAGAAAATCTTTTTTGTTTTTGAAATATAGACGTGTTTTACTTGAAAAAAAATTATCATTTGCGACCCCTAGTTGATAGGCATTATTTGTTAGAAATGATCCCTAGTATAACCCCTTTAAAGGAATAGGTCGAATTACCAAGCATCCCGTAAAATAATTTATTATATAATTTAATATGATTAGTCCCTAATTGTTTGTAATTTTTTAGCGAAACCGGAGTCTACCACCTAACTACAAACGCCAACTCTCCATTCTCAAGTGGATAATTAAATGTACACGCAAGAATACCAAGTGAACATGGAGCTGGTCGATTAATAAAAAATTCAAACTTATTCATATTGTTTTTTTTTATTTTTATTATTTTTAACTATAGGGAAAATCTCCCCACGACTCCATTTCATACGCTAGGATGCAGATATCCTATACGCAAATATCCTTACCATCATCATAAGGGCACATCTTCCCTACCAATCTACAATTGCAGCGCCCCCGCAAGGGCGGATCCAAGGGGGTGCACTGGGGCACTCCCCCCCCAGACGGTATGAACAAAATAAGGAGCTACAATACCGCTTTAACAAAATCCGTTTCTTTTTGCGTACATAAGTACATATTTTAATAGAGAGAGGGGACAGCTCACAGGCAAAAAGTCAGGAGGCCCACCATGCCTGGGACGGATGGATGGCGGTATATCCATCCCTAATATCCGGGCCTTATATGGAACAGACTGGTGATGGCAGCGGTGTCACGGGTGCGGGGGTTCCGGTATCGCGCTCACAAACCCGCCTGCCCAGCGTGTGTGAGTATGGGCAATTCTTCCAGGATGACCGCCGGCAGTGGCAAAGTCCTGGAAAGGCAGCCATTATGTCCAGCAGTGGGCGAACTAGGCTGATGTTTTTTTTTTATGCATTTATTGAGTAAATACAAGAAAAATATACAATTTTATAAAAACTTATACAGCTAACGGAAACCATAAAGAGGTTTATGTGTCGCTGCAAGCGCTCACAACTAAAATTTTACTTATTTAATTTTATCAATTTTTTTATCGAGATAGTGACACTTTAAAATAGTTTTTATTTTGTGAGGATTACGATTCAGTTGACTTATAATTTCACTTGGTAGTTCGTTTAATATCTTTGGTAGCATGTACTCCATGCATGATGGATGGATGAAGTACATAAGTATTATACGTTCAGACAGTATGTGGTATATTTTTAAGTCATTTTGTATAATATATTACTTACGAAGTGCACGATGTGTTAGTGATGAGATATATATTTTTTAATCGTATCTTAGTGTCATCTCTGTCGCACGAAGCACTAAGAGTCTGGTAAAAGAGACGACGCTCTACAAAGCCGAAGATAGCCGATGTGCATTATTTTCTGGCGGGTACTTTATTTTAATTTGACTTGTAATGCTTTAGGGTAAGCCTATAATGTTGTTTGATACTTGAAATAAACAAATAAATTAATAAATTATGTACTACCGCAAGTTGCAAATCGCAAAATATCAAACAAGTAATTTTTCATTATCAAACCTTTATTTTATGGCTGTTCTTGCATGTCCCAAAGGCAATACTATGGGGTACACTCCTTATTTGTCAGACACTTGTACCTCCCCCCCCCCAGAAATGAATCCTAGATCCACCCACCAGTCGGATTTTCGAATAACTAGCATTGTCACTTTGTTCCTAGTACCTAGTTATGCAAATTTTTCTTATTCTCTCATTTTCATTCTGTGAATACCTACACTAATAATTAGATCTCAATTTTTCTACCAATATAGTCTTGTTGTACAGTTCTGTTGGATCATTCGCAGTAGTTCCAGTTGTATACAATGTGTAACAGAAAGGTGTAACCATATTTGAAGAGCTTATTCAGTCAATGGTATAGAACAACTTTTACTATGGAACAAACCCTGTATCTCGGAAAAAAAAAGAAAAATGCAATGCCGCTCGGTCGAAATGTATGGAAGGGCAGAATTTTTTTTTTGGCATTTCAGGTTTGGCTCCATAGTAAAAGTTATTCTGTACCATTGACTGAATAAGCTCTTCAAATATGGTTACACCTTTCTGTTACACGTTGTATAGAGAATATATAAAGATTAGAACCTATGTTGATCGCATGTGTGGTCTGGAGGTCGTGGGTTCAATCCCCGCGGTGCACATTAATTTGTCTTCGGTCTGCGTGCCTCGGAAGGAAGAATGCTAAACATAAGTTTTGCATTGGGTTCAGTTCCGTCAATGTAGATGGTAAAATTTTGATAAAAATATGGCGTGGTTTTTGACTCAAGACAATTATTTATTACACTTTATAAATAAACATACTTTCAATCTTCTTATAATTATAATACTTTTAAAAAAGCATGAATTTCACGATAAAAGTGATTCAGTTTCTATACTTCAAAACCGATTGAAACAAAACCAACACACGCAGATACTAACTAGAAAAAACCATCTTTATTACATAAATAAATTATACATAGTTTATGTCCTAATAAAGCCACTATTTCAAAATAACTTAAGTTTTGCGTGCGCGGTATCAGATTAGAGCAGGATAGACAGTTAAAAAACGAAAGTGTTAGAGCAGGACTCAATTTTAGCATTGTGCAGCCCCTTAAAGCTCGAATTTCAATGCGTACTTTGAAGTAGTCCGGTGCCGAGACGTTATAATTTGCGATGGCTCTTATGTAGTGTGCGTAGAGTACACCAATGAGTGTACTAATATTGTATGCGTTAGCCATGTAAGGATAGTGTAAGATCATATACAACGTGTAACAGAAAGGTGTTACCACATTTGAAGAGCTTATTCAGTCAATGGTATAGAACAACTTTTATTTTGGGGCCACACCCAGAAATCTCAAAAAAAAAATCTGCCTTTTCATACACTTCGGCCGAGCGGCATTGCATTTTTCTATGAATTAGTAAAACATTTTTTCCGAGATACAGGTTTTGTTCCATAGTAAAAGTTGTTCTATACCATTGACTGAATAAGCTCTTCAAATATGGTTAAACCTTTCTGTTACACGTTGTATAGGAACGATCACTGTAGATCAGATGGGCATTCTATTTCGGACCATTATACGTAAATAAGTGAATTACTTTTGTCTTTCAATTAAATTACGATTTTGAATATCAATTTTTCTTTCGGTTATTGCTTTCCTCAGTATGTGTATCAACTACCCAGATAGGGCATAAATACAAATTTAATAATATCAATTTATTTATTCATTCTCATTTTAATAATTAATAAAGCAATCAAACATTTCTTCCACCCTCTGCAGTGATTTGATAAGTCTAGAAATAGGATTCTTAATATTATTATTTGGTACGAAAACAAAAAAAAACATTCATTTATCGAAATATAAATGGGGATATAAAATATAAATATTTTGGGGACCTTGCCGATCGACGGCGGTGATTTGGAAAAAATATTTTACATGGTTTAATATGGTGGTGTTTTGTGCGGAGAGTGATCGTGGAGACTTCATCTCCTTGATCGCTCCTGGTACGGAGCACATAAGTTTGTGTAGATAATTTTATTTAATTTTCTTACTTTGCTACTAACCAATTATTAATAAGTCTTACTATCCAAGTTGTCCGAAATAAAAGATTTTTATTTTTATTTTATTTATTTATTAATTTACAGGTAAGTTTTTCTTAGATTTTTCTTAATTTAGTTAGGTATAATTTTATCTTTTATATTTATTTATAGGTAGTCTAGTTTTTAATGTTATTTAAGTTTTATATTGATAAATTAAATATCAAAATATTTACATTTTTTGGTCAATTAAAATAATAAGCTGTTTGTGTTTTTAGGGTTCCGTACCTAAAAGGTGAGTACAAAAGGAACCTTTATGGTGAGACTCCATTCTCCGTCCGTCCGTCCGTCCGTCCGTATGTCACAGCCTCATAACTTTTGCACCGTTAAAGATAAAGACATGAAATTTAAAACAAAATTAGCATTAATTTGCCCACATGTCACAATGTAAAAAAAATATGAAAAATTTTAAATTTATCATCCACAATACGGAACCCTAGGTACGCGAGTTTGACTCGCATACTG
This sequence comes from Ypsolopha sequella, assembly GCA_934047225.1. Taxonomy (NCBI): domain Eukaryota; kingdom Metazoa; phylum Arthropoda; class Insecta; order Lepidoptera; family Ypsolophidae; genus Ypsolopha; species Ypsolopha sequella. Next base: position 10,262,670 of record OW204009.1, read on the forward strand.
CCGGTTTTTTATTTACGAACGACTTAGATTTGTAAATTGCAAAGGAGGTTTATTAATTTTATTAAATTTTTTACATATATTTTGGCCACCACCGTGGTGGCCGAGCGGTATAAACGCACTCGACTGTTATTCAAAAGGTCGTGAATGTTGGCCTTTTGTACCCAGAGTACAGCGGGGGGAGGGGGTATTTCATGTAATACCAATGAAGCAAAGGCATCCTTCTGTTATAAACCATCCAAATAGGTTTTTAATTTTTAGGGTTCCGTAGTACCTAAACGGTACAAAAGGAACCTTTATGGTGAGACTCCGTTGTCCGTCCGTTCGTCCGTATGTCGCATCCGTTCGTCCGTATGTCGCAGCCTCATAACTTTTGCACCGTTAAAGTCAAAGACATGAAATTTAACACAAAATTTGTATGAATTTGTCCACATATGATGGTGTAAAAAAATTATGAATAATTTGAAAGTGTTCAAAATATTTCCTTACTTCCTAACTTTCATAACAACCTGATGCCGGGCCCAGTGGGGCCCGAAATATATCTTGGATTCGATCATGATGTTTTTTGGCTGGTGATAATATATATTTACATATATAATTATATATTTACATATATAATTATATATTTACAGATATAATTATATATCAAAAAAATAAATCAAAATATTTCCAAAACAAAAGTGAGAAAAATAAAAAATAATATTCTAGAAATGCAATATGGGTATCAAATTGTAGATAATAAAAAGTTGATACTTTTAAATACTGGCACTGGTTTCGAGAAATCTTTAAAAAACTACAAAAACATGTATGCCCGCCTGTATGTATGTATGTATGTATCTCCGAAACTGGTAAACCGAAAAATTAAAAAAAATGTGGATTATAGATCATAACTGGTCAATTATGGGAAAACGATAGCGAATTAAAAAAAAATTGGGCACAAATGAAAAATATAAAAAAATTATAAAAATAAATAAAAATAGTATTTTATAAAAACACAATATGGGTATCAAATTGTAGGTATTAAAAAGTTAAAAGTAAAAATATAGAGTTTGGCTGTATTAAATTGCATCTATTTTGAAAAATCCTTGAAAAACCATTAAAACCCTTCATTATCTCCAAAACTGGTGGACCGAAAAATAAGAAAAAGATCATGGTAATATGTGCTTACGTAAAGATTACAGGAAAAATAAAACGGTTGAGAAATTCACGAAAAAAAAATTATCATCCACAATACGGAACCCCTAGGTAGGCAGTCTGACTCTCACTTGACCGGTTGTTTTTGGTCAGAAAATATAAAGTTTTTATCATAATATTGTCATTATTTTATCATTATTATTACTTCACGGATATTTAAGTGATTTGCAAGCAACGATAAGAGAAATCAATTATTGTCATCTTTAAATATTTTGATAACAAAAACCGGCCCAGTTAGAGTCGGATTTGCACACAAAGGGTTCCGTCCCACTACACAATATTGGTACGGAATCCTAAAAACTTAATGGTAAGTGCCAACAACATTAATGCCGAAGCAACATCAAGCGACAAAAACAAGTTGCTAAAATGGTAAAAAACAATTCGTCATCCTCTAAGAAAGTATGGAACCTTAATTTTTATAATTTTTTGTTTGCTTTAGAGTTTGTTTAAAATTTTGAAACTTGATTAGAGCTGAAACAAAAATGTTAAAAAATTTTACTATTTCAAAGATTTTGTATTTGGAAGACCCCCTTTTGTAACTTTTTATTTTGTTATCATTTGCCATGTTAGTAATAGCTATTCTGTGAAATTTTCAAGTGGCTACCTATTGGGGCTGAAGCCGTAGACCCATGTGACAGACGGACGGACAGCGGCGCGGCGACTTGCTTATCGAATCGATAATTCGCTTAGATTAAATTATGTTCAGGCATGTTAATACGGAAAACATTTCGAGATTTAGGTTTAATTGGCCGTATTTTAGAAATTCTGGTCAAAAAAAACCTCATGTTAATGAATATATTTACGAAAAAGCTGCAACTTCCTTTGCCTTCGTGTGACGCCACTTGAGAAATGGCTGTTTAGAAATGTGTCCTTTGCTATCAAGATAAATTTATAATAATTTGCTACCGACTAATTTGACAGCTGGATGACTCATGAGTAGACAGATAGAGACAGACCACTTTTTTTTAATACCCATCACAATCAGTATAATATCTAAAATTTTCAACTGCCGTCATATTGGACAATTCTTTAAAAAATCATAAAAAGATAATGGTTCATTTATATACCAAAATAATGAAGACTATGTCCTAAAATAGGGTATATTCTCTGAAAAAAAAAATACTTAGAAATTAAGCTACGGGAATCCCATAATTCCATCGATGTTCAATATTTACTGATCGAAGAATAATTCTCGATCAACAACTCTTTGAGTACGGCATTCTCAAAACAAAAGTTTCCGATGGTTTGAAACTATTTATCTTCAACAACGAAAAACAATTTTTGTATCAAAACTTGAATTTATTAAAATTCATTACAATTTTAGGAATGTGTTATTTATGATGCTTATATAATTTAAAATAAATATTTGACATAACAAATAGAAAATACATTTGACTTATAAATTAAAAACTAATTAAAAAATATAATTGAAACCTATTTTAAAAGTACTTAATTCTAAACACTTTTGAGCTTTTATCCAAGACCAGATTAATTTGAAGGATAACCTACCTGTAAACGAAATTTCAAGATTTTATTTAAGGACGTTGAACCTACATCTCATACCTTTCACTTTAGGTCTTAAGAGGCTATGCGAATTTTATTTTTGTCAGGGCGAAAGCGAAAAATGTTAGTTTTATAATTTTTATAAAAAAACTAAAATAGCTAGCAAAATTTCAAATATCAAATCTGTAGATATTGTTGAAACACACCTAATAAAATATGTTTGAGTTCTGTATATGGTTCCTATTCGTCAAACGAGGAGAAAAAGTGTGTTTGAAGACCTCATTTCAACAATTATTTCTATCGAGGAAAATTTATCCAAACATGTTTTCCAATTTCAAAACCATAGATTATATAGTCAAAATGCATATACCAGAAAATGATTATAACTTTCTGTGTATTTCATGAAATACACAGAAAAAGAAACACCCGTATTTTTTTCGCATATCGCCTTAACAGGTGGTAAAGCTGATGCCAGGCTCGACTGTAGAGCTACCGCCATATTACTTGGAGACCCCCTCGAAGTAATTCGGGGGAGAGTAAGAGGACAGCTCGCAGGAAAAAAACCAGGCGGCCCACCATGCCTGGGACCGATGGATGGCGGTATATCCATCCCTAATAGCCAGGCCTGATATGGAGTAAACTGGTGCCGGGCAGTGGCATCACTGGTGCGAGGGTTCTGGCACCGCGCTTATCAACTCGCCTGCCCAGCGTGTGTGAGTATGGGCAATTATTCCAGGATGACCGCCGGGAGTGAAAAAGTCCTTCAAAGGCTTATGTCCAGCAGTGGACGAACTAGGCTGCTGGATGGATGGAATTATTATATTCCACAATTCTTAGGTTCATAACAATGGATTGACTGATAATGTTGATGATATCAAATTAACCGATTTTTGGATATTATAATATCTCAAATACTACTATTTAAGCTGGATGTATTAAATAATATTTATCAAACTGGACGGTGCACTTCGGGGTCGTTCAAAAAATTACGTAACGTAAAATCATCAAATTTTCGAATACTCCCCTCCCCCAACGTAACAGTACCGTAACGCTTGGCTGGGACTTTTCCCCTCCTCTATTCCATTACGTAACGGGTGCTTTGTAAAAGCTTTGCTACGCAGTAGGTAGTCTTTACAACGAAGAATGAGAACCAACGAAAAAACGTAAAAAATCTCGGGTAATTTTATCGCATGACATCACTGATACATTTTCGACCTACCTACTTAATTATAGTTTCTGTCAACATTATAATTGTTTACGTTGCTCAGAGCTAGTGCCTGGAGTCATGTAAAATATTTTAATTAAGATTTTCCCTTGAAAATGGAGTAAAATCCGAAACCGGTTGGGAGTTAACACAAATAAAGTGAAACTACAAGTACAAGTATTAATTTAAGATGTAAAAAATCTCCATTTGGCTATGCTAATGCTATGACGCATGTGATATTTTAACAAATAACTGCACATCCAACCTAGAAATTGAAATCTATGGGGATATATCTAACCTACAAAACTGGTTTAAGGTGAATGGTTTGGTCTTAAACCTATCAAAAACTCAGTTACTTTACTTCAACCTAGGTGGCCCTCCTCCTAGACCTCTATCAATAAATATAAATGGCGATATTCTGAAGCAGATAAAACATACAAAATTCCTAGGCATTTTTAGCCTAGTAGACTCTGCTCTCACTTGGGAACCTCACATCTCAGCACTCTGTGGAAGACTAAGCGGTGCTTGTTTCGCGCTCCGTCGTCTGTCCGCAATACTCCCAACTAAAGAATTACGCTCTTGCTACTTCTCACTCTTCCACTCCGTGCTGTGCTACGGGTTGGAGCTCTGGGGAGATGCTGCTGAATGTGAACGTCCTTTCATACTGCAAAAAAGGGCTATCAGAATACTTTCTCATGTACCCCTGGACGAACATGCTAAACCTTTATTTATAAAACTGAAAATTTTAACCATCACTTCACAATACATCTACAACGTTTCAAAGTTTGTCAGAGAAAACCTAGATACATTTCCAACAAAGGCTATTTTCCAATCCTACCTAACCCGTCATTCAAATAAACTCCATATGCCAAAACATAATTTATCTAAATCCACCAAGTCCGTCTATATAGCAGGATCTAAAATATACAATGCACTTCCTGATGAAATCAAATCTTGTGAAGAAAACACAACATTCCTAACTAAACTAAGAGCATGGCTACTTAAAAAAGCGTTCTATGGTATTAAGGAATATTACAGTTCAACAAATACAAAATAAACCAAAAATTAAATACTTAGATAATAAGAAAATAATGTAAAATACTATAATTACCTAACGAATGTTATTCATAAAAATATTTTAATATTAAGTTGAATGTTTTAATGTTAAGTAAAATATTTTTACTGTAAACCTAACCTTTAACACCTTTAAAATTTAAAAAGCAAATTTAACTCAACGATGAAGAAAATAATAAAAATATCATTTAGTTCAATAATTATTAACACAACATAAATAACAATTTAAAAATTTTCGAGATATATTTCGGCCTACATTGGGGCCGGCATCAGTCGAATGCGTGACAAATTTGAATACAGAATGACATGAAATAAAAATACTCGTAGTTTATTTCGTGACGAGTATAAAATGGCGGATTTTCTTACCTGAGGAATGAAGCTAGTTTCGAAAACTATTGTAATGTCGAAAGCTTACATTCTGAGGGTAAGAAAACCCATTTTTACTCGTTACGAACGATACTTTTTCTACTACCTGATTTGGTATTTAAATATTTAATCTTTCCTTTCAAATTTAATGTATTTTATGACTTTGCAAAGCGCGGCGGGATTTTTTCCTAATTTTTTTCGGGCTTCGGCCGGCGGCTTTTATTTGTGGCCAGTATCATTTTACGAAAAAAGAGTGTCAGACGCGATTTAATCGATTATGTCGTGAATCGGAACACAGAGAAGTTCGATTGTAAAGACAAACTAAGGACGTCAAAAAGAACCTAATTTAGCATGAAATAAATACAAACGTCAAAAAGAACCTAATTTTGCAATAAATGAAATTTAAATACGACATTTCAAAATGACCTGATAATCATTCCGCAACGGTGCCCGGAAAGTTCGATTTTCAAAACTAATTTCAAGTATTAAATGGAACTTTTTTATAAAGGTAGTAGAAAAAAATATTATTCAGTTTAATAATTTATTAACACAACAAAAATAACAATTTAAAAACTTTCGAGACATATTTCGGTCTATTTTGGGGCCGGCATCAGTCAAATAAGTGAAAAATTTTAATACAGATTGACATGAAATTAAATATATATTATAGCCGATTCTGAAGGCTTTAATTTTAGTTTTAGTGCTGTCAAAACTAAATTTTCTTCGATACAAAATAGTCCTAAAGAGTTAGGATTAGAAGCTAAATTTCTTTGGAAAATTTTAAGCTTTGACAGCACTAAAACTAAAATTAAAGCCTTCAGAATTGGCTTTAATATATCATAACCTTAAGACTAATTAAATTAGCTTAACCTATTTTTTAACAAGCATAATAAACAATACAATTTTTATTTTTACTAAAGCAAAATATAAATATTAATTTCAAATAAAATTTTTATTAAAATAATATAAATATATGCTACAGGTTTTTATCTATTTAGCTAGAAAAAATATGATTATATCAAAGCGCAATGTCATGCTAAATATGGCTTAATTGATGATGCTAAAGATTTTCATCTTTTTAGCTAGAAAAATAGGATTATATCAAAGCGCAATGTCATGCTAAATATGGCTTAATTGATGATGCTACAAGTTTCTATCTAATTATCTAGAAAAATAGGATTATATCAAAGCGCAATGTCATGCTGAATATTTCTAAATTGATGACGCTACAGGTTTTTCTACAGATTTGGCAAATTAATGCGATAAATAAATTCCCTATCTTTGCGAATTACATATTTAAGCACTGGATTTTTTGATTTATTTATTATACTTTATTTTCGCCATGGCAGGGATATCATATATTTTGTTCGTTTCTCTTTTGGCTGTGTGCTCTGGTAAGTCTTTGTAGTTCCGTTCTCATTTTAATTGTTTTAGAGCTTATTCTCATACTTTGATGTACACACAAAAATATATAATTTATTAAACTGGCAAAATATTAAAATTAGTGCACAACGGCGAGCTTGTCTCTATGAGAGATTTATTCTAGCAAACCGAAAGAACATCAGAAACTTTACAATAAAAAATTACAGTAATCATAAGTGTACAAAACATATATTGCATACTGCGATCTATCGTTTTTGTAATTATGAGAATAACAGGATGAAAAAACATTTAAAGCTGCGATTATAGTCTTGATTATATTAATATGCAATTTTGTTTGTTTATAGAAAGAAACAATACATTCAGTAACTCAATATAAAACAATTTTTTTTTTTTAATACGAGTACTTAGCTATTAAATAATTAATTTAATTGAAATGTGCTCAATAAAATCAATAAATTGTGATAATAATACAAGTATAATAAATTAATATAAATATGAATAATATTAACATTTCTGTGCCTCCGGTTAATAACGGTTTAACTCGACTACGTCACTGACGTATTATTTAAACCTATTATGACTTTTCCTTACCATTTCATTTGTTTTTTTTTTCTCTACAAAATGGTCTAACTGGAATTTTGATACCTTTGATAAATCCGGAGATAGACAAACTACAAAATGGTTTAAGTCAATGTTTTGGTGGTACACATTGGTTTAAATAGACTAAGATCGCATACCGAAATATCATTTAATGTGAATTAAAGTGTAACTTTAATAAGATCTACATTCACGCTTCAGCATAGTTTTATTTTCGTGAAAATAATTTTAAATTTTGATGAGTAGTTTTTATGGATCATAATAAAAGCTCCGAAAACTAAATAAAAAATGGGGATGTTGAATTTATGAATGTCACTGCTTTCATAAATTGCTAATCTACCGAAAACTTCTGTGCAAATATACGAAAACTACCGAATCAAATACTAACAATTCCGAAAACTACTGTCAGCTATTTTTATCGTAGATCTCCGGATATTTTTTTTTGTATGTCATGAATTCTGTTAAAACTAGAGACCTCGCCTAGCTCCGCTCCGCTTCGCTCGGCTCCTTATTTCATTTTACATATAATCCTAACACGCTCCTACTCGCTTCGCTCGTCGTCGCACCTATTTTTGTCTTTTTGTTTATACTCGTAAGTTCTTTCGGAAGTTCATTAATTTATTCGGAGGTACATTATTTAAAGCAGGTGGTCGTGAGAAATTTTAGTTTGCTATTTTTAACTTATTTTGTCGGTAGATGATACACAGTTAAATTAGTATATTTTGTGATAACAAATGTTGCCGCTGCTCAGATAGTATAACAGTGTGCAGCAGTTCCCTTGGATTTAATTTGTTTTTCGGAGGCTTTATTATTATCCGTTTTTTATATGCATGTTTTAAAAAAAAAAATTTTTTTTTATTACATTTAATTCTACGTACACATTCATTATTTGAATCATTGTACAAAATCATTTAGCTTTCTTTCTAAACTCGTTTTACTTAAAAATATAACTAGTTTTATTTTTATTTTCTTAATATTTATGTTTTTTCTCACAGTATTATATTTAATAATAAAAAGAAATAAAATTAGGGTAAAGATCAATGTAAATCGTTTAACTTAGGGTAATTGTTAAGTGTATAAGGTACTAACTCAATTTAAATCATTATGCATACCTTAGTATACCTTACCTTAGTATGCATTATGATTTAAATTGAGTTAGTACTTTATACACTTAACAATTACCCTAAGTTAAACGATTTACATTTATCTTTACCCTAATTTTATTTCTTTTTATTATTAAATATAATACTGTGAGAAAAAACATAAACATTAAGAAAAAAAAATAAAACTAGTTATGTTTATAAGTATGAGGTTTTTTTTTCTTTGTGTCGAATGGTTTAATTTTCTTTATAAACGATATATTTCTAATATGGTTAGTTTTTTGAAGGCTGAGTGAATACGGAGTCCATCCATCCATCCATCCATCAGCCTAGTTCGTCCACTGCTGGACATAAGCCTTTCCAGGACTTTGCCACTCTCGGCGGTCATCCTGGAAGAATTGCCCATACTCACACACGCTGGGCAGATGGGTTGGTGAGCGCATTGCCAGAACCCTCGCACCAGTGACGCCACTGCCCGGCACCAGTCTGTTCCATATAAGGCCCGGCTATTAGGGATGGATATACCGCCATCCATCGGTCCCAAGCATGGTTGGGCCTCCTGGTTTTTTGCCTGTGAGCTGTCCTCTTACTCTCCCCCGAATTATTTCGAGGGGGTACCTCCACAGTCGAGCCCGGCATCAGCTCCGCCACCTTGTACGGAGTAATATGGAGTAAATGAACTTAATGCGATTTACACGATACTTTGATTTTCAGTACAAAATGTTGACTGGAATTCGAGAAGTATTTTTTGTTTAAAATATTTTGGTTTTTTGGTTCTCCTGTAATGTTGGACTTTTTTGTTAGCCGTTATTCACTGGAGGCACAGATTTATATTCATTGAAGTGAAATATATGAAATAATTCCATACAGAGAAAAGTCAGTGCTTCCCTCAAATTCTAATAGAACTGTAGATCGCTACAAAAATTAAAATAATCCTTAAAATCCCTAAAGGCGTCGACTACTTAATCATTAAATGACCTATCCATCCAGCACTGCCCACTGAAGAAGACCCCATCATCAGGAAACTGGACCTTGGAGAGCGATACCAGTACGTAGGTGATGCCGATGGAAACCTACACCTGGTGGACCTGTGGATGAAGGCCAGTGACCTTAAGGAAGCAGCCAGATACGCACCGTTTGTCGACAACGCCTACCATCTGTATACGAGGTGAGATTATTTTTTGGGGGAGTAATTTTATTGTGATTTTGATGAAATCTTTTACTATAGCTGGTCCTTCCTCGTCTGACACCTGCCACCACGTCAAAGGAAATGCTGCTGTCTCGACTCTCGACAACGCCGCGCCGGCAGCTGATTGCTCGTAACCTGACCCTCGTACTATGATAATCACGTGTAGTTGCATTGTATAACAAAAGTCATACATGTTGGAAGTATCGTTTTTAATAATTATGTATCATAATACTGAGGGATGAATTGACCGCTTTATGCTCTAAGGCTGTGTTTTATTGGGCTATTCTTCTGACAAAGATTTATTTTTCTGAATAAGTGTCAGCATATTTAAACAGTTGATTTACAATTACAATACAATATACAATACTATATTCTTTATTTGTCAGTGACAAAGACAGGACAGAGCTAAAAGAAGTTAGCTTCTTGAGACAGACCCTTCAGACCATTCTCAAAAATAGAGGATAAAATGACTTTATACAGGTATTAAAAACCTCAGAATATGCTATTACTAAAAAGTATTAAAATTATTAGTCCAAATTATAAATTTGAAAGCTAAGCTTTTTGAAGTGGGAACCATTATTAAATAATACATATTATTATAAACGTATTTAAATAAATATGTATTTATATAGAAACAAATATAAATGCATACAATTTTGAGCTAAAAGTAAAAGACTGAGTGTTTTGAATGAATGTAATGATGGAGCTCGTCTTATTGTGAGAGGAATGCCCCCACAGATACAAAGGTTTATATGAGTTATACGAGTATGACGGGGAAAGGGAGGGTTCAGGTAGCTGATGCTGATGATCCGAGTAACACGTCACGTGGTCGTTGTTAGGTCGATCTTGTAAATAACAGCACAGATAGTTCAAAATGTCTGTATTAATAATCGTTATTTAATTTTACAAACTTTCAAATACAACACTGGATAAAAGGCGATATAATACAATAACGAAATCTGAATAGAAGGTGCACCGCACACACCGTTCCGTTTGGGTCTAAATTCAGTAAATTAATGGCGTTCCCGCTCGCCTTCTCCAAGGCCATGATGATCGAGCCCGCGCGGTGTAGCGCGCGCGCGCGTGGCTCCGTTTTCTTGTTTTACCTCCGGAAACAGGAAGTCAAGTTTTCTCGTTTGATCGACTGAAACGGCGCTACTCGACGGTGCCAGCGTTCCGGATATTCGAATCAAATGTTGACTTTTCTCCGATAAGTACATATATTAAGCCAATCTTTCAGAGGGGTATGCAGAGACTCCATCTGATTATCGTGAGGAAACTTTATTTCTTTCACAACTATAATTTTCAACATTTCAGACAAAACCCCAACATCAGCGAGCCCATAGTCATGTACAATAATGATTTTATAAGCTCCACCAACTTCAATGCTTCGCGTAGAGTCATCGTCCTTGTGGATGGCTGGCTAAGCACCGCGACTTCTGATATGATCACAGTTCTGGTACCAGGTAACGCAATCATATTCACTTCGATCCTGTCTGAATTGATTCAACATCAGAATGCTTTCATTTATAATATATGTAGACTTTTACCCGTAGTTCTGCGCGCTGAATGAGAAATTTGAACTTAAGACTTTGTCTCTGGTTACTTTTACTAAAATAAGCATTGCTCTCTCCCTTTGAAACATACATTTAAGAAAAGAAATTACGAGAGATGTTGAAATCACGTGCTATCTCTCTTAAACTAGTACGACGATTTTCGAGCACAATTTCCTTAATTATATCGATGTTATCGTCGGTTGAAGAGTTTGATGGTCTTCCGGAACGAGGCAAGTTTTTGACAATTTCTCAACCATCTTTAAAGGCTTTGTACCATTCGTAAACCTGGGTTTTTGACAAAACAGAGTCACCAGTCATCATTTTCAGTATTCACAATTATTCCACACATGAATTTCTGTACAAAACACGAAATTTGAGACAAACTCTTTGTTCAATATTTATTTTCATTTTAAAATTCGCTGAGCACTAGTGAGGTGGACTAATAATTAGAAGACATTTAATTAAAGACAGCCCTACCAACAAACAGAAACTCAAAATAGTTAAAAACACTTAGAGTGGGCGATTTAAATGAGAAATTCTAGTTACTTTTATTGTCAGATATTATAGGAACAAAAATAGCAATGAAAAATTTAACTTATACTTAACTCAAGGCAGGGTTCTAACAATGTATATCTTTTAAAACTCATTTTAAATAGTGGAGTTGAGGTAATAACATTTTCAAAAAATATATGTCATATATCACTTTTTGATCTGAATATTTCAGCCGTTCAATATGCGCGACTACTTCCATTTCTCTGCATCCAATCAAATCGCAAAGATATTCCTAAATTATGATGTAAATATCATTTCATTTGAGTTATATTAGGTTTTTGACGATAAAATTTATACAATTTATACCAAAATAAACGTGGTACAGTGGAGACCGCATCAAGTAAGACACATTGGACTTTACACCTATCTTATATTCTTCTCTGTAGGGGCTAATGTCGTACTGCAAGTGTATAGCTTGATGTGGTCTCCACTGTACAAAATGAGATGTAAAATTATTCTCATATTAAAAAACCATAATAACCATAAGTACCAGGTGGTAGAGCTGATGCCGGGCTCGACTGTGGAGGTACCACTATCTTACTTGGAGACCCCCTCGAAGTAATTCGAGGTAGAGTAAGAGGACAGCTCACAGGCAAAAAACCAGGTATATCCATCCCTAATAGCCAGGCCTTATATGGAGCAGACTGATGACAGGCAGTCACTGGTGCGAGGGTTCCGGCACCGCGCTCACCAACCCACCTGCCCAGCGTGTGTGAGTATGGGCAATTCTTCCAGGATGACCGCCGGGAGTGGCAAAGTCCTGGAAACGCTTATGTCCAGCCGTGGACGAACTAGGCTGATGGATGGATGGATTAAAAAGTCATCCTTCTCATTCCAAAACAAATAAATGCACTTTGAAATCGCGAGATTTCTAAGCGACCTACTTTCACTGAGCACGATAGACAAGTGTAATAAATTAAGGCGCTTTAGGTTAGAGCCACCAATTTCTTCGGATAACCTCGCCTTAACTACAATCTTTGTTCCAAAATTCAAAATTCAAAAAGTTTATTTTGCAAAGTAGGTACTCGTATATATAATACACGTTTCACAAGTCAAATTTTAATCTTATAAAAATATATGTAATAAAATTATAAATGTACATGAACTACTTAGATTAAGACACGCAATGGGCGAATAATTTCATTATCTTTTACGGAACTAGGGTTCTAAGGAACTGTGTGAACCTGTTTTAAATAGCTTCATCTAATTCAACTACTTGTTGCCCGCAGCTTTCCTCGCAGTTGAGGATGTGAACGTGATCGTGGTGGACTGGAGTGTTGGAGCTGGGACTATAGACTATGTCGCTGCTATTACCAACACTATCAAATCAGGTAATATATTAATTTTTTGATAATAGTACATTGTTCACCGAGGGAAGAAAGTGGAAGATTACCAACGAGGGTGTAGTTTGAGGCCCGAGGCGAAGCCAAGGGCCTCAATACACACGTGTTGGGAATCGCACTTTCTCCCGAGTGATACATAGTGCTTTATACTACAACTGCGAGGAAATAGTATAATTTTACTTTTAATCAAGATACAATTAAAGAAACTGACTGACTCGCGTGCGATTGTCACTTTTTATTTCCTTCTTATTTTTTATTATGTACAGGAAAAGCAAGTGGCCAGTATAATTTTTCGAGTTTTATGTACGAGTTCGCAAAATAATACTGGCCACTTGGCTACTTGCTCATTCTTTATGTAAGTTAAAAAAAAAACAGCACGTTAACAATGGATTTGCATATACTTTTTCTGCCCGCTCAAGCACGTTAACAATGAATTTTCATAGACTTTTTCCGCCCGCATATTTGTATGACAGTAATGACATATTTTCTGCATCGTTTTCAAAAAAGTAAGAAGGTACTTTCCGAGCAGGTGTAGTATAACTATATATTTGTCTCTTTTTTATAAGATTTTTAATGTAGTTTTAGTTTATTAAAAGTTAATAATAAAATGGTAAAAATGCGAATTTTACTCAAGATATATTTCGGGCCCCGCTGCTGGGCCCGGCATCAGTTGAGAATCTAGTAATCTAGTAATGCATTAATATAATGTAATCAAAATTATTATTATTAAAGTGCAATACAAACTAGAAATCAATCACAAGCAAATTTCAAGTAAACAAATATTCCTCGAGCCGGGATTTGAACCTGTTAAGCGTGCTACCGACTGCGCCACCGAGTTTGTTACCTAGACTGGTGAGTTTTTCCACCTTAACAGATACACTGAAGTCTTGTAACTACTTGAAACACCAACTAGTAATGCACATTCTTTACGCTCACGCGGGCGTTATGTAATTTCATGCCTTTTTCATCCTGTCCCGAGGATTTTTTTCAAAATATTCGTTTACTTGAAAGTTTCTGATTGATCATCAGTTTGTAATGCACTCTTGCTTTATAACCTCATTAATTTTCACAGGTTTAAGCGTGGCAAGTTTCATCAACTGGCTGAACAGCGTCACTGGAGCCACTCTTGACCAGTACCACTTGGTGGGACACAGTCTTGGGGGACACCAAGTTGGCGTCATCGGCAGAAACCTGAATGGAGACGTCCCTTATATCACTGGTAATATTTCTTGAAAGCTTGTTGTTGGCCGTAATGATAGCAAATAATAATAAAAAAAAAAATCTAAAGAAGGGTCTTCATACAGAAAACCTCGAAAAGGTAGCGTTTTTAACGCTTTTTGTTTCAGCACATCTAAAAGACATACAGGTTTCTATTTAAAGTTTAAATTTTGATCAAATTGTTGTACATTACCTATACATACTCTAAATTAAAACAACAAATCATGGGCGTAGCCAAGAGGAGGGTTTTGGGTGTTCAAACCACTACCGAAATATCTAAAATATTACAACCTTTCCCCTGCTTTGAAGTTTTCGAGGTGAAGCGCCACTTATGCTAGCAGCTGCTAGAAGCGTTTTGCAGTTGCAAACAATTTGAATATACATTAATGAAAATTCATTTTATTTCATGCATTTTTTGTCATTATATTTTCTTGAACCCCCCCCGAAACTAAAACCTGGCTACGCCCGACAAATTATAAACATTTAGGTGCCGAATTGTTTGTCAGGCGCAACCATTTTGACGTCTGGTTTTTGTCACCTTGATGTTGCTATGCCATCTATATTATAGTTATTAACAATATAGTTTTTGATGTTCCGTACCCGTATTGTATGGTGATACCACGGAGCAAATAAGAAGAGGAGTTGGTGTATGAATGGTGCCATGTTACGATCAATGGTGTCTTATCGTCACAAAAGAGTGCGATTGCGATTAGTGGCATGTGCTCTGTGTGATTTGTGATTAGTGAAATGGCAGAGCTAACCTTTAACCTTCCCCGTACCTCTGCCTTCCACCCCGCGCAGTGTTACACAATTTTCCCTCGAGAAATGAACTTTCGCATTTGGCCAAATTATTGGAAATTTTGCAAATCAGTGTTTTGAATCATATTGATCATAATGGAATATGGAATTTCTCAGTTAGAACCTCAGATTCGTGATTAGCGATCCAAAAAACCCCAGAATCCATTTTAAATAATTATTTTAGTTTTTTTTTACGACAGCTACTATTTGATTTAAACCCCTTAAGTCTCTCATTGTCGGAGGTAATGCAGAAGTCAATGCTAGAAACACTAGGGAACACGTGAAAGAAATAATTTTTCAAATAGTATATGTTTTTTAATGAAAGCTACTTTTTGGACTGCCAAACCCCCTTAACTTTGTAATTTTTGAAGGCAATGCAAAGGTTAATACAGGTAGATGAATTTTTCTGGAGGACAACATAATACGTGAAAGAAAGAATTTCTTAAATCGGTTATGTTTCACCACTTTTCCATATTTTCCGGATTATTTACTGGATTATCAGCAATTATTCACCCAACAGCTATGGACCCTGCGTTGCCAGGATGGGTCCTACACGGCGATAAGTTTCAAGAGAATGATGGAAACTACACAGAGGTCATCCACACTAAAGCAGGTTTACTAGGCTACGATGTTCCTCTTGGACAAGTTGACTTCTACCCCAACGGTGGATCGGCCATGGCTGGCTGCCTCCTGCCACCGTGCAATCACGCTAGGTAAGAAAAATTGAATCTCCTTCTTCGTGTGGAAACTAAATTAAATTGAATCTTTCCAGTAAGTAGCTACTGTAATTTTTCTTATATTTGAAGAAAAAATCTTCGTTTCACAACTCAAATTTAGTATCATTACCCATAAATACTTTTTCAATGCAAGTGCTCGTAAAGGCCCACTTTTTATGCATAAAAACCGAACAGAAAGTCGATTATTTTGCCCTAGGGCTTAATTATTATTTTTTTTATTTACTTACAATGGTTGGCTAACCTGCAGCCTTTCCTGTGTACCATAAATGTTATACTTTTTTCCACTGTTTAGCGGCTCTGCTGGATACAAACCTTTTAATCCAATCATAATTTCAAGTTCACAAGATTATATATATAATATGATACACGGGCGTAAGAGCAATAAATTAGTCGGTTTACGTTTAAAACACTCGCTACACTCGTGTTTTAAATCGTCCTCGTAATTTATTTCTTTTTGCCCTTGTAGCATAAACTACTATTATGTACGTAGATTTTGGTATGACACTAAAGCCGATTTTGAAGGCTTTAATTTTAGCTTATTTTTTTATTTATTATTTAGTATTTAGTGATGTCAAAACTAAATTTTGTTTATTGCAAAATAGTTCTTAAATGATAGGAACAGAAACTAAATTACTTTAGAATTATTTTTGTTTTGACAGCACTAAAACTAAAATTAAAACCTTCAGAATTAGCAACAATAACCCTTAGCATGTAAGTTTGAGTCAAACTTGACCGTATTTTAGGTCGTGGTACTACATGGCCGAGTCATTGACTGGTGGTTTCACTGCAAGTAAGTGTGATTCGTATATCACCGCTGTATTAGGCCTTTGCTTCGGTGACACCTTGAACATGGGCGGTTTGGAACCAAAGACTGGGTAAGTTAAACACAGAACATGGCCATAGTGTCTATCGCTTTCAAGCGAGCGAGTAAGCTCAAGTGCAGGGACTTCACTAACGACAGACCCTCGCTCGCTTGATAACGAATTCGGAAAGAATTTGAAACATGTCGCGTATCGCGAAATAAATTCCTGTAAGTCGATCCGTCCTTATACAAAATTATGAATTCAACTTACAATAGGTACGTGATTGGCTAGATATTATGCAAGCGATAGCGATAGATGTTGAAATTAGACTATAAAGCCCAAGATAAGGCGAGTACAGAAGGCATGTGTGAAGTTATCTGTCACTTGCGCAGTGTCTCCCCGCGCAACCCTCCTTCCTGTTCGAAGCTGTGAACGAGGGGTCTTACTTCAACATCTACCGCTATCGCTTTCAAATGTTTCATGATTGGCTAGAAATTACGTGACACATTATTTATAGCCAATTTGAAATCGATAGCGATAGATGTTGGACTTACACAATATGCCCCAAGGCTCGATATTAATTAATATGCGAAATACTAATGGTTGGTTACTAAGAGAGCTCTCCTGCAATCGTAGCACAGTGTTTAATCGGGCGCGACGCGACTTAGTTATATCACAAGTGCGAGGAGCGTGACATAAGTGACCTCACTTATGTTTTTGCGATTAAACAGTATGTCACGCTCCTCGCAACTGTGATTCAACTACGTCGCCTCGCACGTGATTAAACACTGTGCTACGGGGCCTGGATGAGTAAGTTAGAAACAGAAAAAAATATATCGTCAGTGGAAAGGAAAAAATGCTAAAGTGCCACTTGGGCCAAAATGAGTTAAATACGCACGTATATAGTTGAATTTGTTTTTTTTTCTGTGTCGTTCTGTATAGGTTTAAGCCGGCGCCAGACATGTGTACACTTATTTGAACACTCGAGTGGACACACTGTGTGGCACGAGACTTTGTCTATGTGTTCCAAAGTTTGTACACAGATTTGCACTTTGCCGAGCGGTATCGGTTTTTTAGCGCACATCAAAGGAATGTGTTCAAATAAGTGCGTAGCCTGCCACACTATTTGCAAAGACCAGTTGCGCGAGCGCTGTTGTACGGAACGGTTGTGTGAGAAACTACGTGTTTGATCGTTCAAAATGGACACACATCCATTTACGCCTTCTTTTCGGACGTTTCGATATATTTTGTTGCAGATGTAAAAAATAATTACATGCACATAAATAATATAAGCACACTGCGTCCACGAAATCGTCGTCCATCTCCTTTGTTGTCTACCAGCATACTGTGGAGAAAAGAGTTTGCGAAGCATGTGTGGCAGGTACGCCAAATGTGTGTACAAAGTCGTCGAAGAAGTGTGCAAATAAGTGTCCACATGTCTGGCGCCGGCATTAGAGGCAGTATGAGCACATTTTTCCCGGCTTTAAAGAATCTGAATAATAATAATACTTTTTAAATTTAGATAAAAAATTAAGTACATATTTTTCGATGCACCCATTCACATTAAAATCA
The DNA here is from genome assembly GCA_934047225.1 of Ypsolopha sequella. NCBI lineage: Eukaryota > Metazoa > Arthropoda > Insecta > Lepidoptera > Ypsolophidae > Ypsolopha > Ypsolopha sequella. The sequence goes on from OW204009.1 coordinate 10,280,856, forward strand.
AAAGGAACTAAAAGAAAAACTTGAAGCCCGGTTTCCCAATAATATGATTTTCTGTACATAAGTACAGCAACACGGCCAAATAATAAAATATGTATTTATGTATGTATGTATTTTAATAAAAAAATTTTTTTTTATTAAACGCTGTATTTATGAATACTAATAAATATACAGGATGCTTGGTAATTCGACGTATTCCTTGAAAGGTTTATATACTAGAGATCATTTCCAACGGTCTCAGAGTTACGAAGGTTTTTTCAAACTTTCAGACTAATAACCAAAAATAAATAATTTAAAAATAACTAAGTATTCTTCTCTCAGCACTTATTTATTATATTTCTAATCAATGAAAGATGAGTGATCATTTATAAAAAAAATACGTGCCCTGAATTCCCATCATCTCAGAATAAAAAGGTCTTAAGTGGAAAGAAAATCTTTTTTGTTTTTGAAATATAGACGTGTTTTACTTGAAAAAAAAAATATTCTTTGCGACCCCTAGTTGATAGGCATTATTTGTTGGAAATGATCCCTAGTATAACCCCTCTAAAGGAATGGGTCGAATTACCAAGCATCCCGTAAAATAATTTATTATATAATTTAATATGATTAGTCCCTAATTGGTTGTAATTTTTTAGCGAAACCGGAGTCTACCACCTAAATACAAACGCCAACTCTCCATTCTCAAGTGGATAATTAAATGTACACGCAAGAATACCAAGTGAACATGGAGCTGGTCGATTAATAAAAAATTCAAACTTATTCATATTGTTTTTTTTTATTTTTATTATTTTTAACTATAGGGAAAATCTCCCCACGACTCCATTTCATACGCTAGGATGCAGATATCCTATACGCAAATATCCTTACCATCATCATAAGGGCACATCTTCCCTACCAATCTACAATTGCAGCGCCCCCGCAAGGGCGGATCCAAGGGGGTGCACTGGGGCACTCCCCCCCCAGACGGTATGAACAAAATAAGGAGCTACAATACCGCTTTAATAAAATCCGTTTCTTTTTGCGTACATAAGTACATATTTTAATAGAGAGAGGGGACAGCTCACAGGCAAAAAGTCAGGAGGCCCACCATGCCTGGGACGGATGGATGGCGGTATATCCATCCCTAATATCCGGGCCTTATATGGAACAGACTGGTGATGGCAGCGGCGTCACTGGTGCGGGGGTTCCGGTACCGCGCTCACAAACCCGCCTGCCCAGCGTGTGTGAGTATGGGCAATTCTTCCAGGATGACCGCCAGCAGTGGCAAAGTCCTGGAAAGGCAGCCATTATGTCCAGCAGTGGGCGAACTAGGCTGATGTTTTTTTTATGCATTTATTGAGTAAATACAAGAAAAATATACAATTTTATAAAAACTTATACAGCTAACGGAAACCATAAAGAGGTTTATGTGTCGCTGCAAGCGCTCACAACTAAAATTTTACTTATTTAATTTTATCAATTTTTTTATCGAGATAGTGACACTTTAAAATAGTTTTTATTTTGTGAGGATTACGATTCAGTTGACTTATAATTTCACTTGGTAGTTCGTTTAATATCTTTGGTAGCATGTACTCCATGCATGATGGATGGATGAAGTACATAAGTATTATACGTTCAGACAGTATGTGGTATATTTTTAAGTCATTTTGTATAATATATTACTTACGAAGTGCACGATGTGTTAGTGATGAGATATATATTTTTTAATCGTATCTTAGTGTCATCTCTGTCGCACGAAGCACTAAGAGTCTGGTAAAAGAGACGACGCTCTACAAAGCCGAAGATAGCCGATGTGCATTATTTTCTGGCGGGTACTGTATTTTAATTTGACTTGTAATGCTTTAGGGTAAGCCTATAATGTTGTTTGATACTTGAAATAAACAAATAAATTAATAAATTATGTACTACCGCAAGTTGCAAATCGCAAAATATCAAACAAGTAATTTTTCATTATCAAACCTTTATTTTATGGCTGTTCTTGCATGTCCCAAATGCAATACTATGGGGTACACTCCTTATATGTCTGACAATTGTACCCCGCCCCCCCCCCCAGAAATAAATCCTAGATCCACCCACCAGTCGGATTTTCGAATAACTAGCATTGTCACTTTGTTCCTAGTAGTTATGCAAATTTTTCTTATTTTCTCATTTTCATTCTACGATTGACTACACTAAAAATTAGCTCTGAATTTGTCTGAATTTGTGAAATTGTCTACCAATATAGTCTTGTTTATCAGTTCTGTTGGATCATTCGCAGTAGTTCTAATAGTATACAATGTGTAACAGAAAGGTGTAACCATATTTGAAGAGCTTATTCAGTCAATGGTATAGAACAACTTTTACTATGGAACAAACCCTGTATCTCGGAAAAAAAAAGAAAAATGCAATGTCGCTCGGTCGAAATGTATGGAAGGGCAGAATTTTTTTTTTGGCATTTCAGGTTTGGCTCCATAGTAAAAGTTGTTCTATACCATTGACTGAATAAGCTCTTCAAATATGGTTACACCTTTCTGTTACACGTTGTATAGAGAATATATAAAGATTAGAACCTATGTTGATCGCATGTGTGGTCTGGAGGTCGTGGGTTCAATCTCCGAGGTGCACATTAATTTGTCTTCGGTCTGCGTGCCTCGGAAGGAAGAATGCTAAACATCAGTTTTGCATTGGATTCAGTTCCGTCAATGTAGATGGTAAAATTTTGATAAAAATATGGCGTGTTTTTTGACTCAAGACAATTATTTATTACACTTTATAAATAAACATACTTTCAATCTTCTTTTAATTATAATACTTTTAAAAAGCATGAATTTCACGATAAAAGTGATTCAGTTTCTATACTTCAAAACCGATTGAAACAAAACCAACACACGCAGATACTAACTAGAAAAAACCATCTTTATTACATAAATAAATTATACATACTCGTAGTTTATGTCCTAATAAAGCCACTATTTCAAAATAACTTAAGTTTTGCGTGCGCGGTATCAGATTAGAGCAGGATAGACAGTTAAAAAACGAAAGTGTTAGAGCAGGACTCAATTTTAGCATTGTGCAGCCCTTTAAAGCTCGAATTTCAATGCGTACTTTGAAGTAGTCCGGTACCGAGACGTTATAATTTGCGATGGCTCATATGTAGTGTGCGTAGAGTACACCAATGAGTGCACTAATATTGTATGCGTTAGCCATGTAAGGATAGTGTAAGATCATATACAACGTGTAACAGAAAGGTGTTACCATATTTGAAGAGCTTATTCAGTCAATGGTATAGAACAACTTTTATTTTGGGGCCACACCCAGAAATCTCAAAAAAAAATTCTGCCTTTCCATACATTTCGGCCGAGCGGCATTGCATTTTTCTATGAATTAGTAAAACATTTTTTCCGAGATACAGGTTTTGTTCCATAGTAAAAATAGTTCTATACCATTGACTGAATAAGCTCTTCAAATATGGTTACACGTTTCTGTTACACGTTGTATAGGAACGATCACTGTAGATCAGATGGGCATTCTATTTTAGACAATTATACGTAAATAAGTGAATTACTTTTGTCTTTCAATTCAATTACGATTTTGAAAATCAATTTTTCTTTCGGTTATCGCTTTCCTCAGTATGTGTATCAACTACCCAGATAGGGCATAAATACAAATTTAATAATATCAATTTATTCATTCATTCTCATTTTAATAACTAATAAAGCAATCAAACATTTCTTCCACCCTCTGCAGTGATTTGATAAGTCTAGAAATAGGATTCTTAATATTATTATTTGGTACAAAAACAAAAAAACCATTCATTTATCGAAATATAAATGGGGATATAAAATATATATATATATAGCCTCACAGCCGTTCTCGGCCACAGCTACAGCTTCTTTAACTCCTGTCAAGTTTGAGAGCTAAGCTGTCCAGCGGGCCTATTATGTATCTCTAGTTGCCTTCTGTACGGGGTGCCTATCATCAAAAACATAGATATACCATCAAATTCCGATTTCCCAAGGATATGTTCGCACTTGAAGTTAATAGTTCAATACCCACTAAAGGCAATTTTGAAATTTAAATTTTTATCTATGTTCTTGATGATAGGCACCTAGTACAGTTGGCAACTAAAGATACAGAATAGGGGGGCTGCTCTCTGATGTGCTCTCAAGTGACTCGCGTAACCAATTTTTGCATTAACTGTACGCCCACATAGGGCACACGTCAGCACACCATTCATGAAGTTGTAAGCGATGTCGTCCCTTTTTCGGATATAAAATATAAATATTTTGGGGACCTTGCCGATCGACGGCGGTGATTTGGAAAAAATATTTTACATGGTTTAATATGGTGGTGTTTTGTGCGGAGAGTGATCGTGGAGACTTCATCTCCTTGATCGCTCCTGGTACGGAGCACAGAAGTTTGTGTAGATAATTTAATTTAATTTTCTTACTTTGTTACTAACCAATTATTATTAAGTCTTACTAACATGCTATGGATCCAAGTTGTCCGAAATAAAAGATTTTTATTTTTATTTTATTTATTTATTAATTTACAGGTAAGTTTTTCTTAGATTTTTCTTAATTTAGTTAGGTATAATTTTATCTTTTATATTTATATTAATTTACAGGTAGTCTAGTTTTTAATGTTATTTAAGTTTTATATTGATAAATTAAATATCAAAATATTTACATTTTTTGGTCAATTAAAATAATAAGCTGTTTGTGTTTTTAGGGTTCCGTACCTAAAAGGTGATTACAAAAGGAACCTTTATGGTGAGACTCCATTCTCTGTCCGTCCGTCCGTCCGTCCGTATGTCACAGCCTCATAACTTTTGCACCGTTAAAGATAAAGACATGAAATTTAAAACAAAATTAGCATTAATTTGCCCACATGTCACAATGTAAAAAAAATATGAAAAATTTTAAATTTATCATCCACAATACGGAACCCTAGGTACGCGAGTTTGACTCGCACACTGCCGGTTTTTTATTTACGAACGACTTAGATTTGTAAATTGCAAAGGAGGTTTATTAATTTTATTAAATTTTTTACATATATTTTGGCCACCACCGTGGTGGCCGAGCGGTATAAACGCACTCGACTGTTAATCGAGAGGTCGTGAATGTTGGCCTTTTGTACCCAGAGTAAAGCGGGGGGAGGGGGTATTTCACGTAATACCAATTAAGCAAAGGCATCCTTCTGTTATAAACCATCCAAATAGGTTTTTAATTTTTAGGGTTCCGTAGTAACTAAACGGTACAAAAGGAACCTTTATGGTGAGACTCCGTTGTCCGTCCGTTCGTCCGTATGTCGCATCCGTTCGTCTGTATGTCGCAGCCTCATAACTTTTGCACCGTTAAAGACAAAGACATGAAATTTAACACAAAATTTGTATAAATTTGCCCACATATGATGGTGTAAAAAAATTATGAATAATTTGAAAGTGTTCAAAATATTTCCTTACTTCCTAACTTTCATAACAACCTGATGCCGGGCCCAGTGGGGCCCGAAATATATCTTGGATTCGATCATGATGTTTTGTGGCTGGTGATAATATATTTACATATATAATTATATATCAAAAAAATAAATCAAAATATTTCCAAAACAAAAGTGAGAAAAATAAAAAATAATATTCTAGAAATGCAATATGGGTATCAAATTGTAGATAATAAAAAGTTGATACTTTTAAATACTGGCACTGGTTTCGAGAAATCTTTAAAAAACTACAAAAATATGTATGCCCGCCTGTATGTATGTATGTATGTATCTCCGAAACTGGTAAACCGAAAAATTAAAAAAAATGTGGATTATAGATCATAACTGGTCAATTATGGGAAAACGATAGCGAATTAAAAAAAATTGGGCACAAATGAAAAATATAAAAAAATTATAAAAATAAATAAAAATAGTATTTTATAAAAACACAATATGGGTATCAAATTGTAGGTATTAAAAAGTTAAAAGTAAAAATATAGAGTTTGGCTGTATTAAATTGCATCTATTTTGAGAAATCCTTGAAAAACCATTAAAACCCTTCTTTATCTCCAAACCTGGTGGACCGAAAAATAAGAAAAAGATCATGGTAATATGTGCTTACGTAAAGATTACAGGAAAAATTAAACGGTTGAGAAATTCACGAAAAAAAAAATTATCATCCACAATACGGAACCCTAGGTACGCAGTCTGACTCTCACTTGACCGGTTGTTTTTGGTCAGAAAATATAAAGTTTTTATCATAATATTGTCATTATTTTATCATTATTATTACTTCACGGATATTTAAGTGATTTGCAAGCAACGATAAGAGAAATCAATTATTGTCATCCTTTAATATTTTGATAACAAAAACCGGCCCAGTTCGAGTCGGGTTTGCACACAAAGGGTTCCGTCCCACTACACAATATGGGTACGGAATCCTAAAAACTTAATGGTAAGTGCCAACAACATTAATGCCGAAGCAACATCAAGCGACAAAAACAAGTTGCTAAAATGGTAAAAAACAATTCGTCATCCTCTAAGAAAGTATGGAACCTTAATTTTTATAATTTTTTTAATTTTTTGTTTAAAATTTTGAAACTTGATTAGAGCTGAAACAAAAATGTTAAAAAATCTTACTATTTCAAAGATTTTGTATTTGGAAGACCCCCTTTTGTAACTTTTTATTTTGTTATCATTTGCCGTGTTAGTAATAGCTATTCTGTGAAAATTTCAATTGGCTACCTATTGGGGCTGAAGCCGTAGACCCATGTGACAGACGGACGGACAGCGGCGCGGCGACTTGCTTATCGAATCGATAATTCGCTTAGATTAAATTATGTTCAGGCATGTTAATACGGAAAACATTTCGAGATTTAGGTTTAATTGGCCGTATTTTAGAAATTCTGGTCTAAAAAAACCTCATGATAATGAATATATTTACGAAAAAGCTACAACTTCCTTTGCCTTCGTGTGACGCCACTTGAGAAATGGCTGTTTAGAAATGTGTCCTTTGCTATCAAGATAAATTTATAATAATTTGCTACCGACTAATTTGACAGCTGGATGACTCATGAGTAGACAGATAGAGACAGACCACTTTTTTTAATACCCATCACAATCAGTATAATATCTAAAATTTTCAAGTGCCGTCATATCGGACAATTCTTTAAAAAATCATGAAAAAATAATGGTTAATTTATATACCAAAATAATGAAGACTATGTCCTAAAATAGGGTATATTCTCTGAAAAAAAAAATACTTAGAAATTAAGCTACGGGAATCCCATCATTCCATCGATGTTGAATATTTGCTGATCGAAGAACAATTCTCGATCAATAACTCTTTGAGTACGGCATTCTCAAAACAAAAGTTTCCGATGGTTTGAAACTATTTATCTTCAACAACGAAAAAAATTTTTTGTATCAAAACTTGAATTTATTAAAATTCATTACAATTTTAGGAATGTGTTATTTATGATGCTTATATAATTTAAAATAAATATTTGACATAACAAATAGAAAATACATTTGACTTATAAATTAAAAACGAATTAAAAAATATAATTGAAACCTATTTTAAAAGTACTTAATTCTAAACACTTTTGAGCTTTTATCCAAGACCAGATTAACTTGAAGGATAACCTACCTGTCAACGAAATTTCAAGATTTTATTTAAGGACGTTGAACCTACATCTCATACCTTTCACTTTAGGTCTTAAGAGGCTATGCGAATTTTATTTTTGTCACTGTCACTCCAAGCGAAAACACGCTCAGTGCGAGAGGGGCGGATTCAGGGCGAAAGCGAAAAATGTTAGTTTTATAATTTTTATAAAAAACTAAAATAGCTAGCAAAATTTCAAATATCAAATCTGTAGATATTGTTGAAACACACCTAATAAAATATGTTTGAGTTCTGTATATGGTTTCTATTCGTCAAACGAGGAGAAAAAGTGTGTTTGAAGACCTCATTTCAACAATTATTTCTATCGAGGAAAATTTATCCAAACATGTTTTCCAATTTCAAAACCATAGATTATATAGTCAAAATTCATATACCAGAAAATGATTATAATTTTCTGTGTATTTCATGAAATACACAGAAAAAGAAACACCCGTATTTTTTTCGCATATCGCCTTAACAGGTGGTAAAGCTGATGCCGGGCTCGACTGTAGAGCCACCGCCATATTACTTGGAGACCCCCTCGAAGTAATTCGGGGGAGAGTAAGAGGACAGCTCGCAGGAAAAAAACCAGGCGGCCCACCATGCCTGGGACCGATGGATGGCGGTATATCCATCCCTAATAGCCGGGCCTGATATGGAGTAAACTGGTGCCGGGCAGTGGCATCACTGGTGCGAGGGTTCTGGCACCGCGTTCATCAACTCGCCTGCCCAGCGTGTGTGAGTATGGGCAATTGTTCCAGGATGACCGCCGGGAGTGAAAAAGTCCTTCAAAGGCTTATGTCCAGCAGTGGACGAACTAGGTTGCTGGATGGATGGAATTATTATATTCCACAATGATAATGTTGATAATTAACCGATTTTTGGATATTATAATACCTCAAATACTACTATTTAAGCTGGATGTATTAAATAATATTTATCAAACTGGACGGTGCACTTTGGGGTCGTTCAAAAAATTACGTAACGTATAATCATCAAATTTTTGAATACACCCCCCCCAACGTAACAGTACCGTAACGCTTGGTTGGGACTTCGCCCCTCCTCTATTCCATTACGTAACGGGTGCTTTGTAAAAGCTTTGCTACGCAGTAGGTAGTCTTAACAACGAAGAATGAGAACCAACGGAAAAACGTAAAAAATCTCGGGTAATTTTATCGCATGACATCACTGATACATTTTCGACCTACCTACTTAATTATAGTTTCTGTCAACATTATCATTGTTTACGTTGCTCAGAGCTAGTGCCTGGAGTCATGTAAAATATTTTAATTAAGATTTTCCCTTGAAAATAGAGTAAAATCCGAAACCGGTTGGGAGTTAACACAAATAAAGTGAAACTACAAGTACAAGTGTTAATTCAAGATGTAAAAAATCTCCATTTGGCTATGCTAATGCTATGACGCATGTGATATTTTAACAAGTAACTGCACATCCAACTTAGAAATTGAAATCTATGGGGATATATCTAACCTACAGAAATGGTTTAAGGTGAATGGTTTGGTCTTAAACCTATCAAAAACTCAGTTACTTTACTTCAACCTAGGTGGCCCTCCTCCTAGACCTCTATCAATAAATATAAATGGCGATATTCTGAAGCAGATAAAACATACAAAATTCCTAGGCATTTTTAGCCTAGTAGACTCTGCTCTCACTTGGGAACCTCACATCTCAGCACTCTGTGGAAGACTAAGCGGTGCTTGTTTCGCGCTCCGTCGTCTGTCCGCAATACTCCCAACTAAAGTATTACGCTCTTGCTACTTCTCACTCTTCCACTCCGTGCTGTTCTTCGGGTTGGAGCTCTGGGGAGATGCTGCTGAATGTGAACATCCTTTCATACTGCAAAAAAGGGCTATCAGAATACTTTCTCATGTACCCCTGGACGAACATGCTAAACCTTTATTTATAAAACTGAAAATTTTAACCATCACTTCACAATACATATACAACGTTTCAAAGTTTGTCAGAGAAAAACCAGATACATTTCCAACAAATGCAACTTTCCAATCCTACCTAACCCGTCATTCAAATAAACTCCATATACCAAAACATAATTTATCTAAATCCACCAAGTCCGTCTATATAGCAGGATCTAAAATATACAATGCACTTCCTGATGAAATCAAATCTTGTGAAGAAAACACAACATTCCTAACTAAAGTAAGAGCATGGCTACTTAAAAAAGCGCTCTATGGTATTAAGGAATATTACACTTCAACAAATACAAAATAAACCAAAAATTAAATACTTAGATAATAAGAAAATAATGTAAAATACTATAATTACCTAACGAATGTTATTCATAAAAATATTTTAATATGAAGTTGAATGTTTTAATGTTAAGTAAAATATTTTGACTGTAAACCTAACCTTTAACACATATATAATCATAACATAATATAAGATGTGGTGTGACTGTTAATGTAAATTAATTGACGTGTAAATACTTTTATTTATCAATAAATTGAGTTTGAGTTTAAAATCGTAACGTAACGCAAACCTTAACCCCCCCCCCCCTTACGTAACAGGGTCGTAACGCATGACCACCACCCTCTCCTCCCTCCAAATTGCGCTACGTAATTTGTGAACGACCCCTTTGCAGGTTAAAATTTAAAAACACGTTTTAGGTTATAAAAAGCAAATTTAACTAAACGATGAAGAAAATAATAAAAATATCATTTAGTTCAATAATTATTAACACAACATAAATAACAATTAAAAAATTTTCGAGATATATTTCGACCTACATTGGGGCCGGCATCAGTCGAATGCGTGACAAATTTGAATACAGAATGACATGAAATAAAAATAGTTTATTTCGTGACGAGTATAAAATGGCGGATTTTCTTACCTGAGGAATGAAGCTAGTTTCGAAAACTATTGTAATGTCGAAAGCTTACATTCTGAGGGTAAGAAAACCCATTTTTACTCGTTACAAACGATACTTTTTCTACTACCTGATTTGGTATTTAAATATTTAATCTTTCCTTTCAAATTTAATGTATTTTATGACTTTGCAAAGCGCGGCGGGATTTTTTCCTAATTTTTTTCGGGCTTCGGCCGGCGGCTTTTATTTGTGGCCAGTATCATTTTACGAAAAAAGAGTGTCAGACGCGATTTAATCGATTATGTCGTGAATCGGAACACATAGAAGTTCGATTGTAAAGACAAACTAAGGACGTCAAAAAGAACCTAATTTAGCATGAAATAAATACAAACGTCAAAAAGAACCTAATTTTGCAATAAATGAAATTTCAATACGACATTTCAAACTGACCTGATAATCATTCCGCAACGGGGCCCGGAAAGTTCGATTTTCAAAACTAATTTCAAGTATTAAATGGAACTTTTTTATAAAGGTAGTAGAAAAAAATATTATTCAGTTTAATAATTTATTAACACAACAAAAATAACAATTTAAAAACTTTCGAGACATATTTCGGTCTATTTTGGGGCCGGCATCAGTCGAATAAGTGAAAAATTTTAATACAGATTGACATGAAATTAAATATATATTATAGCCGATTCTGAAGGCTTTAATTTTAGTTTTAGTGCTTTCAAAACTAAATTTTCTTCGATACAAAATAGTCCTTAAGAGTTAAGATTAGAAGCTAAATTTCTTTGGAAAATTTTAAGCTTTGACAGCACTAAATCTAAAATTAAAGCCTTCAGAATTGGCTTTAATATATCATAACCTTAAGACTAATTAAATTAGGTTAACCTATTTTTAAACAAGCATAATAAACAATACAATTTTTATTTTTACTAAAGCAAAATATAAATATTAATTTCAAATAAAATTTTTATTAAAATAATATAAATATATGCTACAGGTTTTTATCTATTTAGCTAGAAAAAATATGATTATATCAAAGCGCAATGTCATGCTAAATATGGCTTAATTGATGATGCTACAGGTTTTCATCTATTTAGCTAGAAAAATAGGATTATATCAAAGCGCAATGTCATGCTAAATATAGCTTAATTGATGATGCTACAAGTTTCTATCTATTTATCTAGAAAAATAGGATTATATCAAAGCGCAATGTCATGCTGAATATTTCTAAATTGATGACGCTACAGGTTTTTCTACAGATTTGGCAAATTAATGCGATAAATAAATTCCCTATCTTTGCGAATTACATATTTAAGCACTGGATTTTTTGATTTATTTATTATACTTTATTTTCGCCATGGCAGGGATATCATATATTTTGTTCGTTTCTCTTTTGGCTGTGTGCTCTGGTAAGTCTTTGTAGTTCTGTTCTCATTTTAATTGTTTTAGAGCTTATTCTCATACTTTGATGTACACACAAAAATATATAATTTATTAAACTGGCAAAATATTAAAATTAGTGCACAACGGCAAGAAAGAAAAAAAAAAAAAAAAAAAAAAAAAAACAAACCGAAAGAACATCAGAAACTTTACAATAAAAAATTACAGTAATCATAAGTGTACAAAACATATATTGCATACTGCGATCCTGAGAATAACAGGATGTAAAAACATTTAAAGCTGCGATTATAGTCTTGATTATATTAATATGCAATTTTGTTTGTTTATAGAAAGAAACAATAAATTCAGTAACTCAATATAAAACAATAAATTTATTTTAAATACGAGTAATTACCTATTAATTAATTAATTTAATTGAAATGTGCACAATAAAATCAATAAATTGTGATAATAATACAAGTATAATAAATTAATATAAATATGAATAATATTAACATTTCTGTGCCTCCGGTTAATAACGGTTTAACTCGACTACGTCACTGACGTATTATTTAAACCTTATATGACTTTTCCTTACCATTTCATTTGTTTTTTTTTTTCTCTACAAAATGGTATAACTGGAATTTTGATACCTTTGATAAATCCGGAGATAGACAAACTATAAAATGGTTTAAGTCAATGTTTTGGTGGTACACATTGGTTTAAATAGACTAAGATCGCATACCGAAATATCATTTAATGTGAATTAAAGTGTAACTTTAATAAGATCTACGTTCACGCTTCAGCATAGTTTTATTTTCGTGAAAATAATTTTAAATTTTGATGAGTAGTTTTTATGGATCATAATAAAAGCTCCGAAAACTAAATAAAAAATGGAGATGTTCAATTTATGAATGGTACTGCTTTCATAAATTGCTAATCTACCGAAAACTTCTGTGCAAATATACGAAAACTACCGAATCAAATACTAAAAATTCCGAAAACTACTGTCAGCTATTTTTATCGTAGATCTCCGGATTTTTTTTTTCTATGTCATGAATTCTGTTAAAACTAGAGACCTCGCCTAGCTCCGCTCCGCTTCGCTCGGCTCCTTATTTCATTTTACATATAATCCTAACACGCTCCTCCTCGCTTCGCTCGTCGTCGCACCTATTTTTGTCTTTTTGTTCATAAGTTCTTTCGAAAGTTCATTAATTTATTCGGAGGTACATTATTTAAACCAGGTGGTCGTGAGAAATTTTAGTTTGCTATTTTTAACTTATTTTCTCGGTAGATGTTACACAGTTAAATTAATATATTTTGTGATAGCAAATTTTGCTGCTGCTCAGATAGTACAACAGTGTGCAGCAGTTCGCTGGGATTTAATTTGTTTTTCGGAGGCTTTATTATTATCCGTTTTTTATATGCATGTTTTAAGGTTAATCGTTGTTTTTCAGTTAAATTTTGTCATTTTATTATATCGCATAATATCGTGCAGCTAAGGAACAGAATTTGTTATGTATATTTGAAGAGATTTCAGTGCGATTAAAAAATTTTTTTTTTAATTAGATTTAATTCTATGTACACATTCATTATTTGAATCATTGTACAAAATCATTTAGCTTTCTTTCTTAACTCGTTTTACTTAAAAACATAACTAGTTTTATATTTATTTTCTTAATATTTATGTTTTTTCTCACAGTATTATATTTAATAATAAAAAGAAATAAAATTAGGGTAAAGATCAATGTAAATCGTCTAACTTAGGGTAATTGTTAAGTGTATAAGGTACTAACTCAATTTAAATCATTATGCATACCTTAGTATACCTTACCTTAGTATGCATTATGATTTAAATTGAGTAAGTACTTTATACACTTAACAATTACCCAAAGTTAAACGATTTACATTTATCTTTACCCTAATTTTATTTCTTTTTATTATTAAATATAATACTGTGAGAAAAAAACATAAACATTAAGAAAAAAAAATAAAACTAGTTATGTTTATAAGTATGAGGTTTTTTTTTCTTTGTGTCGAATGGTTTTATTTACTTTATAAACGATATATTTCTAATATGGTTAGTTTTTTGAAGGCTGAGTGAATACGGAGTCCATCCACCCATCCATCAGCCTAGTTCGTCCACTGCTGGACATAAGCCTTTCCAGGACTTTGCCACTCTCGGCGGTCATCCTGGAAGAATTGCCCATACTCACACACGCTGGGCAGATGGGTTGATGAGCGCATTGCCGGAACCCTCGCACCAGTGACGCCACTGCCCGGCACCAGTCTGTTCCATATAAGGCCCGGCTATTAGGGATGGATATACCGCCATCCATCGGTCCCAAGCATGGTTGGGCCTCCTGGTTTTTTGCCTGTGAGCTGTCTTCTTACTCTCCCCCGAATTATTTCGAGGGGGTACCTCCACAGTCGAGCCCGGCATCAGCTCTACCACCTTGTACCGAGTAATATGGAGTCAATGAACTTAATGCGATTTACACGATACTTTTCAGTACAAAATGTTGACTGGAATTCGAGGAGTATTTTTTGTTTAAAATATTTTGGTTTTTTGGTTCTCCTGTAATGTTGGACTTTTTTGTTAGCCGTTATTCACTGGAGGCACAGATTTATATTCATTGAAGTGAAATATATGAAATAATTCCATACAGAGAAAAGTCAGTACTTCCCTCAAATTCTAATAGAATTGTAGATCGCTACAAAAATTAAAATAATCCTTGAAATCCCTAAAGGCGTCGACTACTTAATTATTAAATGACCTATCCATCCAGCACTGCCCACTGAAGAAGACCCCATCATCAGGAAACTGGACCTTGGAGAGCGATACCAGTACGTAGGTGATGCCGATGGAAACCTACACCTGGTGGACCTGTGGATGAAGGCCAGTGACCTTAAGGAAGCAGCCAGATACGCACCGTTTGTCGATAACGCCTACCATCTGTATACGAGGTGAGATTATTTTTTGGGGGAGTAATTTTATTGTGATTTTGATGAAATCTTTTACTAGAGCGGGTCCTTTCTCGTCTGACACCTGCCACCACGTCAAAGGAAATGCTGCTGTCTCGACTCTCGACAACGCCGCGCCGGCAGCTGATTGCTCGTAACCTGACTCTCGTACTATGATAATCACGTGTAGTTGCATTGTATAACAAAAGTCATACATGTTGGAAGTATCGTTTTTAATAATTAAGTATCATAATACTGAGTGGTGAATGGACCGCTTTATGCTGTGTTTTATTGGGCTATTCTTCTGACAAAGATTTATTTTTCTGAATAAGTGTCAGCATATTTAAACAGTTGATTTACAATTACAATACAATATACAATACTTATTCTTTATTTGTCAGTGACAAAGACAGGACAGAGCTAAAAGAAGTTAGCTTCTTGAGACAGACCCTTTAGGTCATTCTCAAAAATAGAGGATAAAGTGACTTTATGTATTAAAAACCTCAGAATAGGCTGTATGTATTTGTGCGAAATTCTCTTTGCTATTACCAAAAAGTATTAAAATGATTAGTCCAAATTATAAATTTGAAAGCTAAGCTTTTTGAAGTGGGAACCATGATTAAATAATACATATTATTATAAACGTATTTAAATAAATATGTATTTATATAGAAACAAATATAAATGCATACAATTTTGAGCTAAAAGTAAAAGACTGAGTGTTTTGAATGAATGTAATGATGGAGCTCGTCTTATTGTGAGAGTAATGCCCCGATAGATACATAGGTTTATATGAGTTATACGAGTATGACGGGGAAAGGGAGGGTTCAGGTAGCTGATGCTGATGGTCCGAGTAACACGTCACGTGGTCGTTGTTAGGTCGATCTTGTAAATAACAGCACAGATAGTTCAAAATGTCTGTATTAATAATCGTTATTTAATTTTACAAACTTTCAAATACAACACTAGATAAAAGGCGATATAATACAATAACGAAATCTGAATAGAAGGTGCACCGCACACACCGTTCCGTTTGGGTCTAAATTCAGTAAATTAATGGCGTTCCCGCTCGCCTTCTCCAAGGCCATGATGATCGAGCCCGTGCGGTGTAGCGCGCGCGCGCGTGGCTCCGTTTTCTTGTTTTACCTCCGGAAACAGGAAGTCAAGTTTTCTCGTTTGATCGACTGAAACGGCGCTTCTCGATGGTGCCAGCGTTCCGGATATTCGAATCAAATGTTGACTTTTCTCCGATAAGTACATATATTAAGCCAATCTTTCAGAGGGGTATGCAGAGACTCCATCTGATTATCGTAAGGAAACTTTGTTTCTTTCACAACTATAATTTTCAACATTTCAGACAAAACCCCAACATCAGCGAGCCCATAGTCATGTACAATAATGATTTTATAAGCTCCACCAACTTCAATGCTTCGCGTAGAGTCATCGTCCTTGTGGATGGCTGGCTAAGCACCGCGACTTCTGATATGATCACAGTTCTGGTACCAGGTAACGCAATCATATTCACTTCGATCCTGTCTGAATTGATTCAACATCAGAATGCTTTCATTCATAATATATGTAGACTTTTACCCGTAGTTCTGCGCGCTGAAGGAGAAATTTGAACTTAAGACTTTGTCTCTGGCTACTTTTACGAAAATAAGCATTGCTCTCTCCCTTTGAAACATACATTTAAGAAAAGAAATTACGTACTATCTCTCTTAAACTAGTACGACGATTTTCGAGCACAATTTCCTTAATTATATCGATGTTATCGTCGGTTGAAGAGTTTGATGGTCTTCCGGAACGAGGCAAGTCTTCGACAATTTCTCAACCATCTTTAAAGGCTTTGTACCATTCGTAAACCTGGGTTTTTGACAAAACAGAGTCACCAGTCACCATTTTCAGTATTCACAATTATTCGACACATGAATTTCTGTACAAAACACGAAATTTGAGACAAACTCTTTGTTCAATATTTATTTCCGTTTTAAAATTCGCTGAGCACTAGTGAGGTGGACTAATAATTAGAAGACATTTAATTAAAGACAGTCCTACCAACAAACAGAAACTCAAAATAGTTAAAAACACTTAGCGTGGGCGATTTTAATGAGAAATTCTAGTTACTTTTATTATCAGATATTATAGGAACAAAAATAGCAATGAAAAATTTAACTTATACTTAACTCAAGGCAGGGTTCTCTCAATGTATTTCTTTTTAAACTCATTTTAAATAGTGGAGTTGAGGTAATAACATTTTCAAAAAATATATGTCATATATCACTTTTTGATCTGATTATTTCAGCCGTTCAATATGCGACTACTTCCATTTCTCTGCATCCAATCAAATCGCAAAGATATGCCTAAATTATGATGTAAATATCATTTTATTTGAGTTATATTAGGTTTTTGAGGATAAAATTTATACCAAAATAAATGTGGCACAGTGGAGACCGCATCAAGTAAGACACATTGGACTTTACACCTATCTTATTTTCTTCTCTGTAGGGGCTAATGTCGTACTGCAAGTGTATAGCTTGATGTGGTCTCCACTGTACAAAATGAGATGTAAAATTATTCACATATTAAAAAACCATAATAACCATAAGTATCAGGTGGTAGAGCTGATGCCGGGCTCGACTGTGGAGGTACCACTATCTTACTTGGAGACCCCCTCGAAGTAATTCGAGGGAGAGTAAGAGGACAGCTCACAGGCAAAAAACCAGGTATATTTATCCCTAATAGCCAGGCCTTATATGGAGCAGACTGATGACAGGTAGTCACTGGTGCGAGGGTTCCGGCACCGCGCTCACCAACCCACCTGCCCAGCGTGTGTGAGTATGGGCAATGCTTCCAGGATGACCGCCGGGAGTGGCAAAGTCCTGGAAAGGTTTATGTCCAGCAGTGGACGAACTAGGCTGATGGATGGATGGATTAAAAAGTCATCCTTCTCATTCCAAAACAAATAAAAACACTTTGAAATCGCGAGATTTCTAAGCGGCCTACTTTCACTGAGCACGATAGACAAGTGTAATAAATTAAGGCGCTTTAGGTTGGAGCCACCGATTTCTTCGGATAACCTCGCCTTAACTACAATCTTTGTTCCAAAATTCAAAATTCAAAAAGTTTATTTTGCAAAGTAGGTATATATAATACACGTTTCACAAGTCAAATTTTAATCTTATAAAAATATATGTAATAAAATTATAAATGTACATGAACTACTTAGATTAAATGTTTATTTAATTTATGTAGCAATATATATACGATTAAAATGATAGGTAAAATATTATTATACAAGGTGAAATCCAATCAACCGCCCGAACCCATACCGGAGACCCGGCCAGGGACCAGGAACAAGGTTCAATGATCACCAACCGAGCCCGCAGCACGAATCCAGGCCACAGTATTTATTTGATCTTCTTAGCAAGTGGAGTTCCATCAAGAACCATCAATCAAATCTGTTAATTATACTAACAAAACTATTAAATATTAATAATTTCTTAGGACTGTAGCCCAAATTGATGCTACGGAACCTATGGGCACAGTATTATTCTGTGCTATAGGCGTAAGACACGCAATGGGCGAATAATTTCATTATCTTTTACGGAACTAGGGTTCTAAGGAACTGTGTGAACCTGTTTTAAATAGCTTCATCTAATTCAACTACTTGTTGCCCACAGCTTTCCTCGCAGTTGAGGATGTGAACGTGATCGTGGTGGACTGGAGTGTTGGAGCTGGGACTATTGACTATGTCGCTGCTATTACCAACACTATCGAATCAGGTAATATATAAATTTTTTGATAATAGTACATTGTTCACCGAGGGAAGAAAGTGGAAGATTACCAACGAGGGTGTAGTTTGAGGCCCAAGGCGAAGCCAAGGGCCTCAATACACACGTGTTGGGAATCGCACTTTCTCCCGAGTGATACATAGTGCTTTATACTACACCTGCGAGGAAATAGTATAATTTTACTTTTAATCAAGATACAATAAAAGAAACTGACTGACTCGCGTGCGATTGTCACTTTTTATTTCCTTCTTATTTTTTATTATGTACAGGAAAAGCAAGTGGCCAGTATCATTTTTCGAGTTTTATGTACGAGTTCGCAAAATAATACTGGCCACTTGGCTAGTTGCTCATTCTTTATGTAATTAAAAAAAAAAACATTACGTTTACAATGGATTTGCATATACTTTTTCTGCCCGCTCAAGCACGTTAACAATGAATTTTCATAGACTTTTTCCGCCCGCATATTTGTATGACAGTAATGACATATTTTCTGCATCGTTTACAAAAAAGTAAGAAGGTACTTTCCGAGCAGGTGTAGTATAAATATATATTGGTCTCTTTTTTATAAGATTTTTAATGTAGTTTTAGTTTATTAAAAGTTAATAATAAAATGGTAAAAATGCGAATTTTACTCAAGATATATTTCGGGCTCCACTGGGCCCGGCATCAGTTGAGAATCTAGTAATCTAGTAATGCATTAATATAATGTTATCAAAATTATTATTATTAAAGTGCAATACAAACTAGAAATCAATCACGAGCAAATTTCAAGTAAACAAATATTCCTCGAGCCGGGATTTGAACCTGTTATCTCTTGCTTACAAGTCAAGCGTGCTACCGACTGCGCCACCGAGTTTGTTACCTAGACTGGTGAGTTTTTCCACCATAACAGTACACTGAATTCTTGTAACTACTTGAAACACCAACCAGTAATGCACATGCTTTACGCTCACGCGGGTGTTATGTTATTTCATGCCTTGTTCATCCTGTCCCGAGGATTTTTTTCAAAATATTCGTTTACTTGAAAGTTTCTGATTGATCATCAGTTTGTAATGCACTCTTGCTTTATAACCTAATTAAATTTCACAGGTTTAAGCGTGGCAAGTTTCATCAACTGGCTGAACAGCGTCACTGGAGCCACTCTTGACCAGTACCACTTGTTGGGACACAGTCTTGGGGGACACCAAGTTGGCGTCATCGGCAGAAACCTGAATGGAAACGTCCCTTATATCACTGGTATTATTTCTTGAAAGCTTGTTGTTGGCCGTAATTATAGCAAATAATAATAAAAAAAAAAATCTAAAGAAGGGTCTTCATACAGAAAACCTCGAAAAGGTAGCGTTTTTAACGCTTTTTGTTTCAGCACATCTAAAAGACATACAGGTTTCTATTTAAAGTTTAAATTTTGATCAAATTGTTGTACATTACCTATACATACTCTAAATTAAAACAACAAATCATGGGCGTAGCCAAGGGGAGGGTTTTGGGTGTTCAAACCACTACCGAAATGTCTAAAATATTACAACCTTTCCCCTGCTTTGAAGTTTTCGAGGTGAAGCGCCAGTTATGCTAGCAGCTGCTAGAAGCGTTTTGCAGTTGCAAACAATTTGAATATTCATTAATGAAAATTCATTTTATTTCATGCATTTTTTGTCATTATATTTTCTTGAACCCCCCCGAAACTAAAACCTGGCTACGCCCGACAAATTATAAACATTTAGGTGCCGAATTGTTTGTCAGGCGCAACCATTTTGACGTCTGGTTTTTGTCACCTTGATGTTGCTATGCCATCTATATTATAGTTATTAACAATATAGTTTTTGATGTTCCGTACCCGTATTGTATGGTGATACCACGGAGCAAATAAGAAGAGGAGTTGGTGTATGAATGGTGCCATGTTACGATCAATGGTGTCTTATCGTCACAAAAGAGTGCGATTGCGATTAGCGGCATGTGCTCTGTGTGATTTGTGATTGGTGAAATGGCAGAGCTAACCTTTAAGCTTCCCCGTACCTCTGCCTTCCACCCCGCGCAGTGTTACACAATTTTCCCTCGAGAAATGAACTTTCGCATTTGGCCAAATTATTGGAAATGTTGCAAATCAGTGTTTTGAATCATATTGATCATAATGGAATATGGAATTTCTCAATTAGGACCTCAGATTCGTGATTAGGGATCCGAAAAACCCCTAGAATCCATTTTCGAGGCAAAATATATATATATTTTTTTTACGACAGCTACTATTTGATTTAAAACCCTTTAAGTCTCTCATTGTCGGAGGTAATGCAGAAGTCAATGCTAGAAACACTAGGGAACACGTGAAAGAAATAATTTTTCAAATAGTATATGTTTTTTAATGAAAGCTACTTTTTGGACTGCCAAACCCCCTTAACTTTGTAATTTTTGAAGGCAATGCAAAGGTTAATACAGGTAGATGAATTTTTCTGGAGGACAACATAATACGTGAAAGAAAGAATTTCTTAAATCGGTGATGTTTCACCACTTTTCCATATTTTCCGGATTATTTACTGGATTATCAGCAATTATTCACCCAACAGCTATGGACCCTGCGTTGCCAGGATGGGTCCTACACGGCGATAAGTTTCAAGAGAATGATGGAAACTACACAGAGGTCATCCACACTAACGCAGGTTTACTAGGCTACGATGTTCCTCTTGGACAAGTTGACTTCTACCCCAACGGTGGATCGGCCATGGCTGGCTGCCTCCTGCCGCCGTGCAATCACGCTAGGTAAGAAAAATTGAATCTCCTTCTTCGTGTGGAAACTAAATTAAATTGAATCTTTCCAGTAAGTAGCTACTGTAATTTTTCTTATATTTGAAGAAAAAAATCTTCGTTTCACAACTCAAATTTAGTATCATTACCCATAAATACTTTTTCAATGCAAGTGCTCGTAAAGGCCCACTTTTTATGCATAAAAACCGAACAGAAAGTCGATTATTTTGCCCTAGGGCTTAATTATTATTTTTTTTATTTACTTACAATGGTTGGCTAACCTGCAGCCTTTCCTGTGTACCATAAATGTTATACTTTTTTCCACTGTTTAGCGGCTCTGCTGGATACAAACCTTTTAATCCAATCATAATTTCAAGTTCACAAGATTATATATATAATATGATACACGGGCGTAAGAGCAATAAATTAGTCGGTTTACGTTTAAAACACTCGCTTCACTCGTGTTTTAAATCGTCCTCGTAATTTATTTCTTTTTGCCCTTGTAGCATAAACTACTATTATGTACGTAGATTTTGGTATGACACTAAAGCCGATTTTGAAGGCTTTAATTTTAGCTTATTTTTTTATTTATTATTTAGTATTTAGTGATGTCAAAACTAAATTTTGTTTATTGCAAAATAGTTCTTAAATGATAGGAACAGAAACTAAATTACTTTAGAATTATTTTTGTTTTGACAGCAATAAAACTAAAATTAAAACCTTCAGAATTAGCAACAATAACCCTTAGCATGTAAGTTTGAGTCAGACTTGACCGTATTTTAGGTCGTGGTACTACATGGCCGAGTCATTAACTGGCGGTTTCACTGCAAGTAAGTGTGATTCGTATATCACCGCTGTATTAGGCCTTTGCTTCGGTGACACCATGAACATGGGCGGTTTGGAACCAAAGACTGGGTAAGTTAAACACAGAACATGGCCATAGTGTCTATCGCTTTCAAGCGAGCGAGTAAGCTCAAGTGCAGGGACTTCACTAACGACAGACGAACGACGAACTAACGAAACATGTCGCGTATCGCGAAATAAATTCCTGTAAGTCGATCCGTCCTTATACAAAATTATGAATTCAACTTACAATAGGTACGTGATTGGCTAGATATTATGCAAGCGATAGCGATAGATGTTGAAATTAGACTATAAAGCCCAAGATAAGGCGAGTACAGAAGGCATGTGTGAAGTTATCTGTCACTTGCGCAGTGTCCCCCCGCGCAACCCTCCTTCCTGTTCGAAGCTGTGAACGAGGGGTCTAACTTCAACATCTACCGCTATCGCTTTCAAATGTTTCATGATTGGCTAGAAATTACGTGACACATTATTTATAGCCAATTTGAAATCGATAGCGATAGATGTTGGACTTACACAATATGCCCCAAGGCTCGATATCTATCTATATATATAAAAAGAGAAGTCCTGACTGACTGATTCATTCACTGACTCATTCACTGACTCATCAACGCACAGCCCAAACCCTTCGACCTAGAAAGCTGAAATTTTGCACAAAGCTTCCCTTTGTAATGTAAACAAGGAATAAGAAAGGGTTTTTCGAAATTCTACCCCTAAGGGGGTGAAACGGGGGTCCAAAGTTTGTATGGGGAAACAAGATTAGTTAGACTATTTTATTCGAGACTTCACAGGAGTACTCCTATTCATAAATGAGTAAACACGTGTTTCAGGTTTTTCAGAATTCAACCCCTAAAAGGGGGAAATGGGGTGACAAAGTCTGAAAATCAACATGGGTATCGTTTGTATGGTTTATCGGGTCGCTGATTACAAAAACAACAAAGATTTTAAAATACAACGTGGTGGACGTGAAAAAGGGCTTTTCCAGAATTCAACCCCTAAAAGGGAGAAATGGGGTGACCAAGTCTGAAAACCAACATGGGTATCGTTTATATGGTTTATCGGGTCGCTGATTAACGACAACAACATAAACAACAACGATTTCTAAATCTAACGTAGTGAACGTGAAATAACATCATTTCCTGTTGGGGTACGATGGGGTTGAAATTTTGAAATGTGTAAATATCAATATGGGTTTCGTTTTTATGGTTTTTTTGGACGTTAATTACGAAAATGGCATCGATTTTGAAGTTTGAAAATTCTTGAAAGTATGTGTGCCAGAGCAAATCGGCTGTAACAGACGGACAGACAGACAGCCACACAAGTGATCCTATTAGGGTTCCATTTTTTCCTTTTGAGGTATCTATATATCAAACTATCTATCCAAAATCTATCTATCTATCTGTCTGTCTATCTATCTATCTATCTATCTATATCCCAGCAAAATATCTTTGGAACGGAAGGTGGTACATCCCTGTGGGTTGGACCACGGGGTGCCAAAAAAAGTTTTTTTTTTAAATTTCAAAACTTTGACTGCCTGTATATCCCGAACGGCTGGAGTTAAACCCATGTTGATGGGTGTCTAGGAAAATGTCTCGACGAGATCGGTCTGCCGAAAGTGTCAAAACTTTACAGGCCCGTATCTCCCATGTTCATGATACTCTAAGAAAAGGGTTCGGCGAGATCTAGACGACGACGCCGGTAAAAAAAAAACGAAAATAAAAAATTGACAAAATTTTGATCGGCCATATCTCCCGAACGGATAAGCGTAGGGAGTTCGGGTTTTAACTATAGTGATCGGTCAAGCTGGGGCTACACCACCAAAAAAAAATTAATTTGTCAGGTTTTGACAGTTTTTTCACAGGTCCAAAAAAGTATTCCGATTTACATGAAACTCGGTATCAAGGGGCATTCGGGGTCGCTGATTACGCTGCCATATACAAATTTGACATTCTTTGACAACTGATAGGGATTTTGATACTTTTTCGGAAAAACTTTGATCGGTGAGTTCCTTTTTTTGGCACTCTGGCGAGGCAGAAGGCCGAGCTAAGCTCCACGAGGCCGAAGGCCGATTAGTGTGTTTCTAGCGAGGCCGAATAACGAGCATGTGAGTTTTTCGGCCGAGCACTACACCTTGACTCCCAGAGGGAGTGAGAGCACTTATAATGTTTGTTTCTGATCCTATTAGGGTTCCATTTTTTCCTTTTCGCAATGACGATTAGTAAGTCTCAGGGTCAGTCACTGAAAACAGCAGGAATTGATCTTAGGGGGGACTGCTTTTCGCACGGCCAGTTTTACGTAGCCTGCTCGAGAGTGAGCTCACCTAGCAGCCTGGTCGTGTTAACAGCTGAGGGCAGAATTTCTAATGTATAAAGAGGTACTTCATGTATGAATTTAAAAAAACCAATAGGTAATAGGCCCCGCCAAAGAGACTTTACCTGGAGATCAAATAATTGTACCAAAAACACTCCAAACCAGATTTAAATACGCTCTATAAAAATTAGTACACAAAAACTAAATCAACGCGGGCGAAGCCGCGGGCAAAAGCTAGTTAATTAATATGCGAAATACTAATAGTTGGTTACTAAGAGAGCTCTCCTGCACTCGTAGCACAGTGTTTAATCGGGCGCGACGCGACTTAGTTGTATCACAAGTGCGAGGAGCGTGACATAAGTGACCCTTATGTTTTTGAGATTAAACAGTATGTCACGCTCCTCGCAACTGTGATTCAACTACGTCGCGTCGCACGTGATTAAACACTGTGCTACGGGGCCTGGATGAGTAAGTTAGAAACAGAAAAAAATATATCGTCAGTGGAAAGGAAAAAATGCTAAAGTGCCACTTGGGCCAAAATGAGTTGAATACGCATGTATATAGTTGAATTTGGTTTTTTTCTGCGTCATTCTGTATAGGTTTAGAGGCAGTCTGAGCACATTTTTCCCGGCTTTTTCGATGAACCCATTCACATTAAAATTAAAAGGAACTAAAAGAAAAACTTGAAGCCCGGTTTCCCAAAAATATGATTTTCTGTACATAAGTACAGCAACATGGCCAAATAATAAAATATGTATTTATGTATGTATGTATTTTTATAAAAAAAAATTTTTTTTATTAAACGCTGTATTTATGAATACTAATAAATATACAGGATGCTTGGTAATTCGACCTATTCCTTGAAAGGTTTATATACTAGAGATAATTTCCAACGGTCTCAGAGTTACGAAGGTTTTTTCAAACTTTCAGACTAATAACCAAAAATAAATAATTTAAAAATAACTAAGTATTCTTCTCTCAGCACTTATTTATTATATTTCTGATCAATGAAAGATGAGTGATCATTTATAAAAAAAATACGTGCCCTGAATTCCCATCATCTCAGAATAAAAAGGTCTTAAGTGGAAAGAAAATCTTTTTTGTTTTTGAAATATAGACGTGTTTTACTTGAAAAAAAAAATATCCTTTGCAACCCCTAGTTGATAGGCATTATTTGTTGGAAATGATCCCTAGTATAACCCCTTTAAAGGAATGGGTTGAATTACCAAGCATCCCGTAAAATAATTTATTATATAATTTAATATGATTAGTCCCTAATTGTTTGTAATTTTTTAGCGAAACCGGAGTCTACCACCTAAATACAAACGCCAACTCTCCATTCTCAAGTGGATAATTAAATGTACACGCAAGAATACCAAATGAACATGGAGCTGGTCGATTAATAAAAAATTCAAACTTATTCATATTGTTTTTTTTTATTTTTATTATTATTAACTATAGGGAAAATCTACCCACGACTCCATTTCATACGCTAGGATGCAGATATCCTATACGCAAATATCCTTACCATCATCATAAGGGCACATCTTCCCTACCAATCTACAATTGCAGCGCCCCCGCAAGGGCGGATCCAAGGGGGTGCACTGGGGCACTCCCCCCCCCAGACGGTATGAACAAAATAAGGAGCTACAATACCGCTTTAATAAAATCCGTTTCTTTTTGCGTACATAAGTACATATTTTAATAGAGAGAGGGGACAGCTCACAGGCAAAAAGTCAGGAGGCCCACCATGCCTGGGACGGATGGATGGCGGTATATCCATCCCTAATATCCGGGCCTTATATGGAACAGACTGGTGATGGCAGCAGCGTCACTGGTGCGGGGGTTCCGGTACCGCGCTCACAAACCCGCCTGCCCAGCGTGTGTGAGTATGGGCAATTCTTCCAGGATGACCGCCGGCAGTGGCAAAGTCCTGGAAAGGCAGCCATTATGTCCAGCAGTGGGCGAACTAGGCTGATGTTTTTTTTTATGCATTTATTGAGTAAATACAAGAAAAATATACAATTTTATAAAAACTTATACAGCTAACGGAAACCATAAAGAGGTTTATGTGTCGCTGCAAGCGCTCACAACTTAAATTTTACTTTAGTTCGTTTAATATCTTTGGTAGCATGTACTCCATGCATGATGGATGGATGAAGTACATAAGTATTATACGTTCAGACAGTATGTGGTATATTTTTAAGTCATTTTGTATAATATATTACTTACGAAGTGCACGATGTGTTAGTGATGAGATATATATTTTTTAATCGTATCTTAGTGTCATCTCTGTCGCACGAAGCACTAAGAGTCTGATAAAAGAGACGACGCTCTACAAAGCCGAAGATAGCCGATGTGCATTATTTTCTGGCGGGTACTGTATTTTTATTTGACTTGTAATGCTTCAGGGTAAGCCTATAATGTTGTTTGATACTTGAAATAAACAAATAAATTAATAAATTATGTACTACCGCAAGTTGCAAATCGCAAAATATCAAACAAGTAATTTTTCATTATCAAACCTTTATTTTATGGCTGTTCTTGCATGTCCCAAAGGCAATACTATGGGGTACACTCCTTATTTGTCAGACACTTGTACCTCCCCCCCCCAGAAATGAATCCTAGATCCACCCACCAGTCTGATTTTCAAATAACTAGCATTGTCACTTTGTTCCTAGTAACGTATCGGCACCGTTGTCCGACTAGGCTCCTGTATGCGACCGCCCAGTATTTTTGAAATTTGTAACAATATCCCGCGTCAAATAAGTGAACAATTGCTCGTCTCTTATAGGCCAATTCTTAAATTACCGATGAATCATGATTGGTTCTAATTTCCGCTACGTTCAATTTTGTTATTAATTTTGTTGTCACTGTGCATCGGTTTAGTTCGAAGTCGAGCTTTGCGGAACGTAAAAAGTTTGTGGAGGTTGTTTTTAATTTTTTGTTTGATTCTGCATATTTTGGTAAAACTGACATATTTTTTCATGTAATATAGGGTTCCGTTCATATATAAATGCAAGATTTTTTAGGATTGATAAAATATTAATAGTCTTATCATCTTTTCTATTTCGGTCGGAATCAGGAGATCCGGTAAAACGATTGTTTCCAGATACCGTACAGTGGACGGTATCAGGTGTTTTATAGACTTTCAGACTTTTGTTAATTTTCATTATAAATTGTGGATAAAAACTATAATTTGAATATACACATATTTTTGTGACATATACATTTGCTTAATATCCTGATTCCGTCCTAAGTTTAGACTTTTAGATTGATTCATAATTTACTTAAAACATTCCGTTCTTTCTCAAATGTATTGGGATATTAAATGTACGTTAATGGTTTTAAAAAGTTATTTTATATTAAAAATTGACATCTGAGATATTATTATAAAATTTTTAATGACTATATATGTCTTTAAATTTCTATAAAGCTCACTCTTTTTTTTCATCACATTGGATAAATAATTAAAACACATAATTATTGTAATTGGACGGTAATGAGTGGTGATAAATTCAGTTTTGCTTGTTACCGACCACAATAAATATACCATAAACCGGAGTCTGGTCATCCGTTTGTGTATCAAGACAAAATTTTAAAGTACTTGCAAAAAATGTACGGTGCTCAAAAAGAGTGTGTTTGTATAGAAAAATACAAATAATGAGCAACAAGTAACACCTGTCATGAATTTATTTTAGTATGGCCTCAGGAACAAGTGTCACAAAAAAAAAATGAAACTGGTATTGAAATAAAACAACACATTACACAACAAGAACCAAACTGCTATGAAAATATGATGATATGAAAATAGCAGTTTATACAAACAATTGTGGAATCTTTTCAGTTTCAGTTTAAAGGAACATAGAAAAACCTCACCAAATGAAAGAAAAGAATGTCAAGTTAAATATGGAATTAATTATTCAGTACTTTTAAAGCTCGACCACAATTATAAAGTTGGCAGAATAGTTCCTAAAAATGAAACAATTTATTCCATGTATTCTGTAATATTATAGAAACAAGATAGATAAACCTAAACCTAAGAAAAAAATTGCCACATAAATTGAAAAAAAAAAATTTGTAAAGCAAGTTAAACTTATTGAAAATGAAGACGATGTTTTCAAACTTTTTATTAGCAAGGACTGTAATTATTTTAATTTGTAAATTTTATAAATAAAGTACAAGCTCTTAACCTTTTCTTTATCTTTGAATTCTTAGAAGTTACGAATTTCATTCATTAATTACTCAAAAAGAAAAAAAAACACCATTATATTTAATCACAGTTTAAAAATAAAGAAAAAATCGAAAAAATAAGTAAAATAACATAAAAACTTGATTGAATAGTTATAGACGAAAAGAGAAATATCATACGACATATATAGGCGTTTGAAGTTAGAAAACTGCTGGCATCTATTGACATAAAAATATAAAAAAGTATATTTTAAATCATGGTTTTTAAAATCCTGATGACGACCCCACTGAGGGGTCAAATATAGCACCTATAACTATTTAATGAAGTGTTTATATCTATGTAAAATAAAACATACAAATAATAAAAAAGCCGTTCAACGGTATTATACAAACAATATTTTATTAACATATTGAAATAAGATAAAATACACTTGGCCAAACATATGAAGTTTATATTGATAGCGACGAACATGAAAAAATGTAAAATATATACTATTAATAAAAGTTAATTAAAGCCTAAATTAAAAAAATTATTAATTGAAACAAACCATCTATACATTTTGATATCTCCAGTAACTTTTGACCCTATTTTTATGAGATAATGGCATTTTTGGCAATTTTTTGAATGGTGGTCGGAAACGGGTTACTTGCTGGACGGTATCAGGAAAACTTCAACTAAGCGGTCGGTAACTGGAGCTTTTAAGAAGGACAGGCAAACATATTAATAATATTTTTTTTTGTATACTCTGACAACATAAATATTGATAATTATACTTTATAATGAAAGTCTCAACAATAAGGTTTAAAGTAAGCTATATAAATAGTTTATAAATCAGTTTACGTTTATCTTTGGACGGTTTATTTGAAAAAAGGGCGAGAGTGGTCGGACTTGGGCGCATTTACGTTAGTTATGCAAATTTTTCTTATTCTCTCATTTTCATTCTGTGAATACCTACACTAATAATTAGATCTCAATTTTTCTACCAATATAGTCTTGTTGTACAGTTCTGTTGGATCATTCGCAGTAGTTCCAGTAGTATACAATGTGTAACAGAAAGATGTAACCATATTTGAAGAGCTTATTCAGTCAATGGTATAGAACAACTTTTACTATGGCACAAACCCTGTATCTCGGAAAAAAAAAAGAAAAATGCAATGCCGCTCGGTCGAAATGTATGGAAGGGCAGATTTGGCAGTTTGGCTCCATAGTAAAAGTTGTTCTATACCATTGACTGAATAAGCTCTTCAAATATGGTTAAACCTTTCTGTTACACGTTGTATAGAGAATATATAAAGATTAGAACCCATGTTGATCGCATGTGTGGTGTGGAGGTCGTGGGTTCAATCTCCGAGGTGCACATTAATTTGTCTTCGGTCTGCGTGCCTTGGAAGGAAGAATGCTAAACATCAGTTTTGCATTGGATTCAGTTCCGTCAATGTAGATGGTAAAATTTTGATAAAAATATGGCGTGTTTTTTGATTCAAGACAATTATTTATTACACTTTATAAATAAACATACTTTCAATCTTCTTTTAATTATAATACTTTTAAAAAAGCATGAATTTCACGATAAAAGTGATTCAGTTTCTATACTTCAAAACCGATTGAAACAAAACCAACACACGCAGATACTAACTAGAAAAAACCATCTTTATTACATAAATAAATTATACATAGTTTATGTCCTAATAAAGCCACTATTTCAAAATAACTTAAGTTTTGCGTGCGCGGTACCAGATTAGAGCAGGATAGACAGTTAAAAAACGAAAGTGTAAGAGCAGGACTCAATTTTAGCATTGTGCAGCCCCTTAAAGCTCGAATTTCAATGCGTACTTTGAAGTAGTCCGGTGCCGAGACGTTATAATTTGCGATGGCTCTTATGTAGTGTGCGTAGAGTACACCAATGAGTGTACTAATATTGTATGCGTTAGCCATAGTAAGGATAGTGTAAGATCATAATTATACAACGTGTAACAGAAAGGTGTTACCATATTTGAAGAGCTTATTCAGTCAATGGTATAGAACAACTTTTATAATATTTTTTATTTTATATTTTTTATTTTTAAATTTATATTTATTATATATTAAATCTCGAAAAAAAAATCTGCCTTTCCATACATTTCGGCCGAGCGGCATTGCATTTTTCTATGAATTAGTAAAACATTTTTTCCGAGATACAGGTTTTGTTCCATAGTAAAAATAGTTCTATACCATTGACTGAATAAGCTCTTCAAATATGGTTACACCTTTCTGTTACACGTTGTATAGGAACGATCACTGTAGATCAGATGGGCATTCTATTTCAGACAATTATACTTAAATATGTGAATTACTTTTGTCTTTCAATTCAATTACGATTTTGAAAATCAATTTTTCTTTCGGTTATTGCTTTCCTCAGTATGTGTATCAACTACCCAGATAGGGCATAAATACAAATTTAATAATATCAATTTATTTATTCATTCTCATTTTAATAACTAATAAAGCAATCAAACATTTCTTCCACCCTCTGCAGTGATTTGATAAGTCTAGAAATAGGATTCTTAATATTATTATTTTTTACAAAAACAAAAAAACCATTCATTTATCGAAATATAAATGGGGATATAAAATATAAATATTTTGGGGACCTTGCCGATCGACGGCGGTGATTTGGAAAAAATATTTTACATGGTTTAATATGGTGGTGTTTTGTGCGGAGAGTGATCGTGGAGACTTCATCTCCTTGATCGCTCCTGGTACGGAGCACATAAGTTTGTGTAGATAATTTAATTTAATTTTCTTACTTTGCTACTAACCAATTATTATTAAATCTTACTAACATGCTATGGATCCAAGTTGTCCGAAATAAAAGATTTTTATTTTTATTTTATTTATTTATTAATTTACAGGTAAGTTTTTCTTAGATTTTTCTTAATTTAGTTAGGTATAATTTTATCTTTTATATTTATATTAATTTATAGGTAGTCTAGTTTTTAATGTTATTTAAGTTTTATATTGATAAATTAAATATCAAAATATTTACATTTTTTGGTCAATTAAAATAATAAGCTGTTTGTGTTTTTAGGGTTCCGTCCCTAAAAGGTGAGTACAAAAGGAACCTTTATGGTGAGACTCCATTCTCTGTCCGTCCGTCCGTCCGTCCGTATGTCACAGCCTCATAACTTTTGCACCGTTAAAGATAAAGACATGAAATTTAAAACAAAATTAGCATTAATTTGCCCACATGTCACAATGTAAAAAAAATATGAAAAATTTTTAATTTATCATCCACAATACGGAACCCTAGGTACGCGAGTTTGACTCGCACACTGCCGGTTTTTTATTTACGAACGACTTAGATTTGTAAATTGCAAAGGAGGTTTATTAATTTTATTAAATTTTTTACATATATTTTGGCCACCACCGTGGTGGCCGAGCGGTATAAACGCACTCGACTGTTAATCGAGAGGTCGTGAATGTTGGCCTTTTGTACCCAGAGTACAGCGGGGGGAGGGGGTATTTCACGTAATACCAATGAAGCAAAGGCATCCTTCTGTTATAAACCATCCAAATAGGTTTTTAATTTTTAGGGTTCCGTTGTACCTAAACGGTACAAAAGGAACCTTTATGGTGAGACTCCGTTGTCCGTCCGTTCGTCCGTATGTCGCATCCGTTCGTCCGTATGTCGCAGCCTCATAACTTTTGCACCGTTAAAGATAAAGACATGAAATTTAACACAAAATTTGTATGAATTTGCCCACATATGATGGTGTAAAAAAATTATGAATAATTTGAAAGTGTTCAAAATATTTCCTTACTTCCTAACTTTCATAACAACCTGATGCCGGGCCCAGTGGGGCCCGAAATATATCTTGGATTCGATCATGATGTTTTGTGGCTGGTGTATATATATTTACATATATAATTATATATCAAAAAAATAAATCAAAATATTTCCAAAACAAAAGTGAGAAAAATAAAAAATAATATTCTAGAAATGCAATATGGGTATCAAATTGTAGATAATAAAAAGTTGATACTTTTAAATACTGGCACTGGTTTCGAGAAATCTTTAAAAAACTACAAAAATATGTATGCCCGCCTGTATGTATGTATGTATGTATCTCCGAAACTGGTAAACCGAAAAATTAAAAGAAATGTGGATTATAGATCATAACTGGTCAATTATGGGAAAAATTGGGCACAAATGATAAATATAAAAAAATTATAAAAACAAATAAAAATAGTATTTTATAAAAACACAATATGGATATCAAATTGTAGGTAATAAAAAGTTAAAAGTAAAAATATAGAGTTTGGCTGTATTAAATTGCATCTATTTTGAGAAATCCTTGAAAAACCATTAAAACCCTTCTTTATCTCCAAAACTGGTGGACCGAAAAATAAGAAAAAGATCATGGTAATATGTGCTTACGTAAAGATTACAGGAAAAATAAAACGGTTGAGAAATTCACGAAAAAAAAAATTATCATCCACAATACGGAACCCTAGGTACGCAGTCTGACTCTCACTTGACCGGTTGTTTTTGGTCAGAAAATATAAAGTTTTTATCATAATATTGTCATTATTTTATCATTATTATTACTTCACGGATATTTAAGTGATTTGCAAGCAACGATAAGAGAAATCAATTATTGTCATCCTTTAATATTTTGATAACAAAAACCGGCCCAGTTCGAGTCGGATTTGCACACAAAGGGTTCCGTCCCACTACACAATATGGGTACGGAATCCTAAAAACTTAATGGTAAGTGCCAACAACATTAATGCCGAAGCAACATCAAGCGACAAAAACAAGTTGCTAAAATGGTAAAAAACAATTCGTCATCCTCTAAGAAAGTATGGAACCTTAATTTTTATAATTTTTTTAATTTTTTGTTTAAAATTTTGAAACTTGATTAGAGCTGAAACAAAAATGTTAAAAAATCTTACTATTTCAAAGATTTTGTATTTGGAAGACCCCCTTTTGTAACTTTTTATTTTGTTATCATTTGCCGTGTTAGTAATAGCTATTCTGTGAAAATTTCAAGTGGCTACCTATTGGGGCTGAAGCCGTAGACCCATGTGACAGACGGACGGACAGCGGCGCGGCGACTTGCTTATCGAATCGATAATTCGCTTAGATTAAATTATGTTCAGGCATGTTAATACGGAAAACATTTCGAGATTTGGGTTTAATTGGCCGTATTTTAGAAATTCTGGTCAAAAAAAACCTCATAATAATGAATATATTTACGAAAAAGCTGCAACTTCCTTTGCCTTCGTGTGACGCCACTTGAGAAATGGCTGTTTAGAAATGTGTCCTTTGCTATCAAGATAAATTTATAATAATTTGCTACCGACTAATTTGACAGCTGGATGACTCATGAGTAGGCAGATAGAGACAGACCACTTTTTTTTAATACCCATCACAATCAGTATAATATCTAAAATTTTCAACTGCCGTCATATTGGACAATTCTTTAAAAAATCATAAAAAGATAATGGTTCATTTATATACCAAAATAATGAAGACTATGTCCTAAAATAGGGTATATTCTTTGAAAAAAAAAAATACTTAGAAATTAAGCTACGGGAATCCCATAATTCCATCGATGTTCAATATTTGCTGATCGAAGAACAATTCTCGATCAACAACTCTTTGAGTACGGAATTCTCAAAACAAAAGTTTCAGATGGTTTGAAACTATTTATCTTCAAAAACGAAAAATTTTTTTTGTATCAAAACTTGAATTTATTAAAATTCATTAAAATTTTAGGAATGTGTTATTTATGATGCTTATAAAATTTAAAATAAATATTTGACATAACAAATAGAACATACATTTAACTTATAAATTAAAAACTAATTAAAAAAAAAATTGAAACCTATTTTAAAAGTACTTAATTCTAAACTCTTTTGAGCTTTTATCCAAGACCAGATTAACTTGAAGGATAACCTACCTGTAAACGAAATTTCAAGATTTTATTTAAGGACGTTGAACCTACATCTCATACCTTTCACTTTAGGTCTTAAGAGGCTATGCGAATTTTATTTTTGTCACTGTCACTCCAAGCGAAAACACGCTCAGTGCGAGAGGGGCGGATTCAGGGCGAAAGCGAAAAATGTTAGTTTTATAATTTTTATAAAAAAACTAATATAGCTAGCAAAATTTCAAATATCAAATCTGTAGATATTGTTGAAACACACCTAATAAAATATGTTTGAGTTCTGTATATGGTTCCTATTCGTCAAACGAGGAGAAAAAGTGTGTTTGAAGACCTCATTTCAACAATTATTTCTATCGAGGAAAATTTATCCAAACATGTTTTCAAATTTCAAAACCATAGATTATATAGTCAAAATGCATATACCAGAAAATGATTATAATTTTCCGTGTATTTCATGAAATACACAGAACAGAAACACCCGTATTTTTCCGCATATCGCCTTAACAGGTGGTAAAGCTGATGCCGGGCTCGACTGTAGAGCTACCACCATATTACTTGGAGACCCCCTCGAAGTAATTCGGGGGAGAGTAAGAGGACAGCTCACAGGCAAAAAAACCAGGAGGCCCACCATGCCTGGGACCGATGGATGGTGGTATATCCATCCCTAATAGCCGTGCCTTATATGGAGTAAACTGGTGCCGGGCAGTGGCATCACTGGTGCGAGGGTTCTGGCACCACGCTCACCAACCCGCCTGCCCAGCGTGTGTGAGTATGGGCAATTATTCCAGGATGACCGCCGGGAGTGAAAAAGTCCTTCAAAGGCTTATATCCAGCAGTGGACGAACTAGGCTGCTGGATGGATGGAATTATTATATTCCACAATTCTTAGGTTCATAACAATGGATTGACTGATAATGTTGATGATATCAAATTAACCGATTTTTGGATATTATAATATCTCAAATACTACTATTTAAGCTGGCTGTATTAAATAATATTTTCAATGCATGTGCTCGTAAAGGCCCACTTTTTATGCATCAAAACCGAACAGAAAGTCGATTATTTTGCCCTAGGGCTTTATTATTATTTTTTTTTTATTTATTTACAATGGTTGGCTAACCTGCAGCCTTTCCTGTGTGTACCATAGATGTTAAACTGTTTAACGGCTCTGGATAGTGTCCTTTTGAGCCAATTATAATTTAAAGTTCACAAGATTATATTTGTTTTCATTTCCTCACACTATGCATTGAAAAACGTAGTATGATACACGGGCGTAAAAGCAATAAATTACTCGGTTACGTTTAAAACACTCGCTACGCTCGTGTTTCAAATCGTCCTCGTAATTTATTCCTTTGCGCCCTTGTAGCATAAACTACTATTATCAAACTGGACGGTGCACTTTGGGGTCGTTCAAAAAATTACGTAACGTAAAATCATCAAATTTTCGAATACTCCCCTCCCCCAACGTAACAGTACCGTAACGCTTGGCTGGGACTTCTCCCCTCCTCTATTCCATTACGTAACGGGTGCTTTG
This sequence comes from Ypsolopha sequella, assembly GCA_934047225.1. Classification (NCBI taxonomy): domain Eukaryota; kingdom Metazoa; phylum Arthropoda; class Insecta; order Lepidoptera; family Ypsolophidae; genus Ypsolopha; species Ypsolopha sequella. The sequence goes on from OW204009.1 coordinate 10,317,029, forward strand.
TAAAAGCTTTGCTACGCAGTAGGTAGTCTTAACAACGAAGAATGAGAACCAACGAAAAAACGTAAAAAATCTCGGGTAATTTTATCGCATGACATCACTGATACATTTTCGACCTACCTACTTAATTATAGTTTCTGTCAACATTATCATTGTTTACGTTGCTCAGAGCTAGTGCCTGGAGTCATGTAAAATATTTTAATTAAGATCTTCCCTTGAAAATGGAGTAAAATCCGAAACCGGTTGGGAGTTAACACAAATAAAGTGAAACTACAAGTACAAGTGTTTCAATTCAAAATGTAAAAAATCTCCATTTGGCTATGCTAAAATCGTAACGTAACGAAAACCTTAACCCCCCCCCCGCCTTACGTAACAGGGTCGTAACGCCTGACCACCATCCCCTCCTCCCTCCAAATTGCGCTACGTAATTTGTGAACGACCCCTTTGCAGGTTAAAATTTAAAAACACGTTTTAGGTTATAAAAAGCAAATTTAACTCAACGATCAAGAAAATAATAAAAATATAATTTAGTTCAATAATTATTAACACAACATAAATAACAATTTAAAAATTTTCGAGATATATTTCGGCCTACATTGGGGCCGGCATCAGACGAATGCGTGAAAAATTTGAATACAGAATGACATGAAATAAAAATAGTATATTTCGTGACGAGTATAAAATGGCGGATTTTCTTACCTGAGGAATGAAGCTAGTTTCGAAAACTAGCGTAACGTCGAAAGCTTACATTCTGAGGGTTTATTACCCATTTTTACTCGTTGCGAACGATACTTTTTCTACTACCTGATTTGGTATTTAAATATTTAATTTTCCCTTTCAAATTTAATGTATTTTATGACTTTGCAAAGCGCGGCGGGATTTTTTCCTAATTTTTTTCAGGCTTCAGCCGGCGGCTTTTATTTGTGGCCAGTATCATTTTGCGAAAAAAGAGTGTCAGACGCGATTTAATCGATTATGTCGTGGATCGGAACACAGAGAAGTTCGATTGTAAAGACAAACTAAGGACGTCAAAAAGAACCTAATTTAGAATGAAATAAATACAAACGCCAAAAAGAACCTAATTTTGCAATAATAAAAATTTCAATACGACTTTTCAAACTGACCTCATAATCATTCCGCAACGGGGCCCGGAAAGTTCGATTTTCAAAACTAATTTCAAGTATTAAATATAACTTTTTCATAAAGGTAGTAGAAAAAAATATTATTTAATTTAATAATTTATTAACACAACAAAAATAACAATTTAAAAACTTTTGAGACATATTTCGGTCTATTTTGGGGCCGGCATCAGTCGAATAAGTAAAAAATTTTAATACAGATTGACATGAAATAAAATATATATTATAACCTAAAGACTAATTAAATTAGCTTAACCTATTTTTAAACAAGCATAATAAACAATACAATTTTTTTTTACTAAAGCAAAATATAAATATCAATTTCAAATAATTTTTTTTATTAAAATAATATAAATATATCGAAGCGGATTTGCATGCTCAAGGTTGATAACTATTGATAATTTATAAAGCTTTATAATTGATAACGCTGCTGATTTTTGTTAAGATTTTGCAAATTAATGCGATTAATAAATTTCTTATCTTTGCCTGTTGCATATTTAAGCATTCGATTTTTTCATTACTTTCGACTACGTTCATTGCAGCCATGGCAGGGATGTCTTTTGTTTTGTTCGTTTCTCTTTTGGCTGTGTGCTCTGGTAAGTTTTTGTAATCCGTTCTCATTTTAATAATTTTTCATCCCATCTATTCGAAAAACGATGATTGGTTCTTTAATAAGTGCGAACAAAGTAGATCTTTTCTGCAAGAGAGTTTCGTAGGGCAATGATGAGTTTTGAATTTGGAACATGAATGTTGTTCTATAGTTATAATGTTTCGTGACCAAAGAGTTCGAACGAAAATATTGTATAAAAAAGTAACTGGCCGATTATCTGGGCAGCGCAGCCGGCTGTATTAAAAAAAAATGAAATGATAAACGTGCGAACTACGTGCTCGGTACGAATACCATTCATAGCATAATTTTAACTTTAATATAATTAAACAAAAATGTGTTCAGATAGTGAAAGTGTTACATTAACACCCGAAAATATAAGAAGAGACGCATTTAATGTGATATAGAATCTATTACCATGTAAATCCCGAGAAAAATATTTGAAAGCTTATGATAACTTCCTCATATGGAAAAATGCCAACGGAGCTAAGACTTTTTCGGAATCTGTTTTCTTGGCCGATTTCCAAAAATTGGCCGATTTCCAAAAATTGGCTGATTTCCAAAAATTGGCCGATTTCCAAATAAATTGGCCTATTTCCAAAAATTTGCCTATTTCAAAGAAATAATTCTTTCCAAATATCATTGTGTTAATAAATAAGTTCTAGATTTTTATCTAATAGCGCCTTTTATTTCTTTTCCTCATAGATGGGATGAAAACTAGAGTGTCTCACACGGCTGCAAAATTATTTTGCCTCGGGCGACGTATTTTGAATCCCTCGCTGCTATTATTTTGCTCCCTTGTGATACAATCTACTATTAGAGTTCATTGTCATTCTTTAATGTACTTACAAACAAAAATAATTAAAAACTTAAACAGGCAAAATAATAAAATAAATACAAAACGGCAAGATTGTCTAAATGAAACATTTCTTCTAGCAAACCGAAAGAAGATTAGAAACTATATAATAAAAATCATAATATAACATACTTAAAATATTTATACAATATAAAATAATAACCTAAGCTAACTACAATACCAATATATGAATATTAATAAATAATAATAAATTAAATATTGTATAAATTAACCTTGACATAAATATTTATATTTGCCAAATACTCAATTATTATTATTTATTTTTTTATTTTAAAATAAATTATGAATATAAATAAAAAAGTATAACTTGTAATCGATATATATTTCGACCCAAAATAATTAAAAGCTAAAAAGGCTTTAAAATAATATTTATTCAAATATTTATTTTTTTATACTGTAAGTTGTGACTCCTTGATGGAACTTCGTTCTAACATTAATAAACTTCTTCTTGTAAGAGTTCCACTATTTTATTTACTTAAGAGGCTATGCAAATTTTATTTTTGTCACTGAGGGATCCAAGCGAAAAATTACGCAGTGTGAGAGGGGCGGATTCAGGGCAAAAGGGAAAAAGTTGGTTTTATATTTTTATTAAAAAAACTAAACTAGCTAGCAAAATTTCCAAAATCAAATATCTAGATATTGTTAAAACCTATTTAATAATAGTACATTACGATACGAGAGCGATGAAACGTTTTCTGACGAGTGTGAGTTTGCGGCACGAGCCGAAGGCGAGTGCTGCAATCACACGAGTCGAGAAAAAGTTTCTCGCACGAGTTTCGTATAATTTTTTATAGTACAAGTGCGGAAAATGCCGACTTTACGCAAGCGCAGCGTGCGTAAAGTGGTCATTTTACGCACGGTGTGCTATAAAATATGTTTGAGTTCTGTACATGGCTGCTATTCGTTAATAGAGAAGAAAAAGTGTGTTAACAGACCTCATTTCAACAATTATTTCTATAGAGGAAAGTTTATCCAAACATGTTTTCCAAAATCAAATCCGTAGATTGTGTAGTCAAAATGCATATACCAGAAACTGATTATAAATTTCCGTGTATTTCATGAAATACACAGAAAATAAACACCCGTATTTTTTTACATATCGCCTTAAGGGTTCATTCATTGGAGCACTTACCATATATGCATGTTAAAGAGTACACTCAAGTGAAATAAATATAATCATTCCACACAGAGAAAAGTCAGTACCTACGTCACCCAAATTCTAATAGAAACGTAGATCGCTATAAAAATATAAATAATCCTTGAAATCTCCAAACGCGTTGACTAATTTTCTATTACCTATCCGTCCAGCACTGCCCACCGAAAATGACCCTATCATCAGGAAACTGGACCTTGGAGAGCGATACCAGTACGTAGATGATGCCGATGGAAACCTTCACCTGGTGGACATGTGGATGAAGGCCAGTGACCTTAAGGAAGCAGCCAGATATGCACCGTATGTCGACAACGTCTACCATCTGTTTACGAAGTAAGATTATTTTTTGGTGTATACATAATTTTTATTAAAAATATAAATACACTGATAAATAGGATATACAAATACGAGTATTAAGGAAATCTCAAGATATATTTCGGGTCCGACCTGGACCCGGCGTCAGTTGAGATATCTTAATTAAAATAAATAGACATTGACATATACACTAATAAATGACAGGTCAAGACATAAAAACGTATAAAAATATGTCTTGAGATTTCCTTATATTTGTATATTCTATTTATCAGTATATTTATATTTATAAAAAAACAACCTATATAATTTAAAAAAACATAACTTTTATTGTGATTTTTGGTGAATCCCGTCTAGCTGCGGCTTATTGGGGTGATGGTTTGCATACAGAATTTTCCTATCTAAGACAACCCGACAAAAGCCACGGTAGGCTACGTAAGCGGTACTCATTCAAGGCATGTGTTTCATGGGCGCATATTAATATCACAAACTAAGAAAAGCTAACAATCGAAACTATTAAGTGCATCTTTCACAGGAGTATGCAGATACGACTTCTTCGTCAACTCAGCCCGCAGGCTGAGTTGTCCACTTGAAAAAATAATTGCTGGCTGAGTTGACCCTGAAGTCAATGTTCGTTTCTTTCACGTTGTTAACCAACAATCATTTTCAACCTTGCAGAGAAAACCCCACCGTCAGCGAGCCCATAGTAATGTACAATAATGACTTTTTGAACTCCACCAACTTCAACGCTTCGAATAGAGTCATTGTCATTATACATGGCTGGCAAAACAGCGCCACTTCTGATATTATGTCTGTGTTGGTACCAGGTAACGAACTCACATTAAGAGGCTATGCGAATTATATTTTTGTCACTGTCACTCCAAGCGAAAAATCACGCGGTGCGAGAGGGGCGGATTCAGGGCAAAAGGGAAAAAAGTTGGTTTTATATTTTTATTAGAAAAACTAAAATAGCTAGCAAAATTTCAAATATCAACACTCGAAAAACATGAAATTTGAAGGTTATTTCGTAATTTTTTTCTGTCGATTGATTTTATAGCTTTTGCATTTCTTTTTTCATTTTTTTTTTCCAAGACATCATAGTTAGTTACAAATAATAATCTTCGCCAAACTACTGAGTAGTTTGTTGGCGCCAACGCTCTTCCACTTTCACTATCCTACCTTAAGGCACTACCAAAAAAAATGGGGTTTTTTCGAATCCATTTACTCCACTATAACGTCATCTACGTATTTCATTTTTGGGTTAATGCTTATTGAGTATTTGATTTAGATTCTCACTGAAGGAAAACGCGATTGAATGAAATTTTCTCGATAGAATTTAATTCCGTAAAGACCTCTTGATTATTTTACATTTTCCTCTAATTCTGAAATCCTAACTAATTTCATTGCGAAATTGCATTTAAAATGTGGATATTATGTATTTGGAAAGTCTCCTTGAAAATCTTTTTGACAAAATAGCTTAGTACATTTTATATTAATAAAAAACCGACTTTTTGCTACTTTTCCACGAATCCGTCCCACTCGCACTGAGGGTTTTTTTGCACATGGAGACAGGGACGCTAAAAGTTTTACGTATCGCCTTAATATACTACATATTTTTCTCTAAAACCTACCACAATATTTAACATTTTATATCTCTTATCTATGTTTTACTCTAACACGCATTGCTTAAGTTTTTGTTTTAGAAGTGGCAAACATTTCACCTTTTTTGAATCCAACAGCATCGCGTACTTACATATTTTTAGTATTTTCTAGTTCTTTGGCCGTAGTAATTATTAACTCCTCTCCGTATCAACTTTCCTTGGTTCTTCGACCTAGTACAGTATTTATAACAGATATTTTCCTTGAACTCTTCACTTTAGGTATAATATGTTTCTAATGCTAATAAATAATTCACTTTCTTATCCACTGGTAAGATCTTACATATCGTGAATAGTCTGCTATTATCATCTTTGTTTTCTTTTTTTATCTTTTTACAAACAAGGTTCTTAATAAATCTAATTTGAATTTTCTTAATCTCCTGTATTTAAGCATATTTTAAAATATTTAGATCTGCCTGATAGTCTACTATCAATATTTTTATTAAGCCGATTGACCAAGTTACACAATGTAAAATGGTCATTTAAAGTTGTGCAGAGGTTGTTTTAAAACAGAGGAGAGCGAGAATTCACTATAGCCGCACAAAGAACGCAGCTATGTGAACCTGTTTTAAATAGCTTAATCTAATTCTACTACTTGTTCCCCACAGCTTTCCTCGATGTTGAAGAAGATTTAAACGTCATTGTGGTGGACTGGAGTGTTGGAGCTGAGATTTTAAACTATATTGCTGCTATTGCCAACACTGTGGAATCAGGTAATATAATAATAATAATTATTATTATTACAATTATAATTACAATCCCACACGATGAGAACCTCGTGAAAGCCGAAACCGAGAAGAGGAGGAAGTATCTCGACCTGGCTCACGAGGTTACCGACATGTGGGGCGTGGCATCCACCGAAATAATCCCAGTTGTTTTATCCGCGAACGGGTTAATACCAACCAGTCTCGAAACCAACTTGAGACGGTTGGGGTTCCGCGGCAGTTCGCTTCCAGCGCGGATGCAGAAGGCGGTTCTACTCGATACTGCTCGCATCGTTCGCCGGTTTCTTTCCCTGGGGCTCTAAACCTCGGTCGACTGTGCTTCTGCCGAGGGATGTACCGTCTCTCTCTCTTTAAATTCTTTTGGCCAAGAGGGAGAGACGAGATCAAAAATTCTCATAATAATAATAGAATTCTTTATTGCACAAGATAAAAATTTCGTACATAGGCGAGCTTAATACTATTTAGTATTCTCTACCAGCTAACCTTTATAGTATATTAATATAGTTTCAGGCGTTAGAACCTGAAATAAAAACTTGTAAGAATCGAAATCATTATTAGAGTTTATTACGAACTATAAATCGATCAGAATCTAATTTCAACTAACAAATATTTTGAAAAAATTCCTAAGGTCTGAATTTGAACCCGCGACCTCTTTCCTACAAGGCAAGCGTGCTACTGACTGCGCCACCAAGGTTCTTACTTGGACCGGTGAATTTTTCCACCATACCAGTACACCGAATTTTTGTAACTACTTGATACACCAGCTTGTAATGCACATGCTAAAAACTCACGAGGGCGATTCATTGTGACTTACATTACACAGTCCATACTCGGAAACACCTCTGACACTTCTTCGGAGATTATGTCGTGACGATTTTTTTTATATATGTCGAAATTGGATTGTAGGATCAGCTGTTTTACAAAACAGCCAGTTGTTTTGAAAAATATCTCCGTTATGTAAAACAGCTAAATTAGGTTCAGCTGGATTGTCATTGCGTTAACCAAAAGTCAAAAAGAGGTGCGACGAAGAGCGAACAATCCAAAGTTTAATTTGATGCTATTTTATAAAACCGCTCTAAACTGTTTTACAAAACCGCCAAACGTTGACCCGCTGCTGCATTTATGAATACAAAACGTTTATGGAATTCTGAGTGTTAAAGTTCAGAAATAATGTAAACCCGCTAAATGTCGTTCAGCTGTGTCACATAACGGAGCTGTTTGGTAAAATATCTATCGGTTTTGTTAAACTGCGGATTTTACAATTCATCTGTGACATATACATTGTTTAATTCGCAGATGGATTGCAGAAAATTTCTGTTTAGAATTAGTTTTGGACATATAATTTGCACCAATTCTTTGGATAACAATTAAACAATAGAGTCACGGACCGGTAAGTCACGATTCACGGTCACGACTATCTATAAACTGTGAACAGCAAATGTAAAGACTTCTAATTATTGTTAAAAAGTTACTAAGAGAATTGCAAGAAAGAGAGTACTTATATACCAATATATAGAGACTTATATACCAACATTTTTGTTTACAACTATCCATACAGTGTTACGTACGAAATAATAAAAGAATAGATGGGTTCAGGTTCGATGAACACCAGTACTCATTACAATGCATCAAGATCTTTTACTCCATTTAAATTTTTTTGTGAAAACAGGTGTTTTATAGATAAGCAGTCCTATTCATCAGTGTAAATTATATTTCCTAAACTACGTAAGGGGTCTCCTCGTTTGGTTAACTAATGTTTTGCATGGAACGGATATTTTTTAAAGTTGATACTTCTTTTTTGAATCTCATATAGGAGGCATATTCTTAACTAGTACGTCACTTCCAGAACTAAAATTTTTAATATGATGATGATGATTTAGAGGTGGGACGCCTGCTGGGCAGTCTCTCCAGCTGGAGCTATTCCATCCAATTCCCATTGCTTGGAGCTTTGGTATCCTATTGTCCCAGTTGCATTCCCTCCTCAAATCTTCCACTTCTCTTAATATATCTTAATATGTCTGAGTACCCAAGGCACTTGAGGTCTTCTTCTTTAATGTGATCATTACCAAATACTTCCCATCTTAGGCTAGAATATATAAAGCATTCACCTAAGTAGTGCTTACTCGTTTCCTCCTCGCCGCAGTGCGGGCAAGAGGAGTCCTCCTGTACCTTCATTATTGACAGTTGTCTGTTCAACCTACAGTGGCCAGTTAGAATACCCACCAACTTACCTAGATTGATTCTACTTAAATTAAGAGTGTACCTTACTTTTTTGTAGACGATAGTCGAGAGAAACATTTTCGACTGTCGACAGCCCTCAATGTTCCTCCATTCATCTGCTGATTCTGCTGAAGCCAGACGGCTTATTAAAAAAATTTTAATAAGACATAATTGTAATTCTTGATTATAAATTACTTATTACGTTTCTTAATCTTTGGTTCAATATAAGTTTGTGCTGATTTGATCGGAATAAAAAAAAATGAAAAGGCATCATAAGTAATGCGCTGCCATGACTGACATATCATTATGATATCTATGGCTGACATTAGTTCCTTCCTCTTTCATTGAGTAAAGAGGCGATTTATGAAGCATCCATTTAAATAATTTACTGCTTTTTATTCGTGATTTGATAGTTGGCTCCATAGTCAATGAAGTTCGTATAGATAAACTAAGTTTAGCGAGACGATGCAAAGTGGGTCGTGCCTTCGACTGACACCTGTCACTGCGCCGAAGGAAATGCCGCCACCTCGACTCTCGACACAAAAAAACCACCGACCTCTGAATGCTAGTGACCTGACTCTCGTACCATGATAATCATGTCATGCATCAATGATGCATTTCATAACAGAAATAATAAATTTTGGAAGTATTAATTTCCCTCTCGATAATGGACCACCAGGTTGATGGTGGTCGTCCTCCCCTCTTGGTTTATTTGGAATGTTAATAGCTTTCTTTACGACGTAATTTTCCTCTCGCCTCATCACATGTCCATACCATCACAATCTGCTTTCCGTTAACTTCGTTAATTTAGCAACTAATGCTATTTTGCATTAAAACTTCATTAACTTTCACAGGTTTAAGCGTGGTCAGTTTCATCAACTGGCTGAACAGCGTCACTGGAGCCACTATTGACCAGTACCACTTGGTGGGACACGGTCTTGGGGGACACCAAGTTGGCATCATCGGCAGAAACCTGAATGGAGACGTCCCTTATATCACTGGTAATATTTCTTGAAAGCTTGTATCTCGGTAAGACTAAAAAGTTATTGGTATAATATAAACTCTAAATCTTCTCGAATTTGCGAGAGATCTTAGTATGGCCAAAAAAAATTTCACGGTACGTTTGAAAAGCGTGTTCGAAGACGATGTGACCAGCTTTCGCAGTACGAGCTGTAAGAGTTTATATTCCACAGATGTCCGTGGCGAATGGCTTCAAATATCCGCCCAAGCCAAGATATCCACTACTTATTACCAGCCTCTACTAAGCCTCCATTGTCTGTCTGTTTGTTCTTGTTTGGGTGTCTGTCCGTCCGTCTGTCACAGATGTCTACAGTTCTAGGTACCTGTATGAGGTAGTGAAGCCGTGTGGTGTCCGTCAGAGTAGAAATAGCACCACCAACACTACACTTATGGGTGTCCTATAAGGCGACTAATGTTTGAAGTGGGAAAACCTAGACCCTTCGCCATCCAAGCCCTCGTCTATTCATTGCGGTCCTCCGTTCCACTAGGTCAAGGAGGGGGAGGAAGAGTGTGTGCACCGGCGTTTGCGCGTACGCCTGTGCACCTTAATACTCCATTTGACTGCTTCCGTATTATGTACTCCGATTATTATGATGTAATGGGATGACGTAAAGAGGTTCGGATTTGTCCGAACCCTGCACTCAGGCGGCTCCAGGGGTGATGTATTTCGCCATGGTCGCTTCTGCACTGCAAACTGGATTCGGCAGCGCCTGGGGTGACAAAGTAGCCCTATTTAGGGAGGCACTGCTTTCCTCGCTCAGCCGGAGGGGGCTAGAAAAGTTCCTCTAAAAAAGTGCTCGTTCCTATCCGTCTATCATCGCATCCTTTCAAACATGGCCGAAGACAGAGGTTTAAAAAACTTGAAAACACCTACCATGACATTCGGTGCGTGGAATTGATTTTGAGGCCTCGACGCCAAACTCGACGAGTTAAAAGCCTAACCACCCGCGGCCATTCACTTTAATTTGTAATTCCTTACTCAGAGGCTGCTGAATTGTTTGTCAGGCGCTACCATTTTGTTGTAATTTACTTTTGTATGAGACTTCGATTCGCACTTAGCCAAATTATTGGAAATGTTCCAAATCAATGTATTGAATCAACAATTATTCACCCAACAGCTCTGGACCCTACATTACAAGGATGGCTTACCCACAGTGATAAGTTTCATCAAAATGATGGAGTCTCTACGGAGGTCATCCACACTAGTGCACTAGGCTACACTCTCCCTATTGCAAAATTTGACTTCTACCCCAATGGTGGAACGACCATGCCTGGATGCCTCCTGGCATCGTGCAATCACTCTAGGTAAGAAAATTTAAATTTAAAAAATTTAAAAAATGTGAAACGGCCCAATTGTGTTTTATAACGTTTGTGATTGTCTTGAATTGCGGTTGAGACAAAATTCAACAGTTAAGTTATTGAAATGACCAAAACCCCAATACCTTTTTTTGATTTTAGGGCTACTTTAGATAGATTTGTTTCTTATACCATAAGTTATTTTAAATATTTGCTGCGGCGGAAGTGTAGATACATTCTCTGTGATAATAAATATATATTTTATTTATTTATCATTGAAATATTATTCAATAAATCAACTTAACAGTGACTGTCGTTTTAGATTATTTTGCTCGGCGCCCTCTTAAATGAAGTATCTACTATTTCGTAATAAAATTTTACTTTTAATGATGTTTTTTTTTTTAAATCAGTCTTTTGGTTGGAATCAAATTAAATGAAAGGGCTTCATGAGCTGATTGTAAAATAATCGTAATTGTAATCATAATCTGTACAGGTTGCGGCACGATTTTTGATCGCTCTGCGAAAGTGGTGGGGGACTAACGCATGTGTTTATTCGCGCACAAAATTACTAAGTGCGATAGAGAAAAAATGACTATTGCTGTCAAGGTCAGACCTCATAAACCGTGTCGCTGTCTATACACCGTTACATTTCAGTCGCCTGTTTTCTGATAAACAAAAAAAAAACATTTCCAAAAACATACCAAGATTTGTAAATATTAACGTTCAAATTATAATATTGAAAATTTTGAAATTCTAATTTACAGAATTCAATAGAAACTTTGTGATGGCAGCACATTTTTTTCAAAATATTTGTGCTTTTTAATTTGTTTTTGATTGATTTCCAGTTTGTAATGTCTATAATAAGAGTATTCAAAAGATATATTTTGCTAATAAAACATATATTATTTTCTTATATTTGAAGAAATAATGTTCGTTTCAAAACTCAAATTTAGTAACGTTACCCATAAATACTTTGATAAAAATAGATTTAGTATGACACTAGAGCCGATTCTAAAGGTTTTAACTTCAGCTTTAGTGATGTCAAAACTAAATTTTGTTTATTGCAAAATAGTCCTTACTTGATAGGAACAGAAGCTTAATTACTTTAGAATTATTTTAGTTTTGACAGCACTTAAACTAAAATCGAAACCTTCAGAATCAGCTACAATGAACCCTTAGCTTGTAAGTTTGAGTCAGACTTGACCGTTTTTTAGGTCGTGGTACTACATGGCTGAGTCATTAAAAGGCGGTTTCGCTGCAAGAAGGTGTAGTTCGCACGCCACCGCTGTAATAGGCCTTTGCTACGGTGTCACCTTGAACATGGGCGGTTTGGTACCAAAGACTGGGTAAGTTAAACACAGAACAGGGCCATACCTTCAACATCTATCGCTTTCAAAGATACGTCATTGGCTAGAAATGATGCATGCGATAGCGATAGATGTTGAAATTAGACAATAAAGCCCCAGGTAAGGCGAGTACAGGAGGCATGCGTGAAGTTAGCTGTCACTTGCGCAGTGTCCCCCCGCGCAGCACTCCTTCCTGTTCGAAGCTGTGAAGGCATGTGACTAGGGGTCTAACTGCAACATCTATCGGTATCGCTTTCAAATGTTTCGTGATTGGCACATTATTTCTAGCCAATTTGAAATCGATAGCGATAGATGTTGGACTCCAGGGCTCGATATTAATTTAATATACGAAATACTCAAAGTTGGTTGATAAATTAGGTAGTTTATCAATAATCTAATCGTTTTGATAATTTACGTGTACTGATATTTCTCGTTTATTAGTATTCTTATTGATAAAACATTACTGCAGATATCAGTAAGTGAGCTCTCCTGCACTCTTAGCACAGTGTTTAAACGCGCGCGACGCGACTGAGTTAAATCACAAGTGCGAGAAGCGTGACACGATGTTTTTGCGATTAAACTGTATGTCACTGTGATTCGACTAAGTCGCGTCGCGCGCGATTAATCACTGTGCTACGGGGCCTGGACGAGTAAGATAGAAACAAATAAAAAAACTGGCCAAGTGCGAGTCGGACTCGCGTACCTTGGGTTCCGTATTGTGGACTGAATTTTGTCATTCTGTTTTCGTGAATTTCTCAACCGCTTAAAACACATATTACCGTGATTTTTTTCATATTTTTCAGTCCACCAGTTTTGGATATAAGGGGGGGGGGGGACAAACATTTTTTAATGGTTTTTCAAGGATTTCTCGAAATAGATGCAATTAAATATAGCCAAACTATATATTCTTATAATCAACTTTTTAATACCTACAATTTGATATTAATATGATATGATATTAATGTATATTTTTTTCATTTTACGTAATACGGAACCCTAAAAAATATGTATCGTCAGTGGAAAGGAAAAAATGCTAAAGCGCCACTTGAGCCAACATATATGAATGTATATATGTTTTTTTTTCTGCGTCGTTGTTCTGTATATATATAGGCAGTCTGAGCACTTTTTTGGCGCTTTAGCATTCCGAAAATTTTGAAGCTTTAAATAACCTGAATAAATATTAATATTTTATAAATTTAGATAAAACTTTAAGTACACATTTTTCGATGAACCCATTCACATTAAAATCAAAAGAAAAAAGACTTGATGCCCCGATTACCAAAAATAGAATTTTCTGTACATAAGTACAGTAATGTGGACAAATAATAAACTATGTATTTATGTATGTATGAATCTGTATGAAATATTTAAATTTTTAGTTTATTTTTTATTAAACGCTGTTTATAATATGAATACTAATATATTATATAATTTATAGCACACCGTATGTAAAATGACCACTTTACGCACATTAACGCTGCGCGTGCGTAAAGTCGGCATTTTCCGCACTTGTGCTATAATAGTATTTTTCATTACGAGTGCGGAAAGCCTGTCATTGCAAAGAGTTCCGACAAATGTCTACCCGAGCCGAGGCGCAGCCGAAGGTGAGGGTTGACAGTCGGAACAAGTTGCAATGACGGTTCCGCACGTGTACTGAACAACTATTTTTAATACAGTTGCGAAAAAATTAAGCAATTTAATAAAATAATAAAAACACAATAAACTCAACTAACTAATACTCCACGCAATAAATTCTTCGTATGTAGATATGTAGCGACTTTTTGACTTTTCCGGTAAAATGTTCTCCGAAGCATTTTGTGCAATTATACTGAGTTCCGGTGGTGTTAATTCAAATAAAATATCGTCGAAATTTCTCATTTTGTGCAACAAACAACTAAACCCGCAAAGAAAATTTTTGGAAAATGGCGCCAACCGTAAAAGAATATAAGCAGAGATTTTTTTTGTTTTCTTCACCCATTCCGGGTAGGCAAAGGGAACTTTGCCCATACAGCCAAGTCTTCAGTAGAATTTTTTTATTGATATGAAATGAAAATGAAATTTAATGAGATGAAATGCAATGAAACCTAACCTAACTCATTAAATCAAATCATTAAATCTGATATTGAAACAAATTAGTACCTTCTTTTTCGAAATTTTTGCATGAATCATAAAAACTTCTATGATTTTTTTTTTTGTAAAAACTTCGTGGTTGGTTTTTTCTTTTTAATAGACATTATTTTGACAGTTGGGAAAGAGAACGCACGAGTTCGGAAAAGGTAAAGAAAAAGCTCGAGTATGTAATAGCCTACATCCCGAACGCTATACGTCCCTGCAATACGCCACTTTTTGAGCAACTGTATTAAAAAATATTATACGAAACTCGTGCGAGAAACTTTTTCTCGACTCGTGTGATTGCAGCACTCGCCTTCGGCTAGTGCCGCAAACTCACACTTGTCAGAAAACGTTTCATCGCTCTCGTATCGTAAAGTCCCTAATTGTTTGTAATTTTTTAGCCAAACCGGAGTCTACCAGCTAACTACAAACGCCAACCCTCCATTCTCAAGAGGATAATTGAATGTACACGCAAGAATACCAAGTGTACATGGAGCTGGTTGAATTAATAAAAAAATATTAATTATTCATATTGTTTTATTTTTATTTTTATTATTTTTAACTAGAGTTAAGTTAGAGAGTTCTGTCAATATCAATTTATCGTTATCATCGAATACTCGAACAACTTCAGAATATTTCGATCTAAAGTCCTTTATTGTTTTTAAAAAAACACTTGTACTTATCCACATATTACTTATAACTTTATTATGCCCGACCGGTTTCTCTATAAAGCATTTTCTAGGGCCTTTTACACATCCTAACTAAGAAAGAACAAATTTACACTCCAACCATGTCTAAAAATTTTTAAAAGATTTTTAGACATTGTTGTAGTGTAAATTATTTCTTTCTTTCTATTCTTTATATATTTTTCTATGTGTAAAAGAAATAATTTACACTACAACAATGTCTAAAAATCTTTTAAACATTTTTAGACATGGTTGGAGTGTAAATTTGTTCTTTGTTAGTTAGGATGTGTAAAAGGCCCTAGAAAATGCTTTACAGCGAAACCGGTCGGGCATAATAAAGTTATAAGTAGTATGTGGATAAGTACAAGTGTTTTTTTTTTAATAACAATGTTTTATAAATTCCACCAAGTGCCAACAATCACTAGCATCTACTAAAGTCCTTTAGTTCACTACTGTCAAAACACGTTGTCGTTTGTAAATCGATTATCAAAGTACAACTTGCGTCGATATTACGATATTCGACCGAATATTACACAAACGATTACGATGGGAGTAGAGGCCCAGCTCGATCACTTTCAAATTCATAATTATAAGTAAGGAACAAATTGAAATGCTAAAACCAGAAGGTATATTTATTTATTTATGATTAAGTAATTGTATATAAGTAAATGTATTGCATTTTTAATATTGTGTAAAAAGTTAGGTTTCTAGTTCTAGCTAGGCCTAGGCTATACCGGCATATTAGGAAGAACTTGTTTGGCCTAGGCAACACTAGTTTCTCCTTAAAATCAGCTTTGGCCGGTAACATAATTCTAAACATTATCCAAATAAAATAAAAGACACCATTTAATAAACAGGCATGAATTCAATTCAACTCGCTTCCGATGAATCGGTTATGAGTGCTAAAACAACATCGAAATAATGCTTGCCTCTCGGATTTTTACACGATATATTTAAGGCGCTACGGAAAAAGAATCGACACTTTTAGAACTTGCACATCTACTTCAGTAAAAAAGGTATTGTTTTGATAAAATTGCATTTTATTTTTGGAACCTTTTTCTAGGGATCCGCTAAAACAGAAACGCGATTAGAGAAATTGGGCTCGACACAAATATTCATTGAAATTAGGTCTTTCTCGATACCAATTCTCTTGGTTTGATAATTCGGAATGAGATATGAACTGCAATTATATTTTATAAGATGGGTTGTAACGTGTCTAGGACCTGCGGGCCTATTATGTATCTCTAGTTGCTTTCTGGACTGGGTGTCTATCATCAAAAACATAGATATACTATCGAATTCCGATTGTCTAAGGGTATATTAGCACTTGGAGTGACGACACAGTTCGTAAATAGTTCAATACCCACTAAAAGCAATTTTGAAAGTTTAGTTTTTATCTATGTTTTTGACGATAGGCACCCTGTCCAGTTGGCAACCTAATAGAATAGGGGGGCTGGTTAAACGAAATTTTGATAGCAACTTTAGTACATTTTATATTAATAAAAAACCGACATTTTGCTACTTTTCCTCGAATCCGTCCCTCTCGCACTGAGGTTTTCTTCGCATATGGAGTAAAAGGGACACTAAAACTTTTACATATCACCTTAAGAGAGTCTGTACAAGAATAATTATTCGATTTAATTCGCCCATCCCCTCTTTACTACTGGACGTCAGCACGCAGCAAGGGTTGTCAATATCCCGCTCATTCGAACCCAATGTTTCAAATCTTTGCTTAAGGCGATATGTAAAAGTTTTAGCGTCCCTGTTACTTCATATGCGAAAAAATCAGAGTGCGAGAGGGACAGATTCGTGGAAAAGTAGCAAAAAGTCGGTTTTTTATTAATATAAAATGTACTAAAGTTGCTATCAAAATTTCGTTTAACCAGCGGACCTATTATGTATCTCTAGTTGCCTTCTGGACTGGGTGTCTATCATCAAAATCATAGATATACTATCGAATTCCGATTGTCTAAGGGCATGTTAGCACTTGAAGTGACGACACAGTTCGTAAATAGTTCAATACCCACTAAAAGCAATTTTGAAAGTTTAGTTTTTATCTATGTTTTTGACGATAGGCACCCTGTGCAGTTGGCAACTTAAGATACAGAATAGGGGGGCAGGTCCTAGATACCGTTAAAAGCCATCTAATAAAATATAGTTGCATTTATATGTCATTCTAAACTGTCAATCCAGGAGAATTGGTGTCGAAAAGGACCTCATTTCAATAAATATTTCTATCGAGCCGAATTTCTCCAATCGCGTTTCAGTTTTAACAGATTCCTAGAAAAAGAATCCAAAAATAATATACAATTTTAACAAAATAATACATTATTTACTGAAGTAGATATGCAAGCCCTTAAAGTGTCGATTTTATTTCCGTAGCGCCTTAACATCTGTATACAGCTAAGATGTGCAACTCCATGCCGGTCCGTATATCCGGATATTTATAACTAATTATAATAACTATTTTAATTCACACATTTCTGTATTAATTCTTTTTTACCTTCTTACTTTTCTTTTCAACTTTCTTCTCTTTGACAAACAACCCTAGCAACTTAAACAGAACCTTCATCAGAATCCAGAAACAAACCACAACAATGAGAAGTGCGTCTAAGAACATATGTTGAAACCAATACAGGTTCCTTTTTGGCCCTTTTAGGAAATCCGCTCCTTTATGCCGAATGACATATTCGACCCAAAACATTGCTGAATCTAGCGCTGATATGGGCCGATCCTTTAGTCTTTTGGATAATTCCTCTGCTGTGTCTTTGTAGTTTTTGTTTGATATGATGGTTTTTAAGGCCTGGTGTAGGTTGCTCTCAGTGAGATTGGTCACTTGCACACCAAAGCCCATAGTGACAGATTTCTTGCAGTTAAGAGGCTGGTCTCCGTAGAATGGTGTGCAAACTGTCGGTACGCCATGGTAGATGGCTTCTAAAGCGCTGTGGAGACCGCCATGGGTGACGAAGGCGATCAGGTTTGGATGGGCTGCAATAACAATAATACATATCTTATTTTTACAGTTTCCTCCTTTATAAAAATAAGGAGTTGTCATTAAAAAGTTCAGACGTCTTTCACGGAGTTAATTATCAGGTACACATGAAGTATTCGCATGTTGGTCAAGTGATAATACATACATATACATACAGGGTGTAATCGTTAAGTGTGACCAGGCGATTATTCCGTAACTATTACAGATATCAAAAAAAATTAAACTGATATCGAAAGTACGTTACCTAATCAGTAAAATGACATCAATAACTTTTTGAAAATCGAACGAGAAGTATCCAAAATTTTGACATTAAACATTTTCATGCATTTAGTATTAATGCGATAGTGAAACAAGGTTTATCACTAATTTGAAGTGGTAACATAATTAATCTACACGTGTATCTACTTGAAAATCATTATTATCATATCATAAGTAATCATAAAATGAGATTAAGGTAAAATGAGTACTAGACCACTTAAAATAAGGTAACTAAAACCTTTCTACTAATCTCATACTAAATGTATGGGAATGATTAATGTTAAAATTTTGGATATTTCTCGTTTGATTTTCAAAAAGTTATTGATGTCATTTTACTGATTAGGTAACGTACTTTCGATATCAGTTTACATTTTTTTTGATATCTGTAATAGTTACGGAATAATCGCCTGGTCACACTTAACGATTACATCCTTGTGTTAGTCCCTCTTTTAAATTACTTTCAAATAATTCTTACTTTGATGATATTTACAACACGTTCAAGGCAACTTGAGACTCGGCGAGCGAAAAGCAAATATAACCTGTACGAGCGATCGCAGACAAGACAAAAAAGTGGCTTCTCATGATAACTTGGCCGTGTCGTACCTGCCATTTTAAAAGAGAAGTGCGATGAAACCAAAATGTTTGTGAGAAAGATGTTGTCAGTAGAAAATTCATATAGAATCTGCGACTACCAGGCAAACTTAAGTTCCTTGAGACTTTTATGCCCTAGAAATATGAGTGATTTTCCAACTTTATTTGGTTGACTGGCACTAAGACACCATTTTGGACCCGCAACCGGGCTTTTCAAGAAACACGGACGCAAACTTTCTTTTACCGAGAAAGAAAAGGTTTTATCCCCTGACATTTGCAAACGTCACCATTCTCTCGAATGAACGGCCGGAGTTTAGGGAAAAATCTGAATTCTACTAATATTGAGTTACTAGGGAGTTATTAATACCAATTTATTTTGACCCTCTAGATACATAGAATTGAATAGATAGAAGTGTCAAGTTAAGTTGGTATTTCATAACTAAAAGCGGGATTATTTACCAATTTTATCATAATGTTTTTAGGGTTCCATAATACTAGACTGTCTGGTACTGGTAGACTGGTAGACAGTACAGTCACTGGTAGCAGGTGGTAGAGCTAATGCCGGGCTCGACTGTGGATGTACCACCATCTTACTTGGAGACCCCCTCGAAGTAATTCGGGGGAGAGTAAGAGGACAGCTCACAGGCAAAAACCAGGAGGCCCACCATGCCTGGGACCGATGGATGGCGGTATATCCATCCCTAATAGCCGGGCCTGATATGGAACAGACTGGTGACGGGCAGCGGCGTCACTGGTGCGAGGGTTCCAGCATCGTGCTCACCAACCCGCCTGCCCAGCGTGTGTGAGTATGGGCAATTCTTCCAGGATGACCGCCGGGAGTGGCAAAGTCCTGGAAAGGCTTATGTCCAGTAGTGGACGAACTAGGCTGATGGATCAAGTCTACTGGAAGTGCCCTATAGGTTTTCATGGTGAGCAAAGTAAATGGCAATAACTTTTTTTGCGCTGAGTTAAAAGCCTGATTTTTTTACAGCCCCATATTTCGAAAGGGCATGTATTTAACGCGGCGACAAATTAATCTGAATTAGGGATTTAAAAAAAATTAAAGCCGGTAGCAAAAATAATAGGTTGGCAGCTACATTGAAGGATAATTTTAAGGAGAAAGTAGCAGCTTTATAATCAGGTTATAGGCTTTGTTTTAACTTAAACTGGCATTGATTTTTTGTTTTGGTAACTGAATTTATTATTAAGCGAACATTTGACGACGGATAAAAAGTAGAAAACAGGCTTTCTTAAATTATACAATGAGGTTGTATATAAAGTTAACTGAGATGTGAAGAAAATATGACCATGGTCATGAAAAACATACTTTGTGCGACATTTTTAGAGCTCTGAATAAAACAAATAGTGACATGCAAAAAAAATAGTTTAAGTTTAAAAATAATAAAAAAACTGAACATAACCTAACTTTAAAGACCCAATATGACTTCTGCAATTGCTTCGGCGTTGCGGAAAGTGCAGCCCCTTCGCCCTTGCGTAACAAAGCACAGTCATCCATGCTCACCTTCGCAGCTTCGGCTTGTTGGTCGCCTTCGGTGACCAGCCTCAGCCGCTACGGCTCGCTCGGGTGCCTATGCCTTGTTACAGCAGGCGAGGGCTGCCCTTCCTCCACGCCTACGGCTTTTTATATACACTCTAGGGGTAGTACCCACAAGACTGTATATAGAGTCGGGGTGCTCTGATTCGGTTTTGGAACTTGTTCAACCTATTTGCTTCTATGCAACGAGCGCGCTTGTCGCCGTTTTCATTCAATTATGATTCTACAAACAAAAATACTGAAATCTTAATACTTAATTATAGTACCCGTTTTAATTTTTACAGCTGCTTGCAAATCGCAGCCCGAATGTGTATTTTTATATGCAAGCCTATAGTTGCCTATAATAGAATGTTTGCTATCCCACTGTTAAAATTAGTCGCCATGTCATTATTTATAGTACCTCGCCTATGATTTTATTGGCCCTGTTTAATATGTTTGCTACCTTAAAGTAGCAGCCATTATTTAGTTTTTATAAATCCCCGCATTATAAAGCTCATCTAATATAATTATTGCTAAAATATTTAATTGCTGCCAAGTTATTTTTTAGAAACAAAATAGTTAGTCGCCCTTTAAGTTGTTAGTCGCTTCGAAAATAATTTGCCTTTCGAAAGCCCCATAGAACCGTATACTTCTGTAGGAGGTATCAATTCCAACTTGATATCTCACACGGGCAAAAGGGTCTTGACAGACAGATAGACGGACAAACAAATTGATTTTATAAAGGTTCTGTTTTTTTCATTTTGAGGTACGGAAGCCTAAAAACTAGCTGTCAATTTTAAGTTTCACTGACTATTGATATATCATGCTCTATGGTCATGTCATTTTGTTTTTTTTTTTAATACAAGCAAATATAGTTATAGCATAGATACGAGAGCCATATGCCAAACCATGCAAAAAAAAAATTGAGAAAGGGTAAAATACAAATCCCTTAGCTTTTTACCAACTTTAATTGTACTTATTAAGGTGGATGGTCCAAGGCAATCTTCATAAAAAGTTGTGGGAACCAATAACGACGACAGAAGTATTATTATTTAATTCTGTTACGTTTTTCCACACGTTCCATCAAATAACTTTACACCCGCGAATAATCAGTTTTTTTTACAAACAAACTTTTTTAGAATCTAATTTTGTTATTTAAAACTTTTGTAATCCAATGGTATAAATGTTTTAAATTGCAAAATTAGACTGTTAAAACATTTTATTAAAAAAAAAATGAAAATTCGCGGATGTAAAGTTAATGGAACGTGTGGATAAAGGTAACATAATTAAATAATAATACTTAATATCGTCGTTATTGGTGAACGATCCCAACGGCCTCCAAAGAGGCAAAATAAATTCGCTATTCCAAAACGTGCATGACGATGATATATGAAAATTACGGAAAAACTTCTATATCGTGATGTAATTAATCTATCTGTAACGCCATCTAGTGTTTAGTTTTACAGTAACTACACTTAACAATTGGTTCTCACAAGTTTTTTTATAAAAACTACCTTGGACCATGCACCTTAAAATAAGTGGCTTAACAGTTTGAAAGGTTATGGATTCATCCGTAACAAACGATACATACCTAAAATATCATTCTGCGGTAGCCATTTAAACGGATAAATATTCTCAAAGGTCAGTGGAAGGTCATCATCAGAGTTCCACTTGACCAGAACTACCTGCTCCATTCTGCCGAGGCCTCGAAGGACCTCCTTCGTCAATTCCTTCGTTTGCAGCGCCAGATCTAATACTGAACCCAGGCTGAAGAGAATTGCTCCTTTCTTAGCCCCGTCCAAGAGATGTTTCAGTTTCTGAAAAAAGATGTCTATGAAATCTACGTCATGAATAAATGAATACTTATGTAAATATATTTCTTGACACTGGCAAAAACTGGCGCCTGCCATTGCAAAAAAAAAATTACTTTGTACACAAATACGCAATGTATGGTTAGCGTCATTGTTGTATGAAGGTCGTCGCACATTACAACGGGTCGGCAACAGACCACCTCAAAGTAAGCATTAATAGTAGTTTATGCTACAAGGGCGAAAAGGAATAAATTACGAGTAATTTATTGCTCTTAAGCCCGTGTATCATACTACGTTTTTAAT
The DNA here is from genome assembly GCA_934047225.1 of Ypsolopha sequella. NCBI lineage: Eukaryota > Metazoa > Arthropoda > Insecta > Lepidoptera > Ypsolophidae > Ypsolopha > Ypsolopha sequella. The sequence continues at coordinate 10,339,666 of OW204009.1, forward strand.
GCATAGTGTGAGGAATTAAAACAAATATAATCTTGTGAACTTTAAATTATGATTGGCACAAAAGGACTGTATCCAAAGCCGTTAAACAGTGGAAAAAAAAGTATAACATTTATGGTACACAGGAAAGGCTGCAGGTTAGCCAACCATTGTAAATAAATTAAAAATAATAATAAAGCCCGAGGGCAAATTATCGGCTTTCTGTTCGGTTTTGATGCATAAACAGTGGGCCTTTACGAGCACTTGCATTGAAAAATGAATTGTGTTATGCAAGTGATTTTGTGTACCATTAAACGTGGACGATTTAAAGCTCACATTTCACTTTGAGGTAGTCCGGTGCCGAAACGTTGTCATTTGCGACGGCCCTAAGACTATTAAAATACAAATATAGGTATAGACGTACAGTACAGTTTTTGTACGGTTGGAAAAACAAACAGATTCAAATTCATATATTTCTGTAATTATTTCTGCAATTATGGATTTCTGTGAAAAACGCAGTTTTGTCACTGTTTTGTCATAGTAAAAATTGTTCGTATAGACGAATTCTATCTCTAGTTTTTGGATTTTCAGGTATTAGAAATCCAGCCTGTACTCGTAGATAACAATTATAGGCAGGTTATAAAAATATACGACTATATTTAATTGCATATATTTCGACTAATCTTTAAAAAATACAAAAAAAATATGTCCCTTCCATTATCTCCGAGACGGAAACAATTTTGCTTATCCTGTAAAACTTACTTACTTAAAACTTAAGTAAAGCGATCCAGAATTTTTGAAACAATTTGGAATATTAAAACAATAATACTTCCCGCACATAAGGGAACTAAAAATCGGCATTCCAGGCTAACGAAATAACAAACCTTTTCCAATGGTTGCACCTCCTCAATGTGTATTCCTCCAATCTCTACAATATTCGGCAGATAAGGTCTCACTACGGACAACGAATAATGAGCATTGATCAATATCATTGATGCATTCCTTTCCAGATCCCCAACATGTGGCAGATTTGGCACATTCTTAAAAACTTCTTTTGCCAACTCATTTTGATAATCTAATGAATAATGCTTCCTTGCCACAAGATCGTAAGTGGTATAAACCAAATTCTTAACACGATCGAGGAAAGACATATCACTATAAAGTTCAGAAAATTCATGAGGTACATAGGAGAGTTCTAACGAGTTTCCCATGTATTCATTAATATACTGTCCCGAACCAAACGTTGATAGCAAAATCAGTGGGGCATTGTATTTATATGCAAATACATAGAATACTTCTTGTAGAAATTCTTCTGCTATGACTAAATCGAAATGCGAGTTGTCCTTTTCGATGAACTCTTTGAGTTTTGGTCTTTCCAAGATGTATTTTGTATATGTATTCGTGAACTTCCATAGCCTGCGTTGTCCAGCAAAGAATCCAAGTTTCAGGTTCAATTCATCTTTCAATCCGGGCGCTGAAAAATTAAACAAACGGTAAGCAACACTTTTTTCGTTTTGCAGTATTACCTACCTATATCAATAGACCCTGGGATTCAAAATGGTTGCCTGGTCTGGCTTTGACGTGAGCATAGACCAACCGCACACCCGACATAATAAATCACAGTATGGGATTTCAACTATTTTATAATACTGATATGAAGACGATATTTAAAAAAAATTGGAGTGCTTTTTTGTGTCATTCATGAAATACAGGGAAAATTGTAATAAATTTCTGGTAAATGCATTTTTGCATATTATTATATGCATTTCTGGTATATAAATTTCTGGTATATGGGTTTCGTAATTGGAAAACATGTTTGGATAAATTTTCCTCCATAGAAATAACTGTTGAAATGAAGTCTGCAAACACACTTTTTCTCGTCGTTTAACAAATAGGAACCACGTACACAACTCAAACATATTTTTTAATGCAAGTGCTCGTAAAGGCCCATTTTTTATGCAACAAAACCGAACAGAAAGTCGATTATTTTGCCCTAGGGCTTTATTATTATTATTTTTTTATTTATTTACAATGGTTGGCTAACCTGCAGCCTTTCCTGTTACCATAAATGTTATACTTTTTTTTCCACTGTTTAACGGCTCTGGATACAGTCCTTTTGAGCCAATCATAATTTAAAATTCACAAGATTATATTTGTTTTATTTCCTCCAATTATGCGTTGAAAAACATAGTATGATACACGGGCGTAAGAGCAATAAATTACTCGGTTACGTTTAAATCGTCTTCGTAATTTATTCCTTTTCGCCCTAGTAGCATAAACTACTATTATTAGATGGATTTCAACAATGTCTAGAGATTTGATTTTAGAAATTTTCGTTTTTTTTATATAATAATATAAAACTACAATTTTTGGCTTTCGCCCTGAATCCACCCCTCTCGCACTGAGCGTCTTTTCACTTGGAGTAACAGTGACAAAAATAAAATTCGCATAGCAGCCTCTTAACTGCTAATTGTTATTTTTCTATCTGTATAGTCATGTGCGAATATAGACGAAGATAGTGTGTGCTTAAATAACTGAGAGGTGGACAATTGGACATTCACACTTCCTTTACGTCTATGGCATTATTGTGAAATTGTTATTGTAAATCTTAAACACTATAGAAGAAAATTAAAACACAATATACGCAGTAACAAGATCACTTCATTGCAGAGCACCTCCCCAAACATTGGTTTGGGAAAGTTTGAAACAGAATAACTAATTTAGTAAAACGGTAAGGAACTCCTAGGGCACGAGTCCTTTCGCACTTGACCAGTATCTTTGTACATCATTTTTTTTTCATTATATACACAAAAAAATTGTAATTAGTTTCAGGTATATGCATTTTGACAATATAATCCAGGATTTTTATTTTGGAAAACATGTTTGGAAAATTTTTCAAACACACTTTTTCTCCTTGTTTGATGAATCGGAATCATAGAATTATAAAAAATATTTTATGAGACAGATTTTAACAACATAAAAAATTTTCATTTTTGTAATTTTGCTAGCTATTTCAGTTTTTAAATAAAAATAAAATCATACTTTTTTGTATTTTGCCCTCAGTCCGCCCCTCTCGCACTGCGCGTTTTATCGCTTAGAGAGACGGTGACAAAAATAAAATTTACATTGCCTCTTAAGGCGATATGTAAAAGTTTTAGCGTCCCTGTTACTCCATATGCGAAAAATCCCTCGGTGCGAGAGGGACGGATTCGTGTAAAAGTAGCAAAAAGTCGGGTTTTTATTAATGTAAAATGTACTAAATTTGCTATCAAAATTTCGTTAAACCAGGTCCTAGATACCGTTTAAACCCATCTTATAAAATATAATTGCAGTTCATATGTCATTCTATATTGTCAAACCAGGAGATATGGTGTTGAAAAGGGCCTCATTTCAATAAATATTTCTGTCGAGCTGAATTTCTCCAATCGCGTTTCTGTTTTAACAGATCCCTAGAAAAAGCTTCCAAAAACAATATACTATTTTATCAAAATAATACATTATTTACTGAAGTAGATATACAAGTTCTTAAAGTGTCGATTTTTTTTCCGTAGCGCCTTAAGCCTAGCTCCAAGTCCAACAGTATTTTAGGTTCTAGACTAAATAGATAAAGTACACTTACTAGCATCAAAAAATGAGCTAGCTTCTATTTGAATCCATTTAAAATTGCTTGGTGCGTTTTTTTCTTCAAATGCACTGATGCAGACGACGTCATGACCTCTTTTTGCTAATTCCAAGGCAACCTGAAAAAAAAAAACACATTTAATTATATAAGATTCGAAAAATTCCTCGTTATTACCTGAATTTCGGCGAGGATATCAAAGGTATTTCCAATTATTGCATGTGAAATGTTATTCACGATCTACACTCGAACACCCACGTTTCCCCAATGAATGTGTCTCTACTGTACTTAGGGTTGCCAGATGAGTTGGATAAAAAAACCGGACAAGCTTTTATTTTTTTTTTATGAAATGATAAATTTACCGAAATTCACAAAGTGCAGCTAGTTCTTCAGATATTACACGAATCGTCGTTAAAACCGGAATCTTTTGTCCGGTTGACCAATATTTTCTTGACCGGACAGATATAAATAAAACCGGACTGTCCGGTTGTAAACCGGAAATCTGGCAACCCTAACCGTACTTGAATCCGTGAACTCCGGATCTGTGGTCGAGACGCTTGGAACTGCTAGACCCCGAGGCGGTCATAGATTGAAAACAGTTTATAAGAGTTCTGCCTTGCTTTTGCCTCTCGTTGGTTTCTGTGCAAATAAGTATCCACAGGTGTATATAGACTGCAACCTTAACATCGAACCATATACTTACTCTACTGATAATACTGAACAACTCTCTAAAAATACACGCGCAAAACTTCGGAGAAAAGGGCATTTAACTGTAACTTAAAGACTTTATCTCGTAGGAGGAAGGTCTATTTTAGAACGCTGTGCATGAACAGCTGTTTCATGGACGACGCTGCTTTGAAAAACGCCAGTTTTATGTTTGAATCTCAAATATTTCCCAAACAGAAAAGTGGTTCAGTATGATCGATAGAATATGCGGTTTCATGTACCCAAACTTTTCACGGACTTAACTTGTAGTTCAGAGTTCTTGGGAAAACCTCTGACAACCCCTCGGGTGTTCATGTCGTGATAACATCTTCTTTTTGTTTTTTTGTCAGTTAAAAAACATGCACACATACAAAAAAAAGGCATAATATAATACCTTCCTTCCAGCGATGTAATGAGACTTGGTGATCATCGGAAGTACAGTAAGTATCCTGGCTGGTTGAGTGTCATGGTAACATGCCATCAATATCACGAGAATTAGGAGCTTCATTGTGGCTGTATCTGAAGAGGAAAAAAAGAATCCCATAAACATTTTATAAAAGAAAAATTAACCACTGAACGCACAAACAAGGAAAGATGGCAAAACTTAAAAAAAAAATTAAAAAAAAAATTTGTCGAAAAGAAAAACAAAAAGCAAAGTAATTCCAGTAAATTTGTTGTGTAAAATTTGGTGTTAGGTTTCATTCAAGCTGAAAACCTTTTTTTTTCATCTTTAGTCAATAAATTATTTAAATTATTATAAGAAACTTCAACACAATTAGATCCAAAAATGAAATTTAAATGACATGAAAAACATGAAAACACAACAGAATACAAAAAAAATAAAAATTAAAGAAACAAATTAACAAACTCACCTGATACCTATTAAATTTAAAAACTAAAAATTTAAATCGAGTTTTGACATACGAAAAACAAAATTACATGACATTCTCTTACTTTCAATTTGTGTACAACATCAAAACTCCTGTTGAGCAGGTTCAAGTTAGCAAAAAAAGCTCATTTGACCAAAATGACGCTAAAATTAAAAACGATCGAAATGTGAAATGTGAGTATGGGCAATTCTTCCAGGATGACCGCCGGTGCAGTCCAGCAGTGGACGAACTAGGCTGATGGATGGATGAATGAAATGTGAACAGGTTCTATGAGTTTTATATTCTCTTTTATCTTTGAAAACCTGTCATGTAATTAAGAAATTTAAATTTAATATTTTTCAAATTACGTTATATTCATGTTTCCGCCAAAAACACAACACACCTTAAGAGCTATTTATTAAATGAACTAATTAATTACAAATGTTAACTGTATTACAGTTATCAATAAACAATACAATAATTCAAAGCAATAAATAGTTAAACACCACTAGAGACATTTACAATTTTATTACGTTCGCAATATTAGTACAAGGTGGCGCAAAAGTAATATCATAATTTGAATTGGCTGCCATTTTTGCAGATGGCGCCAAATGTCACTGTGCCACAGTATAAACTGTGACTGCACTTTGACATTTATGATGTGGATATATAGAGAATTAGTTGTGAACAATCCATGGAGCGAAACAGACCTCAAGAGTGTTGAATTATTGTTACTGCTTATTTGACAAATTTTGATCTTCCGTTTTAGAGATTTGAACTGGCCGTCCAGATTGCCAGATCTAACAGCATCAGACTTCTTCCTTCGGGGCTTTTTAAAATCTCGCGTTTACCACAACAAACCACGAACCTTACAAGTCTTGCAAGATAACAATGAATCGCCAATTTGGAGCCAGATGTTTTGCGAGCAACAATTCAAAATGCCGCAAATATGCATCAACTCGGGATGTAGCCATTTGAGCGATATAATTTTTTTCAAATAAACAGAGCTCTTTTTTTTTCATTTATAACAAAATGGCAGCCAATTCAAATTATGACATTACTTTTGCGCCACCTTGTATATACGCAAAGGGTAATTAATTGATGTAACTGGAACGAGTTGGTTCCAAACTATGAACCATCGGAGAAATTGCTGCCGACCCACTTTTCGCTCTTATCACCATTGCAATACGGGCGAAAAGTGGGTCTGCGGATTTTTCCTCGATAGTACATATGTCCTTAGCAGATCGTAGATTTCGGCAGATCTTAAAGTATGAAATCGAAAACCTTCAACACAAAGGCAAAAATATGACGAGCGGAGTGAGGACTGTGTTAGGTTTACATGTAAATCAATTTGGAGAGCCGAGCCGGGCGAAGCGGAGCCGAGCGAAGCGGAGCAGAGCGAGGCACCCCTTCTAGTTTTAACAGAAATATGATCTGCCCAATTCTGTGATGTGCCGATGACACATACCTATATATTAGGTATGTACTCGTAATTGTATAAACTTGAAATTTATTAAAATAATTTTAAAGTTCGTAAATAAATACAAATTTTCAATCATAAATATATTGGAAACACATACCTATGTAATAATTACATTACTCTCATTAAAAAAAATTTCAAGAGGTGCTTTTAGCCTGTGATATGTTATTACTTTTAATAATTAATTTGTTATTTTTTTTTTGTGTTTATGCGTTCTTTAGCGTGTCTTGTAACTGTTTAATGTAAACCTTTTCTGTTAAGGCGCTAAATGCTGCGAAAGAGCTGCCACTTTAGAAAAAAAAAACATTTCTTACTTACTGGAATAATTGTTGAAAATCTGCCTAAATATAGCTAAAATTGTATCTATAAAAAGACGTTGTTTCTGAAAACTTTACTATGTAAAAATAGTTCATCTATTTCTAGTTCAAATATCTAGCCAGTGGCGTGCACAGAACTTTTTGCTGGAAAAGCAAATAATTGGTCAAGATCAACAATAAAAAAAAATATGAAAAAATTTAAATATCACTTTGTGAAAAAAAAGTTTGTATAGGAAATTTTCACTCTAGGGTGTCTACCCTGGCGTCACACAATTTTTTTTTTTTAAATGATATTTAAATTTTTTCATATTTTTTTTATTGTTGTTCTTGACCAATTGTTTGATTTTCCAGCAAAAAGTTCTGTGCACGCCACTGTATCTAGGCATTTACTTAAGCAGATTTTCAATAATTATACTAGTAAGAAATTATTGTTTACTAAATTGGCAGCACTTTCGTAATATAACGCCTTAATAAAGACTTATTGATTATGTTATGGAACTCTATTCTAACTAATAAAAGTGTCCTTGTACGAGTTCCACTAGAGATGTCATAATTCCCATAGCTTAATTTTTAAAAGATATTTACGTCATTTTAGGACATGGTTTTCATTATTTTGTTATATATATTGACCATTATTTTTTTATGATTTTTTAAAGACTTGTCCGATGACCTTGTCACTTGAGAATTTTAGACATTATACTGATTGTGATGTGTGATTGCTTATAAAAAAGTGGTCTGTCTCTGTCTGTCTACTCATCTGTCATCTAGCTGTCAAATTAGTCTGAAGCAAATTATTATAAATTTATCTTGATAGCAAAGGAAACATTTCTAAACAGCCATTAATCAAGTGACGTCACACAAGGGCAAATGTAAGTTGCAGCCTTTTCGTAAAAATATTCATCATCTTGAGGTTTTTTTAACCAAAACTTCGAAAATACGGCTTATTAAACCTAAATCTCGAAATGGTTTTCGAATTAACACACCTTAAAATAATTTAATCTATGCCAATTGAATGAAAGAATATTCTGTCTGAACGGTTTGATTGATCTATTGACTGCCTAGAACAAACGGCACGACCTACCCCGCGTTCCGAAATAGAATTATTTCGCTAAAATCGATTACGAATGAATGAGGTGAATGGCTAATAATCCATGAGTGAAGCAAATGCGTTCATTCATTCGTATGACTTTCATGGCTCATGCGACGGAGGTGAGGCGATGTGAGCGTTGAACGAAATGGAATGTCAAAAATTGTTTTCGCTCCATTATTTCAGCAGTTCAAATCAGACAAACCATAGTATATGTTTTATTCGGCCATGAGAAAAACAACTTTTCGTCGAAAAGGAAGAATTTATATGTATATATATTTTTTCGTCGCTATCTGAGTCTACGTTAAAGAACAGTGCTACAAACTCTTCTTGTTCCATCACGAATCACGGCACTTTGACGAAATAAAATCAAATAATCGTATTGTATTCTGTGATAAGAGGTTATGGTTAAGATGTATCTTTTTTAATGCGGTCCGAATCATAAGCTATCTTTCACATCGTTTGCTAGCTCACAAATTACGGACCAGTCATCGCTCACACTTTAATTCATTCATAGCTTTTATCTATGTAATTCTATTACGGACCGCAGGGCTAGGAGCATGAAATTTGGACTTTTTAGGTTCCTTTGGATAACGCAGATGCTAAGAAATTTCAGGAAATTCCCACGGGATCGGATAAAAATTGGATACACGCGAGCAACTGCGGTGCGTCCGCTGTTCCAATCAATCAATCAATCAATTAATCAATCAATCAATTCTTCAAGGCCGTTTTCCGTCACAGCGACTGTCACTGCTGAGAGCGGCGCTGATGTAGCCGATTTTTGCAATGAACGCTGTTTATACTATATGCGACTAGATTAGTTTTCTCCATTTTATTGCATCTTTATCATTTTAATTACCTATGTCCTAAAATAGATGAACTTGTCGCAAGCAAATAGTATCATAAATATATTGGAATTCTTGCAAGCAGACTTTTATTAGTGTTTTCTATGTTAAAGCCTCGGTAAAAATACAAATTGACTAAAAATTATTCAATTGCGGTGTATTAAAATGTCTTGTCAAGCTAATTACATCAACAATTAGTTTTCTGAGAATGTTAATGGGACAAAAATAAAAGTAAATTATTAAATAATGTACTGACCTTATTATCACAAGTTTAAAACTCACAACAAGACTTTTGTTAACCTCTAAATGCGTACACTAAGATAAAAAGGCAATCTAAATCTAAATAAACTCACTGGCAACGCTTTTGTCCAGGCTAAATCTAGCGGTTCAGCACAACAATTTAGATGCTCTAGAGCACAACGCTTTTTTTCATTTCACGTCATAACCTCACGTGTCACAGACACGAGCTACAATGAGCCGTTTTCCGAGCTAGCTTCTATAAAAATCTCATAGATGGCGCTGTCTAACAACTTTTGATAAATACCTTAAAAGTCACAGATTTTCTCCTGTTCTCTTATTATTTCGCTTCCCTTAATTTGTTTTAAGTGCTACTAGGGGTCAAGAGCCGTAGTGTTTGCTCACAGTGATACTAGCTTTTAGCAGATCAGTTCGAAAAATCAGTTTCGCCAAAGGTATCCAAGTCCAAAATTGTCACCGTTATCAGTAACGAAACAATCTGTTGCATAGCAAAATCTTCAAAATCGGTGTCCAGATAATATACGATGCCAGCTAGTATTGGTATTAAAGTTATCCAAGCAAAAATTGTAACAAAATTACAAAACAAACACAGTGAAGGCGTAGAATGTTATAACTGACAGGCAGAGATCAACCAAAATTGACTTTTATTTGTCAAGAACGTAGTAGATTTGTTTTTAATCTTTTAGAAAGGCCCATTTAGACAAGATATTACAAAAAAATCAAGTCCTTAGCGCCATCTATGAAAACTGAATGAAAGCTAGCCTGGGAAACGGCTCATTGTATATCCCAGGATGTTTACATTCGCGGCAGGAAATTTAATGTGTATAAAAATTTATATTTTCCACATATTCCCGTATATGGCACGTTTGCACAGTCATTTTATTTTTTTATTCACAGGCTTTATTATTTTGGCAGAGAGTAGCTACCATTTCAGAGTCCTACCTGCTACTTTTGTTATTAAAGAAGAAATTTTACCATTGTAATGAGCGGTTTTCCAGACTGACCTTGATCAAGCTTTCAGAAGTAAACATAGATGGCGTTACCCTGCTTTCAAGTGTCAAAAAGCTTAGATTATTTTTTAATCTGTGGGCAGCAAGATAAAAATTGTCAAGTCAATTGTCAAATCCAACAACAACCTTCATAAAGACATTCATAAAGATATTTCGTTGTGTTTATATTGTGTTGTTTTCTATCTATATTGTTAACGTTAACAAAATAGCTTGGTATGTCATTCAACTTTTAACATGGTCAGCCCATCGTTGTAGCTAATTGTAAAAATATAGGACAGTTTCCCTAAGAATTAATTACGGAAAAAACAATAGATTTCAGCAATAATACATGTGAGGCATGGATTGCCCACAAAAAAGAACGAAGCAAAGACGAACTGTCAAAATCAAAAGAAACGAGTGTTGCCAGGAAGACATTTTTTTGACACTTTTAGTACAGGCTGCGCCATCTATTGAGTCGTTCGGTACTACTTTTTCTTTTTTAATTTGACTTTGAAAACCCCTCATTTGATTGTAGGTTTCAAAAATCTGCTAGTTCTCGCGGGCCATAGTAGCATCTAGCGCAAAATATACGAATGAGCGCTATAAACATTATCTGCAGCTTCTGAAACCGCTCAGAGCATACGCATACGGGTTTTCGGTCATTGGGTCATTCACACTAGTCGAGTTGCCAGCGCATTTTTTGTTAACCTGCTTTTAGTATGCTGTTATCGCAAGTGCGGGAAAAATAGAAGTTTATTGTTTTAGTGGATGAATTGGTCAATAAAATGTTCATTAGAATAACGCGGTTACAGGATCAAGTGAATTTTTTTTTCATAAAATAATTAATACAAATATGAAAGGAATCTACTTAAATCCAATTCTTTCTCCATTCTGTTGTTTTGCGGCGTTATTATTAGTATTACCCGCCAACGACAAATAGGTCAATGAGCCAACCAGTAATAGCTTCTATTAAAAGCTAATAAATATATCAGTATTATAGCTAAATAATCATCTACCCATCTCCACACTTCAATTTAAATACCTACCTACTTAATACCTACATTAGATAAGGTTCAAATCAAATCAAATCAAAAATATTTATTTGTATGATTTTTGGTTGAATATAAAGATGTTACAGTCTGTATAGTGCTCAAAAATTCTGCCGATTATGGCGTACATATGTTAAATTACTTACAATTATAATTATACAAAATACTAATAGAATTAAATGAAGTCAACTACAATTTATTTATGAATGATATTTACAGGTACAGTTTTGTGTCAATTGTATGTCATATCAATATCATAGCAAGTATAATGTGCAACTATCAATTTATACTACCTATACAAAATTTCTGAAATAGATTTAGTTTATTATTTCCATTTCAACATTTCCCTATAATTAAATAATATTAGTTAGCGAAACTCAAAACATAGGTAGTATTAGTCTATATGAACAACTGTTTGTATGGGAGCTAAGCGAAATTCTTAAAATTTAGGTCTTATAGAACACACATAGAAAAACGTCTGAAAATTTCAAATATTTAATTATTCAGGAATTTATCAAGTACCAACTTAATCTGACCTTTTTTTAGATATATAAAGTTTAATAGGTCGTAGTGTCAAGTTAAGTTAGTCCTTCATTAGTGCAAGTGGAATCATTTACCATGTTTTTAGGGTTCCATACCCATATTATGTGTTGGTCGCGACCCCTTTTTGTGCGAGTCCGGCTCACACTTGCCCGGTTTTTTAAAAGGATGTAACATCGTTATTGCAGCAATGAACTTAAATAACATTAAAATAAAAATAAAAAGGACTAAAATAAATACATCTAAACTAAACTAAAAATATCCTTAAAAATAAACTAAAACACCATAAAAAAAAACTATATTATAAGTACAAAAACTTCGTCCAAATCGCTGCTCTGCGGCAAGGTGCCCAGTATGCTGGCGACATTCCCACGCTAGATTGCTAAGCTTAAAATAATCATTATCTTGTATTTAAATGCTACAACCCGTACGTATCAACTGTGCACTCCGCTGGAATGCGACCCCTCTCCCGCTGCCCCGCGCGGCACCCCGCATTCGCCGCAAGCACTCAGTAGCGATAGCGTAGTGTCCAAATGACGTCACAGCGCGATGTGCACAGTTAAGGCGATATGCGAAAAAAATACGGGTATTTCTTTTCTGTGTATTTCATGAAATATACGGAAAATTATAATCAGTTTCTGGTATATACATTTTGACTATATAAACTAGGTTTTGAAACTGGAAAACATGTTTGGATAAATTTTCCTCGATAGAAATAATTGTTGAAATGAGGTCTTCAAACACACTTTTTCTCCTCGTTTGACGAATAGGAGCCATATACAGAACTCAAACATATTTTATAAGGTGTATTTCAACAATATCTAGAGATTTGGTATTTGAAATTTTGATAGCTATTTTAGTTTTTTTATAAAAATTATAAAACTAAAATTTTTCCCTTTTGCCCTGAATCCGTCCCTCTCGCACCGCGCGGTTTTTACCTTGGAGTGACAGTGACAAAAATAAAATTAGCATAGCCTCTTAATTCGTACGGGTTGTACGAACTTTCTATCCCATATTATACGACAGAACGAACTTGGTCAATTGTTCATTTTATGTTTGGATTCGAAAATAAGAAAAGAAAGTACTTCAAAAAACTGTTTATTATTATTTTGATATACACATTTTACTAAAAGAAATATAAGAGGATTGATGGTGGATGGATGGTTGGATGGATGGATGGATGCGTTCCCAAACGAAAAACTTACGATTGTTTTTAATTTTTTTTAATAAAAAGTAAAAAATAACCGTGATTTATGGCATTATGTGACCATAGTTTAATTTCAATTAGGATTTTCGAGCAAAGTGGTGAATACATATTCCAACTGCAATTTGGACCGTCTTTGGAGCCCTACTCCTCCCACACGGGTGGTCCAAAAGCTTGAAAAATAATATATGATAGGCATAATAAAATAAAAAAAAAAATTTTAGTTTATTATTTTATTTTCTGTTGTTATTATCGACCAAAAAAAAATCAAAAGTTTCATATGATTTTCGCAAGAATTCTATTACTCCTTTAGAATGCCAGAAGCGATTTAAATGATTATTTCACTAAATTATAGAAAAATTTTAGATCTACAAAATTACCTTTTAAATATTTTTCCCTCCATCGCGTCTAAGTGAAAAGTATTATTTTCTCCTATTTTGTGCTAACCGGAGACGCAGCGCGTTGCAGTTCACGCTAATATGAACGTTATTTCAATGTATTTTCTGTTGATATTGCTACCGACACATGTCGACTCAAGGTCATTGGCACTACTTTGTAAATGATCCTGTACAATTTATAGTTGTTCAAAATAAATTAAGTATATTTATTTATGTCATATAAGGTACATTAAGAGTCGGAGTTCCGAGATTGGGCAAAACAGGGTTCGGGGTTATGGCTTTTTAAGATAGTAAAATATTAATTTCTGAACAAAATAAATACCACTTGTTACCTTACAAGATGAAGTACAGGTTCATTGAAAAAAATCTTGGTACTAATGTATAGTAACTTCAGAAAAAAAAAAAAACAGGATTTTCAAGTTCAGGTTACACCCGTAGCGCTGCAATGCTATTCAAGAGATTTGCTTGAAATTCCTGTTTTTTTTCTGAAGTTACTATACATTATTGCCGTGATTTTGTTTATTGAACCTGCACTTCATCTTGTAAGGTAACAAGTGGTATTTATTTTGTTCAGAAATTTGAATTTTTACCGTCTTAAAAAGCCATAACCCCGAACCCCGAATCTCGGAACACCGACCCTTAAGTACTTATTACAAGTCGGTTTTAATGTAAAATAAAAACAATTTGACTATAATACGTAGAGACCTGTAAAAATCAATTTAATTAAATTTAATAAAATATAATTCCTACAAAAGTATAAATACATGTATAAATAATAAATGTATAAATAATAACTAAATATAATATAATAATAATAAATAAATAATAAATGTAACGCAATAAATGCAATAAAATAAGTATAAGTTGTGCAGAAACATTTTAAAAGAAATGGAAATAAAAACAGAAATTTTTAAAAGTGCCTAATGGACAATTAAGGTCACCTAATGCCATAAACATTTATTCAACTATTACAACTATTACATTTTTACTTTTTATAAAAAAAAAAGAAAAGCAATCGTAAGTTGTACATTTGGAAACAAAACCCATCGCAACCATGTTAACTTCTATGGAATACAAATACTCTAAGAGCTAGCGACCAAATCGGTCATGTGGCTTTAGCTGTTTTGAAACTCCGTTAGCTACTTCCCTGAACAACCTTTTCCGATAATCTTCGTGCTGGCAGGCCGCGGGCGGTGGGTGCGGGTGTAGTGGGGTGAAGAAAAAAATTAAAAAAATGTGGACTCAGCGACTTTAATTTATTTTTATTTTTTCCCCACCCCACTACACCCGCACCCACCGCCCGCGGCCTGCCAGCACGAAGATTATCGGAAAAGGTTGTTCAGGGAAATAGCTAACGGAGTTTCAATACAGCTGAAGCCACATGACCGATTTGGTCACTAGCTCTTAGACTAAAATGGTTATCGTCCATCGGTCACGAAGCGATCGAGGAAAAGCGTAACCCAGATACGGGTTTTTCCTCGAGGACCCCGATCCTTTAGGACCCCGATCCTTGAGAACCCCGATAAATTTGAAAAAATGCCAATGTCGCTTAAAGTATAATCGCCAACAAAAGTGTTAAACTAACAAAATGAATAATCAGCAGTTGCTAATAAAGTGGCTCTTATTTCAGCGCCTTTAGGTCCATAATGCAGCTTTTAAATCACGCGTACTTTTTACTTTATTTAACTGCACTAGTGCTTTTACATTTACCTTTTTTTAATTCCAGCAAAATTGATTGAAAGAGATAGAAAAGTACATTGTTATGCATGCGTAAAAGAGACAGATTTATTGGCATATCATCTGGCAGCGCCGGCTCTATTGTCTCATTATAACTAGTTAGTGGCCAGGTAGAATTTTTAACAATGGTTCCACTTTTCTGGGTCGTCATTAGTATTTCTAGGGATCAAAAATATGGAATAACATAAAATTATATCAGCTTAACTCTAAACTAGGTTGCATTAACCAAACTAACACATTATTTAATTAATGTACTTTGAAGCACTTTTTGTATCGATGGTACACCAGCATGATAATAGCAAAATTAAACAAAAAAAAGATAATCAAATTTATCGGGGTTCTCAAGGACCGGGGTCCTAAAGGACGGGTGTCTCGAGGACTGGGGTCCTCAAGTATGAACCCGTAGATACTGGCCAACATATATTTTTTTCCACAATATATGTACAAGGTGAATTTGTGAACATCGTCCAAATTCATACTTGAGCCTTGGTAAGTTATCAGCGTCATGGACCAATAACGATTTTTGTAAAATTCATAAAATGAAATTTCGACTCCCCATAGTGACTCACTCAGGACTGGAAGTGAATTACTGTGGGAAGTCGAAATTTCATTATACGAATTTCACAAAAGTCGTTATCGATTCATGATGCTGATCACTTACCAAGCTTCCATTATGGATTTGGACGATGATCAAAAAGTCACCTTGTATTTGCGCCATTTTTATTTTTAAAAAAATGTGCATAAGATAGCTATGTAACTTTTCTATGGAATGGCTGATTTTTTTTTCGAGGTTTGGCTCCGTATTAAAAGTGTTTGTATGGACGAGTACTATCGCCAGTTTCCGGCTTGCGCAACTTCATATATCACTTTATTAATGATCCTGCACAACAACTTACAACTAAATTACAACTTAATGCATTAACAAACACAACATTGCTAAAAAAAAAGCGTAATTCACACTAAACCTTTATCTCGTGATGCCATAAATCGCATTTAATGAGCGTTTTTCCTTGTGTCAAATTTAGTGTTAAATAAGACTCCTAGATGGCAGTGTCGTATACTTTTAGCAACAGAATCAAAAACAAAATTTGCACCGATTCCAAACAAACGAAAAACCATTTTGACATTGATTGCTACGAAATACATTTTATCTATGGTGACATGGACAGCGCCATCTGGAGGAAAGCTAAGAACTAAGAATAAAAAACAACGAAAAAAACGCTCATTAATGCCTTTTATAAAAAAATAAGAAAAAAAATAAAAAGTTGTGCGTTTAGGAATGAACCCTGACGCAACCACGGTTAAACGTCAGTAGGTTAGCGCAAAGTGCATAACTTAACTTTGTTTTTCTTGTTTAGAAATCGAAAATTAAAAAGCGTTTTGTTATGTAGCATTTGACGCCAATAGTTCAGTATTAGTGAGGTTTATAAAGCAGGAATTTGAAATTGTATACACAATTAAAGATGATCTTCTCAAAACCAACTTAAAATGCTGTTTTAACTTTGTTTGGACAAGATCATGACTAATGGTGCATTAAATAACAGTAATTAAATAATTGTGCATTAAATAATGTGCAGAATAACAGCGTTACTAATGCCTCTGGTATATGAACATACGCTGAGTCACCGTCATTTTTAACAGTGCCATACAACTTTACGTTTAAAAACATTGATAAAAATTTGTCTATCATGGTGTGTTAAATCAATGTCATTTATTTATTTTCAATGCAAGTGCTCGTAAAGGCCCACTTTTTATGCATCAAAACCGAACAGAAAGTCGACTATTTAGCCCTAGGGCTTTATTATTAAAAATTTTCAATTTATTTACGTGAAGTTCGCTAACCTACAACCTTTCCTGTGTACCATAAATGTTATACTTCTTTTTCCACTGTTTAATGGCTCTGGATACAGTCCTTTTGAACCAATCATAATTTAAATTTCACAAGATTATATTTGTATTATTTCCTCACACTATGCATTGAAAAACGTAGTATGATACACGGGCGTAAGAGCAATAAATTACTCGGTTACGTTTAAAACACTCGCTAAGCTCGTGTTTTAAATCGTCCTCGTAATTTATTCCTTTTTGCCCTTGTAGCATAATCTATTATTAAAATTTCTAACTTATGCTTTTTAAACCTCACTAATACTGAACTATTGAACCAAAATGTTTTTAAATTTTTCATTTCTATACAAGAAATACAACGTTAAGTTATGCACTTTGCACTGAGTGACTGACGTTTATTTAACCTAAATCCAAATCTATACACAGATTTTTCCATCTACATGTAAGAATAATAAAAAAATTCAGGAGAAAGAAAAAGAATTTTTGTTGCCCAGAATTTGGTGTCAATATGTAGATCCATGCCTGTTAAGTTTTTGAGAATGGTTTTTCTGGGTTTGTTTCCAAGTAGAAAATCCCATAACGGCTGAAAAAAAAAAAAACTTCGTTTCGATTAAATCTTCGTGGGGATGTCAAGGTGTTTCAGAGTAAATACTGTGAAATGCAAAGAAACATACTTGCGCCAAGGAAAAAAAATTCATGTTAAGTTTAAATACTTACATACTGAAAATTTCGTATGGGTACGTCTATATTTTTAGGGCCACTATTATCGGCAGATAATAATAAATAAAAAAAAAACGGCCAAGGTGAGACTCCGTTGTCCGTCCGTCCGTCCGTCCGTATGTCACAGCCTCATAACTTTAGCACCGTTAAAGTTACAGACTGAAATTTGGTGCAAAAATAGCATTAATTTGCTCAGAAATCACGGTGTAAAAAAAAAATAACTATGTATATTGAAATTGTTCAAAATATTTCCAAAACAAAAGTGAGAAAAATTAAACATATTATCCTTAAAATAAAAAAGTAAAATATTGATTTTTTGTCCATAAATATCTTTATAGAGTTTACTAACAAGAAACTTAAATAACATAAAGAATACTAAATTATAAATAAAATACTTAAAATACAATATGGTAATACTTTATATTCTCTGATATGGGTATCAAATTGTAGATATTAAAACGCTGATCTTAAAAATATTATACTTATACTTATAAACTATATTTACTGGCCACATCAGCCGAAAAACCGATAACCGATGGGGGAGAAAGGTTTTTGAGTGGAGACCACGAACCGGCAGACGCAGCTCGCAGGCCTGACGATCTAAAAAGATTGCCGGTAGTGGCTGGATGAGGATGGCCGAGGATAGAAAAATGTGGCGTGCCCTTGGAGAGGCTTATGTCCAGCAGTGGACCGATATTGGCTGATGGATTGGATTGGACTATATTTACTGGCACTGGTTTCGAGAACCACAAATATATATGTCCCCCCCTTATCTCCAAAACTAGTAGACCGAAAAAATATGAAAAAAATGTCGATAATAGATCATAACTGGCCAACAGGAAAACTATAGTGATTTAAAAAAAGTTCAGCACAAATGAGAAATATAAAAAAAACAATATGAGTATCAAATTGTAGGTATTAAAAAGCTGATAAAAATATTTTGGCTATATTTAATTGCATCTATTCCTAAAAAAATTAATGTCCCTCTTTATCTCTAAAACTGGTGGACCGAAAAATATGAAAATAATCATTATAATATGTGTTTACGTAAATATTACAGGAAAAATAAAGCGGTTGAGAAATTCACGCAAAATAATGACATAATAAAACCATCCACAATTAATACGGTACGCGGTCTGACTCGCACTTGCCCGGTTTTTTTATTTCTTATTTGTGTTCAACTTATTTATAAATCACTATAGTTTTGTACCAGTTTCAGAGATAAGGGGGGGGACATAAATTTTTTTGTGATTTTTTAAAGATTTCTCGAAACTATAGTGCCAGTAAATATAGTAAAAATAATATATAATATTATTAAAACTCGCGTGAGCTGACATACTAAATTATTATTACATACGGCTTGAACACTCACGTGTGATTGTTGTTGACTATATGCCAACCGTTTCACCGATACAATTTCGGCATTATCAAGGCGAGTGTCGTTCTTAGGACGACGACGCGGCGTTCACCGTCATTGTCAAACGGACACTGGCAGCCGCCGATCAACAACAATCACACGTGAGTGTTCAAGCCGTATGTAATAATAATTTAAAAATAATATATTTTTACAATCAGCTTTTTTATATCTACAATTTGAGCACCATATTGTATTTTTAGGATAATATTTTTTATTTTTCTCTCTTTCGTTTTGGAAATATGTTGAATAATTCAAAAATTTTGAAAATTTATTTTTCCCCGTGTAATTAAAGCAAATTAATTATATTTTTGACATACGGACGAACGGACGGACGGGTGGACAACGGAGTCTCAACATAAAGGTTTTTGTACCTCCTGGGTACCAATGGATATAAAACAAGATCAAAAAAGTTTCATTTTTTTTTGATATTTATGGCCCCCTCTATCTCCGAAAAAAGAAGATCAAAAAATATGAAGAATGTCTTGGTAAGAAGGGTTCCGTACTCAGCGGGAGTGGCGATTGTTTGCCTGGCTTGCAAATCAATCAATTATATCGTCGTAACGTTGCTATGGCATCTACAGGGTGGAAAAAATGAAAGGGCCCTGGAGGGGAACTACCTTAAATCCTTTAGTTAGCTCATTTTACTGAAAGGAAACATTCCTTTTGACAAATTTTATTCTGAACAATAATCCTACCGATTCGTATAATAAAATAGCGAGGGTTTATTTTTTTTAATTTTTAGTTGGTTCGATTGCCGGGTGAGACTAGCAAATTTCAGAATATCTTTGAATGCAGTTTTGTTTCTTTTAAAAAATAAAGGAATGTTTCCTTTTAGTAAAATGAGCTAACTAAAGGATTTAAGGTAGTTTCCCTCCAGGGCCCTTACAATTTTTCCACCCTGTATATTGTTTTTATTTACCATACATTTTTAGGGTTCCGTACCCGTATTGTGTGGTGGTACGGAACCCTTTGTGTGCAAGTCTGACTCGCATTTGCCCAAATTATTAAAGATCAAGGCCTTCCTTTTTCAAAAGTTTTTGAACGATTATACTGAATCTACCACAGACGCAATCAATATGAAACTTATCGACGGTTAAGTACCAAATACTGCTATCTTCCATTTTATCATTTTTGATGTTTTAGTGGGAACCGATTTAGCAGGAATTGTTTCATAAGTTGACATCTAAAATGCTTTTTACCATTAAAATTGTTATATATTTTTGAATAATATTATAGTTCATTTGATTTTACCCAAATAAAAACACTACTTAAAAGGTTTTTTTATCTCCTGTAAAATTTACTTTTTGTAGATAGCAGTATTTTGTTCTTAACACTCGTTATGTTTTTTCAAACCTTTATCTTTACGTTGTAAGTAGCGTTACCTAATTGGAAAACTTTCGCTCGATAGATTTTATTTCTGAAAATAGTCTCTTTTTGAGTGTTTTTTTTTTGGTTTTTCGTTTAATCCATTTGATTTTTATGTGTCATATTTTACTATCAATACAAAAATCTTGTTTTTTAACAGTTGTAAGTTCAAAAATGACTTATATGCAATATTGTAATTTTAGTCGATTTTAATCTTAAAATTAGACTCGTTCTGAATCGTTTCGCGCGCATTTTGTCGCACGCGATTTTCAACTTTATGAAAGTTAGTCTACGGGTTATAATTGCAAAGCCGCTGTGCGCCTAAGGAAGTTCTCGTCTTAACCAATGTTCAAAGGTTTCGAAAAAAAAAAAAACGATAAAATGTTGTTGAAATCATACCCAGTTTTAGGTATCAGACCTCCCATCTTCAGAGATCCTGGAAGGCCGCACTTTCCGAACGTGGCATTAGCGATCGAGAGACACCGGGTACCAGAAAAACCTCCAGTTTTTAATGACTCCATGAAATAATCGATGCTCCTGTAATAAGAGGTTATGTTAGTTAAGGCAATATGTAAAAAAATAGAGGTGCTTCTTTTTTATATATTTCATGAAATACACGGAATATTCTAATAAATTTCTGGTATATGCATTTTGACTTTAATTTTAAATGGAACATAATTTAGGAGGTGATTCAGTATCGTTAATACATCACATTCCACTGCAAAGTACTTTTTTTTGCGCGAACTTTTTCTTCACTTGTCCATACAAACTGAGTCAGCTGATCGGACCACTTTGTACTGAGAAGTGAAAAAAAAGTTCGCGCAAAAAAAGTGCTTTGCAGTGGAATGTGATGTGATGTATTAACGATACTGAATCATCTCCTAAATTACTTTCCATTTAAAGTGAAAGACCTTATAATGGTTTAGGGTTTTGAAATTGGAAAATATGTTTGGATAAATTTTCCTCGATAGAAATAATTGTTGAAATGAGGTCTTCAAACACACTTTTTCTCCTCGTTTGACGAATAGGAACCATATACAGAACTCAAACATATTTTATTAGGTGTGTTTCAATATTATCTATTGATTTGATATTTGAAATTTTGCTAGCTATTTTAATTTTTTTATAAAAATTATAAAACTAACATTTTTCGCTTTCGCCCTGAATCCGCCCCTCTCGCACTGAGCGTGTTTACGCTTGGAGTGACAGTGACAAAAATACAATTCGCATAGCCTCTTAAGGATAAGTCTGACCCTAGAACATGAACCACGCCAGATTTTCAAGGGTTCTTTGGAAGAAATAAAGACTGTAAATATAGTGAAAAAAAAAAAAACTGTTTATTTTTTATTACGTCAATGTACTAATAAGCAAAAGAAGAATATAATAGAATAGAATAAATTTTATTTCAAATCATTCAGATATTTATATGTCTTAAGATCATCCATCCATCCATCAGCCTAGTTCGTCCACTGCTGGACATAAGCCTATCCAGGACTTTGCCACCCCCGGCGGTCATCCTGGATGAATTACCCATACTCACACACGCTGAGCAGGCGGGTTGGTGAGTGCGGTGCCAGAACCCTCGCACCAGTGACGCCGCTGCCCGTCACTAGTCTGTTCCATATAAGGCCCGGCTATAAGGGATGGATATACCGCCATCCATCGGTCCCAGGCATGGTGGGCCTCCTGGTTTTTTGCCTGTGAGCTGTCCTCTTACTCTCCCCCGTATTATTTCCAAGTAAGATATTTACTTATATTTTTATAAATACTTTTTTTGTTTAGAACGACTAGATTTTTGTTTTTCATAAAATAGGTAACAAATAGGAACATAAAGTCAAGCTACTAAAATTCAATATTTTTTTGCCTACAAAATATTTCAGTATTTGCCAAAAACCCTCAAATTTGTTATGAATAATACTTGCGATTGCCGGCACTTGGTGAAACATCTGCCATTCACCATCTGCAATGTAAACAACAACTACGCATTCCTTTGTTTATTTATTATTTTAATAGCTCCTTGATAATGCCGTAAGGCGAAACCGGTTGGACTAAAAAAGCAGTGATATTGTGAAACAGTACAAGTGTTTATATCAAAATTAACTAAAATTTGTTGTTTCGCTGCGTGATTATTAGTATTACTCGTTGAAGATAAATAGGCCAATGAGTCAACATATAATCGCCTCTATCAAAAGCTAATAAAGTCTTTGCCATTGGACTTTTTGTGCTGGACGGGTAATAAAAAAGTTGCTAGGGTATGCCATACTCTTAAAATGCTATATTAGGTATATTTTTTATGTCAATGAGTAAGCAAAAATGCGCGCAGTGCGGGAGGGGCCAATTCAGGGCAAAATAGAAAAAAAAACCCGTCCAAGTCACCATGTTTGTATGTAATAAACGTAAACAGTAAGTAAATAAGAACCTGGCGTGATCGCATTCGCTGTTACTGTCGCATCCAGGCATGCCACCGCCTTTGTTAGGGTAGAAGTCGGAATGACCCAGGGTCGATTTGTACCCCAGGGTACCAATGCTAGTATGGATAACCTCCGTGTACGCGGAATCCTTCTTCCTTAACGTTTCTCCATGACTGATCCAATCTTGTGCAGTCGGGTCCAATCCTGATTCACAATAGGTACATTTAAGTGTTAGAATTCGGAAATCGGGCAAAAACAGGGTTCGGCATTATTACTTTAGCTTTAGACGATAGTAAATATTAACAATTCTAAACAAAATAAATATCACTCTAAAGTGAACAATAAGATCATTAAAAACAATTGCTGTGAATTTTTATAGTAACTTCAGAAAAAATCTGGAATATCAAGAAAAAGTCTCAAATAGCATTATCGTATCATCACTATTGTGATTTAATTAGAGACGTAACAATGACAATTATATTTCAGAATCATAACAAAATATCAAACAACGTTATAAAAAAAACAGTTTCAGATACAATTTATAGTTTTTCTACACTGCGCAAAAATGTTGCAAAAAATTTCGAAATAGCTGAGGTTTTCCATGCGAAGCTGTTGACTAGAGCGAGATAGACAGCTACAAAATTAAAGCGTTGGAGCAGGACTTATTTCCACGGATATATAGTCACGATATGAATCACCGAGGGGGTGTCAGATGTGTTCCGAGTGTGAACTGTAAAATGTAACTCACAGTCCATACTCGGTACACCTGCGTTTCACCGACGATTAATTTTATTACGATTACCACGTTAGGGTGGTGAGCCCTATTATCGTGCTTTGGGCTTTTTACACGCTTTTTAGGGCATGCAGGTTTCCTTACGATGTTTTATTTTACCGTTCAGAGAGTGGTAATTAAGAACAAATACTATGCACATAAATTCCGAAAAACTCGGTAATGCATGCCCGACCAAGGATTGAACCTGGATCTCAAGATTGAAAGACCAGCGTTCTACTCCTGATCTACCGTCACTTTTACTTAATTTCTCGGGGAGCAGGCTGGAGCTGGATTCTCACCTCACAATTTGGGTGATTTATTGCTTTTTAAATAAATGTAATAAATCACATTTCTTTTACGTTGATTTATTTACCTTCAAGAAATTCCTTATTTTTCCTCCCTAGGCCAAAAAATTCCTGATCAGCCCCCCGCTAGGCCAAAAGCTTGCTACACCCATGCTGTGTCAGCATGCTCGGCCGTTCGGCTCGGCTTAAAAGAGCTGTGCTGGCTGGGCTGACTGATCAGGGGATCTAAAAAGGCCGACTTGGGTGAATCATAAAATGATTTAAAAGTAGGATGGAGTCAGAGTTTTTTCACGCGTGCAAAAGAGACGGCATTAGAACAGAATCATAGTATGATTCATCCAAAGCGGCCATTTTAGAGGACCAGGGGGAAGTGCAATAATGATTGCGGAGAATCCAGCGACCTCAATCGCCCCCATTTCGAATTCAGATGCTTTCTGCTGGTGCTGTAGTGAAGGAATGTGTCAGGCGGTTCTCAAGGAAATCTTACCAGTAATGTAGGCGACATCTCCATACATAGATCTACCAATGATGCCGGCCTGGTGAGCACCGAAACCATGGCCCACGATGTGGTAATTTGCGCTAAAAGAACCAGTCACGCGGTTCAGCCAGTTGAAGAAAACGCCTGCGCTTTCACCTGAAAATGAAAGTTTACCAAAGGTGAAAAAATCTACAATACAATACAATACAATATTCTTTATTGCACACCAAAAAAACAGAAATATGAAAACAGTTATATCATAAGTAGTAGGGTAGAATTGGCGGTCTTATCGCTAAAAGCGATCTCTTCCAGACAACCAGAATCTATTAATTCAAAATCTAGTCGTGTACGAGTATATAAGGTAAAATTTTATCAAACGCATGAATTCATACTGGAGACTACGTTAGGATCAGGAACAAGGCTCCTTACAAACTGGACTATAGTTCAAATACATTTCCTAGTACAAGAAGTACGGGAGCAAAAAACTTTTTTTTTTTCGAATTTCACCTGAAGTCATTACATTAAACATTGTTCCTGATCACTAACTGAGTCTCCAGTATGAATTTGGGCGGTAACTAAGTAAAGTAGCCCTTAGTTGTGTTGCAAGTAAGAGCGCACCGAGCTTTTTACACAGTCAAACACATTTTTATAACCCTTGTTTGAAGTAGTAAACAATTAAATTAAAATCTAGAGAAACATATAGGGTATATAATTATATTATATTTATAGCAACTTATTCTACGCGTTCCAATTGGAACCTACTCGAGCTGCACCCGTAGCACAGTGTTTAATCGCGCGCGATGCCACTTAGTTGAATCACAAGTGCGAACAGCGTGACACGATGTTTTTCCGATCAAACAGTAAGTCACGCTCCTCGCCCTTGTGCTCAGACTAAGTCGCGTTGCGCGCGATTAAGGGCCTTACTATCGCCAAATGGGTACTTTCTAAAGCCTACTCCTCGTTTACGGCCAAACCAAAAATAATGAAAAAATGTATTATGAATAATCAGCTCTTAGACAACATATGCAACATTTTTCTATTTCATACCACCAAAACTTCTACATGAAAAAATGTATTAACTAAATGGTGTTTTTTGGCTTGAATTTCCTGCTGCTCCTACGTGGCTTGGCCGATTGAATTCATTTATGCTTTGATAAATAGATAAACTTGATAGCTATAAACATAACATAGGATTATTCAATCGAACAATCACGTCCAAGTGAAAAGTATAATTTTCTCCTATTTCGCCCTTTCAAGGACACAGTGAGCATCGTAACAGCCACTATGCATTGCGCGCTGATATGAACGTTATTTCAATGTCGTTTCCGTTGATATTTGTACTGACAAATATCGAGCTGCTAATTTGGCGATGGTAATCGCCTTAAACACTGTTCTACGGGTGCTGGTAGGATTAAAAAACAAGAAAATAAAACGGTAGGATTAATCCTCGGAACACCTCCCCGAGTTGATTGTCTGGAAAGCACCGAATGTTTGTCCATATCTGGTTTTAAATTGTTAAACCCACTTTTTATGCATCAAAACCGAACAGAAAGTCGATTATTTTGCCCTAGGGCTTTATTATTATTATTTTTTTTAATTCATTTACAATGGTTGGCTAACCTGCAGCCTTTCCTGTGTACCATAGACGTTATACTTTTTTTTCCGCTGTTTAACGGCTCTGGATACAGTCCTTTTGAGCCAATTATAATTTAAAGTTCACAAGATTATATTTGTTTTCATTTCCTCACAATATGCACTGAAAAATGTAGTATGATACACGGGCGTAAAAGCAATAAATTACTCGGTTACATTTAAAACACTCGCTACGCTCGTGTTTTAAATCGTCCTCGTAATTTATTCCTTTGCGCCCTTGTAGCATAAACTACTATAAAAGACGTTATTCACGCCTAAATCGAGTGTTTACCTGAGGCAATGGAGTTAGCGCTTGCTGTCTTTGGTTCTGGAGCACTGGAACCAGCGTACCAGTCGACCACGATCACGTTGACGTCATCAACATCAAGGAAAGCTGTGAATAAAAACTCATCATCATCATTTATTAATTCACAAACAATATAAATCGTATTTGAATAAAATTACTAAAACTAAAACCTTAATGCTAGCTAAAATTAAAAAGAGCACAAATAAATTATTATCAATAGCTAATATATCGTAATACAATTTTAAAATATATGTCAGACAATTTATAAAGTTAAACAAGTCAAACAAAAAAATCAAGTCTGCCTACAAATCATCTATTGAATAAAGACGCTGCTGAGGTAAGATTTAATAAAATAATAACATCATAATTACCTGTTATCAATTGGTCATTGAATTCACCGTGCCGTAAAGATTCCTGCCAGTCATGGACCAGCACTATGGTTCTTTTCTTGGGATCATAACCACTTCTTCCCAGCTGGCCCTCCACAGTACTGTAAAGCCTTTTGCCGTTCTTGGGAAAGCCTCTAAAAGCAAACCACTGGTATTTGACACTAACATATCACATATCACTTGGCGCACATTATGGACCCGGACTCAACAGACAGCACTGACAGACTCAACCAACTGACCCAATCAGCAAGTACTCCCCTCCAAACTGTTTCTTTTTTTATTTTACCACCTTTCTTTCATCTTTTTTTTTTATATATATATAAATAGTTCCTATCATAACCTTTTCAGACTGTATCAACTTGTTTTCATATATATTTTTTATAATTTTTACCTGTCAATCACTCGACTGATGACGGCCTCACTGATGAGGCCGAAATATATCGAAAATATAAAGTTTATTATTGTTTTATTATTATCATATTTGTTAAAACTACAAATAAAAAGCTAATACAGCTAAAATTATATTTATTCATACAATAACGATAAATGTAATTTTATTTTAGCAATACAATTATGAAAGAAAGAAAGAAAATAAATTTATTGGCGCGTTTACAAAAAAAAAGAACAAATAGCTAACACAGTAGAAAAGGTTAATCCATAGATAAAAATAACAACACGACAAAAGGATGTAGCTCGGCTATGTGCCATCCAAAACATGCTTTGGTTGGCGCTGGTTTTCAGCTACCTCCGTTAAAATTTAATATAATTATAATTTTTCTAATTTCAAATAATTTTGTAAATATTATATCTAGGTTTTAAGTTTAGATTAAATTGACTCTAATGTACATACTAATTCTTTTTAATATCTTTTTGTTATAATTTTTTTTTCCGTAATGTTTCTATGATTTTTAATTTTATTGAAAATTTTCAATTAATGTCTATAATTTAATGTTTTATAAATAAAATAAAATAAAATAGTTTTTTATTAAGGCGATACGAAAATATTTGGTGGGGTTGCTTGTTTCCTATAACTTCACCAAATCAAGACTTGTGGATTTGATATTTGTATATGTGTTTCTTGACTATATAATCTAGGACCTGCTTAGAGTAGAAACGTGATTTGATGAAATTTTCTCGATAGAATTTAATTCCAAAGACAACCCCGAATTTCCGCGCTGTTTTCTGTCACTCTGCAAAGCATACCATTTTAAATATGAAATTTCCTTCTAAGTGAAGATAAATATAAGTTTTAGTACCTGGTTAAACAGATTTTTCATAAACGGCATACTTTATTTTTAAATAAATAATATGTAGTTTGGCGCTTACGCCATGTTTATTTGGATCGATACGCATTGTTGCGCTCTCAATTTTCACATTAGGAAGTAATTAACGATGTCACTTTCCCGCGTCCGCTCAGTCCTCTCATGACCATTGTCAGAGACGGTTCTACGTCAGTTGCGGCCGTGATTACTCGCATAATAAATTGTAACATTGTAATGGCTAATAAACGCAATAAACGAAAAAGGGTAATGAACAAAACCCGACACATTCAACGCCTCAAAGAAAATGCTCATAAAATGAGAGAAAAGAGAATGTAAGTATACTTACGTATTTTTTCTAATATTCACATAATATTGAAAAAGGAATGGAGTCGCCATTAATATTTTTGAATTTGGACGAAGAAGAATATGCCAACTCGTTTGAACAAAAAGGGTTGGTAGTAATTTATTTATTTCTAATCCTGAAGAAAAAAAATCCTATGACAATAATTCTTGTTAAAAAAACTATGTTTGTATTTTGTAGAATTGAAAAAACTATTGAAAATAATACCCCTGCGGTAAAACTAACTACGGAATGTGTCGGTGGATCGACAGAACACAGGTGACTGAAGTTGCCCTTTATCGACTTACATTTAATTACTAATGTTAAGACACGTAAATATTGTCTTTTACTTTATTTTTAGCTTAAAAAAAATTTAAAGAGAAGATGCTACGTAAATATTGTCCTTTACTTTATTTTTAGCTTAAAAAAAATTTAAAGAGAAGACGCTAAGAAAATAATATTGAGTGCTCACTAGAGGTCAGCTGTGATGATGAGCCTCTTCCATACGAAATAGAGTTTGAAAATAATGACGTAAGTTACCTCAAATTTTTCATAATTAAAAATAAACATATATTAAGTGGACCTTTGTCTGTCTGGCTGGCCGTAGCATAGCTCAAAAATAGTTAAATTGAGCAAAGTTTTCAATACAGATGAAAAAAGCAACCTATGTTGAAAGCCTGTTTATAATATTACATAAACTTTTGCTGTATATGTTGATGTAGTTTTAAACTATGGATATTTAATATACAAAACATATCGTCACGACATGAACCTACAGGTAGATGTCAGAGTGAGAACTGTAAATTGCAAGTCACAGTTCACGCTCGGAACACTCATTTTTCACCAACGATTATTCCGTTCCAACGTGATGTGTGGTGAGCACTGTCACCGTTTTTCAGGCACAAATTGGAATAACGGCTTAACGAGCCTTCCGAAGCAAGCGCAGACTGAACGCACAAAGGTGCCCCACTGGGAATTGAACCCGGGACCTCATGGTCGGACACATTTTCACTACGCTATACATATAGGTCATAAATAAAATTAATTAAATATTTTAAAAATAGAGTACCTATTCACCAAGTCTGAATATAATATTCGCTATATAAGCCTGTGTTTTAATGTTTTTTAAATGTTTTTTTTTTAGGATGAAATAAACACGAGCATAGATGGACATAGAGTAGCCGACGTGAAAAAAAATTTTAATGATCTGATCGAGGTATCAAAACACGAATCATCGTTTCGTTCGGGTATCGGGTATCGGGTATCGTTTCGGGTATCATAGCAGCAGGTTGTGGTAATGCTCAGCTAAATCAATTTTCAGCAGCGCTAGATTTACCAGCTTTATCAAATTATAGATATAAAAAAGCCCAAGACGAAGTTTTTGATGAATGGGAAGTGACAGCGTGGGAAGAAATAAAACGTGCACGAGAACGTGAGAAAGAAGCGGCTTTGAAAGAGAAAAGTCAGTAAAGACGGAATACCAATAATTGATGTCATTTTGGATGGTTGCTGGTGCAAACGTTCTTACAGGACCAATTATGCTGCATTATCCGGTGCTGCAGCCATCATTGGAAGGAGATTTGGCAAAGTCTTATTTATGGCTGTTAAAAACAAATATTGTTTTTGCTCAATTACTCCGTTGTTTTCAACATTTCTACAAAAATAATAAGAACTTAAGTTGCTGTAAATTTGATTTACGACTACTTTAGTCCTTATGATTTTTACCGCTCGATCGATGTTTTTAAAATTAAACGGATAAAGAGCAGTAAAATATTATTATAAAATCCTCTCGTTTTTAATCAACTTTAGAACATAAACATTAGAACAACTTTAGAACATAGTTTGCAAACTCAGTTTTATTTATACAGCCAAATTCATACTGAAGACTTGGTAAGTGCTCAGTATCAAGATTCAATGACCCATTTTGTGAAATAAGTAAATATTTTTTCGTGTTCCCTACAAACGCAAGCCCACCCGAGAGGTAATTACTATAAGAGGTCACAATTTTATTTTGCAAAATTTGCAAAAGGTTATACTTTGCAAATTTCAAAAAACAAAATTTTGACCCTCCGTTGTATTGACTCAGGGCTTGGCTTGCGTTTATAGAGGAAAAGAAAATAATAAATTAAGAATTTCCAGAAAAAGGGTCATTGGACCTTTATACCGAATTTTCAGTATAAATTTGGATGTATGAATAAGTAGCACCTTATGTAAACAAAGTTATGTATAAAAAACTAAATGGTCTAAAATATTCATCACTTCAATATTTTTCCTTAATTCCTATTTTTCCCAAGGCGTGAAATGGTATTTTGTAAACTTTAAATAGAAATAAATGGATGATTGAATACAAATAACTGAATATACCTACTTCGTAGTTTTTATTGTATTTGTGCCCCAAAATCATATCCCGGATAAAATTCTGGATAGTTAAATATTTAATAAATGTACTCGTATGGAAATTATTATTTTGTGAATTTGTTCTAAGTATATGATTATTCCAATCACTGCTAATACATAAGTAGACATACATTCGTGTACACTAGTTTACCTACATACATAGTCAAAGCCAAAAAATATTTATTTAACATAAGTAAAATCATTTACATCCGTAAAAGCTTCAATGGGTGCCTTACAACTGGCTGGTATAAACATAACACAGATAAAAAGTAACCAACACTATTTTATTTTGAACGACTCCATGACTCCTCTTTTCTAAAACTTCGAAACGCAAGCAAGATCGTTGCCGCGCGGCACGCTCTCGCGATGTTGAAATCGGGGCGCTCCCCGCGTCTACGGCTAAACCACGCCCCTCAAGCTCTCATAATTTTTTTTCATATCGCCTTAAGGTAACGAAGACCTATTATGGTAAGACACATGAAAATACCCTAATCACCCGACGAACATACTCATAATAACAAACCTTTAAGGCGCTACGGAAAATAAATTGACACTTTTAGAACTTCTATATCTACTTCGGTATATAATGTATAATTTTGATAAAATAGTATATTATTTTTGGAATCTTTCTCTAGGGATCTGTTAAAACAGAAACGCGATTGGAGAATTTCGGCTCGATAGAAGTATTTATTGGAATGAGGTCTTTATCGACACCAATTCTCCTGGTTTGACAATTTAGAATGACATATTGACTGCAATTATATTTTATTAGATTGGTTTTAACAGTATCTAGAGCCTGGTTAAATGAAATTTTAATAGCATTGTTAGTACATTTTATATTAATAAAAAACCGACTTTTTGCTACTTTTCCACGAATCCGTCCCTCTCGCACTGAGGGTTTTTTCGCATATGGAGTAACAGGGACGCTAAAACTTTTACATTTCGCCTTAACATACGGAATCTTCTTTGTGAATCATTTATGTAATTTAATCATATTATAATTGTTATGTTCCAATTTTTAACAAGTATGTTTAGTTTAGCATAATGAAATCCGTTATTGGCACAATAAGCTGATATCATGTTCAAGTAATCTGAATGTACTTGCTGTGGATTTTTGTTTATGAATAAACTAAATAAACCTTTCATTTATCGCCATAAGTGCACAAATAATGTTTTTCGAATTTTGCAAAAAGGTTAATTGAACATTGGGCAAGACCATTTACCAAGTCTCCTGTATGCATTTGGCTACATTAATCAAAGTCACCTCAAATAATAAAAATAATGTATACTATATACTGACCTCGTTTGTTAGGATTAGAAATGTTTATTAGGATGTAGTCTAGTTATTTATTATTTAAGTACTATTTTCATGATTACGCCTTTTTAATAGTATGGCACTACCCTCAACAATTTCCTCATTGCCAAAGGTTAGTTGATAGAAAATACTAATTAGTATTAAGCTCGCCTTTGTACGATGACTTTATCCTGTGCAATAAAGAATTTTATTATTATTATTATTATTATTACCTCGTAAATAAATAATACTCGTTTTCTTGATCAGGCTCATAGGTGTTATTATTCTGTCCCAAAAGAGGCGTGGAGAGCACAGCTAATATCAAAGCTGTTACACAAGATGTCACTGCAGCCATGACTGATGGAGAAATGATTCAGTAAATTCAAAATTCAATTTCAGTTATCGCTGAACAAATTGGAAATCAATTTTTATTTTATGTTTCTGTCGTAAAGTGGCACATTTATAAATGTGTTAGAAGTGTCATCTTTCTCAATAGAAGGTTACCGCTCAGAGGTAACAAAAATATGTAAGCAATTTATTATTTACCACAAGAATATTAATAAAATCAATAAAAAAAAACTGTAATTTCAGTAAATTTTAAAAAACAGATCATGGTCAAGGACCAGATATTTGTAACTTATGTGAATACATATTTTAAAGGAAAAAAAGACGATTCGCTTTTGCGAACGTTTGTATGGTCAAAGATTTTAAAAAAGCATGCTTTATGATTTTATAACAATTTCAACAATGTAAATAAATAAATAAAATAAAACCAAAATAAAAACAGAAACATCGTAATATTTATAAAATGTATTTACAAATTCAACAGGCGGTAGAGCTGATGCCGGACTCGACTGTGGACACCATCTTACTTGGAGACCCCCTCGAAGTTATTCGGGGGAGAGTAAGAGGACAGCTCACAGGCAAAAAACCAGGAGGCCCACCATGCCTGGGACCGATGGATGGCGGTATATCCATTCTTAATAGCCGGGCCTTATATGGAACAGACTGGTGACGGGCAGCGGCGTCACTGGTGCGAGGGTTCCGGCACCGCGCTCACCAACCCGGCTGCCCAGCGTGTGTGAGTATGGGCAATTCTTCCAGGATGACCGCTGGGAGTGGCCAAGTCCTGGAAAGGCTTATGTCCAGCAGTGGACGAACTAGGCTGATGGATGGATGGATGGTTGGTCTTTTATTAATTCTACGTAGGTACTTATAAACAATGTCTTAAACACAGACATTCAATAAAGTCTGTGGTCTTATGACATTTATATATATTTTTAATTTATTTATCTAATTATCATGTTTTGTACATATTTTTGTCTTATAAAAAAGAAAATCACGTAAACCCTTAGTGGGTTTAAATGTGATTTCTGAGCCACTACTTAGGTACAGTACAGTGGAGACCTCATCAAGTAAGACACATTGGACTTTGTACCTATCTTATATTCTTCTCTGTAGGGGCTAATGTCGTACTGCAAGTGTATAGCTTGATGTGGTCTCCACTGTACATAACAAAAAAAAATACAAGTAAATAATAAAAAACATTTAACTGAGATAATTAATTGTTCAAGACAATAGATGTCTCTTCATAATTTTTCTTACTTTTTTAGGTTTGACATCTATGTCTTGCAACACTTTACCTGGTATACTATTTAAGATTTCAGGTAGCATGTAGTTCCAAGTGTTCCAATATACTTTAGTCTAAATAGTAGTTTATGCTACAAGGGCGCAAAGGAATAAATTACGAGGACGATTTAAAACACGAGCGTAGCGAGTGTTTTAAACGTAGCCGAGTAATTTATTGCTCTTACGCCCGTGTATCATACTACGTTTTTCAATGCATAGTGTGAGGAAATAAAACAAATATAATTTTGTGAACTTTAAATTGTAATTGGCTCAAAAGGACTAGGTATCCAGAGCCGTTAAACAGTGTAAAAAAAAAGTATAACATCTATGGTACACAGGAAAGTCTGCAGGTTAGCCAACCATTGTAAATAAATAAAAAAAAATAATAATAAAGCCCTAGGGCAAAATAATCGACTTTTTGTTCGGTTTTGATGCATAAAAAGTGGGCCTTTACGAGCACATGCATTGAAAAATAATATATTTCCAACCTATTTATTTTTAGTTTAAACGTTCCGGAGAAGAACGTGGTTAAGGGATTGACTTGTTTTTTTTTATAAACCAGGTACATATGTTTTATTTTGCGAAGTCTACTTATGTACCTATGGTTGTAGTAGTAGCATGCAGTTATTGAACAATGATATTAGAAGGGTTCAGGACAAGAAAGGGCTTATCGACATTTATGTTATTTCAAGAAAAAGCTATTTAAAGGTTTCAGGCTATAGTACAAGTATGACAGAAAATCTAAAATGGCGGTGCAATGGGCGCGTTCTAAGATTGTAAGTTGTCAGTGTACCCCTTCTTAGCAAGTATCGAATAAAATGCGCTCCTTTTATCCCGGTTTACGTCGCAATATGCTCCTTTTAGTCTTTTATAGTTTTTTGTGAGCAGGAAAAAAATTTTTTTGTTGTAAAAATAAATATAGAAAGAAAAGGTTTTTTTAAAGAAGCAGAAAAGGTGTTTTAGAAAGAATTTTGGTAAAAAAATTTAGTTTTTTAAAAATGAATAGACTTAGGCTAGTAATAGTACATTGTTCACCGAGGGAAGAAAGGGGAAGATTACTAACGAGGGTGTAGTTTGAGGCCCGAGGCGAAGCCAAGGGCCTCAATACACACGAGTTGGGAATCGCACTTTCTCCCGAGTGATACATAGTGCTTTATACTACACCTGCGAGGAAATAGTATCATTTTACTTTTAATCAAGATACAATAAAAGAAACCGACTGACTCGCGTGCGATTGTCACTTTTTATTTCCTTTTTTTTTTTATTTTCCCACTACGTGGAAAGGCAAAGGGATCTTAGCCCATACAGCCATGTTTGACGTTATAGTTTTTTATGTTTATATTTGAGGATCATCTGAAAGGTCTGTCCTGTCTAAGTCACTGTCCTGTCGTTTCCGCTATAATGATAGCCTTATAACGCAAATACAACAGGGTTAGAAAAAACACACGAAAAGGCACAGCCCGCACTTTTGTTCCATTGAACAACACACTACACAGGTTACGGCGATTTTAATTCACAATATCCTATCACTATTGTTGATCAAAACACCCAAAATGAAATATTTTTTCAATAAAAAAAAAAAACGACGCCATCACGTCTTCGCGCCTTTTTTCCAACCTTTTATTTCCTTCTTATTTTTTATTATGTGCAGGAAAAGCAAGTGGCCAGTATCATTTTTCGAGTTTTATGTACGAGTTTGCAAAATAATACTGGCCACTTGGCCACTTGCTCATTCTTTATGTTATTTAAAAAAAAACAGCACGTTAACAATGGATTTGCATATACTTTTTCTGCCCGCTCAAGCACGTTAACAATGAATTTTCATACACTTTTGCCGCCCGCATATTTGTATGACAGTAATGACGTACTTTCTGCATCGTTTTCAACAAAGAAAGAAGGTACTTTCCGAGCAGGTGTAGTATAAAAGATATTTTGTTAAGAAAATAAATCTATGTTTAGAAGATACGTAACATTTTTGTATAGAAGCAGAAAAGATTTATTAGTTTTTTTTTAAGAAGAAATTGGACTTTTTACACAAAGAAAATTGTTTTTTGTTGCCCTATTTACCTTGACCTAATTTTAAAGACCTGAGTATGACATGTCACCTGACATGTTTTAAGGTCTGTATGAAATTTGCTTGTATTTTTGTTCAAATAATCAGCGTATGAGTAATACGGTTATAATAATAAATATTGTCAAGATTTATGTCGTTTTCTTTTTAAAATGCAACAAATAAAATACTATATGAATGATACTATCGATACAGTAAAGCCGATTCTGAAGGCTTTAACTTTAGTTTTAGTGCTGTCAATACTTCAATTTTTCCAAAGTAATTTAGCTTCTGTTCTTCACCTTATGAACTATTTTGCAACGATGAAAATTTAGTTTTGACAGCACTAAAACTAAAGTTAAAGCCTTCAGAATCGGCTACACTGTATACAATGTATCGGCAAATTCTAGAATTTCGTTTCCAACCCTAACGCAGTTGGTGCACGGGGAAACAGCAATTCCCCTTGCACCCGCTGGTGGGTGAAGACAGTGGGTCCACGGGTAGCGACTCGCCACAGGCTGCTGATGTTCAAGAAAATAATGCTTTATTGCATTTTTTCGCTTTTAAAGTCGGTTCTATATACCTGCTTAAAGTCACTTCAGGTCTTTGCCCGTTGCCTTGTCCACGAATCGAATTGGGGTTTAAATCAAACATACTTTTCTATTTTCATATTTTATTTTGCATCATCATTCCCTTACATTTTAATATCATATGTATGCATTATATAACTATCTTAAACATAGGTAGGTACAGAGTATATTGTTATATACCTATGAATAATCTGTAAATATTGTAAGACTCCTCTCACAAAAATAATTCACACTTAAGTTCATCCAATACAAACATTTATTAAGCGCATCATACACCTGTCAAATTAACGTTTTAGTTCTTTTTAAAAAACATATATTTTTTAATTTATATAAATAGAGTTTGAGGTTAAACTTCAGTAACTTAGCATAAGGTTCATAACTTAACTTTGTATTTCTTGTTCACAAGTTAAAATGGAAAAACATTTCGGTATGTGGCAGTTGACGCCAATAACTATTGGTATATATTATGCGGTATGGTGAGATCGCAAACTTATGTTAATCTACATCACCCAGCCACAGGCTGCTGATGTTCAAGAAAATAATGTTTTATTGCACTTTTTTGCTTTTATAGTTGGTTTTATGTATCTGCTTTAAGGGGCTTCACTACGCTAAAATTTAGTCCTGCTCTAACGTTTTTGTTTTTGAACTGTCTATCCTGCTCAAATCAGATGCCACGCACGCAAAACTTCAGTTATTTTGAAATCACGGCTACATTAGGACATTAATTGTAATTTATTTATGTAACAAAGATGATATTTTCTAGTTAGTATCTGCGTGGGTTGGTTTCGTTTCAATCGGTTTTGAAATATGGAAACTGAAACATTTTTTGTGAAATTCATGCATTTTTAAAAGTATTATAGTTAAAAGTATTATAGTTAAAAGAAGATGTAAGAATGTTTATATATAAAGTGTAATTAATAATTGTCTTGAGTCAAAAAATATGCCATATGTTTTTCAGATTTTTAACATCTACATTGACGGAACTGAATCCAATGCAAAACTGATGTTTACATTGTGGAGCCCCTTAAGCCTGTACCTGAGCCTAGAGCATGACCAACTCCAGTCTATCTAGGATTCGTTTGAAGAAATTCGGACTCTCCTTGTATTGAAAAAAATATATTTGGTTTATTAATCTTTTCTCTAGGGATGTTACGTATAAACAATGTACTAAGATTTATACTTTTGTCAAAAAAAATGTTTTGCACCCTCTCTTTTTTTGGTTATCAAACGTTCGCTTCAAGAACGCGGTGAAGAGATCAACTTAATTTTTTTTTCATAAAATAGGTAATAGAAATATGAAGGTATATCACCTAAATTCAATATTTTTTTCCCTACAAAATTTTTCAGTATTAGCTAAAAACACACCAATTTGTTGTTTCGCTGCGTGATCACTAGTATTACGCGTTCAAGAAAAAGAGGCCAAATAGCCAACATATAATCGCCTCTATGACAAGCAAATAAAGTCTTTGCCGTAGGACTTATTGTGCTGGACGGGTAATAAAAAAAGTTGCTAGGGTATGCCATCTTCTTAAGGTCAAAAGTCAGTCGCTTAGCGCAAAGTGCATAAATAACTTTTTTTTTCTTGTTTAGAAGTTAAAAATTGAAAAGAATGACGGTCTGTGGCAAGCATGATAAATTTCAAACTCATGCTTTTTAAACATGAGTCAGGTTTAAAAAGCATGAGTTTGAAATTTAATGCACAATTAGTCATGATCTTGTCCAAACAAAGTTAAAACGGCATTTTAAGTTGGTTTTGAAAAGATCATAAGTTTACAATTTCAAACTCTTGATTTATAAACCTCACTCTTATACTGAACTATTGGCCTCAAATGCCACTAATCAAAATGCTTTTAAATTTTAAATTTATGAACAAGAAAAACAAAGCTAAGTTATCCACTTTGCGCTAAGCCACTGAAGTTTAAACTGGTTCGACTGTGCAAGAAGCTGCATCTAACTCGCAAATCCTCCGAAGTTATTCGGGGGAGAGTAAAAGGAGAGCTCTCAAACAGTATTTTAGAATAGGGCCCGAAGTGACAGGTAATAAGCGTTTTTCTCGTTGTTTTTTTTTCTTAGTTCTTAGGTTTCCTCCAGATGGCGCTGTCCATGTTATCATAGTTTAAATGTGTTTCGTAGCAATCAATGTCAAAGTTTGTTTTGAATCCGTTCAAATTTTGCTTTGATTCTGTTGCTAAAGAATACGACAGTGCCATCTAGGAATCTAATTTAACACTAAATTTGACATAAGGAAAAACGCTCATTATTATGATCATTACCAGTGATAATATTTTAACTTGATAATTTTAGATTATTAAACAATAACTATTATGTACACCTTAATAATTAAGGCAACCTTAGACATGAGTTTGATGGGCGTACATTATTCGGTCGTATATTAAAAGATTTTTGGTGCACGAACAGAGATTCACGGAAAAAAAAAATTGGGAAAGGAAAACATCGTGCGGCGGATTATTACCATGATAATGGATTATCACATATTTTTTTCGTTTGTTTGTTTGTCATGTCTCAAACTAAATGACTTTGAACAGTGATCTTGAAGACTCGTAGCATTTCCCGCCTAAAATAAATTCAGTATTACACCTTTCAATTATTGTACCTATACAAGGTGTAACAGAAAGGTGTAACCATATTTGAAGAGTTTATTCAGTCAATGGTATAGAACAACTTTTACTATGGAGCCAACCCTGAAATCTCAAAAGAAAGCTCTTCAAAAACACCTTTCTGTTACACCTTGTATAATCAAAGAAACTAAAACGTTTTGTTTGATAAAGAACGCATGAAGTCCGCCTTTGGTATTAATATTTATAAAGGAATTTAACTTTAGATCTATGTTTATTATAGTTGTATGAAAGGAGTATTACATTACAAAAACAGTAAAAATAACATAGTTCTTGTAAACTTCAACAACCCAACAGCTCAAACAGATAAATGCAAAATATCTCAACAAATAACGAAACTAATGAGAACAGTGTTTTACAATAACCTACAATTACTTTAGTTAATATGCTTACATCACTATTTTATTCTAAGTCTTATTTAATGAGACTGTCTTAAGAAAATAAAAAATAAAAATTAAAAAATCTAAGGGGGTATAAAAAATAACTTACATAGAATATCTTAAATACGTCACGTATTCTATGATATAAATATAATATTGTATAAATTGCGAAGATTAATAGAAAAGGATGAAGGGTAAAATCACTAACACTTCGTGGTCGATTCTTTTTCTTTAAGTTCGAAAAATCACAATATAATTTTTTAAACCAAAGCTCTGGGTGTTTTTTTCTAAAACACTTTTTAACGTTTGCATTGCAGAGTTACTTAGACATAAAAATGTATTTTTTTCAAAATAAAAATTGAGCCAATACACCTTTTGAGTAAATAAAGTCGTAGACTACGTTACAACATTTATGGACGGTAGAAAAAAGGATGGGGGAAATAAAAAAAAAAAAAACAACAATTACAAGAATAAATATGTATATGTAAAAGGGCTCAATAAACTGTCTTTGTTCATTTTTATTTAAGAGTAGTTATAGGTACTCAATAACATAGATGAAACAAAAATCGATTTCAAGATCATATCTTTTCATCTTTTTTAAAAACGATCTAGCAGTACACGAAAGTAAAAAGTTCTACTACACAACTATTGCGATATATTATTGCTGTTTTTAGTCATTAAGTTAAAAAATATCGTATTTAAGACAACGAATCTACACACGGAATTTTGAAAGAGAATAAATACCAACTAAACTAAAACAAAGGGAATTAAAAACACATGAATGCACTTTTTTGGTTTATACTATATCAAACTACGCGATAACTCTACCTATTGTGTAACATTTATGTTTTTCGAGTAAAAATTAACCAAGCATTCTGACAAAAATCTTACGAGCCACGTATGCACGCGCGGGAGAAGTGAGTCAAGGCCAGAGGCAAGGATTAATATACCGTATACTCCATTCCACGAGTCGAGCTCCTAGGATACAAAATAATCACTGCTCATTGGTTTATTAATGCGCGCAGCTAAGTATAAACGACACAATAGGCGAAGACGGAAAGGTTTTACTATGCATTATAATATTTTCTTAAAGCGTTGCAAATGAAGTCTTTTCTATTGACGAAATAAGGCGTCTTTAAGTTTTCTCGTTACTGAGTTCACAATATCAGACATCTTTAACATTTTTTCACTAACACGCACGTTGATCACAGCGAGAGCTATGGAGGTACTAAAAAAATTCGACATGTAAGCCAACCTTAAGAAACACATCGCTAATAAAGGTCACGCACATTAACCAATGAGAGCAGCCGGTTGATTTTCTTTGGGATTTCGACTCATGGAATGAACTTATAGAAGGCGTTACGTCGTCAACTCGTATTGAGTAACCACTCAATAGTATCCGGCCAAATATACAGGTATCTTTAAATTAAAGCACAACTTTTCCAAAGCAACAAAACCGTGCAAGCGTGAAAAAAAACTTACATTCTCATACAAAACACAGTCAGTTGTCAGAATTGGTAAAGAAACGTGAAAATTTATTTCCACAAGTATTTTTCATTTCCACAGGAAAGTTGTTCAGAATTATCAGTATTATGTGGTTTCAATAAAAAATACCTGTTAATTTACGCGCAATAAATAGACAGATCGTAGTGAAATTAACAGAGTGATTAAACTTTCGCCGGCGGAACCGCATTGGAAACGTTATTTTTCCGCCGTCCAGTGGATTTTTCGTTTTAAGTAATCCGAGAACTTTAGTACAATCCCGTTACTTGAACTGATCGAATTGTCGTGTCGCTACTACAAAACTGCGCTGCCAATGGTACAAAACCGATCGAGCGGTCTTGCCAATACTACAAAACTGATCGAGCGGTCATGCCAATGCTACAAAACCGACCAAGCTGTCGTGCCAATGTTACAAAACCGATTGAGTTGTCGTGTCACTACTACAAAACATCAAAATTCTAGCTTGTATCTAAAAATCAAAGACATCTACTAGACATGATTTAAAAAGGACACACTTAGTATTATTTATGACTAAACGCTCGTTTTAAATTAACGAGTGGATGACGATTTATTTATTTCTCAAAGAAAAAAAAATATATAAAAAATCAGTGACCTTAAAATAAATTATTTTCACGCTGAAACGAATGGAAATTTCCCTGAATTATGGTTTACTCTATTTATCAATTAATCAACACTGAAAAAAAAAATTGGTTAAAATTGCACGAACGAACAAATATGAAAATCATTTAACTTTACTTTATTGGTAAAATAAAAAAATAAATTATTAATCAATTGAAAAAAAAAAACTGTAAAAATAAATGATTTTTCTCGGTTGGTGCCATTTTAACTTACATTTATTTTTTGAATGTTAAAACCAATAGGATAAAGTTTTAATACGTTAAAACCATGTAACGTCGCCTTGGTGCAAACGGTTATAACCGTAGTACAATGAGTGCTTTCACGTATTTTTTACGATAACTTTGCTCTTTTTAGAAACGTTTAAAAACGTCATCCAATCGTTGTTGAGGTTTCGTCGCAATTACTAGACTATATTTATTACAGCCGTCAAAAAAAAATTGCATTTTATTACATACTGGGTTCGAAGCAAACGTTTAACGTCGATTTGTTGGCTTGCTTTATTGCTATATTCCATTCAAAAATACATTTTAATTATTATTATGACTTTTTTTACGGCTGTAATATTTTAAATCACTCTTAGAGGATTATTCTTAAGTCTGAATTGGTGTTTCACTTTTTTAGGGAAAGACGGACACTTAAGGTTAAAAAAAATATTCATAGGTTTGGCACTTAGTGTACAAAAGCTGGTATGTTTGAGTTTAATCTTTTTTAATGATCGTTTTACAGTTATTTGAGAAATGGAAAAAAGTGTTAAGTCCAAGTATAGAAAAAAAAAACAATATACCAGCTTTCATCGCTATGTTTCGAAAATAATTATTTAAGTATAAGTTTCAAATAATTAAGAAAAAATTAGTTAAAAAGAATAAACAGTTGAATTTTTGTACAAAATAAAATTAAACCCTTACGATTGCTCTCGTGTGATTTTATTTTAGAAAAGTTTATTTATATCCAAGCTACCATTTATAGTCAGGATTAAAAATATTTGGTGTTATATTTGGGACTTAAAATTATATAGTTTAAAATACATATTTACGTGTAATATTATGTTCCTTACATCAATGGAATGAAGAACATTTATATAACAAAATAATATAAATGGCATGAAACTAAATAAAATTATTAAAAATAAATTAAATTCACGAATTTCAATAGCCTATCTAAACGATATAATGTTAATATTATGTACTTTGCGCAATAATTTTGTGTATATATATATTATATACTTTTTTATCTTGCAATTTTCCTAGCTAATGCTCGCATTAATTTTGGGAGCAATTATTTATTAAATCATTTATCGTTTATATATGTATCCGTTACATATCTTAGCTTACATAGTGGAGGCAGCAAAGCCATTTTAATATCCTTAATGTTTAATTTTAGCATCTAACTATATATATGTTTAGAAGGAAGTATATAGCAACAAGAAAGGCATAGACACGTCAATCCTTGGGACTTCATTTTTAATCCATTACAGACGGTCGGCGAAAACCAGTTTATATTTAACATTATTTTTCTTATGTTTCTACTCGGATATACATATATGATTATGCTTACTATATTTTTGACTACATCAAGCGGTTATAGGCGTTACATGATTTTCTTCACTAATTACTAGCATCATTATATGTTGGACTTAAACTAAATTTGACTATCTAATTCATCCGAACTTCTTGCATTGTGATATAAATTGGTTAAACAGAGGTTGAACCCCATGGAAGGTAACTTTTCACTCATTTACACCACATTCCATTTCTATTGACTTAGTGACAAAATTGACACTTCTCAATTCGATCCTTATCAGCTTAAAATAAGTATAATATTTAACGTACTATATTTTATATATAATAAATACTATGTAATCTTAAATATTTCATGTTCTAGCGATATGTCTCTCAAGTTTTTACTACAGGCTCCAAAAATTATACTAGTGCCAAATAAGAATGCTAATCAAAAAGAAATACTACGACAGTCAAAATAATAACATTTTTCAATATAATATATAAAATACATCGTTTACAAAATATTCCTTCGATCAAGGTTTATGTAGTTTTACATAACCTCTCAAAAAGTTTCAAAAATGACAGGTAAGTAGTCTAACAACTACAGCTTTTATCTAAAAGTTTTACAACACTAAAATTTCCTTAAAATTCACCAACTGTAAGACTTGCGCTTGAAAAATATTTTATTATTAAATAAAAAATACTTTCAAATGCAAAACTTTCACATTTAATTTTCAAATATTTCCATTTTTATATATTCCATCAAAAAGAGTTAGCAATGAAACAACGAAAAGAACTAAATAAATTTTAGCCAAACCTTTGGAAAATAAACTTACTTTCAATAAAACAAGTAATCTTCACAACACACCCCATTGTCTACAGTAAATGGTTAAGTATTTCTTATTACCTATGCAATAAATATTTTTTCTTTTTACTTAATTTCCTATATAATAAATAAATCTAATATTTCGACTAGACTCGGTATTTTTCAAGATTTTTTATGTGTATCTTTTATTATTAGACACAACCTTCATTATAACAGTAGTTTTTATAGTTTTATTTCGACTTCGTATGTAAATTTATGGAATTGAAATTTGGCATTGTCCGTTTTTTGCAAAACACAAAATATAATAAGTCGGAAATATGACTAAAAACTCTTTGTATAGTATTTCACTACATTTTTATTATTATTTCTATTTCTATGCTCATCACATTAACATTCCTAACAATCTTCGCGGATAAAAAATTTCTTAAAAAACTCTTTCTCACTCATAGATGTGAACCTTTCTATTTTTGCTACTTTACTGGCTACTAAACATGTTTCCAAAAATCTACATTAGACTAAAACTTAAACTACTCTTGTGCTTCTGATGTCTTGGTACCCTTACCATTCACAAATTTTATTTTGGAATCAAAATTTTTATTCTCAAAAATTTTTTGCAACCTTTTTGGCCCGCGTGTTGGTT
Source organism: Ypsolopha sequella (assembly GCA_934047225.1). Taxonomy (NCBI): domain Eukaryota; kingdom Metazoa; phylum Arthropoda; class Insecta; order Lepidoptera; family Ypsolophidae; genus Ypsolopha; species Ypsolopha sequella. The sequence goes on from OW204009.1 coordinate 10,384,065, forward strand.
TTTGATATCAATAATATACCTTAACTAAAATCTAAAATAACTTATCTTATTTTTATGCATGATTTCTTTAATATACGCATTTTCATAAGCAGTTTATGATTTAGAAACTAAGTTTGTTCATAGTAATGTATGACTCACATTTCTTTTTTTTTCTATTTGTTGACCCGCATTTTTAATGTCACCTTAAAGATCATTCTAAATTCTATTTCGTAAGGCTTTCAGCCTATTTTTAAAAGTCAATTCTAGCACTGCTCGCTCGCATTTCTCCAAAACCCTGCCCCAAGAAGAGAAAGTATCAAATTAAACAAAATCTGTGAAAATAATGTTTTCAGCACCAGAGTTGAAATTTTTGTTGTTTCATTTCCTCTTTAAAATAGGTGAAAACTTTGTTATTCAAAACGGAAATTATTCGAAACAAAAACAGGAATTTAAATTAATATAAATATAAATTGGCAGTGTCTAAATCCAAACAAAAATGCGCAGTTGCTACGCATACTATCAAAACTGATAATTCCGTAGGGATCAAAATTCAAATTCTTGTGGCTGTATTTAAAAATCCTCATCAGTGGCTTCGTTGTTACTCAGTACTTCAGCTGAGGTTACAAAACGTATCTTACGAAACAATCAGCCCGGGTATGTTTCACTGCCAATTTGTACTTTATAGTGAGCGCATTAAGGTTCAGACCCAGTCAAGTTTGTGCGAGTGAGTGAAGCAGGGGCAGCAGGGATCGGCGAGCGGCGGTTGCTGCCTTTGGCCTCACACCAACAGGCTTGGCGCTAGCCATTCGTCCTCAGCAATCTAAAAAAAAACCTTGTTATAAATGAATTCGAGCCACGATCTGGACTGCGACCTATTGTTTAAGCTTTAACTCAAAAATGATCCATTTTTAACATTATAAATTCGTCTTAGGTTCTACAGAAGGTTTAGATTCCGTGGGGAGAAATTTATGTCTAAATGCGTGCTCCAAAGAGAATGACTTAAATTGCAAGATACTCGTGAAAAGAACAGAGAAATTATGCCCCTTTTTTTTGGCTTCCGTCCCCAAAGAGCAAAACGGACCCCATTAATGTCACCCCACTGTCCGTTTGTCCGCCCGTATGTCCGTATGTCACAGGTCTCTATCTCTTAAACAGAATGATATAGAGACCAGAAATGTTGATATGTTGTTTAAAATATTTATCCAAAACCGTAAATTTTATTAAAAATACAATTTAGTTATTTGAGATATAAAGTATTTTTTTCTTAACCTAGCATGTGGGATGTTATTGTTTAGAACACATTGAATAGAGTATAAACCTATTTCTACTTTTTTGTCTTCAAAAATAAAGAAATGGGGGGTTACCAAAGTTGTCATTTTTAGACCATTTTTGTTACAGGATATATCTCAAAGACCAAAGTAGTTAGTAATATGGAATTTCTATATACTAACACCGATTCTGTGTTACTAGTTTTAACTTATTTGACACCATTATCTACCATATGCTACATTTATACAACAAATACTGAAAAAGCCGATTTATAATGCAGTTTTAGGTTTCAGCTTTCTGAATACTCAACTAACTTAATTTTGCAGTTTTGTTTTATACAATTAGTAGGTAATGATAAGTTTGTAATTCCTGTTTGAATTAATAATTAAAGTATATTAACTTATTTAAATGGTACGTAACCCTCAGGGCGCGAGTTTTACTCGTACTTGACCGTTTTTTTTATTAATCACGAAAAAATAATATGATTGTGACGAATGGCCCAAAATATAGCTCACTAAAATTTTATTGAAATGTGTTTTATATCTACATAGTTTTAATCATTTAAAAAGACAAAAAGTCAATATTTAATATTTACTTACATAATAAGCGAAAAATTAAATAGTATTTTTAAATGTGAATAATATATTTTAAACTCACAGGTTGCACTTGGAAGTGCTGTACAGGATAATGCAAGACTTGCGGCGGCTGAGCCGACATGGCAGCCACACCGCCAACGCCTCCCACACCGCCACCTAAAGCCCACGGCAGTTGAACGCCTCCCATGCTGGAATGTAGCGCAGTGTGATTGTTCGGACCGCTAGTGATAGAAATTAAAATTTTTCACAAAACGTAACTCTGTTATTATTTGATACTTTTTGACAACTATCCGATAATCATCTCAAATGGCATATTTAGTGAAAAAATTACTGATTTCCAAAAATTATCATCAGATAATCATCTGAAAATAAGTTTTGATCACTAACCGATAATTATCTGAACAATTTCAACTGAATAAGAATCGTGTGATTATTTACTTTGTTAGATAATTATCTCGATAATTATCATGAGCCGTCTTGGCCCCCACGCCGCTGTCTAAAGCCCACGGCAGTTGCAGCCCGGTGAGGCTCGAGTGTAGTGCAGTGTGATTGTTGGAAGCGCTATTGATAGAAACGACAGTTTACAAAATAAGCGATTACTTTCCGATAACCAATGAATAATTAATTATTGAATAATAATCTGATGTTCTGGTGATTATTACCACCGCATTATTATTCAATAAATTAAAATGTTGCTTTATTTATTTAACAAATTTTGAATTCGCATAAGGTATTGTAAAAATAATGTTGTAAAGATTTATAAGAAATAGAATATTAAAAAATACAAGGTCAATGCTTTCTTTCTGAACATGGCTGGTATACTGCCGTGTAACTAAATGTATAAGTTATTCAAAATAAAACTATTGAGCCATAAAAAAGCCTCACGTGAATGAGACGTTTTGATTGGTTAGATCTCAATTAAAACTTTACACATATCTTTAGGTAGGTAGGATACATGTATATATCTTTGAACCTGAATTAATAATACAACACATTCAAAGTCAGGACTTTATGATTCCAAGACAATACTAAAATAAATGTTAAAGATTAGCCTAGACATGACGTCACAAACACCTAAGGCTTTTGAAGGTAGCGATGAGTAGTCGCGCATTTTTATGTTGACTCCATTTGAACCATTTTTTTTCTCAGTGTAAGTTTATTGACGTGTATCTCCAGATTTTTTTTATCGTTGAATTATGTATTTTATAGTGCTTAGTGAAATTATCATCAAATTTCAATTAATAATTCTGATGAAAGGTTTAAATCACACAAAGGCCTTATCTACTGACTCACCCAGGCATGTACTGGTGCTGATACCCAGCGAACTGCCCCGCGTAAGAGTAACCTTGCACCCCTTGCAGGAACCCGCCCAGCTGCTGAGGGTACCCAGCGTTGTACCAGTAGCCAGCGGCTGGCACCCCGCCCGCCCCATAGGCTGCACCAAATGGGCTGTAGGGGGTGCCGCTTAGCTGTGGACGGTAAAGTTTACGAAATTGGAGAATGTTACAGAAATGCGGAGGGTGAAGACATAGCTAAGCTAGCCCGCGTAAAGTAGAATCACATGCGACGATGGCAAAATGGAGGCCAAACTTAAGGTGGATAGTCCAAGGCAATCTTCATACAAACTTGTGGGAACCAATAACGACGACAGAAGCATTATTATTTAATTCTGTTACCTTTTTCCACACGTTCCATCAACTTTACACCCGCGAATAATCAGTTTTTTTAAAAACAAACTTTATTAGAATCTAATTTTGTTATGCAAAATTAGACTGTTAAAACGTTTTGTTTTTAAGAAAAACTGAATTTTCGTGACTGTAAAGTTGATGGAACGTGTGGAAAAAGGTAACAGAATTAAATAATAATACTTCTGTCGTCGTTATTGGTTCCTACAAGTTTTTTATAAAAACTACCTTGGACCAAATAAATTAGTCTATGCTTGGACCATCCACCTTAATGACACTCGTTCCGTGGAGAAACGATTTGCATTGACACACTGGCCCCATCCTTTGTCCAAAATACCAGTCAAGTGCAAATATGCAACCTCAGCAAAAGATGCATGTCTCTGCCGTTTGCGTTATGCATAACAGCGTCACACATGGGCAACGCCTCGACTGACGAGAGGGTTGGGGCATACTTTATGGCTCCAATACGTACATGGTGGGCCAATCAACCCAGACGACGCCCCCGTAACGTACTCCCAACCCAGACGACGCCCCCGTAACCTACTCCACGACCCCGACGACGAAATAACAACCAAAATTATTGAGTGCACCCCCACCGTCAACCTCTCCGCACCATTACACTTGCACCGTCCGCGCGCACGTACGCGCCGCCGACGAAGGCGACAAATCAATATTATCAATTCACAGCCACTCTACCAGTCGCAAACACCCCACACCTTCCACCGCATGCACGTTCAAAAAGACGCGCACGCGTGTGCACAAACACTCCACGCCGACATAACAACAAAACCTCAAGAAGACAGTGACACACACGTAAACGTTATGTCTGGTCACCGCAATACACCTCAGACACCACAGCCCCCTCAGGCTACAGCTACAGCTCTGCCCACCGACAGCGCTTCACAGCATGAAAATAAAAAATAAGGCGGGAGACTATCTGTCCCGCCTTTCAAGGCAAAGTTTTAATGGCCAAAAGGCAAAAAACAAAGAACCATCAAAAAAAAGGTGGGCCAATAGTGTACAAGGGCCTTAAGACAAAATATTATTATTTATTATTTATTTAAAATGTATAACATTACAGTTTTTTAACTAATACGTTATACAATTATAATATTAACGTTAAAAATTAAAAATATAATTAATAAATTTAAATTTAAATCAAATTCAAAAAAATACAATCAAATATAAAACAACAATTTTAAATTATAAATAGGGACATTCCTGTCATTCATCACGCTCGCAGTACTTCAGGCATTTCTCAATCACAGTCATCAATCTATCAGCAAATAAATCACACTCTGGTGCTGAGGACAACAGTGTGTTGAGTGATGACAGGGCACGTACGAGTGGAGACATGCTGCGTGCAACAGTGTGCGACAACGGTACCGACAAGAGAAGGTGCTTGCGAGCTCGGAGGTATTTGTCGGGCACAAACAGTCTCAGCATCTAAAGGAATTTGGTATAAAACAATACAATGTGTTCCTTTTCGATATCCTTGGTTTGTCTCATGTAACATGGAGACACAGGAACTTGTTGATGCGTTCAGAATCCGTTCTGGGCACATTCCACTAAATAAATTTGCATTTTTAATGCGTAAGGTTGATTCTTCCAACTGCTCTGAATGTGGTGTAGTTGAAGATGTTCACCATATTTTGGTGGAGTGTGTTCAGAATGAGGCTATGAGGAGGCAGCAAAATTTTAGTAATAATATCTTTTGTGACGTCGGTGGATGTAATAGCACTTTGGCCCATCCTTGTTCTAATGAGGCCAGAATGCTTTACAAACTAGTTAAGAACCCGGTCCGCGACGACGACAGCTTTGATGCAAAGCATTTTGTTAAACATTTTTCTGGCGTTTATCGCGATGTTTTTGGAAAAACCAAGGACATACACCACTTCGTATTGAACGTTTAAATGAACGCCTAAAATTATTTTATTGAATTGTTTCTCTTTTGCAAATTATTTTGGTACTTACGAGCCCGTTCCGAATAGTTCTTCATAATGTCTAAGTACCAGAATAATTCGCAAAGGAGAAACAATTCAATCAAATAAATTTTAGGACTTCATTAAGACGGCCAATATGAATTGGTGTATGTCCCTGGTTTTTACAAAAACATCGCGGTAAAGATGAGAAAAATATTTAAAAAATACTTCGCATCAAACGGACGAAAAATACGGAGCGGGTTCTTAAGGTCGGTTTAATCGTTAGATGTTAAGTTGATTGTTGTACCTTAAGTTGGTTTTATTAGGACGACATGGTCATGACTCTGTACCAACCAAGTCCTTTCCAAACTAAAGATTTTAAAAAAAATCTAAAGAGGTAATGCCAGCAGCTTTCTTGATACTTTTTCCGGCAGAATCTGGACATTTTTGTAAGGTTTTTTTGTGAAACCCTACCTGTCCTTGCGCCTGAGCGTTGTTGGGGTCACCTGACTCCTTGCCCCACGAGCACTTGACTGGTTGACCGTTGACGTCAGCGTTGTGGACTGCTACTATAGCGTGTGTGGCGCTCTCTTTTGTTGAGAATCTGAAATTTAGTAGAATGGTCATTATAAGTGCTGTTTATTTTATATCACCTACGTATTGCATGTGTATCATATTTATAGTTGCTTATAAGAAACATTAAAGCCAAATAAAATACGAACATCTTTATTTACAATTTATTTTTCTGACACTAAAAACTTCAACTTCTTCAGGCCTTCTAAAAAGGCCGTTTTGCATGATTTGAAAGTAGCATGGATTTAGACATGGTATAATAAAACAAGGTATGTTCCTTGGTGATGTGTGGAGGTTTTGTGTTCCAAAATGGGGGAACTTGAGTACGTCATCACGCTATCGACGGTTCTCAAACTTTAAAATTCGGGAATCGTGGAAATTTTTATGTCCTTAGAAATAAATTACTAGGAATGCATGTGGATTTTAACTTTTCAGCTGCAGAGGGATGGGTGTGGCGGCTAAAGTGGGAAGTATTCAATAAAATGTCCCTTAATGGCTTTATGTAGTCAGAAGTCGCAAAATGAATTGAACACACTCTCGCTGTGAAAGAAAATACTAGTGAAAATTCGCCATTCAAAGTAATAAATAAAGCGTATGGAAAACACCACACTAACTTCTGCACGTAACGAAATTTAACGTGATCTTAGAGCTTCATATAAATATTACATAAAATTTGTCACTATAACTTACTTTTCTTAGAATAAATACCACACATAGACCAAAATAATTACTACGAAAAAAAATGCAGCAAAAAAATACATGAACGTGAGAGAGCACGGAATTGATAAATTCATAAGGAATTTTTTATTATTATTTTATCTGGTCTTTTGCCTAGAAATCATCCCCAAAAAATTTCAATTATTCATGTAATTTTTTCGAAGGATATCCAGAAAGTGAAGTCGACCAAAAAAAAAAAAAAAAATTTACATGTCGAAAAATAATGTTGGAAAGAAACCATTATTTATTAATGCGTAAAAAATGTGATACCGTATGCCAATCTTACGTCTCGGTTAAAAAAAATAGTTGCAACTCGAAAGGAGCGATTAAACGCATAATAAACAGAAACGCAGCCATGAAATATCATGAATAAGAAAAAAACACATTATATTTTTTTACATTCTTATCACCATATCTGTTTTCCCTTCTTAGATTTTTTTGGTGTCGTGCTAAAAGTTGCTACTGCTGATCTATGGCCTGACATAGGTTTCATTCGTGGATTCAAATTTTGGACCAAACGCCAAGGGCAGAGTTGCATCATCCTTTCAAACTTGTACAATTACAGCCAATTTGCTCGTGGAAACTCGCAAAATAGAACATTTTTTCACAAATATGAGATCTAGATACATAACAGATTGATTTTTCGCGCCCCGAAATACCTTCTATATACTGTAAATATTGTAAAAATCCTTGTAAATAGGAAACGATGTAAGTATATATACAATTATATTGGATAAATGGGGTAAGTAGGACTTACAATTTCTGATGCTGGTTTTTGGGCCACAATAGCGAAGCCACTCTTGAGCCATCAATTCATTTTTGGAAAAAGTAAAAAGTCTAATTATTCCGCCTTTTTCAGAGCGATTTTTACAATTACGGATCGCACAACCGCCCATTATTGCTTGATGAGATTATCAATTTATCATTTAATAATCAGCTCATCTGCAACTGGGAAACGCGCTTCAACCTTTGGGAATCTCTGTGTAGAGTGAACACAAACTATTAAATTCACTCTCGTGCAACAAGGATGACAACAAATGGAAAAAACGCCATTAGATATTGCCAGTATTATACGCTTATTTTTAACCGACTTCAAAAAGGAGGCGGTTCTCAATTCGACTGTATGTTTTTTTTTTTTTTTTGTTTTATTTTTTTTTTTTGGGGTTGTTACTCCATAACTCCGTCATTTCCCAACCGATTTGAACAATTCTTTTTTTGTTTGAAAGAGTATACTTCCAGGTAGGTCCCATTTTGGGTTTGGTCATGATCTGATGAAGGTCTTCAGAGATAGGCAGTGGAACTCCTCAGAAAATGACAGCATATCTCTCGAAATTGAGGCAATCGCTATGTACTTGGGTGCTGATTACAAGGTATTACTTGAAAATCGACATTCTTCCACCTGACCTTCGATCCTGGCTTCATCAATATATTCACCATAGAACTCTTCAACGGATCAGAGCACATAACTCGAGATTGCGGCAATCACTGCGTTAGGGTGCTGATTCAAGGGTATTACTTGGAGATTATCAGAATTCCCACCTGACCTTCGATCCTGGCTTCATCACCATAGAACTCCTCAACGGATGACAGCACATAACTTTAGATTGCGGCAACCAGTTTGTGTTAGGGTGCTCATTGCAGGGCATTGCTGAAAATTGCCAGTGTACCCACCTGAATTTCGATCTTGGCTTCATCACCGTAGAACTCTTCAACGGATGACAGCACATAACTCGAGATTGCGGTAATCATGTTGTGTTAGGGTGCTGATAGCAGGAAGCTACTCAAACATGGCTACTTATACTCACTTGAACTTCGTTTCATATTAACACCACGTTTGCAAGAACTACCTATACCTCACAATTTAACCCAGCAACACTAAAAAATGTGAAATAAAATAAACTTTTAACAAAAAAATAGCAACCGACTTCAATAGTAACAGCAGTCATTCACTAAAAAGTTAATAATAATTCTATAAAGACCGATGGTACCGAAGCAACACTTTTGCCGACTTCTTTCTTCCTGAAACATTATGTTATCTAGAAGTCGGCGTATTTCCTACGATATAGCAACATAGAAACCAATATAAGAACGCCGACTTCTAGATAACATAACGTTTCAGGAAGAAAGAAGTCGGCAAAAGTGTTGCTTCGGTACCATCGGTCTTTATAGAATTATTATTAACTTTTTAGTGAATGACTGCTGTTACTATTGAAGTCGGTTGCTATTTTTTTGTTAAAAGTTTATTTTTACCCAAACGTTTCACACAACTTCTGCAAATCTGATCATAAAGATAAGCAAAAAATCAAAATTAAATTTGTTTAAGTTTAATTTCAACAACAAAAATACTCATCAATGTTATGAATAGTATAAACCTTTTTGTAAACAAAATAACTTAAAACTATTTTCCTTATCATGAAATAATGACATAAAATGGCAAGGACGTAAGATGACGTCACCAAGGGCTGGTGCGTTCCAAATATTTAAAAATATCAGTGTCGCCGTACGAGCTCTCGTGTCATTCATTCGCACTCATACAAAATTTTATATGCTATCCTGTTCTCAGGGTTCAAATTGTAGCAAGCTTATGTTTTGGAATGGAAACCAAAGGAACAGACCATGTTTTATTCGGCCATGGATTTAGAGTTTTCCACGCGTGCAAAAGAGACGGCCGGCATTAGAACGGAATCATAATACGATTCATCCGAAGCGGCCTTTTTAGAGGACCAGGGGATCTAAAAAGGACAACTTGGGTGAATCATGAAATGATTTGAAAGTAGGATAGAGACAGAGTTTTTTCATGCGTGCAAAAGAGACGGCATTACAACAGAATCATAGTATGATTCATCCATAGCGGCCTTTTTAGAGGACCAGCGGGCCTATTGTGTATCTCTAGTTGCCTTCTGGACTGGGTGTCTATCATCAAAAACATAGATATACTATCGAATTCCGATGTCCTAAGGATATTTTCGCACTTGAAGTGACGACACAGATTGTTAATAGTTCAATACCCACTAAAGGCAATTTTGAAATTTCAGTTTTTAGCTATGTTTTTGATGATAGGCACCTCGCGCAGTTGGCAACTAAAGATACAGAATAGGGGGGCTGGTCCTTTATAAAGGCCATTTTGAATGAATCACATTATGATTCTGTTCTAATGCCATCTTTTGCACGCGTGAAAGAACTCTAACTCTATCTTACTTTAAAATCATTTTATGATTCACCCAAGTCGGTGAAACTAGCTTCATTCCTCGAATAAAAAAATCCGCCATTTTATACCCGTCACGAAATATACTATTTTCTACCAAAGTTGTTTTATTTTATGCTTTACGTCATAAATGATCCTGCACCACAACTATAACTTTAAAGTTGTGGTGCAGGATCATTTACAAAGTAGGTAATGCAGAAAATAGTACTTACAACTTTATTGTTGCCATAAATCATATTTGTTTAATACTTTTTATTCAAAAATAAGAAAAGCAATTCGCTTAGATTAAATTATTTTAAGGTGTGTTAATTCGAAAACCATTTCGAGATTTAGGTTTAAAAAGCCGTATTTTCGAAGTTTTGGTCTAAAAAACCTCATGATGCTGAATATTTTTACGAAAAAGCTGCAACTTCCATTTGCCCTTGTGTGACGTCACTTGGTTAATGGCTGTTTAGAAATGTGTCCTTTGCTATCAAGATAAATTTATAATAATTTGCTTCAGACTAATTTGACAGCTAGATGACAGATGATTAGACAGACAGAGACAGACCACTTTTTTATAAGCAATCACACATCACAATCAGTATAATGTCTAAAATTCTCAAGTGACAACGTCATCGGACAATTCTTTAAAAAATCATAAAAAAATAATGGTCAATATACAAGGTGACTTTTTGATCATCGTCCAAATTCATACTGGAGGCTTGTTAAGTGATTAGTATCTTGGATCAGTAACAATTTTTGTGAAATTCGTATAATGAAATTTCGGCTTCCCATAGAAAGTCAGTTCCAGTCCCGAGTGAATCACTATGGGGAGTCGAAATTTCATTTTACGAATTTCACCAAAATTGTTACTGATGCATGACACTGATCACTTACCAAGCCACCAGTATGAATTTGGACGATGATCAAAAAGTCACCTTATATATAGCAAAATAACCATGTCCTAAATTCTCCGAAAAAAATTAAAAATAAAATCTTTTAAAAATTAAGCTATGGGAATTACAAGTTTTGCATTTGGGAACGCGATCCGTGCATCCACTTTAAGGTTATACATAAGTCGTTCGGTACAAAGTGCACAACTTAACTTTGTTTTCCTTATTAAGAAGTTGAAATTGAAAAAGATATTGGTCCATGGCAATTCACGCCAATAAATTAGTATAAGTTACGTTTATGAATCAACAGTTTGAAATAAAATGCACAATTACTCACGATGTTGTCCAAACAATTTTAAAATGCCGTTTTAAGTTTGTTTCAACAAAATCATAGCAAATTTTGCATTAAATTTCAAGCTGTTGATTTATAAACCTAACTTATACTAATTTATTGGCGTGAATTGCCACGGACTAATACCTTTTTCATTTTTAACTTCTTAACAAGAAAAACAAAGTACCGACCGACTTAAGTATAACCTTAAGTACAGGTGCCTTTCAAAAATCATAAGAGTAGAAGTTAAATAAAAGCAAAAACTCCAGTAGTTGGAAAAATAATAACCTCCATTTATTTCAATATTAAAAACAAGAATCAAACCTGATAAAAGCATATCCCTTGTCTTTGAACACCCTGATCTCCTGTATGGTGCCGAAAGGCTGGAAAGTTTTCTGCATCAGCTCCTCGGAAAGCCCGTTGGTGAGGCCCCCGCAGTAGACCGTGCAGTTGGTTGGGGAGCTCTGGTTGTATACCTCGTCGAAGGTCAGGGGTTTTGAGTTCACTGGAAGGGGGAAGTTGAACGATGAGTGGTTAGTTTTATTTTTCTGTGAGGATTTATGGTAACCCCTCGGCTATAGCTTCAGGCTTCGAGAGGCGCACCAAGCGGTTCTTCTTGCGACGGCGCCGGCGGAGAGAACAAATGCATGAAGTTGTATAGGGCCGGCCATGGGTCGCATCTCGGGCGTCTTGTCCGGCTTCGAGTGACTTGCGCTCTCTCGACGGCGGTTTGCGGGGAGGCGGGGAGCCGCGCCAGTGATGAAGCGCATAGGAAGAACCTAGTGTCGAGTGCTTTGAGCGAGCGAGCGCGCTATAAATCCGATGCGGTGGAAGGCGCCGACTGGTGTCGTGGCAGAGCAAAGCCCGTCGCAAAAACCGCCTGGAAGCGCAGCAAGAAGCGCCGCCAGAAGCCTGAAGCTGTGTCCGATCGGTAAGGACTGTTTTGTAGGGGTTCCTATTTTGTACTACCCGTTTTACATGCTATCTCTTATAGCTCTATATATACAAGGTGAATTTGTGAACATCGTCCAAATTCATACTTGAGCCCAGGTAAGTGATCAGCATCATGAACAAATAACGATTTTTGTAAAATTCATAAAATGAAATTTCGACTCCCCATAGTGATGCACTAAGGACTGGGAGTGAATTACTATGGGAAGTCGAAATTTTATTATACGAATTTCCAAAAATTGTTATCGAACCATGATGCTGATCACTTACCAAGCCTTTAGTATGAATTTGGACGATGATCAAAAAGTCACCTTGTATATCTCTTATAGACATCGTCGTTTTATGTGTACTCAAATACTTAATATCAAATAATCTTCGATCATACATGTTGTATATGCATGATCGAAGCAAATAAAGCATTGTGCATCTCACTCACTCATGCGTTCATCTCAGTCACTCGTACACTCCGTTAGTATTATACTTAACCACAGACCTATTAATAGGAATAGAAATGCCATGAAAGCCGTGACTGCGACGCACCGATATGATCAATACGTCAAGACATAACCCGCGGGCCGCTCATTTCTCAGCCGAACGCGTTAGAACAAACATATTGTAAAAATGGTGTATTGCAGCGTGGCAAATTGTTGTAACTCTTAAAATAACGCAAATAAGACATCCAAAGGAATTTCATTTCACTCGTAAGTAATTTAAACATGTATTTACTGTGATATTTACAGAATAAACCTCGCGGTAAATAAAATTTCAACCTTACCATGAAATATTTAGCATTGTAGCGAGTAGCATTGAAATTAGTCAATATTTTGTCCATTGCAGGTTATAAAGAGTGTCACACATTGAGTTAGAATATTAACGCCGCAATGTATATTTTTATTATAAAAAATAACTACTGAACCGATTGGGCTGAAACTTTGCACAAATGTAGTTCGAAATTTGGAATAGGACATAGGCTACTTTGTATCCCATAAATCAGTTCAATAAAAATATTTACAGATACGATACGACCAGCTACTGAAGAGGCTATGCGAATTTCATTTTTGTCACTATCACTCCAAGCGAAAAATCGTGCAGTGCGAGAGAAATAGCTAGCAAAATTTCAAATATCAAATCTCTACATATTGTTAAAACACACATAATGAAATTGTTTGAGTTCTGTATTATGGTTCCTATTCGTCAAACGAGGAGAAAAAGTGTGTTTGAAGACCTCATTTCAACAATTATTTCTATCGAGGAAAATTAATCGAAACATATTTTCCAATTTCAAAACCCTACATTGTATAGTCGAAATGCATATACCAGAAACTGATTACAATTTTCCGTGTATTTCATGAAATACACAGAAAAGAAACCACGTATTTTTTTCGCATATCGCCTTAATCAACGCGGACGAAGCCACGGGCAAAAGCTAGTAAAGAATAAGAAAAAAACTCTAAGCACGCCCCTTATTCGGCCCTTTATACGGGACACAATCAAGCTGTATATTTGTCATCGACTATCGATACACGACAAAACAAAGTCTGCGGACAAAACCAACATACGCTTCGTAATCGATTAGCTGCTCGACTCGATTCTAATCCAGATCCGGATGTAACTACAAAATGTGCGGAAATTCCGGAAATATATTAGGAGAACCGGAAATTAGTTTGGATTTCTATACTTACTGTAGATAACTAGACAAATGAGCCGTAGAATTATCGACCTTATTGCTAAGTAATAAGACATTTAGCTGTAGGCTAATTAACTCAGTCATTTTGCTGAGGCGGTAATAGAACTGAATTACTCTAGAGTTTACAGGATGTGAACTTCATGTACCAGCTTTAAATAAAACTGATAAATACGAAAAAGAAAAATTTTTACCTTCTACATTGACAGAACTGAATCCAATACAAAACTAATGTTTTTCATTGTGGAGCCCCTTAATAAGTACCTACCCTGTTACAGGTTTGTATAAACTTACTAGGGTTATCACAGCCCTTTATGTAAAGACATAATGTTCTAGAAATAAAATATTATTACTCCATATTCATTATTTCATACTGTAGACTTGGTGAGTGGTCGATGTCAAGGTATTGGGGCGCTTTTTGTGCAATTCGTAATCTTTCTTCTTTTTTCTTGTCCCTTACAAACGCAAGCCCATTACTATGGGAGGTCAAGGTTTTATTTTGCGAAATTGGCAAAACGTGTTGTTGTTTCGTTTTCTGATCGCTTGTTAGGCCTCCAGTATGACGTAACCTACTCTTTAAAACTATATTTTAAGAACACTTTAAATGTCTTCGCATATTTAATAATAAAAGTTATAAAAAAAAAGTACCTCACTTAGAATAGAATAAATCTGAAAACTAAAATTTTCATCCTTATTTTTCTTGAGAAGGAAAATTAAAACAAGGGTTTATATAATTCATAAGTCGAAATTAAACAAAGCGCCTTTTTGGAATTACATTCGAAACAGCCAGAGTTAAATACGATTTTATTTTCAATTACTATGGTCCCGTAAAAAAAATCAATTTTACTTCTTGTTTTCGAGGAGAATTGTTTGAGAGATTGTTGTTCTAAGAAAATGGTATTTCCCTAAAAAATTCGAACATATTGCAACCGGCCAGCCGTTGAACAATACGCATAAAAATGTGGTTATAGACCTTTTTTGATTGAAATGACTGTGAGTTGACACATGTAGATTTATTTTCTTATTTAGATTAAAGAAATTATATATGTATATACGAAAACACAAAAAAATTTCTTATTTAGGTGTTACATTTTTTTTCTTTTTTAAATTTTTTTTCAATGCATGTGCTCGTAAAGGCCCACTTTTTATGCATCAAAACCGAACAGAAAGTCGATTATTTTGCCCTAGGGCTTTATTATTATTATTTTTTTAATTTGTTTGCAATGGTTGGCTAACCTGCAGCCTTTCCTGTGTACCATAGATGTTATACTTTTTTTTCCACTGTTTAACGGCTCTGGATACAATCCTTTTGAGCCAATCATAATTGAAAGTTCACAAGATTATATTTGTTTTCATTTCCTCACACTATGCATTGAAAAACGTAGTATGATACACGGGCGTAAAAGCAATAAATTACTCTGTTACGTTTAAAACACTCGCTACGCTCGTGTTTTAAACCGTCCTCGTAATTTATTCCTTTTCGCCCTAGTAGCATAAACTACTATAACGGCTCTGGATTCTTGTCCATTTGAGCCCTAGGTGTTACAATATGCGAAAGTGTTGCCACATAAAAAAAAAGGTGTCTTACTACAAAACGGTGTTTAACTTTAGACAGTGTTTAAATCTGTTGTTATCGCCTTTTCTTTCATACCGTAAAAAAGTGACAACAACAGATTTAAACACTGTATAAAGTTAAACACCGTTTTGTAGTAACACCGAAGATTTTTTTACTTGCTAGAATAATTATTTTACATCTGCTGAAATAAATGTCTAAAAATAGCAATGAACTATCTTTACATAGCAAAGTTTTCAGAAACAACGTCTTTTTACGTCTTACTTGGAAACCCCTCGAAGTAATTCGGGGGAGAGTAAGAGGACAGCTCACAGGCAAAAAACTAGGAGGCCCACCATGCCTGGGACCGATGGATGGCGGTATATCCATCCCTAATAGCCGGGCCTTATATGGAAAAGACTGGTGACGGGCAGCGACGTCACTGGCGCGAGGGTTCCGGCACCGCGCTCACCAACCCGCCTGCCCAGCGTGTGTGAGTATGGGCAATTCTTCCAGGATGACCGCCGGGAGTGTCAAAGTCCTGGAAAGGCTTATGTCCAGCAGTGGACGAATTAGGCTGATGGATGGATGGATGGTCTTTTTATAGTTAGAATTTTAGCGGCCCTTTTGAGCAAATGTTAAAATTTTATCTCATCAAAGTCGTAGTCTAGAAAACTGTGCTATTTAAAAATAGTTTATTGCTATTTCTAGATATTTAATTCAGCAGATTTTCAATAATCATATTTTTTTTTTCTAAAGTGGCAGGCAGCACTTTCGCATGTTGTAACGCCTTAAGCATTAATCGAACCTGATTGGGAATTTGGCTATGACAAGAAATTCTTTGAAAGAAATTCAAAATATTGAATCATTTAAAACCAAATTAAAATACTTTCTTGTAAAGAAAACATATTATACAGTAAAGGAGTTTTTAACAGATACAAAATTTATAAACGCCAGGCCGTTAATTAATACATTTTTTTTAGCTATAAGGTTGTAACATGTACTTACATTACTTATGTTATTTCTAAATGTGAAGTGTTATTTCAGACAATAATTGTATAATATTACATATGAGAATTCACATATGACAATTTAATCTAATTTATATATTTTTTTTTCTTTCTATGTTTATGTATTAAGTTGAATTTTTCGTGTGTCGAATATGGCAAAGCATATATTGGGACCATATTTTATGCCAAAACAACCATTTACCTATGTTAATACAAATAAAGATTTCTGATTTTGATTATGATTCTGAAGAAAAGAACCGCAAACGAAATTTTAAAGATAATAATCAGCCTGACTTAAAGATAATTATCAGCCTGACTCCTGTATTTTAAAGATAATAATCAGCCTGACTCCTGTATTTTAAAGATAATAATCAGCCTGACTCCTGTCTTTTAAAGATAATAATCAGCCTGACTCCTGTATTTTAAAGATAATAATCAGCCTGACTCCTGTATTTTAAAGATAATAATCAGCGTGACTCCTGTATTTTAAAGATAATAATCAGCCTGACTCCTGAATTTTTTTTATGTAAATTCTTCTCGTCGTGATTAACTTCATTAACACGGATATTCCCAATAAAAGGGCTAGATAGTACACTCATAAATTTGTTGAAACTATTTGTGATTTTACGGTAGGTAAAATGATATATAACTCATTTGGTTTTTAAACTTGAGTGTAAAATAATAATTCTCAACGGAACCCTGCCAAATAGGAATGAACATCTTTTAAGATTAAGTAAATTTTTTTACATTATAAGTACTGGAATTGTTTATAAAGCCACTTGTGTATACTAGCAACTGTTTGTTGCGTGACAATTTAGGTGATAGTACGCCATGCACGTTTTTTTTACTTAAATACAAAGACAATTTACGAAATTGATGGTTTATTACAAAATAAAGTTTACCTTGAAGTGGCCATTAGAGTAATTTAGTTTTGAATTTACTGACAAGAATGCTTCTATTTGCTAAGTCGTGATTTTTAAGATACCTCAAATGCCCTTTTTATATTCGGATGACAATTTCACGTTATCGTCGAATATCTATGCCAAAATATCATTGATATGTCTATGAAAGCTACTTATTACACATATCTTATTATTGTTGTTCACATTCGTGAGAAAATGGCTAAAGCCTCTGTCTAAGAATATTTTATTTGTCATTAAAAGTTGCTCAGTGAAAGTTGCTTGTTTAGGTAGATCTTGCCTTGACAAAAAGTTCGTGGAAAGTTTAAACACAAAATGAAATAATTTTGTTCTCAAGAAAGAATACGAATATAATATTAATATCAAAGGAATCGCAAATTGTAGCCTGTACTTACGTTGACTATAAATAAAAAACATTTAATTAATTAATTAATATGTTTTTAATGAGAAAATATTTAATAGAAAAAAAATATTTTGGACGACATGTCACTTGGTGGCATTGTACTTGTACCGTCATGAGATTAGTTACAGGTGACAGCTGAAACCTATCACTAGTTAAGAGGCTATGCGAATTTAATTTTTGTCACTGCACTCCAAGCGAAAACACGTTCAGTGCGAGAGGATGGGATTCAGGGCGACAGCGAAAAATGTTAGTTTAATAATTTTTGTAAAAAAACTAAAATAGCTAGCTTAATTTCAAATATCAAATCTATAGACATTGTTGAAACACACCTAATAAAATATATTTGAGTTCTGTATATGGTTCCTATTCTTCAAACGAGGAGAAAAAGTGTGTTTGAAGACCTCATTTCAACAATTATTTCTATAGAGGAAAATTTATCAAACATGTTTTCCAATTTCAAAACCCTAGATTATATAGTCAAAATGCATATACCAGAAAATTATTAAAATTTTCCGTGTTTTTCATGAAATACACAAAAAAGAAGCACGTCTATTTATTTACACATCGCCTTAAGAGTAGGCTTCCGTTTGACTTTGCTATTAATAACCCGGAAACCACACACCAGTGGTCTGTGCCGGAAACTGACTAGAATAAATTTTAAAATCACGTTCGGCAAAATGCGTGCAAAATGATTCGAAAAAGTTTAAATAATTTCATGCAGATTTAATTGAACTATGTTTTCCTGCTATATACATATATATATTTATATGTATATGTATATATGTATAGTTATTCGGAGGAGATTAAGAAGACCGCCAAACAGGCACAACCAGGTGACCTTTCACGCTCCAGGCCCCGTGGCATAGTAGCACAGTAGCACAGCGACGCCACTTAGTTGGATCATAGGTGCGAGGAGCGTGACATACTGTTTAATTGCAAAAAACATCGTGTCATTCTCTTCGCACTTGTGATTCAACCAAATGGCGTCGCGCGCGATCAAACACTGAGCTACGCTGGCAGCAGGTGACTTATAAAAAATATTTGAATGCCGTTTTACGTATTTTTTTGATAATAATCTTTCTATCTTATAACAACAGTAGAGAAAAGTTACAGTGTTACGTCTGAAGTGCGTTCATTAAATAACCCTGGGCTGGGTAGGAACACTGGGGTTGTAACGTTGAGTTTTTGAACGGGTTTCGTCGTGTAGCGACACTCCAAACGTCAGTTGTCATTTTTTCATTATATTTTGTATAACAACGTTGAGAGGACCCCTTCTGTACGAAATTTAACGTAAATATATCAACTATAACATTGAGAAGACCCCCTCGGTGCGAAAATTAACGTAATGTCATTTACGAAAATTAAAGTGAATGTCAGGTGAAGTTTGGAGCCTATACGAACCTTGCGAACCCTGCTCAGAGTTGATGTTGAAAAATTCGACACCAGTGTAGCGACACTGTCATTTTTGAACGGTCGGTGTTGAGACGCGAGTTCATTATTGAACGGGTTAGTGTTGTGACCCGGGTAGGAAACCCAACTCGGTGTGAGTTTATGAACTACTATCTGGGTGTCCTTGAAACAACGCTCGGTAGACGCATGCATTAGGGCTGCCCACATAAATGCGCGGGACTCAGGTGGTGTCTCACACTCTCCGCGTCCGTACTTAAGGCTGCCCAGAACGTAGAACGATTAGACACCTCGCTTGATCTCTCGTGGTCTTTTTTATTGAATTTAACAGAAAAAATCACATTTAATCTATCAGACAAAATTTTAAAAATGTGAAACGGCCCAATAATATATTTTATAACGTTTGTAATTGTCTTGAATTGTGGTTGAGATAAAATTCGACAGTTAAGTTATTGAAATTATTAAAGCCCCAACACCTTTTTTATATTTTGGGCCTGCTTAAGATAGATTTGTTTCTTAAATCATAAGTTATTTTTAATATTCGCTGCGGCAGAAGTGTAGATACATTCTCTGTTATAATAAATATATATTTCATTTATTAATCATTGAAATATTATTCAATAAATCAATTTAACAGTGACTGTCGTTTAAGATTATTTTGCTCGGCGCCCTCTTAACTGCGGAGCACCCCTGCTACCGAGGTATGCCGAGATTTGGATGCGCGCGTTTTGGCTATTTTATATGAAGACACTTGCTTTTGCAAGCGGTTTTGCCCGCGTTGATTAAGTGTTTGTATAGTTGTGTCACATCTTTAAATATTTTTTAAAGTAGTTGACCTGACTTTGATTTTCATTCAGATTCATCTCTAATTTGATCCCCATGTAAAGGGTCTTTGGCCGAGCCGCTTTTCTGATGGACACTATTTTTTGTTTTCTGAATTAATGCTCTGCTAATGTCTCTTTGGCGGTCTTTGATAACTGATTTAATCCCCTAATAGTATGTTTGGCAAGGCAGAAGGCGTCTCTGAACGACACTATTTCTTGTTCCCATTGGAACTGATTTCTGGGATAAAAAGTAGCCTTTGTCCTATTTCAGGTATTGAAATACATTTGTGCAAAGTTTCAGCCCAATTGGTTTAGTAGTTACGACGTGAACGAGTAATAAACATCCATCCATACATCCATCCAAACTTTCGCATTTATAATACTAGTGGGATTAGTGGGATAATTCTGTTACTTTTCTCTATGATGGCATAACTCTATGCCTTCTTCACCCATTGAGTGCTCCCCGCCAGGGCGGGCCGCCGATGTTTTAACCCTTGGCGGAGTGGAGCCTGCTGGCTGCTATGTATGGGAAACCATAATTAAATACTGACGGAAACGGTGACTTACATTCAGTTTTGGGCGCCGGCGGTTTCCTGGTGGCCCAGTTGGTGCGGATAGACCGGGAGCCCAGCCATTGCCCGTTCATAGCCGTGATGGCTGATTCCGCCTCCTGAAATATACGGCAGGATAATTTAGCGATTTAATGTAATTAATGTCACTGTCACTAGGAACTGATTATCCCCAGGGACAACTGTAGCCTATTTCCAACGTCAAAGATTACGACTGTGAAAGAATTTTAAAAATCAGTTCAGAAGTGTATGCCCCTGCATACAAACAAACAAACAAATTTTACCTGTTTATACCGGTGAATAAAGGCTAAATCGTTTATTGTAGACGACACTACCAGCCGCACTACCAGTAGTGTCGTTGACAATGAACGACACTACCATTCTATTTTAAAAGAAATGGTACAATTCAGGACAAAAGCTGTATGTACATCCACTCGAAGACTGTCACTTTTGACATCTATCACTTTTTACATCTGTCACTTTTGACATCAGTTATAAAACCTTTGTCAAAGTCTCACTAAAACCTGTTGATCTGGCTAATCAGTGTAACACTACTAACCGAACTATTACTACTAAAGGGTGTCGACAGTTCGGTGCTTTACATCAACCGAACTACTGCTACTGAAAAGTTGCATTAGTTCGGTCAACCGAACTAACAACCCTACTGGTAGTGCGGCTGGTGGTGTCGTCTACAATAAACGGAATTTAGGCCTACTTACAGCATGATCGAGAAAAAATCCTCAACCCTCGGGTTAACTAACCCAAGGGAAGAGTTAACTAACCCAAGAGAAGAGTTAACTAACGCGACATTTCATTAGTCCTAATATTGCACCATGCAATCAAAATCGGAGCGGGTTAGTAATCCCGAGCTAAGCGATTGTTTGAGATTGGACATTTATTTAGAATGTTACCATAAAGTAATTAGTTGCAACCAATGAGGTATAGTATCTATATAATGTCATTTGAAACAACACAATTTAGGTCAAACTGGTAACATTACTTCGCTAACTCGAGTTTAACTCGAGGCGAGAGTCGGGTTAAATTCTAATGATTTTCTCTTAGTTTAACCCGAGATTTTGATTGGTAAGGGTTTCTTAAGCCTCCATTTTTGACTTAACCTGAGTTAAAGTCGAGTTAAGGCGATACGTAAAAGTTTTAGCGTCCCTGTTACTCCATATGCGAAAAAACCCTCAGTGCGAGTGGGACGGATTCGTGGAAACGTAGCAAAAAGTCGGTTTTTTATTAATATAAAATGTACTAAGCTATTTTGTCAAAATTATTTTCAAGGAGACTTTACAAATACAAAATATCCACATTTTGAATGCAATTTCAAAATGAAATTAGTTAGGATTTCAGAATTACAGGAAAAAGTAAAACAATTTAGAGGTCTTTTCTGAATTAAATTCTATCAAGAAAATTTCATCCAATCACGTTTTCTTTCAGAGGGAATCTTAATCAACATTAATAAACATATACAATACACTCAATAAACAAACATTTATCCAAAAATTAAATACGTAGATGACGTTATAGCAGGGATCACGACGAGCTCCAACTTTCCTTCACTGGACCAGTTTATGTGTCAGAATGCTGAAGCTGTTCTGGCGTGCACAGAACTTTTTGCTGGAAAAGCAAACAATTGGTCAACAACAACAAACAAAAAAAAATATGAAAAAATTTAAATATCACTTTGAAAAAAAAAAATTTGTTTGACGCCAGGGTAGACAATGTCTACCCTAGAGTGAAAATTTCCTATACAAACTTTTTTTTTCAAAGTGACATTTAAATTTTTTTATATTTTTTTTATTGTTGTTCTTGACCAATTGTTCGCTTTTCCAGCAAAAAGTTCTGTGCACGCCACGCTCTACCTGGCTGGGCTGACTGACCGGGGGGAAGTGCACAATATTCACGATTGCTGAGAATCAGTGCAGGACTCATCGCCCCCGCTACGAATATCGTTTTTTTTTTTTAGACTTTATAGTGGAGTAAATGGATTCGAAAAAACCCTTTTTTGTATATCGCCCTAAGGACATGCTGCAAGTAGGCCTTAGTCGTTTAAGTAACGCAAAATAGTTAATAGCTCGTCTTTACAAGAAACGTTTAGCAATCATCGTGAAAACATTTCTAGCTGTTTTATACAAAAGTACCGCACCGATACGAGGTGAAATTTAATCAAACACCCGAATTCCTACTGGAGACTCGGTTAGTAATCAGACACAAGGTTTAGTGATCCTTTTTTTCGAAATCACATATTTTTTTTTGTTCTCAGACGAACTGAACTATTTCAAATACCTACAAGGGAGCAAAAATTTTTGTTTTTGGAATTTCAATTTCAATTGAATTAAACATTGTTCCAGATCACTAAGCGAGTCTCTAGTATGAATTCAGGCGGTTGATTATATTTCACCTTATACAATGTGTAACAAAAAGGTGTAACCATATTTGAAGAGCTTGTTCAGTCAACGGTATAGAACAACTTTTACTATGGAACAAAACCTGTATCTCGAAAAAATTGTTTTACTGTTTCATAGAAAAATGCAATGCCGCTCGGCCAAAATGTATGGAAGGGTAGTTTTTTTTTTGAGATTTCAGGTTTGGCTCCAAAGTAAAAGTTGTTCTATACCATTGACTGAATAAGCTCTTTAAATATGGTTACACCTTTCTGTTACCTGTTGTATAAGGTCTTTCACTGTGACCAGAAACTTTTTTTAGGGATTGTCAAGTGTCCTTTTAACATTCGTTTGCGGTAAGTTATTTGTCTTTTGGTAAAAATTTACTTTGAGTTTATTGTAATATTTGTCTGACACAATGATGCTGAACTATTCCAAAGAAACGTACCCTCTAAAACAGTGTTTCTCAAACTTATAGCCACACGTACCACTATAAAGATTCCCAATCGACTGCGAACCACTTTAAAACCAACTTGCCATAGAAGGATTGTTATTTAAATATAAAAGATAATACAGTCACAAAGTAATGTTGTTAATTAGTTAATATGATAGGTGGACTTGTTTCTTGTCGCAAATTGAGTCGATTGATGTTGCCCGCGCGAGCTACCCAGTCAGCCGTAATAACTTCAATCTTGACACTAACCCCATACTATCAACTGGCGAACTCCTAGGGGTTCGCGTACCCCACTTTAAGAAACCCTGCTCTAAAATGCTTATGCACTGTATGCGATATCTCGTCAATTTTACACAGAACTATCGCACTCCATACCTATTGTTCTTCAATTCTTATCGAAATTCGATGATTGAACGGGTTATAAGACTGTAAGTACTTTTAAATTATAATTTAATTATAGTTGTATTTAAATATAAATCTTACAGATTTCTTGAGGAACGATACGAAGCCATATCCTTTGGATTTGAGCGTTTGTGGATCTCTGACGACGCGGCAGTCTCTGAAACAAAAAAAAAACAATGTACGCAGTTCCTTGCAGGTCCAAGATACATTATTTCATCCGATTTTAGCCCTTATGGCAGAGGTAGGTAGGTTACAATTAGATAGGCTGACGTGTCGATGACTGATGCGTTTATTCTATAACAATAAAATTTTTTTATTTTTTTATTTTATTAAGTATCAAGTCAAATACAACACAGTTATCGGACAATAACTGTAATAAAACAGCAAAACTGCATTTACAGACGTTTTTAAATTGGTTTAAACTTTCTATATGAATATTACAAAACTTTGAAAAATATATATCCCACATATTGACCCATGTCCCGTAATTGTGATGTTTTAATATCTTAAAAGCTTTGACCTACAACGAGAAAATAAATACCTTTAATAACCTTTCAAATGCTTTAAAAAACTTGATAAACAGTTTAAACTTTTTAAATTCAAAAGAGACAAGGTTAAAACTTTTACACACACACGAGCAATACAAAAATCTAACACAATGATGTTTAAAACTTTTAAATATCAAACTTAACACATGTGAAAAGCATTATTTTCTCTATTTTGCGGTACCCGGCGACACAGCGATCGTCGTAACAGCCACTTTGCAATGCACTCTGACATGAACTTTATTTCTATTTCGTTATTGTCGATATTTGTACAGACATATTTCGAGCTGCTAATTTAGCTTACTGAAGCCTCTTAATTTAGACGATCAGCCTCTGCCTGCCTGCTTTCAGATCGCATCCCGCGGGAATTTTAAATCTGACAATAAGGCCCTTAATACTGCCAAATGGGTACTTTCAAAAGCCTACTCCTCTTTTATGGCCAAACCAAAAATATTGAAAAAATGTATTATGGATTATCAACTCTAGGACAACATATGCAACATTTTTCTTTTTCGTACCACCAAAACTTCTATATGAAAAATTGTTTCAACTGAATGGTGTTTTTTTGGCTTAAATTTCTTACTGCTACTAAGCGGCTTAGGTGATTTAATTCATTTATGCTTTGATAAATAGATAAACTTGATAGCTATAAATATAACATAGAATTATTCAATCGAACAATGACGCCCAAGTGAAAAGTATTATTTTCTCCTATTTTGCCCTTTCAAGGACGCAGCGAGCGTCGTAACAGCCACCACGCATTGTGCACTGATTTGAACGCTATTTCAATGTCGTTTCCGTCGATATTCATACAGACAAACATCGAGCTGCTAATTTGGCGACGGTAATCGCCATAAGTGAATTTTGATTAAATGTTTTCGAGTCTCTACAAGGCAAGTTTCCCCCCCCTGCCCCGTTTGCAACGGCCATGTCACCACAGTTTATTCTAGCACATTTCCCGTCATGATCCACACAAGTGTGGCTTACAGCGCACAATTTCGCATGCACATCAAATTTTCATGGTACGTTAAAAATTTATTGCGGCCCTCCAAGAGGGAGGGGAATAGATACAACAGATAAATTTAGGGGCGAGAAAGGGATAGGCAGCCGATATCAGTTGCGTCTAGAAGTGTGTTTTGAACTCGTTGTTATTACTGAAACGTGGCAAGCGGTGACGTTAGTTAAACTTTAATGATTTATAGGACTTTATTAACGGAATTACTAGAAACCGGCCGAGTTAACTTGACACCTGGGGAGCGAGAGATAAATATATCCTGTAGTATGAACGATCGCAGCAAGGACAAGGAAAGCGGGGTACCAAGTTAACTCGGCCGGGTTGTATAAGAGCTCGTAAAAATCGAAAACTCTTTCAAAGATGATCCATAAAGTTACAAAATAGAAGTGGTTAAGGCCCACTTGCAGCTTGCAGTATGTTCTTAACTCGACTTTAAGTCGTAATAAGTCAATAAATGGAGGGTTAAGAAAAAGCTCTCTTGCACCAATCAAAATCTTGGGTTAAACTAGGGTTAAACTTAGAGAAATTCATCAGAATTTAACCCGACTCTCACCTTGAGGTAAACTCGGGTTAGCGAAGTAATGTTACCAGTTTGACTTAAATTGTGTTGTTTTCAATGACATTATATAGATAGTACACCTCATTGGTTGCAACTAATTACTTAATGGTAACATTCTAAATTAATGTTCAATGTCAAACAATTGCTTAGTTCGGGATTACCTACTAACCCGCTTTGATATTATCATGGTGCAATAGGACTAATGAAATGTCGGGTTAGTTAACCAGAGGGTTAAGGATTTTTTCTCGATCATGCTGCAAGTGGGCATTAAGTTATCTAATATTTTTTTTATAAAATCGTGCTGTACCCGCCTTTTGGCTCATTGACCTCCTTTTGTGGCCAAGTGGTAGATCACTCACCTGCTAGCTCAGAGATCGTGCGGGTTTTGGAAAGCATGTATAGCGGATGTATCAGTGTGGACTGTGACTTGAATTTAACAGTTCACACTTAGGAGCACCTCTGACACCCCCTCGGGAATTCATGTCGTGACGATAATGTTGTTTTTAATCATGATACATTTTTCTTTACAAAGACTGGGAATATTCTACGAGTTTGCCTTAGGCACGTACGTTTTAAACGGTAAAAGTTCTTTTACACGATAACTTATTATTTTTCAGTGACGCTAAACATTTGCCGGCGGATCTTTTCCGCCAGACAATTTTGTGAATTGGAGCGGAGGTCAGCAAGCCCTATTTGCCTTTATTTCTTAACGCAAATAAATTGAAAGAATTTCCTATTTTTAACTTTGTAATAAAAAAAATATACAAAAACTCCTTTTTACTATCATCAAGATAGATACCGCATGCGATACAACAATGAAGTCTGTTATGAAATTAATACTTAAAGGTAGCTTGGCGGCGCTATACATTTTGATAGGGCGGTTTCAGTGTTCCCATTAGAGTTAGTCCACGACGTGAGCTAGAATTTCGCCAGATTATTACCCATTAAAATTAAAAAAAAATGGGGTGAGTGCGAGTTGGACACGCGCATAAACTGTTACGTACAACCATACAACACGGGTACGGAACCCTAAAAATACTATGCTAAATTTCCACAAAATGGATGCCAAAGCAACAAAAACAAGCCGCTAAACGCCGTAAGAGTACGGAACCCTAATATGTTAACCGCTACATTTTTCTGTAATGTTTACTTAACTCCTATTACAATGATTTTTCAAATATTTTTCGGTCGTCTTGTTTTGAAGTTAAGGGGGAGGGGCATGATAACGTTAAAAAATGCTACTTTTTTAAGGATTTTACTGTACGGGAGCCCTCTTTGGATGTTTTTTATTTTTTTTTAATTGTCCTGATAGAGGGCTATAGTAAAAGGTATTCTGCTCAAAATTTTAACTAGCTACCTATAACGGCTGAAGCTGGAGATCCCTGTGACAGACGTACAGGTGGACGGACAGACAGAAAGCGGAGGCTTAGTAATGGACCCATTTGGTACGATTGGGGTACAGAACCCTAAAAATGGCGGACGGCGGAAGTATAATGCCTATAAATGCAATTCCGCCGGTGGACGTTTAGTCGTTAGACGTCTAGTATCATTTTTAAAAAACCAAAAAATTAAGGCCTAGTCTCCGATAAAAAAAATTGAACAAAAAAAAAAAACGTTTTTTCTTGCCCTTGCATGTGGAGTATCATGTCTAGAGCCCATTTAGTATGAGTATATATTTTTTTTATATTTTTTTTGTCTTAAAAATTAAAGCAATCGGGCTATCAAATTTGTCATTTTTAGACCATTTTTGTTACGGGATCTCCGGTTTATCTCAAAGCAGTTAGTAACTTGGAATTTCTGTATTTTATGAACCATACCTATGCTGTATTTGAACAACAGATACTAAAAACGCCGACTTATAATGCAGTTTTAGGGTTACGTTCCCGAATACTCAACCAACTCAATTTTGCAGTTTTGTTCGATGAATTTTGTAGGTAATGACAAGTTTGTAATTTCTGTTTAAAGTTTGAAATAATTGGTCATATGTACGTAACCCTAAAAAAGCGAAAAAAAACTTGCACGTGGCCGGGTTTTTTTTCTACACATCTCCGAATTGGTCACATTTTGTTACTCGATACATAGAGTTACCCACGGTGCGCCCATGGTCTATGCGCATAAGCTGTTCCCATCAAAATGAAGAGCCAAACAAATCTATTTCAATAACCCATGATTCCTCGGAAAATAACCCCTCGATATCGGGAGCATCATTCAAAATAACCCCTCGATATCGGGAGCATCATTCAAAATAACCCCTCGATATCGGGAGCATCATTCAAAATAACCCCTCGATATCGGGAGCATCATTCAAAATAACCCCTCGATATCGGGAGCATCATTCAAAATAACCCCTCGATATCGGGAGCATCATTCAAAATAACCCCTCGATATCGGGAGCATCATTCAAAATAACCCCTCGATATCGGGAGCATCATTCAAAATAACCCCTCGATATCGGGAGCATCATTCAAAATAACCCCTCGATATCGGGAGCATCATTCAAAATAACCCCTCGATATCGGGAGCATCATTCAAAATAACCCCTCGATATCGGGAGCATCATTCAAAATAACCCCTCGATATCGGGAGCATCATTCAAAATAACCCCTCGATATCGGGAGCATCATTCAAAATAACCCCTCGATATCGGGAGCATCATTCAAAATAACCCCTCGATATCGGGAGCATCATTCAAAAAGTTCTACGCTTTAAAACATTTTCAACGCTCGGAAAAACTAAGCTCCTGTCGATTTTGAAACGTATTCGCTTCAAAACTACAGTTAATTTTCGAACACGACTAGCGCACGCTCCGAAAAGTTTTAGTTAATTGAACTCCAGTTTTCTCGGTCAGTAAATATGGTTCAAAATTGAATGACTGTAGTTTGAATTCTAGTCTAGGCAGCTTTCCAGACACTGGCTGCCAGCCAAGAGCTGAAATTTAACAGAAATTTTACGAGTTGGCCTAGCCGTCGAATGGTTATGTTTAGGGATCTGTCAGCGGAAAACCTTTTTAGTAAAACTTCGGTGTCCGTCCGTTAGGACTTCTGTTCGTCTGAAATCGAGACCTTCACTTATTATAGAATTAAATGAGACTTGAGGATAATTCATAATTCATAAAAACGGCTTACCTCAAGTTCCTCATGTTTAACGTTGTTTGGTGACACTCCGGTAATTAAGGCGATTACCATCGGAAAATTAGCAGCTCGATATTTGTCACTACAAATATCAACGGAAACGACATTGAAATAACGTTCATATCAGTTCGCAATGCATAGTGGCTGTTACGTTGCTCGCTGCGTCCTTGATAGAGCGAAATAGGGGAAAATTATACTTTTCACTTGGACGTGATTACTCGATTGAATAATCTTATGTTATTTTATAGCTATAAAGTTTATCTATTTATCAAAGCATAGATGAATTCAATCGGCCAAGCAACTCAGGAGCAGTAGGGAATTTGAGGTCAAAAAACACCAACCAGTAAAAAAAAAAAAAACATGTAGAAGTTTTGGTGGTATGAAAAAGAAAACTGTTGCATATGTTGTGTAAGAGTTGATTATTCATAATACATTTTTTCATTATTTTTGGTTTGGCCATAAACGAGGAGTAGGCTTTAGAAAGTGCCCATTTGGCAATAGTAAGGGCCTTAATAACGCAAGCCCGGAAGTAACTAATTGTGCGGACGCCCTACTGATCCGACCACCAATACCATCTGCATCGATGTCATCCCGAGCCCTGCGAGCCCCAGCCCGCAGTGTGAGGCGTAACGTCGTCGCGTAAACGTCTTCACTCGCCCAGATGAAGGCAGTCTAAATCTGCTGAAACTGGCCGGCTTTCCCGATCATAACACGTATTGAGTTGAGCCGTTTTTATATAAATCTTCACTTATTGGTGCATAAAAAGAGCCCCGGGTGGCGTAAACTGAGATACTCCTACTTTACTTCGAGTTCGCTCGTCGCACGTTGGACAGTTACACCACAAAATAACAACTTACAGAAGGTTCACTCCGCATAACTAACGAAAACAGCCGCACGCACACATAGACACGTACGTACGACGATCTCGGTCGAAGTCGGTCGAATGTCAATACGAAATTCTGCCGAGATCATCATACGTACGCGTCTATGCATGTGTGCGTCTGTTTTGGCTCGTTGTATGGAGTCAGGCTTCTGGTAGTATCTATTTAGTGGTTACACCAAGTCTCAGCTAACTGACAAATATTTTGCTTCAACTGGTTTTAGGCTCAGCCACGGCTTGTCATCACCCTCATGACGTAATCATGGCGCCAAGCGACTGGACTTATTCCGGAATGACTCCATGAGAAGTCGTAACGAGAGAACGGGTACAGGCAGTTGCATTGTTACCGACTTCTATTGATTTTGCGGAAGTCCCTCAATAGACTGATTAAGGCCATATGTAAAAGTTTTAGGGTCCCTGTTACTCCATATACGAAAAAACTCTCAGTGCGACAGGGACTGATTCGTGGAAAAGTAGCAAAAAATTGGTTTTTTAATATAAATTATTTATTAATATAAAATGGACTAAAGTTTCTATCAAAATAACGTTTAACCAGCCCCCCTATTCTGTATCTTTAGTTGCCAACTGTACTAGGTGCCTATCATCAAAAACATAGATAAAAACTGAAATTTCAAAATTGCCTTTAGTGGGTATTGAACTATTAACAATCTGTGTCGTCACTTGAAGTGCGAACATATCCTTAGGAAATCGGAATTCGATGATACATCTATGTTTTTGATGATAGGCACCCAGTACAGAAGGCAACTAGAGATACATAATAGGCCCGCAGGTCCTAGATATTGTTAAAACCCATCTTTTAAAATATAATTTGACTAACCCACGGGGAACTAGAACTTGGACCTAGGGATTACCCACGCTAAAATTTAGGAAGAGAATCACATGAGTTGCTGTCCCTGTCGGGCGACGACACTCACACGATTGCTGCCAGCCCTAAACTGGCTCACGCACACACATAAGCATGTGCGGACAAGCCAGTGCGCGCGTGAGAGTGTAGGTAAATAACTTGAGCGATTAATAAGGAGTGTCGGGGGTGTGTCTATAGTTTATAGACTTACTTTTTAGTTGTACTCGTAACTAATATTTTGAAAAAAGACATGATCTTCAAGACTAATCGAATGGGCGGAGTTAGGCATATATTTTTTATAATTATGGCATATATTTATAGTATTATTTTTTCGTTATTCCTATATTTTTATTATTTTTTATTAAATTTAAGTTAACCCAACCTTTATTATTTCACTGCATATTTCCCCATATTATTATTAATGACGTAAAACCATTACCCATACACATATATTATTTAATTACTTATATTACATAAGATAATAAATATTTTTTCTTAATAAAGGCTTTTTTTAATTATTTTATTATACATAAATATACAGACTTTTATGAATATATATAATATAATAGTATAAATTAAATAAAAAGAAAACTTTCGATAGGTATATATTTCGGCCCACTTGGGATCGTTGTCAGTCGATATTATATAAAAACTGACCTATAATAAGTGTATCTGTTATACCTACATTACATAAATAAATAATTCATAATATTTCATTTCTATTTATACAACGTGTAACAGAAAAGTGTAACCATATTTGAATAGCTTATTCAGTCAATGGTATAGAACAACTTTTACTATGGAACAAACCCTGTATCTCGGAAAAAAAATCAACTTTTTCATAGAATAATGCAATGCCGCTCGGCTGAAATGTATGGAAGGGCAGATTTTTTTTTTGAGATTTCAGGGTTGGCTCCATAGTAAAAGTTGTTCTATACCATTGACTGAATAAGCTCTTCAAATATGGTTACACCTTTCTGTTACGCCTTGTATATTTTTTACTAAACCGATTGATCAAGTCACACAACACAATGTGAAATGGTCAATTGAAGTTGTGCATCTGACCTTATACGGGCCCTTAAGGCGATTACCATCGCCAAATTAACAGCTCGATATTTGTCACTACATATATCAACGGAAACGACATTGAAATAACGTTCATATCAGCGCGCAATGCATAAGTGGCTGTTACGACGCTCGCTGCGTCCTTGAGAGGGTGAAATAGGAGAAAATTATACTTTTCACTTGGACGTGATTACTCGATTGAATAATCTTATGTTATGTTTATAGCTGTAAATTTTATCTATTTATCAAAGCATAGATGAATTCAATCGGCCAAGCCAATCAGGAGCAGTAAAAAAAAAATTCATGTAGAAGTTTTGGTGGTCTGAAAAAGAAAAATGTTGCATATGTTGTCTAAGAATTGATTATTCCTAATACATTTTAAATTTTTTTTTTGACTAGGCTTTAGAAAGTACCCATTTGGCAATAGTAAGGCCCTTAAGTGACAAATCTCATTTTTCCAGACTAATCAACGGTACTCTCATATATTACTTCAAACGACGACGGAAAAACGCGATAGCCAGCTTTTCCAACTTATAATGACCTGCCAAGACTTCTCCGGGTCGGCTCATCCGGATTAACCCGGGTAACCCGGAAAGATGTTCATCTCGAGCGAACTTTACCGGATCAGATGGAGTGGTATGACATGATTGTGGATAAGATCGAAGTAGATGGGATCAGCAAACTGTAGGTACTAGTAGGCAAAGATTTCAAAAGTTTAGATAAGCCCTGGCACCTAAATCTGTTGTATTGTTTTTGAATGCGTGCGTTTACATAATGCCGACGCGCGCACAATCTGTCTACCTACGGTCAGCAAACTGATCAGACTACTAAAGTTGTTAAAATGATTAACTTTAAGGGAAATTAAAAGGAAAACTATCACAGCTAATAGGCTTTACAAGTTAACGAGTACAGATCGCGCCAAACTTTTAGTCCCCTCTAAACACGGGGCGATTCGCATCAGCAGGAACAAAATTTATGGGCCGTTCTTGGGAAGAGCAACTTTCGAGCGTACTAGAAGTTTGGCGCGATCTGTATTAGTCGACAAACTTATAAAATGTACTTGGAGAAGAAGTCTGCATATTGTGCAGGGCAACTACGGAACCCTATACTGCGCGTGGCCCGACACGCACTTGGCCGGTTTTTTTATATTCTTTTTTGGTCACAAGCGCGCTAGCTTAAAGGAGTTTTATTGGTTTATTAAAAAAAACTAACACATATCCACTGCATTTCAAAGGATTTCAATAAGATTTTTGGCTAAAGATTTCTGATATTTCTAATTCCAACACTTTTGACCCAAAGCCATAGAAAATAATGAAAACTTATGAGATTTCTTAGTCGCAAAACGAAATTTTTCGCGATTTATATGTAAACGGCTCACCTCAATACGTATTATGATCGGAAAAGCCGACCAGTTTCAGCAGATTTAGACTGCCTTCATCTGGGCGAGTGAAGACGTTTACGCGACGACGTTACGCCTCACTCTGCGGACTCCTGAAAATTTTTTGCGTCATGCGTCACCCAAAACTACTTATACAAAGTAAAAAACTTACGAGATTTCTCCGAAAGGTGCGAAGGCGTCTCTCAGACTCTGGGTCTCGATCTCTGGACTGAGGTCTCCCACGAATATGTGGTAGTGTTCTGTAACAATAGGAGAAACGACCATTAGTATACATTTTTATTACTTTTATTGCATTAAGGCGATATGTAAAAGTTTTAGCGTCCCTGTTACTCCATATGCGAAAAAACCCTAAGGGCGAGAGGGACGGATTCGTGGAAAAGTAGCAAAAAGTCGGTTTTTTATAAATATAAAATGTACTAAAGTAGCTATCAAAATTTCGTTTAACCAGGTCCGATACCGTTACAACCCATCTAATAAAATATAATTGCAGTCCATGCATAAATTGTCAAACCAGGAGAATTGGTGTCAAAAAAGACCTCATTTCAATAAATATTTCTATCGAGCCGAATTTCTCCAATCGTGTTTCTGTTTTAACAGATCCCTAGAAAAAGATTCCAAAAATAATATACTATTTTATCAAAATAATACATTATTTACTGAAGTAGATACGCAAGTTCTTAAAGTGTCCATTTTTTTTCCGTAGCGCCTTAATTTTATCGTGATTGTCAGTGTTGTGTAAATTCAAATTCAAATAGTTTATTTTGTAAACAAGGTATACATTATACACTTTTTACGAGTCAAATTTAATCTTATAAAAATATATGTAATAAAATAATAAATGTACATGAACTAAATTAAAGGTTTATTTAATTTATGTAAAATGATAGGTAAAATATATATTATACAAGGTGAAATCCAATCAAACACCCGAACCCATACCGGAGACCCGGCCAGGGACCAGGAACAAGATTCAATGATCACCAACCGAGCTCCCAGCACGAATCCAGGTGGCCGACCAAATCCCATCCTATGTACTACATAGTAATAGGTTACATATATAAATACATGCCTACCTCCGCCCATGCGATTAGTCTTGCTAAGAAGAACTTGCTAAGAAGGGCAAGAAACTTAGCAAGATCATGTCTTTTTTTTTTCAACATAAAACAATAATGCAATAATGTAATATTTAAAGAGTAAATTATTATGGTATATTTTAGTTACAAT
Organism: Ypsolopha sequella; assembly: GCA_934047225.1. NCBI lineage: Eukaryota > Metazoa > Arthropoda > Insecta > Lepidoptera > Ypsolophidae > Ypsolopha > Ypsolopha sequella. The sequence continues at coordinate 10,418,466 of OW204009.1, forward strand.
TTTTTCATAGTAATTGCATCGCATCATCAAACAAATTTGGTATACAGTTCCACATGTGAATTTTACAAACTGTTTAACAAAAATCAAGTCCATAAAACATCATTTTTACGAATATCATAAACTATGGAATTTCCAATAAACTTGTTATCATATTCATTAAGCACGGCTAAACCGCGGTTTATTTTAACCCTGGCCTACGCCTCTAACTGTGCACATTTTAATGTTTTTAATTTATCGCTCTCAAGGCATTCCTTGTTCGCGTGACTTAACGTGTTTTATGTAGTTTTTTTTAATCATACTAGGTCGCTGAAGTCACGGAAGTATACAGGTAGTTTGTAAAATTTAATTTAAAATAATAGTGTTAGTAATACGAATACCGCCTTTAAATTTTTATAAATAAATTATATTTTGCTTTTATAAGCTTTATTTATTTCTTTTGTTTATTAATTAGTATTAGAAACAATAAAAAAATATATATTTATTTCGACACTCGGTATGGGCTGTCATCAGTCGAAAAGGTAGTAAAAATTTCGCGATTTGGTTGTCATTTGAATTCTGAAATTGTAAAATTGGCTATCTTTGAACAAAAAGTCCAAAATAGGTGTGACGATGAGCGAAACGAGGATTTTTTTTTTATTTTGGTCACAAAACTCAAGCCACACTAGAGAAAAATTGAAAAATCATTCCAATAAGCATAATTTAAAAAAATTTATCCAATTGAAAATTATCCAATTAGGAAACTGGCTTTGCATCGCCAATTGGTCTGAAAAAATATATTAAAATTTTACGTTGATCAAGTTCGTAGTAGATTCACCATATTTTATGCAAAAACTCCGCAATTTAAAATTGTCAAATTTGAAATAGCGGGTAGTTAATCCATCCATCCATCAGCCCGTATTTGTCGACTGCTGAACAAAGGCCTCCCCAATATTACGCCACTCTTGGCGGTCCTCAGGCATCCTCATCCAGCCGCCACCCGCAACGTCCTTCAGATCGTCAGTCCAGCGGGCACGAGAGTGGCCTACGCTGCGCTTTGCTGTACGTGGTCTCCATTCCAATGCCTTACGGCCCCAACGGTTATCACGTCGGTGACAAATATGGCCAGTCCACTGCCACTTCAACTTTTTGATTCGGTCACCTTCGATCTCTGACGGATATCTTCGGCAATAGGTAACACAAAAAATATATAATTTGTATAATTAGTTCATTTCAACAAAAATCAAACGATTCTCTAGACGGAATACTTTTTGCAGGCTGTTAAAGTTGTAACATCCCAAATTATTTTAGAGTAAGCTCCGGAGTTCTCTACAATATTTTGAAATTAACTTAAAAAAAAAAAAAATCTCATCGACTTTAATTTTTCACAAAAACAAGCTTTCATTACCATCCTGTATAAACAAACGGTTTCAGCATGTCGCTGATAAACAGCGGTTTCGGTTAAAACGCAATCCGCCCAGTTATTTCGTACTTTTATGATTTAGGTGTTGAAATGGGTTTAGGGCGGACGAAAGCATGTTAAAGCGATGTTACAGGAAAGTGAAAGAATTGGGCTTTTGTTGCCGAGAGCCCTGACTACAAAAAAAAAAAAAACAATACAAAAAAATGGTTGGTTTAATGCTTTTGTCTTGACTTTAATGCTATTTTAAAGCTTTTATATCTATGATAGATCTAAGCTACGATCTGACACAGCATGCATAAATTTGCGCGAAGGCCTGTAAATTTGAAATGCAAAGGAGACTGGGTGAAAGTGGTCTATAGAAGTATAGACCAACAGATATGGAGTAATTTTTTTTAGGTAGTACACATTTAGACGGCATTTTTTTGTTATGACGTCATCAAAATCTGACGTGACAGTTTTGAGATATTTCAAGTCAAATATATTAGTATTATTTTAATTTAAGGCGATTTGTAAAAGTTTGAGCGTCCTTGTTACTCCATATGCGAAAAAACCCTCAGTGCGAGAGAGACGGATTCGTTGAAAAGTAGTGAAAAGTCGTTATTATTAATATAAAATGTACAAAAGTTGCTATCAAAATTTCGTTCAACCAGGTTCTAGATACCGATAAAACCCATCTTATAAAATATAATTGCAGTCCATATGTATGTCGTCACACACGAGCAGGCATAAACTAAATTAAATTAAACTAAATAAAACTCAATGCTTAAATTTAAATTAAACTCAATTTCACCTACTTATTTTTATATTGTATATCTTTTGTTATTCTTTCTTGTTGTAGTTTTAAGTGGTATAATGTTATATTTATAATAAGTGCTTTAAAGAAGAGCGGTGCCTCCTGACACAGGCCTTTTAAAGCTTAAAGGGAGACACCAGCCCCTACCATATTATGTAATCCTATTTGATGAAATAAACGTATTTGTATTTGTATGTCATTCTAAATTGTCAAACCAGGAGAATTGGTGTCGATAAAGACATCATTTCAATAAATATTTCTATCGAGCCGAATTTCTTCAATCGCGTTTCTGTTTTAACAGACCCCTAAAGAAAGATTTCAAAAATAATATACTATTTTATCAAAATTATACATTAGTTACTGAAGTAGATATTGAAGTTCTAAAAGTGTCGATATTTTTTCCGTAGCGCCTTAATTAAGTATTTTTACTACAATAATGTTATAATAAAGTAAGAAACTTATAAGAACTCCGATTTTGTAATGAGCTACATTTTTAACATTTTTGACTGCAATGACGCCGAACTATAAATAAGTGGCCTGTTATACTAGCGTTGGTAAACTACATGCCGTGTCTTTGAAGACCCTGACGCCACCTCTTTATGTCCGAAAAGTAACGAAAAAACTGTCGGGTCAGATTTTGATGCCCTTTCGCACAGAGGTGTAGTTGGGGTTACCTAACGTAAAAACCACAATGGAAATTTGTATGGAAAGTGGTCTATGAACCGTCTCCTTAGGTTTACAATAACTAGAGACAAGCTGTATAACTAGAGTCAAGCTGAAAAATATATATATTGCCTTTATCAGCTTGTTTTTTCGTTTTTTATATATAATTATATAGGTAAATACACATAAAAGAAACACAATTATTGTAGAATAACATAATATAGTCCAAGATATATTTCGGGCCCCACTGGGCCCGGCATCAGTTTATTACTTTTATCATTTATTACTCCAACTGATGCCGGGCTCAGTGGGGCCCGAAATATATCTTGGACTATATTGTGTTATTCTACAATAATTGTGTTTCTTTTATGTGTATTTACCTATATAATTAGATATAGAGTCAAGCTGGCGATACATTTTCTTTTAGAATATCATGCTACACTTCATTCGTAAAATCATGTTGAAACTTGTATTCTTTATGTACGGTCTGTTGACCAAGTGAGGTATCCACCCTTCGGTCTATGTCGCTGGTTATTAAATTAGGGGTAGTATACAACGTGTAACAGAAAGGTGTGACCATATTTGAAGAGCTTATTCAGTCAATGGTATAGAACAACTTTTACTATGGAACAAACCCTGTATCTCGAAATATCTAAGACATATATTTTTTTCAGACATAAGTTATTACAATTTCATGGTTTAAAATTAATCAGAAAAGAGACAAAATTGGGATAAGCCCTTCTTAAGTACTAAAAACATGGTTTTTTTTTTCTATCATAGTTCAATAACAAGTTTTACGTGTCTTTTAAGTTTTGCTTAGTACAATTATCATCACACGATATGTTCCACTTGCATACTACCCTGTTACTCCATGCGGAAAGACCCGCAGCGCGAGAGGGACGGATTCTGGAAAAAAGTCATAATGACAACTTTTTTCACTAATTTCATAGCAGAGTGCTATGAAATATTTGTCCTGTTGAGGGTTTAATAAAGCTTATACAGAATTTAATCCATAAATAATATGAACTGGTTTTTGCTCTACTAAATTTAAACCTTGACATGAAATCTTTTTTTTGAGCCATCTTTTATTTCTCAATATTGTAATGACTTCTGAGTATTCTGTTTCGATACGAAATTATTATATTAGTATTAATTTCACGGAAAAAATATATTTTTTTCTTCTTTATGAAGTATTGCTAGATTCTTCAAACCTGGAAGAATAAATTATGGTTTTGCGGAAACTATCCTATTTACAAAGCGCACGAAAAATGTAACGAAAATAGCCGCCTTAAACTACGATCTCTTGTTTAATTATTATTAAAGTGATAAAGAGAATTAAGAGAAAATAAAGCCTAAAAAGGTTTTGAATAAATACTTATATATCATATAAGTATGTATGTTAGTTAACCACAGTAAGCACGCTACATAACCTTTAGAAAATATCGTTTTTCAAACCACAGAGAGCCCCAAAAAACGTTGAGGCATAAAAATAGGTTCCATATGTCGAACCTTTTTTCTGGGTCGGTAGGCTAACCCTACGTTGCTTTGTTGTGTCCAAACTCCTGGTCCGCTCTTTTACAAAAAATCTAAAGAGGTCATATTTTGTACGTTGGTAGTGATTTCTTTGTTACACTTAACAATTTTTACAATCTAATAGTAGATTGTAGAAATTGTCTAGTGTAACTATTTAATAATAGATTTTAAAATTGTGTAGTGTAACTATTTAATAATAGATTTTAAAATTGTGTAGTGTAACTATTTAATAATAGATTTTAAAATTGTGTAGTGTAACTATTTAATAATAGATTTTAAAATTGTGTAGTGTAACTATCTAATAATAGATTTTAAAATTGTGTAGTGTAACTATTTAATAATAGATTTTAAAATTGTGTAGTGTAACTATTTAATAATAGATTTTAAAATTGTGTAGTGTAACTATTTAATAATAGATTTTAAAATTGTGTAGTGTAACTATCTAATAATAGATTTTAAAATTGTGTAGTGTAACTATTTAATAATAGATTTTAAAATTGTGTAGTGTAACTATTTAATAATAGATTTTAAAATTGTGTAGTGTAACTATCTAATAATAGATTTTAAAATTGTGTAGTGTAACTATTTAATAATAGATTTTAAAATTGTGTAGTGTAACTATTTAATAATAGATTTTAAAATTGTGTAGTGTAACTATCTAATAGTAGATTGTAAAAAAAGTATATCGTGGTGTCACTCTATCGCTTTAGGTACTTTGGTTACAATAAAAAAACCGGCCAAGTGCGAGTCGGGTTCGCGCACGAAGGGTTCCGTACCATTATCTATAAAAACGGCAAAAAAACATGTCTGTTGTATGGGAGCCACCTTAAATATTTATTTTATTCTAATTTTTAGTATTTGTTGTTATAGCGGTAACAGAAATACATCATCTGTGAAAATTTCAACTGTCTAACTATCACGGTTCACGAGATACAGCCTGGTGACAGACGGACAGACGGACAGCGGAGTCTTAGTAATAGGGTCCCGTTGGTTACTCTTTGGGTACGAACCCTAAAAAAAAGTGGCGGTAGCTCAAGGGTAGAACGCTGGCCTCTCAATCTAAATATCTAGATTCGATCCCCGGTCGGGCATACGAATGAGTCTTTCGGAATTTATGTGCATAGTATTTGTTCTCACTTACCACTTGCTGAACGGTGAAGGAAAACATTGTAAGGAAACCTGCTTGCCCTAAAAAGCGTGTATTTGTGTCCGAAGTACGGCGATATTGCTCACCACCCATCACGTTGGGACGAAATAATCGCCGGTGAAACACGGGTGTACCGAGTGTGGAAAGTGACTTCCATTTCACAGTTCACATTCGGAACAGCTCTGACACCCTCTCGGGGATTTATGTCATGACGATATTTTATATAAAATATATACCCACGTATGTGATTTAATTTCACGATAGCAGTCCATTATCACCCTGTATACATATCGTGTCGTTTCTACCATTAACTGAAATTCAGGTACAAAAGGCTGACAATACCAATATTGAATACAAAATAATCATCAAAATAAATTCTTACGAATGTTTGATATACAAACAAATTTCTTTATTGATTGATTTTCAAAAGTGAATATCATGCAATCAACTAAATTGGTTCTATGGTGAAAGGTGTATATCTATTTTAGGAAATGACCTATTTTTTATTAAAACGTAGAAGTTTGAACCAAAATAAATAGCAGAGTTAGAAAGAAGCAAAGAAGCATGCTAGGTTTGAAACTAATAGACAAAGTTAAAAGTAAAGACATAATCAGACGCAAAACTAAATTAAGGCGATATGCGAAAAAAGTACGGGTGTTTATTTTCTGTGTATTTCATGAAATACAGGTAAAATTTAAATAAATTTCTGGTATATGCATTTTGACAATATTATAATCTAGGGTTTTGAAATTGGAAAACATGTTTGGATTCATTTTCCTCGATAGAAATAATTGTTGAAATGAGGTCTTCAAACACACTTTTTCTCCACGTTTGATGAATAAGAACCATATACAGAACTCAAACATATTTTATAAGGTGTGTTTCAACAATATCTAGAGATTTTATATTTAAAATGTTGCTAAGTATTTTAGTTTTTTATAAAAGTTATAAAACTAACATTTTACGCTTTCTCCCTGAATCCGCCCCTCTCGCACTGAGCGTGTTTTCGCTTGGAGTGACAGTGACAATTAAAATTCGCATAGCCTCTTAACTGACATTGTCACGCATGGACCAGCTTAAATGGCGGTTGACTGGTCATATATATGCTCCGCTGCAAGAAGGAAAAGTGGAGTAAACTGGTGACAGTATGGTACCCAAGGGGCAGCACTAGGAGCCGAGGTCGTGAAGCAATAAGATGGGAGGATGACCTAAAAATTACCTTAGGACCACTTTGGATGAGAGTAGCCGCAGACAGAATACAATGGAGAGAGTTGGAGGAGGCCTATGCCGTTAGGCAAACCGAATTAAGAGATATTTTATAATATAAGTGCAGTTTTAGTTTTTTAAATGTTTAACTTTCCCTTTTAAAATACTTTGATAAAGTTTACAAAATGTAAAAAAGCGGAAATATTTCGGAAATAAAGGCTTTATTATTATTATTATAAATTCCACATATACAACGTGTAACAGAAAAGTGTAACCATATTTGAAGAGCTTATTCAGTCAATGGTATAGAACAACTTTTACTGTGGAACAAACCCTGTATCTCGAAAAAAAAAATCGACAATTCCATAGAAAAATGCAATGCCGAAATGTATGGAAGGACAGATTTTTTTTTGAGATTTCAGGTTTGGCTCCATAGTAAAAGTTGTTCTATACCATGGTCTGAATAAGCTCTTCAAATATGATTACACCTTTTTGTTACACGTTGTATAACTTTAAATATAATTAATAAATAAAAGAAAATTTTAAACTTGAAATATATTTCGGCCTTTAGTAGGCTGTCATCAGTCAAATGATATCATTGTCATATTGTTATGTGTACTATTTTGATAGGATCATAGGACAAATGCAATATGCGATATGAGTCTCATAAATATCATCATAGAAAGAAAGGTAAAAATAAGAAAGAAGAAGAGGATGATCTACACCAGTGTTTTTCTTTCTATTCGAATACGCGACCCCTTTACAAGAAAAAAAAAATGTTAACGAGCCTGAGCAAACAAAATGTTATAGTCAAGAGCTAGCGACCAAATCGGTCATGTGGCTTCAGCTGTATTGAAACTCCGTTAGCTACTTCCCTGAACAACCTTTTCCGATAATCTTCGTGCTGGCAGGCCACGAGCGGTGGGTGCCGGTGTAGTGGGGTGGGGAAAAAAATGAAAAAAAATGTGGGCTCAGCGACTTTAATTTTTTTTTAAACAGTTGCTCTGTACTCCCTGTGCACCCAAAAAAAATTTTTAATCGATCGGGTGGTGGGAAGGGGTTGCCAGCGTTAATTAAACGTACCAAGCCGCCGTGAGCCGTGAACGCGATGACGCGTTCGCCGGCTGATATCTGAGCCCACATGAAAATTATTATTATTTTGGTACTTTTAATTAACCACCACCCGATTGATTAAAATTTTTTTTAGGTGCACAGGGAGTACAGAGCAACTGTTTGAAAAAAAAATTAAAGTCGCTGAGACCACATTTTTTCCCCACCCCACTACACCCGCACCCACAGCTCGCGGCCTGCCAGCACGAAGATTATCGGAAAAGGTTGTTCAGGGAAGTAGCTAACGGAGTTTCAATACAGCTGAAGCCACATGACCGATTTGGTCGCTAGGTCTCAGTCTATTAGTGATTTGAAAGACAAAAAAAAGCCGCGAGAGCTCTGAAAGTAAGTATAGGCGGAAACAAAGAAATACTTGCCTTTTTAGGGTTCCGTACCCAAAGGGTAAACAACGGGACCCTTTACTAAGATTCCGCTGTCCGTTTGTCTGTCCATCTGTCTGTCCGTCTGTCCGTCTGTCACCAGGCTGTATCTCATGAACCGTGATAGTAAGACAGTTGAAATTTTCACAGATGATGTATTTCTGTAGCCGCTATAACAACAAATACTAAAAAACAGAATAAAATAAATATTTAAGGGGGCTCCCATACAACAGACATGTTTTTTTTTACCGTTTTAAAGATAATGATACGGAACCCTTCGTGCGCGAGTTCGACTCGCACTTGGCCGGTTTTTTTTTATTGCCCGCGACCCCCCAAGTAAGGCTTCGCGACCTCCCTAGGAGTCGTGACCTACAGTTTGAAAAACACTGATCTAGACGATGTTGTGTCGTATCAAGAGTACTCATAAACTTATGATGATCGATATCGATGCCGGAGAAAACAGAAGAATGAAAATTACTCCGCCGACAAGAGCATGGCTCTTAAACTTTGTATAAATGGGTATATCGTGTACAAATTGCAGAATTAGGCTGATCGTAAAGTACGAAATAGAAAATATTTCACCAAAAGTCAAAAATAGGTGCGACGACGAGCGAAGCGAAGAGGAGCCGGTTTTATTTACATGTTAACGGGACACCTGACGCTAGAAATCAACAACATCAAGTTTTCAAGGGTTCATTGGAAGAAACTAGGTCTCTTAATATAGAAGAAAATATGTTTGATTTATCGATCTTTTATGTAGGAATTCCACCTATAAACAATGTTTTAAGATTTATATTTTTGTCAAAACAAAAATGCTTTCCACCCTCTTTTTTTTGGTTTTCAAACGTTCGTTTTAAAGACGCGGTTTAGAGATCAACTTGTTTTTTTTTATAAAATGGGCAATAGAAATATGAAGGGATGTTACCTAAATCCAATATTTTTTCTTCACAAAATATTGTGATCACTAGTATTACGCGTCCAAGAATAAGAAGTCAAAGAGCCAACATATAATCGCCTCTAGGAAAAGCAAATAAGGTCTTTGCCATTAGACTTATTGTACTGGACGGGTAATAAAAAAAGTTGCTAGGGTATGCCATCCTCTTAACAAATTCGGAGAGCCGAGGGAAACGGGGCGGAGCGAGGCTACCCCCTATTATAATTTTACTATAATATACCCAATTCTACTATGTGTCGATGACAAAGATGAATTCGCTACTTGGGAAATTTCCAATAGTTCAACAAAAGTTTTCATTTTACGATTTGTTAAAGAAACATCTGAAATAACTTGCTTCCCACTTGGAATTTGTGTTCACTAATCAAAGAGCCTTTTCAAAGTTAAATAAAAAGTTCAGGTTGGGTTTCAAGCGGGCTCTTAAACCGCTTACTAATTAAAAAAAATATAACAAAAGAAATCTTTTGTTATGGTGGAGCAATTCGTCCAAGCAGAGAGGTTAAATATGATACAAATATGGGAAAATTGTGAAAAAGCACAGACCGTCTGGTTTTTTTTTGGAGAATTTTCGCCATTTTAGAACATAAATTTAATTATTTTGGTATATAATATAACCATTATTTTTATGATTTTTTACAGAATTGTCAAATCTGTGATATTGTACCAACTGTGATAACTTATAAAAAAAGTGATCTGTCTCTGTCTAACTACTCATCTGTCATCCATCTGTCAAATCAGTTGGAAGCAAATTATTACAAATTAATCTCGATAGCAAAGGACACATTTCTAAACAGCCATAACTCAAGTGACGTCACACGAAGGCAAATGGAAGTTGCAGCTTTTTGGTAAAAATATTCATCATCATGAGGTTTTTAGACCAAAAGTTCTAAACTATTTCCGAATGAACAAACCGCGAATTCCTTTGGCTTGTAGATGATAGAGGCCGCTTGGGTGATCTGTGCCGAAACCGGGTCAAAATTACGGATGTTGGTAATGAACTAACGATAACAGAATATTAAATTATGATTTAAAAAAATTAAGAATCTTAGATTTAAAACTAGGGAGACTTAACAAAAATATATCTAAATCAGCATCAATATTAGACAACCTATTAAACGTCGTCATCATACACGATAATGGCATGAATTCGCCTAGATTACTGTAGGATCGAGGCGTTACAAAGGGTTTACGATTTGATCGTCTGGTGGAAGAGCGAGGGACAGAAAAATTAATCTGACGGTGTAGTCGTGACGAATAGTGGATCGGGTGAGTCCATTATATTGTTTAATAGTTTGTATTTTACTGTCATGTATATTAATGTTCTACGATCCTCAAGAGAGGACAACAAAAAAATCGACACTTTAAGAACTTGCATATCTACTTCAGTAAATAATGTATAATTTTGATAAAATCTTTTTCTAGGGATCTGTAAAAACAGAAACGCGATTGGAGAAATTCGGCTATATAGAAGTATTTATTGAAATTTTTGACACCAATTCTCCTGGTTTGACAATTCAGAATGATATATGGACTCTAATTATATTTTATTAGATGGGTTTTAACGGTATTGAGGACCTGGTTAAACGAAATTTTGATCACAACTTTAGTACATTTTATATTATTAAAAACCGACATTTTGCTACTTTTCCACGAATTCGTCCCTCTCGCACTGAGTGTTTTTTCGCATATGGAGTAACAGAGACGCTAAAACTTTTACATATCTTTACATGTTTTAAATTATTTCCGAAGTCGTTTTCAAGCGAGGGAGTGACTGTCGTCAGCGGACACAGTTACTGCACTGGCATGCATTCGTTTTTAGGGTTCCGTAGTCAACAACAAGGAACCCTTATAGTTTCGCCATGTCCGTCTGTCTGTCTCTCTGTCTGTCTGTCTGTCCGCGGCTTAGCTAAAAGACTATTAGTACTAGAAAGCTGTAATTTGGCATGGGTATACATATTTATTACGCCGATAAAGAAGTACAGTAAAATTTTGAAAAAAAAAATTGAAAAAAAAAAAAAAATGCAATGCCGAAATGTATGGAAGGACAGATTTTTTTTTGAGATTTCAGGTTTGGCTCCATAGTAAAAGTTGTTCTATACCATGGTCTGAATAAGCTCTTCAAATATGATTACACCTTTTTGTTACACGTTGTATAACTTTAAATATAATTAATAAATAAAAGAAAATTTTAAACTTGAAATATATTTCGGCCTTTAGTAGGCTGTCATCAGTCAAATGATATCATTGTCATATTGTTATGTGTACTATTTTGATAGGATCATAGGACAAATGCAATATGCGATATGAGTCTCATAAATATCATCATAGAAAGAAAGGTAAAAATAAGAAAGAAGAAGAGGATGATCTACACCAGTGTTTTTCTTTCTATTCGAATACGCGACCCCTTTACAAGAAAAAAAAAATGTTAACGAGCCTGAGCAAACAAAATGTTATAGTCAAGAGCTAGCGACCAAATCGGTCATGTGGCTTCAGCTGTATTGAAACTCCGTTAGCTACTTCCCTGAACAACCTTTTCCGATAATCTTCGTGCTGGCAGGCCACGAGCGGTGGGTGCCGGTGTAGTGGGGTGGGGAAAAAAATGAAAAAAAATGTGGGCTCAGCGACTTTAATTTTTTTTTAAACAGTTGCTCTGTACTCCCTGTGCACCCAAAAAAAATTTTTAATCGATCGGGTGGTGGGAAGGGGTTGCCAGCGTTAATTAAACGTACCAAGCCGCCGTGAGCCGTGAACGCGATGACGCGTTCGCCGGCTGATATCTGAGCCCACATGAAAATTATTATTATTTTGGTACTTTTAATTAACCACCACCCGATTGATTAAAATTTTTTTTAGGTGCACAGGGAGTACAGAGCAACTGTTTGAAAAAAAAATTAAAGTCGCTGAGACCACATTTTTTCCCCACCCCACTACACCCGCACCCACAGCTCGCGGCCTGCCAGCACGAAGATTATCGGAAAAGGTTGTTCAGGGAAGTAGCTAACGGAGTTTCAATACAGCTGAAGCCACATGACCGATTTGGTCGCTAGGTCTCAGTCTATTAGTGATTTGAAAGACAAAAAAAAGCCGCGAGAGCTCTGAAAGTAAGTATAGGCGGAAACAAAGAAATACTTGCCTTTTTAGGGTTCCGTACCCAAAGGGTAAACAACGGGACCCTTTACTAAGATTCCGCTGTCCGTTTGTCTGTCCATCTGTCTGTCCGTCTGTCCGTCTGTCACCAGGCTGTATCTCATGAACCGTGATAGTAAGACAGTTGAAATTTTCACAGATGATGTATTTCTGTAGCCGCTATAACAACAAATACTAAAAAACAGAATAAAATAAATATTTAAGGGGGCTCCCATACAACAGACATGTTTTTTTTTACCGTTTTAAAGATAATGATACGGAACCCTTCGTGCGCGAGTTCGACTCGCACTTGGCCGGTTTTTTTTTATTGCCCGCGACCCCCCAAGTAAGGCTTCGCGACCTCCCTAGGAGTCGTGACCTACAGTTTGAAAAACACTGATCTAGACGATGTTGTGTCGTATCAAGAGTACTCATAAACTTATGATGATCGATATCGATGCCGGAGAAAACAGAAGAATGAAAATTACTCCGCCGACAAGAGCATGGCTCTTAAACTTTGTATAAATGGGTATATCGTGTACAAATTGCAGAATTAGGCTGATCGTAAAGTACGAAATAGAAAATATTTCACCAAAAGTCAAAAATAGGTGCGACGACGAGCGAAGCGAAGAGGAGCCGGTTTTATTTACATGTTAACGGGACACCTGACGCTAGAAATCAACAACATCAAGTTTTCAAGGGTTCATTGGAAGAAACTAGGTCTCTTAATATAGAAGAAAATATGTTTGATTTATCGATCTTTTATGTAGGAATTCCACCTATAAACAATGTTTTAAGATTTATATTTTTGTCAAAACAAAAATGCTTTCCACCCTCTTTTTTTTGGTTTTCAAACGTTCGTTTTAAAGACGCGGTTTAGAGATCAACTTGTTTTTTTTTATAAAATGGGCAATAGAAATATGAAGGGATGTTACCTAAATCCAATATTTTTTCTTCACAAAATATTGTGATCACTAGTATTACGCGTCCAAGAATAAGAAGTCAAAGAGCCAACATATAATCGCCTCTAGGAAAAGCAAATAAGGTCTTTGCCATTAGACTTATTGTACTGGACGGGTAATAAAAAAAGTTGCTAGGGTATGCCATCCTCTTAACAAATTCGGAGAGCCGAGGGAAACGGGGCGGAGCGAGGCTACCCCCTATTATAATTTTACTATAATATACCCAATTCTACTATGTGTCGATGACAAAGATGAATTCGCTACTTGGGAAATTTCCAATAGTTCAACAAAAGTTTTCATTTTACGATTTGTTAAAGAAACATCTGAAATAACTTGCTTCCCACTTGGAATTTGTGTTCACTAATCAAAGAGCCTTTTCAAAGTTAAATAAAAAGTTCAGGTTGGGTTTCAAGCGGGCTCTTAAACCGCTTACTAATTAAAAAAAATATAACAAAAGAAATCTTTTGTTATGGTGGAGCAATTCGTCCAAGCAGAGAGGTTAAATATGATACAAATATGGGAAAATTGTGAAAAAGCACAGACCGTCTGGTTTTTTTTTGGAGAATTTTCGCCATTTTAGAACATAAATTTAATTATTTTGGTATATAATATAACCATTATTTTTATGATTTTTTACAGAATTGTCAAATCTGTGATATTGTACCAACTGTGATAACTTATAAAAAAAGTGATCTGTCTCTGTCTAACTACTCATCTGTCATCCATCTGTCAAATCAGTTGGAAGCAAATTATTACAAATTAATCTCGATAGCAAAGGACACATTTCTAAACAGCCATAACTCAAGTGACGTCACACGAAGGCAAATGGAAGTTGCAGCTTTTTGGTAAAAATATTCATCATCATGAGGTTTTTAGACCAAAAGTTCTAAACTATTTCCGAATGAACAAACCGCGAATTCCTTTGGCTTGTAGATGATAGAGGCCGCTTGGGTGATCTGTGCCGAAACCGGGTCAAAATTACGGATGTTGGTAATGAACTAACGATAACAGAATATTAAATTATGATTTAAAAAAATTAAGAATCTTAGATTTAAAACTAGGGAGACTTAACAAAAATATATCTAAATCAGCATCAATATTAGACAACCTATTAAACGTCGTCATCATACACGATAATGGCATGAATTCGCCTAGATTACTGTAGGATCGAGGCGTTACAAAGGGTTTACGATTTGATCGTCTGGTGGAAGAGCGAGGGACAGAAAAATTAATCTGACGGTGTAGTCGTGACGAATAGTGGATCGGGTGAGTCCATTATATTGTTTAATAGTTTGTATTTTACTGTCATGTATATTAATGTTCTACGATCCTCAAGAGAGGACAACAAAAAAATCGACACTTTAAGAACTTGCATATCTACTTCAGTAAATAATGTATAATTTTGATAAAATCTTTTTCTAGGGATCTGTAAAAACAGAAACGCGATTGGAGAAATTCGGCTATATAGAAGTATTTATTGAAATTTTTGACACCAATTCTCCTGGTTTGACAATTCAGAATGATATATGGACTCTAATTATATTTTATTAGATGGGTTTTAACGGTATTGAGGACCTGGTTAAACGAAATTTTGATCACAACTTTAGTACATTTTATATTATTAAAAACCGACATTTTGCTACTTTTCCACGAATTCGTCCCTCTCGCACTGAGTGTTTTTTCGCATATGGAGTAACAGAGACGCTAAAACTTTTACATATCTTTACATGTTTTAAATTATTTCCGAAGTCGTTTTCAAGCGAGGGAGTGACTGTCGTCAGCGGACACAGTTACTGCACTGGCATGCATTCGTTTTTAGGGTTCCGTAGTCAACAACAAGGAACCCTTATAGTTTCGCCATGTCCGTCTGTCTGTCTCTCTGTCTGTCTGTCTGTCCGCGGCTTAGCTAAAAGACTATTAGTACTAGAAAGCTGTAATTTGGCATGGGTATACATATTTATTACGCCGATAAAGAAGTACAGTAAAATTTTGAAAAAAAAAATTTTTTAGTTTACGTCTCCTACACGTAAAGTGGGGATGATTTTTTTTTCCTCGTCTATCCCCTAGTGTGGGGTGTCGTTGGATAAGTGATTAAAAAATATTGGGGGTGTGAGAAGGCCATTTTTCGATCCAGGGTTCCGTTTGCGAAATATTAAGCTTAAAAGTGTTAATTTTTGTTAGAATTAAGTGTCCCCCCCTGCCGGCGAAACGGTTGTATTTGGAGACGTGAAAAAAATCACGGCAGTAGTATACATAACGAAATTAAAAGGAAAACTATCACAGCTAAGTAGGCTTAACAAGTTAACAAGTACAGATCGCGCCAAACTTTTAGTCCCCTCTAAACACGGGGCGATTCGCATCAGCAGGAACAAAATGTATGGGCCGTTCTTCGGAAGAGCAACTTCCGAGCAGACTAGAAGTTTGGCGCGATCTGTATTATTATAGATATTGGTGCGGAACCCTTCGTGCACGAGTCCAACTCGCACTTGGCCGGTTTTTTAAATAATTAATTATGAATTCAACTTGCAGTAGTTAGAAATCTAAAACATCAAGTTTTATTCTTGGACTATCCTATTCCAAGAATGAAGTGAGTACCAAAACTTTTTGTTACAGAACTCGTTTACGTTAACACTAACATTGGCCGGCCAACAACTACCAACAACGGCCAACAAACTACAACAAACCAATACAAGAGCGCCCATTGATATGCAAAGGCGAATGCGAACTTTTCTATTCGTTCCTAAAAGTTGAATTTCCGTTCTGAATTTGAAATTTTAAAGCTGTTTTCTTATCTGCTTTTAGAAACCCGTAGAGACAGTTGACATTGTATACTTAATATTTATTGTTTTGAAGTGTCAACTTCTTTGTTTGCATCTTGAATTTGTACATCATTTGTACATCATTTTTACATCATTTCATGAACTTTTTAACGAAGGGTAAATTGATTTCTAATTAAAGTTATTATTTATTGTGATCGAGTAAAATAATACTTAAATAACAGTCAAACACTTAAATAACAGTCAAACACTTAAATAACAGTCAAACACTTAAATAACAGTCAAACACTTAAATAACAGTCAAACACTTAAATAACAGTCAAACACTTAAATAACAGTCAAACACTTAAATAACAGTCAAACACTTAAATAACAGTCAAACACTTAAATAACAGTCAAACACTTAAATAACAGTCAAACACTTAAATAACAGTCAAACACTTAAATAACAGTCAAACACTTAAATAACAGTCAAACACTTAAATAACAGTCAAACACTTAAATAACAGTCAAACACTTAAATAACAGTCAAACACTTAAAAATCTACATACAAAATAAAACTTACCTAAAACAAAAACACTTATAAAACCTATACCTTATAAAAAAAAACTAAACTAAATAAAAAATTAAAGTAGTAACATTTTTTAATGTTCATTATTTGATATTCATCATAAATTTAATGCTTATTAGATCAGAATCATGAAAAAATGAAAATGATCTCGTAAGCAAATGCGCCGCTATCACCGTGGCTGCAATTAATTTCTGCCACTGTGATTGAGTTAAGAGACGGCATAAGAAATATCCACGTATCTCTGATAAAACCCGCTTGGAATAGAATAATCGTGTCGATTGTTTGACAGGGCGATACGAAGTACACTTAGGTACCTGACGTTACAAAAATTAATGGGGATGATAAGGCAAATAGAAATAAAATGATTTTGGATGATTTTGTTGCCGAATGACAGTTGATTATACAAAAAACACTTTAGTCTTTGATATCGTTCCAAAATCTCCAATCTTAATTTACCCCCACTTACTTTTTAGGGTTCCGTACCTAAAAGGTACAAAAAAAACCTTTATGGTGAGACTCCGTTGTCCATCCGTCAGTATGTCACAGCCTCATAACTTTATCACCGTTAAAGATAAAGACCTGAAATTTGGCACAAAAATAGCATTAGCTTGCTCACATATTACAGTGTAAAAAAACATATGACAAATTTGAAATTGTTTAAAAAATTTCCAAAACAAAAGTGAGAAAAAAATATTATCCTAAAAATACAAAATGGGAATCCAATTGTAGATATTAAAAATATATACTTTTATTATATTTAGATTTACTGGCACTCCTTTCAAGAGATCTTTAAAAAACCACAAAAATATGTATATCCCCCCCTTATCTCCAAAACTGGTGGACCGAAAAATGTGAAAAAGAAACTAGCCAATTACGGGAAAACTATAGAAATAAGACGTAAAATAAATAAAAAAATATTTTATAAAAATACGATAGGGTATCAAACTGTTGGCATTAAAAAGCTGATCGAAAAAACATATAGTTTGGCTATATTTAATTGCATCTATTTCGAGAAATCCTTGAAAAACCATAAAAAATTGTATGTCCCCCCTCTTATCTGAAAAACCGAAAATAATGAAAAAAATTATGGAAATATGTGTTTACGTAAAGATTACAGGAAAAATAAAGCGGTTTAAAATTTCAGAAAAAAAATTACGTAATTAAATCTTACATCTACAATACGTAACCCTAGGTACGCGAGTCTGACTTGCACTTGGCTCGTTTTTTTTTAGTTGACCCTGTAGAACCTTTGTTTTTTTAGTTGACCCTGTAGAACTTTTGTTTTTTTAGTTGACCCTGTAGAACCTTTGTTTTTTTAGTTGACCCTGTAGAACTTTTGTTTTTTTAGTTGACCCTGTAGAACCTTTGTTTTTTTAGTTGACCCTGTAGAACCTTTGTTTTTTCATGTCAAAAATGTAGACTTTTTCATGTCATTTTTTGAGTTCCGGAAAATCAAACATGTAAAAAAAAGCTATTTATATAGGTTTATGACAGTTATGCAGGTGGTAGAGCTGATGCCGGGCTCGACTGTGGAGGTACCACCATCTTACTTGGAGACCCCCTCGAAGTAATTCGGGAGAGAGTAAGAGGACAGCTCACAGGCAAAAAACCAGGAGGCCCACCATTCCTGGGACCGATGGATGGCGGTATATCCATCCCTAATAGCCGGCCCTTATATGGAACAGACTGGTGACGGGCAGCGGCGTTACTGATGCGAGGGTTCTGGCACCGCGCTCACCAACCCGCCTGCCCAGCGTGTGTGAGTATGGGCAATTCTTCCAGGATGACCGCCGGGAGTGTCAAAGTCCTGGCAAGGCTTATGTCCAGCAGTGGACGAACTAGGCTGATGGATGGATGATGGATGACAGTTGACACTTAGGAACATATTTCATACCCCTCTGAAATTAATGTGCCGGCATTTTTTTTTCCAAAATATGACAAATATGACGTCCCTCAATCTAGAAATAATAAGGCGCTTAACCCTTAAAATGTTATTTCTTTGTTCCACAAAATACCTTCCACAACTAGCGGCATGCAAATGTGGTATGCATATGTATCATCACGCTTGGCTCGACGGGGCCGACCTGGTTGCATAAATCAGCGGTTAATGCTAGGATTTAATTTCAACCTGATGTTGTATGGGGACAAGTATTCATGTTTGTGATAGCATAGATAAGCTAACAAATTACAAACTTGCATACATACATGTCATACATACATATACACCTTCACGCAGTGGAGTGCATTGAACTTTTTTCCGGAAAAGCAATCAGAAGATCAAGTTTGACAATTAAAAAATATGAAAAAAATTCGTATGACGTCAGGGTAGGCACTGCCTACCCTAGAGTGAATATTTTCACACAAACTTTTTTTTTTCAAAGTGTTATTCAAATTTTTTCATATTTTTTTTATTGTCAAACTTGACCTTCTGGTTGCTTTTCCGGAAAAAAGTTCAATGCAGGCCACTATCTTCACGTACTTCCAAAATATTTTCCACCCAAAAGTTGTCTGGAAGAAGTTGCTTTAAGCGATAAGACCGCCCATTGTTGCCTACATTTTATTTTTTCAACTTTGTTTTATTCTTTTTGTTGTTTTTCTTTTGGTGCACAATAAAGCGTATTTTTTTTCCGGAAAAGCAATCAGAAGGTCAAGTACGACAATAAAAAAATATGAAAAAATTCAAATAACACTTTGAAAAAAAAAAAAGCTTCTATGAAAATGTTCACTCTAGGGTACCCTTGCGTCATACAAACTTTATTTTTTTTATTGTCAATCTTGACCTTTTGATTGTTTTTCCGGAAAAAAGTTCTGTGCACGCCACTGCCCCCAACCGAGTCCCTCTTAAAATCTCAATCCTGAATATTAGTATTAAATCAAAAAGTAATTGTTTTATTATAATATAACAGAGTTTATAATATAAAAGAGTTTATAATATAAACATTTATTCAACAGGCGTTCATACTAGCTAATTCAAATCATTTCCCGAGTGTTTCAAACTTTTAGTACAACCGCTTTGTTCCAAAAACAAATACTGGCTTTTTATCAAGAAAAAGAAACTTTTGAAGAAACAAAAGAAATAACCTTCCTCTTTCCCGCTCGTACAATAAATACTAAAGGTACAATCAAAAAAGAACCTTACTTTAAAGACTTAAGACTTTTAACTGTTCGAACAAATTTCAAAAAGCATTTTCTCTGCTAGACGCAAAATTGAAACGACTTAACTAAGAATTGCGACAAATTATACTGTGTTCTATGTGGTTAGGTTTAAAGTTGATAATTGAACGGGGAGAATGTTAAGGCCCATTGGTCAATAAAAGAGTTGTGTATAAAATTTCGTGAACTGAAAGAAATTAAGGCGCCATCTGAACCATGAAATTTCCCTAGCGATTGTTTTTTCACATTTTTGCTCTGGAATTTTTAAATAGGGATTGTTTATTTTCACAAATTAAATTGTTTAAACGTTCGTTTTTGCGTTAAAGTAAATATTTGTGTTTTGTCAACGGTTTTTCGGATACCGTATTAACGAACGGTTGAGACAGTACAGTAATAAAAATAATAAAAACACTCACAATGACTCGTAAAATTATAGACACACTAGCTTTTGCTATGACTAAGTTTTTGTATAGTCGTATTGAATCCCATCCCATCCCATCCCACTAATGCCACTATCCCTCCCATCCCATCCTCACTATCCCATCCCACTAATATTCAACGGCGTGAAGGAGTAACAGTACATCACTTTTTTATAGGAACTTGACACCCCATTGCCTTCCAATGGGAACTGATTTATGGGATAAAAAGTGACCCATGTCCTATTCCAGGTATTCCTATAACTACATTTATGCAAAGTTTCAGCCTAATCGTTTTAGTAGTTTCGGCGTGAAAGAGTAACAAACATCCATCCATCCATCCATCCATACAAACTTTCGTATTTATAATATTAGTAGGAAGACAATTAATTTATGACTGTACATGAACCTAGAGCATGAACAACGCCAGACTTTCAAAGAATTGTTTGAAGAAATTCGGACTCGTCTGTTATTGGAAAAAATATATAAGATTTATCGATCTAGAGATTCTACTAAAATAGGTAATAGAAATATCAAGGGATTCTACTTAGATCCAATATTTTTTTCCTACAAAATATTTCAGTATTAGGTAAAAACACACCAATTTGTTGTTTCGCTGCGTGATCATAAGTATTGCATGTCCAAGATTAAGAGGCCAATGAGCCAAAATATAATCGCCTCTATCAAAAGCGAATAAGGTCTTTGCCATTGGACTTATTGTGCTGGATGAGTATTAAAAAAAAATTGCTAGGGTATCTTTTTTAATAGTGGTTATGCCAAAGTCAATGACAGTTTGAAGACGAGGTTCACCCATGCTTATCGTCATGAGGAGTCGAATTTCATGTGCTGCAAGCTAGGGCACTTGTGGTAAAAAAATCCATAGAGATGATGTTATTTTGTAAATAATTCGTACTTTTATTGAAAATTAAGGCTTTTATGAAGAAAGTGGAAATTAAAAAAAATGGTATACATTTATGGTTTCTGAAAAATAATCGGTAGTTGTCGCTCAAAATACTGAGATCTCTGCGACAAAAACTTATTTTCAAGGGGAATTTGCAATTAAGGGGCTTGGTATCGCCAAATGGGCACATTCTAAAGCCTCTATCCATCCATCAGCCCGTATTCGTCCACTGCTGGACATAGGCCACCCCCATATTACGCCACTCTTGGCGGTCCTCAGTCATCCTCATCCAGCCGCCACCCGCAACGTCCTTCAGATCGTCAGTCCAGCGGGCACGAGGGCGGCCTACGCTGCGCTTCGCTGCGCTTCTCTGTACGTGGTCTCCATTCCAATGCCTTACGGCCCCAACGGTTATCACGTCGGCGACAGATATGGCCAGTCCACTGCCACTTCAACTTACTGATTCGGCAGGATATGTCGGTCACCTTCGATCTCTGACGGATATCTTCTAAAGCCTATTCCTCGTTTATATTAATAATAATAATATTCCATTTATTTCAGATATGGCCGAACCAATAATATTGAAAAAAAATATATATAAATTATCAACTCTAACAAAACATATGCAACATATTACTTTTTCATACCACCGAAACTTCTATATGAAAAAAAAATTCAACAGAATGTTGTTTTTGGGCTTGAATTCCCTACTGCACCTATGCAAATTGGTAGATTTCATTGATTTATGCTTTGAGTAATAGATAAACTTGATAGCTATAAATATATAAAATGTATGGAATACTGTTCAAAGATGAACATTGTGTCTTCGTTACAACAGGGTTTTGTTTTTAAGAGGCTATGCAAATTTTATATTTTATCACTGTCACTCCAAGCGAAAAATCGCGCAGTGCGAGAGGGGCGGATTCAGAGCAAAAGGAAAAAAATTTGGTGTTATATTTTTATTAAAAAAACTAAAATAGCTAGCAAAATTTCAAATATCAAATCTCTGGACATTGTTGAAACACACCTAATTAAATATGTTTGAGTTCTGTATATGGTTCCTATTCGTCAAACGAGGAGAAAAAGTGTGTTTGAAGACCTCATTTCAACAATTATTTCTATCGACGAAAATTTATCCAAACTTGTTTTCTAATTTCAAAACCCTAGATTAAATAGTCAAAATGCATAAACCAGAAATTTATTAATATTTTCTGTGTATTTCATGAAATACACAGAAAAGAAACACCCGTATTTTTTCGCATATCGCCTTAAACATAACCCTAAAAGCTAAAGTATACAAAAACTAGTTATTTACGAAACAACAAACTCAGCAGCATATACAATAAAATACGTTAATTACACACACAAAACCCAGTTATTGTTTCAAACTTACCATAGAAATTCAGGTCAAAACACTGAAATATGACCAAACCATTGATAACCACGCGATTATTTCAGTTAAATATATTTAGGTTCCCTAAAATAACAAAAACAGACTTTATTCAGGTGCAATAAAGGCCAGTCAAATTTCCCAACTTACTGTAGGAGTTTAATAAAACTAGATTTAGAAACACATTTTTTATTAATTAGGAGGTGTGTTTGAATTTAAACACGAATGTGGTAAATAGTATGGAAGATTGAGAGCAATGTGCTAGAAGTACAAAAAAAAGTTTGGGAAAAAAAGGCCGACGCACCGGCCTTGTGTCGTTCCTTTTTTCATATACCTACTTACAATGTTGGTATAGTATAGATACGCCCAGACAGGGTAATTGTTTTTTACCTCTACCCGTATATATTTTATTGTCAATTATTTGCATTTATTGCAAACACTATGACGCAAAGACAGTAGTTTATAATTTAGTTAAGTACCTAGTATAAATTTTTAATTTATGATTCCTCTAAGGCAGGGGTCAGCAACCGGCGGCCCTTGAACCACTTTGGTGTGGCTCGCAAGGTTCGCAACCACTGCATGATAACTATATTTGGTAGTACATATTTGTGTGAGCAGACATTTTCTATTCTAAACTATCTAAAAAGTAAACATTGTTTTTGGTTAAAAGATGTACATGTAGACGCAATACTGCACAAAATGCGGCCCTCACTGATCCCCTGGTAGCATTTGTGCCCTCCTATGTCATAAGGTTGCTGACCCCTGCTCTAAGGAGTTAAGGTTAAACGTCAGTCGCTTAGCCCAAAGTGCATAACTTAACTTTGTTTTTCTTGTTTAGAAATTTAAAATAGAAAAGCATTTTGGTCTGTGGCATTTGACGCCAATAGTTCAGTATTAGTGAGGTTTATAAAGCAAGAGTTTGAAATTTAATGCACTATTAGCTGTTTTAATCTTGTTCAAACAATATTAAAACAGCATTTTAAGTTGGTTTTGAAAAGATCACTACTAATTGTGTATACAATTTCAAACTCTTGCTTTATAAACCTCACTAATACTGAACTATTGGCGTCAAATGGCACCGACCAAAATGCTTTTCTATTTTAAATGTCTAAACAAGAAAAACAAAGTTAAGTTATGCACTTTGCGCTAAGCTACTGGCGTTTAACCTTAACATTAATTAATTACAGACTGTAAAAGGAAATAGATTATATGAGACAAGTAGACAAAGATATACATGGTGACTTTTTGATCATCGTCCAAATTTATACTGGAGGCTTCGTAAGTGATCAGCATTAGGGATCGATAACAATTTTTGTGAAATTCGTAAAATGAAATTTCGACTTCCCATATTAATTCACTCCCAGTTCTGAGTGAATGACTATGGGGAATCGAAATTTCATTTTATGAATTTTACAAAAATCGTTATTGGTTCATGATGCTGATCACTTACGAAGCCTCCAGTATGAATTTGGACGATGTTTACAAATTCTCCTTGTATATGTTTTTCTTCTTTTCATTAACTTGAATTCCTGCTGTCTTGCATTTTCTTATCCCTTAGTCAAAGTAGATATAAGTCATTTGTATAGTATAAGTTTTATGTAAAAAAAAGACATGATCTTGCTAAGTTTCTTGCCCGTTCTTCTTTGCAAGACTAATCGAATGGGCGGAGGTAGGTATGTATTTATATATGTAACCTATTACTATGTAGTATATAGGATGTGATTTGGTCGGCCGCCTGGTTTCTTGCTGGGGGCTCGGTTGGTGATCATTGAACCTTGTTCCTGGTCCTTGGCCGGGTCTCCGGTATGGGTTTGGGTGGTTGATTGGATTTCACCCTGTATAATATATATTTTACCTATCATTTTAATCGTATAGATATTGCTACATAAAATAAATAAAATTTAATCTAGTTCATGTACATTTATTATTTTATTACATATATTTTTATTAGACTAAATTTGACGTGTAAAAAGTGTATTATTCCTTCTTTGCAAAATAAACTATTTGAATTATGACGTGTTCAGAAAATTAAACCACATGCTGTACTGACTACTCCGAACCACTTTTGAAGTAATAGTACATTACTGCTGAGACCAAGAAATGAGCACTCTCTGGCCAAATAAGTTAAAAGACCGAGCTCGCAGGGCGATATGATTTTTTTCACAACATTTTTTTTCTCGTACCTGCCCCCCTGTATCTTTGGTTGCCAACTGGACTGGATGCGTATCATCAAAACATAGATAAAAACTAAACTTTCAAAATTGCTTTTAGTGGGTATTGAACTATTTACGAACTGTGTCGTCACTTCAAGTGCGAACATATCCTTATTGTATATTTATGAATTTGTGGATATATTAATAACTTGAAATATTCCGCTTGTTTAGCGGAATATTGCAAATTATTAATATATCCACAAATTCATGATGGACTTCCACATAGTAACGCCTTTTTCAATAAATTTTAGTATATCTATGTTTTTGATGATAGGCACCCAGTCCAGTTGGCAACTTTATATACATAATAGGCCCTCTGGACATTAGTGTAGACTGTGTTCAGTTTGTTCGTCGGACGACACCGACGGTTTAATGGTTTTAAATACATAAAATCAATAAAATTAATCTATATTCGTTATTACGAGTATTATTGCAATTATATAATAAAGCAAACACCTCTACATTCTGAACACGCAATTCGCATAGATTAAAATATGTTAAGGTGTGTTAATTCGAAAACCATTTCGAGATTTAGGTTTAATAAGCCGTATTTTAGAACTTTTGTTCTGAAAAACCTTATGATGATGAATATTTTTACGAAAAAGCTTGCAACTTTCATTTGACCTTCGTGTGACGTCACTTGACTGAAGGCTGTATAGAAATGTGTCGCTTGCCATCAAGTTAAAAAATATTACTGTCAGAGTCACAGAACAGAACATGAAGTCCATGTCTGGGTCACAGTATAAATATAATTGAACGCAGTAAGTGTTGCTGTCTTGTTACGAAATCCCAGATTGATCGGTTAATTTTATTTGTTATGAAGTAACGCATTATTAAAATAAATATAATTTTTGATGACAACAATTTCTGTGATGGATTAATATTGACAATCATACATGGGAGATACCAAATATAATTATGTATGTATGTATGTATGAATTGTTGTGTGTTTGTCCGAGAGTATCGTTGATCGGAACGACATGAAATTTGAATTTTTAAGTTCGAGCCAAATCGGTCAAGATCAAATCGCGAGTTCATATTTCGTGGCGAACGACTAGTTTATTTGCGTTTTAAAATTTAATAACCGAGATGGTAGGGCGTTAAATTTCAGCCAAATATACGTCACGTGATTAATACCCATACAACCATTTTGGTTGCAACGTCGTAACTGCTACATTTCTGTGTTACAACCCAAGTAACAAATTTCGCCGCTCTGACCGCTTAGTTTCGTCGTTACGTCAACAAGTGGGGAAGTTCCGAAACATACATTTGGTTGTGGTATATACACCATGTTGTAAAGTTGTAGAAGCTTGGTTACCAGGTTGTAACGAAGTTTTGGTGAATATGTTGTAAAGTTGTAGAAACTTTTTACCAGATTGTTACAAAATTATGCTCGCATGATTGAATGACAACGAGAAACGAAAAATCGAATTGTGTGCCAATGTTTTATTTACTAACTGTCATGTCAACTTTACCGCAGCCATTTGTTATTTTCATTGTTATATACCTATGCCTGTTTTTAAGTTATTTATGCGTTTGACAAAGTGCGCAATCTAGTTCATCGCCTAATTTGGAAAGAAAATCCCAAAAAACAGGAGCACCCGTGAAATAATGAGAGGTAAGCCAAATCTTTAGTTATTTTTCATTATTTTGCATAAATAAAAACATGCAATAAATATGTATGTTGCTAGCAAATCGTTCAGTATGATGTGTTTGGATCTAATTTCATTATATTATAAAGTATATAGCTGTAAATTTGGTTTATTTTGATTTCATAAGGGAGTTGCATGCCTTAGTAACATAGTGCACACCAAAGTGTATTTCAGTAACAAATTCTACTATGGCTGCCGTGCTAATCCGATGTCAGTGGCTCCAAACATTTTATTTGCCCCAATATTTACATCTGTGGTTAAATGTATTACTGTCTGTTGATAGTAAGTTGATTACACTACTTGATTGATTACATCAAGAAGACCATTAACTTTTATCTTCTTTGTTGTTTGTATTTTTGAAAAAAAAAGCTCTTGTTTCATTATAATATATTCATTAATAGGCCCTTTAAGAATTGCAATATACGTACGTTGATTACAATTTATCGTTTATAGGTTGGAAGTGCTCCGGCTGCCGGATCCAGCACTTGAGGCGGGTGCCGGAGCCGGCATTTGGGACAGCTGCCGGAGGTCACGCAATAGGGTGCTTTTATAATTTTGCACGGTAACGGCACGTTTTTTTTTACACAGTAATTTTATATTCGAATATTTGAACCATTTCATTATTAGAATATTCAAATGCAAGCCCTAGCTATCAGGGTGCTCCACGTGCAAGTGAGGTTAGCATTTGGGGCTTTTGATTTTTGGGGCTCAAGTAATTAAAATATTTTCTTGATATTTTTTCAGATCCACATCAGCCACGAAGTTCAGCCAAAGCCACACACAGGAGAAGTTCCCCAGAATTAGAGGCCACAAAACCTTTCGTAATTTTTTTCAAGTGTTCGAGATATGATTCACAAAATTGATTGTTTCGCAAACAAAACGTGCTTACTTAAAAAACTTGATGAATGAAGGAAATATTAGTATAATTATTTCAAAAGTGTTTTTAGAAACGTAAAAGAAAATTAGTTTCCCATAATTAGGGGTCACAAACGGGATTGATTTTACGGTGATTTAACAGTGACAAGTTTTCGGTAAATTGTATTTTGTTTCAAAATAAAACTGTATTTGAAAGAATAAGTCTTTTATTTTCCACTTTCTTAAATCAGTCTAAATAGGTAATAATATATTTTGATGCTAGTGCGAGATGGTCGATATTTCAAGTCGAGGCAAAAAATAGGACAAGAGATATCTACACTCGCACGTGTATCAAACGACGTTTTTTAATACATCTGCGAAAATGACATAATAATAATAAATTCTACGATATATTTAATTTATACTCTACAACAATTATAAGACGGTTTAGACGTGGACGTTGTTTCAGTTTGTTCTTTCAGTCATAACCCGTTTTAAATTAATCCGGTTACTTCCAGAAATACCAACAAAACGATATGCAAAACCAGTCCACAGAGTGCTTACTTAAACGATGCTAATGTTATCCTCTAGATGGTGCTAGTGATTGAAAAATAAAACACTGCGCATGTGATACAGGCACAAAATCTAGCATATTTTGAGCAGGTGTACTAAAAATGAACTTTTAACAAAAAAATAGTAACAGACTTCAATAGTAACAGCAGTCATTCACTAAAAAGTTAATAATAATTCTATAAAGACCGATGGTACCGAAGCAACACCTTTGCCGACTTTTTTCTTCCTGAAACGTTATTTTATCTAGAAGTCGGCGTTCTTATATTGGTTTTTATGTTGCTATATCGTAGGAAATACGCCGACTTCTAGATAACATAATGTTTCAGGAAGAAAGAAGTCGGCAAAAGTGTTACTTTTGTACCATCGGTCTTTATAGAATTATTATTAACTTTTTAGTGAATGAATACTGTTACTATTAAAGTCAGTTACGAATTTTTTGTTAAAAGTTTATTTTATATCACATTTTTTAGTGTTGCTGGGTTAAATTGTGAGGTATGGGTAGTTCTTGCAAACGTGGTGTTAATATGAAATGAAGTTCAAGTGAGTACAAGTAGCCATGTTTGAGTAGCTTCCTGCTATCAGCACCCTAACACAACATGATTACCACAATCTCGAGTTATGTGCTGTCATCCGTTGAAGAGTTCTACGGTGATGAAGCCAAGATCGAAGGTCAGGTGGGTACACTGGCAATTTTCAGCAATGCCCTGCAATGAGCACCCTAACACAAACTGGTTGCCGCAATCCAAAGTTATGTGCTATCATCCGTTGAGGAGTTCTATGGTGATGAAGCCAGGATCGTAGGTCAGGTGGGTATTCTGATAATCTCCAAGTAATACCCTTGTATCAGCACCCTAACGCAGTGATTGCCGCAATCTCGAGTTATGTGCTCTGATCCGTTGAAGAGTTCTATGGTGAATATGGTGATGAAGCCAGGATCGAAGGTCAGGTGGAAGAATGACGATTTTCAAGTAAGAGCTTGT
Organism: Ypsolopha sequella; assembly: GCA_934047225.1. Taxonomy (NCBI): domain Eukaryota; kingdom Metazoa; phylum Arthropoda; class Insecta; order Lepidoptera; family Ypsolophidae; genus Ypsolopha; species Ypsolopha sequella. The sequence goes on from OW204009.1 coordinate 10,447,219, forward strand.
AATCAGCACCCAGGCACAAAGCAATTACCTCAATTTTGAGAGGTATGCTGTCATTTTCTGAGGAGTTTTACTGCTTATCTCTGAAGACCTTCATCAGATCATGACTAGACCCAAAATGGGACCTACCTGAAAGTACATTCTTTCAAACAAAAAAAGAATTATTCAAATCGGTTCAGAAATGACGGAGTAATAGAGTAACAAAGCCAAAAAAGAAATACAGTCGAATTGAGAACCTCCTGCTTTTTTGATGTCGGTTAAAAATACTCCTACTTACACAAATTAAAAGGGATTTTTAATTTTTATCCAACTTTGATTTACTTTTGATACATAAAGTGACAATCATGTGGTAGGAAGGAAAAATTCATTTTGAAACTACTGTTGTGTTTATAATATAGGTAAATCGGTAATAAGTCGTTGAATGCTCACAAAATTTCCTCATGGTAAATCCAAACGTAATTCAATCAAAGATTTCAAATGAGTTCAGAACAAAAGGTTGGCAAGAACTTACTTTTTTGTAAAAGAAATCGAATATTCTCTGATCACTTAACGGTTACGACTCAGTTTCGATAACAAAACCTAGTTTCCACATTTTTAAAGAACTATTTAAACACAGCTTAGTAGTATAAACAGGAACAATGTAGTTATACTGTGTGAGCACTTCCGGATAATGTAGTAGCAGTGTAGAAGCATAATGTGAACTAGTTTACACATTTTTAAAGAACTATTAAACACCGTTTAGTAATATTAACAGTAACCATGTTGTTATACTGTGAACACTTTCGGATAGTTTTGTTCTTGTTATTACGATGTAGTAGCAATGTAGAAGCATAGTGTGAACTAGTTTACACATTTTTAAGGAACTATTAAACACCGTTTAGTAATATTAACAGTAACCATGTTGTTATACTGTGAACACTTTCGGATAGTTTTGTTCTTGTTATTACGATGTAGTAGCAATGTAGAAGCATAGTGTGAACTAGTTTACACATTTTTAAGGAACTATTAAACACCGTATAGTAATATTAACAGTAACCATGTTGTTATTCTGTGAACACTTTCGGATAGTTTTGTTCTTGTTATTACGATGTAGTAGCAATGTAGAAGCATAGTGTGAACTAGTTTACACATTTTTAAAGAACTATTAAACACCGATCAGTAACATTAACAGTCAACATGTAGTTATACTGTAAACACTTTCGGATAGTTTTGTTCTTGTTAATAGAATGTAGAAACAATGTGATAATATTTACGGAACATCGCATCCAAAATTTGTCTCACACAATTTTAGATGCATAGTTAAGACTATACTTCTACATTTTGCGGCTAAAACTTCACACAGCCGCAAAGAGTATTAACTATTGCGACTCTACGACCATATTCCAAGTGCAGATTTCTATGTTACCGAAATTTCAGCCGCCGCGGCCGAGTTTGGTTGTATGGGTAGGCACCAGTTTAGGGTTTTTTTTGCAGGCGTTGGTAACACTCAACATAGTTCCGTTGTTGTTGTTGTTTGATTTTTTATTGCCAGATGTAGCAATATAGTACTCTGTGGATGACAGATTTTTTTTTTACAAGCAAGGCAAAAGTCCGCATTCAGTATCAGGCCTAAAATGAGTCATGTGACGTAACATCCGGAAATTCTTTAAAAAATCATAAATAAATAATGACTAATTTAAATACCATAATATTGAAAACTTTGATCTAAAAGCGCGTAAATTCTCTAAAAAAAAATTAAAAAAAAATACTTTTTTTAATTAAGCTACGCGAATTGCAATTTACTTTATTTTATTTTTTAACTGGCCACTTAAAACCTTGTGATCAACAAACTCCTTAGTCTCCTAAAATCATAGACACGGATAGTTTAAAAAAATAAACATATGGTATGTAACGAAGACTTAGCATGTACTGCCAGTATATCCCAAGTCTTTGGTATGTAATGGATTTTCATACGAATTTACTGGATACTTATTGAGACACTTACTGGAGACTTGAAATAGCTCTCCAGGATGAAGTACTTACGGGCTTGTTCTTATAGTATTCGTCATTTTCTATTGGGAAGTGAATTTTATTTTCACATTGTTTCAAAATTGTTTCTATGGAAGTAGATCAATATAAACTACGGGGATGGCGTCACACAAATTTTATACGGGCACCTCTGTCGCCGCTTTTTGGAATAACGTTAGTAGTATTAGTTAGTAAACATACGCGGCGCACTAATAGAATCACCCGTCTTCATACAGCCAAAATAACACCATATTTCTATGAAGCTTAATACCAAACAAGTCATGGCACTGTGCCAAGCTATTATACATATGTGTAAAAAGCCATGACCAGCGGCCGTACTATGACACAGTTAGGTCCGTGTTGATAATGTTTGAAAAAATATACATTGCGGCGTAAATATTCTAATTCAATGTGTGACACTCTTTATAACCTGCAATGGAGAAAATATTGTCTAATTTTAACGCTACTCGCTACAACCATACATATTTTATGGTAAGGTTGAAATTTTATTTACCGCAAGGTTTATCCTGTAAATATCACAGTAAATAAAAGTGTTTAAATTACGTACGAGTGAAAAGAAATTCCTTTGGATCTCTTATTTGCGTTTTTCGAAGAGTTAGAACATTTGATATGCTGCAATACACCATTTTTACAATATGTTTGTTCTAATGCGTTCGGTTGAGAAATGAGAGGCCCGCGGGTTATGTCTTGATGTATTGATCACAGCGGTGCGACGGCTTTCCTGGCATTTCTATTCCTTATTAATAGTTCTGTAATATAAACAATAGAGCGTGTGGTTAAATTTCATGAGCATGCCATAATCACACGATGTATTTATTAAGTAGCAAAAAACCTAAGAGTAACAAACTTTCTTTTAAAACAAGTGCAAGCTGAAAGATAAAAAAAAAACTGTACGGAACGTCATTGCCCGAACATTAAACGAATTGGTTTTCCTCTGTTTTTAACACAATAAAAAGCACTTTGCACTCACTTTTGTGTATTATTTAACAATAAAGCAATTTTATGCGGCAATTCTATTCTGTAGCGTAAAACAAAACCATAGTCTATAAAAATAAAAGAATGAACGCGTCGTAAGCTTGCGTTCTAAGTTTAAATATAACAATACAAAAAGTTTCATTAGGTTTCTAACAAATACGTCGTCACGAAGAGGTGTCAGGGGCGCGTTCATAAACTAGGGGTCGCGACACGGGTTCTATTGCCATCTCTGTCACACGCGTTGAATATTGTATACGCTATCCTGCTGTCAGTGTTGGAACCTAACGAAAGTGTTAATTAATGAACGGGGATCTAAGGTGTTTTCGAGTGTGAACTGTGAAATGCAAGTCACAGTCCACACTTATGCACACACGTTTCACCGACGATTTATTACGTCTCAGCATGAGCCCTATTGCCATACATCGGGCATAAATATGGACCTATAGCTTAAGGGTGTGCCTGACCCTATAACATGGACAATGCCACTTTGCCTTGGAGCTTATGATCGCAGACGAATGTATTGTTTTTTTTTTTAAGGGTGAGGGGCATACGACCACGGCTATCCTCTGAACATCACTATGAATATTTATTAAATACATTAAAATGTATAACATGTAAGTTGTTTATTTAATAGACGATAAGTTTTGAATAGTTTGTACATAACAATTGGAGATGAGTATATTTTCTTGTTTCATACTTTTTAGAGCGTGATTTTAAAGTAGTCGGGTTTAAGTTTTTGAACTAATTTTTTATTTAAATTGTTTTGGGGATATAATTTCATGATAAAGTATATGCAGAGCTGCTTTACATATACATAAGTATTTATTATATATATAATTTGGGAAGGATTGGAGTGAAGTTTGATTTTATAGAATTTATTCACAATTATCGGGTGCAGGCAAGCAAAGCCGCAAGCAACAGCTAACAATATATATATTTTTGAAATATGCGAATTAAGCCTTTTCATTTGTTACTAGAGATGAAACGGATAGTGATTTGGCCGGATACCGGATACCGGATATCCGGCGAGGCACTAGGCCGGATAGCCGGATATCCGGCGGCCGGATATCCGGCTCAAGATATGCGTTTCGCACTAATTGAGCAAGTCTAAATATTACGCACCAAGGTGCGTGCGGGTGCAAGTGGGCGAGATTATTCGTGCATTTTTAAATGAAGATCATTTCTAAACGATCATTTCTAAATGATCGTATCACAATCATACAAATGCTGGTTTGCAAACGCGAAACAATTTCCGATCCTAACGAAATTTGTAAATATGTACGATCTTTTGTCTCCTTGGAGTGGTGTATACTGTATATAAATGGACAGGTATCTTTAAATGAAACCGCGTAATATACTGTTCATACTGAACAAATTTTCCAAAGTAACATATTGAAAAAACAAAATTGGACCTGCCCGCCCAGTGCCCTTTCAAAATTTACAGTAGGTTTTCAAAATGAGTATGGAAACATGAAAATATTTTTTCATTTCCACAAGTATGTTTCTTTGGAAAAGTTGTTTAGTATGATTTCAGTATGACCATGTGTTTTTATTAAAAGATACCTGTCGAGTTACATTCGGTATATTGTGAGAGCAAAAGAAGCTGGTGTAATGTATGAAGAAAAGCATAAACGTTTATTCCCAACAATTGATGTAAAGCTTGTCTTTATCTACCATAGCTCAATTCTTATTCACTTTATGTATTAGAATTTAGATTATTCAATCATTGATACAACTATTTTGTAATTTAAACGACATTTTGTATGTTGAGTTAAGTATCCGGTATCCGGCCGGATACTAACTACTATCCGGCCGGATACCGGATACCAAAAATATGGCCGGATAGGCCGGATACCGGATAGTAACCGGATATCCGTTTCATCTCTATTTGTTACCCAATACGACATAATTAAGATTTTTTTTATTGTTCATAACTTTATGGCCTCTTGAGGGCGCTATATTCAATTTGATATAACGTTACGCAACATATAACCAGCGGACAATCAACGCGCTTCCAACGATACCTTATTTGTCAAATTGTGATAAGTAGTTTAGAAGTTATGAGGGATCAGATGAACATTCATATATGCATACATACCGGTCAAAATCATAACCCTCCTTTTTGCTTCGCCGTAGTCGGATAAAACGAGGCCAATGAGTGAACATAATAATCGCCTCTACTTTGCCAAAAAAAGTTGCTACATGTATGGTACTGGCAGAATATCACAGATTCTTCTGTGGCGTATGCTGAGCCAGCGCCCTTTCAGCCTCTGTGTCAAAGATTGTTATTATTTTAAGGATATGTATTATGTATTTGTTATATTTTAAGCTCTAAATGTGTACTTTTTGTGTTTTTTTTTTTGTAAGAGGCATTGAATAAAGACTTTATCTAGCTATCTATCTATCTATCTACTCTTAACATGCTTTCCGAAGCACGGAGACCGAACATAAGTTGCCCTTACGGGATCTGAACCTACGACCTCCAGATTAGTAGTCGAGTACTAGAACCATAAGCTGAAGCTTTTACACGAAAGAATTCCCCTTTCAAAGTACTTATTGTCTAGGATTAAATACAAAAACACCTTAATTCGCGAGACTTCTTTCGTGAAAAGAACTTTATGTAGGCGGTTTCAAAGATCTTATCCAATAATATAAACGGATTTTTTGTTTGGGTTCCGTAGTACCTTTAAGGTACGAAAGGAACCTTTATTGTGAGACTCCTTTGTCCGTCCGCGGCATGTCACAGCCTCATAACTTTAGCAGCGCTAAAAATAAAGACTTGAAATTCGGAACAAAATAGCAATATTTGCCCACATAATACGGTGTTAAAAAAAATTTGAATGTTTCAATATATTTCCAAAACAAAGGATGATGTTTTTTATTTCAAAAATAAAAAACATCATCCTAAAACACAATTTTTCGGTATTTACCTAATTGTAGCTAATTGTAAAAATATATAAAAATATATATTTAAAAATTTAATTGTAAAAATATACACTTTTACTTTATTTATTGTACCTGTTTTTGAAAATCTTTGAAAAACCAGAACAAAATGTATGTCACCCCCCCTTATCTCCGAAACAGGTAGACCGAAAAATATGAAAAAAAAAGTCAATTATAGATCATAACTGGCCAATTACAGAATAGTTATAGCGATTTGAAAAAAGTTGAACACAAATAAGAGATATAAAAAAGGAAATAATTAAAAATATGCATTTTATAAAAATAATACATACATATATATCAAATTGGAGGTATTAAAGAGACGATTGTAAAAAAAAATATATAATGAGGCTATATTTACTTGCATCTATATCGAGTAAATCCTAAAAAAAAAATGCATGTCCCCCCCTCATCTCGAAAACAGGTAGACCGAAAAATATAAAAAAAATCATGGAAATATGTGTTTACGTGAAGATTGCAGGAAAAAAATATAGCGGTTGAGAAATTACGAAAAAAAAATGACATTATTAAATTTTTCATCCACGATATGGAACCCTAGGTACGCGAGTCTGACTCGCACTTGACCGGTATATAAAATGATTTACGAATGTAGAGCGAAGGGGATCTAAAAAGGCCGACTTATGCTGGTATGTTTCCAATCTGAAATAATCAAATCCGTGGGCAGTTCAGAGTCCAGTGTAAGCAAGCAAGGTGTCTCAGGTAAGGAGGATGTCACAAAAACCATACGAAGCAGGAAGTCGTCGAAAATAGCGATACCTACACGAAATCAAACAAATTTAAAAGAAATAAAAACCAGTCAAGTGCGAGTCAGACACGCGTACCTAGGGCACACCCCCGACACTTCATAGTCCTCGCTCAAGTTGTGTGTGTGCATGAGCTAGTCTACTAGGGCTGGCAGTAAGCGTGTGAGCGTCGTCGATCGAGAGGGATAACATTTATAAAAAAAATAAAAATATATATATCGTCACGACCTGAATGCGCGAGAGGGTGTCAGAGGTGTTCCGAGTGTGAACTTTGAAATGCAAGTCACAGTCCACACTCGGTACACCAGCGTTTCACCTACAAATATTACGTCCCAACGTGGTGGGAGGTGAGTCCTATCGCCGTAAGTACTTTGGGCACAAACACACGATTTTTAGGACATACGGTTTCCTCACTATGTTTTCCTTTACCGTTCAGAAAGTGGGAAGTACTTACCTATAAGCAAATACGATGCGCATTATGTAAATTCCGAAAAACTCATTGGTTTATGCCCAACCAACCTGGATCTCAAGATTGAGAGGCCAGTGTTCTACCCCTGAGTTACCGCCAAAGTAGGATAGAGTCAGAGTTTCTTCTCGCGTTCAAAATAGACGGCATTAGAACGGAATCATAATTATGATTCATCCAAAGCGGCCTTTTAAGAGGACCAGGGGATCTAAAAAGGCCAACTTGGGTGAATCATAAAATTATTTGAAAGTAGGATAAAGTCAGAGTTTTTTCACGCGTGCAAAAGAGACGGCCTTAGAACGGAATCATAATATGATTCATGCAAAACGGCCTTTTTAGAGGACCTGGACAGACAAATTACTTTATTAATAATAAGAAGCGGTGGTAGCTCAGGCGATAGAACCTGGCCTCTCAATCTTGAGACCCAGGTTCGATTCCCAGTGGAACATGCACCAATGAGTTTTTCGGAATTTATATGCATTATTTGTTTACCTTGCTGAACGGTGAAGGAAAACATGGTGAGAAAACCTACATACTTATCCTAGAAAGAGTGTATTTGTGCCCGAAGAACGGCGATATTGCTCACCAACCTACACGTTGGGACGTAATAATCGTCGGTGAAACACCCCAAGTAGCACACAAGCAGTATAAGAAGGCACTGTACCGCTTCTTTGTTGTATAACAGCGGTTGAAGAGAGTTTGTATATTCCTTAGACTATATATAAGAGATTGTCACCATCATCGTCATCGTCATCGTCACCGTCACCGTCACCGTCACCGTCATCGTCATCGTCATCCGTCAACGTCATCGTCAACGTCATCGTCATCGTCACCGTCATCGTCATCGTCACCGTCATCGTCATCGTCATCGTCATCGTCATCGTCATCGTCATCGTCATCGTCATCGTCATCGTCATCTTCATCGTCATCGTTATCGTCATCGTCATCGTCGTCATCATCATCATCAACGTTGTACAACGTTATATCTTGAACTCCATAGTAACTGTTTAAGGGCTAAAAAGAAGAATTCAAGCGCTACTGTACCCCAAAAAGAGTAAAAATACTAAATAGTACGGTGATTGCTGATCCCAAAGCGTTGTAATAGTGGTCACTAGCGCCATTCTACTTCTTAAACCGTTTAAATGGATATAGTAAACGTCTAAGCCAGTTGTAGCAAGCCGCCATTACAGTATTTGATAAAGAGAATAATCATGTCGAAAAATCGATCACTTTTCTTACCTCAGGTCATAATTTAAAAAATAAACATACCCATTTTACATGTAATGCTGTAATAAAATCACAAAAAGTCCTAATGCCTCATTCAAGAAGAAATTTCAAGTTAACCTAAAAAAAATATTGCACTTGAATAATATAAATGACTAAAAATGCCACGAGTTTCGCAAGCGCATGAAATATTTAGCTAAATGAATGCATATTTTGTCAGTAACCTGATGCTCGCACTAGTTTTTTACGTATATGAGTGAAAATTCATTCCAATTAATTACCTATATTTATTCGTCCATTATTGACATTTATCCGATCACTTTTAAATCATCTAAGAACATATATTCCTTTCATCATGCTATTGAAAATGTAATAAAAAAACATTTGAAATTTATTTCAGTGTTACAGTCACGTCGCAATCATGTTTAAATTATATTAAGGTGGTACAAGAACTTATTGTATTTCTTTTACCTCCTACAATCGCTTTTCACGCACCTTTGTATATGTGCATATTCTATTAACCTTTTGCATGTCCCCATAGAAGGGAATTCCAAGTACCCGAAATGTCCCCATACATCGCGCCAAGCGAGATTTTGAGCGACTTGTTGTTAGAAATGCTCGGATTTAGTTAAGTTGCAATCATTATTACCGAATATGTTATATCTTCTAAAAATCTACATAAAATTTGCCATCTTCTCATGTAATTTACATACCTAGGCAACAATCCGAAGGAAAAATATCCTTAGATATAGTTTTTAGATATAGGTGGTAGAAGAACTTATTATATATCTTTTAGGTCCTACAATCACTTTTCACGTGCCTTTGTGTCGTTAAGGCCCGTATCAAGTGGGCCCTTTTCGGTGTTATAGAAGAGATTGAGAAGTTCTCTATCGCTATTGTAGCGCTTGCTTATGATGGTTTAGCCGTTATAAATCTCTCTTAAGCGGCATTTGTAACGCTTATTATACCGCTTAGGTGCTACTTGGGACGGGTGTACCGAGTGTGGACCGTGACTTGCTTTATTTGCATTGCATTTGTAATAATGAGTGTAATAATGACGTGTTCACAAAATTAAACCACGGATTATAATAAACAACTTCCATAAACGCGAAAAAAATATTCACTCCCCCATACATTTTTTTCATAGCTTCTCGTCATTTTCTATGGGAAAGTAATTTTTTTTTTCGCGTTGTTTCAAAATATTTTTCGTATCCCTATTAATAAATGGGAAAGTGTTATTGTTGGTTTGTTAGTTGTTGGTGTTTGTTTGTTTGTCCTTCTCTCACGCAGCAACGGAGAAACGGATCGACGTGATTTTTTGCATAGAGATCATTGACCTAAAGGTAAGGACCAGGCCAACGAAGCGAGTAAATGACCCCAGTGCATAAGTGCTAAAATGCCAATTTAGCACAAGCGCGACTCAGTGTTCCGCGGGAGATTGTGCAGTGTGTTTGTGTATGAACTTCTATTAAAAATGCCTTGTTGCACAGTAAAAAGCTGCAAAAACTATGAAAAAAAATTTAAAAAGCCAGATGGGATATCGTATCATCAATAAGTAACAGTACATCATGTTTTTTGCTTGTTTAACAACTAAATAAACCATTTTCGAAGCGATAATTATATTATCGAAGTCCATAATGGCGGCCATGATGTTCGCTACCACCTCACGCGAGTTTGAATAAAAGCAACTTTGTACGGGCGTCATTTTTATCAACCTGTATTTTATTTTTGTCTTAAAACTTATGTAGGAAATATACTTTAAACTTATGTAGGAAATTTAAAATTTTGCTAAGGGGAACTTAATATACGATACTAGGAAAATATAATAATAATAGGAAACTAAAAATTGAATGAAAAAAAAAATGAAATGAAATAATTAACTTTATTTTCAGAAGTAAAATACCACGAAAACATTTTTCTGATGTCAATAAATCTAATAATAACTTCAGCCTGGATTTGATTAAGATTTGCTTAGCAGACTAATGGAATAAACTTAGTTTCATTTGTCTAGCTTTTTACCCGACTACGGCGAAGCCAAAAGTAGGGTTACCGGTCTGGGTGTAGATAAGATGGCACTATGGTATCGTGCCCCCTTATCGACACTCTGACCGGGTTACCTTTAATTAGGACTACGGCAAAGCTAAAAGGAGGGTTATGATTTTGACCTGTATGTATGTATGTATGTATGTACGTATGTATGTTCATCTGTTCTCTTATAACTTCTAAACTACTTATCATAATTTGATAAATTAGGTATCGTTGAAAGCGTCTTGACCGTCCGTTAGTTATAAGCTATGTGTCGTCACAATAAATTGAACGTGGCGCCCTCTAGAGGATAAAAAGTCAAGAACTAAAAAAAAAAAACCTATGGTGCCGTGTTTGATATCATATGAAAGGATTTAATAAGCATATTTCAAAAATATATATATTGTTAGCTTTTGCTCGCGGCTTTGCTTGCATGGACCCGATAATTTGATAATTTGGAATAATTTATTAAAAACAAACAATATATTATCACGAAATAATAACCCCAAAATAATTTAGATATAATTAAGTTTAAAAACTAAAACCCGATTACTCACGATCACGCTCAAAAAAGTATGAAACAAGAAAATAAACGTTCATAGTGATATTCACAGGATAGCCATGGTTGTATGCACACTGCCTTAAATAAAAAAAATAATGCATTCTAACAGTATTAAGCTTTAGGGCAAAGTGGCATACGACCACGGCTATCCCCTGAACATCACTATGAATATTTGTGATTTTCTTGTTTCATACTTTTTAGAGCGTGATCGTGAGTAGTCGGGTTTTAGTTTTTGAACTTAAGTTTTATATACTTTGAATTATATTAATACCTACAACACGTCGAATTTATCACTGATTCACTCACTACCATAAAAAAGAAATTAAGGATTCATATACGCACGTACAAGGTTACATCGCACACCTACGCAACGCGGCATTCATGTTCGCGCCAAACCCGAGTGAAGTTAGTACCAGCGAGACAGAGAGAAAAATATGAAAGAAATATATGATGTATGAAAGAGAGAGATATACTAACGTCCGAGGCGTCATAAAGTGTGGCGCCAGTTGTAGTTTGGGAAAATGTTTAGATGGGCATCTCCTTCCTTTTGAACTCATTGATAGAGATAGATTATGGACCGTAAAGTGACATAGGCTACGATTTATGCCAGAAAAATGAAAACTAAAATTAGCAACGGCAAAACCGTGGTCAAAAGCTAGTAATTAATAATTATTATGTATTATCTTTTGGTCCACGGCTTCGCTCGCACTGATTGCATTTGAATTTTCCCGGGATAAAAAGAAGCCTATGTCAGTTTCCAGCCTATAAAATATCTCTATTCAAAAAATCACGTCAATCCGTTGCTCCGTTGCTGCGTGAAAGAAGAAAACCAACAAAGTAGCAACCAAAAAACCAACAATAGTATATTTCGTGACGAGTATAAAATGGCGGATTTTCTTACACGAGGCATAAAGCTTCGGCTCACGTCGAAAGCTTAAATTCCGAGGGTAAAAAAACCCATTTTTACTCGTTGCGAACGATACTTTTTCTACTACCTGATTTATGTATTTAAATATTTGATTTTTCCTTTCAAATTTAATGTATTTTATGACTTTGCAAAGCGCGGCGCGGTTTTACCTTTTTTTTTTCAGGCTTCGGCCGGCGTCTTTTATTTGTGGCCAGTATCATTTTGTGAAAAAAGAATGTCAGACGCGATATAATCGATTATGTCGTGAATCGGAACGCAGGGAATTTCGACTGTAAAGACAAACTAAGGACGTCAAAAAGAACGTAATTTAGCATGAAATGAAGACAAACGTCAAAAAGAACCTAATTTTGCAATAAATGAAATTTCAATACGATATTTTCAAACTGACCTGTGGGTCTACCGCGTAATTCTCATTTTCATCAACATCAACTTGAGATTGAAATTAGACGTGCGTGCGACGACGCCCGCCTAACATGCCATCTCTTTTGCACGCGTTGAATTTCGCATGCATTTGCTTGAAGTTGATACAAATGAGAATTACGCGGTAGAGCCCCTGATAGTCATTCCGCAACGGGGCCCGGAAAGTTCGATTTTCAAAACTAATTTCGAGTATTAAATGGAACTTTTTCATAAAGGTAGTAGAAAAAACACATTTTCACATTCATAATACGAGTGCGGACGGAAATTACCAATTATTAGGGTTTTATTTCACAAAGGAACCCTCTAGAACTGTCACAGTAAAGTAGAGCGGGGTGGTTAGTAATCCAGAGAGGCTTTTGCGTTAGCCGTCTGTCGTTTTATCTATGAACAATTAAAGAATTCGCAAAAACGGGAGTTCTTTGGAAATTCTTTTGATTTGTAAATTATTGTAATCAACGTTTATTTTAGATTATGTCCTCACATTTAAAATCGAAACGAAAAGTAACTTATATTTCTATTTTTACAGAATTTTTCTTTTGTAGTTAAAAAAAACTGTTATCTTACACAGTACCAAATATTGTGATTCATAGATGAATAAATGAAAAACCAAGGTATAGTACCGTACCGTATAGATCACTAGCTTTTGAACGCGGTTTCGCCCGCGTTAATTAAGTTTTTGTGTAGTCGTATCAAATCTGTAAATATTTGTCAGACCATTAATTTTTTAGTACATTAGTAGTTGATCTGTCTCGGGTTTGGAGTATTTAGAGTGTTTTGGGTTCTTATCATATGTAATTTGATCCCCATGCAAAGTGTCTTTGGTGAGGCCGAAGGCCGAGCCCCTTTTTTTGATCGACACTATTTTTTGTTCTCTGAATTAATCCTCTGTTAATGTGTCTTTGGCGGTCTGTGATAGTTGATTTAATCCCTTAATATATATTGGCGAGGCGAAGGCCGAGCTGCATATCTAAACGACATTATTTCTTGTTCCCATAGGAACTGGTTTATGGGATGAAAATTCCAGGTCTATAACTACATTTGTGCAAAGTTTCAGTCCAATCGGTTCAGTAGTTACGGCGTGAAGGAGTAACAAACATCCATCCATACATTCATCCAAACTTGCGCATTTATAAAATAAATTTATAAAATTTATTTTCGCAAACTTATTCTATTCTATTCTATTCTATAATATAAGTGGCATGGGATGGGATGGGATGGGATGGGCGTACAGTCAGTAACCCTATACAACATGTATCGAGTTAACATGACGTAACCAATTCGTAGATATGTAGAAAAAAAACTACATCTAAATTTATTTTCCGTTAAGGACTACGGGAGTCACCTCGCTCCGCTTTGCTTCGCTTGGCCCCCGAATTTATGATCACAAGCAACCTACCATTCTCCTCCTCGCTTCGCTCGCCATCGTACTTATTTTATCACTTGGACTATAACCGTAAATTAACTAACAATAATAACCTGTCAAAATGATTATTCCACTGAAATAATGACGTTCACCAAAGGACGTAGCATAGTTTATTAAACTGACCGCAACATTTATAATTTCTTCCTAGTTGAGATAAAAGGCAAAGAGTATAACTACGGTAAAGCCATTAACTTCACATTTGTACTTTAGGTGTCTTAGCTTCACTCGTGCGCGATCTCTGCCCTCGTTTAAAGTCTACTATTTCAAATCACGGAAAGCTTCGTAAGCTTCCGCGCAACAAATATCGTATTTTATTCCCGTCTAGGTCCCCGCCTCGTCTTTTTATTATTCCGCATTGCAATCCGAACGGATATCCGTAATCTGGCTCTCGAAAACAATCGGCATGATTGGTGGGAACCGTACACGGTTGAACATGCTGGATGCTGGATGCAGGAAAAATAGTAGCGTCTCAATTGCGCATAGTTGCAACTGTTGGACTATCAAAGTAAAAGGGGTGCTTAGCAGCTAACAGCAAACATAAAGCCCGCTTTCTTGGTTGATGCAAACTGTACTGTATGTATTAAGTCTCAGTCCTATGATACTATTTATTAAAAAACTTGCCTACGTTTTTTAACTCGTTATAAGGGTTCCGTACCCAAAGGATAACCAACGGGACCCTATTACTAAAAGACTCCGCTGTCCGTCTGTCTGTCCGTCTTTCACCAGGCTGTATCTCATGAACCGTGATAGTAAGACAGTTGAAATTTCCACAGATGATGTATTTCTGTTGCCACTATAATAACAAGTACTAAAAAACAGAATAAAATAAATATTTAAGGGGGCTCCCATACAACAGACCTGTTTTTTTTTGCCGTTTTTATAGATAAATGGTTAATGATCTTTATTCTCATAAGAACATAGTTCACTTAAGGCCCCAGACTCTCTTTGCAACATTTCGCTTTCATCTTACCTGAGGCTTTAGAAGTGGCGCTCCCCCCGCTGCATTAAGATGTTAGAGACCGCACCTGAATGTTGCTCTACTTCGTTAAATGAGTGTACGATTACTTAAAATTTGACATGTGAAGATTTTTAATTATTCAAGTAACGGTAATTTACAAAGTTTGGTTTGTTTATCGGAACAAACAAAATGAATTTGCAAAAGCAAAATAAACAAAAGTTAATCTACCTGGAATAGATGGCTTATTGGTAGCAGTAAGAGTGATTAGTATTTAGACACAATACATTTTATAGGTCATGCAATTATTTGCAGATTTTTACCGAAGGGGTGTCAAGAGGTGTTCCGAGTGTGAACTGTGAGATGCAAGTCATAAGTCCACCCATACGTGTACCTATAAGTACACCCGCGTTTCTCTGACGATTATTACGTCTCAACGTGATGAGCCCTATCGCTCTAAGGAAACCTGCATGCCCTAAAAAGCGTGTAGTTGTGCCCGAAAATTTCTTGATTCATCAAGATTTTCAGTTAACTAATGCCTGACATAAAAAATACCTTTATAAAATTTGGAAATGTAGAAAATTAATAATCAAATCGTAACAATGAAAACATTTAAAATTATGTATTCTTAATACTCACACACATATTACAACCAGTTCTTTAAGTAATATAAAATAAAAAATAGAAACTCTTACGGTAATTAAGTGTCTGTCAGTTTGTGTGTCCATGATTATGACTAAGGTGCAATAAAAAAGGTAAAAAATTTAGTTTTAGAAATGTGATGTTTTAATGATAAGAACCGCAGCTGCGTACGTTCTTTTGTTTTGATGCATTATTGTCTAGCACGTTGTTATCTCGACTGTCGGTTTTAGTGACTTCGATAGCTTTTTAAGATATTTTAAATAAAAGTAAGTAAAGTAATAAAAAGGATGTAGCTTCGGCTTTAGTTATTCCAAAAAGTGGCGACAGCGTTGCTGGTATAAAATTTGTATCACGCCATCCCCGTGGGTTTTAAAGCCATAAGTTCTAAAATACGGCTTTACGAGTTTTCGAATTAACGCACATTAACATAACTTAATCTAAGCGAATTAGGGCATGCAATTATTCGCAGATTTTTACTATCCGGATAACGGATAATGTATTATCCGGATAACCGGATACTCATGGTAAAAATTAAGGGTAGTAATAAAAGCTCCGAAAACTAAATTAAAACCGCCCAAAAAAACGGCCTACCGCAAACATCTTGAATAAAAACCGGCCAAGTGCGAGTCAGACTAGTTTAAAATTTAGTTTTATAATTTTTTTTTGTGAATTTCTCAACCGCTTTATTTTTTCTGTAATTCTTACGTAAACGCATATTACCATGATTTTTTTTATATTTTTCGGTCCACCAGTTTTGGAGATAGGAGGGGGACATACATACATTTTTTTATAGATTTCAAGGATTTCTTGAAATAGATGCAATTAAATATAGCCAAACTATATATTATTACAATAAGCTTTTTAATACCTACAATGTGATACCCATATTGTATTTTTATTAAAAAAAATATTTATTTTCCTTTTTTTATATTTTTAAATCACTATAGTTTTCCCGGTTATTGGTCAGTTATGATCTATAATGGACATTTTTTTTCATAGTTTCCGGTCTACCAGTTTCGGACATACACATTATTGTGGTTTTTTTAAAGATTTCACAAAACCAGTGCCAGTAAATATAGTAAAAGTATATATTTTTACAATCACCTTTTTAGTGTCTACAGTTTGATACCCATATTGTATTTTTGGGATATTTTTATTTTTCTCACTTTTGTTTTGAAAATATTTTAAAAATTTCAAATTTTTCATATTTTTTTTACAATGTAATATGTAGGCAAATTAATGCTATTTTTGTGCCAAATTTCATGTCTTTATCTTTACGGTGCTAAAGTTATGATGCTGTGAAATACGGACGGACGTAGATTACACTTTATTTTATCGAAACAGGGATTTCTTAAAATATTTTATCCATAGTTGTTTACTTATTAAATGATAAGTGCAATATTCAAGTAGAGCAACTTTCATGATACAGTTCGCCTCTCCATAAGAATCTACGCGAGGGAAAGGGAGCAACCGTGCGAGCGGGAGGTAAAATGGCGTCGAGCTACACAACATACGTCTGAACGCTGCGATGTCCCAGCGAAACTGAGGGAAATATCGACGCGTTTTGTGTTTTAAACTCTCGATAAGTTTCGATTTGATAAATGTTCTTAAAATAATGTTTTAAATACCGTTTTTTGTTATATCACTTATTAATAGTTCTCTTCTACGTGTTTTAAATTTGACTACGCTAAACGATAGTTTTCTAGTAGAAAAAAAATATTTTATCAGTGGTTGAATTCATAAAATCACAACTACTTAAAGCACTCGAAATAAGAAAACTAAAGTATTATCCAAAAAAGTAACCAGGTAAGATTATTGTTGAAGATATGGGAATAAATGTTACCTGAATAAATTTCTTGTTTTTGTCATAATTTTTACGTGACGTGTGCATGAATGAGACTCTCAACGCGTAGAACATAAATAAAGGTATGTTTAAAGCCTAAAAAACCTATTAAAAGTAGCATTAAAGTAAATGAAAAAATGTGTTTTGGAATCTTTAAATTCCACACTATAAATTAACGTAAAATGTATTTTATTTATTGCTTTCTTACTAACTAAAATAAAATCTTTCTTTTCTGATAATTCTGCAAGAATACTGATTTTTAGGGGACTGGAGCCTTAAAATGAGATTTTGCTTAGATAACATTTAGTTTGTTCTATGATTTGTCGACAGTGTACATATGTTGGTAGGTAATATTTTACTTTAAAACACGTTTGTTGCAATGTAAGGTTTGAGCTTAGTTTTAAAAGTAGATATCAATTCATATTCTTTTATGTTATTTGGTAATTTGTTATAATGTTGCACTCCACCATATAGTAAATTTCTTTTTCCATACTCAGTCCTTGGACAATGTGATTTTAATATATTTTTTCTTCTGAGATTATGTTTAAATGTTCTTTTCTCCAGGTTAATTTCTGTATGAATTTGTTTTTTTTAGAATTTTTCGTATAAGGATACAAGTATTATATGTGTATATTTATTTAAGATTGAATAATTTAGATAATAAAATTAGATAATGGTACGGAACCCTTCGTGCCCCAGTCCGACTCGCACTTGACCGGTTTTTTAAACTAATACTCGTGTTTTAATAACCCCTTTATGTACCAGTGTCGTAAACTATACTGTTCCCGAATCAGGAACTCGGCGTAAGTCTTTTCATTTATTGGTATTCACAAGCGATTTTTCACCCATTACCCAATTCAGATAGACAAACTCAGTAGAAACAAAATTACAAGTATATGTGTTATTTTGATAAATAAAATTATCAATTTTTATGCAACATTACGTCCAGCATGTTGGTTGGCAGTGATATTACTTTTAAGACATCTCTTTCTATGACTGTATGTCTCGCTCTTTTATTATCCAGCCATAGGCAGATGTCAGTAATCTGGCTTTCTAAAGCAATCGCCATGATTGGCTCTGCTGTACCGCATTAGGTTGGGATGGCTTACTCCACCCGTTTTATGAGATCCTGGTAAAATATACTTAACCGTCATAAAATTGGAGCAAGGGGGGTACGTGAAGAGGTTACTGTCCCTTCTCCCCATTTTTTGGCGAGCAGTCAGCATATCACTAAATCGTAGAATCGTTTATAAACATAGGGTAATGAAAGTGTTATATGTTATAGAAAATCGATCAAAAAAATATACAAAATAATTAAAAAATAGCAGCGGGATTGTGTCGGAGACAATCCCGTAAATTATTTAAATGGATACAAATACAATTCAAATACAAAAAAAAATATTTAAACACAAGTAATTTTTACAATTCTTTGGACCCTCCTTTTAAGCTAACAATAACCTGTATTAGGAGGGACCGTTCTACCCTTGTTTCATTGTTTTTGTGCTTTTGTTAGTAGGAGAAAGGGTGAGTTGGTGTATGTGTTTGAGAGGGTGTGTGAGGGTTTGTGTGCGTGTGTGTAGTGTATGTGTATGTGCTGATACGCCTTAAGTAGCTTCTTTACTAAATCATACAGTTCAAGCTGAATTAATGGCAGCTACAGATGTTGTAATAATCTGTCAGTGATGGCAGCGTTCACATAGTCATTTCAAAATTTGTATATTCTGATAAAATTATCTGTAGTTAAATTATCTTTCGTTAAAAACGTCATACCCGAAGTGATGCCTAGGTGCTGAATAGGCCCCCCTGTACTAGATGTGAAAAAAAAAGCATCCACTTCAAAGTATGTAAGATTAACAAGTTCTGGGTTATAAGATTGTGAATCATAGAATCATATCTTTATTCATGAACACAGGTAATGTAAGGTTGGTACAAATTTTTGAGCGCTATGTCCTACCGATAGGCGTATGAATACATTAAGGCGATATGCGAAAAAAATACGGGTGTTTCTTTTCTGTGTATTTCATAAAATACACAGAAAATTATAATCAGTTTCTGATATATATATGCATTTTGACTATATAATCTAGGGTTTTGAAATTGGAAAACTTGTTTGGATAAATTTTCCTCGATAAAAATAATTGTTGAAATGATGTCTTCAAACACACTTATTCTCCTCGTTTGAGGAATAGGAACCATATACAGAATTCCATAATAGTTTATTGGGTGTGTTTTAACAATATCTAAAGATTTGATATTTGTAATTTTACTAGCTATTTTAGTTTTTTTAATAAAAATATAAAACCAACTTTTTTCCCTTTTGCCCTGAAACCGCCCCTCTCGCGCTGCGCGATTTTTCGCTTGGAGTGACAGTGACAAAAATAAAATTCGCATAGCCTCTTAATATTAAAAAAAACACACAAGTAGGTAGCATGTTTCATAATAACTTGTGCGTATTAATTTATCCAGGAATCAACTTTTTCAGGACAAACCACGAATATGGTAGCTAAGTCCGAAACAAAATTTAATCTTAAAACATCAAGTAGGCTCCAAAAAGCCTGCAAACGAAATTAAAAATACTTTCAAAGAACCAAATAAGGTTCGAGAATGTTCGATCTCGGCCCGATGCCCTAATTCGGGGAGATCCCGGCATTCTTCACTCTGTGAAAAAAGATATTGAAACATTCAAGGGAAAGAGGATTCTTTGAGATAAGCATGGGCGGGAAACGAAAAAAAAAAGCCGCATTTCTAACGAATTTTTAATATGTATTAAGCATTTTATATTTTTATCTCAATTTACAACAATTACTTGTTTGACTTACAATTTATTTTTTGTTCTTTTAAAATTATTCTCCCCAACATATTTATCCACAGTTTTTGGTATGTTTGTATATTGGTTGATACAATCAATAATAGTGGATTATGCACTAAGGGAATAAACCAGTGTCATAGTAAATACTATGGCAGTGTCTTACGTCACGGGCGGCATATTGAACCCTGAGCGTAACGAGGGACTCTAGAGTTAACTCCTGAGCGTAGCGAGGGAGTTATATAGAGTCCTGAGTAAAGCGAGGGGTTCAAGCTGCCCAAGACTAAGACAGGCTTTATTCCAGAGGAGCATACTCTACTTTTCACACCTTCTGCAAGACAATAAAAAGCTCCTCACTTTTTATCAACATTAATAATTCAATAAAATTCACTGATAATCACAGCACCAAACACCGTCTTTTGTTTCACATTCTTTGTAAACGCTTTTTTTCTTTTTGTTGAATTCTACTTATGGTGGCCAGTTCGATTTTCGAACAAACATCTTTACAATCTCATATGGGCATTTGTTTTCCACAAGTTTCCACACGAATTTGACGTTCCAAATTTAAATCAGTTTAATTCCTAGGGATTTTCATATAACTTTATATCCCTTGAGATATAATGCGTTACTTTACGTTGAGGTTGCATGATATGTAATTGGACATTGTCGAGCATGTGGTGTGAAAATATTATTATTATGTACGTAGGTACACTTTTCAGTCACGGGCCCATAGGGACCCGGTCATTTGAAAGGCATTCATGGGGCCGAAGCCAACATTGAAGAGGCCTTTGGTACCATTTAATTTAAATGTTAGATGGCTGCATCCATGGAGGCTTCTCCCTCAATGTATCATTGAGATACATTAACGGACAGTTCCCCATAGTGGCCAAACTATTGCCAGGTCCTTGACCAAAATCTTGATCATAAGGCTAGGGTAACAAATACACTAACACACACCCTCTTCCTAAACACACAATCTCATTTTCATGCTCACATTTCACACAGACCCACCCTCTCACATGCCCTTGATTTATGTTTTTATTATAAGTTAAGCTGCATGCCGTTTTTGTTTATTTTTTATGTTCTCTTTTATTTTTTAATGTAAAAGTCTGTAAGGGAAGAACTTGGCGTCTATAGCACCGATACACACACCCTTGTAGGCGTCAAGGTATTGTGCAATTTTTAGATATCATCAGTCCATCCATCTATCAGCCTAGTTCGTCCACTGCTGGACATAAGCCTTTCCAGGACTTTGCTACTCCCGGCGGTCATCTTGGAAGAATTGCCCATACTCACACACGCTGAGCAGGTGGGTTGGTGAGCGCGGTGCCGGAACCCTCGCACCAGTAACGTCGCTGCCCGTCACCAGTCTGTTCCATATAAGGCCCGGCTATTAGGGATGGATATACCGCCATCCATCGGTCCCAGGCATGGTGGGCCTCGTGGTTTTTTGCCTGTGAGCTGTCCTCTTACTCTCCCCCGAATTACTTCGAGGGGGTCTCCAAGTAAGATGGTGGTACCTCCACAGTCAAACACGGCATTTTTAGATAAATAAAATCAATTTCTACTTTATTGCCAAGAAGGAAGCGACTTGGAGTGGGCTATGAGGATGGGATGCTAAATGCTAAATGGACCGAATAACAGGGCTATGGAGCTATAACGGACATCTAACAGGGCTAACGGACATCCGCCTCGAAAATCTCTCACAAATTTAAGTATGGCAGACGGTGACTTGCTGCTTGATAATACTATTATAATTATTGTCACGACATGAATTGGCATTTTGCAGCCGTTGGTGGCCAAGCTAGAATAAAGGCCAAGACCGAATGTCGAGGCCTTTATAGCGCAGACAGCAAGGGCTGCAGTGATGACCAAGCTTGAAGGTCGAAAGCATAGCTAAGCTTAGCCATCATAGCGTGGCTAGCAACGCAGTCATTGCGGAGCAAGGCTTGTATATGTATAGTTAGAGCTTTACTCAAAAAATGCTTGTAATGTGGACATTTGCACCTGACTATTTTTGAAACACAGACGAAAGAGGTGTGACTGGATCGTAGCAGATAGAAATCTGTAGTCTCTGCCTACGTCTCTGGGAGACAGACGTCAATAAATGTATGTATGTATGCTCGTATTTTTGAAACAAAACTCGACAATAATGTATTTTCAAAGGAAATTGCTGGTGGATAAAATTTACCAGCAATGAAATTCTATACAACTTTGCTGGCGCCTAATCAAGTCAAAAATATTTGTAGTGTGATCATTTGCACCTGTCTATTTTTGAAACAACACTCAACAATAATGGATTTTCAAAGGAAATTACCGGTGGCTAAAACTCACCAGCAATGAAATTCCATACAACTTTGCTGGCGCTTATTCCGCTTATTCCGCTAACAGAAGTTTGTCAAAATAATGACCACATTACAAGCTTTTTGAGTAAAAAAGGTTACATTTACAATTTTCTTAAAGTAAAGTATAGATTTACTGATATTTTTGCATTTTTATAAAGGATAATATGTTAAAAAAACGTGGTACCTATATTTTTATTAATTCTTTTACAAACTTTCATATGATATCATAATTGTCTTGAATAAACAGATATAAAATAAACATTCACTATTCCAACCGATATTTTCCTTACGAACCGAGTGGAGAAAAAAAAACAATTTATGAAAACATGCTCTCAGATTTCTTTCAAAGAAAACTCCCGGGCGACCCGTATCAGTATGTAAAAAAAAAACAGAGTCTCTGCAATCGGCAATTTGCTTTAAGTGTATGGTTTTTACAGGCCTTATTTGCAAAAAGCAAAAAGACAAAAAAGAAACTTTGTTCCGTAGCTGTTTTAAACGTACTCTGGTTACTTTTACCATAGAATAAGTGTTACTACGTATAGACTAGCAGTTCCCATATATCAGTTTGTTGCCACAAAAAAGGTATAAAAGTAGATGGCGTTGCTAAGTCCTCTAACGAACACGATGCTAAAAAGACCGATTGGTGACGCTAGTGGCACAGTGATATCACGTAACATAAAAATAATTCCCCCTTCGATAAATATTCACTGTTAGTGTTGCCAACTTAGCGCCATCTAGTTTTTCTTAGCAAAGCTATTGCAGCCACAAGTTTACTTGGTAACCATGAGAGTTTACCTGCAGCCAATTAAACAAATTATGCTTATTTGCAACAACAGCACTCGTAGCAAAGTGTTTAAACGCGTACGACACCACTTAGTTTAATCACAAGTGCGAGGAGCGTGACTCGATGTTTTTGCGATTAAACAGTATGTCACGTTCCTCGCATCTGTGATTCAACTAAGCCGCATCGAACATGATTACGGCGTATGACCACGCTAAATAAGCAACTCGATGTGTGCCTATAGTTTAGTGAAATAATAATTAAAATCGCTTTAGGCGTTTGGAAGGAGTAAGAGAATTCTTGTGTTAATCATGTGAAACTTTCGATGACTTTCAATTTTTTGTCAAAACTTACAAAAGAAAAACAGTTTATGAAACTTATTTTTGACTCTATAATGCCTATCATATATTTGTATGAAAGTTTTTGGACCACCCGTGTGGGAGGAGTAGGCCTTCAAAGACAGGTCCAAATTGCAGTTGGCGTATTCATTCGCCTTAGACACTATGCTACCGGGCCTGGCAACACCTAGTTTTGTAAGGGCGCGTAAAAATTAGCTATGCCTTGATGTATGGGAGTTGTCGGTCTGTACGTAGTAATACTTAGTCTATGCTTTTACAAAATGAAGTAATGTATTCCTGATAGGGTTAAAAAAGGTACCTTTCAAATATTTATTTGTTCATATGGGATATTATTTATGTATGAACCCGCTATCTCAGGAATAATAAAAATCATACCAGTGGACCTCTTGTAGAAATAATAGTATTTGTTGAAAAATATCGAGAATTGTAGATTTAGACCCTTTTGAGTTAGGTCTTCGCTTTACATGAGATCTTATAACTTTTTAACACTGAAAGCGTTTTGAGCTTATGAGTCTTGGCAACGATCTTTACATGTGATGGTTTTGGTGGGATATCATTTCCTTTTGTAAGAAAATATTCTGTATCTTTAGTTGCCAACTGGACTAGGTGCCTATCATCAAAAACATAGCTAAAAACGGAACTTTCAAAATTGCTATTAGTGGCTATTGAACTACACTCGCTTGCAAAACTAAGTACTACACTTTTTAAATTTGATTTTTTTCTAAACTATAGAAGTTAGAGATTTAAAATAATCACATAGTGAAGTTGTCCTTATAGTTCCTTATAGTTTCAAAGAAAGCTGATAAAATTTGCTATAAAACGTTTTTTATTTTAAATCTCTAACTTCTATAGTTTAGAAAAAAAACAAATTTAAAAAGTGTGGTACTTAGTTTTGCAGGCCAGTGTATTTACGAACTGTGTCGTCAGTTTAAGTGCAAACATATCCTTAGACAATCGGAATTCAATAGTATATCTATATTTTTGATGATTAGGCACCCAGTTGAAACGGCAACTAAAGATCCGTAATAGGCCCTCAGGTCCTCTAAAAAAGCCACTTTGGATGAATCATGTTATGATTCTGTTCTAATGTCGTCTCTTTTGCACGCGTGAAAAAGCTCTGACTTTATCCTACTTTCAAATCATTTTATGATTTACCCAAGTCGGCCTTTTATAGATCCCCTGCACTCCTCTGTATGAGGAGTTGAAAGGTGAAAGCTACATATTTTTTGATTTTTCTTTTTTTGTGTGCAAATCGCAGTCTGCATATCAAATTTCAGCCTTTTGGGACTGTTGGAAGTTTAGAATAAAAAAAAGTGTTATATAATACATAACCAGACCCCCCTTTGTGAGGAGTTGGAGGGTGAAAGTTATAGATATCTTAATTTTTTTGTTGTTTCTGTTCTAATCCTAGCCTGTAGAGGTACCAAATTGCAGTTTTCAGTTTGGAAGTTTGAAAAGAAATTCTTATATTATAATACAAAATCGGACCCCCTTTCTGAGGGATTGGAGGTTAAAGTTACAGATTTTATTAATTAGTTTGTTATTTGTTTAATAATACTAGCCTGTACCAAATTTCAGCTGTCTAGGACTTTAAGAAGTACCCTAGAGGTTTTGATGATCATGCGAGTCAGTCAGTAAATCCGTGACGAAAAGGTCTTTTTCGGCACCAATTCTCCTGGTTTGACAATTTGGAATGACATACGAGGGGCATGCCAAAAGAAGTTAGATACTATTTACTCCTTTGATTGACACTGGCAAGTTATACATCATCTTAAAGGCTGGTTGTTTGTTGGTATATCTGAAAATAGAACGCACATAATTTCTTTTTTTTTTATTTGGATGAGCATCATTTTTCCGAGAATCTGGCGGGAATTTGCTTGCAGCAATGGAGCTCAGTCGAAGTGATTGTCGCGCTATGATTTATTATGACTATAAAAAAGTTTTAAGCCTCAAGAATGTTTTGAACTTTTGGCTACTACTTTTGGTGAGTCTGGTTGCTCACGAACAACAGTATTTAATTGGTTTGCTGAATTTAAAAGAGGACGGGGATGTCTCAAAGATGAAGCGAAGACAGGTCGGCTGCCAACCGCGGTCACAGAAGAAAACGTTCGTGCAGTCGAAAAACTTATTCGCGAAAACCAACGAATTATGTATGTAGAGCTGGAGCGAGAACAGGGAATTGGATCAGCAGCAATGCAAACCATAATTCACGACCACCTTTCTCTCCGTAAATGTTGTTTGAGATGGGTGCCGCACAAACTTACCGATGAGCAGAAGACCGTCGGTTGGATTGGTGCCTATTCATGATAGATAAATTCGACGGTGGCGAGAAAAAAAATGTGTATGATATGCTGACTGGTGATGAAACATGGCTTTATAACTATGATCCCGAAACAAAGTGACATTCGACTGTATGGTGCTTTGAAGATGAGCCAACTCCAACGAAATGTCGCCGTGCATGAAGCACACAGAAACAAATGGTCGCCTCGTTTTTCAGCAAAACAGATCATATTGCTACTGTA
Source organism: Ypsolopha sequella (assembly GCA_934047225.1). Classification (NCBI taxonomy): domain Eukaryota; kingdom Metazoa; phylum Arthropoda; class Insecta; order Lepidoptera; family Ypsolophidae; genus Ypsolopha; species Ypsolopha sequella. The sequence goes on from OW204009.1 coordinate 10,473,227, forward strand.
GTGCTAGAGAATCAAAGAACGATGAACTCCGAATGGTATGTGACAGTTTGTGCTCCAACAGTAATATCAGCTTGGTGTGACAAGCGACCGAATTCAGGAATCCGACGCCTTCTCAGGCACCACGACAATGCGGCGTCGCACACGTCTGCCAAAACACTTGACTTTTTCGACTCAAAAAATGCGTCAATCCTCCCTCACTCACCATATTCCCCTGACCTAGCACCTTGTGATTTTACCTGTTTCCAAAAATCAAAGAAAAAATAAAGGGGAAGAAGTTTGAAAGCAAAGAAGATGCACTGGCTGCCTATATTTTCGAGATTTCTGAGGTGTCTAAAGAAGAGTGGTCATTGGTATTTTCCAATTAGTTCAGACGTATAGAAAAGTGTATACGTGCTCAGGGTGAATACTTCGAAAAGATCGATACTTGTAATAAAGAATAAATTTTATAATTTTTGAGTATCTAATTTCTTTTGGCATGCCCCTCGTATAACGGACTGCAATTATATTTTATTAGATGGATTCTATCAGTATCTGGGACTTGTGGGCCTATTATGTATCTCTAGTTGCTTTCTGGACTGGGTGCCTATCATCAAAAACATAGATATACTATCGAATTCCGATTTCCTAAGGATATGTTCGCACTTGAAGTGACGACACAGATTGTTAATAGTTCAAAACCCACTAAATGCAATTTGGAAATTTAAGTTTTCATCTATTTTTTTGATGATACGCACTCAGTTCAGTTGGCAACCAAAGATACAAAATAGGGGGCCTGTTAAACGAAATTTTGATAGCAACTTTAATATATTTTATATTAATAAAAAACCGGCTTTTTGCAACTTTTCCTCGAATCCATCCCTCCTCTCGCACTGAGCGTTTTTTCGCATACGGTGTAACAGGAACGCTAAAACTTTTACATATCGCCTTAACAAAGTTTTTTGAAAAATATATAGCGTGTTTCCTTCATTCCTTGGACAAGCATCTATCGAACGTCGATATCACAGTATAAGGAAGTAGACAGTAGTTTAATTTGGCGGTGTCCTTGAAATTAATACCTACGGCCGCTCGGTGCCTAAACACGCGCTAGGGCTGCTAACGTATTTGATAATACTATATTAAATTGTCGCATTATTTAATTGTAACAGCTATACAATGCACAACATATTCTATAATTTCGTGCCACAATTTACGAAAATGCGCGGAAGCGGCTTACAGTGTCAACGCGCTAACGTGCGTACGTGACTGAGCTCCCCCGACAGCTCCCGAGATTTCAAAGCACGTCGTTTCGGGCCGTTTCTATGAAGTCATAATACTGCATCCTTTTCCTTATACTGTGTCGATATGAAAGCATAATTTACTCGTATAAAGGATACAATTGAAACAGGAACCCTTTCATTTAAAATATTCTCTATTCTTTACTTTCTATTATCTTCATTCCAACTCTCAACAGCTTTTTCTGAGCCCCACGGATCTCTAAAAGCAAAACTTTTTTCCCGAAAAAGTGTGGCCTTCCTTCATTTCCGCATTTTATTTTATGAAAACGCTTGTCTTTTACTTGGATATTTTAGGGATACTTAGTAGAACGACACAATGGGACCTTGTGGCTCGATCTCAGTGACACGGTCGTTACTTTTAAGTAGCTTTTTTTGAAGACGTTTCATTCTTTATTTGCTGGAAAAGATGAGTTGGACAGGTACTATTGTTTTTTTTACTATCGTCCATTTTATGCGGCTTGAAACCCAACGAAAGAACTGACAGAATACGTTTGTTTCAATGCTGCAACGAATTCAAATTTTATAAGTAAGAACTAAAGACTAAGGGGTCATCTCGGCCACATAAAACTCGGATGCGTGTCCGAGTTGACACTTTTCGATTAAATCAATTTTATTGGGGGTCAACTCGGCCGACAGTGAAAATTTGAAGTAGTTATGTACAATCAACACAAGAAGTCCTTAGAAAATGTAATATATGTATAAATATATATAACATTATATATATATTATATTTAATATATTATATTATATATAATATAACATTTGAAGGGCACAGGGGAAGAATCGGTTAAGTCACATTTACAATTGATTTTAAAAGGAAATTTTGATTGTTACCATTTCTGGTAACGAGATGGCTTTTAATTTTTTTTTTATAGTTTTATTCGAAGTTTTACAGTAGGTATTTGGATCCAATCCTTTCTTAGATTGACTGTACTTTGTATGTGAGGCCGAGTTGACCCCCAGTAAAATTGATTTAATCGAAAGGTGTCAACTCGGTCATGCGTCCGAGTTTTATGTGGCCGAGATGACCCCTTAGTCGAACTAAACAATAAAAATCAGGATTGTAATGTGTAAAAACTAACAAAAAGTTAACTAGCAGCCTGCTAGGTACTCTCCCGCACGACGGCAGCGACCTTGATAGAATTTTTTATTTAGTTTAATTTAAAATATTATTCAGTTTTAATTTTATTATTTTGTATTGTTATGTATTTGATTTGTTGTGTGATAAATAAACAAAAAGTTAACTGTAAACTGTAAAGTGGGTCACTGTAAAGTGGGTATCTATAAATATCATTGCAGTATGGGAAAGCACATCGGTAAATTCACGAGTTGTGTTGAGACCTGGATAGCTCAGTGGTTAGAGCAATCGCCCGGTAAGCGAGAGGTCCCGGGTTCAGAGCTCCTCACATACAGATTTACTTTTCTTTCTGCGTTTCTATACTGCAATGATATAATGTTAACCAACAAAAAGGTTTCTGACTCAGCAAAATTCTACTGTTGTACTACGTGACTCTGAGCAAACTTACTGAACGGTGAAAAAAATGCTGCATGCCATAAAAGTGCTAAAATAATGTAATGTAGTTTATATATACACACATATATATATATATATATATATATATATATAATATACACTTAATTAAATTAAATACAAGTAATGTGAGATATATTTCGGGCCCTATCCTGGTTCCGGCATCAGTCACAATGTAATTGACAAAAAAAAAAATTTAAAAAAAACTTAAGGACACTTTTTAGGTAAGATTTTTTTTTAAATTTTTTGTAATTTTTTTTTAATTTTCGGTGAAAAGAGGGTGTTTTATATCCTTATTCCGGGTTTTGTTTATATCGTAACGGTAGGCGTACGTACGCAATCCTGAAGTAATAGAAAACATTTAGTTTTCTATCCCAATAATACGACAAAATAGAGAATAAAGTCAAAACTTTAAAAGTCAGATCAGAGTCGTCGGCACACTTACAAAGTTCCCAGGACGGCTATTCTGGCAACATTTTTCCACACGCTTTATTTTTCATATGACTTTGTTTATCGCTTGATAAATGCCGTGTGATGATAATTCTGATTAATTCTTGACCATGATGTGAATCTGGGCAAAAGGTTTTATTTTAAAAGCTTGTAATATTCCTGTATAAAGAATACATAAAATTCATAATATATCATCAGGACATGAATCCCCAAGCAGATGTCAGAGGTGTTCCCAAGTGTGAACAGTAAAATGCAAATCAGAGGCCGCACCAGCGGGCGTAGCATAGTGTTTAATCGCGCGCGACGCCACTAGTAGAATCACAAGTCCAAGGAGCGTGACGTACTTTTTAATCGCAAAAACATCGTGTCACGCTCCTTGCACTTGTGATTCAACTAAGTGGCGTCGCGCGCGTTTAAATACTGTGCTACGGCTGTTGGTACAGTCGCTCTTTAAGGTGATATACCGTGCTAGCAAAGGTCCCCGTTACTCCAGGCAGAAAGACCCGCAGTGCGAAAGGGACGGAATCGGGGAAAATTGTCAAAAAGTCGGTTTTAAATTAATTCAAAATTAACTAAAATAGATACAAAAAATTCCATAACCAGTAATTTAGGTATAGTTAAAACCCATCTAAATAAATATTTTTCAAATCTGTATGCTATCCTAATTTGTCAGAATATAAAAAAAAGTGTAAATTTAGACCTGATTTCAATAATTATTTCTATCGAATGAAATTACTCCTATCGCGTTTCTGATAGACCATAATCTAGTAAAAGGTCCCAAAATTGTTATACTAATTTATTCTACTTGGAACTTCATTAAAAGAGCAGATAAATTACTTCAAAAAGTGTCAATTTTCACGGTATAGCGACGGTTAAATATTACTTCCCAAAAGTGATGGGTGGTGAGCTACTAACCGATCAGCGTGCCTTCCGAAGCACGCAGACTGTACAAAAATTATTGTACACCACTGGAATTGAACCCACGACCTCAGGGCTAGCAGGCGATCGAGCGCTCTAACCACAGACAACCTACTCAATAGACTTCCCATACAGGGTAAATACTTTATGTGAGACATTAGCGTGATTGGGTCTACACGGAAGCCCGTACATATAGTTCTTACGAATGAAAATCGTAATTTATGTAAAAAGTTGCTAAAATGCCTGCTTGCGCTGTGAAATGGTGTGGAAAAACCAGTAAAAGCAGTATTTTTAAAAAAAATACAATCACAATTCATAATTATGTACATAAATAAGTATTAAATATTATTTAATACAACATGTTTTTACAAAATTTACGCTATTCAACTTAAACTGGTCACACGATGATCGAAGCTTACGCACCGCGTTGACGTTTTTCAAGCTGTCCCTTACTCTCTTAATTAAATTATGCGAGGGCAGTTTAAAGAAAAATTAATAATGATAGAATACAAAATGCTTATATTGTTTATCTTCTAAAAATAATCCGCCTTCTGCCGTCACAAGTTTTCGCACGCGAAAATTTGCGAAGGTAGAATTTAGAAGGTCAATAAACAGAAACCTGTTAAGTTTTTAACATGAAACCTTTTGCCCGGATTCATAACATGTTTTACATATCTCTTATAAAGTTTACCTCTTTCATCACACGGCATCTATCCCACGATTAACAAAGTCGTATTATCTTGAAGGAAACATTCTTGTGCACAGTTTTACCACAAAATAACCACTTACAGAAGGTTTACTCCGCATAACTATCAAAAACAGGGGCACGCACACATAGACGTACGACGATCTCGGATGAAGTTGGTCGAATGCCAATACGAAATTCTGCCGAGATTGTTGTGCGTCTGTTTTTGCTCCGTCGTCGTCGAGTCAGCCTTCTGGTAGTATCTTTTTTGTGGTTTTACTATAGATTATTGCAAAACGGTTCACCTCAATAATTTTTTTTTTGATCGGTTTTACTATTATGTTTCACTATTATTGTTTATTTGCCCACACCACACCTAATCGGTTTCGAATATTGATTCATTTTCACGGGCTTTTTAGGACTTAAAAACGCAAACTATAAACAAATAACGTTGTTTACCGAGTGATAAAAATTAACCTGGGTTATAAAATAACCAATAGAGTAGAGTTTAGTCGTATGAAAAACAAAGCATGAGAAAACTGTTGGGAGAATTGCCATCCAGAAACTTTATAAGTTACCTAATAAAAGTCCTTCAGAGATATTCGGGAGATGTTTCAGTCAGTCTTCATTGCTAAGGTCATGAAATCGTCATAAATCAGTCGGATTTCGAAAGTTTTTATTTTGATAAAGTTTGGTAAGCTTTTCTGTTCCTTTGAAACCACATAAAAGCAGCCTCCTGAAGTGGCGTAAGCTGAACTACAACCAAATACCTTTGAAACCATGCCGCCAAGCAAGTCATCATGTCCTGGCATGACGTCATGAGAACTTGTCCGGGAGACATCCGTAGATTTTGCGGAAGTCCCTGATTGATTACCGCCTCCCCAACTGCCACTCTCCCACTTCCTGGGCGTACGCTCTTCATCCTAGTCACCGCCGCTTTTTTATCAAACGCAGTAGTCGCCAAGCGTAAGCAAATAGCAGAATAAAAAAACGAGTAATAATGAAATAATGAACATTATTTTCATACATATAAAAAGTACATACATATATACATACACTCACGCCTGCCTCCCAGAGGGGTGAGCGGAGACTACAGATTTCCATCTGCTATTATTTTAGAAGTAAGATTACCATCATCCATCAGCCATCAGCCTAGTTCGTCCACTGCTGGACATAAGCCTTTCCAGGACTTTGCCACTCCCGACACCTGACGTAAGATTACCACGTAAACATTTTTCTGACTTCAGTAAATTAAACAATTAATATAGCCGATTCTGAAGGCTTTAATTTTCGTTTTAGAGCTGTCAAAACTAAATTTTCTTCATCGCAAAAAAATCCTTAAAGTGTTAGACTTAGAAGCTAAATTACTTTGGAAAAATTTAAGTTTTGACAGGACTAAAACTAAAATTAAAGCCTTTAGAATCGGCTTTATTATAGTCTAAGAAGGATCCGCCGGCGCACACCGACAACTAGACATCCACACCATCCCACTCCCACTAAAACGTATATTTTGAGAGAGGGGGATGCCATGAACAATGGCCGATTACCAGAAACACGCAGAAGGATACCTGTCAGACAACGGTGAAGAAGAAAAAAAAAAACTCGGAAAAATACACGGAGAAAAAAATATTGACATGCGAAATACATAAGCCAGTATAAGTGTGTATGAACTAACGACGGATGCAACGCGCTGCCAGTTCGCTATTTTGTTGTATTTCTTTGTTCGTTTTTTTACCAATATTAAGCCTGTACCTGAGCCTAGAGCATGACCAACTCCAGTCTGTCTAGGATTCGTTTGAAGAAATTCGGACTCTCCTTGTATTGAAAAAAATATATTTGGTTTATTAATCTTTTCTCCAGGGATGTTACGTATAAACAATGTACTAAGATTTATACTTTTGTCAAAAAAAAATGTTTTGCACCCTCTCTTTTTTTGGTTATCAAACGTTCGCTTCAAGAAAGCGGTTAAGAGATCAACTTGATTTTTTTTTCATAAAATAGGTAATAGAAATATGAAGGTATATCATCTAAATTCAATATTTTTTTCCCAACAAAATTTTTCAGTATTAGCTAAAAACACACCGATTTGTTGTTTCGCTGCGTGATCACTAGTATTACGCGTTCAAGAAAAAGAGGCCAAAGAGCCAACATATAATCGCCTCTATGACAAGCAAATAAAGTCTTTGCCGTAGGACTTATTGTGCTGGACGGGTAATAAAAAAAGTTGCTAGGGTATGCCATCTTCTTAAGTACTAAGTAGGTGCGTTTAAGAATATTTAGAGGTCACATTTTAAAGTGAAGAAAAGTAATAATAGTAGTTTATGCTACTAGGGCGAAAAGGAATAAATTACGAGGACGATTTAAAACACGAGCATAGCGAGTGTTTTAAACCTAACCGAGTAATTTATTGCTTTTACGCCCGTGTATCATACTACGTTTTTCAATGCATAGTGTGAGGAAATGAAAACAAATATAATCTTGTGAACTTTAAATTATAATTGGCTCAAAAGGACTGTATCCAGAGCCGTTAAACAGTGGAAAAAAAGTACAACATCTATGGTACACAGGAAAGGCTGCAGGTTAGCCAACCATTGTAAATAAATAAAAAAAAATAATAATAATAAAGCCCTAGGGCAAAATAATCGACTTTTTGTTTGGTTTTGATGCATAAAAAGTGGGCCTTTACGAGCACATGCATTGAAAAAATATAAACTCTCAAATGTTTCCCACATTATAATCAATCAATTCAGTATATACATTTATAGGCACCCGCGTTTTTTCAATTCTGTTAAGATTTTGACTTGGGCGACATTTTATTAACATCTCTTATGGTCTATCTGTTGGCTAGAGTCCCTACAATTACAATAAAGAAAACCACGTCCAAATCCGTTCTGTGGTTTCGGAGAACACAGACAGAAAAGAATTCCAAAAATCGCTGATTTGTGTTTTATTACTCTTCTTTAGTCACCCAATTTCTATTTTTATTACTTTTCTTCAATGTATTTCTTATTTTCTTTCTTCTTGAAAAAAAGTAATAAAAATATAAACTGGGTGTCTGAAGAAGAGTAATAGAACACAAATCAGAGATTTTTAGGGTTCCGTAGTCAAATGAACCCTTATAGTTTCGCCATGTCTGTCCGCGGCTTAGCTTAGAGACTATGAGTACTTGAAAGCTGTTATTTACAATTTCTGTGGATACTCAAAATATTAAAAGAATGCATTAAAAACCAGAAAATATTAATATTAGAAATAAAAAAGTAAAAAAATATTTTTGAATTAGTATTTGCGACGTCTTGAAATAAATTTAGTTTTATGGTTTGCTTCATTTGGGCTGTATGTAGGGTTGCCATCTCTCGGAGGAACCAACCCGGGAGACTTGAACAAATCGGTGGGCAATTGAATGAAAGTCGGTAATATTTGTTATTTTTAATTGGTTTTGTTTTGTAAAAGCATCATTCATATTTGATACAAAAAAACAAAATTTATTTCGTAATTAAATTATTTATTTCGCGCGATTTATCTATTTCGTTAATGACATTCATTATTTTATTTTAGAAATTATTAGATTATTAGCTCGGGAGGTTGAAAAATGTTCCCGGAGTCTCCCGGGTATTCCGGGAGGGTTGGGAACCCTAGGTATGGTCTATGGTTTGCTCAAATAAAGTTTAGCTGACTGGGCGCACCTTGATTAACTCATGTCTTTAGTCGTAAAATCTAGTCTTATTACAGCATCCTTATGTAGCATTTTTGACATACAGGATGTATAGATTATAATATTCTTCCTTCTAAGCGTCTGCTGACTAAGAAATATCCGGAAATAATAAGTCTTTATATATGAAGTTGTCGAAATTTTCTTACAGATTCATGAGTTCATAATGCCTGTAATTCAATAGCTATTTCCATTATTTGTTTGAAAGTTGATTTCAAGGTTAAACATCTACGTATAAAATTTTGTTTTTATTGTCAATTTGATAACCAAAATTAAATATTCAAAAACAATTAGTCCTAAATGCCATCCATTTCCATGATAAGATTCGTAATAATTTTTTACAGCTGATACGTTTCAAAAAATAAGTAAAAGTTGCTGTTAGCTTAATGTTTTCTCATTCATACATCAAAGAAATTACACAATTTGGATTTGTCATCCCTAAAAAAAAATGCAAAAATGTTAGTACTGAAAATTGAGTTTCCTTCAAATTCTCTATAGAAAACGGCAATTTCATATGTAAGGACTTATTATACCGATTACTTTAAAACTCTTATACAAGTTTGTACATTATATTGTTTCATTGCTTTTTGTATGTTTCTTAAGGCCCTGCCATTCCAAAATGAGAATTTTGTTTAATTAATATTGTCAGTTCAATATCTCATTCAAATACAAGTTAAATATATGTTATAATAGAGGATATATTCTAAACACAAGTTGATCTAAAAATGTAATTGAGTTATTTTCACTCGATAGAAAAAAATCACAAAGTAAGCTCTTCAAATTGCGAATAAATGTGTTTATAGCAAAGGTGTCCAACGGAGAGAATTAAAACTTTTCCTGAATTTTCTTTACAGATAACTAAAGACACTTATAGACCCATTTTTATTTATTTTTCAATACTTTTTCAGAAATTCCAGAAAAACCTCGCAAATTCACTGATTATGCGTGCTCGCAGCGCACGAAGCGAGCGTTCCAATTTAGACTTTCTGACAATATCATTGAGTTCAAAATTACTTAATACGATTATTGTGTTGGATGCGTAGGGCCTTAATACAATACAATATAACTTTATTGTCACAACACAAAAGAAAACATTACAATTAAACGTAAAACATATGAGTATGGTAAATAGACGGCCTTATTGCTTAGAGCGATCTCGTCAAGACAATTTTTGGGTGAAATAAACTGTACAAAAGGAAAACTAAAGCGGCGATATACAATATACAATAATTGAAGAAAAATACCTAGTATAAAGTGCGATCGCGCCTTTTGATTCACATGGGTTGAAAGTAAAAATCAGTATCATACATTAAATACTGAAGTTTAGACACTTTGAACAGATAATTAAAAATTTGCCTTACAATGAAAACAACCAAACAAAAACTTTCCCTACAGCAGTCTTATAAGGGGCAGTCTTTTAGTCGCCAACGACCTTGAATCGACCTGTGTCGGTACAAGTATGGAAAGAAACTATATTAAAACAATTTTCATATCAGCGCACGTAGCTGGGTCTCCGTATAGCTCAAAATAAGAGAAAATAATACATTTCACATGGACAGAAAAAAATCCATAAATTACTTTTCTAAGAAATATTTTCCTTATACAAATACTATTAGTGGACTCAAAGAAAAAAAAAACATTTAGTTTCATTTTAGTCTTAATACATCTTGACATTGAAAAATATTTTCATGCTGTTTCTTATATACGCGAAAATAATTTCCTAAAATGACGTTGTTCAACAATAGCTATAATCTTGATAAAAACACTTGTACTGATTCACAATGTCACTTTTTTACTAATCCAACCGATTTCGCCTTACGGCATTATCAAGGAACCTCAATATATATAACAATAGGTATATATATTTTTCATAATTTTCAAACATGTCGTTTAAGAGCAATAAATATTATAATCAATAGAGTAATTTTTTGGATGACGCTGGGAAGAGGCGCTTTAAGTAAGACTATACAAAAAATATACATCCCGTAGATAGACAACTACCAGACAATAGGACGTCTAAGCTTTTCAATAACCGCCTCTATTGCCAATACAAAAGAGTCTAGTGATGCGTCTAATTGTACTGGTGATATTGTACAGTTACTTACTTCTAGAAAAATATTAGAGAAAATATCCTCGAGGCCGGCCGTTCAACCTTATTATTTTTTGGGGTTCCGTGCCGAATTGGTACAGTAAAGTTGACCGTAGAATCCGCAGTCTATTTTACGTTGTACTGACGGTATATTTTCTCGGAATTTCCATTTTATTTTTTTAGTCTTTCACTAGTCTAAAATTCAATGTAAATGTTGATGTTGGATTGCAGAATCAGCTGTTTTACAAAACCGCTAGTTGTTTTACAAAATAGCTCCGTTATGTAAAACAGCTAAATTAGGTTCAGCTGGATTATTTTCATTGCATTACGTTTGACAAAACTGCCAGCCACGTGTAGACGTAACGTATAAAGTCTCTTGAAAAAAATCAAAAATAGGTGCGACGACGAGAGAAACGAAGAGGAGCGTGTTAAGTTTACACGTAAGACGAAATATGGAGCCGAGCGAAGCAGAGCGGAGCGAGGCGACGCCTGTAGTTTTAAAAAATATACAATCCAACGTTTAATTTGACGCTGTTTTCCAAAAACATTACAAAACCGCTAAACCTTGACCCGCTGCATTTATAAAATCCTGCGTGTTATTTTCTAAAACAGCTGAACGTTGTTTAGCTGTTTTACGTAACGGAGCTATTTTGTACAACAACTAGTGGTTTTGTAAAACAACGTATTTTACCATATCTCTGTGAAATATATACTCGTAAATTAAAAGTTAGCTTAGTATTGAATTATCACCTAAATAATAATTATTCGTGTCGCTGATGATCAGCCAGTTTGCATGACTACCGTCCTACTTTCTATGAATAGGATGGTCCAAGGCAATCTTCATACAAACTTGTGGGAACCAATAACGACGACAGAAGTATTATTATTTAATTCTGTTACCTTTTTCCACACGTTCCATCAACTTTACACGCGCGAATAATCAGTTTTTCACAAACATACTTTTTTAGAATCTAATTTTGTTATTTAAAACTTTTGTAATCCAATGTATGAAAGTTTTAGATTGCGAAATTACACTGTTAAAACATTTTTTTTTTTTAAGAAAACTGAATATTCGCGGGTGTTAGATAGATATATAGATAGATATAATATTTATGTCCCAAAAACACGACACATACATACAAAAAACAAAGTAGAACTTAAATAAAAGAAAACAAAAATTAAATAAAGTTAAAACACAAAAAGAAAGTAACTTAAATTTATCCTAGTGGTATGAGTGTCGCGGCAAAGAGAAAAAGGCTCCGACTCAGCATAATGCCGCAAACCGAAATCTGCGACGCTGTTATTCTGTCGTCACCTGCAGAGAGCCGCACGAATTCCATCGAGAGTGGACAATTATTGTTTATTTAATGTGTAAATGTGTATGTGAGTATAATGGTTGTGTAATTTGTATATGAGTAAGTATAACAATTTTGGCTACATATATTAAATAAGAGAATATCCTGACTGACTGGTCTATCAATGCCCGGGCCAGCTGATTGAACCTAGGAACATAAAATTGGAATGTGGGTTTCATCTGCGACACGCAGACATCCCCAAGAGATAAAAATATAATAATAAAGATGTGTGGCATAGTCAATAGTAAAATGTTGCCTGAATGCCAATAATATAAAGCATATCATGTGGATTTTTGTAGTGCGAGTAAGTAATTTTTGTACTTACTTTTAAAAGAGTATTCTGTTCTTATATCAATAAATGGAGGTGGAAGATTATTCCAGCATTCCAGAAACTAAAAAAGCTAGCAAAATTTCAAATATCAAATATCTAGATATTGTTAAAACACACCTAATAAAATATTTTTTGAGTTCTGTATATGGTTCCTATTCGTCAAACGAGGAGAAAAAGTGTGTTTGAAGATCTCATTTCAACAATTATTTCTATCGAGGAAAATTTATCCAAACATGTTTTCCAATTTCAAAACCTTAGATTATATAGTAAAAATGCATAAACCAGAAATTTATTAAAATTTTACGTGTATTTCATGAAATACACAGAAAAGAAATACCCGTATATTTTTCGCACAGTGCTCTTTTTCTAATTTATTGTAAAATTTCTTGTTGAAAATACTATAAATAATGTTATGCGAAGACAATATTTTTGACTAGCTTTTGCTCGTAGCTTTGCCCTGTTGTTAAAGTTGTTGTATAGTCGTATCGAATCTGGTAATATTTTTTATGTATCTTTGACGGTCTTTGATAAAGTACAGTATGTTTTACAAGACTGAAGGCCGAGCCGCGTCTCTGAACAACACTATTTCTTGTTCCCATGGGAACTGATTTATGGGATAAAAAGTAGTCTATGTCCTATTCCAGATTTAAAACTACAATTGTGCAAAGTTTCAGCTCAATCGGTTCAGTAGTTACGGCGTGAAGAAGTAACAAACATGGGATGGGATGATCGTAAATAAAGAATTGTGTGCAATTGAACTTAATTAGACATTGGGACACTCGTGCAGTCTATTACGAAACTCACTCGTATCCCAATAACTCACATCATTTTACAGTTGCACAAAATACAATTGTAGTTGTTATGTCTCCAACTAAATTACAGTATTGCGAAGGCAACAATGCTATTCGAGAGTTTTCTTAAAATTCCTGTTCTTTTTCAGGAGTCACTATAACATTTTACTGTTATTTCCTCAATAAATATTTTGTGTAGCCATTTTAATATTTACTTATTATCATCTAGAGTAAGAATGCCGAGAGTTATTAACAAGTACAGTTTTTAAATTTTCCTGTTGTAACAATAAAAGGTTCCCAAAAGTTACCAATACCCCATTCCTCCACAAGAACTAAAAAATAAGGTCGTCTACACACATCAGGCTACCCGTGCCTCCCCGCCTAGGGACCGGCCGCATCATAAATTTAACTAATTATAACCCCACCCCGTGTTATGTAACCCACCTAGCTAGGTGTGTGCCAGCCTTAATTAGTGGAAATATTTTGTTTTAATATGTCCAGTTTACACGCCATGGAACGACCTAGTGTGTTTTTTGTCGCTATTAAATTGAATATTAGTTGAAAATTCGAATTGAAATTATATAAGGTTAAATAATATTAGTTGGCGAAACTCAAAACATAGGTAGTACTAAGTCTAAGTTTGTCATATGCTGTCGAGCGGTCGGGCGGACTACTCATCCCGAGGATGCCTCGTTTAGAGTCGAAACACGTGTCGATAAGTTTTCTTACTTGTTATTTAAGATTGCTTTATTTTGTGCTCGTACTGCTTGCTTTGCTTGTGCATGTTTTATGCGGGAGGGCGGGCGGTTCTTGAGTCTGCATTTTGAATAGCATGTTGAGAGTGTTTAGCGGAATATTGCAAATTATTAATATATCCACAAATTCATGATGGAATTCCGTAAAGTAACGCCTTTTTCAATACATTTTGTACTAAGTCTATATGAACAACTGTTTGTATGGGAGCTAAGCGAAATTCGTAACTTTTTTTCACTTCCTCCCGTACAAATTACCCCGATCAGCTGACTGGTGCAGTATGGAAAGGTGAAAACAAATTTTAAGAAAATTGCACAATTCTAATAGAAAAAGTTTTTCATATGGACATGTTCTATATATGTTTCAAATTTCGCCAACTAATTTAATTTAACCTTGTATATTGCAAACATCATTTCACAGTTGCACAAAATACAATTTTGTAGTTGTTATGTCTCAATTTAAATTTAAATGCCATTCAAGAGTTTTCTTAAAATTCCTGTTCTTTTTCAAGAGTCACTATAACATTTTACTGTTATTTCCTTAATAAATATTTTTTGTAGAGATTTTAATATTTACTTGGAGACCCCCTCGAAGTAATTCGGAAAATGTAGACTTTTTCATGTCAGAGTTCTGAAAAATCAAACATGTAAAAAAAAGCTATTTATATAGGTTTATGACAGTTATACAGGTGGTAGAGCTGATGCCGGGCTCGACTGTGGAGGTATGATCTTACTTGTAGACCACCTCGAAGTAATTCGGAGGAGAGTAAGAGGACAGCTCACAGGCAAAACACTAGGAGGCCCACCATGCCTGGGACCGATGAATGGCGGTATATCCATCCCTAACAGCCGGGCCTTATATATTATATTACTCTAGCACCTAGTACTTACTGGCAACCTGTTTTATGTAACTTGTTTTTAAGTAATCATGTACAATCAAGCACTGTTATATAATAATTTGATTTGTTTTAAATAAACTTATTATTATTAAACTTATTATTATATGGAACAGACTGGTGACGGGCAGTGGCGTCACTGGTGAGATGGTTCCGGCACCGCGCTCACCAACCCGCCTGCTCAGCGTGTGTGAGTATGGGCAATTCTTCCAGAATGACCGCCGGGAGTGGCAAAGTCCTGGAAATGTCCAGCAGTGGACGAACTAGGCTGATAGATGGTTTGCAAACAGCGAACGAATTTTTTTTTTTGCATGGAGTAGGGAACTGACAGTTTGTGATAGTGGATAAAGTTATTCATCAGCCCAAGCTGTTCGGTTGTGGAACGATCTTCCTTTGCCAATAAGGAGAGCTCCATCACTGCCTGTCTTCAAAAATTCAGTCAAAGAATACTTACTTCTCATTTTGATTCTTCTGTCACATATTGTATCTAGAGTTTTTATACCAAGCAATTTAACCATGAAATACAGTTAAGGGCCTTACTATTGCCAAATGGGTACTTTCTAAAGCCTACTCCTCGTTATATATGACAAATATCGAGCTGCTAATTTGGCGATGGTAATCGCCTTAAGACTGTACCTGAGCCTAGAGCACACCCCCGACACTTCATAGTCCTCGCTCAAGTTATTTACCTACACTCCCACGCGCGTATCTGGCTTGTCCGCACACGCTTGTGTGTGTGCGTGAGCTAGTCTAGGGCTGGCAGCAAGCGTGTGAGCGCCGTCGATCGAGAGGGACAACATTTATTTTATAGTCAGCAACTTATATGATTCTCTTCCTAAATATTGTAACGGTGGCACGCGTGAATTTATATAAGTAAATAAAATTTAAACATCGTCACGTCACGACACAAATCCTTTCAGAGGAGTCAAAGGTGTTTTTTACGTACATAAAAGAAAATGGCTTAGTTCATCGGAAGGAAGGAAATTTGAAAAATCTCCGTTCTTTATTGGTTTCTCCGTTTTCTAGGCATTCACATATACCACAATAACGAACCATACTGATTAAAAATCAGTATCGTAATAAAACAAAACAAGATTTATACTTGCGATTGTCGGCACTTGATGAAACATAAAAAACATCTCGATTTTAAACACAAACATTTGTACTATTTGTTTCATAACATAAAACAAATGTTATGAAACAAAATAGTACAAATGTTCGTGTTCAAAATCAAGAAAACAAAACAAAATACGCGCGCAGCGAACGACTACTACTCGAGCTCTGCCTGCCTCCAGATTTGCCACTAACTTGCGGGGGACCGCAAGGGACGTTAAATTCGCGCGGGGAGGTGAGTGTCGCTTCTTTACGTAGTAATACCGTAGTATTTTATTCTGTGGTAATACTTTATATTCTCTGCCTAGAGCATGACCAACGCCAGACTATCTAGGATTCGTTTGAAGAAATTCGGACTCTCCTTGTATTGAAAAAAATACATTTGGTTTATTAATATTTTCTCTAGGGATCTTACGTATAAACAATGTACTAAGATTTATACTTTTGTCAAAAAAATAAATTTTGCGCCCTCTTTTTTTTTGGTTTTCAAACGTTCACTTCAAGAACGCGGTTAGGAGATCAACTTGTTTTATTTTTCATAAAATAGGTAATAGAAATATTAAGGTAAATCACCTAAATTCAATATTTTTTCCCCTACAAAATATATTAGCTAAAAACACACCAATTTGTTGTTTCGCTGCGAGTATTACGCGTCCAAGAAAAAGAGGCCAAAGAGCCAACATATAATCGCCTCTATGAAAAGCAAATAAAGTCTTTGCCATTAGACTTATTGTGCTGGACGGGTAATAAAAAAGTTGCTATGGTAGGCCATCCTCTTAAGGCGATTACCGTCGCCAAATTAGCAGCTTGATGTTTGTCTGTATGAATATCGACGGAAACGACATTGAGATAACGTTCAAATCAGTGCACAATGCGTGGTGGCTGTTACGACGCTCGCTGCGTCCTTGAAAGGGCAAAATAAGAGAAAATAATACTTTTCACATGGGCGTCATTGTTCGATTGAATAATTCTATGTTATATTTATAGCTATCAAGTGTATCTATTTATCAAAGCATAAATGAATTAAATCACCTAAGCCGCTTAGGAGCAGTAGGAAATTCAAGCCAAAAAAACACCATTCAGTTGAAACAATTTTTCATATAGAAGTTTTGGTGGTACGAAAAAGAAAAATGTTGCATATGTTGTCCTATAGTTGATTATCCATAATACATTTCTTCAATTTTTTGGTTTGGCCATAAAAGAGGAGTAGGCTTTTGAAAGTACCCATTTGGCGATATTAAGGGCCTTAAGTTATGCACTTATTGCTATGCGACTGAAGTTTAAGAAGATGGCATACTCTAGCAACTTTTTTTATTTCCCGTCCAGCACAATAAGTCTAATGGCAAAGACTTTATTTGCTTTCCATAGAGGCGATTATATGTTGGCTCTTTGGCCTCTTTTTCTTAGACGCGTAATACTAGGGATCACGCAGCGAAACAACAAATTGGTGTGTTTTTAGCTAATACTGAAATATTTTGTAGGGAAAAAAATATTGAATTTAGGTGATATACCTTCATATTTCTATTACCTATTTTATGAAAAAGAAATCAAGTTGATCTCTTAACCGCGTTCTTCAAGCGAACGTTTGGAAACCAAAAAAAAGAGGGTGCAAAACTTTTTTTTTGACAAAAGTATAAATCTTAGTACATTGTTTATACGTAAGATCCCTAGAGAAAAGAATAATAAACCAAATATATTTTTTTCAATACAAGGAGAGTCCGAATTTCTTCAAACGAATCCTAGATAGACTGGAGTTGGCCATGCTCTAGGCTCAGGTACAGTCTTAACTTTAAATAGGTGATCGTGGAGGCAAGTGTGCGGGAGGATGTGTTAGGATATTGCTAGGTACACTGTCTGATTATATCTAAGCTGTCTCATCCGGATGTGTAAATTATTCAAGTTCCTGAATGAACTGCTAGTTGGCGATATACAACAAGTCACGTATCACCATAGACTTAGTAATATCATCACTACATAGTATATAAAACAAAGTCGCTTCCCGCTATCACTATTCAAAAAACTACTATTCAAAAAACACAAGCTGCTAACGTTTCCATGCATCTACATTTATGAGGTTGCTTTGTTTGTGAAGACTAACCTTCACTTATTTAGTTTTTACAACAGCAAACGATATCCCAGTAGCTTAAAAGCCTTTTCCCGTAACACGGAACTCTACAAGAAAAGCATTCTCGGGATGGCAACCAGCATTTATAATAAACTTCCCAACCATATCAGAAACATTGTAAATTTGTATTCATTTAAAACGAAAATAAAGGAGTTTTTGATTTGTAAATCTTATTATGGTACTGACGAATATTTAGATGACATGGATATTTAATTCAATTTTTTTTTAAATTTAATTTATTACTTATTTTGACTCATATTGTGATTGTGACTATAGATATACAAAATGTTGTAGGGCTGTAAATATGTAATCAATGTAATAATGATATATTTAGTTGTAAGATTTAATTTTGTACGCCATTAGGCAGATCATATGGGACATGACAAAAACTGTACTATCATTCTTACCTATGTATCGACAAATAAAGAATTTTGATTGATTGATTGATTGATTGATTATCTGTCTGTCCCTATGTATGCTTAGATCTTTAAAACTACGCAACGGATTTTGATGCGTTTTTTTTTTTCAATATATAGAGTGATTCAAAAGAAAGGTTTGTATGTATAATATATGCATAATAAATTAGAGAAACACTGATAATTTTAGAGGTTTCTAATGTGATGTCGTAAATAAACACATTTTTTTGCGCTTACATTGCAAACCCTGGCTGAACCCTATGAGATAGAGCAAAATAATGTACTACAGTATTATACACCTTAAAAAGGTCTATAAAAAGCCCGCACTGGTATATGTCTATCTCTTAGGGATAACCCATAATAACCATTATAGCGTATTTACGAAGCGATTTTAAGCAATAAAGCATCAATCCTTATCCAATTAAGTACCTTAAATACATTACAAAAGCTGTAAACGTTGTATATAAAGACATTCTGTAGTATATTTAGTATCAGCATTGCACCCGTACGAAGCCGGGGCGGGTCGCTAGTTACGTATAAACTGACAAGTCCCATACATCAAGGCCATTTTTTACGCGCCTTTACGACACTAGGTGTCGCCAAGTGTTGCAAATAAGCATAATTCGTTTAATTGGCTGTAATAGCTTTGCTTAGAGAAACTAGATGGCGCTAAGTTGGCAACAGTAACAGTGAATATTTCAGCCCCATCTATTATCGAATTGGGAATTATGTTTATGTTACGTGACATCCTCGTGCCACTAGCGTCAACAATCGGTATTTTTTAGCATCGTGTTCGTTAGAGGATTAAGCAACGCCATCTAGATTGTGGCTACAAACTGATGTATGAACTGCTAGTCTATACGTTGTAATACTTAATCTATGGTATCAAGTAGTCAGTGTGGACAACAAGACAAGACAAGACAAATACTCTTTATTGTACACCAAAGTTAATAAAATAAGGTAAAAGAACAAACTTATGAGAGAAGGTAACAAATGGCGGCCTTATCACTTATAGCGATTTCTTCCAGACAACCTTTGGGTGGAAATTAATCGTTGGAAAAAAATAACGCGAAGGTGGTGCACAAAATAAATAATAATAATCAAATGGATAGCAAAATACCTAATATAAATACACAAGTATAACATTGTACATACAAATACATATAATACGATAAATATATACACTAATATATAACAAAAATAAATACTATAACACGTAAACCAAAAGTAAATAAATATTAGTGGCAGAAGTAGGGATTTAACTAATATTTACAAAGAAAGAAAATGATTTTGAAGTAATCTTTTGAAAACAGGCAACGAGGGAGCACGTTTAATAGCGATAGGCAAGTTATTCCACAATGTGACAGCTTTAACAGCAAA
Organism: Ypsolopha sequella; assembly: GCA_934047225.1. Classification (NCBI taxonomy): domain Eukaryota; kingdom Metazoa; phylum Arthropoda; class Insecta; order Lepidoptera; family Ypsolophidae; genus Ypsolopha; species Ypsolopha sequella. Next base: position 10,493,042 of record OW204009.1, read on the forward strand.
AGAATTTTGTCAACGTCGGACAACGTCGCAGGCAAAAGCTGCAAAATACATTTTTAAAAGAAAAATGTACAATGGTCAATTCGAAATAACTCTTAAGTGTATATCATCAAAGTTTTTAATTGGACCTCAATGAGCAAGAATTTTAGGGATCCCAAGTGGTAGAGAAAGGAATAAACTTCAGCCCTAAGTAAAGGAAGTTTGAATTTGTGATAAACTTGACTGAAATAAATAAAACTTTGTCTAATGAATGCAAATGTATTAAAGTTTTTTAGGCTTTCCTGTTGAATTATGTTGGGGACTGAGGTTTGAGGATTTAGAAAATGTGCTTTGTTTCAAAGTTTTGAAGTAAATATACAAAAATTTGTCAGCCTCGTTTAATTGTGTACAATTAATTTTGTTGTACTAACGACGAGCTCCAAAATTTTATCTCGTGCCCTACTGATCACACAGGTTAACTTTTGTTTAGGGACTTTTGCAAAAACCTATTAGCTATATTTTTTTTTCTCAAAAACACGACACAAAATTACATACAAAAACAAAGTACCTAGCGAAAAAACAATTGAAATCTTAAAAAACTAACTTCTAAATCTAACACAAATACATAAAAATATAATTTATTCTGATGGTATGTGTGTCGCGGCCAAAAAAAGGCTCCGATTCAGCACAATGCCGCAAACCGAAATCTGCGACGCTTTTATTCTGCCGTCACTGCAGAGGGGCGTTCGAATTCCACCAAGAGGAAGTAATTATATTAATTGTTTTTTTTGTCTTCGTAAGAAATAACGGCTAGGAATTTTATATTTTATGGAATTTATATTTTATGGGTAGTTACTTAAATTAGTTTATTAGGTACGTAACTGAATGTTTGAAGTGATTTTTGATATGCTGGAAGAAAAATTTGAAAATTTACAAAATGCGATTGATTTATATTTTTGATGTTTTGGAAAAAAAATCACTTAACAAGCTTAACAAGGATTTTGAGGGATTTTAATTCATGTCAAACGCTCTAATCTATATAAAAGTAAAATGCCACTCTCTCGCTCACCCACTCACTCACTCATCACGATATTTTCGAAACTACAAGCTAAATATCTGGCAGGTACTTCTCGTCCAAAAAAATTTGACAAATATGCTAAGCCAACCAACAATCGCCTCTGTCAAAAGGAGTCTTCGCCATTTGTCTAATAAAATTACTTTAGACCCGTAGTTAGTAGGTTCCTTATACAACGAAGGGATCCAATAACGTACTAAATATATCTATAATATACTAACAATACACTCGTACTTAATAATTGACAGCTGTCAAAGCTTTTTTTTAAGACTAACCCCCGGTTTCTGAAAGGCCAATCAATGTTAACAGTAGATTAAAAAACAATTATCTGTGGATTAAGCCAGAAAAAGTGGGAATTTTACATTGAAATCAAAAATTAACTAAGTTAATTATTGATTAATCACTATTCAGACTTCATATTATTATTTATTTATTTGTTATTTGCGGTTAAAGTTTTATTAATCTACTGTTAACTTTGATTGGCCTTTCAGAAACCGGGGGTAAATCAATCCTAAATTTTAAGCTCAAAATTCAACGTCTACGTAGAACTGAAAAATAATGGGAAGCACGCATTCGTCCTTTTTCATATGTGTAACGACCTAATATTTGTAATTTTTATTGCACTTTTTTATAATCAAACTTAAAATAAAAACATAATTTAATACGTAGATGTAAAACCTTGAAATCAACTTTCAAACAAAAAACAAATAATAGGAACAGCTATTGAATTGCAGGAATTATGAACTCATGAATCTGTAAGAAAATTTCGGCAACTTCATATATAAATACCCAATATTTTGTAATTTTTATTGTACTAATAATCAGCCTAGTTCGTCTACTGCTGGACATAAGCCTTTCCAGGACTTTGCCACTCCCGGCGGTCATCCTGGAAGAATTGCCCATACTCACACACGCTGGGCAGGCGGGTTGGTGAGCGCGGTGCCGGAACCCTCGCACCAGTGACGCCGCTGCCCGTCACCAGTCTGTTCCATATAAGGCCCGATTATTCTATAACTTATAGTAAATGAGATGTAATATATTTGTTCTAGCGGCGCCAGACTCGCTTTTATTGGCAAAATTAATCGTTTTCCCAATGAAATAAACAGAAAAGGAAAGCCAAAGCGATAGAAATCTCAATAAGCACTCTTTAAACTGCGCCAAATAACCCTTGCTTCTTTATTCCATTGAAACTGATTTTATGGCCTAAGTAATAAAGAATAAAATCCTTTGTTGACATAATTCTACGATCATAAACATTTTCTATGTAAATAACCTTGTCGTTAAGGGCTTTCGAATGATTATTCTATAACTTTATAAACCTGCTCAAGTAACATGAAAAAAGAACCAAGTTTGTAAGCTATTTCCTATTGTGTGCTTTGTGGCTAATTTCCATAAAATGTTTAGGAGCTATTAAGGCGATACGTAAAAGTTTTGGCATCCCTGTTACTCCATATGTGAAAAAACCCTCAGTGCGAATGGGACGGATTCGTGGGAAAGTAGTAAAAAGTCGGTTTTTTATTAATATAAAATGTACCAAGCTATTTTGTCAAAAACATTTTCAAGGAGACTTTACAAATACATAATATCCATATTTTGAATGCAATTTCACAATGAAATTAGTTAGGATTTCAGAATTATAGGAAAAAATTAAACAACTTAGAGGTCTTTTCGGAATCAAATTCTATCGAGAAAATTTCATCCAATCTCGTTTTCCTTCAATGAGAATCTTAAATAATCAAATAATCTTATTGATTTTTGTGTAAATGTTTATTACATTTACACAAAAATTAAATACGTAGATGACGTTATAGTGGAGTAAATGGATTCGAAAAAAACTCAATTTTCTTTTGTATCGCCTTAAGGCGGTGTTTATGAGAAAAAAAGTAAAAAAGATGGAGCCCAATCAATCCAACAATCTCGGGATCTAGGGAAAATATTAAATAATCACAATTTTCTAAAATACCTGTTTGAAAATGTTTTGTGGGCAATAAGTCTAATAAAATGATCTAAGCATACCAGTGGCGTGCGGTCCATACAGACAAAAAGACACTGTCTACCCTGACAAATACGCATCATTTACGCATTTCGTAATAAATTTTTTAAATGTAGCGACACCGACCGCCATCTATTGTCATTAGCGAGAACTGCGAGTCTCAGTTCCGAGTCGCTCGCTCACTCGATGCAAAAGACATCGCGGAATGGTGGCTGTCGGTGTCTATGTGTGGGTCATATTCTAACAGTCTATGTTTGTGTGCGTTACTGTAAATACATGGGACACAATGCAAAAGTTTATGCTTCTTTGCGTGCGAAATGTAGGCGACGACTTTGCAAAAAGCCGATGGCTTTTTACGACGTTCACTGAAAATGCCATCTTCGCTTCGCCTTGGCGGCTTGGCGGGCGTCATCCATTATTGTTTTTCGTTCGTTCTTTATGCAAATTGATGACAAGCAGTATAAAAAATGGCTAGTGCCAGTGTTTACTGTGAAAGTTATTCAATGTGACAACATGTTGTACAATGTGTGTGTACAAAAGTTAATAAATGGTGCATTTTTTAAACTGTTTTGATGATAAAAACAAATAATTGCGAAAATATATTTTAGGTGGCAAATCGCAAACAGTAACTTGATTATTTGGTAAGTTTTTACCATGGACGAACTAGTATGTCGTCCATGGTTTTTACAAAGTTTTTTAGGCTTTTAAATTTTTATGTCTACCCTGTCTAAAAACTCTGTGCACGCCACTGAAGCATTCATATTTTTAAGCAAATCCATTAAATCAGTTCGCGGAAAACTGCGAAGACCTGCTTTTCACCGTATCGAATAATTTTCTTGAATTTGATGGAAAATAATCATTTTGATGGATCAAATAAAAAAAAAGTTGGTAATTTTGAAATATTTCACAAAAATAGAAAAAGAAAACATTTGTGGTGATGTGGGATCGATCCTTGCTCGAGCAGATCGAAATTCCACAGGTGTAACCATTAGACCAATCAATCCCTACACCGTGTCTTGAAATTAACAATTATTTTATATATAAATTCATTGTGTATGTGTGCGTGCATAGCTACGACAAAACAGCAAATTTTAAGATTGTTTGGGCCCGATGTAGAAACATACAACAGAAAATGACACAATTCTGCCTTTATAAAATAATTAACACATTAAAACTGTCGCATCATACAACGGAGCGAAATATTTAGTTTATTTACTATTTTTAAATACATAAACCAAATTATAGTACTGCAGCGCCATCTATTGACAGGAAACTTAGAATCAGGCACTAGTGTTTAACCTTAATAGTAAAATACTAAATAAATTCAATTTAAATGACGTAAAATTTAAATATTATTAACATATGGCACATTCCTCGGCCAGCGATTAAGCTTAGCGATCCAGCGTGGGAATTTTTGCAGAGCAGCGATTTGGACAAAGTTTTTTATTTATAATATAGTTTATTTTTTAAGGTGTTTTAGTTTATTTTTATGGATATTTTTAGTTTAGTTTAGATGTATTTATTTTATCTTTAATGTTATTTAAGTTAATTGTTGTAACAATAAATATATTTTACATATAAAAAATATATATATATATTATTAACTAATGAATAAATTTAAAAAAAGTTGGACACTTACCTATTTACTAAATAATTATTATATTTATTGAATACAATTGTTGTTCTTCTTTGATATACGTTACTTTTTACATACAACGTGTAAGAGAAAGGTGTAACCATATTTGAAGAGCTAATTCAGTCAATGGTGTAGAACAACTTTTACTATGGAGCCAACCCTGAAATATCGAAGAAAATGTCTGCCCTTCCATACATTTCAGCCGAGCGGCATTGTATTTTCCTATGAAACAGTCTTTTTTTTTTCAAAATACGTTTTGTTCCATAGTAAAAGTTGTTCTATACCATTGACTGAATAAGCTCTTCAATATGGTTACACTTTTCTGTTACACGTTGTATAACCAGATTGATGGATGTGAAAGAAGCGGAATATGTGTTTGGATCGTAGCAAATGGAAATCTGTAGTCTCTGCCTACCCCTCTGGGAATCAGGCGTGAGTATAGTATCTATGTATTATACATAAATAGGTTATACTTAGGTAGAGTCCGCACTACCACTGAAGTCCGATGGATTAAGGCATTTTGGTTCATATTCCAAAGATAATAAAGACTTTGCCGCAGGACTTCAGTGGTGGCGTGGACTCTAAGTACTTATTTTTTTTTTTTTACTTTTTTTTTATACTTCATTATGACTGATACCTAGCTCAGAATAGGGCCCGAAATATATTATACTTAGTTTTCTTATCATTTGACGTTTATTTATTAAGTATTTTATATAAATCAATAATAAAGACTAAGAAGTCATCAAATTAAATTTATTTACTTTTTTATGACGGTAATATAATTTATTCTCCAATTATTGTAAAAGTACGCTATTCTCTATTTAAAAAATGATCGTTATTATTATACATGGTTTAACCATAATACTCGTAGTAGTTTATGCTACAAGGGCGCAAAGGAATAAATTACGAAGACGATTTAAAATACGAGCGTAGCGAGTGTTTTAAACGTAACCGAGTAATTTATTGCTCTTACGCCCGTGTACTACGTTTTTCAATGCATAGTGTGAGGAAATAAAGCAAATATAATTTTGTGAACTTTAAATTGTAATTGGCTCAAAAGGACTGTATCCAGAGCCGTAAACAGTGGGAAAAAAAGTATGACATTTATGGTACACAGGAAAGGCTGCAGGTTACCCAACCATTGTAAATAAATTAAAAAAATATATATATAATAATAAAGCCCTAGGGCAAAATAATCGACTTTCTGTTCGGTTTTGATGCATAAAAAGTGGGCCTTTACGAGCACATGCATTGAAAACATATAAAAAATACCAATAATTTTTACCGGAGTGGTCGGATGTACCACGGGACCGTGAGATGTGGTATCAGCCAGGGGAAGCAGCAGTGCGACACTACACAGGCTCTTAGCAATTGTTCACCTATTTTGTATATAGCATAAGGTCGGTTTTGGAAACGGGCCTCAACTGAAAATCAGCGCAGTGGCTTGCCTCTGCATTATGCTGAGTTGAGGACCTTTTCCACTACCACAGCACTTACATTATTTATTAGTTTTAGTTGTGTTATTATTTTTTTTCTTTTTTAATTGTTTAATTGTTAAATGTGTATTTTTTGTTTTCTTTGTCGTGTAATGCTGTGGGAATGGAATAAAGAAGTTATCTATCTATCTATCTAAATAAATAAAAAATATATTTTTGATTTAATATTTTTATTTATTTATTAACTACATTACACTACCTTTACAGCTAGGCCAATGCAATAGTGCAGCTAACATATACAATATAACATAAAATAAAAAGAAAACAAAATTACTATAGCATAAGAACAAAAGACGCAGTACATATTTACAATTTTCATACAAAACTACAAACACATAATACAATCAACAATAAAATTTAATTTTTATTTTATGAAGGGAATTTCAAAAATGTTATAAGCAATTTTTTGCGATAAAATAATTAAAATGGTTTATATATGTACAAAATTCTGTCTTTTGTATAAAAATGGAGGTTGTATGTATTTGTATTTTTATCGTAAAAATTCTAGTTCAAGTTTTGGTTTTGGAAGACTTGGCAAAGAAGACAAGACAACACAAACACTCTTTATTGTACACCAAAATAAATAAATCAGGTAAAGGAACAAATTTACGAAAGAAGGTAACAATTGGCGGCCTTATCACTTATAACGATTTCTTCCAGACAACCTTTGGTTGGAAATTAATTGATGGACAAAAATAACGCGAAGGTGCTGCATAAAATTAATAATAAGAATTAAATTGATAGCAAATACCTAAAATAAATACACAAGTATAACATTGTACAAACAAATACTTAGAATATGATAAATATATACATGATAAGAATAATATAAAACAACTTGAAATAAAAATTTTGTGAGATATATTTCGGGCTATTCGGGCATCAGTCACAAATCAAGTCATTGTGACTGATGCCGGGCCCGAATGGCCCGAAATATATCTCACAAAATTTTTATTTTAAGTTGTTTCATGTTATTCTTATCATTTATAAAGACAAAAAAGTCAGTATTTAATATTTATTTACATAAATATACACACTAACATAACATACATAACATGAATATTGCTGTACTAAAATTGTAGTGCCCAATAAAATCAATAAATAAAACTAATTCCGATTACAGGCAGGTGGTAGAGCTGATGCCGGGCTCGACTGTGGAGGTACCACCATCGTACTTAGAGACCCCCTCGAAGTAATTCGGGGGAGAGTAAGATGACAGCTCACAGGCAAAAAACCAGGAGACCCAATGCCTGGGAGCGATGGATGGCGGTATATCCACCCCTAATAGCCGGGCCTTATTTGGAACAGACTGGTGACGGGCAGCAGCGTCACTGGTGCCAGGGTTCCGGCCCCGCGCTCACCAACCCGCCTGCCCAGCGTGTGTGAGTATGGGCAATTCTTCCAGGATGACTGCCGCCAGTGGCAAAGTCCTGGAAAGGCTTTTGTCCAGCAGTGGACGAACTAAGCTGATGGATGGATGGATGAATTCCGATTACAACGTTTTTTTATCAACGCTATCTCAATTGCTTAGTTGAACATCTATTACAATTTTATACCTTTTTAACATTTAGAAGTGTCTATGATAAATTACGATTTCTAGATTCAAATATAGGAAAAAAATTTAAACCCTTCTGTTTGAAGGGTAAACGGTGGTTATATACTGCTTTGGTTCAATCCTAAATTCCTAATTTATAATTTATGTTAAAGAACATTTAGAAATTTTGAATTTGGATGGCATTGGAAGATCGAAAGTTTCCTGGTTTTTACGGAACCATAAAAACGTCACTCACTTCGAGCTTTAAACAAAAATTCTTACAACACTTATTTTGTTTGCATAATAAACATTTTAGCGCCGGTAATTTATAAAATGACGTCACAAAAACTTTCGTCCCCAAAGCTTGTATTCATTTAGCACCCATTTTAAACGACAAAAACGGAACGCCGCCGCTCCATTGCCAGCCGAAAAGAAAATTTTGCAAGGTCATTGCCCTGCGAACAAATTTTGCTAACTCAATCTTGCGGAAAACGGCACATAAAAACAAACTTTAAACCCCTAGACTTACATTCTAAATTTACTCGTCACTTCCCTTCTTTAACATAACTTTTCTCCGCAGCCAAAACTCAACTTTAACACCAGCCAAACAGATCGAAATTCCTTTGCGCAAAAGCGTTATAAACCACAAGGGTGGCGTTCAATGGAATTTGGACTTTAACGTTATTGGCTTAGAGTGGATAATGGGTTAGAAAGTTTTCGGGGAACATTTTCGGGAGTGCTTGCAAGCTTATACAGGTGGATATTAAATTTTAATGCGTACCTCAGACATGGTTTTAGACGCTTAAGATTTTCATGTTAACATACTGTATTCTTTCGGCCGTGAAGTGTGTCAACCTGTTTAGAAGGTACTTATTTTGTTTCGTTTTTGAAGAGCCTGTCAAAATATAGATATGTTTTGCAGATGAGTAAATTTTTTCACGAGTTTACACTTTATTCTTCAATCAGGAGAGATATTGTTTTACAGGAAAGAATATTTACGGAACCAAAAAGTAAATATCTTCTTAGGTAAAGAGTAAATATCTTCTTAGGTAACTTTATATTTGCTTTGAATATTAATACGAGCAAAAATCGTAAACGAATCATCTATAGTGAGAAGAGAAATACATAAAATGAATACATATTCATAGCAATAAATGCGTTCAACATCTGCTAATAAATAATTGAAATTGCAGAATTTCTCGTTTGTTTTGTGGTAGAAATTAATTATTCAACTATCTTTCCTCACCCTGTGAAAGTTGTATCGACCGTCCCTCGACTCGTTAACTGGATGGATCCTCTATCAAGTTGAATTGAGCCTTATTTCTATCGCATTAAGTTCAAATTGATTTACACTCAACTAGATAAAACTCCACGAATGAGTGACACCTGAACCAATGAAAAGTCGGCTTTATCTTTTGGAAATAAGACGTAGTCATTGAACTGTTTCGCGTGGACGATTTCAACCACATATTTGTTGATATTTACGTCGCTGTATCAAATACACGGAGAAAATTTGCTAGGGGTTCAGCTCGAGTGTCAATAGAGGGAGAAGGATTTCAAAATTGATTTCATATCCACAGGACATTATCATTTATGATTTTCGTCTTAACTTTGCTGGTTGTTTAATTTAGGCTTTCTTAAACAATATGCAATGAAATAAAAATGTTAATGGCTTAAATTATTAAAGAAATAAAAAAAAGCAACGAGAAAAACACTGAATCGTTAGTAGCTCAATTGGTAGAATGTCTGCCTGGCACGCAAGAAGTCCCCGGTTCAAAGCACGCCGGAGCAAAAACCATTTTCTTTTACTTTTTTTCCTTTTCCTGAAGATTTATACGGTTTTCCTTTTCCTATTTTTTATTTGTTACGTGTTTTGTTACGTTGATTAAGTAATATGGCCGGGGTTTTAGAGAAAATATAGATAGGTACATAAAGACTTTTTATTCATAAAATATATATACCTCCAAACATTTGACTACATTAAGTAGTTAAAAACAAAAGAACTAATAATAAAATATCATTAATGATAGTAATAAGTATAATATTTTCTTAGAAATAAATAAATTAAATCTAAGTGTCAACAATTTATAATAAATTAAAATAATAGAACGTGAAATTTAAGTCGTTTTTTAACGAAAACTGGTGATAATACTCGTCAAAATGAACAACTTTTAGTATGAAGTTAATCCTGAAATCGTGAAAAATAAATCAACAGTTTCATACATTTGGGTCGAGTAGGTATTTAACTTTTCTATGGTACAGCTGATATTTTTTTTACGATTTCAGGGTTGGCTCTATAGTAAAAGTTGTTTATATGGACAAGTACTATCACCAGTTTTCGTTACCAAAACGACTCGAATTTCACGTTGCATAATATGTGAAAACTGCAGTTACAAATTAATATAATGTCATGAAGCAAAAAATTACTATTCTAATCATAATATGATTCTCCTTATACTAATCTATCAGCTGTTCGTCTACACTGTAGAACGTAGAGAGAAAAAAACTACACGTTTTGACTCGTATATGATTCGCATGGATAATATTTGGATATTTTGCGTAAATGGAAGTAGGTATCTTCAAATTAAACCATATAATCTACTGGTTATACCAAATAAAAAGGCACAGCCAGGTGGCCAACAATGCCTGAATGGGACCGATTGATGACGGTATATCTGTCGTAGGCAGATCAAAGAAATGGGCAGATAGTAAAGTATGAAATTGAAAATATTTCACCAAAGGCTAAAAATAGGTGCAATGATGAGCGGAGCGAGGACGAGCGTGTAATGTTTACATGTTAATAAATTTGGTTAACCGAGCGAAGCGGAGCAGAGCGAGACGACCATCCTAGTTTTAACAGAAATATGATCTGTCCAGGCACATCATGATGCCCGATTCTATAATATGCCAACGACATATCCATCCCGTAGCGCCGTCACGGTGCACGGGTTTCGGTAAAGCGCTCATCAATCCTCCTGCCCAAATAACCACTTCAGAAGGTTTACTGACTAGTGAAAACAGGCGCACGCACACATAGACGCGTACGTACGACGATCTCGGATGAAGTCTGTCGAATACCAATACGAAATTCTGCAAAGATCATCGTACGTACGCGTGTATGCATCTGTTTTCGCTCCGTCGTTGAGTCGGACTTCTGTAGTATTTATTTTGTGCCAGCGTGTGTGAGTATGGGCATTTCTTTCAGGAGGATCGCCTGGAATGGCGAAATTTTGGAAAGGTCTATGTCAATCAGTGGACGATCCAGGCTGATGGATGGATGGATCTATATATACTGGGTGTTAAGATGCTGATGTTACGGAATCTGTAGTAGGTAGAGAAGATGCACAAACAATTTTTACTGTGGAAACAATCGACAAATCGCAAAAAAGATAGCCGATCCATAGAAAAGTTACATACCTGGTCCAGGTCCATCGAAATGTATGAAACAAATGATTTTCTTTTTTTACCAAATGTTATTAGTATGGAGAAGTTCTATCGCCAGTTTCCGGCGTCCGCATCATCATCTGAACACACTCTATAAAACATTTTCGTGACTGACTGACGATAGAAAGGATTTTTAGAAATTTAGATGATACAGGGTGTAGACTTCTGTGCTGAAATTGCGTTTCCAACAGTTACAACGGGCCGTTTTTATCCTAAATTATAGATTTAAGTGCTACTACGTATAAACTAGCAGTTTCCATATATCAGTTTGTAGCCACTAAAAAAGTGTAAAATTCTAACGAAATCTAGATGGCGTTGCTAAATCCTCTAACGAACACGATGCTAAAATAACCGATTGGTGACGCTAGTGGCACAGCGATGTCACGTGACATAAAAATAATTCCTACTTCGATAATAGATGGCGCTGAAATATTCACTGTTAGTGTTGCCAACTTAGCGCCATCTAGTTTTTCTTAGCAAAGCTATTGCAGCCACATGTTTACTTGGTAACCATGACAGTATACTTGCAGCCAATTAAACAAATTATGCTTATTTGCAACACTTGGCGACACCTAGCGTCGTAAGGGCGCGTAAAGAAGTTGCTTCGCTTTGATATATGGGAGTTGTCAGTCTATGCGTAGTTAATACTAAGTCTATGCCCAAATCGACACGGGTAAAGTCGCGGGCGTCCTTTAGTATATTGTACAAGACGCTAGAATTTTGTTCTCCTGTGATCAGGAGAATATGGAATCAAAATGGAGATCAAAATATGTAATGATTTGCCACCACCTATACATATATCTGTGTAAATCAATTAAGAGCTTTAGGGTTAAATACAAAGATTTTTGTATTTATCAACAAATAATTAATGAGCCCAAATAAAATAAAACTGGATTATTACGCAAAATGTTATGTTTCCAATTATTTATATAAACATGTAGGTACCTATTATTATTATTATTCATTTATTTATTAACTGCTATCTTTAAATAACCTATAATAACTTTAGTAACTTCCTAATGGTAGAAATTTTGTTTTTGTTTTAACTTTAATATTGCCACCGGCTCTTAGCAATTGTTAACCTTATTTTGTGTATTACATAAGGTCGGTTTTGGAAACGGACCTCAACTGAAAATCAGCGCAGTGGCTTGCCTCTGCATTATGTTGAGTTGATGACCTTTTCCACTACCACAGCACTTACATTATTTGTCTTTTTTAATTGTTTAATTGTAAAATGTGTATTTTTTGTTTTCTTTGTCGTGTAATGCTGTGGAAATGGAATAAAGAAGTTATCTATCTATCTATCTATCAGGCATATGAAGCTCTCAGTTTTTAAGAGTAATAGGAATGATTATGAAAACTTGAAAAAGGAGCAGTTAAAATTAGCAACGCTCTTAAAAAACTTTTTAACGTCTAAAGAACTCGTACTTTATTAAGTCTAACAGGCTGCTGTTTCGTTCATTTCGTCGGGGAACCCTAAAAAACATTACTGAACACTTTTACGATGGGACCCGTCTGAGGTCCAAAACTAAGAGACCCTAAAAGTACAAATATAGGTGAACAGTAACACAAATCGGACACAAAAATATCAAAACAATATAAAAGTGCAAAACAAAAAAAAAACTGAAAAGAAAAAAAAACAGATCGTTACAATTTATGTTCCTGAGTTTACTTAAACAGTCAACAATCGAACGCCCGTTTTTTTACCGACGATTTATTCTTTTCAATGTGAAAGGAGCTGAGATTTTCAAAATTAATCAAAGGAAATCAATTTTGTTGTTTTAATATTTTCACTTTGACAAGGATTCAATTGATTTTTTTTCATACTTTATCAATTTATTCGGATCTTAATCTTAATTTGGATCTTGTTTTGGTTATTATTTCATTATTGATGTAGATCTTGATAAAAAATTAAATACTGATAAGGCCTTCTTGTCTCAGATATTTTATATCGTAAATATATTTTTATTTGCAAACATCTGAATTAAAGCAGGCCCTAACGCGGTTTTTCAAGGTCGTTGGCAGTTATAGGCGCTCTAATTCACAACAATTACTTGGTGCATGCTCGACCGGCAGAAATTTAGACCAATAGTATTAGTCTCAAGACTAATAGTATTTTTTTATTATTTTAACGGCTCTGGATTTTCGGCCTCTTGAGCCCGTAGTTATTGTTTTCTTTTTAATTTAATATTTTTTTCATGTATCACTTTCACATTAATTTTATCAAAGTTTATTTACAGTATTAATAATAAATTTGGCGTAAAGTATTGGCGTCCTAGTTTTGTCATTGTAAAATTTGGAGTATCTAAGTATCTGAGTATCTAAAGGTTCAAATTGTCGTATTTATGGAAAAAAAAACACAAAATTGCCGTATTATTATATTTATTTAAGAACTGTTTATTATACCGATTAATAAATTAAAATGCCGTATTTCATAATACGGCAAGTGAAATGCCTGCCGTATAATCTGAAAAAAAAAAAACATAGAATGCCGTATATTTCGGCAATTGCCGTATCAATAACAACACTGACTAACCTATATTTTATTGTAAGTTGTGTAGTCTTAGAATAATGTTCTATGTCCCTATTTCTATTTGAAAGGCTGGATTCTAAAGTTCCCTAAGTCCCATAATGGTGTTTTGAGATATTAGACATTGAAGTTTGTCACAAGAACTCGCGCCACAAAATAAGTTCCTCGGCGATATGGTGGAAAATGACCTGAAATTCCTTAATTCACAGGGCTTCGTTTGTGGTACCACTTTATCATCTTTTTACTTATGTTTTGATACACTTAGATACAGGAAAAATCGTGTAATCACTGAATCACTGAACGCGGTAGCACAGTAAAGATAAGTAACAGTATTACATCTGGGGCAAAGTCCTTGAAACAACGCTCGGTAGACGCAAGCACTAGGGCTGCCCACAGAAATGCTCGGGAATCGGGTGGCGTCTTACACTCTCCGCGTTCGTACGTTAAGGCTAGAAGGTAACTTTTTACTGCGATTTCGTGTCCTAGCTCTTAACGTTTTATGGCTATCCTATTTAGCTTACATACCAAACTACTGCATTTTTCAAATGTTAATGAACTACCACGAGGTCAATATGTATACAAATTTCTAAAAAAAGTTTTGTTAATTGAGAAAAATCCGTGTGGAAATGAGACGTTTTTGAAACATGTTGATTACTCAAAGTTTCAATACGGATAGGAAGTAAAAGTTGGGTGACAGATAAATTTATTTTAATTTTTATTCGATTTTATGCATTAGGGTACAACTGAGATGACAATTCTTTTTGTACGGCATCAAAATATGATCCTCTTCTTTTAACTGCGCCGCACCCCTAAATTCCAAATTCTAAATTCGTAGCGGGGGCGATGAGTCCTGCACTGATTCCCCGCAATTGTGAATGTTGTGCACTTCCCCCCGGTCAGTCAGCCCAGCCAGGACAGTTCCTTAAAGTAGAGCCGAACAGCTTCAGCATGCTGACGCAAAAACTGGTCCATTGAGGGGAAGGTGGAGCTCGTCGCGATCCCTGCTTTTCGTCTTATATCTTCGGTTGCAGAACAGTGCCCGTACCCCTACAATGGGGTGTGAACCGAGATTTGGAAACGCGCGTTTCGGCCATTTTATTTGAAGATATAATACTGTTTTACTTATCTATACTGTGACGGTAGTATCTCCAGATAAAAAATGATAAAAATGTACTTAAGGAAATTTAGAATTTGGCCTTTTATTTGTTTTGTTATAATACCAAGTTGTGATACTGCTCATTTCATTACTTCATTGCGACTCAAGGTTACAAGGCACCTGAGCGGATAATAAAACTCTTATCGTAGACTTTACGACGAAAGTTGGTTTTATTTTTGCCGGAACCCCATCTTATCAGGTTATCTCGTTTAATAGAAAGCCTCCGTTGTGCAATTTCATGGAGCTTTTTGCAAATAAATTACACTTAGAAAAAACTCGTTTTTGTCACAAAAATTTATAAAATAATTTGTAAAATACTTGATGTTCAACGGCTAATATGACTACGCCATTACGTTTCTTTAAGAAGCATGTACTTTTAATTAATTCCCAAACAATACCCCCCGCTTTTTTGAAATAGTCATGGGTATTAAAAGTGACAAGAATAAATTACATTATCGAAATAGAATTTATAAGAATAAATTATATTAACGAAGCTTTTTATCGCACGTTTACGGATACGGCTTAGCGGATAAGGGCTAGACCGAAAAAAGTGTAACATTGCAACCGTTACGTTTTCATCGTATCGCTTTTATACACTTCGTTATCGTTAACGCTTCTTACCGCGTTTCATATTACCGGGTGGGGTGAGCGCGTTAGTAAGGAAAGGAACTTCTTTCCAACCGGGTCTCCCACTTGACTTCTTGACTTTTTTATACTTTTTAATGACAAAAACATGTTTTTATTTTTTGCAACTATAATTTATTTTTAATTTTTAGTCTTAAATTAACGAACTTAGTACTGATGCAGATATATGTAGTTGGATTAGGGAACAAACTCTAGCCTATGTCCAAGTTTCTATGAAGTTTACTGTCACTTGTGAATCAGCCAATTACAGCTGGCCCAGTGCCGCATGACAAATAGTATGGATGTAATTCTATGTATGTTTACATTTCCATGTATTTTTCGTTCACTGTTATAGCCTATTAAAATACTAAAGGATTATAGTTACATATTACTAGCTTTTGCCCTCGCTGATTTCGTTTGCATTTTCCCGGCATAAAAAGTAGCCTGTGTCACTCTCCGGCCCATAAACTATCTCTATGCAAAATATCACATCGATTGCTTTGCTCCGTTGCTGCGTGAAAGAAGGACAAAGCAACAAACCAACAAACACACTTTGCAATTTATGTTTAATATGGATTAATTATTTATAAATCTCTCCTTGCAAAATTCCAGATGCCATCACAAAACTGTGCAGGTATTAGGTCGGAAATGAATTTGCTGAATCGACAACTAAATACATAGCAACATCAATATTTATTTTGAACCTTATTCCATTTGGTTACGATCGACTTTATTGCGTCCTCGGTAAAAGACATCCGGAATACGGAGGTGGGATTTCGTATTAAGGCGCTACGGAAAAAAAATCGACACTTTTAGAACTAGTTACTACAAGCGTCACTTTTACCTTTTAAAATAAATATTTATATTTGACTAGGTACATATGAGGGCAGAGAACGCGCCAGCGTTAATGAAAATTAACATGTTACTGGTAATTTTTATTTTACCCGTAAATATATCATTTTTTTATTGTTTTTATTCTGTAGTTGTTTTAAGATTAATAAAGACCTGTAATAAATGTATTGTAGGTACGTATGTTACAATAGTACATTGTTCACCGAGGGAAGAAAGGGGAAGATTACCAACGAGGGTGTAGTTTGAGTAATACACACGAGTTGGGAATCGCACTTTCTCCCGAGTGATACATAGTGCTTTATACTACACCTGCGAGGAAATAGTATCATTTTACTTTTAATCAAGATACAATAAAAGAAACCGACTGACTCGCGTGCGATTGTCACTTTTTTTTTTTCATTTTCCCACTAATTGGAAAGGCAAAGGGATCTTAGCCCATACAGCCATGTTTGACGTTATAGTTTTTTATGTTTATATGCACTATCCTCTTCTGTTGAGGATCATCTGAAAGGTCTGTCCTGTCTAAGTCACTGTCCTGTCGTTTCCGCTATAATGATAGCCTTGTAACGCAAATACAACAGGGTTAGAAAAAACACACGAAAAGGCACAGCCCGCACTTTTGTTCCATTGAACAACACACTACACAGGTTACGGCGATTTTAATTCACAATATCCTATCACTATTGTTGATCAAAACACCCAAAATGCAATATTTTTTCAATAAAACAAAAAAACGACGCCATCAAGTCTTCGCGCCTTTTTTCCAACCTTTTATTTCCTTCTTATTTTTTATTATGTGCAGGAAAAGCAAGTGGCCAGTATCATTTTTCGAGTTTTATGTACGAGTTCGCAAAATAATACTGGCCACTTGGCCACTTGCTCATTCTTTATGTCATTTAAAAAAAAAAAAAAGCACGTTAACAATGGATTTGCATATACTTTTTCTGCCCGCTCAAGCACGTTAACAATGAATTTTCATACACTTTTGCCGCCCGCATATTTGTATGACAGTAATGACGTACTTTCTGCATCGTTTTCAACAAAGAAAGAAGGTACTTTCCGAGCAGGTGTAGTATTTTGTGCAACCGTAGCATAATTTGAGACATTGGGACACCGAACTTTTTTCGTTTCAATATTGCACTAATGTCCCAATGTCTATTATGTTCAATTGCACACAATACTTTATCTGCGACCATCAAAAATGTCGTCTTTATGTATAATATTTTCAACTAATTATTTCACGAAAAATTACAAGAACGGTTCGTTCATGAACCTCAGGTGCGTCGTCCCGGTAATGTTGCCTTGAAGACCAATCAGGATAAAGGGGGCGTGGCTTAATAAATAAGGTAGTGACTTATTTCTCGTCTTTGTAGTTGGGTCTCTAGCGGTTTTGTAATAAATTGGACCAATCGCAGCGCAAAATCGCTGTGTTATAATGTAATATTTTAACATCGGATAAACAATCTAGATACTTATAAAACTGCTTTTGATGTTACAATTTCCTACAATTACATACACTATTTAAGTTTGACATTATTATCAAAAAAGCACATTGCAAGAAAAAATTATTACCTTCTCAAATCCGTTTATAATTGACGTCATACGATACAAAGCTTTGAACCACCTGAGTCCTCGAATGAAAATTGTGCAACTTTCGCACGTACACAGCCTTAAGAACATGGTTTTAGCTCCAGACCTATTGGCAGTTTTATACCTTACATTCATATCTTACGGTTCCAAATCGCTTGGCACTTGAGAAGTCTTTACTAAACCGATTTGTAAAGATCTCTCGGAGAAAAAAAGTAGGAAAAACGTAGGTTTATGTACTAAGATATGTATAGGTGTTTTGAAACCGTAATGGGAAAAACTCAGGTACATTTAGCAGTGGTAGTTCAATTGGTAGCTCAATGTTGAGAGACCCGAGTTGAAATCCTGCCGGACAAGCAGGCACCAATAAGATAAGTTTTTCAGAAGTTATGTACATGGTATTTCATCATCGTTATCATACATTTTTTTTGCACAAATAAGAAGTACAGAATGACAGGCTTAATGCAAAAATACATTCTCTATTAGTCAACCCAAAGATGGTACAAGAAATATAAAAAGTAGTTGGTAGGCGTGCAGGAGAAATTACAATGACAATGACAAAAACTACAATGACAAAGTAATTAAGTTGTAGAGGCAAAATTTTGAACTGGAACTGGTCTGCGTGCTTCGAAAAGCTCGTTCAGCCGTTGAACCCAGCTACTACTGATGAATAGAAGTCGTCAATAAAGAGATGACCGTTCAGGGTTGCCAACCGTACGAGGTTCCTCGTACAAATAAGAGGTAGTCTTCCGTACGAGGTACGAGGACACTATCAGCCTCGTACTATTATGTACGAGATTTTGATATCCGGAAATTTATAAACTTATAACGCAGGCATCGTTTTGTAGCCTAAAGGGCCGGTCATGAAATCTCTACAAACCAGTATTTTCCAATGATATGTAAACCAAGACTTGAAGTTGCTTTGTACTTAGTTATTAGAAATTTCGTAATTCAAAGCAAATTTAGTTTCTTTTTATTTTTCTTGAGTGATATTAAACATTTTTAATACGCAGTGATGTTTTATTTAACAGCAAACTTGCAAAAGTTATGTAAAGCGTCCTAAATTTAATAGGTTTATATGCCTAATTTTAGTTTTATCACATTTTAGATGCTTAATAAATGTACCAGGTTCGAAAGCAAAATACGAGATTTGTAGCTGATTATGCTAGGAAAAAAAATGTATGGTTGGCAACCCTGTGATGGTCCTAATTTGCATCCGCAGGAAATTACTTTAATCGAGTCTCTGGCTGCTTCGAGTCCGTCTCCCATTATAAATGCATTTTCAAGCAATGAAAAAAAAAAGGAATGCTTTGGTAGTTCGAGCATAAAGAGGATGAATTAAATTCGGGTGACAAAAGAAACATCGTGCAGAAGTAGAAGGTAAAGATCGACCGGCGGGTCTACCGCGTAATTCTCATTTTCATCAACATCAACTTGAGATTGAAATTTGTCGTGCGTGCGACGACGCCCGCCTAACATGCCATCTCTTTTGCACACGTTGCATTTTGCATGCATTTGCTTGAAGTTGATACAAATGAGAATTACGCGGTAGAGCCCCGGGCCTCTCTAGAAGGACGTATGCCGACCAAATGAACGTTTTCCTCGTAGTTTTTTTCATAGTTCTTAATATCTCTGTAGATGGTGGTCTGCGTTTCACTGTAAACTCCGGCCGTTCATTCCTATTGACCTATTATTTCTTTGAGAAGGTTGTTCAGTGTGATCAGTACAGATGTTATATCAATAAGGCGGTTCCCAGACCAAAATTAGCGACTAAACTCCGGCCGTTCATTCGAGAGAATGGTCACGTTTGCAAATGTCAGGGGGTAAAACCTTTTTTTTACTGTTTTGCATTTCAATATTTTATATTTATCATGATGATTTTAGGGTAGAATGTATACCGTTAAAAGGTCCCATTTGTTAATAAAAAGTATTTTTGTCGTATATATTTTCCACTTCCTAGTACAAAACTTAATGAATCAGCTGACTCAATTTCTACGTAAAAGTTAAAAAAAAACGCAAAAAATATTATTTTTGGCGAAAAGTTGTTTATTAGCGATACTGTCAAGTTATTTCTGTCAAATCAGCAATCATAATGCCTGCAGTATGAATCCTCGACTTTTTGAATCGACATTTCAGAAAAAGGTTTATAATATCTGCGGTGTAAGGCAGTGTTGTCGTATTATAAAACTGATATACCTTACCAAATAATAAGATCGTATATATATTCTATTCCAGGGTTTTTATTTATAAAAAAGTTTAAATTATCATGATTTGGATTTATTTCGTCCCATTTGTTGTACCGTTGATATTTTTTTAACGTGCATTTATTTATTTTTGTCGTGAAGAAGCTCTCGTTGACTTGTAGTATATTTTTAAGATATCGCCACACTCCATCTGTCATCATTCTCTCGAATTAACGGCAGCAGTTTAGACTAATTATGTTTCATAGCAATCAATGTCAAAAACAAAAAGTTTTTAGTTTTGAATCTGTGCAATTTTTGTCTTTGACTCTATTGCTAAAGCACGACAGTGCCATCTAGGAATCTTATTTAACACTAAATTTGACATAAAGAAAAACGCTCATTGGTGACAAACTGAAGAAGGGCCATGTCAAAAGTACCCGGAATATAGAGCTTGTACGACTAGATTAATGGATGTGTAAGAAGCGAAAGAGGTGTGTCAGGATCGTATGAGAACGAAATCTGTAGTCTTTGCTTACAGAGACTGAGACAAGCGTGAGTAATAATTTATAATTATTTCGCGCCATGGAATCCAGCCTTATACAGAAGCAAAGCCGTTCGGGGCTCACTCGTCAAGTCTTCGAGAAAAGACAAAAAAGTCAAATCTACGTGTGTGAGCAGTATAAATGGTATATGTCTTGCTTACTCCTATACATTTGTCCCTTTCGTCGTTTGACGAAGAAAGACGAGTGAGCCACGAACGGTTGTTCTTCTAGACCCGCTGGTGGACTATATGGGACAGGAAGACAAAAGTATTTTTTTTTTGTCTTCATGACATAATTTTCTCCTGTCTTGTTTTTCTATCTCTTTATTCAACTAAAGTATAGGCTTACTTTTTACATTTGGTAGATTTAGTTATTCGTAACTAATATTATGAAAAAAGACATAAGTTTCTTGCCCTTCTTCTTAGCAAGACTAATCGAATGGGCGGAGTTTGGCATATATATTTGTTGCATATATTTATAACATTATTTATTCCTTACTCCTATATTTTTAAAAAACATGGGAATTTTTTATTTTATTCAAGTGTGTTATTTTTGATTAAATTTAAGTAAACCTAACCTTTGTGTATTTCCCCATGTTATTATTTATTATATAAAACTTTTATCTAAAGATATAGATTATTTCATTTAATTTTATTACAGATTATATCATTCAAACAAATTGGCAAACCAAAAAATTTCCATATTATAAACGAAGTGGTGAGCGAGAAAATTGAAAATTGAAAAAACATGTAAAAAAAAATTCATGCAATTTTTTGCAAAATTTCATGTCTTTATCTTTAACACGTTCCGGCGCGGTACCCTATTTGCTCGACTACGTAGAAAAGCAGTAATAATCTCCATACAAATTTATATCACTGTAATAGCCGTACTGCCACATTACAACACAAAAAGATATTTGCAATTTGACAGTGCGGTTATAGCCGCAACACGCTGAACGAAAACCCATACAAACATACCGGTTATTGCCGTACTGTCAGTTTGTGAGTACCAGTATGCATGTGTGCACTGGTCAATAAAAAACGCGGCGCAGCGGGCTGTAGATTGAGAGTACACCGTTGATGTGTTCCTGTAGAATTCCAGTGAAAGTGTTTTGTATGAGACTTTCGAAAAAATTTAAAGGAGATAACCGTACTGGCATTTAGAAAAGATGAAAAATTTACGGGCATTGCTGTACTGTCAACCCGCAAGAGGTAAGAAAAACGGCATAAGCCGTTACCGCGCCGGAACGTGTTAACGGTGCTAAAGTTATGAGGCTATGACTTACGGACGGACGGACAACGGAGTCTCACCATAAAGTTCCCTTTGTACATTTTAGGTACTACGGGACCCTAAAAATTGTTAATCTCCTATAAATAAATTACTGTAATAATTAAAACACTGTAATACTAGGTATTAAAATTTGTATTGGGGAGACAGGTTTATTATTACAAAAGTATAGGAACGAGGTATCTTTGATATGTTCAGTAAAACACGTGATTTGATTTCTCACGTCAATAAAAACAATTGTGTTAAAGTTTAAATTAATTTCAAACCAAAATAAGGATGTAGTAAACATCAGCAAACTTTGCTTGTAACATTAATTAAAAACGTTTTTAATGCATTAGCAAATACCCAAGACATTTCATACAGTCAACATTTGCCCTTATTACTATTATAATTAAGGATTAAACCATGCACCTAAAATACGTGGTTATTTGGTATTTTTGTACCAGAAATGTACTGTTTTTTATGTACAAGTTCATCGCTACGGCGCGTAGTGGTTGCTACGACGTAGGCCGTAGACCCACCTACGGCCTACGTCGTAGCAACCATTACGCGCCGTAGCGATGAACCTATTTGGTTATATATTGATGGTTGTAATATTTTGGCTGCAATGTATTGGAGGTACTTGTGATCTTTGTTTGGTTTTAATGAAGTGTTTTTTTTATTGAAATATACGTAAATACTATTAAGGCATAGCATTGATTTGATCTTGTGATCTTTTAATCTATAAGAGACACTGCACACAAAGGCGACAAGTTTGTTTAAATTTATATTCGGGTAAAACTATTTGAAACATTTTTAGAGAAAATGTTTTACGATTTTCGGTTTAATGTGCAATATGCCTAATAAAATCTGTCTTTTGCAAAGCTACAATTTTTTGACAGACACACAGAGTGTTACGACGATGTTGTGGAAGCTGGAAACCGGCGATAGTCTCCTTCAAACGAATAACTTGTTGTGGAAAAAAATCAAGAAATCGTGAAAAAGTACTGTTGTTTAATATATTTTGGTCACGTAAGCATATTACAATAGTTGATTTCTTTTTTCGCAATTTTGGACATGGTTTTATAGTAAAAGTTTCTCGTATGGACGATTACTGTCGCCAGTTTCTGGCTTCAGCATCCAGTATATATAAAAGAATACCCTAACTGACTGACCAATCTATCGACTCATAGATGAACAGGTTGACCTATATGAAGGAAGACTTCTGGCCGAAAGGTGTTGTATTTCGGCGATTTCGTGGAATGCAAGCCGACACCCCTCCACCTCCACAAGCGCGCAGCACTTCACTAGTTAGGAAGTGTTAACTGTATGTATGTTAAAGGGCCATTACTATGTGTCTACGAATATACCAGCAGTTGTCTTTTAGTAACACTAGATGGCGCTGGGCGTCTTTTAAGTGGTTCTTGATTTTCCTCCAGTGGGTTATCTACTATATTACGATGTAATCGCATACCAGGATAAGTTTGAAGGTCGTTTTATTTTACACCTTATTACACCTAGATCAAAGATCAAAACAGCGATCACTATGTATGTAATTGGAAATTAGTAGCCTGAAAATAAACGGATATAAGTATAATTGTGTCGTGAAAGTCAAATAGCCTGGCCAATCTGACCTCGATCCATTACTATAATCTTAGATTTATATCGTTAATGTACGTTTTATATTCGTACATATATTTTCACGACATTGATCGCTGAGGGGGTGTCAATGCTTTACCGAGTATGGACTGTGAGTGAAATGCAAGCACAGCCCACACTCGTACACCCACGTTTCACTGAGAATTATTACGTTCCAGCGTGCTTGGTGGTTGCCCTACTGTCATACTACGGGCACCGTAGCCAGTCAACAACAAAAAAATATAATCGAATTGAAAACCTTTTTTGAAGTCAGTTAAAAATTAAGTTTTTGCAGAGTGGTATTCCCAAACTACAATTGAAAAAATAAATACATATTATAAAAAGGCCTTATCCATGACGATAGCATTGTCCAAAACATGACATAGAAAAATTCGCTGCATCGAAAAAAAAATGCAATATAAAGGCTGTTTTTCCAGTTTAAAACAGAGTCCATCAAAACTTATAAAGTAAAAATAACAATAATTAGAAACTCAGTCATTGGCGGATTCAAGGGGGGGGCGGGAGTGCATGGATTTCATGACCCCTCCCAAAACGGTATTAATTCCATACATTTGTATCAACTTTTCGACTCGATTCGGGTGCAATTTTACACAGCGTAGGTATATAAGGTATAGATGGATTTGCCAAAAGCGCCTTAAGGTTTCAGGCACCTGAAAACTTAAATTTTTCACCTTTATCACAATTTTACTTTGTAATAAACCTTGTGAGAATGGCCCCCCGAAAATCAAATCCTCGCTCTACCCTTAAACGCAAGATCTAAAACATTGCACTGAGTTTTTTTCAAAAACGGTCTTAAGTCAAATATAAAATTTTTATCATTAAAAAACAGCAGCAATCTTTGCTTGATTCACCACGCTACTCATACACGCACTTTTCCAATGTTTATCTCTTTCGTTATACGATAGAGTTATTGCGCCTTAACATAATACCTGAGTTATTTAGTTATATCATCAATAAAGAGTGCCTAAATCTATTGAAATAAGGTTGAATTTAGAATTAGATTGCCCCCATGATAGGGTGGTTTGTACGTTTCTGCTCGGCGTTTCCAACACTCGGACACAAACTTTTTTCACAAACAAACGCCACCTGGCTGCCAGTCCTCCACAATTTAACTAAACAAATTGAGAACCTAGTAAGTACTTTTGAAATTTTAGTCATGGTCGTTTATGTGCCTATCCATGGTATTATAATTCGAAAAAAAATCATGAAAATGAAGCCAGAATATTTGATTACACATTGCGTAATTTTGCGTAAAAAAAGGATTTGATTGTTAAGTTAGCATCAGTAATTTGTTAACTTACAAGTTATTAATGCTAAATTTTTAAATTTTTCATTTTTTATGAGTGTAGAATTCTTTACATCAATATTAAACTAATCGGGCTGTCCGCTTAAGTTTAGGATTTACCTTAAAAGTCTATCGGACCGAGTCCAAGTCCTATTTAAACGGACCAACTTCGGCCTTTTTTTCAAGTCTATGTGACAGCTCTGATTTAGGCATCCGCTAAGAATAACGAAATTAAAAAAAATTGCGGGATTAGTAAGTGTCAGCAACCAGGTTTTGAAGTCGAGCAGCCATTCGGTTTCATTTGCAACCTTTGTAGGAATAATTTAACATGTTCAGTATTTGTTTTCGCTGAAACAGTTTTATTTGTTTTGTCTGTTCTGTTGTACGGTCGGCTAAACTGAATCGTGACCCAACATGGAACCTTGTCAAAGTAATGATAGCCGTCTGAAACATTCATCCCATCCATCCATCCATCCATCCATCCATCAGCCTAGTTCGTCCACTGCTGGACACTTTGCCACTCCCGGCGGTCATCCTGGAAGAATTGTCCATACTCACACACGCTGGGCAGGCGGGTTGGTGAGCGCGGTGCCGGAACCCTCGCACCAGTGACGCCGCTGCCCATCACCAGTCTGTTTCATATAAGGCCCGGCTATTAGGGATGGATATACCGCCATCCATCGGTCCCAGGCATGGTGGGCCTCCTAGTTTTTTGCCTGTGAGCTGTCCTCTTACTCTCCCCCGAATTACTTCGAGGGGGTCTCCAAGTAAGATGGTGGTAACTCCACAATCGAGCCCGGCATCAGCTCTACCACCTACCTCATTCATCCCATTGAGTACAATTAACGTACAATTAAAAGATAAGTAAGATGCCGTCTGTTGCATTTTTGGGACATCTGATACGACACGTCAATGTTATCAAAAATAATGATAAGGAGAAGTGGGGGGAAAAGAAAGAGAGAAAGGCCGGAGAATATTCATAGATAAGGTGAAAGAGAAAGTAAATGTCGTGTAGTATCAAGAAGTAAAAGAAAATGTGGAGTGCAGAAGAGAACGGAGTGAACTTCACCGACAAGAGCACAGCTAATAAGGCGATACGAAAAAAAGGGGTTTTTTTCGAATCCATTTACTCCACTATAATGTCATCTACGTATTTAATTTTTGGGTTAATGTTTATTGAGTATTTGGTTAAGATTCTCACTGAAGGAAAACCCGATTGCATGCAATTTTCTCGATGGAATTTAATTCCGGAAAGACCTCTAAATTGTTTTATTTTTTCCTGTAATTCTGAAGTCCTAACTAATTACATTGTGAAATTGCATACAAAATGTGGATATTATGTTTTTGTAAAATCTCCTTGAAAATAGCTTAGCAAATTTTATATTAATAAAAAACGATCTTTTTGCTACGTTTCCACGAATCCGTCCCACTCGCACTGAGTGTTTTTTCACATATGGAGTAACAGGGACGCTAAAACTTTTACATATAGCCTTAAATTAAAATTAATGAAAAAAATATCGTCAAAATTTTTACAATCAAGGCAATTCTGAAGGCTTATGAAGGTTCCAGTGCTGTCAAAACTTGAAATTTTCCAAGGTAATGTATCTTCTGTACCTAATACTTAAACACTATTTTGAAATGAAGATAATTTAGTTTTGACATCACTTAAACTAAAATTTAAGCCTTCAGAATCTGCTTTAATAAGTTGTTAGGATTAAATCGTTTTTTACGGTTTACGTGCCAAGGGGTGTTTATTATAAAGCTATCGCTGTCTGTCGGACCCTCTATAACAGGGGTATACAGCATCAGCCGTTGTAAGTAGCCAGTAGAAATTTTCACCTTGATTTAGTTTGACATCAATATTATTGTTATTTACCTTAATGTTTTGCGGGGTTGGTATCCGTATTATGAAATGCGCGAGTCCGATTCGCTCTTGGCCAAATTTATTGCTTAAGCAATACCTTATCTGTATAATTTGTTATTGTAACTAGCCTCCTGGCACTCAGGGTTCAGTCCAAAAGTTATTGTTATACACCAAGATGTGATCGCAGTGCTTTAAATATTGGAAATTTTTTAATATTCTCAATATGGCTGCCTTATAATTCAAGATGGCCGCTTTAAAATTCAAGATGGCGGCTGTTTCGAAAGATACGGCCCCTTACAGCATGTGGAAAAAATTGTGCTTTTGTTCGATATATCAAAAATTGTACGCGTAGCGTCTCTGTTATTGACGCATAGATTGAGCTAGAGCGGATGATCCGTGTGACCTAAATTTTCATCCCATACAAAAAGCTTACCATGACGTTTTGACAAGGATTATCGTCGTGAAATTTAGCGTGAATATTCATGGAAGGATCTTCGGCTCCGTTTGTGTGTATTTTTTCATAAATATCAAACTTTATTGTCAAGTGGTCGATGCCAGAGTTGTTTATTACAATAAAAGAGGGTGAAAATACAACAGTCGAAGAATGTATACCAAACTAGAAAAAGATTAACTAGAATTATGTTACCAATTTATTTCAAAAAACTAGATATATTAGCAAACGATTAACATTTAATTCAGATTATTAAATCAGATAACATCGCGTCTGATGGATACCTCGGGGGACCCAAAGCATAAAATTACCACTTACAGAAGGTTTACTTCGCATAACCAGCAAAAACAGGTGCACGCACACATAGACGCGTACGTACGACGATCTCGGATGAAGTCGGTCGAATGCCAATACGAAATTCTGCCGAGATCATCATACGTACGCGTCTGTGCATGTTTGCGTCTATTTTTGCTCGTTGGATGGGGTCGGCCTTCTGGTAGTATTTATTTTGTGCCCAAGGGCGGCTTACCTCGGGCAGAGAATATAAAGTATTACTACGTAAAGAAGCGACACTCACCTCCCCGCGCGAATTTAACGTCCCTTGCGGTTCCCCGCAAGTTAGTGGCAAATCTGGAGGCAGGCAGAGCTCGAGTAGCAATCGTTCACTGCGTGCGTATTTTGTTTTGTTTTCTTGATTTTGAACACAAACACTTGTACTATTTGTTTCATAACATTTGTTTTATGTTATGAAACAAATAGTACAAGTATTTGTGTTCAAAATCGAGATGCTTTTTATGTTTCATCAAGTGCCGACAATCGCAAGTATAAATCTTGTTTTGTTTTATTACGATACTGATTTTTAATCAATATGGTTCCTTATTGTGGTATATATGAATGCCTAGAAAACGGAGCAACCAATAAAGAACGAAGATTTTTCAAATCTGCTTCCTTCCGATGAACTAAGCCATTTTTTTTATGTTAATTTATTTTTAAAGTTATGAAAAAGCGGCGGTAACTCAGGGGTAGAACGCTGGCCTCTCAATCTTGAGATCCAGGTTCAATCCGCGGTTGGGCATGCACCAATGAGTTTTTCGGAATTTACATAATGCTCATCGTATTTGCTTATAGGTAAGTACTTCCCACTTTCTGAACGGTAAAGGAAAACATAGTGAGGAAACCCGTATGTACTAAAAATCGTGTGTTTGTGCCCAAAGTACTTAAGGCGATAGGGCTCACCTCCCAACACGTTGGGACGTAATATTTGTAGGTGAAACGCTGGTGTACCGAGTGTAGACTGTGACTTGCATTTCAAAGTTCACACTCGGAACACCTCTGACACCCTCTCGCGCATTCAGGTCGGGACGATATATATATTTTTAATACAAATTTATTCATGGGGAACCAGAACTAGGACCTAGGGATTAACCACGCTAAAATTTAGGAAGAGAATCATATAAGTTGCTGACTATAAATGTTGTCCCTCTCGATCGACGACGCTCACACGCTTGCTGCCAGCCCTAGACTAGCTCACGCACACACACAAGCGTGTGCGGACAAGCCAGATGCGCGCGTGAGAGTGTAGGTAATTAACTTGAGCGAGGACTATGAAGTGTCGGGGGTGTGCCTCGGGCAACGCATTATGAGCATGTGTGTCAATTGCTATCCGACGAGCTTGCAGCCAGTGTTTTGGTTACCCTGCCCAGTGATAGCGATGACTTTAATCAAGTCTTTTATTTAAGTATGCCTGTTTTTATTTAGTTTAGTTGGTAATATATTAATTTTTAGGTCTTTAGTTTTTTCAAGTTTTTTGTATTTTATAGGTTTATTTAGATTTAGATTTAAGACAATTTTGTTATTTAAGTTTCATTCTTTTTTTATAACATACCAAGTAAAATTATGTACTTAATTATTATAAATATATTTTCAACTATAAATTTTTTATTATTTATCTCTTTCAAATTCCTAGGTAGACTTAGACTAAAATTTTGTTGACTACATGCCAACTGATATAAGTCCGGCAACTTATGACAGGTACTCTAGTGACTTGCATAGAAAGTTTTTGCAAGAAAAGCAATAAGAAGGCCAAATTTGAGAAAAAATATAACATTAGTTCATTACCGGAAATAATTCGGTTATTTAAAGAACGAAAGAAGTTGGCAAAAACTAGTTTTTCTTTTATCTTGTGGCCTACTTTGAAGTCTGTGTGGTACTTTTAAACTTTCTATGCATTTCTCTCAAGAAATAGCATTAAGTAAGACATAAAAAGAAGCCAATTAAAGCAGTAAAAAGTAAAGCATTTGGATGATGAAATTGTGCAGTTTGGAATTATGGAACTTTTTGCAAGGTCGGTTTAACATTACCAACTAATGCAACCTGTTTAACAAAGAAGCAATTTTTACGTCAAAAGTGAAAAGAAAGGTACGTATTCACGGTAGATTGTAGAAACGATAACGGTCAACTCACATGCGATCAAAGCTAGAGTGTTAGGATATTTATGTACACAGACCCGGATTAAGGGGCTGCACAATGTTAAAATTCGGTCCTGCTCTAACGAATTTGTTTTTAAACTCGTTGTTTGGTGACACTCCGGTAATTAATAACGCAAGCCCGAAAGTAACTAATAATGCGAACGCCTTACTGGTCCGACCACCAATACCATCTGCATCAATGTCATCCCAAGCCCTGCGAGCCGCAGCCCGCAGTGTGAGGCGTAACGTCGTCGCGTAAACGTTTTTACTCGCCCAGATGAAGGCAGTCTAAATCTGCTGAAACTGGTCGGCTTGAGGTGAGCCGTTTTTATATAAATCATGTTTTTAAATCTCTATCCTGCTCTCATCAGATGCCACGCACGCAAAACTTCAGATATTTTGAAATCGCGGCTCCATTAGGATATTAACCATAATTTCTTTATGTAATAAAGATGGTTTTTTCTTCTTAGTATCTGCGTGTGTTGGTTTCGTTTCAATCTGTTTTAGAACATGGAAACTGAATCGCTTTTTTCGTGAAATTCATGCTTTTTTTAAAGTTATATAATTAATTAGATGATTAAAAGTATGTTTATTTCTAAAGTGTAATTGCTTTGAGTTACAAAACAGGCCATATTTTATTCAAGTTTTTACCATCTATATTAACGGAACTGAATCCAATACAAAATTGATGTATAGCATTGTGGAGCCCCTTAAGCAATAAAGAGGCCACCTAGGCAAATCAAGTCGCAGCCTGCAGAACAAATCCCTCCTTCACCAATGAGCGTTTTTCTCGTTGGTTTTTTTTCTTAGTTCTTAGCTTTCCTCCAGATGGCGCTGTCCATGTCACCATAGATAAAATGTGTTTCGTAGCAATTAATGTCAAAGTGGTTTTTAGTTTGTTTGGAATTTGTGCAAATTTTGTACTTGATTCTGTTGCTAAAGAATACGACAGTGCCGTCTAGGAATCTTATTCAGCACTAAATTTGACATAAGGAAAAACGCTCAGTTGTATGTGTCTAACAATGAGTTTTATTTTAGAGAAATAAGTATGTGCCATAATTAGTTATAACACGTAACGAACTGCAAACTTTTTGGTCCTTAAAAAAAATAAACCTAAGTTTTTGTAAGCCGAAAGGATTTTGGTAGGTTATGACTTTGTAACCAGTTGGCTGAATGTAACACCCTTGCCTATATGAAATTCAAAATCGTTGAAATGAAATTTCCAAGCTGAAAAATTTAACGGTTTAGGGATGTTACGAAATGTCAATGTTAAACAGGTTAAACTGCTTACACAAGCTTAGGCAACGGGGCCCCAAAACAAAGATCAAGAGATAATCCGGCTCTGTCACTTTACACTATGTACCACTTATACAGTGTGTCCCTCGTACAAGTACACATCTGAAAGTGGGTAAAACTAGATCTAAATGTATCGACAAAAACAAAGAAAATTTTTTTTTTTAATCTTGAAAAAATACTCCACCTGGGTATCTTTGTATGGGAGGCGAGCGCAGTGCCTTTGGTTAACCGATCCTAGAAAATATTGTATTTATGATAGAACGTTGTATTTTTTTTTGTTAGAAAGATAATGGAATGATAAATAAGAATAAAAGTATAGTGAAACGGGGACATTAATTTGAAAAAAAATACTATTACTGAAAAAAAAGACGGAAAAATTAAAGAAATAATATTTTAGGATTTTATTTTTATGGTGGTAGTTGATTATGTTTTGTTTTGGATTTGGTATGCAACGTCTATTCTTAAGGATTATAACAGTTTTATTTCACTGCATTACTCGCGATAGATCAAAAGTTATGGCATATTTTATACATAGTCTCCATGGTAGGCAAAAAAATTATTTTAAAACGTAAATTTATAATACAAAGATTTTCTAAAAAAAAAAACATTTTTTGTCGATAAAATAAGGTCTACTTTCACCCCTTTTCGGATGTGCACTTGTATAAGTTTTTTTTAGATGGAATTGTAGTTTTTACAAATGAAATCAAGAAAAAAAATATTTGCAATAATTATTTTTTTGTATTTCTTTTTTTATTGGGTATTTTTTTTGACTTGAATATCAAAAAGCTATAAAAATATATGCAAGCAGAATATTTATTAGATTTTTTTTCCATAAGCTCTCTTTGACTATTAAATAATAAATAAAAATACTTTTGTGTCGTTTTCAATCCAAGATGCATTAAGGGTTAGATGAAAAGCAGCGGTAACTCAACGGGCTTGAATCCTGCCGACCCAGCATGCACCAATGAGTTTTTTAGAATTTATGTGAATAGTACCTAATTGTATACTTACCCCTTGCTGACACTAAAGGAAAATACTGTGCGGTAAACCTGCATGCCCTATTTTCAGGGCTTTTGCGTGTATTTGTGCCTGAAATATGGCGATAGGGCTCACCACCTAGTACGTTGAGGCGTCAAATAGTCGGTAAAAAGAGGGTGTTTAGGAGGGTTGACTGTTTTGAATCCTTCTGACATTCCTTCGGGGTTATTTGTGTCGTGACGAAATGTTAAAAATGAACGCGTACGTTGGTCATTATATAGGTATAAGTTTTGAGATGTTCGAAATTTAAAAATGGAACGCACCTCTTTTTATATTTTAAATAGCAAATTTATTTGAAAATCAAACGTAAAAGGCCGTTTACGAAAACTTTAAAAAAAGGCATTTCACGGTATTATTATGTCCTCGTTTTCAGCTTTTTCTTCAAAATGAAATGAAAATTGTTGCTGTCGAGCAGTCGGGCGGACTACATATCCCGAGGATGCCTCGTTTAGAGGCGAAACACGTGTCGATAAGTTTTCTTGATAGTTATTTAAGATTGCTTTATTTTGTGCTCGTACTGCTTGCTTTGTTTGTGCATGTTTTATGCGGGAGGGCGAGCGGTGCTTGAGTCTGCATTTTGAATAGCATGGTAAGAGTGTTTAGCGGAATATTGCAAATTATTAATATATCCACAAATGCATTTAAATGTTGTTTATCTTTATTTATTTTATTTATCTTTATTTATTTAAATGTGGTTTATCTGAAGTTCTAAGCTTTGAATGATTGAAATCATCTGTAGGGGAATCTGTTCTATCTCGGGCAACCATTTTTTGATCGTTTAACGAATTTAAAAGGGGTAAAACTAGCCTTAAAGATGGTGACAGATGTGGACGCTCGCCAACAACAGTCACTGCAGAAAAGGTGTGGACTACTGAAATGCTGGTGCGAGAAGATCCACGAATCACATACAGAGACATAGAAAGAGTCTTAAACATCAGTTTGGTTAGTGTTCACACCATATTACATGAACGTCTTGGCATGAGGAAGCTTTGGTATCGTTGGATACCTCGTTTGCTTTCCACAACGGAAAAAGAAGCCTATGTGGATGGTGCCGTGAGGTGCGACTACGTTTTGAAAATGGGAGATCAAGACGTGTTTCCGGAATCATTACTGGCGATGAAACATGGATATATCAATATGATCCGGACAACAAGAAACATTCATCGGTATGGGTATTTCCAGACGCCCCGTTGCCAACAAAATTGCTGAAACCGCGGAACATTGGCAAAAAAATGGTGGCCAATTTTTTTCACGGAGTGGACATCTTGCGACGTCAATGCTAGAGAATTGTTGGTCAGTTAATTCAGAATAGTACATAACAGTCGCATTGCCGAAAGTTTTTAAAGCTGTGCAGGAGAGACGTCCAAAGATCGGGCTCCAAGGAATGATGTTGCACCACGACAATGCGTCTTCACACACTTTTCTCAGAGCAAAGGCTTTTATTCAAGAATCTGGTATTGAAACCTTGACTCACCAATCCCACAGCCCCGACTTAGCTTTCTAAATTAAAAGGAATGAATATCAAGGATCAAATAAAAGGAAAGTTTTTTTCAAGTGCCGGAAAAGCGGTGCCTGGCTACGAATCAACTATTTTTGACTTGTCGGTGGAACACTGGAATAAAGGTTTCCAGGGCTGGTTTAGGCGGATGGAACTTTGCATAAGGAACAATGGAGAGTATTTTGAAAAAATATAATATAAATTGTAAGAATTGAATTGACACTGACACCTTTCAAACACAAGACAACATTTTTTCAGAAATTTTATTATTATTTTATTGCTTTGCCAATCCAAACAGCAAATAACCATTGTTATCGCTAAAAGCGATATCTACATGAAATCTATTACCAGATAAAAGGTACACCACCAAAAGTGCTACACCAAGAGAAATCTCAGATGTATATAACTATATAAATATATAACTCAAGCGGACTACGGCTACGGTGGGGCCAACACGTGCATGCCACAGTTTTTGGTGGCAGCGCCCACCCCCACCAACCCTGCAGCCACCCTTCGCTCACAGGACCTCAGGAGCTCAGACTGTTTATTAGGTTACTTTAGATTTTAATTTGATAAATATCATTATTCTATTTAAAAATGTTTGCTATAGTAATTCATATTTTAAGAGAGATATATTTTCTATATTTTGTCTAATTTACTCCTTTCATGAGTAGCCCAAGGAGATCGACTTGCCCCCAGTGCCCCAACTCTACTCGCCTATTCGTCATCCCTCACGGCTTAAATGTTCATATCGGACGCATACACAAGAACCATACTCTCTCACAGCCAAAGGTAACAAATGGATTCAATGGATCGCAATCGCAGCCTTGTTTCCCAGCCGACCTAGACGGCCTCTCCCTCCTAAAGAGCAAAGTCAGAGTGTTAAAACACATACCTAAAGGCGCCCGCAATTCAGCTGCAGGAAAACTTTCTCAGATTATCGATCAGTGCATCCAGTCTAATAGCACCGAAGATTGGTATACCCTCTTATCGTTTGCTTTTTCAGCACTGCGTGTACCTGACTCCAGTGATCAGAGATCATTAACAACTAAGGTTAAAGAAAACATAAACAATGTTCTCCCTCTTTCAATCGAGGACAGATCGACGAGTCACAGTCACAAATCAACGACAATATACAGGACTATAGAAAGCAAAGTACACGATGGTGACTTGAGAGGAGCTGTACGACTTTTGCTCTCTGATTGCACCTTAGCCACTAGAGACGAGGAGACACTCGATGTGTTACGAAACAAACACCCTACACCATCCCGTCCTCTCTCTCTCCCACCTGAACCTGACCTATCCTGTCCCACACTTACAGTTATAGTTCCCGACGTCACTGACGCCATAAGTACTTTCTATAGTGGATCAGCGGGGGGCTTAGATGGTCTCCGACCTCAACACCTAAAAGAGCTTACATCACATACTGCTGGAGATAATGGTTTAAAACTTACTGAATCTCTGACGAACCTTTGTAATTTCCTATTAAAAGGTTTACTCAACCTTGACATCTGTCCATATTTTTACGGAGCGTCCTTGTGTGCCTTAACGAAAAAGGACGGTGGTATAAGGCCGATCGCCGTTGGTAGCGTAATCCGTCGTTTGGTTGCAAAAGTAGGGTGCCGTGCGGTTAAAGACGCTATGTCGGAGTACCTTCAACCGCACCAACTAGGTTTCGGTACTGCCCTAGGCTGCGAAGCCGCTATACACGCCACCCGTACATTTGCCACTACAAATAATGGGATTGACAAAATAATTATAAAAATTGACATTAAAAATGCCTTTAATAGCATTGAGCGGGACACAATACTTCTTGAAATAAAAGAAAAGATACCATGTCTTTATCCCTTCTTATATCAATGTTATTCTTCATCAAGTAAATTATTTTTTGATTCTTCACCTATTTTGTCACAGGTAGGTGCACAACAAGGGGATCCTTTAGGTCCTTTAATATTCAGTCTTGCTATTCAAAAAATAATATCCTCACTAGAGTCAGACCTGAACATATGGTATCTAGATGACGGCACAATTGGAGGAAGCCCCGATACTGTATACAAAGACATTGAAACAGTCCTCTCAAAATTTAAAGAGATAGGCCTCGAAGTAAACTCGAATAAATGCGAACTTTTTGAGTGTAGCTCAAATTGTTCTACATCTCTAACTCGTTTCCAAACACTTATTCCAGGCTTAACATCTTTAGATAAAACAAATTTTACTCTGCTAGGTGGACCTATTTTCCCAGATGCAATCCCGGACATTATTGAAAAGAAAAATCAATCTCTACAAAATATACAAAATAGCCTGAAAAACCTTCAAGCACATGTAGCCTTAACCCTTTTTCGTAGCTGCTTGTCTATGCCAAAATTAACATACACCTTAAGGACATGTCCTGTTTGGCGCTACCCGAATGAAGTTCACCTATTGGACAATACAATTAAAAATATTCTAGAGGAAATTTTAAATGTTAGTCTTGACGAAGATCAGTGGCGCCAGGCAGCCCTGCCGATCCGGCACGGTGGTCTTGGTATTCGTCGCGTAGAGGACACCGGACTAGTAGCCTTCTTAGCCTCTGCACATGGGGTCGTGGAACTTGTTACTCACATACTTAGTAACTATGGTAACAGTTCACGGCTACCATTTGTAGACGAGGCTTTGAAAGAATGGTCTACTGTTTGCCCTGGACAAGTTCAACCAGACCATCCGGAGGTACAAAGAGGCTGGGACGATGTCCGAGCCAATTTCATACTAGAAGAGCTCAAACAAAAGAATTCAGGGGCAGAATTAGCAAGACTAAAAGCCGTATCTAAATCTGAGTCTGGTGCCTGGCTTCACGCCCTTCCATCTCCACAACTTGGTACTTTACTTGATAACGACTCCCTTCGTATCGCTGTGGCCCTGAGGCTTGGTTGCCATGTTTGCGAGGAACATACTTGCATCTGCAACTCTACGGTGGACACAAAAGGTCACCACGGCTTGAGCTGCATAAGATGTGCAGGTAGATTTCCACGGCACCATGCCTTAAATGAAATCATCCGCCTAGCACTCGTCTCAGCCAACATCCCTTGCACCCTGGAGCCCCCTGGCCTTAGCCGGACAGACGGTAAGCGCCCAGACGGTCTCACCCTCGTTCCCTGGGAGAGAGGTAGATGCTTGCTATGGGATGCAACCTGCGTCAGCACTTATGCTAGTTGCCATCTAACCTCCACAGTCAAAACCGCCGGATCTGCGGCTGAGAGCGCCGCTAGACAAAAACATACCAGATATAAAGATCTGAAACAAAATTACATTTTTATTGCCGCCGCATTTGAAACGACCGGCGTATGGGGCTCTGAGGCCAAGACATTTCTGAGGGCACTCGGAAGAAAAATAAAAGACAGATGGCAAGACCACCGCTCAATGTCGTACTTGGCGCAAAGGATTTCCATTGCAATCCAACGCGGGAACGCAGCGAGCGTAATGGGAACCTTTGTGCCGGGTACGATGAGGGGCGGTCTTTTTCATAGTTAGGGTTTTATTTGTAAGTTAATTTTGTTTTTATAGTAGGTTTATTTTAAGCTTTGTAGTTAGTGTATATTTTAAGTATTATTTATAATTTAGTATTTTTTATGTTATTTAAGTTTTTATTATAATTGTAAGAATATATTGTTTAATTTTCGCGTCTCAAAACATTAATATAAAAATAAATTTAGTCAGTTTACTGTGTAAATAAATTAGACATAATATTCTTTTAGATTTTTTATTCTTGTTATGAATGTTTGATATATCAATTTTTTTTTACCTTAATTGTCCTTGAACTCAGATTTATAGTTAAATAAAACTCTGGATAGCCGAAAACAACGACCACTTTTGCGCTGTTCCGTAGTCAGCAAGGAACCCTTATAGTTTTACCATTTCCGTCTGTTTGTCTGTCTGTCTGTAACATCACGCTGACAAAGTGGTAACTTTTTTTTTTGATACCTCCCCTACACACAAAGTGGAGATGAATTTTCTTTCTCATCTATTCCATAGTGTGGGGTGCCGTTGGATAGGTCGTTCAAAAATATTGTAGGTGTGTGAAAACCATTTTTCCATTCAGGGATGTGTTTGCTTAAGTGTCTCCCTCCTGCCAGCTAAACGGTTATTTTTGGATATGTGAAAAAATTCACGGTAGTAGTACCTATGTATAACGAAGTTAAAAGGAAAACTATACACTAAAAAGGCTTTGCAGCTAAGAAGGCTGTACAAGTTAACGAGTACAGATCGCGCCAAACTTTTAGTTAGTTACTTTCACAGCATTATGTCATACGGCATGCTGCTGCAGGGAGACGAATTCATGCAACATATAAAAATACATTATTTTGTTATATTTCATTCCTTGATCAAACTAGTTAAGTATACGAAGCCATCTTGAAACACTTTTTTTATTATTCAAGAAAGCCCTAAGAATGAAAACACAAATAAACAAACAGTTCCTTAACACTAACGTATTAGGGACTCTGCCCAAAGTACTCAATCGCCCAATTGTGTACCCAGAAACTAACCAATAATCGCTTTTATCCCATCGAGATAAGGCTCCAGAGGGGTCTCAATATTCCACGGTTAAATGGTACGGCCCGAAACTAATTTTGGCGAAGTCGGCCCCGAAATTTCATTAAATATTTAGGGTTCCGTAACAAGGGCCCAGGAGGCTGATGATGTTTAATAAAATATGCTATCACTATGTTTGCGTTGTAAACTGAGAAGTTGGTGCTTTAATGTGTTCCCGTGCTTCGGTACTAAAAGTGTCAAAGGTATACAATATTATGTACCTGCAGTTAGGGTTGTTTTTTAGAAGAAATAAAGTACAGTACCAGGCCATTTGAAGGTTGCAAAAGAGAAACTCGGCTAGCTTCGGCTTTGTAGAGCGTCATCTCTGTCACCCGGTCGTTTAGTCGCTGACTTGTCAGTCGTAGTTTAACGTCGTTAAAGAGCAAGTTTCGTGTGACAGAGAAGACGCTCTACAAAGCTGAAGGTAGCCGAAGCTAGCCGAGTATCTCTTTTTAAAGCACGATGCGACCTTCAAATAGCCTGGTACTGTATGTCTGATTTCAGGGAAGGTAAATAAAAAGTACGGTCCTTTAAAGAAAAGTATCCTTTATTCAGAAGGCTCAAACATTTTTTGAAAAATGTATCAAAGCAGCGGATGGCTGGAACTAGGAAGGCCAGGATTGAAATCCTTTTGTGAAACTGGATTTTTTGTGTTCCTTGCACTAACAAAACGCACAACTCATACATTTTCTCTTGGATTTCTTTACGGCTGGCTGGTATTTTCAGTTTATGTAGACATAAATTTTTTACGTAAAGATTTAAATAAAGTATTTTAACGTACTTTATTGGTATTCAAAAGTATAAAGTACAGAGACCCAAAATAATTCAAGATACTTTATTTTAACGAACGGTTGGCAACCCCACCTGCAGTTCAAGTTTCCTATTGGGAAACGATTTAAAATAAATGTAATTTTAGTACTTTCTACAGATTTTTATTTTAAGTCAATGGGCATAATATACAGGATGTTAAAATGAAGTTGCGGAAACCGGAAACAGTCGATAGAACTCGTCCATTTGAACTACTTTTTGAGAAAAAAAATTGAGCAATCAAGAAAAAGAAAAACAGTTGTCTCATAAATTTTGCGATTCGAGGTTTGGCTCCATAGTAAAAATTGTTCGTATGGACAAGTACTATCACCAGTTTCCGGCTTCCGCTACTTCATATTAACACGCAGTATACAACGTGTAACAGAAAGGTGTAACCATATTTGAAGAGCTTATTCAGTCAATGGTATAGAACAACGTTGACTATGGAGCCAACCCTGAAATCTCAAAAAAGAAGTCTGCCCTTCCATACATTCCGGCTAAACGGGATTGCATCTTTCTATGAAACACACAGATAAGTTCACAGAATGGTTTAACAAGATGTTGCTCTGCTTAGAAGAACCATCGGTCATATTTATAGACGACGCACCATACCACTCGATGCAAATCGATAAGCCGCCGTTGTCATCTCAAAACAAAGCCAACATTGTTGCTTGGTTGCGAAGAAACCATGTAGACAGTAACGTAAATATGATGAAAGCAGAGTTGATTACTTTACTGAATCAACATAAACCACAAAATAAAACGATATATTATCGATGAGCTGTATATAAGTATGTGTTATTAAATTTATTCATTTATCTAGTAGTTGTAAAGCAAAATGTGTAATTATGTTATGTGTTATTTGGGAGCCCGCAGTTCAGACTTACTCGTATCTCTAGTGTGGGGCCCGGTGCTTAAGTCTTATGTTGTGAATTTTTCTTTACTGTTAATAAATGATTTTTATGTTATGTTATGTTAGCTAGCATTGCAACATGGTCACCGAGTTATCCGATTGCCACCATACCATTATGAGTACAATACCATTGAACTTATATGGGCACAAGTAAAAGGATACGCAGCCCGAAAAAATACCGTACCACCGTTCAGCACATCAAAAATGATGAAACTATTGGAGGAAGCTTGTGCAAACGTTACAAGAGATGACTGGGATAAGGTTGTGAAAAAAACAATCAGACTAAACAAGGACGGTTATGAAAAAGATGTCAAAATAGACAATTTATTGGAAAATCAGCTTATAATTCAAATGAGAGAAACGAGGGGAAACGAGTCGTATCCTCTACGAAACGCACAACTTAAGATGGTTCTTCTTATTTATTAATAACAGATATTAAACAAATGTGATTTATGGCATTTCGCGAACATAGTTTAGTGTCAGTTAGGCGTTTCCGGCAAAATTTTGTTATTTTATGCATTACGTTGTAAATGTATGGGCGCACATACTTAAAAGCGTGTTTTAAGTTTGTGTGCCCATACATTTTAAACCTCATGCATAAAATAACAAAATTTCGCCGGAAAAGTCCAACTGACACTAAATAATGTTCGCGAAATGCCATAACTCACATTTGTTTAATATCTATTATTCATAAATAAGAAGAACCATCTTAAGTTGTGCGTTTCGTAAAGGATACGACTCGTTTCCCTTTAAACGGGAATGATAATGACAAAGTGACGGAATCGGAATGATTCAATAATGATATCGTCTGGTCACAGCGGCAAATTTGGCACATTTGTCTTTTTTATTATGTTGAATAATGAATGACGTATATAATGTTGAGTAAACTCACACTTGATTTTTATTTTTAACCGAAATTTGAAACCACCTCATCACTAAATGCAGCTGTCATAAGTGCCATCACTCAGTGGCCCTACTTAAGCTCCTTTTCGATAAGCAATGGTAAACAATAATATATCTCTTCTCTTACCAAAAAAGTTCAATTTTTACCCTTTACAGAAGATATATTTGTAGAGAAACCTAAAAAGATCTCGATTTTTGACACACAATTATTGTATGTCATGCGTAAACTAACATAATAAAGCTAACAACAAAATCGTTCAAAAAGCGTAGCGTGGCTTTGTGCCTCCAAGTAACCTTGAAGCAATCCACATATTTTTACGAGACATTCTTAGATTACCCGACATACAGAACATTCGCTACAAATAGACACATAAGCTGACCAAAAGCCATCCTTAGCTCCTCCATTATAAGAGCTACGTCAGCCGTTAAAGATCCACGGTGTTTCAGAACAAGCACTAGTACATGGAAATAACTTCACGACATAGTCTTTATGGTGCAATAAATCAATATGGAGGGTAATACAGACATTACACAATAGATAAATACTGCTGATACGGACTTGTGAGCCACAAATCAACGTTTATGAACTAAGCCTCAGCGGGTAGTCGCAAAAAATAAAAATATGTTAAGGCGCTGTACATTTTGGATCCATTTTGTTGAGGTGGTGAAACGTTAAGACTTTTAGGTAGAGATAAGCTTTTCTGACATTTTTAAGCTGTATTTTTATACGTAGTGGATTATTTTATCCCATAAAACGTTCAACAACTGTGTCGACTTAACTTATTTGACAGGACTAACCTTATTTTAAGCGTCCTGTCTTTATCTTTTCGATACGGAAATAAAAAGACAAAACACTTAAATCAGCTATTGAATTGAATGAGAGTTGAAACTTATTATCAATTATAATTTTAACGTTTTTTTATGCTATATTATAATATTTTTTGTGTTTTTATTAGATAAATAAATATATTTCATAAATTTTCGATTTTAAAAGGGTTGCAAATGATTTATTTCTTATAAATAAATAATTAAATAAACTTTAAATAGCAAACGTTAAAGTAAACGGCGTAGACGGTAGGCAAATAATCGAGAGCAGCTACGCTCGTAGCTTCTTACTTTTGCTACGGTATCGCTACGATCAAAGCTATTCATTATTTTATCTATGCCACAGTACCTATAAGGAAAAGGAAGCAGTATTATGTCTTCATAGAAACAGCCCGAAACGACGCGCTTCGAAATCTCGGGGGCTTCGGGGGACGGCAGTCGCAGTTGTGCCTCAGTCATGCATGTACGCACGCTAAAACTTTGAGACCCTCCCGCGCATTTACGAGTTTTTTACGTAAATTATGGCACGTAGCTATCATGCTAATTGTTCAGTTTTAAAAAACAGATTATATCGATATATATTTTGACCTACTTGTGGTCGTCGTTAGTCGAATTATAAGAATCTATTCTAATTTGACATAATAATATGTTCAGTGTACGGATGTTTCAAAACACTTCTATCGGAACCAGTTTAACTTTTTTTAAATTACCAACTCAGCCGGCAAGGTAAAACTATTCTAGCTCAACTACTGAATAAATATCTGGAAAATTCCTAAAAGTCTCGAAAAAATTGTATACTACCATCAATTACGATCCTGGCACACCTCTTTCGTATTTTTGTTCCCTTTTAACGATTTATGCACTGAAATCAATCTTGAAAAATTGTTGTGAAATGGTTAAATCCTGACAAAAACGTAACGCAGCAAACAGTCACTGGCTACGGGGCAGCCCTAGTGCGTGTTAGCGTATCGAGCGGCCGTAGGTATTTATTTTAAGGACACTCCCCAGTCGTAATACTGTTTCCTTATACTGTGTCTATGCTCTATGTGGGTAAAGGTGGTCTTTTGTTTTTTAACGTTTAACATAGTCAATTGCATAACTAAAGTAATTGTTACATGAATATAATAAATAAATGACTGTTTATTTTCAGATTAAAAATCCATAGGTAGGTTAGTGTTAGGCTTAAAACTAGGTTAGTAAAAGAAGGGAACATGTATAAAATTACTTATTTAAATAACTCAATGGATCTTTCCATCCAGAATTTTTGGATGGGAAAATCCATTTGGACCGCAATCATCTTCAGGATGCCGTTGCCACTGCCCCGTAGTCTGAGTAGCATAGAGGCAGTTTTCTTCCGCATTATGGCGTAGAAATCATCTGTACGCGCCTCCGCAAACATGCCAGATGCACTGCAGAATCGCGGCAGCCGCAACAGCATTCTAAAGGCGTTGTTGTATTGCACACGCAGGACGTTGCAGGCTCGTTGCGTGTACTTAACCCAAATGATGAAAATGAATGAATGAATGAATAATAAATGAGTACTTTTTACACAAATTTAGTTTTAGGAGTGTCCTGATACCTAAAGATTAATAGTAGTAACAGGTCTCCAAGTTCGTGCTGAGGACGCTTGTGGGGCGGAGACTAAGGCGGTTCCTTCACAGTAGTATTAGTGTTCTGGCCCCATATTTTATGGTAGCTCCTATGTTGAAGAACGCAAACGCTTTTCTAGTTATCTTACCAAGTTGTGAATATATAATATAAGCAATGACATTCTAATGCGGAGTGTCATTGACTATAAAATAGAGTTACCACTGCTACCTATTGTTATAACTTTATTATTGTAAACTGTCATCTCATGCAAACAAAACATGCCGACCTAAAGTAGAGCCACTGAGTGATGGCACTTATGACAGCTGCATTTAGTGATGAGGTACATTTCAAATTTCGGTTAAAAATAAAAATCAAGTGTGAGTTTACTCAACATTAGACACGTCATTCAACATTCAACAAAATGATACAAAAGGAAAATGTGCCAAAACCAGTGGCGTAGCTATCGGAGGGCTATGCGGTGTAGTGCCCCGGGGCCCCCAAGAGATGTTTAAATATCTAAATCGAAAAAAGTATTTTACTATCATTTATTTTCGTGTAGTTTAACTTCGTCATTGTTTTGTTTTTAATTAAATATTATTGCGTAACTTGGCGAACTCAAACACGACCTA
This sequence comes from Ypsolopha sequella, assembly GCA_934047225.1. Classification (NCBI taxonomy): domain Eukaryota; kingdom Metazoa; phylum Arthropoda; class Insecta; order Lepidoptera; family Ypsolophidae; genus Ypsolopha; species Ypsolopha sequella. The sequence goes on from OW204009.1 coordinate 10,536,728, forward strand.
TAAAACATGAGAAACTTTTTTCTAAAAAAATCTTTGTTTCTATACGAATTCTATTGCACAATAAAGCAACATTCAAATCGAAATATAATAACCGAAACAAGTAGTACATCACTATCAACAATGAAGTATTACATTTTTTAATTCACACTTGCTTATAAATAATTACGATACTTTGTAGGCATTTAAAAACGTCATAGGCGCCATCACTCAGTGGCTCTACCTTAGATTAGCGTTAAGTCATATAGGTGAGCACTCAATTTTTTGTCTCTCTTTGTATGTATGTGGATCACAGGCCTCACACACGGGCAGGCGGAAGCGTGTTGTGTGTGCGGACCAGTGACCACCCAGCTATGGTTGTGAGATGCTTACCTATTGCTACTATAATTTAATATAAGTACCGAACTCCGCAATCACTGATAAACCATATGGGTTTTTGTTGATTGTGCATTTTTGTAACTAGGTTAAGATTTTTGAAAATAAAGAAAGTATAAAAAAAACGATTATAATTCCAGCAGCTGTTTAAAAACTTTTCTACGGAGCCAGAATGATTGTTTGTTACTCAGAATATAGTATTGCTAGTCCAGGGGCTCTACCGCGTAATTCTCATTTGTATCAACTTCAAGCAAATGCATGCGAAATTCAACGCGTGCAAAAGAGATAGCATGTTAGGCGGGCGTCGTCGCACGCACGTCAAATTTCAATCTCAAGTTGATGTTGATGAAAATGAGAATTACGCGGTAGGTCACTGGTCTCGCAGATTGAAACGGAGAAGCCGAACGCTAGTGAGCCTGTTCTCAAGACGAGGGGGGCAGAACGAAAATACTATACTTCTTAGAACTGTTTATTTTTAAGCGAATACTTCGTGCCATATGGTACCTTTTGCCATCATGTTCAGCTTTGGGAAAGTATTGTTGTTTTCTTGATATTTACCGTTTTGGACCAGTCCATCCATCCATCCATCAGCCTAGTTCATCCACTGCTGGACATAAGCCTTTCTAGGACTTTGCCACTCCCGGCGGTCATCCTGGAAGAATTGCCCATACTCACACACGCTGGGCAGGCAGGTTGGTGAGCGTGGTGCCGGAACCCTCGCACCACTGACACCGCTGCCCGTCACCGGTCTATTCTATATAATGCCCGGCTATTAGGGATGGATATTACGCCATCCATCGGTCCCAGGCATGGTGGTCCTCCTGGTTATTTGCCTGTGAGCTGTCCTCTTACTCTCTCCCGTATAACTTCGAGGGGGTTTCCAAGCAAGATGGTGGTACCTCCACAGTCGAGCCCGGCATCAGTTATAACACCAGTAACTTTTGCAAAAAACTTATTTCCATCTATGTCCGTTGCACCACATATGACACACTTTTTCATTTTCCTTTGATAGGAATCTTGCTTGCTTGGAAAAATATTAAATGGGTTTTTAATAATTTGATACTGCATAATGTGGCATTAGATATCAATCACAGAGAAAAGCGTTAATAATTATATGAACCCCTCCTGATGACAGCGCGCGCATTAATTTTTTTTTTAATTATTGTGATCAAATAAACATTAATTCATCATGAATGTTAACTTATAACAAATAATGAACGATTAAAAACTTACTAATCTGTAATAAGAAATTAATTAATTCTTCGTCAAAAAGAAAAGGTTATTCAAAACTTTTTTTCACAAAAGAAGTCCCCTGTCAAAATACTCTTCTTATCAAGCACTAAATACAAAAATGCCTTGATCTGTCACGGAAGTGACGTAGAAGTTCTGAATTTGACCTTGTAGCTATACGAGGCACGAGCAAAGAAGCATTCGCGTCAAAAACCTTCCTGCAGCTGACTGTCAATCTGTCATACAGTTTTGAGAACTTTTACAAATAGTAATCAATATTTAATGAAACAAAAGCTTACACAATAATAAAACATAAACCAAAAAAATTATAAAACAAAGAACAGTGACTTGCCCTTAACACGCACGCAGCCACATGTGTTGTTAACGTACCGAAACTTAACGCACATAACCACGGATAAATGTGAAATACGGAACCCTAAAACATGGCGGTTATTGTTTCCTTACTAAACAACGGGCTGCTTTACGTTAACACATTTTAGCCATAAATTTTTTGAGGTTCCGTAAAAATGGTCGTAAAAATACCGTATTCACAGTAGTAGTTCCTTCAATTCAAATGCGTAGGTATTTCTAAGCAAAGGAAGGTTATTCGGTAAGACGTTGGACTCTTAAGGCGATTACCGTCGCCAAATTAGCAGCTCGATGTTTGTCTGTATGAATATCGACGGAAACTACATTGAAATAACGTTCATATCAGTGCACAATGCGTGGTGGCTGTTACGACGCTCGCTGCGTCCTTGAAAAGGCAAAATAGGAGAAAATAATACTTTTCACACGGGCGTCATTGTTCGATTGAGTAATTCTATGTTATATTTATAGCTATCAAGCTTATCTATTTAATGAATTAAATCACCTAAGCCGCTTAGGAGCAGTAGGAAATTCAAGCCAAAAAACACCATTCAGTTGAAACAATTTTTTATATAGAAGTTTTGGTGGTACGAAAAATAAAAATGTCGCATATGTTCTCCTAGAGTTGATAATCCATAATACATTTTTCCAATATTTTTGGTTTAGCCATAAAAGGGGAGTAGGCTTTAGTTTGTAGTTAATTTTAAGTATTTATCAATGTGACATATAATGAATATTATGAAATAAATGAATATGAATATGAATATGAAAGTACCCATTTGGCGATATTAAGGGCCTTAATTTCAATCTGCCAAACTTGCATGAACCAATGAGTTTTTCGGAATTTATGAAACAGTAGGTATTTGTATTCTTACCACTTGCTAAACTACAGTATAGAAACGCAGAAAGAAAAGTAAATCTGGATGTGAGAAGCTCTGAATCGGGATTCGAACCCGGCTCGCTTACCGGGTGTGTTGAGACCTGGATAGCTCAGTGGTTAGAGCAATCGCCCGGTAAGCGAGAGGTCCCGGGTTCGAATCCCGGTTCAGAGCTCCTCACATCCAGATTTACTTTTCTTTCCGCGTTTCTATACAGCAATGATATAAAATTAATTTACTGTCATAGTAACTCTAAAGTTAATCCGTTTGAACCAAAAAGCTTGTATTTGTGTCCGAAGTACTGCGATAAAGTTCTCCCGCTAGCATATGGGAATGTAAAAATCGTCGGTGAAAAGAGAGTGAACCCGTTTTGACTGTTTCAGTAACTGTTCCGGGAGTGGACTGCAAAATGCAAGCCACAGTCCACATCCCCCTGTCTAAGTCGAAGTTCGGCACAAATGAGGACCAACAGCATTAGAACCTTAGAACATATTAAGGCGCTCTTATCCCAGAAGAGTGACTCTCTGTCTTTTTCTTTACGTGTAAGGAGTAAAGAAAATAACCACACTTTTGTACTTTTTCGTTGTTTTTATCGGTTTTTAAATTGTTTAAAAATAAGGGATATGTTTATTAAAACCCACTTACGTGGTCGACTTAGAAAATTAAAAGAGCAATATTACCAGACATGTTTTGTTAATAAAAGAGTGGAATTATGGAAATGGCATGTTTTGAAAGGTCTTATTACATGCTCTGTTCGTGAATTATTTCTACCGAGCAAAGTTTATCTGATCGTGTAACACATGCGTGGAAGACCTAAATAAAGATTCGAATTATATTGCGTATTTTTTTTTTGGAAGTTTTAGACGATATTTGAAAGTTCTATTTGACTTTGAAATTACTGATTTTGGGATAAGAGCGCCTTAATAAGGAATAGAAATGCCATAAAAGTCGTGACTGCGACGTACCGATTTGATCAATACGTCAAGACATAACTCGCGGGCCTCTCATTTCTCAACCGAACGCGTTAGAACAAACATATTATAAAAATTGTGTATTGCAGCGTGGCAAATTGTTCTAACTCTTCAAATAATGCAAATAAGATATGCAAACGAATTTGATTTCACTCGTATGTAATTTAAACATTTATAGTAGTTTATGCTACTAGGGCGAAAAGGAAAAAAAAAATACGAGGACGATTTAAAACACGAGCGAGACGATTTAAAAATCGGTTGTTTTGTCTCCTTGTATTCCAAAATGTCTATTAGAAAGCGTATTATAGTAGTTTATGCTACTAGGGCGAAAAGGAATAAATTACGAGGACTATTTAAAACACGAGCGTAGCGAGTGTTTTAAACGTAACCGAGTAATTTATTGCTCTTACGCCCATGTATCATACTACGTTTTTCAATGCATAGTGTGAGGAAATAAAACAAATATAATCTTGTGAACTTTAAATTATAATTGGCTCAAAAGGACTGTATCCAGAGCCATTAAACAGTGGAAAAAAAATTATATCATTTATGGTACACAGGAAAGGCTGCAGATTAGCAACCATTGTAAATAAATTAAAAATAATAATAATAATTAAGCCCTAGGGCAAAATAATCGACTTTCTGTTCGGTTTTGATGCATAAAAAGTGGGCTTTTACGAGCACTTGCATTGAAAATATATGTTTAATCATATAGTGAACTATTTTTGTACATTTTTCTTATCTATACGTTGTGCTTTGGCCGTTATAACTATTTCTTAATTAATATTTTGTAACAAATACGGCGAATCGATACTTTGTCCTCCAAATATAGAAACCGACTTAAATCCAAAAGATCGAAAAATAAGCAATTTCTTATTATCGTAAAACATAATAAATAGGTAAGGCAATAAGTTAATTTACTCAGACATTTTCCACTTTGCAGATCTCGTGGCCCACTTTCACCTCTATTTGGCTTATGAAATAGCCATAAAATGGAAGCACCATAATATCAAATATTGCATGTAACGGTATCTATAAAGCGCTTATGGCATACCCTTAACGCGCGAAAATGTTTTTACAAGTGTATTAATGTTTTTATTATGTTACACCTTGTATTGGAGGTCTTAGGGTTCCGTATATTCGTTTTTATCTTCCTAAATAAAGAAAGGGGCCGTCAAGTTGTCAGTTTTAGATTATTTTTGTTAGATAGATAGATAGATATAACATTTGTTTCTCAAAAACACAATACATACATACAAAAACAAAGTAGAGCTTAAATAAGAACTTAAACAAAAGAAAAAGAAAAAACGGGGTCTATCTCAAAAACTAAATTAGTAACGAATTTGTTGTGTACCAGAATACTGTATTTTATATTAGTTTATGCTACAAGGGCGCAAAGGAATAAATTACGAGGACGATTTAAAACACGAGCGTAGCGAGTGTTTTAAACGTAACCGAGTAATTTATTGCTTTTACGCCCGTGTATCATACTACGTTTTTCAATGCATAGTGTGAGGAAATGAAAATAAATATAATCTTGTGAACTTTAAATTATAATTGGCTCAAAAGGACTGTATCCAGAGCCGTTAAACAGTGGAAATAAAAAGTATAACATCTATGGTACACAGGAAAGTCTGCAGGTTAGCCAACCATTGTAAATAAATAAAAAAAAAAATAATAAAGCCCTAGGGCAAAATAATCGACTTTTTGTTCGGTTTTGATGCATAAAAAGTGGGCCTTTACGAGCACATGCATTGAAAAATAGATTATGATACTAGCTTTTACCAGCGGGTTCGCCCGGGTTGATTAAGTTTTTGTACAGTCCTAATGAATCTGATAATAATTTTCAAAAAATTCATTTTTTAGTACCTAGTTGACCTGAGTCTGGTTTGGAGTATTTGGAGTGTTTTTCGTTCTTATCATCTCTAATTTGATCTCCACGTAAAGTGTTTTTGGTGAGGCTGAAAACCAAGACACGTTTCTGCATTTGGCAAGGCCAATGGCCGAGCCGCTTTTCTGGTTGACACTATTTTTTGTTCTCTGAATAGTATGTTTGGCTAGGCTGAAGCCGAGCTGCGTCTCTGAACGAAACTTTCTTGTTCCCATGGATTCTGATTTATGAGATAAAAAAGTAGCCTATGTCCGATTTCAGGTCTAGAAAAAACATTTGTGCAAAGTTTCACCCCAATAGGTTGAAGGAGTAAAAATGTTACGACGTGAAGGAGTAAAAACATCTATCCATACTTTCGCATTTATAATATTAGTGGGAAAGGATAGGATATAAATAAAAAAACATTAATTAGGTTCTAAATATATTTTGACATACTCGTGGTCGTGGTCAGTCGGATCAAAAAATAAAAAATAAAAAAAGAAAAAAAAAATGTATTTGTAAACAACAAATAACAAAACATTCACTAAGTAGTTTGTAAGCTGTGTGACCAACAAACAAACTTTTCCTTTCACGGGTTGTTTTCTCGTTTCGGAACCCTAATAGAGCGGGGCCAGATTCGCACTTGGCCGGTTTTGGAAGGTTCCTTGCTCCAGTCAACTACAATCGCGCTTGTTTGAGTCTCGTGATATCTTTAAAGATGAAAGTCGCCGATGCCATATCGACACGCCACACTATGGCACGATTTAAGCGAAAATACATTTTAAGAGGATGGCATTCCCTAGCAACTTTTTCAATCACCCGTCCAGCACAATAAGTCTAATGGCAAAGACCTTATTTGCTTTTAATAGGGGCGATTATATGTTGGTTCTTTGGCCTCTTGTTCTTGGACGCGTAATACTAGTGATCACGCAGCGAAACAACAAATTGGTGTGTTTTTAGCTAATATTGAAATATTTTGTAGGGAAAAATATTGGATTTAGGTAACATCTCTTCATATTTCTATTGCCTATTTTATAAAAAAAAAAAAATTGATCTCTTAATCGCGTTTTTGAAACGAACGTTTGAAAACAAAAAAAAAAGAGTATGGAAAACATTTTTTTTTGTTTGACAAAAGTATAAATCTTAAAACATTGTTTATATGTGGAATCCCTAGATAAAATATCGATAAATTAAATATATTTTCTTTAATATGAATAGAGACCTAGTTTCTTTCAACGAACCTTTGAGAACGGTGTTGTTGATGTTCTAGCGTCAGGTCCGAGCAAAAGGGTCTTGATAGAAAGACAGACAGTCAGAAGAACAGACGGACAAGAAAGTGAACCTATAAGGTTTCCATTTTTTCACGGAACCCTAAAAATTAATGAACAACATGACCCGTGTTTCTGAAAGTTTCATACCCCCAAAATAGGATCCTTGGCAAGGGGCCTGGTCCATGCAACCTACGATGACAGAGCAAGAGATAGCGTCATTGCCCTCGCTTTGAAGCAGAGATTAATCTCGTCCTGTCACCCTATATTCAATACAAAGTGGTTATGAAATATATTTATTTAAAGAGCAAACTACCACTCATTCTCTCGTCATAAAATCTCTAGAGCTAACCAGAGCTTGCACATTGTTGAGACAATTTTAATTTTTACTCATTATTCCATTTGTAAAAGGATTTGGATTGTAAGAGTACCATCATGAACTCTTTAAAAAAAACCGGCAAAGTGCGAGTCAGACTCGCGTACCTAAGGTTCCGTATTGTGAATGATAAATTTAATTTTGTCATTTTTTCGTCATTGTTTACAATCAGCTTTTTAAATACCTACAATTTGATAACCATATTGTACTTTTATAAAAAAAAAAAAAAAAATTATTTTACTTCTTTTTTTATATTTCTCATTTGTGCTCTTTTTTTTAATCGCTGTAGTTTTCCTGTAATTGGTTAGTTATGATCTATAATCGAAATTTTTTTAATGTTTTCGGTCTACCATTTTCGGAGATAAGGGGGCGATATACTTACATATTTTTGTGTTTTTTTAAAGATGTCTCGAAACCAGTGCCAGTAAATATAGTATGAGTATACATTTTTACAAATAACTATTAAATATGTACAATTTGATACTCATATTGTATTTTTAGGATAGCATTTTTATTTTTCTTACCTTTGTTTAATTAATGCAATTTTTGTGATAAATTTCATGTCTTTATCTTTAACGGTGCTAAAGTTATGAGGCTGTACCTTACGGACGGACGGACGGACAACGGAGTCTCACCAAAATCCTTTTGTACCTTTAAAAAGATCGATGGTTTCATTTAACAAGACACTAGCGGGCAGCTATGCTCGTATGGATCCTGTTTTTTCCGATTCCTTTTCCTAAACTGATTTTCCTAAACTTTTTCTTAGCTGATGGGAAGGAAGGAAACTACAGTACAAATTTTATGTTCCTAACAGTCGTTTTGTGGGGATTTGGTGATAGATCAGTCAGTCAGTCGGTAAAACAAAGGGGTCATTTGCTACTAGCAGAAAAACTAGGATCAATTCAGACTTATAACGGGGGGGGCGGAATTTAAAATCCCCTAAAACCCCGTTTTTTTCCATATAGCAACCTTGAAAATGCAGGCATCCACCAAAAATTAATTGTTTAAATTATATTTGATTAAATTGTGCTATATAAGGTCTTCCAATTTAAATTGAAAGTAATTTAGGAGGTGATTCAGTATCGTTAATACATCACATTCCACTGCAAAGCACTTTTTTTTGCGCGAACTTTTTTTTCACTTCTCAGTACAAAGTGGTCCGATCAGCTGACTCAGTTTGTATGGACAGGTGAAGAAAAAGTTCGCGCAAAAAAAGTACTTTGCAGTGGAATGTGATGTATTAACGATACTGAATCACCTCCTAAATTACTTTCAATTTAAATTGAAAGGCCTTATATATTGTTACATTTTACGAGTACATGTGTAGGTATATAAATACACAAACTAATGAACTTAAAACTCAGAACAAAATCTTTGCAAATGAAGCTGTGGTTATCAGCTAGTAATAAAGTGGTTATCAGTTGGAAACTATTCCAATAAATTATAATCATGTTTGTTTCCTTTTACAGATAAATTATCGCAATAGGGTTTTTGTATATAACCTAAATTATCTATGATCAAGCATCTATTTATCTCATAGACGGTGATAAATAAGCCTTTTCTCCCTCCCCCTTGTCTCATTATATGTGTCTATTTTATTTTTGTGATGGTCAAATTTATTACATGTTACTTAAGTATATTTACCCTTCCGATTCCGAAATGGCTTATGTTTAATAAAGAGTCACGGAAATTATTAATTGAAATTGTCTTCTGGTTATACAATTTTATAAGCTCATTGTCTTTATATTTAATTTGATTAACCGACATAGATATTTTTAGTGCATAGTACTGGCAGAATATCAGTGTCACAGATTATTCTGTGGCGTATGCTGAGCCAGCGCCCTTTCAGCCTCTGTGTCAAAGATTGATATTATTTTAAGGATTCTAATATATTTACCATATTTTAAGCTCTAAATGTGAACTTTTTTTTGTAAGAGGCATTGGATAAACTTTTTATCTATCTATCTATCTATTAAAAGTAAATATGAAATAATAATATGCTTACATTTTTTTTCAATAGGATTACCTTTAGAGTGGTACTACAAATAAAAGAGCATACAGTTAATAAATGACAAAGCTTTTTAAAGGAATCTTCCTGTGATATTTTATGAACTTGAATTGTTTTTACATTCCTGTAGCATCATAAATACTCACGCCTGTCTCCCAATGGGGTAGGCAGACCACAGATCCCTATCGCCTACAATCCTGACATACCTTTTTTGGTTCTTCCACATCCATCAATCGAGTCATATAACCTCCCCTTTTCCGATTGATTTTGAAAGTAACGTAAAAGCTAAAGCTAAATTGTGCCGGAACCGCATGTCTTACACATCAATTCACGCTTGCCCAGCTTCAATATTAGCTCATGTTATTGAAGGCAGGATATTTAAGTTTACATTTTGGATTATAGTTATTTCCCTTGCGAGATATAATGTCTGGATAGACGGATATTAGTACTATAAATTATGTATATTCCAAGCATTATGTAGCAAGCTTTTTTTAAATGATTTTACGGCTCTGGATGCAAGCTCTTTTGAGCCATTCGTTTTTATTATTTTCACTTTGTGAGTACTTTATAATATACAAATTGTTTTATCACTTTTACAATAATATTTACATTTTTAAATACCTTAAGGTCTTATGTCGATTGTAAAAATTGTGTTTTATGTTTTATATTTTCTTCCTCTTTTATCTATATATTTATTATGTTGTACAACGATGTAACTCTGGATACAAAATTGTCATTTGGTACCCCAAGTTGCATAGCAGAGTTTGGGGACCCCTGTAAAATGTTTTTACCTTCTCTGCGGATTTATTTGTTATTTTTAATCTCTGTTGTGTTTTAACTATATCCAATAAACTTATATTTTATTTTATTTATTTATATTCAATTTACAGTCTATCCACTGTGTTTTTTAATATATTTTCGGAGAGGCATTAAGAATTTTGATTTAGTTAATAATAAGTCTTGAAGGTATACGAAATATTAAAAATACGAGATACTTATTGAGCAAAAAAAAAATCACAATATGACAATTACCAGCGGGTCCCACACTAGGTAATTCTGTTACGTGGGAACCCAGATGAAACTAAGAATAAATCAAATTTAATAATTTTACAGGCTACTACACTTAAAATAAACAAAAACTACAAAAATATGTACAAATTTGACTAAAACTAAAATTAAAAAAAGAAACAAATTAAAATTAAAAATAAGACAAAATTGCAATTAAACTAGTAGAAGGTGCGTGGGAACATCACTATTACCATAGATTTTTTTCTAGTTCTGACACAAGTATTAGTCTATGAATTCCAAAATTTGGACAGTTAAAAATAACGTGATTCAAATCAGCATTTTGCACAGTCACAGTTATTACAGGAAGAATCTTGTATTATGTTCATGAGGGAGTTTTGAAGGTTTTGGGTTGCACGAAATAGTAGTTTATGCTACAAGGGCGCAAAGGAATAAATTACGAGGACGATTTAAAACACGAGCATAGCGAGTGTTTTAAACGTAACCGAGTAATTTATTGCTTTTACGCCCGTGTATCATACTACGTTTTTCAATGCATAGTGTGAGGAAATGAAAACAAATATAATCTTGTGAACTTTAAATTGTCATTGGCTCAAAAGGATTGTATCCAGAGCCGTTAAACAGTGGAAAAAAAAGTATAACATCTATGGTACACAGGAAGGGCTGCAGGTTAGCCAACCATTGCAAACAAATAAAAAAAAATAATAATAATTAAAGCCCTAGGGCAAAATAATCGACTTTCTGTTCGGTTTTGATGCATAAAAAGTGGGCCTTTACGAGCACATGCATTGAAAAGAACTCTTAAAATTTTCTTATTTTGTAATTTCGCTGCACTTTGATTATTTTAAAAAAATTTAAAGACAATATAAATTCAAAGAAGTGACATGTGAAATATTTTATAAAACATTATTATAAAATTATTTGCCTTTTAATTTTATTTAATTTTTATCGTTATTTTATTGTACTCGCGGAAGATCGATGAGATTATAATTTTCGCTTAGTTGTAGGTACCTAATTGTTATTTAATCACTGTGCGTCTTTTTACTTTTAAAAACTTGACATTGGCGGAACTAATTCGCGGAGGCACATTATCAGAAGCCAGATAATATGGCATTGAATTGAATTGAATTGAAATAAATAGAAGTCTCACACATATAAATTAATAATTAATTTGAAGAGAAATAAAATAAAATAGTACATTATACATTTACAATTAAATAAATACATTTATAATTTCTCTTCCTTCATTTGTGTTGAAATTCCGGACATCTAGAAGCTTCGGCTGTCACCACCTTCATGAAGAAATCGTGCCGCCAAGTGACTTGTTGTCATGAGAAGCCGGATAAGACATCCATCCGTTACCAACTTCCGTAGATTTTGCGGAAGTCTCCGGACAGACTAATTGTTGCCTTATATGCTTTGACTCTCACACTTTCTGGACGAGTGCGCTCCCTTTAAGGTCTTATCTACGCTTTTCATGAGCCGCGTTAATGGCTAAGCCTTTAAGAAAAAAAAACCCTAAAAGACATTTGGTTTCAATTTTATAAGCATCTAATTTGGAAACTACAAAACAAAAGATCTGCATTTTTTATGAGTACAATTTTACATACTACTTAGGTAGTTTTAAATTTTTGAATGGAAATAAAAATATGTGTGCCTACACACCAAGTTGTGATCATAATTTCAGTAAGGCCAAGATAAAATTAAAGATGGCCGCGAAATTCGAATTTTTAATCAGCTGAAGTAAACAGACAGTAAGTGATAGTGGAAAATGCGTTTTTAATTCCTATGGTACATGAGCCATTTTACATTGCAATGAACATTTAAAAGTTCACGACCATGTAAAATGACTCATGTACCATAAGAGTTAAAAGCGCACTTCCCGCTGTAACTTACTGTCAGGAATTTAGTAGCCTTCTTTAATTTTATCTCGGCCTTATTGAACCTATAATCACAACTTGGCGTGTTAACACACGTTTTCGATACAAACACAACTTTTAACTTTTCTGCCCTATTGCGACCTGTACTTTAATATGACCGCTCTAAAATTCAACATGGCCGTTGATTTTTATCAAAAATTAAATAGGAAAAATTAGGTGCTTTTAGGGGAGGACATACATGTTTTTGTGGTTTTTTAAAGATTGCTCGTAACCAGTGCCAGTAAATACAGTAATTTAATACATTTTTAGAATAAGCTCTTTAATATCTACAATTTGACACCCATATTGATTTTTTAAGATAATATATATATTTTTTCTCTATTGTTTTGGAAATATTTTGTACAATTTCAAATTTCTCAAACTTATTTTTACATCCTTTTACGTGGAAAAATTAATGCTATTTTTGTTGAGGCTGTGACATACGGACGGACGGACAAGGGATTCTCACCGTCAAGTTTCCTTTCGCACCCATATACACTTAACTAAAATGGATTGAATCCTCGAAATCGTTTGCTTTTAGGGTAATAAAATTAGGGAACATGTTTTTGTTTAACCCGAGGTAAACCTATATAACTAAGGATATTTATATCTTTCTGTAATGTACATAATGTAAACGTCCAAGAGAGCAGTTTGTTCACAACCCGCGGACGAGTACACAACTTGTTTGTTAGTTTAGGTCCGTTGTCCATTGTACACTGTACCACGTGTTCGTTCTAAACTGATCTTTGTTAGAATGGGTTAAAAGCTATGAGGGATACTTTACTGCTTCTAGGTAAAAATCATGCGGGAGATTCGTTGTTTAAAAATATGAGTGGCCATGTTTTGAGAGAAAGTACATACATATGGAAGTCTAGGAAAATATACACAGAAGTACAGAGGATGTCTACTCTTAGGGAATATCCAGTGAAAACAACAGTTGATAAATAATGTTCCACAATATTCCTAAATAAAGCCGGGCAAGTGTGAGTCGGGTTTCGTTCTTTTCGTTCTTATATTTATTTAATTTAAGGTTAATGCTCTAATTCTGTCAGACATAAAAACTGCAAAATTATGTTGTTTGAGTATTCAGGGACGTAACCCCAAAAATACCTATGGCGAAGTAGTTTAAAAATTTACGTTGAATTCGAAATTCAAATACGTAATAAATATTTTTTACAAGGAATCAATGCGTAGAAATTGCACAAAAACGTAGGTTTTGTCCATAAATTATACAGTGAACATAAAAAGGCAACGATCATTTGACGTATTTTGCTAAGTTAAATCGATAAAAAGTTAAGCTAAGGAATTTGGCCTCTTTTTTTCGCCAATATTAACGATTCGAAAACTGTTTCAAGGAATACCTTTCCTTAAACGTTTCTAGAACAGGTAGCGGCACGATTTATCTATCAAAAGAAACGTGCATCTCCTTTATAAAAAAGTGATGTCTTTGACATTGACCTTTTATTTGACCTTTCATTTTCATCTGACCTTCAATGACGTCATCACCACACATTCCAATACGAAAAAAAAAATTTTTTGAACGCATCCTAAATTATGACAAGGAATATTGGACCATTCAACAATAATTATTCTGCCACAAGTTTAAGATTATTGAAATGTAAATATATGCCTAACTCCGCCCATTCGATTAGTCTTGCAAAGAAGGGCAAGACCGACTCAGCACACTCCGACTCTATACAGTCTTTTGGCTACTACCCCTAGAGTATATATAAAAATCCGAAGGTGCGAAGGGAGGGCAGCCCTCACCCACCGTAACAATGGCCAGGAACCCGCGTGAGCCGTAGTAGCTTAGGCTGGTCGCTGGCGACCAACAAGCCGAAGCTGCGAAAGCGAGCGTAAGTGCCTAACCTTTTTTCGCAAGGGCGAAGGGTCTGCACTTCCCGCAGCGCCGTAACCGATGCAGAAATGAATTTGTGTCATAAAAATGCTTCAGTTGATAGGTTCAAATGGCCCATAAATTAACTTGCAGCAGGATAGCCGTTTCTGCTATTCAGCCACCAGTACCTAGACTCACTACCTTCAACCAATGTGTATTGGATATTGTACCTTATCTAGTTGACGTTAGGAAATACATTTCAATAATCATAAACTTATGGTAGAATAAGTATTTTTTGTTATTCTGCCGCTAGGGGCAGAAGATATTATTTTGCTAAATGGCCACTGGTGGCAGGCTACACACTTCCTTTTCCATTCGGTATAAATCAGTCAACATCCGATAAAAAAAAATTAAGAGTATAATTATTCTGAAACTTCAAGACCATAAGAAACGAAGACCCTGTAAACACGTCCCATCAAACAAACCAGTTCTTATGACATAACACTCACCAATTTTACTGTTGCCCTGCGGCTGGCTTTGCGGCTGATGTTGCGGCTGCATCTGCTGCGGTTGCGGCTGGATCTGTTGCTGCATCAGCGCTGGATGTGTCAGCTGAAGCAACTTGGCTGGCTCCAGCTTGGTTGGAGCTGCCACTGGGATTGGCCCAGCATTCGTCATCGTGGTCATCGTAGCCGCTGGCATCATTAGCGTTGACATCGTTAGCATTTTCGTTGATGATTGTTAACTAGTGGTCTTTTAACTAGTGGTTTTTCCTTTAAGCTTAGATTCGATTACTCATAGTTCGTTTTCGTTTATTTGAGTACAGTTTTATGTGTAAATATGATTGGAGAATGTAGAGAAAAGAAAGACACCAAAATTGTTTTGTTTGTAGAGAAAAAAAAACCACTACGTTACTGGAATCCCACTTTTGGCCGTCTTCTCAGGGTCACTTGCACTACCAAACTTTTTTTATTGCAAAAAAATTGCCGTCAATCACAAGTTTCACTAATATTCCACTAATATAATATACTTCTATGTTGTATATATATTTTCTTATAATTTATTTATTAATAATATGCTTTTTGTATATATTTACTACAGGTGAGTTGGTGTTTTCATTTTTCAAATAAAAATCACAAAGAGATGCGATGTTCTTCTCTGTAACGTTGATTAACTTTTTATTTAATTTTTGCGTTGTTACCGACAACTGACATTCAAATAAACCAACAATTTTTTTTATATTATTTTATATCGTCTATTTTTTTTTTTTTGTGGCCTCTATAACTTTTTTAACAATGATATAGATTATTTCAAGTAATATTTTGTTTCATGTTTTCTATAATTATAATTAGAATAGAGCGAAAACATATATTTTTTATTTTGAATTTCCTGTATCATTTAATAATGCCTTGTTAGTAGATAGTAAAGTGTACAAAATATCATCAATATCATCTCAGGTGGCGCACTGAATCCAAAATCTTTAAAAAAAGCTTTTTCATGTTTATTTTGATTTTTTTCTTCCTTACATTTTTTCAAGATTTTGGGTTCATCGCACCACCTTAAGATTTATATGGAATTCGATGATATTTTGAGTACTCTACCATCTAGCACCAAGGAATCGAAAAGTGATACAGAAAACACAAAATAAAAATTTAAAAAATTTCACCCCGCCTTGTACGTCAGTACATACTTGAAATAAGTTTTTAAGTATTATAACAACAACAAAAAAACGCACTTGGAAAATATGTAATCAGAAATATACTTTTGTGCAACTCGGAATGCAAATGATCAAAAATAATTTTGCTTGCAAGAGAACGAATTTGTTGATTTCTATTGTTATATAATTTTCGTTAGTGAAAGGGTTAAATAAGACATTCTTCAAAACCAAAAAAAGGGAAGGCGGAAAAAAAATGGTTTTTCACAGTAAAAACTCTAATTAAATTAAAACAAACGATAAAAACGAAAATATAACCGTATCAAAATATTTTCATATTGTTAAATATGCCTCTGTGACCAATTAACAGAGAAAGCTCTCGCTTGCTAACTGAGAGGTCGTGGGTTTAATCCCCGAAGTGCGCATCAATTTTTTATTCTTTATTCTGTGCAATAAACACAAACACGGAGACAGATTATATTAACAATAGAATTATACGAGTATGTACAAGGCGCGCTTATCTCTATAAAGATATTTCTAACAGCAAAACCAGAGGAGCAAACAACAACAAAAACCGGCCAAGTGCGAGTTAAACTCGCATACGTAGGGTACCGTATTGTGGATGATAAATTTAATTTTGTCCTTCTTTTTCCTGAATTTCTAAACCGCTTTAATTTTTCTATTATATTTACGTAAACACATATTACCATGATTTTTTTCATATTTTTTCGTCCACTAGTTTTGGAGATTTGGAGATAAGGGGGAGGACATACATTTTTTTATGCTTATTCAAGGATTTCTCAAAATAGATGCAAATAAATATAGCTACACTATATTTTTCCAATCAGCTTTTTAATACCCACAATTTGATATCCATATTGTATTTTTTATAAAATACGAAAAACTTAAACAAACTATACTGCTAAAATAAATATTATTACCAATTAAACTAAATAAAAATATATTTACACTATATAAAAGACTTTGTTAAAGTCATCGCTATCACTGGGCAGGGTGCCCAAGACACTGGCAGCATTACCTCGTTGGATAGCAAGACTAATGCGTTGTCCGAGGTAAACTCCACCAGTCCCCTGACTGGGTCCCCTGAGGCATCCACCAGACGCGATGTTTTATAAAATATTTTTTTATTTATTTTACATCTTTTTTATATTTCTCATTTGTTCTCAACTTTTTTTTAATCGCTTTAGTTTTCCTGTAATTGGCCAGTTATGATCTATAATCGACATTTTTTTATATTAAGGATAAGGGGGGGGGGGGGTATACATATGTTTGTGGTTATTTAAAGTTTTCTCAAAACCAGTGCCAGTAAATATAGTAAAAGTATATATTATTTTTACAGTGAACTTTTTAATATGTACAATTTAATACCCATATTGTATTTTTAGGATAATATTTTTTATTTTTCTCACTTTTGTTTTGGAAATATTTTGGTAGGTTACACATAAAATAAAATAAATAAATAGGATATAATAAATAAATAGGATACACATAAAAGAAACACAATTATTGTAGCATAACACAATATAGTCCAAGATATATTTCGGGCCCCACTGGGCCCGGCATCACTTGGAGTAATAATGACAGTAATAATGACGGGCCCGAAATATATCTTGGACTATTATGTTATGCTTCAATAATTGTGTTTCTTTTATGTGTATTTATCTATATAATTATACATAAAAAACAAAAAAAACAAGCTGATAAAGGAAATATTTTGAACAATTTCAAATTTTTTATAACTTATATGTGGACAAATTAATGCTATTTTTGTGCCAAATTTAATGTCTTTACCTTTAACAGTGCTAAAGTTATGAGGCTGTGACATACGTACGGACGGACAGCGGAGTCTCAACTTAAAGGTTCCTATTGTACTTTTTAGGTACTTACCTAACCCCAAAAAAAAAATTTAAGCCAGCGTGCAAAAAAAAAGAAAAGATTTAAGTATACAAATTTCAAGGCAAAATATTTTTTTGTTTTTGATTAATACAAGTAGATGGCGCTTATCGCTGTTACATCACGATATCGTTTGTTACTACCAGAAATGTGTAATGATCTGAGAGTCAAAATGTCAATGTCTTTGATAAGTGTCTATATAAGTCGGTTAGTAGTGCAGTACGGTGTTTTATTGTGAACATAATAAAATACACACAATAAAAATATTAAAGATATGTAAATAAATTTATAACCAATATAATACATACATTTTTAATACATATATTTATACGTATATACAACCTGCCTGTTCAGAAAGCGACAGGTAATTTTCTTTAAGCTTTTTTTAAAGGAACTTAATTTAGCTTTCAATTTTTCAATTTGCATTCAGTCTGCGTGCTTCGGAAGCATCACGCATCACTTTTGGGACATATTAATCGTCAATGAAAAGCGGTTCAAGTATTGACTGTGACCTACATTTCACAGTTCACACTCGGAACACCTCCGACACCCCCTCGGGGATTGACGTCGTAACGATAAGTTCATGTTTATGAAATATTTTCCATTGCTTTTAATCTACGCCCCGCTGTTCATAAATAAGCATTAAACCCTTTTACATTACATTGCTCTACCAGCCCGCTGAGAAAACATCTACATACTTTAAGATACCTATGCTGAATCATTTTCATCTCTACTACTTAGGCCTTAGTGATCAATTCTGCATCTATGGAGTCTTGGTTACAAAGTGCGCGCCCTAAAACAAGGTCGGATAACCGTCTCAATAGAAACTCTTAATTTACTCCTATAAGAATCAAAATTGTATGAACAAAATTAGTAGCTGAAGCTGAAAGCAATATCCTAGAATTGATTGTTATTTATTTAAACTTATAAGACTATCTTTCAGGTCTTAACCAGTCAAAACATTTATAACTAATACTTAATAAATTATATATGAATAATATTAATTACAAAAAGAAAAAAACTAATTGAAACAGGTAGTAAATATAAGTTTATAAACCTTCTAAGTCCTCATATTGTGACGAGCAACCCTACACTGCGCGTGGCACGACACGTACTTGGCCGTTTTTTTTTAATAATAATTCAAGATCGCTGAAATAAAAGGAGTTGTAGTAAATAAAGGTAAAAAATAATGGATTTTATTTTACGCTTTGTTCCAAAAATCTTATAAGTTCTTTTATACCATTTTTACCATAACCTGTGGGTCTACCGCGTAATTCTCATTTTCATCAACATCAACTTGAGATTGAAATTTGTCGTGCGTGCGACGACGCCCGCCTAACATGCCATCTCTTTTGCACGCGTTGAATTTCGCATGAATTTGCTTGAAGTTGATACAAATGAGAATTACGCGGTAGAGCCCCTGGATATTCACTATCCTTAGAAGATCTAGGATTTACAAATGGTTTTGGTATTTCGTTTGTATGAACTAGGATTGCTCCACCGCCGGCCTCTGAAGGAGATGCCAAAAAAAAATGTTTTTTTTGAATCCATTTACTCCACTGTAACGTCATCTACGTATTTAATTTTTGGGTAAATGTTTATTGAGTATTTGTTTAAGATTCTCTCTGAAGGAAAACGCGATCGGATGAAAGTTTTTCGATAGAATTTAATTCCGAAAAGACCCCTAAATTGTTTTATTTTTTCCTGTAATTCTGAAATCCTTACTAATTTCATTGTGAAATTGCATTCAAAATGTGAATATTATGTGTTTGTAAAGTCTCCTTGAACATCTTTTTGACACAATATGTAGCTTAGTACATTTTATATTAATAAAAAACCGACTTTTTGCTACTTTTCCACGAATCCGTTCCACACGTACTAAGGGTTTTTTCGCATATTGAGTAAAACTTTTACGTATCGCCTTAAGGCAGTATAGTATTCAGGTATCATTCCACCAAAGAATGGTTGCTAAATAAAAGCATAGCTCTCCATTGGAACAACTCTTAATGAGAATTAGGGAATTCGCTTTATCCCCAGCCCCATAAAGCTGAGTATACACTACGTATGTAAAGAAGTTTAGGTACAAGAATGGTAAAGCTGTGCGTACACTACACGTTCTATGTCGGGTGTTAAGGTGATATACCGTGCTAGCAAAGGTCCCCGTTAATCCAGGCAGAAAGACCCGCAGTGCGAAAGGGACGGAATCGGGAAAAATTTTCAAAAATTCGGTTTTAAATTAATTTAAAATTAACTAAAATAGCTACAAAAAATTCCATAACCAGTAATTTAGGTGTAGTTAGAACTCATCTAAATAAATATTTTTCAAGTCTCTATGCTATCCTAATTTGTCAGAATATCACAAAAAGTGTAAATTTAGACCTGATTTCAATAATTATTTCTATCGAATGAAATTCCTCCTATCGCGTTTCTGATAGACCAAAATCTAGTAAAAGGTCCCAAAATTGTTATACTATTTTATTTTACTTGGAACTTCATTAAAAGAGCAGATAAATAACTTCAAAAAGTGTCAATTTTCACGGTATAGCCCCTTTATGTGATGGTATCTTTAAATTAAACGAAATTAAATTTTATTGATACTGTACAACTTTCCAAAAGAAAAATGAAAAGTGAATTATTGTACTTGTACGGTAGGTATTTAACCGTTTTAGGGACCCATAGATAAAAAAAAACCATTTGACAACTACATTATAAACTTATTGCAAGTAATTTAAACAATTTAACAAATTAAATTTAACGTTTTATGATAAGTACATATTTGGTATTTCATATTTTCTATTCATTATTGTTTAATAATGATCATATTTCCGAAGATATGCGAATATTACCGAGGTGCTTTATTTATTTCGTACACTTGTATTGAAGGAATGTACAGATATATTGTGTATGACTTATACATGCAGGTTTTTTTTTAAAAAATGTGAACGCGTTTTAAGGTCAAAATACTTAACCAGTTTACAGTCGGAAAATTTGGCTAAATAGGGTTTAATGTGCCGCCGGCTCACCCTTTTTAGGACACATACAGCATCTGGGCACCTAGGTACAGTTAGCAACGAAACAAGCAAAAAAACTAGTAATTCTTTTACATACTAACTTGTATAGCTACAAAACAAGGACACTATTTATGTTGTGTATTCAAAGTACAAGAAAAAGTTACACTTGTTGAATGTATTTGGTTATATTTTTGGCTATACAACGCAATATAATGTTATAAGGTTAACTTTTTTTTTACAGGAATATAGTCAATTTGGTCATTACCGTTTTAAAAATTTGATAATAATATATCGTAAACATAAATGAATTTAACATCATATCATTGCAGTACAATATAACCAGGATTCGAACCCGGAAATCCCGGTTCAGAGCTCCTCACATCCAGACCTTTCTTTCTGCGTTTCTATACTGCAATGATATAATGTTAATTTATATCTCCTTGCGATGGATAAATCGCCAAGTGTTCAAACATAGAAATTTATTTCTGTATAAATGAATTTTGTACTCGTAAAATTAATAAGATACGCTTTTGTGAAACAAAAATAAAATGATTCTATTACTTACACAAAATTTTCTGTGAATTAAATTTATTACAAGAAATTTGTGCAATAAACTTTATAAATTTCGTGTTTATTTTTCTGCTGTCTCTACAACTGACGCTAAAATTATGTCTCCGAGTCCCCATTTATGCCCAAAGTACACACATTAAAAACAGAGTCAAATGGTAAGTATGTAACATATGGTTTGTAATTTATACTTATCTATACCATTATATATTTCAGGTGGTAGAGCTGATGCCGGGCTCGACTGTGGAGGTACCACCATCTTACTTGGAGACCACCTCGAAGTAATTCGGGGGAGAGTAAGAGCACAGCTCACAGGCAAAAAACCAGGAGGCCCACCATGTCTGGGACCGATGGATGGCGGTTTATCCATCCCTAATAGCCGGGCCTTATATGGAACAGACTGGTGACGGGCAGCGGCGTCACTAGTGCGAGGGTTCCGGCACCGCGCTCACCAACCCGCCTGCCCAGCGTGTGTGAGTATGGGCAATTCTTCCAGGATGATCGCCAGGAGTGGCAAAGTCCTGGAAAGGCTTATGTCCAGCAGTGGACGAACTAGGCTGATGGGTGGATGGATGATACTCATATCGTAAAATTCTGATTAAGAAATCAAAAAAGTGTCAATTTTTTTCTTACACAGAAAACAACATTAAATTTAATTACAGTTCTCTTAACAAAATAATGCTGTCAAAAATACAAAATTGCATGTGTCATTGTATACACAAAATAGGAAAGCAAAGGTAACTTACCTCATACAGCCACGTCGGAGGTTTTAATAGGAAATTGTTTGAATTCTGATCATACTTATTACCAAACCCATGGGCTGTGGACTGCGATTGATTTTAATGATGGTAGAACTTGTAACCTGACCCTTTTTTCACATGCGTGGTGAACTGCCGGATGGATTTTGTGCGTTATTTCTTAATTTAATAAGTATTTACTGATTTTTTGTTTATTTTAAACGCCAATCAGGACTGTGATCTGTTTGATGATGGATGGCAGAAAATATTGTCAGAGTGTTTGTGTTTTTGTGAGAGGGACTGTTTCTGACTTTATTCTTATTTATTTTAGTTGATTGTACCATTTTGTGTTTGTGTTACTATCAAGATAGTAATCTTTAACTATTGTAATTGGTTTGTCCGTTTTAATTAAAGTAAATAAATAAAATAAATAAAATAAATAAAATAAATAAAATAAATAAAAATATAAAATAAATGAAATAAAATAAATAAAAATATTTGTGCTGATTTATATAAAAACGGCTCACCTCAATCTATACGTGTTATGGTCGGGAAAGCGAGGTGAGGCGTAACGTCGTCTCGTAAACGTCTTCGCTCGCCCAGATGAAGGCAGTCTAAATCTGCTGAAACTGGTCGGCTTTCCCGACCATAACACGTATTGAGGTGAGCCGTTTTTATGATAAATCATGAATTATCCTCAAGTCTCATTTAATTCTATAAATATTTGTGCTTTTAAATTTGTTCCTGATTGATTTCTAGTTTGTAAAAATATTATTTAGAGTATTCAAAGCAATAGTTTTCGCAATAAAATATGTAAAAGCATTTTTTTTTTTCTTTAAAAAGTTTTCTTCTGGAAAAATTTTAATGTATGTTTGGGAACCTAGATATTCTATAATGCAATCGGAATAAATATACACTACCTTAAAAATATCTATGATTTACAAATGGTTTTGGTATTTCTTTTGTATGAACTATGATTGCTCTGCAGGCCTCTTAAGGGGCTGCATTATGCTAAAATTCAGTCCTGCTCTAACGCGTTTGTTTTTTAACTCTCTAACCTGCTCTAATCAGATGCGGCGCACTCAAAACTTCATTTATTTTGAAATTTTGGCTCCATTAGGATATTAACCATAATTGTTTTTATAAAATAAAGATGGTTTTTTCGAGTTAGTATTTGCGTGTGTTGGTTTCGTTTCAATCGGTTTTAAAACATGGAAACTAAATTGTTCGTGAAATTCATGCTTTTTTTAAAGTTTTATAATTAATAGAAGATTGAAAGAATGTTTAGTTATAAAGTGTAATTAATAATCGCCGTGAGTCACAAAACTAGCCACATTTTTTTCAAATTTTTACCGTCTTCATTTACGGAACTGAATCCAATACAAAACTGATGTTTAGCGTTATGGAGCCCCTGGTTTCAAAGTAACATGAATTAAACGATAAAAATACGAAAGTCTTTGAGATTTTCTAAAAGTCGAGAATACTAAAACACGGTAAACACCGTACTCTAGTTAACAAGGTTTATTTTTCTTCACGAAATCCATAAAAAGGCTAACGAAGCGTAAGTAAACGTTACAGAACGTTACAGTTTAGCCTTTCACTACCTCCTATCTGAAATGTAAACCTAAAAAATCGGATTTTTTTCACCTAAAAGGGATAGTCAAGGAGTTGGCGAATAGAATTTCTACATCATTCACTCATATTTTATATCAAAAGGGACATGTTTAAATAAATACAAATTAATTTGGTCCAGTCACTTTAGGTCCTACGACACTGCGTTTTTGCGCTACAGCGCTTCAAATTTGTAAAAAAAAGCTTAATTGAGGAATTTTATTGCTCATGATTTAAATAGCATCCATAGGATTCATTCGATTCATTATGATTCCACAAACACGAAAAAAGAATTTTAATATTCAATTACATACCTAAGTACTGACTTGCACATTAAAAAACTTTTTTCTATAACAACGCCGTATTACAAGTAGGCACGCCGGATTGAAAAACGTCGCTGTTTTGTAATGCGGCTACCTCACGTTCAGCCGGATTGTCATTGCGTTACGTTCGACAATCTGGCTACCCACGTTTAGACGTAATGTAAAATGTTTATCAACCAAAAGTCAAAAATAGTTGTGAAAACGAGCGAGGCGCCGAAATAAGAAGCCGACAAAGCGCAGCGGAGTGAGGCGACGTCTCTAGTTTTTAACAAAATTTACAATCTAGTGTTTTGCATTTAGTTGTAACTAGTATTATGAAAAAAAATATATGATCTTGCTAAGTTTCTTGCCCTTCTTCTGAGCAAGACTAATCGAATGGGCGGATTTAGCCATATATTTATTATAATGTATTGCATATATTTATAATATTATGTATTCCTTATTCCTATATTTTTATTTAATTCAAGTGTATTTTTTTTATTAAATTCAAGTAAACCCAACCTTTATTATTTCCCCGTATTATTATTTATGACATAAAACTATTACCTATACACATAGATTATTTAAATACTTATATTACATTAAAACTGATCTGTATTGATTGTGTCTGTCATACCTACATTACATAAATAAATATATTTCATTTCATATTTAATTTGAAACTGTTTTACAAAACCGTTGCGGCTGTTTGTATATGGGCACCACGTTACTTAGTCGCGTTGACGAAAGAAAAGTAGTCATCTAATGCAGCGTGATTTATTTCAGCCGAATTGTAATCCGGCTGTACGTGAGGTACCTACCCCTCATATTTAGTTGGCAAATGGTCTGCCAATTTTTATCGTAGTCAGAGTCATATTGATTGAATTAATCGAATGGACGCTACTAAATCCATGAGCAAATGACTTTGTTAAGAGGCTATGCGAATTTTATTTTTGTCACTGTCACTGTTTTGGGGCGGATTCAGGGCAAAAGGAAAAGAAGTTGGTTTTATATTTTTATTAAAAGAAACAAAAATAGCTAGCGACATTTCAAATATCAAATCTCTCGATATTGTTGAAACACACCTAATAAAATATGTTTGAGTTCTGTATATGGATCCTATTCGTCAAACGAGGAGAAAAGTGTGTTGAAGACCTCATTTCAACAATTATTTCTATCGAGGAAAATTTATCCAAACATGTTTAACAATTTCAAATTCCTAGATTATATAGTCAAAATGCATATACCAGAAATTTATTAAAATGTTTCGTATATTTCATGAAATACACAGAAAAGAAACATCCGTATTTTTTTCGCATTTTTTTTACATTTTTTCAACTGCGTCGTGTCATACATACCTAACGCAGAGTCCTGGATGTTTGTTTTATGGATTTTCTTTGTTTTTTGGATGGTTTTGACCATCAACCCTCGAGACAGACGTTTTGAAATGATTGAGAACTTTTTTTTTCAAGTTTGAAGCGCAAGATCGCAGCAACGCAGGACCATAAGTGACTGGTGCACATAGACCAAATCGATTTGTTTTTATCTGAACTAGGAATTACCTACAAATATGATATATGAGCAAATCGTAACGAAATGCTCGCCAGCAACCTAACTAGTTTTGCCGTTCACTTAGCTTTCAGAACTCACAGCAGAATTAAGTTAAGATTAATAAAAACCTTTTACATTAATGTACCAATTAATCCAAGTATGGTGCAAAAATACGTGTAAGATAATGCAGGGGTGGATCCAGGATTGAAATAATATTATGAACAGCTGTTAGAGCTCGTTTAGTTGATGGTGGGCTCAACTATGGAACTTACTTACTCGCAAACCTCCTCGAAGTTACTATAATTTATGACACTGATTGTAAGAAGACAGCTCCCAAACAGGCACAACCAGGTGATCCACCATGAATGGGACCAATTAATGGCGGTATATCCATCTCCAATTGCCGGCCCTTATATAAAACAGAAAGGGAGATCCGTATCAGAATTGAAATCGCCAGAAGTACCTTCATTAAAATGAATAAACTCTTCACTAACAAAGATATTAAACTTAAACTAAGATGGAGACTGGTCAAATGCTACGTATTGTCAGTACTTATGTATGGTGCCGAGGGATGGACTTTAAATAAAAACATTGAATCAAAATTGAATGCTTTCGAAGTGTGGCTCTATAGACGCATGTTAAAGATTTCATGGAGAGATAGAATAACAAATGAAGAAGTGCTTAACAGATTTAATAAAAGGCTTGAAGTATTAAAAACAATTAAGAGACGAAAAACAGCATATTTTGGTCACATTTATCGACATGAAAAGTATAACATGTTGAAGAACATTTTAGAAGGGAAAATGGACGGAAAACGGGGAAGGGGGAGAAGGCGGATGACATGGAGTGATAACGTAAAAACTTGGACTAACATAAAAGACGCTGCCGGTCTCTGCAGACTGGCACAGAATAGAGAAGAGTTTCGTGTGGTGGTCGCCGACATCCGCTAGGATATGGCACCCCCAAGAAGAAGAATATAAAACAGACTGGTGACTGCAGCGGCGTCACTGGTTCAAGGGTTTCGGCACCAACTGATTTTGACTCAACAGTTGTTATTTGTAAATTTTTAATAAGTCGAGCTTTAATTTTTTTTGGGTAAACCTAGCATTTATTACAATCCACGTAGATATTTCTTGCCTAACCGTGTAGTATAATGTCCGTTATTTGACTCCATAGCCCTGATATCCGGTTCATTTAGCATCCCATACTCATAGCCAACTCCAAGTCACTTCCTTCCTGACAATGGTTTGGCAACTATGGGGGACTGTCCGCTAGTGTATCTCAATGATACATCGAGAAAAAGGCCTCGATGGATGCGGCCATGAAATGAAATGGTACCAAAGACCTCTTCAATTCAAACGACCGACTCCCTATGCCCCTTAACTGAAAAGTGTACCTACATAATAATAATAATTACTCCCTCCCTGAATCCGTCCCTGGCAGAACTCGGGCATAAATTCAGGAGCCCAGTCTGGGTAATGAAATACAAACACTAGCCATGGAGCTCGGCCAAGCGGGTACGTCAAAATGTGTTGGGTTCTCTACTGTGGATCTTTTGAACTAGTGTTTGGGCAAATTCAGTTGAGTGTGAAAGGGTTATGACTGTAGCAAATTTTGGTTTGTTTTGAGATTATGTTGAAAACTCTTATACAATATACAAGGTGACTTTTTGATCATCGTCCAAATTCATACTGGAGGCTTGATAAGTGATCAGTATCTTGGATCAATAACAATTTTTGTGAAATTTGTAAAATGAAATTTCGGCTTCCCATAGAAATTCACTTCCAGTTCCGAGTAAATCACTATGGGAAGTCGAAATTTAATTTTACGAATTTTAAGTATTTTGGGCACTCTCCCGCAGGGCAGTGATCTAGAGGCAATTTTCTTTTTGTAATTATTTCTTTAGGATTATTTTTCATTTTAATTAAATTTCGATTTCAGTAAATAATTCAAAATTGTACTTAACATTTATTTTTTCATATTGGAGACGTACGGATATAAATGCATATACATTATGTATGTCATTAAATGACTCATTATGCACTATTTTTGAATTCAACATCAAAATTGTTATTTATTTATTTATTTACATATTTGTTTATTTATTTATTAGGAGCACCAATGTTACATACACAAAATTATAATACTAGTAAATATGTAGGGTAAGCATCCGTGTGTTGTAACGTTACAGGTGCACACCTTTTACAAATAACAGAGAGCTTTATCAAAAGTTAAATGTAACAAATACAATATACATGATAATACTTTGAACAGTGATTAGTGATCATTGATCAGAACACAGAGGTGGACTAAAATAATGAATTAGAAAGTTTAACACCGATTACCCTCATAAAATATTCAACACCCCACCAAATATTACCTATGCATGTGTACTAACTTTGTTTGTTGTTCCACTCAAATGGTCAAACTAGCAACTAGCAACTACCTACCAACTAGCAACTAGCAACTACAACGTTCAGAATACAAGAACAATAACTCAAACTTTGCATATTATAGTAGCACAATAGTTTAGTTGTTCAGTTCAGTTTAGCAATCACACGACATAATTATTATTACATGAGGCTTTAACGTTAAGTACACGCAACGAGCCTACAACGTCCTGCGTGTGCAATATAACAACGCCTTTAGGATGCTGTTGCGGCTGCCGCGATTCTGCAGTGCATCTGGCATGTTTGCGGAGGCGCATACAGATGATTTCTACGCCATAATGCGCAAGAAAACTGCCTCTACTACTCGGACTACGGGGCAGTGGCAACGGCATCATTTAGATGATTGCGGACCGAATGGATTGTCCCATCCAGAAATTCTGTATGGAACGATCCATTAGGTTATTTAAATAATCAATTTTATACATGTTCCCTTTGTTTTATTAACCTAGTTTTAAGCCTTACACTAATCTACCTATGGATTTTCAATCTGAAAAAAAAACGGTCATTTATTTATTTTGTTTATTTAAGAGACTTCAGAAGCAAAACTGCCTTTAGAGACGTTTTTGAATTGGTTTAAACTTTCTTTATGAATATTACAGAACTTCGAAAAAAATATATGAGATTTATGTACCTTTCAAATGATTTAAAATGGTTTAAAAAACTGATAAAACGTTTAAACTTTTAAAATTCAGAAAAGTCAAGGTCAAAACTTAAACACAGACACGAGTAATACAAAAATCTAACATAATGACGTTTAAAACTTTTAAATATCAAATATAACATGTGTAAAAAGTATTATTTTCTCTATTTTTTGCTATCCGGTGACGCAGCGATCGTCGTAACAGCCACTATTTGTACCGACACATTTCGAGCTGCTAATCTAGCTTACTGAAGCCCCTTAACACGTGTGATTGTTGTTGACTATATGCTAACCGTTTCACCGATACAATTTCAGCATTATCAACGACGACGATAAACGCCGCGTAGACGTCCTATCCGGTGAAGTACAGAAAACACGAAAGTTAGGCCATCCTTTGAAACCATGCGTGACACCATCTTTTCTACACTAATTTCTGTATGAATGTGATCAGTAATTTTGATGTTCTTTGACAAAGTTAAAGGAGGTTGTTATTGGAGAGACGGCGGCGGTACCGAAGAATTAGACGATGGAGTTGGTGGGCAAAACTGCTGACGTTGATGATGTTTGGATCAAAGATTTCAAAAGACGTTTAGATGAGCCCTGGCACCTAAAATCTATTGCATTGGTTTTGAATGTGAAATGTCCTATTTTTGGTTTTATTCGTATTTCTTGAAATGTTAGTGCACTTTAAAAATGCACACGACGGCATATTGAGACCCTTTTCTCGTAAAAATTTATGAAGGCGTCCAACTATCACTGTGTTCAAATGAGCATTGATTCCAAACGTGTGAGCGTCACTCATTTAAAGGTGGAAACATTTTGGTGCTGTCATGCTACGGTAAGGGCCTATCTTTACTTTTGAAATCTTTGGTTTAGATTAAATTTACATGTAAGCCCTTTATAGAACGCTCTCTCGTTTTAGTTAATGACACAACTTGCATTTTTCTGTCTGTTAATTTTCCGCCATCAAAAAATAATAACAGGACATTTAAGAAATAAACAGATTTTTTTTCTGGTATGAGTATGAGTTCTGGGAAGAATAAGTTATGGTTTTGCTGAAACTCTTAAAGTATGGAATAGTAAGCCACTTTGCCTCCAAATTCAACCTTTATCTTTTGTTGCAAAAAGTTCTCTAAGAAAATCAGTTCATCTTAAATATGTTTTGGCCCGTGACGTAATATTTTTCATACAAAATTCCCCGTTTCAAGCGTCACTGAAGCCATCTTTCAAAACAAAGAGGGTCTTGTTTAAAAATTCCGTACTGACATCTTAATAAAATATACAAAAAGGAACCTTTTTGCACCAAAATATGACTCACTTTGCATTCTTGTCATCTCAAAGCATATCGACGCTGTGAAAGTATGGAAATGGATTTGCTTTTTTCTTTTTTGTTGAGAGTCGAGTGGAGTGCTATTTATGCAAATGTGATTTTTATTCATCAACATTCTGTTTTCGTTAAAGAAAACTAGAAGTTAAATTATAACGATACTTGCCTTTTGCCTGCTGCTTCATCCGTGCAAATTTAATTAATATATCCCTAGGGAACTGCCCTTCCCAGGGAACAAACTTTAGCCTATGTTTTAGTAAATAGTCTAGTCGTAAATACAATGAAATAATTTTTAAAATCGATTCACTTGTTTGAAATATCACCCCTTACTCATAATCATATAAATTTTACATTTTTTTTAAATATAAGTGTAGATTGGTAATATTTTGTTGTGCAGATTTCTTTTATTTGGCAATTTATTTACCACAAAAAGGTACTTTAAATTTAGAGAAATAGAAAAAATATTTGGAACTAGCTTTTCCCCGCGGCTTAGCCCGCGTTGATTAAGTTTTTTTACTGTCGTATCGAATCCCATCCCATCTCACTAATGCCACTATGCCAATATTCAACGGCGTGAAGGAGCAACATTACACCACTTTTTTATAGGGACTACACACCCCATTGCCTTCCAATGGGAACTGATTTATGGGATAAAAAGTAGTTTGTATCCTATTTCAGGTCAAGAACTACATTTGTGCAAAGTTTCAGCCTAATCGTTTCAGTAGTTTCGGCGTGAAGGAGTAACAAACATCTATCCATCCATCCATCCATCCATCCAAACTTTCGCATTTATAATATTAGTGGGATGAGAAACAAAGAATGGCTTCTTGATTGTTGATCGCGCTTTGATAGCCAGACCAACACTCAACTATTTTGCGTGATGCTTGAATTTTATGTGCACTTACCATATGGCGATTTATTCCCGCTTTCACATTTAAACAAATCAATTTAAGCGGTAAAATTAGGCATAAAGTTAAAAAAAAAAGGTTATATAAAATACAGGGCATGGTCTATCTAAGCTCTATAGTTGGTAAATTCTAAAAGGAGAGAGATTTTCTAAATTAAATAAAAACCGGCCAAGTGCAAGTCGGACTCGCGCACGAAGGGTCCCGTACCATTATCTACAAAAACGGCAAAAAAACATGTCTGTTGTATGGGAGCCCCCTTAAATATTTATTTCATTCTATTTTTTAGTATGTTTTTGTTATAGCGGCAACAAAAATACATCATCTGTGAAAATTTCAACTCTCTAACTATCACGGTTTATGAGATACAGCCTATGGTGACAGACGGACAGACGGACAGACAAACGGATAGACAAACGAGCAGCGTAATCTTAATAATAGGGTCCCGTTGGTTACCCTTTGGGTACGGAACCCTAAAAACATATTCTAAAGTTTTAAAAAAATAGGCAAAATTGTATGTAGCTCGTAAAGTCTTTCTGACGTCACAAAACGTAAGAAAACTAAAAATGTCCTTTTCCACAGTTACATCGCCTTATTCAAGCATTCCCTTTCCAACTGAAGGCGGTATATATCAGAGAACTCTTTTATGTGTTTCCGAAGGTCGTCTCAAACTTGTCGCTTCAAGCTGAAATGTTGGTGACTATACCAAGGTTTTAGACATCGGAGGTAGACAATAATCAACCCTATTTCTAGGCAAAAAGAGTTTGGTTATAGGTCTAAGTTTTGGTTGAATAAAGTAGCTTGTTTATTTGATACAGGAGGATCTAATAATATTGGGGTTCCATCAGAAAGGGTGGTCGTCGGTTTTGTAGTTTGAATTTCTTTTAAAACGGTTTTTTGTTGTATTTAATAGGAAAGAAGGAATCATGCGAACAACTTCAGGGATATGTGGAATCTGTGCAAAATGCTCAAAATGTCATGGACTTCTTCACTTCTAATGTCAGAGTCCTTAAGTGGACACCTGACGCTAGAACATCAACAACACCAGGTTTTCAAGGGTTCATTGGAAGAAACTAGGTCTCTCCTCATATTATAGAATATATAGGTTTGATTTATCGATCTTTTATCTAAGGATTCCACCAACCTATAAACAATGTTTTAAGATTTATACTTTTGTCAAAAAAAAAATGTTTTCCACCCTCTTTTTTTTGGTTTTCAAACGTTCGTTTCAAAGACGCGGTTAAGAGATCAACTTGTTTTTTTTAAATAGGCAAAAGAAATATGAAGGGATATGTTACTTAAATCCAATATTTTTTCCCTACAAAATATTTCAGTATAAGCTAAAAACACACCAATTTGTTGTTTCGCTGCGTGATCACAGTATTACGCGTCCAAGAACAATAAGAGGCCAAAAAGCCAACATATAATCGCCTCTATGAAAAGCGGATAAGGTCTTTGCCATTAAACTTATTGTGCTGGACGGGTAATAAAAAAAGTTGCTAGGGTATGCCATCCTCTTAAAATGGTCAATCGCAAACGAGAGCTGATATCAGCTGCCATGAAAAGAACGAGTTAACGACCGCCTTTTTGGGCATTTGCAAAGAGGTCCCCTCTAAAAAACTTCCTAGTTAATCCTCGAGGGCAAGATTTCCGGAAAAAAAGCACCAGGACGTCGACGACGTCACAATTAGATAGATGACATCAAAGAGTGGATTGTTCTTAAAAGTTTTAGGGACAACAATTCTTGATGCAAGCAATTCGCAGAAATTAAATTATGTTAAGGTGTGTTAATTCGAAAACCATTTCGAGATTTAGGTTTAATAAGCCGTATTTCAGAACTTGTGATCTAAAAAACCTCATCATGATGAATATTTTTACAAAAAAGCTGCAACTTTCATTTGCCTTTGTGTGATGTCACTTGAGGTGTGGGTCACAATGGGTGTTTATAAATGTGTCCTTTACTATCAAATAATTTGCTTCCGACTAATTTGACAGCTGGATGACAGAGATTGAGTAGATTGAGTAGATTGAGTAGACAGACAGAGACAGACCACATTTTTTTATAAGCAATCACACATCACAAGCAGTATCATGTCTAAAATTCTCAATAGGGAGATCAAGATTAAAATATAAACCTAAATATCTTAGACATAAACTTACATATAAAAGCTTTCGCACCGACTTTAAATTTGGCAAAAAATTGCATTACTTTGCCCATATAACATTTGTAATGAAAATTTGGAAAAATTTTAATTGTTCAAAATATATTATTTCCAAAACAAAAGAGATAAAAATTTCCAAAAAATATAGTTACAATATGGGTATCAAATTGTAGATATTAAAGTGTTGATTGTAAAATATATAACTTAACTTTATTTACTGGCATTGATTTCGAGAACCACATATAAATGTACCTCACATGTAAGGGGGGTCCCCTTATCTCTGAAACTGGTGGACCAAAAAGTGTGAAAAAAAATGTCGCGGCCAATTACAGGAAAACAATAGCAATTTAAAAAAATAACACAAATGAGAAATAAAAAAATAGTCGTTGAGAAATTCACGAAAACAAAATTGACAAAATTCCCAAAACTCTCCAATTACCTAACACTAGGTACGAGAGTCTAACAAGACAAAAGTTTTGTACAAAATAAAAATCGGTAGAAATAATATTTCTTGAAATAAACTTTTCTTAAAAACGTAGTATCCTAATGAATGACTTGGATTAATATAATTGGTAACTATTCCAAGTACCGTTTTATCACATTCATTTTAATCCATGTTTCAAATTAACTAAAAGAGAATATTTTCATAAATAATTTTCTGCATGAAATATTTATGTTTAAAGTGCGACATGGCGTTTTATCATTGAATATCATGTTTTATTTTTCAGCTTTTTAGCGTATTTTCACTGAATAACTTAATATGCTCTCATTTAAATAGTACTTAAATTTCAAGTTATGGCATTTTATACAACTACTTAGATTTTAATTAATATATTCTCTTGTATATTTTGCTATTCAGTATAATATAATTGAAAGAAGATATAAATCAAATTTGAGTGAAATTCACTTGGAGGTTTAAATTTGAAGATTGCTATGTCTGTGTCCACGGATTTAGAATAGAGTTTGTATCAGACAGTGGAGATTGCTATTGTTCACGCTATACCAGCGTGACGTCAGAATGATATGTGCATGACTAATATCGCGGCGCTACGCTGGCGCCACCTGGCGACACAATGGACTCGCGTGCTGCCAACCCGCGGTTCACTCGCTCTGTTCGGATCGACGAGCCTCTCTAGGCGCACGCGCGCGCGCCCGCGCAGCCGACAGCTCTAAACAATAGACATTCGCGTCAGCACAAACAATATCGCGTACCTAAAGTGTAGTGTTAATACAAGTGCTGTGTACATCACTCAAACCAGGACATTCAATACATCCCTGCACAGACGCCAGCTCAACTAGCCAACAAGAAGGCTCAGCACGTCACCGCATCTCCTGTCAGCCCATCGAGAACAACATTCCAACAAAGGTCAGTTTACCCACAATCTTTTTCTTATCCTGTCTGCTCTCCCACTCAAATTCCATCAGCCCTGCATCCTGTAGCCAGCGGCTACATTTTTGATCCTTCGAGACCGTTTTCGAATTCGAACCGTTAGAACCAGCCCCCTTTTCAGCCCCTACAGTCCATTTTCAATACAAGAAAAATTTTGGTCCGTCGAGCGGAAAATTTTTGGTTTATATCGTCCCCCGCCTCCCCCCCGCCGGCCCGTAACTTTGTTTGAACCAGCCCCCGTCGATTTACTACAGTCCATTTTCACCCGGTTACATATTTTGCCCCTTTTCCCGGCAAAAGAATATTTTGTGGTTTCGAATACCTATCGCGGGTAGATAATTAGAACCGCCGCCTGGAACATTCCATTTATCGGTTAGAACCGACCCCCCCACGCCCCTTTACAGAATAACTCATTTTCATCACGGTTGTAATTATTATTCAGCTCAGATAACATAAGTATATTCATTCAGCCCAATTGTTTATTACAGTCCACTATACTTCTTTATTAAACCCAAATTTTACGAGATTTTGCGAGATATTTTTTCGGTGCGAGTATTTGCTTTATTTCGTGCACATACGTAAAACCCACGTATACATAAGTTATTACGTAACGAACGTTTACGTTTACGAATTATTACGTTACCAAAGTTTGATCTGCATCATTGGATTGTCCGCATTTAGATACGATTTCTGCCAGGTGAACGCATTCTTTGTTTGTTTACGCGTTCGAGGCTTGTAGGTAGGTATTTTATTCTATAAATAGAATTTTCGACGACTGATGTTGTTGTTGTAAAGGTACTTTCGTGTAAACAAGAACCAACGCGTATTGTCGGCACGTGATTTCAAGGCAAATAACATAAAAGTGAACAGGTTCATCAGCCCTTTTCGATATTTTTGTGTTGCGGTAATCTCACGTCGCAGTAATATATTGCCGGACCGTTTATTTGTGTTATTGTCTGCTTTTTTTACCCGGGTATAGCACAAATATAGTAAACAATTTTTTTTTTTCTCTTCTCATCTCTGATCTTGTTGTTTGTGGTACACATATAGGGTGTTCCAAGTTGGTGTATCGGCTCATATACAGGTTGTTTAAAAAATTTTTTTTTTTTCTTTTTTTTTTTCTCTTTCTCTCTCTGTCGGGTTTATTTTCCGTGTTCCGTTTGAACATGGCTTTTGTTATTTCGGCCCGCGCAAGTTACAAGCTATCCGCACGTTGGAGTTGGTAGCGCTCAAGTTTTTAATAACTCATTTTCACATATAGTCACACTCATCACACATTCAATCAGCACATACACACTCAACTCATTTTCACTCACACATTCAATCAGCACATACACACTCAACTCATTTTCACTCACACATTCAATCAGCACATACACACTCAGCTCATTTTCACTCACACATTCAATCAGCACATATAGACACACTCAGCTCATTTTCACTCACACATTCACTCATCAGATACACATTCAGCTCATTTTCACTCAATGAAACCAGCACTCAACGCACTCAGCACACTTATCACACACACACTCATCACATACACACTCATTTCATTTTCACTCAATGACTTCAACTCCAACAGAGAATTCTTGTAACCCCGCACAACGTGTAGTGAACGCCACTAACACACCAATTTTGTTGCCAACCGTATCACTTGAAATAGCAGACGTACATTCACTCAATCACACTCAATTTCACTCAGCACGAGCCCTGTTAGGTTTTATCTCACGTCGCGGTACTCCAGTTCTCATTCGCTCAGACTGCGGCACAAACAATGATGCAATCACTCACAAGCTCGCGAATCAGCACATAACTTGGTTCGGCGCTCTGCACGAAATAATACTCAACTCAAGACCCCTCTGCCCGATTTCATCCGACCCTACGGACTTTGAACCTCTCACGGCCGGACATTTCATTATTGGTCGTCCGCTCACCGCTCTACCTGAGCAGTCTTTTGACGACAGACCCATATCTGCTCTTAAACGGTTTCAACTCATTCAAGCGCTCTCTCAGCGCTTTTGGACTATCTGGTCCAGATCCTACCTCCATACCCTGCAAACCCGCTCCAAATGGCTCTCCCCTTCTTCCCCTCCTCAAGTGGGTGAACTGGTCCTCATCAAAGAGGATGACCTGCCTCCGCTCCAATGGAAGCTGGGGAGAATTCTCCGCACAATGCCTGGCAAGGATGGAGTGATCCAAGTTGTGGATCTGGACACAGCTCATGGAAATCTGCGACGACCTGTGTTCAAGATAGCCAGGCTGCCGCTGGATTCAGCTCAAGAGGAGCCGCAGCCCCGGCCCCCCCAGGATGTTCACGCTATACCAGCGTGACGTCAGAATGATATGTGCATGACTAATATCGCGGCGCTACGCTGGCGCCACCTGGCGACACAATGGACTCGCGTGCTGCCAACCCGCGGTTCACTCGCTCTGTTCGGATCGACGAGCCTCTCTAGGCGCACGCGCGCGCGCCCGCGCAGCCGACAGCTCTAAACAATAGACATTCGCGTCAGCACAAACAATATCGCGTACCTAAAGTGTAGTGTTAATACAAGTGCTGTGTACATCACTCAAACCAGGACATTCAATACATCCCTGCACAGACGCCAGCTCAACTAGCCAACAAGAAGGCTCAGCACGTCACCGCATCTCCTGTCGGCCCATCGAGAACAACATTCCAACAAAGGTCAGTTTACCCACAATCTTTTTCTTATCCTGTCTGCTCTCCCACTCAAATTCCATCAGCCCTGCATCCTGTAGCCAGCGGCTACAGCTATGTTTGAAATTATCTTGCATTCAAAAATAATTTTTTAAAGTGTACTTTTTGCTAGATTTTTTGCCATATGTTGGTATTACCACTCATTCTGGAGTTTTATAGTTTTTGCAAGAAAACTTTGCTCGAAGATTAAGTTTTTGCTTTTGATGATATCACAAGATAAGAGGGACTGTTTCTGACTTTATGTGTTATTCTTATTTATTTTAGTTGATTGTACCGTTTTGTGTTTGTGTTACTATCTTTAATTATTGTAATTGGTTTGTCCATTTTAATTAAAGTAAAAAAATAAATAAATATATACATAAAATAAATAAAATTGTTTCTATGCCCCTCCGTACTTATATAAATTATGGGGCCAGTGTAATTTTACTCAAAGGTCATAGCAAACTCATAAACTATATTAACAATTGTTAATAAACACACATAGGTCACGACATGAATCCCCGAGGGGATGACAGAGGTGTTCCCAAGTGGGAATTGTGAAACGCAAGTCACACTCCAAACTTTGCACACCCGCTTTTGACTATCGAATTTTACGTCCCAAACGTGATGGATTGTGAGCACAGATAATTCCAATACATTTCTGTGGTGGTGAGTTCTATCACCGTACTTATGATACAAAGTTGCTTCTGAAGCAAGCAGACAATAATAATATTTATTTCATAAAAAAGACAAATAAATGCAATTTTCAAAATTAACAAATTACAAATGAGGCTTTAACTTATTGGAGGTACCTGAAACCCAGCCTAGGCTACAAAGTAACCTGTTGATAGGTAACAGAAACACAGAAAGAACACAAATTAATTTGCACCGCGGGCATTGAACCCACGACCTCAGGGTTAGCAGGCGAGCGTTCCACCACTCGGCCACAGAGGCAGTTTGTCAATAAAACTAGTTAAATAAAAATTAATGTGTTCGGAATAATTTCTGGTTAATTCAAACCATTTAGCTTTAAAATATAAGGTCATAGCTTAAATTGATGTTGAAGCCTTGGTAAGTAACCATAAAGTTGACCCTTATATGACCTTTTTTGCAAAATCAACGAAAGGGTGATGGCATGTTTTATAAGTAAAGATAAGTGATGTTATATATGTACCTATATACAAGGTGTAACAGAAAAGTGTAACCATATTTGAAGAGCTTATTCAGTCGATGGTATAGAACAACTTTTACTATGCAGACAAACCTGAAATCTCGAAAAAAAATCTGCCCTTCCATACATTTCGGCCGAGCGGCATTGGATTTTTCTATGAAACAGTAAATATTTTTTCGACATACAGGGTTTGTTCCATAGTAAAAGTTGTTCTATACCATTGACTGGATACGCTCTTCAAATATGGTTACACCTTTCTGTTACACGTTGTATACATAACGAGTGTTTTTTTTAGAGGTTTGGTTTTGCAATTTAAATAAAACATGCAAAAAGAATGTAAATGGCCATGATGTTGGCTTTATTTAGAACAAATTTTCATGCTTTTAATGCTTAAATATGATTTCGGAAATATGGACGCTAAAGCTGGTTCGAATGAAGCTCAAACTGGAAGTCTAATTGTCGACTACTTTAAGGCGCTACGGAAAAAAAATCGACACTTTAAGAACTTGCATATCTACTTCAGTAAATAATGTATTATTTTGATAAAATTGTATGTTATTTTTGGATTCTTTTTCTAGGGACCTGTTAAAACAGAAACGCAATTGGAGAAATTCGGCTCGATAGAAATATTTATTGAAATGAGGTCTTTTTCGACACCAATTCTCCTGGTTTGACAATTTAGAATGACATATGGACTACAATTATATTTTATTAGATGGGTTTTAACGGTATCTAGGACCTAGTTAAACGAAATTTTTGATAGCAACTTTAGTACATTTTATATTAATAAAAAGCCGACTTTTTGCTACTTTTCTACGAATCCGTCCCTCTCGCACTGAGGGTTTTTTCGCATATGGAATAAAAGGGCCGCTCAAACTTTTAAATATCGCCTTAACGGCATCGGTACCTTAACGGTATATCGGCAATAACGATGCGGATGTTGGCGGCTTCCAGGTGGTCAAACGTCTATGGTTTATCAGCGTAAATTTGTGACTTCACATATCCTCAAAGAAAATAATCCATAAGCGTGAGATCACACGACCGTGGAGGCAGAGAATATAAAGGTGGAGGCAAGTTCACAAGTCCATTACACGAAATTATGCGTTCATGGAATGTTTCTCGCAATAACTTGATGGTGTCGTGCGCTGTGTGCCATGTTTGGCGTAAGTCTATTCACGGTAAAATGTCAAAAAGTTACTGACCACAAATCAACTGTCAACAGTCAAATTAACAGTCACCAGAAAAAGTATTGACAATTTCAAAACCAAACCTCTAAAAATAAAACACTCTTTATTTGTAGAAGTCCTGACTCACTCACTCACTAACTCACTCACTCACTCAGTCACTGACTCATCAACGCCCAATTCCTAACCCCTGGACCTAGAAAGCTGAAGTTTAAAACAGAGATTCCCTTCATAATGTAGACAAGGAATAAGGTCGCATTCGGTCGGATCCACACGAGCAACGCCGCGTGGCAGTTGCTAGTATAAAATATAAAAATGAAAACCGTTTTTATTTATATATTTTATACATAATACGGAACCCAAAACTCACGCATGTAAGACACGTACTTAGCTAATTATATACATTAGTATCCTTAACCTTAAATCTACGACAGAAACAAAAGTAAGTACCTACAAAAGTAATTAATTATCCAAATGAAACTAAAATAACATAAATAATTTAAATCTAAATATAAATAATCTACTAATAAAAAAAATTACAAACTAAACCTATCTCAAAGAGAAATTTTAAATATAGAAAAAAAATGTCCACTTTAAAAAAAAGAAATAATTACTTTAATGAATTTGATATAAAGCCACAAAATACAATAATCCAAATTTCACCGCATTCGAAGAAACAGCACTAGAAATATCTGGAAATATCCGGAATTATTCGAAATTAGTGAAGTTCGAACCGGACTTCAGATAATCAAATTATCACCCAATAAGCAACCCTTGGGACACAAGAAACAAGCTGACTTATACAATAATATAGTCAGTTGTTGTACAAATTTAGTTTATTTATTTCTCGGGAAATGCTGACAAATTATTCAGTTGAAACTTTGAACATTATAATGGAGGCAAATTTTTGGTATAACCCGAACCAAAAGACCTTGGGAATAAAAATAGTGACCGGAAGTATCCAGTTACTTACACATTATCTCCGTCTATATTCGCATATGAAAATACAGATGGCATTAAAAACATCTTAACACATTAAACACATCTTAACTTATTTGACAGGACTAAACTTTTTATTTTTATTTTATTTTATTTTATTTTGAAAAACAAACAGTCTTACAAGAAAATACAAACAGTGAAATGATAAGTAGACTTAATTTAAGCGTTCTATCCTTGTCTTTTCGATAAAGAAAGAAAAAGACAGGCCGCTTAATAAGGTAAAATAAGTTAAGATAATAAGTTAGAATAAATAAGTTAAGATAAGGTAAAATAATCTGTAAAATAAGTTAAGTCGTGTTACGCCGAATCGACACAATTGTGTATATTGTCGGTGGCTCAAATTCCAAACTGTGACTTAAATATGCTAGGCCTCGTAGCACAGTGTTTAATCGCGCGCGATGTCACTTAGTTGAACCACAGGTGCGAGGAGCGTGACACGATGTTTTTGCGATTAAACAGTACGTCACGCTCCCCGCACTTGTGATTCAACCACTATGCTACGCCCGCTGGTGTGCGTTTGGTCTATCTATGCTGATAGTACAGCCAAAGCGTGCAGATATTTTGTATCCCAAGGTCTTTTGATTGAGGTTATACTAAAATTATTAGATAAATATTGATAGAATTTTACGCATAATAAGTTTAAGCTACAGATTGTAATCCATCCATCAACCTAGTTCGTCCACTGCTGGACATAACCCTTTCCAGGACTTTGCCACTCCCAGCGGTAATCCTGGAAGAATTGCCCATACTCACACACGCTGGGCAGGTGGGTTAGTGTCGGTGAGCGCGGTGCGCGAACCCTCGAACCAGTGACGCCGCTGCGTCTGTTCCATATAAGGCCCGGTTATCAGAGATGGATATACTGCTATATATTACAGATTGTAAGCCCATAGTACAGTATATAAAAGATAGAGGGACTACGTAACTCTTCTTTTTAGTGATAAATTGAGTTTAAATTTCCTGTAGAGCACCGATCTTTACAAATGATCTGTTTACATTGTAAACAATCAATATGTCTACCGCACAAAATTTCTGAACGGTGAAATGCAACGTTTCCGGAAATTCTGTTTCTAACATATCCATGAAATGGATGGATCCGGAATTATGGAAAGATGCAATCGCACGGTCGTAAAACGAATTTTCAAATTTGTACATTTTCCAGTTTACCCTTCCTTCGATAAGCCATAAAATTGTTATAGAAATTATTAAATAAAAAAACAAAATTAAGCAAGAACCTGAATCTTTTGTTCCTTTCGCGCTCGAATTTATGACGCAGCAATCTGAAACAAAGAAAAAATATGATTAGTACTGCTTCAAAACCGTTCTTTTTATTATATTAAGGTTTCTCCCAACGCCAATGACCTTGAACTGAGTAAATATAGAACCGTTTTATATGGTAACTATGGCATTATTTAATAGAAAAAAAAATAGTAATCTACATGATACAAATAGTGATGTGGTTTTCCTGAATTTTATTTTAATATACAGAAGTGAAGCAAGAAAATTCCAAGTTAACCCTTATTTCTCGATTTTTTGTCCACCTGTAACAATAATAATATAACTGCTACAGTTTTTATCGAAACAATATAAAAATTTATAAACTTCTAGACAAAATAATATTAAATGATATGGTTTTCTCGGTTCTTGGAAATTCATTTTATTTTACATACAATAAATTAAAAATATACTATTTTCGCACTTGTCAGCCGCAGCGACTCACGTAACAACCATGTTGCGGTGCGAGCTGATAATAACTTTATTTTAGTATATGGTTTTGTTCGAAATTTCAACCGTAAAACTTCCTTGTTCTGACTTTGTGATAAACCTTGTCAGAATGGCCCCCCAAAATCAAATCCTGGATGCGCCCTTGCAGGATTGGGAGTTGAACCATGGACCAACAAAAGGGCGCAAACATGTTTGATTCCCATG
This sequence comes from Ypsolopha sequella, assembly GCA_934047225.1. Taxonomy (NCBI): domain Eukaryota; kingdom Metazoa; phylum Arthropoda; class Insecta; order Lepidoptera; family Ypsolophidae; genus Ypsolopha; species Ypsolopha sequella. The sequence goes on from OW204009.1 coordinate 10,579,054, forward strand.
AATACAATGAGTTTACATTTTTTCCTATATGTATAATATTTTGTTATTTCGTAATTGTGAATTATTTCAAAGTTAAATACAAACATTTATTTCATAAGTTTTGGAAGAGTACGATTTGCACTTTTTTGAAACAGCTGTTTTGACTCTCCGATTCGGTCTTTTTTTATAGAAGTGTGCTACAGTGCGTGGTAATCAGCATTATATTTCTATTTCACCTCACTAGCACGAAAAGCGCCATTTGTTGCTTAAAACAGTGAGCAAAATCGACTTTTGCTTACTAGTTTTAAACAGTGAAGAAAAGTGTTTTAAATTAAGAATCCTGCGAATTGTTCAGAAACTCCATATCCTTTGCTCAAGAGAAAGAGAGACAGCAAACATCAGCATGGCGGCTACTCTTTCACTCTATATGAATTCTATACACTTTGGGAGGCTATACACAGCTCCTCAGCTTGTCGGATACCATAGACAAAGTAAACTTCTCGAAATCCTGTGTATGGTCTCCCAATGTATATGGAATCCGTACCATAGACCATAGACTCTGAATAAACAACTGTCCTCTTTAGTAATACAAGTAGCCACACTGGCTATTGGCGACCAGATAATGATGAAATTTGATTATCGACATTTTGGTGCTGTTCGCTGCAATGAGTGACGTGAGCGTACTAGGTATTGATAAAGATGAGAAAATGAAGTTTTCTACTATAACAAGTGTCAATTTTAGTTCCCGGCACGTTCGCTTTGAATCGGCACAAAAAAGAACTGTATTTTTTAATTGCAAAGCATGTCCATGCATTGTTTTGCTAGACTTCATCAGTGGTATAAACAAATGAACTTCTACCGGTTCAGCAAATAGACCCGAATCCAGAGCTAGTAAAACCAAAAAAAAAAACTTCTACCGGAAACGGATAGATAGAGTTAACGCCCGCGTGGTGGTTATGTTTTGCGTTTTCGATCGGTTTACCAAAGATTTTCCGATTTTTCGCGGCTTTTGGGATTAAATTAACACTCCTTACATTTTATTTTATGTGCAATATTTTTATATAGTGTATTGTTTAAAGAAATAAAACCATTGAAATTTGAAAAGAAGGTGTCTTTACACCTGCGTTTTCTCGCTAGTGAGTTGAAAAGTTCTGTGTCACATGAGAGCAAATTTATTCTGTTTCTTGTGCCTTTGAATCCCTCACCACGCTCAGGATTCTAGCATAGAATCACTCGCTAAATCCTTCGCTTGCTCGGGATTCAAACTCGGCACTAGCAACAAAAAAAAACTTTGTTCTCTTGTTGCACAAATAACTATTTAAACATTAAAACTAGTTTTAATTTTTTTTTATTATTTTTCTTAGAATATACGCCAATTTAAGATGTAAATTTCATTAATTTTGGAAATAAATAACAATAACGCGTATTATTTTTTTATGATTTTTTAAAGAATATTCGGTAATGACGTCACTTGGGAATTTTAGCCATTATACTGATCGTGATGTGTGATTGCTTATAAAAAAAAGTGGTCTGTCTCTGTCTGTGTACTCATCTATCATGCATCTGCCAAATCAGTTGGAAGCAAATTATTATAAATTTATCCTGATAGCAAAGGACACATTTCTAAACAGCCTTTTCCCAAGTGACGTCACACGAAAGCAAATAGAAGTTGCATCTTTTTCGTAAAAAAATTCATCATCATGAGGGTTTTTTAGACCACAAGTTCAAAAATACGGCTTATTAAACCAAAATCTCGAAATGGGTTTCGAATTGACACACCTTTTTAATCTAACACTTACATAAACAGTTTCTTTTTTGCCTTTCTGATATGGCCTTATAGCCATTTTTTTCGTGTGTATTTTTTTCTTCAACATGTATGACCAGGTCACGTTTCCAAATGTATTGTATTTTCAGGATAAATAGGTTTAATCCGAGAAGGGTTATTTACCTCCATACTTTTTTCTTGTCGTTCCTTTTTGTAACTTTCATCCGAACCCTTAGCCAGAGTACCTTCTGAACCGAAGGATCTGTGAGAGTTAGCCCTTTACCAACGAAACGGATAACCCTTTTCTATACGACATAGCATATTGCACAAGTTCTATCGCAAAAATATCCACTTATCCCTTTTTCGCTCTAAATACAACACAGTAAAGTCCAAAATTAGATGACCATCTGTTTTCCTGACCGTACCTACGTAGAAAGGGTAGAAAAAAGGATATTTTTCATAATCATAGTTACCAATATCAGCTGGCACGTTGGCCAAGGTAAAACCGACTGTGTTGACTTCATAATAAGATTCTTTGCAAGGATTGAGTTATAGTAGCCATCTAATCTAGTTATGGGGGTAAGTTATGGGATTTTTTTCACCTTCGTAAAATGTGATACCTTGAAAATGAGCCAATACTAGTTGCAAATGGAAGTTCATATGTCTGAACTGTGTTTTAGGGTTCCGTAGCTTAAAATGTTAAAACGCTTAAAATCCTTGCCTGTCTCTCATATCAAGTTCAAGCTAATACTTCCTGCAGAAATCTACGCCCAATAGTGCTGTTTAAGAAAATTAGGCTTCTATTGCGAATAAAGTTATTGCCCTTAATATTTTCAGTTTCATACAAATTGGCTCACCATGAAAACCAGTAAGGTACTTCTAGTTGACTTAGAAACTATGTATTTCTTATGTAACTTTATATATTAGATAAGTCTTTTTAGGTGTATATCTTCTTATATTGATATTGATCTTCTTCTTTTTTTCTGATTAGCATTTACAGCTTCCATGTTATTTCTTCAATCTTTTTGTTTGCTTCTACCAAAATTAAAAAATAATAATACAAATCACTTTACTTACTCCAAACTACACAAAACACACACATACTCACACACCACTCAACTACGTAATTAGATGTCCTCAGAACACACAATATGCATATCTAAACTTATATTTTATTATTATGTCCTGCCTTATTAATAAATTATGGGTCGTAATAAAAACTTCGAAAACTAAATAAAAAATGAGGATTTTCAAATTTATGAATGTAACTGCTTTAATTGCTTATCTACCGAAAACTTCTGTGCTAATAAATAAACGAAAACTACAGAATGAAATACTGAAAATTTCGAAAACTACTGTCAGCTATTTTTATCGTAGATCTCCGAATAAAAATATTTTTTTGTATGTCATGAATTCTGTTTAAACTAGAGATCTCGCCTCGCTTTGCTCCGTTTCGCTCGGCTCCTCATTTTATCTTTCATGTAAACCTTGTGAAATTTTAGTGATATCTTTACAACAAACCCCTAAAATACGTAAATTTAACGATTTTGTACCAAAAGTGTAGCTGAATCTGCTTTTATTGTTTTAGATAAAATTAAAAAGCTATTACGATTCAAACATTGAAAATATTATCTAGATTGATAATAACTAAAAATGACGTTTTGAAAACGTCCACAGTCTTGCCAAAATCTGGTTTCTCCTGTAACATGTTTTCAATTTTGCGCTCGCGACGAAATCGGCACGATTGTATTGTCTTCGCAAGTTTCATGGAGCGTGCACCTTATAGCGAAATGAAACAGCATGACTTTTGATCACGCCCACAACTGAGTTGGTCGCGTCATGAATCATGACTCATGATATCTGTTCTTAAATGGTTCCTTAACCACCTACGTCTCAAGGAAAAAATATAAATTTAAAAATAAAGTTAATAAGATAAAATTTATTAAAAGAAGATAAGAAGCTTTAACGTAAAGGTAAGGAAAACCCACAAAATATCATAAAAAATACAAAACAATTTAACCAAAGTTAACAGTTCAATGAGCCAAATAATAATTGCGCTTTGATACACGAGTAATTTGGGAAAAATTAAAATCTGGGCTCTTTTTATATGAAAACATATCAAGAGCACCGTATTCGCTCGAATTCCCATACTAGCTTAGTTTGCTGATAATATATTTGTTAAGAGGCTGCACAGTGTTAAAATTCAGTTCTGCTATAACGCAAATAAAATGCATACAAAAGTTACAAACGTATAAAAGTCCTGGATCTTACACCTTGTTTTATGAATTTACGTTTACCAAATAGAAACGTTACAACAAACAACATAATTTTAGGTTCACAGCTTAGTAAATTTTATACCAGTCCAAAATATTTTTGTTTCGTTTCGATTTTGGGATATTTTTCCTAAAATCGTAGGAACAACAAAAGCCAGTCCCAAGTTTTTTCAAGAGATATTTTTTGTAACGCATTGTCATACCTCTCTCTCGCTCGATCTTTACAAATGTGAATGTAGGATGTAATAATAGGCACAGCGACTAAGTGCCGCAACTAAAGTAGAGCCACTGAGTGATGGCACTTATGACAGCTGCATTTAGTGATGAGGTACATTTCAAATTTCGGTTAAAAATAAAAATCAAGTGTGAGTTTACTCAACATTAGACACGTCATTCAACATTCAACATAATGATACAAAAGGAAAATGTGCCAAAACCAGTGGCGTAGCTATCGGAGGGCTATGCGGTGTATTGCCCCGGGGCCCCCAAGAGATTTTTTAATATCTAAATTGAAAAAAGTATTTTACTATCATTTATTTTCGTTTAGTTTAACTTCGTCATTGTTTTGTTTTTAATTAAATATTATTGCGTAACTTGGCGAACTCAAACACGACCTATAAAACATGAGAAACTTTAAAAAAAAAACTTTGTTTCTATACGAATTCTATTGCACAATAAAGCAACATTCAAATCGAAATATAATAACCGAAACAAGTAGTACATCACTATCAACAATGAAGTATTACATTTTTTAATTCACACTTGCTTATAAATAATTATGATACTTTGTAGGCATTTAAACGTCATAGGCGCCATCACTCGATGGCTCTACTGTAACTTTAATCTTACAAACCACCGAGCACAGAGCTCTTAAACAAAGGAGGCATCCAGCTTCCAAATAAGTTCCTTTACTATTCAAAAAACATTTCCTTGTAATTCTTCTAAATTTAGAACAGAATGAAATCGGAGGCAAATAACTTTCTTCGCGGAACTTCGAAAGTCTTTCCTGGAAAATCTTAGCATCCTTAAGTGCCGATTTGAAATATCAAAGACAAACAGAGATTCAATAACAAAGAGAAAGAGATGTCTTTTTAGCCTAAATATATTTTTTCTCTTTCGGAACTGAATGATTAAACGACGGAAAGAAAATGTAACTTGATTCCTATACTTTCAGACGGTTGATTCGCTCGCCCTCGATTTTATATACATACACTTGATATTGTCATCATAATAATAATCATATAATTTATTTGTAGATTAAAGCCACACCTGGCACACAAATAATTTTATAGAATAGGTACACAGAAATAATATATATATTAAATGTCAAAATACAAATAAGAAAAGGGTAATAATTAAATAAAATTCAAAATATGTCGGGTACTTAGTAATAATCAGAATAATAATTATCACAGCAACAAAAAGATTTATAAACAAGAAATTTATATGTCGGAAATTAATATTTTATAAAATATAAGTTTAAAAATATTCTACTTACTCTACTTAGTTTATTGTAAATTTTGATCCTAGTATAACTCAGACTTTTGCTAAATGTTGTATAATTTGGCGTAGGGGCTTTTAGATGATTGCTTTTTCTATTTCTGAGGTTTCTCTGATTTTTACCCACAGTTTGATAAGTATGTCGATTTTGAAAAATATAACTACATACGAGATAAATATAAAGAGCGATTACTGTAAATATCTTGTGTTTAACGAATTGTCACAAAATGAATCAGCGAAGGGGTAGTATGACTGTGAAATGCAACCATCTTCCACCGACCATTATTACGTTTTAGACTTGCCATAATGTAGACGTAATAAGAGGCTATGCAAGTTTTATTTTTGTCACTGTCCCTCCAAGCGAAAAATCGCGCAGTGCGAGAGGGGCGGATTCAGGGCAAAAGGAAAAAAGTTGGTTTTATATTTTTATAAAAAAAACTAAAATAGCTAGCAAAATTTCAAATAATAAATCTCTAGATATTGATGAAACACACGTAATAAAATATGTTTGAGTTCTGTATTATGGTTCCTATTCGTCAAACGAGGAGAAAAAGTGTGTTTGAAGACCTCATTTCAAGAATTATTTCTATAGAGGAAAATTTATCCAAACATGTTTTCCAATTTCAAAACCCTAGACATAGTCACAATGCATATACCAGAAGTTTATTAAAATTTTCCGTGTATTTCATGAAATACACAGAAAAGAAACACCCGGTCCGTATTTTTTTCGCATATCGCCTTAATGAGTCGGAGCTTGGCTTGCGTATTTAGGGAACACAAAAAATTAATTTACCAATTTTCCAAGAAGGGTCATTGAACCTTGATACTTGAACACTAACCGAGTCTTCAGGATGTATTGGGCTACACGAGTAATGTTTCCTTGTATAAGGCTCTCGTGTTATTTAGAAAACATAAAGCTGTAGGCCAAATAGTTAGCTGACAGGATCTTCCGAAGAGCAAGAACTATAATATATTCTTTCCACATTTAATGCCTGTGGCCTTCAAATGGATGGGATGGCAGTAACTCCAAGCACATCCTAGAGAACTAGTGATCAAACAAAATTAACTTTATTTGCAGAACAAGAGAGACAGTTTTTCTGTGACAAGAGAAGACATAAAATTCCACTACGCTACCATGTATATAAGATACAGAGCTGATCAAAAATAACTCTTATTGCTTTGAAATAAAAGCTTTACTAGAGCCTTACAGTGGTGGTGGGATGGCAAAGGCGACGCAACGGCTAGTCGAATGTCGTTTGTATGTGAGTGACCAGTTGAGAAATTGGTGACAAAAATATATATTCTAAGTACCTAAATACATACATTTTATTATTTTTCAGTAATGTAATGAAACATCATGTGCTCTGAATTTGACGCATGTACGGACGCCAGCAGGAAAAGCTACCTATTGGCAGTTATTGCGGAGTTATATCCGTTATAAATAGTTTACAAATAGAGAGCTTTAACTGCAGATGAGCATGAACCAGTCGATCTGGCTAATATTTTCTATTTAGTTTAATTTTAATAAACTTGTAATTTAATAAAGATTTTAGTTTGTTTAAGTTTTTATGTTTTCTAGGATTACTTTCTAGGACTTAAGTTACTTTTTTGATATTTGTAACAATTGTAACAATTCGACTGACGACGACCACAAGTGGGTCGAAATATATATCGATTACAAGTAATACTTTTTTATTTATATTCATAATTTATTTTAAAATAATTAAAAGCTAAAAAGGCTTTAAAATAATATTTTTTGATATTTAAGTTTAAATAAATTTAAGTTTGTGGTTAATAAATATAAAACAGTTCGTAAGAAAATATTGACAATGGTATGTTTGCGGATGACAGGAGTTTAATAAATAAAGGTGAAAATTTTAAAGATATTGTAAATATAGAAAGGGCGTTATTAAATGTTGACAAAACACATATTATCCGGTTTGCTCTTGGGTCAAGATTTAATCAACTTCCGAAACCAGTACAACTTGACAAAAGGAATGTTGCAACCAGCAACACGGTAAAATTTCGAAAAGTTTATCTGGATGCTTAACTAACGTGGGCCCCTCAAATAGAAGCCCACACCAAAAATTTTGTTCTGCAATAAAGAAGATTAAAGAACTAAGCGGAACAAAGGCAGTAAGGTGCGTTTATTTTGCATATTTTCACTCAATTATGACATATTAAGATCTTTTTTGGGGGACAGCTGTTGATGAGAATTGAGTGTTAATTTTGTAAAAAAGAGCAGTAACAAACATTTTAGGTCAGATTCTTGCAGAGAAGAATTCAAGAACGTAGGTGTCATGATAATGATAGGATAGTACATACATAAAATATCAGGGTATTATTTACGTTTAACACAATCTGTCTACTTTGGCCAAAATGGAAGAACTGTCACAATACCAGAAATAGGGAAAAGTTGGTTCTTCCTAGTAACAGACTGGATAAGTTATTTAAAAGTTACTTATGTCAAGGTATAAAATTATTTTCAATGCAAGTGCTCGTGAAGGCCCACTTTTTATACATCAAAACCGAACAGAAAGTCGATTTTATTGCCCTAGGGTTTTAATATATGTATTTTTTTTTTATTAATTTACAATGGTTGGCTAACCTGCAGCCTTTTCTGTGAACCATAAATGTTATACTTTTTTTCCACTGTTTAACGGCTCTAAATACAGTCCTTTTGAGCCAATCATAATTTAAAGTTCACAAGATAATATTTGTTTTATTTCCTCGCACTATGCATTGAAAAACGTAGTATGATACACGGGCGTAAGAGCAATAAATTACTCGGTTTCGTTTAAAATACTCTCTACGCTCGTGTTTTAAATCGTCATCGTAATTTATTCCTTTTCTCCCTTGTTGCATAAACTACTTTAATCATATTCTAATCGAAATATATTACGTGCCCTCAGAAATGAGTCATTTTGTAATACAATTAGGAAGCAACTTATTGACAATAAATATCACACAATTAACGAGGCTTTGGCTGATAAAAATATTTTTATTTGTAATATAGAAAGATTTTTACTAAAGAATCCGTTTTATTTATAAGAATTGTCTGAATGTTTAATTTAATAAATTTAATACAATTGCGATCTGGATCCAGTTTTTTATTTGTAATAGGTTTATTTTATTTATAGGATAGTTTTAAGTTGTTATTATGTTATATAAGTTTGTGTTTGTAGTATTAAATAAATTATCAAAGTTGATTATTATTTCAATGTTCATATTTTAGTTACTGTATAGCATATGATAGAAGATAATATCAAATAGGTACTTTTTGTATATGAATATTGTCAAAAGATTAATTGAATTGAATTTAATTAAATTGATTATTTATATTCAATTGAATTGAATATTTATACTCGAAAATTTAATTGGATTCGAAATAATGAAACAATAGTAGATTACACGACAAGTGAAAAAATTAGAATTTCCTTCGTTTCTTAAACAAGCATTTGTGTCACTTTAGTCTGCGTAAGTCCTTAAGCACTCGTGTCCCAGTATCTCATATTATGTTACAGTTGCACAAAATACTATAACATTTCATACTAAATCTAAAGAATCAATTCTCCTTGTGTTGTGACCTCAAAAATTCGTACCTCCCCTACCCACTGCGAGGACCCAAACCGAACCTAAATGCAAATGAGGCAGAGAAATTACCCCATTTAGCTTTAGGAGAAGCGATAAATTTTAACTGTTTTTAGTTTTTTGGTGGGAATAAATTGACCGCATGTATGCCTTAAATGGGTAAATAATTTTTTAAAAGGTAATTTATTGAGATTATTTTAAAAACTAACATTACCACGACAAATGTCCCCGAAGTCGGCAATAAGGCTCACCACCCATTCACGCAGGGATGTATAATCGTTGGTGAAATATAGGTGTACGACTGTGGACTCGGAAGAACCTTTCACATCTCCCTAGGGTTCATATTTTAAAAATCCACTTACAAAGGTCCCTCCAAGTCTTAATGTGAATTAATGAGCCGAACGAGCGACCCGTCCTACTATATTTTGGACGCAACGATAAAGTTTAACTGTATTTTCTGTTTCGAATTTGTTTAATGAGTGGGAAGAAATTCGGGCCAGAGAAATAAATATCATAATGAATCCTGAACGTTTGAACAAAATTACGCAGTTTTTTAGTCCGATTGACTTTACGCTTGCTTGCGTCATTTAATAGTACAAATACAAAAATACAAAATATCTTTATTGGTAACACAAATTAAATTTACATGGTAATGTTTTTGGAATCACCTTTTAAGCATGCAATGCTTGTACCAGGTGACTCAGCTCTTTCTATAACTTTATATAATTAACTAGTGTTTTGCGTGGTGCGCGGGCTGCAGGCAGCCCGCGTGTGTGGTAAACGCTATTGTTACTTATTGTTACTGGTTGTTATTAATTTGTTGTAACTTTTTCGTTTACGTGACAGGATTGAGGAGGTTTGGAGCTTGAAACACTTGAGCTTGAAGCTGAAATTGAAGTATAACTAATTATCAAACGACATTCAAGTAATGGGCAGAAGTCAATTGTATCACGAAATGTCATCGGTCATGATCGGGTGGGAAAAAAAGTCATCGGTCATGATCAGTTTTCAAAATTGTCATCGTCGTAACCGCAATAGCGCGTTGAAATACGTGTGGTAACTTTGATTCAATTGAAATGGACTAATATTTTGCTATTGTGTACTCTGACAGTTGTCAAAGGTCCAAAATGTACACGGTCGAAATGTGCTGGAACCAACTTTCAACGGAGTCGAATCCCGCTAAGCCCAATGTCAAACGTTTGCGAGATAGATCCAATAGAAACTGTCTTGTAATGCCCTCGGGGTTAAGTGAACTCGGCCTCATGAACTCACATACACGGCCTTCGGCCTCGTATGTTCGTTCATCGGCCTCGCTTATACTCGGTTCGGCCTTCGGCCTCACAGACTCGGCCTCCGGCCTCGCCGCTTGGTACTGTTTGGCCTCCGAACGATTCCTCCGGAATCGTCCTCCGGGGTCGGCCTTCGGCCTCCCTAGGATGACTTCAGATATGTCTCTGGTAGCCGCGGTGTCGTGCTCGGCCGAAAAACTCGCATGTTCGGACTCCGAACGCTGCCAGCTCGGCCTTCGGCCTCACTGGCGCGTTCTCCGTCCTCACATGCTCGTTTTTCGTCCTCGCTATAAAGACACTTGTAGGCTCGGCCTTCGGCCTCGCCGGGATCCTTTACGCGAAATGTTTCCTCTGACAGCTGTCAAGTGTCCAAACTGTCAACGGTCGAAATGTGCTTGAACCAATTCAACGTAGTCGAATCCCGCTAAGCCCAATCTCAAACGTTTGGGAGACATGTCCAAGTGAAACAGTATTGTAATGCCCCCGGGGTTATGTGAACTCGGCCTCATGAACTCACATACTCGGCCTTCGGCCTCGTATGTTCGTTCATCGGCCTCGCTTATACTCGGTTCGGCCTTCGGCCTCACAGGCTCGGCCTCCGGCCTCGCCGCTTGGTACTGTTTGGCCTCCGGACGATTCCTCCGGAATCGTCCTCCGGGGTCGGCCTTCGGCCTCCCTAGTATGACATCAAATATGACTCTGGTGGCCGCGGTGTCGTGCTCGGCCGAAAAACTCGCATGTTCGGACTCCGAACGCTGCCAGCTCGGCCTTCGGCCTCGCTGGCGCGTTCTCCGTCCTCACATGCTCGTTTTTCGGCCTCGCTGGTAAGATACTTGTGGGCTCGGCCTTCGGCCTCGCCATTAGATCCGAAGAAATGTCCGATCAATTTTTTTTCGAAAAAGTGTCAAAATCCCTGTCGGTTGTCAAAAAGTGTCAAATTTGACAGTGGATTCGTAATCAGCGACCCCATTTACTCCTGGATACCGAGTTTCAAGCGAATCGGAGCACTTTTTTGGAACTGTCAAAAAAATGTCAAATTCTGTCAAATGTCAAATTTTTTTATGCGGTCGGGTAGCGCTCGGCGGACAGATCACTAAAGTCGAAACCGCAACTCGCTAGGACTTACGGTTCGGGAGATATGGCCGACCAAAGTTTTCGTAAAAAAAAAATTTTTTTTTTTCGTTTTTTTTTTTTTATTTTATTTTCAGAAAGATCTCGCCGAGCCCTTTTCTTAGAGTACCATGAACATGGGTCTAGCTCCAGCCGTTTGGGAGATACGGGCCGTTAAAGTTTTGACACCGGGGGGGGCTAGATCTCGGCGAGACCTTTTCTTAGACACCCATCAACATGGGTCTAACTCAAGCCGTCTCGGAGATACGGGCCGTTAAAGTTTTGACATTTGACAAAAAAAAAAAACTTTTTTGTCACCCTATGGTCCGACCCCTAGGGATGTACCACCTTCCGTTCCGAAGATATGGCCAAAACAAAATTTTTTTGTAACAAATTTTAGAAAAAAAATTCCCATCCCTAGTGACCAGGGACATCCCTAGGAACTGCGCCCGCTCGCGCTTCGCGCTCGCGGGCTTGTTCCGGCGAACTTTCTGTCAATAATGTCAAAAATGTCAATTTTTCCCATCCCTAGTGACCGGGGACATCCCTAGGAACTGCGCACGCTCGCGCTTCGCGCTCGCGAGCTTGTACCGACGAACTTCGCCCGCTCGCGCTTCGCGCTCGCGGGCTCGTTCTGTCAATAATGTCAAAAATGTCAATTTTTCCCATCCCTAGTACCCGGGTACATCACTACGAACATCGCCCGCTCGCGCTTCGCGCTCGCGTGCTCGTTCGTCCTCGTTCGTAGGCTCGCCCTTCGGGCTCGCCTACTCACTCGCAAAACTCCCATACAAAATCCCATACAACGACCCGCCTCACTAAAACGTCAAAAAACCATGTCAAATGTCAAAAAATGTCAAATGTCGAGGTTTTTCCCCACTCACAATTAGACACCCGACATTCCATACATACATCACTACCACCCCAGAACACTCCTTCCAACTAAACAACCATGTCAGTCGGTCAGTGAGTCAGTTACCGTTTTGTAGCTTTATATATAGTCAATAAATGTAGAAAACAATAATCATTAAAACAAGTTTAATAAAGATGCTAAGTGTAAGATATTTTAATATATTATATAGATATAATTATGTGTGTAAATGTATAATGTATAATTTTAATATTTATGTTATATTTGTGTAATATAAATATAAGGAATAGTTTAATATTACAAATTAAATAAGATTATAGTGTTAGATTCTATTATATCAATGATAAATTTAAAGATATATTATATAATTAATATATATTAAATGTACTTATAATAATACATTACGATACATGTGACTTAATATCAAAAGAAGTGTAAATTTAGACCTCATTTCAATGATTATTTCTATCGAGTGAAATTCTTCCAATCACCTTTCTTAAAGTCCAAAATCTAGAAAAAGGTTCCATAATTGTTATACTAATTTATTTAACTTGGGACTTCTTTTGAATAGCAGATTAATAACTTCCAAAAGTGTCGATTATGACGACACACCCCCTTAAAGCAAAGTGAATATAAGTGTAACTACTAATAAATGTGATTGAGTAGAATGTACTGAATGCTACTGGAAATCAGGGAAAAAAAAACCTCATCACTGCCCTTGCGGGGCTAGTGTTTGTCGGGCCGGACTCCATGGACTTTCATGTCGGCGTAGTGCAGGCCGCCTGTCTCGCCACGCAGCCCTCAATGACGTCATCCGAAGGGCCCTCGTCTCCGTAGGAGCCCCGGCTACTCTCGAAACTCCCGGACTGGTTCGTGTCGACGGAAAGAGACCCGACGGTATGACGTTAATACCGTGGAAGCATGGGAGGCCGCTCGTGTGGGATGCAACCTGCGTGGATACGCTGGCGCCCTCTCATGTTTCCCAAAGCAGTAGGGCTGCTGGTTCGGCGGCGGCCGCTGCTGAGCTCTCCAAGAGGCGTACATATGTGGCAATAGGTTCAAGCTACATGTTTGCGCGTTTGGGGTCGAGACAATGGGGACATGGGGTCCGGAGGCGCGTCAGCTTGTCACGGACCTCTCTGTAAAGCTTGTGGTCACTAGCGGTGACCGGCGAACTGGCTCTTATCTAGGCCAGCGTATAAGTCTTGCCATACAGAGAGGTAATGTGGCAAGTATTTTGGGCACTCTCCCGCAGGGCAGTGATCTAGAGGCAATTTTCTTTTTATAATTATTTCTTTAGGATTATTTTTGTATTAACTTTTGTCTTTCACATGCATTATTACTTAAAATGAAAATAAAATCAGTGTTTTTATTTAATATATATTTAGGAACCCAGATATTCTTTAATACAATTTAATACAAGGATTGCTCCGCCAGCAGCCTCTTGCAGTGTAGAAACGCAGAAAGAAAAGTAAATCATGATCACCTTGGGGCAGTTAAATCGCTAACTATTAAGACATAGACATTTACATATATATAATATCATAGTTTCTTATTTACAGAATTGAACCTTTTGTTTATAGTACTGCAAAAATGTTCTTCAATAAAAAATCGAACAAAACTAAATTTTATATTTTTTCGTTCCATGCCGTTTTTACGTTTAAAAAATAAATATCAGAAAGTTGCAGTAACAAAAATACTGGTAAGTTCCCCTTACAAATGTGGAAAAAATGTACGTTGCCTTTTGGCAACAACAAAACTTATAGCTGTGCTCAGTCAAGGTCATGGCAAACGTTCAGTATGAGCAGTATTTATATTATATTATATACAATATGGGTATTGTTAAAAAGCAACAATTAAAAAAATTCAATAAATTGTGGGTAATTGTTTTTGACCTTAATTTTACGCCACCCTTAATTTTTTTTAATTTATTGACTATATATAAAGCTACAAAACGGTAACTCACTGACTCACTGACTGACATGGTTGTTTAGTTGGAAAGAGTGGAGGCCAAACAGTACCAAGCGGCGAGGCCGGAGGCCGAGCCTGTGAGGCCGAAGGCCGAACCGAGTATAAGCGAGGCCGATGAACGAACATACGAGGCCGAAGGCCGAGTATGTGAGTTCATGAGGCCGAGTTCACATTACCCCGGGGGCATTACAATACTGTTTCACTTGGACATATCTCCCAATCCTTTGAGATTGGGCTTAGCGGGATTCGACTACGTTGAATTGGTTCAAGCACATTTCGACCGTTGACAGTTTGGACACTTGACAGCTGTCAGAGGAAACATTTCGCGTAAAGGATCCCGGCGAGGCCGAAGGCCGAGCACGACACCGCGGCCACCAGAGTCATATCTGATGTCATCCTAGGGAGGCCGAAGGCCGACCCCGGAGGACGATTCCGGAGGAATCGTCCGGAGGCCAAACAGTACCAAGCGGCGAGGCCGGAGGCCGAGCTTGTGAGGCCGAAGGCCGAACCGAGTATAAGCGAGGCCGATGAACGAACATACGAGGCCGAAGGCCGAGTATGTGAGTTCATGAGGCCGAGTTCACTTAACCCCGGGGGCAGTACAAGACTGTTTCATTTGGACCTATCTCGAAAACGTTTGAGATTGGGCTTAGCGGGATTCGACTCCGTTAAAAGTTTGTTCAAGCACATTTCGACCGTTAAGATTTTGGACTTTTAACAACTGTCAGAGTACACAATAGCAAAATATTTGTCCACTTCAATTGAATCAAAGTTACCACACGTATTTCAACGCGCTATTACGGTTACGACGATGACAATTTTGAAAACTGATCATGACCGATGACTTTTTTCCCACCCGATCATGGCCGATGACATTTCGTGATACAATTGACTTCTGCCCATTACTTGAATGTCGTCTGATAATTTGTTGCAACTCAATTTCAAACGTGTTTTTTACTCGATACCTTGTCCTGTCACGTTAACGAAAAAGTTACAACAACAACTAAATGCAACAACAAACAACAATGAATAGAGTACAACAAAGAACAATTACAACTCACGCGGGCTGCCTGCAGCCCGCGCACCACGCAAAACACTAGTTGTTAAAGTTATATATTTTTTTATAATTTTATAATATTTGAATAGATATATATATATAAACTATATAGTTATATATTTTTAAATATAACCAAAACTTTCTTTATACTTTCTCCCGTACATAAAAAATATAACTTTCTATTTTTTAGGAGATAGAGCCAAAAACAATATTGGTGGGAAAAATTGGCGGGAAAAAAATCGTCCTTAACTCTACAGAAGGCCCTTACTATTGCCAAATGGGTACTTTCTAAAGCCTACTCCTCGTTTATGGCCAAACCAAAAATAATGAAAAAATGTATTATGAATAATCAACTCTTAGACAACATATGCAACAGTTTTCTTTTTCATACCACCAAAACTTCTACATGATTTTTTTTTACTGAATGGTGTTTTTTGACCTTAAATTCCCTACTGCTCCCGAGTGGCTTGGCCGATTTAATTCATCTATGCTTTGATCAATAGATAAACTTTATAGCTATAAACATAACATAAGATTATTCAATCGAGTAATCACGTCCAAGTGAAAAGTATAATTTTCCCCTATTTCGCTCTTTCAAGGACGCAGCGAGCGTCGTAACAGCCACTATGCATTGCGCGCTGATATGAACGTTATTTCAATGTCGTTTCCGTTTATATTTGTAGTGACAAATATCGAGCTGCTAATTTGGCGATGGTAATCGCCTTAAGAGGATAGGTCGCTTTTGCATTATACTGTAATACTCCATGCGGAAATACCCGCAGTGCGAGAGGGACGGATTCTATGACGCCTTTTTTCATTAGGTTTAAAAACCAAAGCTGCTAAAAATATATGTTCATTTCAAAGTTTAATAAAGTTTATACAGATTTTAATCCATAAATAATAGATAGGCTTTTGCTTTAACAATCCTAAACCTCGACGTACAACTTTATTTAAGCTATTTTTGGTATTTTATTTCCCAATATTGACTTCTGAAGATTCTATTTCGATAAGAGTGTGTATTATTTTCTTAATTTGGTCTTTTTTAAATTATTTTCTTGTTTTATTGAAAAAAAAAGGTATTCAAATTTTTATTAATTAATTACTAGTATTTATAAAAAAACAGCGGTAGCTCCGGGTAGAACTCTGGCCTCTCAATCTTGAGATCCAGGTTCGGTCGGGCATGCACCAATGAGTTCTTCGGAATTAATGTGCATAGTATTTGTATGACGATAGGCCTCACCGCCCATCACGTTAGGACGTTTAATCGTCGGTGAAACGCGGATACACATCTGGCACCCCCTCGGGGATTCATGTCGTGACGATATATTTATATTTAATTTTATGTTGTTTTACTAAATTCTTCAAACAAGGAAGAATAAATTACGGCATTGTGGGTACTACCCTATTAAGGGTGAATTCATATTGTTTCAGTAAAGAGATTGGTGAGATGTGGACACATTTTAATCCAAGGAATCGCCCGTAAACTTAAAAAAAACCGACCAAGCGCGTGTCGGGCCACGCGCCGTGTAGGGTTCCGTAGTTGCCCTGCACAATATGCGGACTTCTTCTCCAAGTACACTTTCGTTTGTCGACTAATACCAATCGCGCCAAACTTCTAGTACGCTCGGAAGTTGCTCTTCCCAAGAACGGCCCATACATTTTGTTCCTGCTGATGTGAATCGCCCCGTGTTTAGAGAAGACTAAAAGTTTGGCGCGATCTGTACTTGTTAACTTGTAAAGGCTACGCTGTGATAGTTTTCCTTTTAATTTCGTTACGTATACTACTATTGTGATCTTTTTCACATCTACAAATACGACCGTTTCGCTGGCAGGGGAGGGGACACTTGACTCTAACAAAAATTAACACTTTTATGCTTAATATTTCGCAAACGGAACCTTAGATCGAAAAATGATTATCTCACACCCCCAATATTTTAAATTACCTATCCAATGACCAGTGGCGTGCACAGAACTTTTTTCCGGAAAAGCAATCAGAAGGTCAAGTACGATAATAAAAAAAATATGAAAAAATTTAAATAACACTTTGAAAAAAAAAAGTTTGTATGAAAATGGTCACTCTAGGAAAGGCAGTGCCTACCCTGGCGCCATACAAACTTTTTTTTTTCAAAGTGTTATTAAAAAAAATTCATATTTTTTTTATTGTCGTACTTGAACTTCTGATTGCTTTTCCGGAAAAAAATCCTGTGTACGCCACTGCCAATGACACCCCACACTAGGGGATAGACGAGAAAAAAAAATCCTCCCCACTTTACGTGTAGAGGAGTCTAAAAAAATATATTTTTCAAAATTTTACTGTACCACTTTATCAGCGTGATAAATATGTATACCCATGCCAAATTACAACTTTCTAGTTTTAATATAGTCTCTAAGCTAAGCCGCGGACAGACAGACAGACAGACGGACATGGTGAAACTATAAGGGTTCCTTGTTGTTGACTACGGAACCCTCAAAACACCATATGGAAACGAAAAGCAAAAGTTCTAATACTTAAAAAAATATTTGAAAAGTTGGTTGCATGGCATCAATTTAGCATTTGTCTTTACTATCGCAGGTAAAGATGTCAACTTTCAACAAACAGACTGACTTCAAGGGAAAGTTTTATTTCTTCATTTGTGAATTCGGTTAGACATATCACGTTTTACGAGTTCATTCAACTTGAAAAGTCCAATTTTGTTCGGGAAAAGAACATTCTAGAAAAAGGTCTTAACTTCAACGCAATTTCTTAGTTATTACTTTGTTTTTTTCCGTCGACAACATAAATTTATCCGCTTACAGCTTTATTTAAAAACTACTTGATCAAAATAAACTATTTGTCATGCGTTCTACAAAAATACCAGGATTGCTATTCTGGGATTATTTTTCATTTACAATATCAGTCGTTCAACCTTTGTTTACATTGTGATAAATACCATACTATGTAAAGTAGATGAGTGACTCATCAAATAAAAACTATGGAATAAAAGGAATGCTCACATCTTCGCTTCTTCTACACACCATTTTCACTATTAAGTGTTAATTATAACATTAAATAATTATTAATTATATAATGTTATAATTAACCCCTCTCGAGGGGTCCCGGGTTCGAATTCCGGTTCAAAACTCCTCACATCCAGATTTACTTTTCTTTCTGCGTTTCTATACTGCAATGATATAATGTTAACTTATATCTCCTTGCGATGGATAAATCGCCAAGTGTTCAAACATAGAAATTTATGTCTGTCATAGTTTCCCTTTTTACTTCTTTTACATTCAGCAGCGGAGTCAAATACGCTGTTTTATTCTGAAACTTTTTGACTCGGCCCGTATTAATGACGTCGCCAATACTAAACCGTCAATTTTCCATGAAAAATTCAAAAGAAATCTAAGAAGTCGGATTAAAATAATAAGAGGCGGCATAATTAAATTAATTACAATCCGAAATGGACGCAGGACTAACATACACATCTGTATAGATAACATGTATAAATATACATCAACTACATACGTCGCTATACGGCATTCTGCTACGGAACAAAGAAAGTGGTACTACGCATGCGTGCTTAGAAAAAGACAGAGCATCGGTCGAATTCCATTCAGAAACACGAGAACGAGTGGGATAGGTTCAGTCATAAATTTAAACGACCATCGCTGGCATAATATTTATTTTGCGTTTGCTCTCTATGTGCGTGTATTTAATAATTATACAGTACAGCATTTGTGTTGCCGTGTTTTGCTTGAAAACATGGTTTTGCTTGCTTTTTAAGGTCCCTACTACACATGGAAAACCTTTAGGTACTGTCTGAACAAATGGCTGGACCAATTAACCATCTAAGTTCATTGTCGCTAAAACAAAACGATAGATCGCAGTCCAGATGCCTTATTGTCTAACTTCAACATCAATCGCTATTGCTTTCAAAAGTACGCGTGATTGGCTAGAAGTGATGAATCACGTCATGTCTAGCCAATCACGTTACCTTTAAAGCAATAGCGAAAGACGATTTCATGACTATTTCCTTACACAATCGCACCTCTGATCGTAAGCTCGGAAACATCTAACCAAACTTTGCTCAAAATTCCGTACGGGCTGACCACCTCCCAAATATAGCATTAGCGTTAAGATATGCTGCAGTAGAGCTATACATTATGGGTTCTCTTTAGATCTTAAAGTGTTAACGTAGACAGTGATAGCATGCTATAAGTTTTTACAGGTTACGCCTATAAAATGGAGTTTGTTAAAACCTTGAATCTTACAAAGCATTTATAACGGTGACAGATAGATCTTTGACCGGTATTTGATACCTTATACTTATTAGTTATATAAAAACTCAACTAGATAGTTGGAGATGTCAGAATCAAAGAGAAAAACCTTCAAAAGTAAGTTATTCTTATAAGCATCTTCCTACACATATAGGTGAAAGGCGTGAGAAGATTTAAGTACTTGGTTACACTCATCTTACATCGATACTAAAAAACGATATGCTAAAACATAGTATTTGATTAAAAATGTAAACAAAGAACAGAATCTCAACAAAGAATGCTTCAGATGAAATTCCGAGTTCAACCATTGAAGCGGTAAACTTGTTTTCATGAATGGATTTCAAGTAAACTGGTGTCAAAGACCGAGTAAGAGTGTATAACGTATCGTCACTTAGTTCTGTACAGTGATCTGTTACTATTTCTAAATTGTAGTATTTTACTACTGTAGTAGAGCAATAAAATAGTTAGGTGCCAACAGATACAACTACACGTTCTATTAGGGTGAGCCGTTTGGAAAAAATACATACATTTTGTAGTTGCATCAGGGCACTGAGCCGATAGGAATAACTCAATTTGTCACATTTTGTTACTCGATATATAGGGTTACTCACGGCATAGACTAAGTATTACTACGTATAGACCGACAAATCCCATACATCAAGGCGTAGCAAATTTTTTACGCGCCCTTACGATACTAGGTGTGGCCAAGTGTTGCAAATAAGCATAATTTGTTTAATTGGCTGCAAGTAAACTCTCATGGTTACTAAATTATGGCACTTAATTGACAACACTAACAGTGAATATTTCAGCGCCATCTATTATCGAAGTAGGAATTGGCATAGATTAAATTATTTTAAGGTGTGTTAATTCGAAAACCATTTCGAGATTTAGGTTTAAAAAGCCGTATTTTCGAAGTTTTGGTCTAAAAAACCTCATGATGATGACTATTTTTACGAAAAAGCTGCAACTACAATTTGCCCTTGTGTGACGTCACTTGATTAATGGCTGTTTAGAAATGTGTCCTTTGCTATCAAGATAAATTTATAATAATTTGCTTCAGACTAATTTGACAGCTACATGACAGATGAGTAGACAGACAGAGACAGACCACTTTTTTTATAAGCAATCACACATCACAATCAGTATAATGTCTAAAATTCTCAAGTAACAAGGTCATCGGACAATTCTATAAAAAATCTAAAAAAAAAAATGGTCAATATATATAGCAAAATAATGAAAACCATGTCCTAAAATGACGTAAATTCAAAAATTAAGCTATGGGAATGTTACGTGACATCACTGTGCCAATAGCGTCACCAATCGTTCTTTTTAGCATCGTGCTCGTTAGAGGATTTAGCAACGCCATCTAGATTTCGTTAGAATTTTTCACTTTTTTTGTGGCTACCAACTGAACTGCTAGTCTAGTGCCTGTCATCTAATTAAGTCTAGGTATAATTTTATTCAACGACGATGAAGACGTCTGATGAAGTGCGTCAATTGGATCTAGGATGAAGCATGACCACCCAGAAAGTGAGAGAGTGAAAGCAGACGAGTCCGGTCTTCCACAAAGTCAACCCTTGGGTAACGGACAAATGAGTGGTACTGTGACAAGCCGATGTATTATCTATATGTTACAGTACCACGCAACTGCCGTTATGACGTCATTCTTTATTATTGTATGTAATGTACACAGATACATTACATACAATTGTTTACAATAAAATACATGTACAGAGAGGACATTATAAATAAAAATAAGTAATCATACATACGTGTATTCCAAATAAAGTGACATTAACATACAAATAAAATAACAATATATAAATTTTCTGTGTTTAACTCTCGAAACTTAAGTCATATTTAATAATTAAACTAATTATTAATATTTAAATTATGGAGAATACAATATAATTAAAATAATACAATATAATTTCTTACTTTCATAATTGAAGTAACTAAAATCTATACACATGAGGCCTCACTTGCTTTAATTTTCTCACGTACTGTGCTTTTATGCAAGGATTAAATAACCGATAAATTACGATACCTTCAATCACCGAAATGATGGCATACCGTAAAATAATGTCTGCACAAAATTAACCGCTAATAACCGGTTGGGAATTTAGATGTTTGTATACCGCAAAATTAACAGCTAAAACCGATTGAGAATTTGCATTTTCTTTCAAACGCCGCCCGCGTGATGCACAGCGTGCTCCCGTCTCACCCCCTCGGTCACCCCTCTAATACCCGCCACGCACTGAATCATCTTTATGTCGGTACCGAAACAGGAAAACGGTGAAATAATGGCATAAAATTAAAAAAGGTATCATAAGGTACCGCTATTAATTTCGGTAATTTTATAAATAAGTTATCGGTACCGCTTTTAATCCATGTGACCATGTTCATGGCGCGACAATTTTGCCGAAATATCTAGAACCCACAAAAATAACGTGGTAAGTAATAGTATATATTTTGTGAAACTGTGACAAAATGTGAGACATTACTACACGCGTGCTTGTTTACAAAACGAACAAAGTGAGTTTCGTAATAGACTGCTCGAGTGTCCCAATGTCTGATTGTCGTATATTTATTAACGACCATCAAAAATATCGTCTTAGCATGACATTATCAATCTACCCGCTCTACATGTAATATTTAGTGAGAACCGGGACAGCTGAAAGTCAGCGCTGTGCAGATGTACGCATTCACAGCATTTTGCTGAGCTACGTCCTTTTTGTCTGTTTAATGTTTTTGTGTAATTGGTTGTTTATTGACAAATAAATAAACTTTCTTTCTTTTTTTCTATCTTTCATCATTTGTTATATTTTCAACAATTTCATGAAAAATGAGAAAAAGAACACCTGAGACCAATTAAAAGCAATGAAGAAAAATAAGGCGTGGCTTAAGAAATAATGGCGAGCATGATCGGATTTGATTGGTTCTCCAGCGGTGTTATAATAAATTGGACCAATCACAGCGCGGAATTGCGGTGTTATAATGCAGGTGATATTATAACGCCGGATAAACAATGAAGGTACATATAAAACTGCTTTTGATGTTGTAGACATTGAATAGTTATCGCTAAAACTTTAAGCTTTAATAATTTTAACGGTATTAGCACACCGTATCAGTTTAAAATACAAAATTACTGCTTTAATATGGAATTATCGTTCACAGTCAACTGACCGATATTATCTACAAGCGGCAAAATTCAGCAAAATCATGAAATTGTTCACGATCCTTTAGAATAGAAACAAAGGTATAATCTAGTAGTTACGAAACTTTGCGGACGCAACAAGTACAAAAGCTTATCGATTTTACTACAGCCTTAACGTACAACCTTATCTTTTGCCTTCAAAACTATCTCTATTGCAAGGCTGTAAGAGTCAAAGTACTAAGTTTTAACTGGAGGCTTTTGGTGGTATTTAAGACAGGCGGCCGAACTTTTGGGGTAGCAAAAATTTTGGTAACAAGGCATCTTAGAAACTTGGGGTTATCGACTACACAATACTTTTACAAAGTGAAATAAGGGGAATCGATTTATGAAGTCAGTATTTCAAGATTGCGCGGGTCTCTAATTTAAAAACTTATCAATTTATTAAATTTTACATTGTTTAAATAAAATACCATATAATAATTATTTATCCACATTAATTAAAATTTTACACTTTTAATAAAAATAAATTAACTAAAACCTAAAAAGTCTGGTAATTCTTAAAAAAAAAGGGTTTTAACTACATTTTTTTAAATGTATTTCGAAATTTCTCCCCTAAAAACTTTCCCTGGTGCAATGAAAGCACAAGTTCCCTACAAATAAAAAAAAATAAAAAAGATGCTAACATAAAAACCCAATATTTAACATAACATATAATAATGAGCAGACAATTCAATCGCAAAACGAAACATCGTAATAAAATTAAAATAAATTAGTTGAAAATACTGTCTGGAACGATGCAGACGCTCTTTTGAATTAATATATCGGCCGCCATTTTAAAACATCAAGTATATTGACACAGGTTATATTATTAATTAGTTGAATGTTGTTTTAGCTCAGAGCAATGTTCTAAGGTTTTTAGCCACATATATTTAAAACTAAATACTATGTACCTATTATTATATCCGTAGGTTTTAGTAGATATTTTTTGCAAAAAGTGGCCAGTGTTTTAATGTAATGTATAAAGGGCAGCCGCTACCCAAATAGATTGAAAAATAGGTAGGCAACCTATTGCATGAGTGTCGATAAAATAGTATATGAAACTACACATAACTAGCTATTAAAACACTTGTGTATACTATTAAAAAACTCGTTTACGCTACGGCTTTTTTTAAACTTACACTCGAGTTTTAATAACCTCTTAATGTGCCTGTTTCATAAACTACTATTTTGAGTATAATAAGAATATTTTTTAAGCTCTTTGTGTTTACTATGACAGTTAAAATATGTATGATGTTCTAGTTCCTCTGCCCTGAACTTCGTCTACACTCTATGCCTTATACGTCACTAAGTGACAGCGCCAATCTGAACCATTATTACATTGTAAAGCCTGATCAGGAAAATAAAAACCTGCTCCAGGAGCACATTTGCTTTTATGATTGCAATACTCTCACACGCATACAAAAAATACGGGGTTGAAAGGACAATCCAGAGCCGTTAAAATATAAAAAAAACAACACCACATTTTGACAGCAATCTAAATAATGACGTTTTAAAGTAAGTGTCGCCAGAAGAAGAAATAAGTTCTATTGGTTTTCCGCAACATGGCCAAAGATTTCAAAAAGTAAAGATAGGCTCTTACCGTAGTATGACAGCACCAAAATGTTTTCAGTGCTCATCTGAACACAGTGATAGTTGGATGCCTTAATGAATTTTTACGAGAAAAGGGGTCTCAATATAGCGTCGTGTGCATTTTTAAAGTGCACTAACATTTCAATAAATACGAATAAAGCCAAAAGTGTGACATTTCAAAACACATTTAAAAACAATGCAATAGATTTTAGGTGCCAGGGCTCATCTAAACTTGTTTGAAATCTTTGAACATGGCGAGATTTTTTACGAGTACAGTGCTACATTTATTTTATGGCGCATGGATTGGTTGTGTCCAAAATCGGAACTAACGCCGCTATCATTCTCATTGTTTCACAGCTGCGCCCCCTTGTCACTGTCATCCACGCGCCATGAGATCCTTGTAATCAGGATTTAAAAGGTATCGTGATGTTAATACACGTAATGCCATCTAGTTGGGAAAGACAGAACTATACAGGCGTATATGTTTTCTTGGTTTGTCAAAAATTATGTTACTTAAACGACTTCCAGGACAGTGAGCTAAACAATAGTAAAACCCTATCCAAATTAATTAAGTAATTTTTACATGAGTAGCTGCTAGCACACAGAAAGCCTACTCCGAAGTAACAAAATTTGATCGAATATCGTTTGATCGTATATCTATCTCTATCGCACTCTATATGCGTGCGTCAGAAATGGACATGTGCTCGAACGATAAACGATCGATCGAATCTTTTTGGGAGTGTCGGCAAAACACAGAGAAAAAAAATGTACATTTTAGTCTCTTGTATTAGGCTTACTCACGTTAGTACTATTACGATGAGCTTTTTTAAGCACCTTTTATTACACTTTCAAACATAGTAGAGCCTTACTTGTTACTTATTGACCACGAACGTTAAAAAAGGCGGATGTAGTCGCAGCTAAGTAACTACTGAAGCATAGCAATGGCGGCGGTTTGTAAGGTGTGAGTGGACTTACTATAGAAATTGGCTTACTATGATGCGAATGTTTGCGTGCCCGGGCCCATGCGTACAAGCGAGTTGGCTTACTAAGAGTCCTTCAGTGTTTTGTTAGCGAAACTCTGTCCGGGATATTTTAACGTTCATGTTATTGACATGATTTCTCTATCGGAAAAATTTAAATGTTAAACAATTATGTGTACAAACTGCTTCAGGTTCCGTCAACCAACTCAGTTTATTTTGATGTAGTTTTTTTTCTACACAACTACGAATTGGTCACATTTTGTTACTCGATAACATAGGGTTACCGACTGTCCACCGACAGTCTATCTTGTTAACTATGGTTTCTTATTTTTTTAGCTTGTTTGACGTTTCCGAAATACGCCGCAAATAAATAAACACATATATTCTATAGAGGTTCCTATTTTTGTTGTCAGATCCCTGAAATATGACGGATGGAGAGACTTATTAATCTACCCGACTTGGGAAATTGAATGGGGCCAATTCTCCATTTACTTTGATTATGACATTATGTCATCTTGAATTTACCAATGAGTTTCTGCCTTTCCGATTCCATTAGAAATTCGATTGAGGTAGAATACGATACCACGAGAATATTAGATACGGCAGGTTTGGATATGTAAAGAGGATGAATGAAAGTAGAGTTACGAAAGAAATTTATGATGTGCAAATCGAACGTAAGCACTCTATGTAGAAGGATGTGTGCTGACAAAATTGGCGACATACTGCTGAAGGGCAATGTCAAAAGTACCCAGAATAGAAGAGCTTGTTCATACAAGATTGATGGATGTGAAAGAGGCGAAAGAGGTGTGTCAGGATCGTAGCAGATGGAAATCTGTAGTCTCTGCCTACCCCTTTTGAAGACAGGCTTAAGTATGTGTAAAGTCAATTTCTAGGACAGCTAGAAAATCGGTCAATGACCTTTGAGCATTTTGTACTGGACCCCGTACCACAAGACGCAGTAGTTTGCATCAAGCGATGAAGTTTGTAAGGCGAGATTGAAGTATCGTTTTTAGTTTTTTATTCGACTCTTACAGTTTTCCAGCAGCGCTAGAAACAGACTTTATGTTTATATTTTTTTGCTTTTTATTATTTTAAATAGATTAAATCATATACAAGGTGACTTTTTGATCATCGTCCAAATTAATACTGGAGGCAAGCGTCAAGCTGCGTCAAGATAAGTGATCAGTATCTTGGATCAGTAACAATTTTTGTGAAATTCGTAAAATGAAATTTCGGCTTCCCATAGAAATTCAGTTCCAGTCCCGAGTGAATCACTATGGGGAGTCGAAATTTCATTTTACGAATTTCACCAAAATTGTTATTGATCCATGATACTGATCACTTACCAAGCCACCAGTATTAATTTGGACGATGATCAAAAAGTCACCTTGTATATAAAAAGAGAAGTCCTGACTGACTCACTCATTCACTGACTCATCAACGCACAGCCCAAACCCTTAGAACTAAAAAGCTGAAATTTTGCACAGAGCTTCCCTTTGTAATGTACACAAGGAATAAGAAAGGATTTTTCGAAATTCCATCTCTAAGGGGGTAAAATAGGGGATGAAATTTTGTATGAAAAATAAGTTTGTTTTGTAGTTGAAAAACCATAAAAATTGGTTAGAAATAAAAAACGACGTTGAAATAGATGGGATTATAGTGCTCCACACCATATTTCTCATAATTGGAGATGGAGCCTGTCTGTTTCGGTCTCCTTCCTATCTATTTTATGATAAAGAGGTACTTTAAATATGAATAAAAAAAAACGAACAGGTAATAGGCCCCGCCAAAACGACTTTACCTGGAGATCAAATAACTGCACCAAAAACACTCCAAACCAGATTTAAATACGTTCTATAAAAAGTACTACACAAAACTAAATAAACGCGGGCAAAGCTAGTACAATATATAAATAAAATGTATTGATTAGGTTCGCAATATATTTCGACCAACTTGTGTTCGTCATCAGTCGTCAAATCGCATATTTCGATTTATACATACTGAATGTATGTACACGATACAGACAAGATAAAGATGACATACGGTAAAACTGTATTATATAAAGTTAACACTAGAGTGGACGCGTGGGCTACAGGTGTAGACCAGGGTATATTATTCGTGCTTCTTTCTCAAACGCGTCACACTACTGCGCTATTCTTCCGTGTGTTCCTCTACTATGGACCCCCGCGTCGCTCAGTAGCGTGTCGCTACCCTCAGCACACGGACTTCAGAACAGAACGACTAATAAAGTGAATGGGCTGCGTATGTAGCCCGCGCGACCGTTCAAGGAATGTGATAAATCCCTATTATTTATACAAAAATTGTACTAATATTTTAAGAGTACTTCATTTTCGTGTAATTTTTGCATGTTACATACCGTTTCATAACAAATATACTTAGTATTAATATCTTTTTAGGAAATCATGGCGGCATCTGCGTCTCATGTTGATTATTCCAATTATTCTATTGTTTCGTTAAAAAGTACCTAAAAATTCATGTTTTTTATTTTTTCATTATTAAACGATAAAAATGAAGATGATTATTCATTAAATTAAAAACTTTTTCATTCTACCTAAAGATGACCCACAATATTTGAATTCAAAATGGGCTACACATGTCATGTTTCCGTTTCAGGAGTCTATTAGGGCGCGCCTACTCTAGTGTTAACAAGGATGACGTGGCTTTCTCAATTCTATTTTCCCATTTTAACAGTTGCCTGACAGGGATCCTATTGTGTCTCAAATTATTTATGAAAAGAGTAGGACGGTCTGAATGTCTGGTTGTCAGTTTTCGTGGTTTTCGGACTAAATAGTAGTATAGGTCCCAGCAGTAAATAATGCACATCGTATTGTAGCGTTATCACTGTCGCACGAAGCACTCACAGTCCGGTAACAGTGACGGCGCTCTACGAAGCCGATGTGCATTATTTACTGCAGAAAACCAGCGTTGTAGTTTTATCTACAACATTTGCTGAGCCAGGACCAATTCATTTTTTACAGTGCTTGATCTTTATATTGTAATTTGTACTTAGGTTAATGATATAAATTTCTTTTTGTTTGTTTCTTTTTTTTTCTATTCATTATTTGTGTTTTTGCTTAAATCATTTGAAACAATGTGTTTGTAATATACTAATAGTTGTATTGTGTTGTGCACTCTATTGAATGAATAACGTATTTTCTATTCTATTCTATTCTATTATTTTAACGATGGAAATATGTAACCGTGGTGGTAGCCCCTAAGCTTCTTTTTAACTAGGAAAATAATAATTGTTCTATTCCCTAGGGCTAGACAAACAAAATCAACGAGGGCGAAGCCGCGAGTAACAAATGACAAATTAGCCGCAATGTCATTCCCTAATAACAAGCTTTTTTTTTCTTTTAAGCCACTATTTTTGAAGAGAGCTGATAAATAGACACAAGACGTGGATGCGAGAATCATTCGGTCGAAAGAATCGGGACCCAGTGCATATCTCTAGATTGAATCAATATTGACTTTAGCGAATTCACTTCGATATGTTAAGTTCATGCGGAGTTTGTTTGATGAGATTTCCAATTTAAGAGCTGTGCTTGCGCCACATTGGATAGGATGATCTCTACTTCTGATTGGAATTCTGCCGTTTATTTTTTAGGGTTCTTTCATAAAATGGAGACCCTTTTGTGGCCGGGTCCTCACCCATTTTGGGTAAAAATAATTATAGTTTCCATACAGTTTAACGTGAGATACGATATTTGTAATATGAGATAATTAATACAAATGAAATAATTATTATAATGTGTAATATGAAATAATTAATTTACCAAAAAATGATCAACAAAAAGTCGAAATTAGGTGCGATTTTGAGCGGGCCAGGTTGATGATCAATTTGGGAGCCGGGCAAAACCAAACGGAGTGGAGCCACGTGGCCCCTTAGTTTTGTCTATGTTTTTATTGTTTATTTTCCAAACATACAAAACATTATTAAAAAATAAAAAGCCATCTGACTAAAAACGACATGGAATAACTTCGACAATATATTATTATATCTTGCAATATCCAGCAAAGAATTTTGAAACTGGAATAAATGTGCGAATGCTTTGACAAATTGACAATTTGACAGTTTACCTAAAAATTGAAAAGTCTACACTCAGCCAAATATAAAATGTAGACGAGCTACGGCGTAGAGGGTAAGGCATTGTGCTACGTCGTAGTATTATCGTAGTCTATTCTTGCATAAAAGAAATATCAATTTTGTTCGCTTAGAATACTTACTAATAGAATGTTTAAATCATCGATTGGTTGGTCTTTTTAATTTGGTTTAGTATGTATTATTCGTTTTTTTATAAAATACCGTTTAAGAGTCTTTTTACTTTTTGTATGTTATATTCCACATAAATATAAATACTTAAGGTTTCTACCAACGCCAACGACCTTGAACTAAGTAACTTTGTAAAACAGAAGAAAAATACACAGTAATCTGCATAATACAAATAGTGATGTGGTTTTACCTGAATGTGATTATAACATACAGAAGTGAAGCAAGAAAATTCCAAGTTTACCCTTATTTCTCGATTTTTTGTTCACTTGTAACAACATAACTGCTGCAGTTTTTATCGAAAACGTATGAAAATTTATAAACTTCAAGACAAAATAATATTAAATGATTTGGTTTTCTCAGTTCTTGGAAATTAATTATATTTTGGATAAAATTAATTAAAAACACATTATTTTCGCACGTGTCAGCCGCAGCGACTGACGTAACAGCCATGTTGCAGTGCGAGCTGATAAGGACTTTATTTTAATATGGTTTTGTTCGAAATTTCGACCACCACGAATCGAGTTGCTAATTATTCCGACGGAGCCACCTTAATTAAATGGTTTACATGCTATATGTTGACCCCTCAGTGGGGTCGTCATCAGGCGAATAGAAAAATATTATATGACATATATAAGTATGCCCGCTGGACTGACGATCTGAAGGACGTTGCGGGTGGCGGCTGGATGAGGATGACTGAGAACCGCCAAGAGTGGCGTAATATTAGGGAGGCCTATGTCCAGCAGTGGACGAATACGGGCTGATGGATGGATATATAGGTATTTGAAGTTAGAAAACCGCTGACATCTATTGAAATAATAATATAAAAAGAGTATATTTTAAATCATGAATCAAACTTTGTCGAATAACTATTATATGAATTTTGAATTTAAGTGTTCTGTTTCGATTGATTGGAAAAAAGCGGGTATTTCACAATCCGGCTGCGAAACCGCTCTTAAGGCGATATGCGAAAATAATACGGGTGTTTTTTTTCTGTGTATTTCATAAAATACACTGAAGATTATAATCAGTTTCTGGTATATGCATTTTGATTTGACTATACATATAATCTAGGGATTAGATTTTGGAAAAAATATTTGGATAAACTATCCTCGATAGAAATAATTGTTGAAATGAGGTCTTCAAACACACTTTTTCTCCTCGTTTAACGAGAAGCAGCCATGTACAGAACTTAAACATATTTTATTAGATGGGTTTCAACAATATCTAGATTTTTGATTTTGGAAATTTTGCTAGCTAGTTTAGTTTTTTTAATAAAAATATAAAACCAACTTTTTTCCCTTTTGCCCTGAATCCGCCCCTCTCGAACTGCGCGAGTTTTCGCTTCGTGACAAAAATAAAATTCGCATAGCCTATTAACTGAATTTGCAGAATCTAGGGATCACATTCGGTAGCTCTTGAGATTTGGATTCAAATCATATCAGGTGAGTTTGAACTTTTTGGAACTTATGCCAACAAAAGCATAAACATGAAAACGGGGCCGTTTTCGTTACAAAGTCAGCACAGGAATGTTGGCTTCGCCAAAATATTTTGGGCAAGTCTGAGTCGGACTCGCGCACAAAGGGTTCCGTACCACCATACAATACGGGTACGGAACCGAAAAATATTATGCTAAAAAACAATAATATAGATGCCACAGCAACATTTAGGCGACAAAAACAAGCTGTTAAAACGGTAGCGCCTGGTAAACAATTCAAGGGTCCTACTGAGAACGGAACCTTAAAATCTCAACTATTATATATTTCCTGTCATCTGTACGTAGTCAAGTCAAAACATGTTTTTTTTCATATTTTTCTGTCTTCTTGTTTCGGAGATAAGTGGGGGAAAGGGGGGGTGGGAACATGATAATGTAAAAAAATGCTATCTTTTTGAGTTTTTTTTGTATTGGGTTTAAATTTTTTATACTTTATTATTTGCCGTGATAGACGGACAGACAGGCAAACAGACAGACAGACAGAAGCGGAGGCTTAGTAATAGTACGAGTACCGTACCCTATAAATTAATTGAGATCAAATTGGCTGCCAGGAAATTCTGTGAAAATTACAAAACGACGGCTGAAGCTATTGACCCCTGTGACAGACGGACAGACAGTCAGACAGACAGACGGACAGACAGTAGCGGAGGCTAAGTAATAGTACGGGTACCGTACCTAAAACAAGAATTGAGATCAAATTGGGTGCCAAAATCCTGCAGTAAAATACAACGTTCTTCATTTGTTTTAAAACAAAGTTGTTAGGGTTCTTTCTGTTTCATATGTGGAACTCGGCAAGTTTTCACAGCTACGGTTTTATCGGTTACACCATACATGCAAATAATTGACTTTCAAATTTTGCTAAATTCTACTTTAGTCTAAAAAATAACTGTATTTAAAACGTTACTCAAGAGTATGCTGTGCATTAATTTTACTATTAAAATTTATGTACGGACACTTATAAACAACGTGTAACAGAAAAGTGTAACCATATTTGAAGAGCTTATTCAGTCAATGGTATAGAACAACTTTTAGTATGGAACAAACCCTGTATCTCGGAAAAAAAAAGTAACTGTTTCATAGAAAAATGCAATGCCGTCCGGCCGAAATGTATGGAAGGGCAGTTTTTTTTTGAGATTTCAGGGTTAGCTCCATAGTAAAAGTTGTTCTGTACCATTGACTGAATAAGCTCTTCAAATATGGTGACACCTTTCTGTTACACTTTGTATACGTACTTTAGCTCTTATTTTGTGATGTGATGTGACAAAAAAAAACTGTTTGTTTGCCAATAAATAAATTTAAAAGAAAATAATAAAAAGCACCGATAAAGGTTTTCATTAACTTACAGTACCCCGAAAACCGCACAAGATCATCTCGACGTTATCACTGTAGGGTTCCGCATTGTGCCCACAAGTTGCGGGTTGCGCGGATCTATCGCGAGGAAAATGTATACACACTTCTCCGGAAAGCTGCGGCCAATTTGTTGGATTGTTGGAATGATTTCCTTCAATAATGTATCACTCTGTACCATAGAGACAGCATAATTATACATATATAATATACCTAGATAGATATTTCCTTCAGTACTGTATCACTCTGTACTACAGAGGTAGAGACTGCATATACATAGGTACCGAGATGGATATTTCCTCCAGTAATATATCACTCTGTACCATAGAGACGGTATATACATTATACATAGGTACCTAGATGGATATTTCCTTCAGTACCACACTGTACCACAGAGAAAGCATATACATTATACATAGGTACCTAGATGGATATTTCCTCCAGTAATATATCACTCTGTACCATAGAGACGGCATATACATTATACATAGGTACCTAGATGGATATTTCCTTCAGTACCACACTGTACCACAGAGAAAGCATATACATTATACATAGGTACCTAGATGGATATTTCCTCCAGTAATATATCACTCTGTACCATAGAGACGGTATATACATTATACATAGGTACCTAGATGGATATTTCCTTCAGTACCACACTGTACCACAGAGAAAGCATATACATTATACATAGGTACCTAGATGGATATTTCCTCCAGTAATATATCACTCTGTACCATAGAGACGGCATATACATTATACATAGGTACCTAGATGGATATTTCCTTCAGTACCACACTGTACCACAGAGAAAGCATATACATTATACATAGGTACCTAGATGGATATTTCCTCCAGTAATATATCACTCTGTACCATAGAGACGGCATATACATTATACATAGGTACCTAGATGGATATTTCCTTCAGTACCACACTGTACCACAGAGAAAGCATATACATTATACATAGGTACCTAGATGGATATTTCCTTCAGTACCACACTGTACCACAGAGAAAGCATATACATTATACATAGGTACCTAGATGGATATTTCCTACAGTTATGTATCACTGTATACCATAGAGACAGCATATACATATACCTAGATGCATATTTCCTTCAGTATTCTATCACTCTGTATCACATATATCTATTCTACCATAATTTAAATAAGTCACAATCCACCGCGCATGGGTTTGGTCGCAAGTGTGCCCATTATTCCAAGCATTCCCTATGAAAACCTCAGACAGGGCTGTATGGGCTAAGTTCCCTTTGCCTTCCTACTTCGTGTAATTGTACTTTTATGTGAAAAAAGTGATTAAAAAGCATTATTTTTTGATGAAACCGTATTTTAATTATTTTTATAGCACACCGTGCGTAAAAAATTATACGAAACTCGTGCGAGAAACTTTTTCTCGACGTTTCATCGCTCTCGTATCGTAATGTACTATGTTTTGTTTTTGTGATATTTTTGACTATTTTTGAGTTCAATATCAGGATTTTATGATATAAGTAAGTGCAGATAAAATATTTTATAGTGTGTGGATTAATTAGTTTTGTCAATAATAACGTTATAGAGTATCGAAATTAAATATAAACTAAATAAATAACGATTTTATAGTTACTCTGTACGCATTTGATATAAAATAACGTTAAGTATACATATCGATAAAATTAACTTCCTAATTTGTTGGTTTAAGTACTGCTGCTCATCTTATCTCTTTCTTAAATTGTTGCAGTTCTGTTTTAATGGCGCTTTCATCCATCAACCTAGTTCGTCCACTGCTGGACATAAGCCTTTCCAGGACTTAGCCACTCCCGGCGGTCATCCTGGAAGAATTGCCCACACTCACACACGGTGGGCAGGCGGGTTGGTGAGCCCGGTGCCGGAACCCGCGCACTAGTGACGCCGCTGCCCGTCTCTAGTCTGTTTCATATAAGGCCCGGCTATTAGAGATGGATATACCGCCATCTATCGGTCCTAGGCATGGTGGGCCTCCTGGTTTTTTGCCTGTGAGCTGTCCTTTTACTCTGGCGCATGATATTAAAAAAAAAAACATAACAGAAATTATGTAAAAGCAGGTAAAAGGCACTGATTATATACATAATATACTCTTTAAAGAAAAGCATAATTTTAGACCACGTACCTTGTAAAGGCATTATAAAAATAATTTATACGTAAAAGATGCTTTGTAACTTGAAAAGCAAAACACAAAAGGAAAAATGAAGCACAAAAATAAATAATTTTGTCGAAAGTCGCATGCATATTCATCTACTTCAATTTGCATGAAACATTCAGATAGATACTGCTAGTGTTGCCAACTTAGCGCTTTTGGCGCTAGATTTAGCGGATTTTGCCAAGGCCCAAAAATAGTTTTTGAAGCTCAATCTAGCACTATAATCATTCAATCTAGCTCAATCTAGAAATGGCAGTCTTAATTTTGATATGATTTTTTTACTCTTTATTGACCTGCCCCCCAGGCCTATTCTGGATCTTTGGTTGTCAACTGGACAGGGTGCATATCGTCAAAATCTTACATAAAAATTTAACTTTCAAAATTGCCTTTTGTGGGTATTAGACTATTTACGAACTGTGTCGTCACTTCAAGAGCGAACATATACTTGGACAATCGGAATTCGATAGTATATCTATGTTTTTGACGATAGGCACTCAGTCCAGTTGGCAACTAGAGATACATATTTTATCTATAATGTTATATTATATCAATAATTTTATATATAATATACATTATTAGAGATACAGATAGCATGACGACGCGCGAATTCGTTTTTTACGCGTTTTTTCGCGCAACCGACCTATCATAGTGCTTATGTTGGTCAAGGTGCGCGATAAAACGCATGACAAACGAAGTATACGTTTGTGCTACGGGGGCAGGACTAGGTATAAACATGGTGCTTGGAACATCGATGTAAATATTTTCAGGGATGACAAAGGAAGTGATTTTGAACATTTATGACTGATTCTAGAGGTATAATCGTGCAAAGTTGTGTAATTTTTGAGATATTGTATAGGCATTTTTTAGTTTTGTCTACTTAAAAATAGGTAACTGCAATTAAAAATAATAAAACAGTATTTGTGGCTTAAAATAATAATTTAAGTTTTTAATAAATTTACTGAAAAAAAAACTGTTTCTTCATACTGTATTTAAACTTTATGTTTATTTTTTCTCCTTTTTGAACAGACCTATCTTGGAAGTGTATTAAGAAATAATTTAGAATAAAATGTTATTTTGGTTTAAATAGTATTTTATTCTAATTTTAAGAAGACAAAACTAAAAAAAATCTTTATCTCGAAAACTACAAAACTTTGCATAATAGTAAATTCAATCACAAATTTTCAAAATCACTTCCTTTATCATCCCTGAAAATATTTACATCAATGTTCCAAACAACCTGTATATAAATGGATTTTCCATAATTATGCAAGATTAAAGAAAAATTTCTACAATTTGTTTTAGTTCAGAGACGTGATGATTATTTTGATCTAGCGTCTACTATATTACAGAAAACTAGTAAATCTAGCACATTTTAGGCATAATCTAGCGCGTTTTTTATATAGGGAGTTATCAACATAATTGGACGATTTTATTGCAAATTTATGAAATCTGTTAGAATTTAGTACTTACATTGAATGCATAGACTTAGGATATGTGTCTAGCAAAAACGAAATTTTAAATAGACACAAAGGTGTGTAATTATTTGAATGGGTCACCTGGAAAAGGTTGTAAGCAACAAAATTGAATTTTTAGGAAAACAACATTTTTAATGTTATTTCAGTTATTTATTTGTAAATATATTACAAAATACTTAGATAATTATGTTTATATTATAATGAACCTTCAATAAGAAATAAGCAAATTAGCACTGAAAAACAAACAAAACTATTCCTAAATTTATGGAAAAACGTTGCATCTAACGTTTGTTGCAATAATGGTTGACATATTTTTGGTTGTCACACAATCTTTGTTAAAACGTTTTACCATTTGCAGCGACACATAAACCTCTTTATGGTTTCCGTTAGCTGTATAAGTTTTATAATATTGTATATTTTTCTTGTATTTACTCAATAAACGCATAAAAAAAATAACCAAACAGGAGGCAATTTATCTGCTATAGTGTAACCTATTCTGCTTGGATATTCCTTTCCGGCATTCCTCAGCACCTCATTCATTACATCTCGCCACTACTAAATGTTAATCTTCAATTGTTCCCCTTATTTACTAATTGCTTTGAAGCACACTCACGAAAAGATCTCCTCGCTCCGCCATCTTACAACGTTTTTCTGGCAAAGTTTTCGGTCGTGACATTGACATTATGAAAAATCCGAGAATAGTATTTATTAAACCAAACTGTCCGTGGGCTCAAGCCTCAAGTAGAACGTTTTTCCATCATAAAGATAACATGGTACAACATGTTGGTTACAACGTTTTCCAAGTGACCCATTCATTTGGTGTCAAAACTCATGCAGTTCAAGAACAAGAACTGTCAATGGAAAAGTATCTAGTATAGTAAAATACTATGGTAGCACACAAGTTGGCAATCGTGCTTTTTATCTGTCAACTTTGTTGTCTCTTCTGCATTATATTTACCTATATTTATAATATATATTATTTATCCCTATATTTTTTTCATTTTAATCAAGTGTATTTTGTAATTAAATTTAAGTAAACCTTTTTTTTTGTATATTTTGCCGTATTATTATTAATTATTAAATTATTAAATAAATACATTATTTTGCTATATATTGTTTTTTTTTACAATATGTTGAAGGTGTAATACCAACGTGTATTTTATGTACCTTTATTACAAAATAAATGATTTCATTTGATTTAATAATTTTAAGGGGCCATCTATATATTAAGTCATCGATTTTTGCTGATTTTCGACCCCCCCCCCTGCAATAATCCTATCATATAATTATTTTTTGTGTTAACATGTTGGTGGAACTTTACTTTTAAATAAATAAACAAACTCGGAGAATTTCTTTCGCTTCACTTACTCGTTCTATTAGGATACCGTTACAAACATTCCGATCCTTGGAACCCTGAAATTATAGGGGAAAGAAACACTTGTCCAACTCTATGATAAGACTTATTTTAATTGATTCATCACAGCATAGACTCAATTTCACGCATCCGTCCATCTTAAATTATAACCTTTCCCGCGTGTATCTCACACCAAAACATTTACCACCTTATTCCTTCAGTTTTAGAAATCAAAATTCAACAAAAACTCGTTATAGTCCAGTAAATGAAAGGTTTGAGGTAGAATTAAAAAAACTTCAATTCAATGCCATTTTATCTGGCTTCCGATAATGTGGACTCCGCACATTAGTTCCGCCAATGTCAAGTTTTTTTTTTTTTTTTTTTTAAGGTAAAAAGACGCACAGTGATTAAATAACAATTAGGTACCTACTTAAAAAAACTTGTAAAATGGTTTATAAATAATGTCATGATATTAGATGATCAACGATCAGCAAATAATTTTTTTTTTTTTTGTATGATTGAAACAACAACAACATTAGGCTACAGATGTTATATCCTACGAAGTCTACTTTGCTATGGTTGTAGTAGTGACGTGTACAGATACGCGTGTTTTGTGTGTGTTTTACGTTTTGTAAGCGCTCCCGCGGTTACACACACCAGAGAAAGTGTGTGTGCATGCACTACTACAACGATAGGTATGTAGATTTCGTAGGATAAAAAATCTGTAACAGCAACACTAATATAATTTTTGAAAAAAAAATATTACAAATCTTATCATGGAAATGGATGGCATATAGGAACAACTGTTTTTGAAGATTTAATTTTATTTATCAAACTGACAATAAAAACTAAATTTAATACGTAAATTCAAAACCTTGAAATCAACTTTCAAACAAAAAACAAGTAAAGTAAATAGCTATTATATTTCAGGAATTATGAACTCATAAATCTGTAAGAAAATGTCGGCAATTTCATGGTTAAAGATCCCACTAATATGGTTCTTCTGACCCATGGTCTAATTATTTAAACTACACTATACATCCGGCTGGGATGGGCTGCGTTTAGGAAATTACGTCAAGTATTCTCCTCGGCCATTCCTCAGTGTTTAAAGACAAAAGTCTTCAACCAGTGCGTTCTGCTGGTCATGACTTACGGTGCCGAAACGTGGTCACCGACTAGTTCACCGATTCAGAGTCGCTCAGCGAACTATGGAGCGGGCTATGCTCGGATTTTTATGATGGATAATATCAGAAATGAGGTGATTCGTCAAAAAACCAAAGTCATCGACATAGCCTCTAAGATAAGCAAGGTGAGGTGGCAGTGGGCTGGCCACATCAGCTGAAGAACCGATAACCGATGGGGGAGAAAGGTTCTCGAGTGAGGACCACGAACCGGCAGACGCAGTGTAGGACGCCCGCCAGCTCGCTGGACTGACGATCTAAAAAAGATTGCCGGTAGTGGCTGGATGAGGATGACCGAGGATAGAAAAATGTGGCGTGCCCTTGGAGAGGCCTATGTCCAGCAGTGGACTGATATTGGCTGATGGATTGGATTGGTTTGGATACTTATAGAAAACGTACCATTTTTATTAAACATTTGTTAGAGATTCTTGTGAATTTAGATTTTTAGGTTTCCTTATCTCAAAATGAAAAAATGTAACCCATATAGGATCACTTTGTTGTCCATCTGTCTGTCAGTCTGTCAAGACCCCTTTGCTCATAAAAATTTTTGACGCTAGCAAGAGAATCAAAACCTATAGGGCACTTCCAGTTGACTTAGAAACTTGAAATTTCGTTTACTATTAGATCTTATAGCACACATAATAAAAAATCTAATAACTACAAATATTTAATTATTTAGGAAGTTATCATTTACCAACTTAATTAGACATTTTAGGTACTAATAATTTTATAGATCGTAAGTGTCAAGTTAAATTAGTCCGCCATAACTGCAAGTGGAATTATTTACCATATTTTTAGGGTTGCGTACCCGTATTTTGTGGTGGTCCGAAACCCCTTGTACGCGAGTCCTACTCGTACTTAGCTGGTTTTTTCAGTTATTTAACTGATATACAACGTGTAACAGAAAGGTGTAACCATATTTGAAGAGCTTATTCAGTCAATTGTATAGAAAAACTTTTACTTTGGAATAAAACCTGTATCTCGAAAAAAAAATTAACTGTTTCATAGAATAATCTTGATAAAAACACTTGTTTCACAATATCACTTTATATTACTCCAACCGGTTTCGCCTTACGGCATTATCAAGGAACGCTAAGAAACAAATGTGTAGTAGTTGTTTACATTGCAGATGGTGGCTCGGCCGAA
This sequence comes from Ypsolopha sequella, assembly GCA_934047225.1. Taxonomy (NCBI): domain Eukaryota; kingdom Metazoa; phylum Arthropoda; class Insecta; order Lepidoptera; family Ypsolophidae; genus Ypsolopha; species Ypsolopha sequella. The sequence goes on from OW204009.1 coordinate 10,618,956, forward strand.
ATGTATGGAAGAGCAGATTTTTTTTGAGATTTCAGGTTTGGTTCCATAGTAAAAGTTGTTCTATACCATTGACTGAATAAGCTCTTCAAATATGGTTACACCTTTTTGTTTAAAAAAAAAACACTTTTACTTAGCCACATAATATTACATATAACTTTATTATCCCCGACCGGTTTCGCTGTAAAACTTTTTCTAGGGCCTTTTACACATCCTAACTAACAAATAAATAATATACACTACAACCATGTCTTAAATGACGTGCAATAAATGAATCAACAAACAGACAGAAGGGGAAGTTCAAATCAAAAATTTTTGATGAAACAACAAACAGACAGAAGGGGAATTTCAAATCAAAAATTTACTGCTTTACAGCGAAACCGGTCGGGCATAATAAAGTTATATGTAATATTATGTGGATAAGTATAAGTGTTTTTTTTTTAAACAATGTTTTATAAATTCCACCAAGTGCCAACAATCACTAGCATCTACTATGTTACACCTTTTTGTTACACATTGTAGACTGAATATTCACCAAGTGTCCCTTTAATTCTACCTACTCCTTACAAATATTCTAAGATTGACTGTAATATTAAGAAAGGACCGTACTCGAAGTTAACTTCACCATTCAAGCGCACTGGAAGGGCAAACAATAATTAAATCAAGAAATGGCTGACCCTTCGCAAATAACTGTTTGAAAGGGCGCTGCAAAACTATCTTTACAGCGAATGCCTTATGGGACTGACAGGCCTTAATTTGGAATAGATTTTATTGAGTTTCCTAGTTAATGTGTTGAAAATTTGAATTCTATTACTAAAGGTTCAGTCGCCCATTAGTTGTGCCAGTTCCCGTTTAGACGTCATGATTTATATGCACAAAGAAATATGGTATTTGTAATTATATAGCATTATATAGATGAAGGCAGTCTCAATCTGCTGAAACTGGTCGGCTTTCCCGATCATAACACGTATTGAGGTGAGCCGTTTTTATATAAATCATTAATTATCTTCAAGTCTCATTTAATTCTAAATAAAGCTGAAATTTAAATTTTAGCTATCAATTGCGTATTAATTTTCTTTGTACCTTAACTGTGTATGTATTTATAAAATATATACAGAGTGACTGGACATCGATGTAAATGTTTTGAGGGATGATCAAGGAAGTGATTTTGAACATTTCTGAAATTATATAGCTGAAATTTAAATTTTAGCTTTCAATTGCGTATTAACTTTCTATGTACCTTAACTGTTATAGAATTAAACTAAATGAGACTTGAAGATAATAAATTCATGATTTATATAAAAACGGCTCACCTCAATACGTGTTATGGTCGGGAATGCCGACCAGTTTCAGCAGATTTAGACTACCTTCATCAGTGTGAGGCGTAACGTCGTCGCTTTAACGTCTTCACTCGCCCAGATGAAGGCAGTCTAAATCTGCTGAAACTAGTCGCCTTTCCCGACCATAACACGTATTGAGGTGAGCCGTTTTTATATAAATCATACCTTAACTGTGTATGTATTTATAAAATATATATAGAGTGTTTGGACATAGATGTAAATGTTTCGAGGGATGATCAAGGAAGTGATTTTGAACATTTCTGACTAAATTTACTATTATGCAAAGTTTTCTAGTTTTTGAGATACAGACATTTTTCAGTTTTTTCTACTTAAAATTAGGTAACTGCATTTAAAAAAGAATAAAACAATATTTATGGCTAAAAGTATTTATTTACGCTTTTACCCAAATTTAATGCTTAATGTTTATTTTTAATACTTTTTGAACACATTAATATTGTTTTTTTGTTAAATTTCAGTGTATTATGAAATAATTTAAAATAAAATCATATTTTTAGTCATAAATAGTGTTTTATTCAAATTTTAAGTAGATATAACTGAAAAATGTCTATAATTCGAAAACTACTAAATTTTGCAGTCAAAAATATTCAAAATCGTTTTTTTATCATCCCTGAAAATATTTACATCGATGATCGAAACATCCTGTATATACAGGGTGGAAAAAATTTAAGGGCCCTGGAGGGGAACTACCTTAAATCCTTTAATTAGCTCATTTTACTGAAAGAAAACATTCCTTTATTTTTTAAAAGAAACAAAACGACACTCCGACCCATCTCTCATCAAGAGGTGCAAGATGGAGATATTCAAAAAGCGCCGAATTTGTGTAACGGTTTCAGGTAAAAACTGTTTTTCATGAAACGGTTACTGTTTATTTAAAAAAAAAGTACATAAACTTGGTCTTCTTTACATGAACGACGTCTGTATTTCTCTCTTTTATTATTTCCAGTATAGATACAAATTATACAACTTGCTAAACTTTGCGTAAAAACGAGGCAATATTCTTGATATCCTGACAGCTATTATGATGTTGTTTCATCAAATTTTGGGCTGTATTATGTACATAGAGGCATAGTTAGATGTCGCTAGATAATATTTATAAAAAAAAATATTAAAAAATATAAGCTGTTGACTTCACATTCAGCTTTTACCTTTTGTATGAATCTTGAGAAAAATCCAGAAGTAAAGGGGCCCCTTAAGTATATTGTACAAGATGGAATAAATAAAAGGAGGGAAGCGATGGGGAAAATAATAAACCGTGTGGGGAATCAATAAAAGGATTAATTTTACAACAACAAAATTTTACAACAAAATAATACAAAATAAAAAATTTCAATAGTTAATTTTTGAATTTTATGTTAAAAACACCCAAAAGGGTTTTTTATTCATGATGGAGCCCTAAAAAGCTCGCTTGCTAACGACTCCTACTTGTTCCAATAAAAAGTGTCCCAACACACACACCACGAAAATAAGACGCAGTGAAGGCTCTTACTTGACTGCAATACAGACGATATTTGTTTGTACTACGCACAGAAGTAACGGTAAGCAAGAAAGAACATTTCCGCTTATTTAAGACTCCCTTAAGAGCAGTCATTATTCCGACATCCTCGTCGTAATCAATTGTCGGATCACCTTAACACGTAGACAATGAGGAAAAGGTGTTTTTTGACGTGCGTACATTAAGGGGGAACGAGTCGTATCCTCTACGAAACGCACAGCTTAAGATGGTTCTTCTTATTTTTGAATTACAGATATTAAAGAAATGTGATTTATGGCATTTCGCGAACATAGTTTAATGTCAGTTAGGGTATTCTGGCAAAATGTTATTATTTTATGCATTACGTTGTAAATGTATGGGCACACAAACCTAAATCACGCTTTTAAGTATGTGTGCCCATACACTTACAACATATTGCATAAAATAACGGAATTTTTCCGGAAAATCCCAACTGACACTAAGTTATGTTCGCAAAATGCCAAAAATCACATTTATTTAATAACTGTAATTCAAAAATAAGAAGAACCATCTTAAGTTGTGCGTTTCGTAGCGGATACGACTCGTTCCCCCTTAAGGCATCTCTTCCTAGAAAATTACTCTATTGATAAAGTTATTTCTCTTTAACGGTACGTATAAAAATTATAAAATATATACATATTAAATATATATATGTATATATAATGTAATTGAAAAAATTATAACTCGATATATTTCGGCCCACGGTATGGGGCGGTCATCAGTCGAATGTAAAAAAATTGTGACATATAATTTAGGTATCATAATAAAAAATAAAAAAAAGTAAAGGTGACACTTGTAAACAATTTTAGTTTTAAACTATTTTCTAAAAATTTTTATTATGATACCTAAATTATACCCCCATACCGAGGGCTGAAATATATCGAGTTATATTTTTTTTATTGTTTTAATAATACTACTAATCAAAAGCTCGTAAAAGTTAAATATAATATATTTATATATAATATATATATACATGTAAAGCTGCTGGTGCGGCGGCGGATTCGCCCGAAAGCAACAAACGGCGCATATACTTATGTCAGCTTAGATAGCTGCTACATGTTTATGCCGTTTGGCGTCGAGACTTTGGGCCCGTGGGGTCCAGAGGCAAGAAAATTATTTAAGGAACCTTCATCGCGCCTGGTCAACGTCTCGGGTAACCAGAGGGCTGGCACTTACCTCGGCCAGAGAATAAGTCTGGCCATCCAGAGGGGTAATGTAGCCAGCATTCTGGGCACCCTACCAAGGGACAGCGATCTGGATTCAGTTTTTTATTTGTAATAGGTTTATTTTATTTATTGGATAGTTTTAAGTTGTTATTATGTTATGTAAGTTTTTGTTTTTAAATAAAATTATATATGTCTCCAAATATATACAAGTGACTTTTTGGTCATCGTCCAAATTTATACTGGTGGCTTGGTAAGTGATCAGTATCATGGATCAATAATAATTTTGGTTAAATTCGTAAAGTTAAATTTCGACTCCCCATAGTGATTCACTCGGGACTGGAAGTGAATTTATATGGGAAGCCGAAATTTCATTTTAGGAATTTTACAAAAATTGTTACTTATCCAAGATACTGATCACTTATCAAACCTCCAGTATGAATTTGGACGATGATCAAAAAGTCACCTTGTATATATATATTGTTAGTTCACCTATAAAAAACAACTTTATCTAAGGAAATTGATGACGTACGGCGCTGAGACGTGGTCTCTTAACAAAGGGTTGATCCGCCGATTTAAGGTCGCTCAACGAGCTATGGAGCGGGCTATGCTTGGGATATCTATGATGGATAAAATCCGAAACGAAGATATCCGTCAGAAATTGAAGGTGACCGACATAGCCTGCAGTGGCAGTGGACTGGCCATATCTGTCGCCGACGTGATAATCCTTGGGGCCGTAAGGCATTGGAATGGAGACCACATACAGCAAAGCGCAGCGTAGGCCACCTTCGTGCCCGCTGGACTGAAGATCTGAAGGACGTTACGGGTGGCGGCTGGATGACCGCCAAGAGTGACGTAATGGGGAGGCCTATGTCCAGCAGTGGATGAATACGGGCTGATGGATGGTTGGATGGATCTAAGGAAATTATTCTCACGTATCAGAAACAGCATGAAAATATTGTTCGAAGTCAAGCTGTTTTTAGACTAAAATTAAATAAAATTGGTTGTTTCTCTGAAACCACTTCTTACACTAAAATACAAAGAAAATATTGCTTAGAAAAGCTATTTACGGAAATATTTTTCTATTCATCGCGTTGATGTGGAAAGTATCATTTTTACGTTTTTACGTATTTAATTTTTATCATCGTAACGTTTTAAGCAATGCCGTAATTTCCGTAGTTTTCACTATCAAAATAAATTAAAATATTAAGAATCCGACTCCACATCTACAAACTCTTTCAAGGTTTTGTCTAACTTTAGGTACCATATGTCGATAAGAATATGCTATCCCTTGTTATTCTAACTTATAACTTAGTTTTATATTATCGAGCCATTAGTGTATTGCTATTTTGCAATTTGAGGCGTAGATGCAAGAAAACAATAAATATTTATAACTTCAGTCATTATTTTGAAAGCAGATATCATATTGTAAGGTGAAAAAATAATTTTTGGATTAATTTAAGTCATTAAAATTTTTTATTTTCGTTAACACTTAAGAATATTGAATTACATAACTAAAGGGGTTAAAATAACAGAACAAAAATAATCCTAAATAAATAATTATAAAAAGAAAATTGCCTCTAGATCACTGCCCTGTGGGAGAGTGCCCAAAATACTTGCCACATTACCTCTCTGTATGGCAAGACTTATACGCTGGCCTAGATAAGAGCCAGCTCGCCGGTCGCCGCTAGTGTCCACAAGCTTTACAGAGAGGTCCGTGACAAGCTGACGCGCCTCCGGACCCCATGTTCCCATTGTCTCAACCCCAAAAGGCGCAAACATGTAGCTTGAACCTATTGCCACATATGTACGCCTCTTGGAGAGCTCAGCAGCGGCCGCCGCCGAACCAGCAGCCCTACTGCTTTGGGAAACATGAGAGGGCGCCAGCGTATCCACGCAGGTTGCAATAATTGATTTATGGAACTTCACGGTGAGATTTTGGATATGAGTGTTGTATTTTGCATTTTTATTTCTTCCCACTAACAAGTAAAAGGAAACAAGAAACGGCTTAGCATAGCATTTTGCAAGGGGACGCGGCTTAACCCTTAAACACTTACCACCGGTATAAAAAACCGCAACGGGTTTTGTTTTTCAATTAATTCGGCCAACATAAGCCGTAGATATCTGTGCGTACTTTTTCGTCGATCCCTTGCAACAATTTGCAAGCACTCGTCAGGTGTAAATTCAAATTCAAATTCAAATAGTTTATTTTGCAAAGTAGGTATATATAATACACGTTTTACAAGTCAAAATTAATCTTATAAAAATATATGTAACAAAATAATTAATGTACATGAACTAGATTAAAGGTTTATTTAATTTATGTAGCAATATATATACGATTAAAATTATAGGTGAAATATATATTATACAAGGCGAAATCCAATCAACCGCCCGAACCCACACCGGAGACCCGTATACGTTGTACGAATCCTCTGCAGGTGATCAAAAAAAGGTCGCGAGTCGTCATTTCCTCTATGTAAATCATATGAGTTTTTACCTAACTTTGAACTTATAATTTAGAAGTGATTTTTGTTATGTGTTTATTGTTACTCAATTATTTAAGTAATTGTTTAAGTAATTTAATGTATTGTTTTGTTTTTATTTCAACGGTATGGATCTTGAAATACGTACATGTATAAAAATAATATTTGTTTTAACTAGTTACTAAGGTTTTCGACATTTGATAAGCGGTCTCTATGACCGCTGGTAGGTGGTTATGTGACAAAAATAGGGGGTAGGTAGTTAAGGCGATATGTAAAAGTTTTAGCGTCCCTGTTACTCCATATGGGAAAAAATCCTCAGTGTGAGAGGGACGGATTCTTGGAAAAGTAGCAAAAAGTCGGTTTTTTATTAATATAAAATGTACTAAAGTTGCTATCAAAATTTCGTTTTACCAGGTTTTAGATACCGTTAAAACCCATCTAATAAATAATAGCAGTCTATATGTCATTCTAAATTATTAAACCAGAAGAATTGGTGCCGAAAAGGACCTCATTTCAATAAATATTTCTATCGAGCCGAATTTCTCCAATCGCGTTTCTGTTTTAACAGATCCCTAGAAAAAGAATTCAAAAATAATATACTATTTTATCAAAATAATACATTATTTACTGAAGTAGATATGCAAGTCCTTAAAGTGTCGTTTTTTCCCCGTAGCGACTTAAGGGTTAAAATACATTTTAAATGTCTAACGAATCTGGTCAGGGCCGCATTAGGACTGCGGTCTGCGGTCGTCGAGTAAATAACAGCCCCACTCCGAATCTAGTCCAAAAGTCGAGATACATAATTACGAACACTTGTTACCCCTTTAGCCTCGCTTTGTGCGACGCGACCTGATTATCACGCAAGACCTATTTAGGGGATACAATTTATTTTTCTTATCCGTAGAATCATGTTTCAGGGTTGCGTTAAAAGATATTATTATTAGATATTAAGGCAGAAATGCTTATTGAAGTTTACTTATTAAGGAGCTTAATATCGTTAAATGGGTACTTTCTAAATAGCCCAACTAAAAATATTGAAAAAAATGTACATGAATTATCAACTCTCAGACAAAATTTGCAACATTTCTCTTTTTCTTACCAAAAAAACTTCTATATGAAAATAAATTTAAACCGAATGGTGTTTTTTGGCTTGAATTCCTTACTGCTTCTAAGCGGCTTGGTTGATTTAATTAATTTATGCTTTGAGTAATAGATACATTTGATTGCTATAAACATAACATAGCATTATTCAATCGAAAAATCACGCCCGTGTGAAAAGTATTATTTTCCGTGTGAAAAGTATTATTTTCTCTTATTTCGCCCTATCAAGGACGCACTGAGCGTCGTAACAGCCACTATGCATTGCGCGCTGATATGAACGTTATTTCAATGTCGTTTCCGTCGGTATTCGTACCGACAAATATTGAGCTGACACTAATCGCCTTAATCTATAGCCAGGTATAAAACATGAAGACAGCAACAATCTACAGGCCATCCAACAGCTAAAAGATTTTATGGAGATATCAGAAACCATGACAATTCACGATGTCCATCAATATGCCGACTCCTGTACGATTTTATTTATTGCCGTGGTTGCGTTGGTCTTCGTAACATGCAGCTATCTCCCCCATCAGCCATACATATGTTATAATAGTACTTGTGAGTAAACCTCTGTTTTAAACAATCATATTGAACAAACTTTGGTGCAGTCAAATACCTACATATTAATTTATAGATCAACCATTTCTTAGAGCTATGTAGATAACCGTTTCTTCACAACATACATATACAGGAATTCATTGACCTGTTTAAAATTTACATAATTAATTGAATTATTGCTCACTATTGCTGTCAAAAAAGAACACTGAAAGAGCAGACTATAACCTTACTAGTCAGGGAAACTAAACCAAAAAATTAAATAATAAATGAATAACGAAACAGAGGTTTTAATCTCTGAGGGAACCCTGAGATGTATCAGATTTATCCTGTTACCATCATCGCGTCGATCGTGACGCAACGTGACCTAAATTTAGCCTTAATTCGGCCCTGCTTAGTTTAGGGATGTGTGGTTTTTATTTTGTTTAAATAAGGAAACACTTTTGGATTTCAGAAAAGCTCTTTTGATAATTTTTGTATCGATGTCCAACGACGACGTCGTAAATATATTACGTGTCCAAAAGTGTGGGAATAAAATAAAATCAATTTGAAATCAACCATTATTTGCATATTATTATTTATTTATTTATTTTATGTCTAGTTTACGTATTGAGTTAATATATACATATGTTTAGATCATTATTTTAGTATTCTTGATTATAATAGGTACACCGCCTACGCCTTCACGTACTTCCAAAATATTTTCCACCCTAAGGTTGTCTGGAAGAAATCGCTCTAAGCAATAAGACCGCCCATGGTTGCCTATATTTGTTTTTTTTCCAACTTTGTATTATCCTTTTTGTTGTTTTTCTTTTGGTGCACAATAAAGCGTATTTATGTTATGTATGTTATAATAATATATATTATGATAAGTTTTCTTGCTTGTTATTTAAGATTGCTTTATTTTGTGCTCGTACTGCTCGCTTTGCTTGTGCATGTTTTATGCGGGAGGGCGGGCGGTGCTTGAGTCTGCATTTTGAATACCATACCATGCGTACCTAAGAGTGTTTAGCGGAATATTGCAAATTATTAATATATCCACAAATTCATAATGGACTTCCGCAAAGTAACGCCTTTTTCAATAAATTTTATATTATGTTCGTTAGGTACCTATGTGTAATTTATGCCGTGTTTTAGATGTTTTCGAGATATATCCAGCATGAGTCAGGAATGTACCCAAGTTGTTCTAGGGTAAAATGTAGTGTTAGGGAAGAATCAAGGGGGCTTTACCTATACTGCAGCTCAGTAAAATTATAAATAAACACTTCATTATTTAATTATTTATTTATTGATTTACATAAAAATCTTAATTTCTAACTGACATTATTGGGATACGAAACCTAGAAGGTTTAATTGTGTTAATCTGGCAGTTTACACTAAGATTATTTCTTATTTTGAAAGAAACAGAAATCAGCCCAATCACATTTTTTTTTTCAGTCAAGGCTTTTAGTCAATAAGAAAATTTGGGGAACTGGGAACTTGGGAAGATATACCCGCAATGAAACCGTCAATGTAGATCGCAAAAATTTGAAATGGCGTGTTTTTTGACTCAAGACAATTATTAATTACACTTTATAAATAAACATACTTTATTAGTTACATTATTAGAGGGGTTTTATCGGTATCTAGGACCTGGTTAAACAAAATTTTGATAGCAACTTTAGTACATTTTATATTAATAAAAAACCGACTTTTTGCTACTTTTCCACGAATCCGTCGCTCTCACACTGAGGGTTTTTTCGCATATGGAGTAACAGGGACGCTTAAACTTTTACATATCGCCTTAAATGTTTTGAGTATTTTATTTCGAGAATTTGATACCCATGCCGCCAAAAAGGGCAAAAAGCTTAAAAAAGTCTCTCAATGCACATTTTTCTGGCACTTAAAATCCCCAGAACAAAAATGGAAGCAAACAAAACACGTCAGGAAAACAAAAGGCTGTTTGCGCTGGAAAAACTTCTTGTTGCCCAGCCAGAAAAGTTTTTTGAATCCGCTGCTTTTTGCAGTTTATCCCAAAAAAAAAAACTTGCAGTTGTGATGTGGTCTTTTCTGTTTATATAATTATTAAGTACAATCTCTTGTTTACTTAAAAACGAGTAACGATGCTTATATTTTAAGGCGCTACGGAAAAAAACGACACTTTAAGGACTTGCATACCTACTTCAGTAAATAATGTATTATTTTGATAAAGCAGTATATTATTTTTGAATTCTTTTTCTAGGGATCTGTTAAAACAGAAACGCGATTGGAGAAATTCGGCTCGAAAGAAATATTTATTGAAATGAAGTCCTTTTCGACACCAATTCTCCTGGTTTGACAATTTAGAATGACATATAGACTGCAACTATATTTTATTAGGTGGGGTTTAACAGTATCTAGGACCTGGTTAAACGAAATTTTGATAGCAACTTTAGTACATTTTATATTAATAAAAAAACGACTTTTTGCTACTTTTCTACGAATCAGTCCCTCTCGCACTGAGGATTTTTTCGCATATGGAGTAACAGGGACGCTAAAACTTTTACATGTCGCCTTAATAGTAGTTTATGCTACAAGGGCGCAAAGGAATAAATCACGAGGATGATTTAAAACACGAGCGTAGCGAGTGTTTTAAACGTAACCGAGTAATTTATTGCTTTTACGCCCGTGTATCATACTACGTTTTTCAATGCTTAGTGTGAGGAAATGAAAACAAATATAATCTTGTGAACTTTAAATTATGATTGGCTCAAAAGGATTGTATCCAGAGCCGTTAAACAGTGGAAAAAAAATTATAACATCTATGGTACACAGGAAAGGCCATACCATTGCCAACAAATAAAAAAAAATAATAATAATAAAGCCCTAGGGCAAAATAATCGACTTTCTGTTCGGTTTTGATACATAAAAAGTGGGCCTTTACGAGCACATGCATTGAAAAATATATTACTTACATTTTGATTCACACAATTCTATGCTACAATAGCTCCCATACAAACAGTTGTTCATATAGACTAGATACTACCTATGTTTTGAGTTTCTCCAACTAATATTATTTAACCTTATACAAAGTGAAATTTAATCAACCGCCTGAATTCATACTGGAGACTCTGCTAGTGATCAGGAACGAGGTTCAATTACCACTTTTTTGGAAATGGTAATAAAAAAATTTTTGCTCCCATTCACAATGGACTAGTTTAACTACAAATCCTAGTATAGGCAGTATAGGAGCAAAAAAAATGTTTTTTTCTGATTTCACCTTAAAAGGTTGGCTGGAAGAAATCGCTTTAAGTGATAAGTCCGCCTTTGTACAACATTATGTTTACAATACTCTGTTTTCTTTTATATGTCTTTTGTGTACAATAAAGTGTCAATTCATTCATTCATTAAATAATTAATTCATTCATTCATTCACCTTACTGGTCGTTAAACATTGTTCCTGATCACTAACTGAGACTCCAGTATAAACTCAGGCGGTTGATTAAATTTCACTTTATACAAGGTGACTTTTTGATCATCGTCCAAATTCATACTGGAGGCTTGATAAGTAATCAGTATCTTGTATCAGTAACAATTTTTGTGAAATTCGTAAAACGAAATTTCGGATTCCCATAGAAATTCAGTTCCAGTCCCGAGTGAATCACTATGGGGAGTCGAAATTTCATTTTACGAATTTCAACAAAATTGTTATTGATCCATGATACTGATCACTTACCAAGCCGCCAGTATGAATTTGGACGATGATCAAAAATTCACCTAGTATAGGTAAACTAATCGAAACCTCGAAAAACAAATTTATTGACGAAGTCCCGATCAAAGAAAACTTTGTTTTAGTAACTTTATAGGTGTTCCCAATGGGAGAAGTTTTACCAATGTCAACAAGTGAGTGAAATAGCACAAAGAAATGAAAAACTAATTTAAAAGCTCCCGGTCTATCAATCCATTGGACTGTGTAAATAAGGGAAAAGTCGTTTAACCTTTTGTCGGTAAACCCTTTGGCCTAAGCCTTCTTTCTAGATTGCTAATAGATGCATACTAAAAAGGCTTTTATGATATTACGTCACTTATTTTTAATAAAATTAGTTAAAAAATGATACATAATAAAATCAAGAAAATGTATGCGCAGTCAGAATATCGTAGAATTCAGCCTATTACGATTTGACTAGGCAGATCGTTATCCTGTTAAGACTACAGGCGTCGTCTCGCTCCACTCCGCTTCGCTCGGCTCCACAAATTTATCTACATGTAAACCTAACACTCTTCTCCTCGCTACGCTCGTCTTCTTTTGACTTTTGTATAACGTTCATATGAGCGCGCACTGCATTACGACGTCACTGAACAACGACAGATCCAGGGGGGGTCATGGGGGCCTAGTTTTTTCCATACAGACACGCTAAATTTACCTATAATTGTACAAAATTGTGTTATATATTTGGACTAATTCGGAGCCTGTGACCGCCCCCTGGCTCGCAGGCTGGATCCGCCCTTTTGGGTCTCCGGATAGCGAAAAATAAGAGAAAATAATATTTCATCATAAATAATTTTTGCAAGCAATATTTTCCTTGTATTTAAGTACAAAAACGATACAAATTACAAATACCATTAGTGGTTTCAAAGAAATAACCAATTTTACTTAATTTTAGTTTAAAAATAGCTTGACTTATCATGCAGTTTCTAATACGATAGAATAATTTCCTTAACTTAAGGTTTCATTAAGAATATATGTATATATTTTTTTATTATTAAACATACCGTTTAACGGGACACCTGACGCTAGAACATCAACAAGACCAGGTTTTCAAGGGTTCATTGAAAGAAACTAGGTCTCTCTTCATATTGAAGAAAATATATTTGATTTATCGATCTTTTATCTAGGGATTTCACCTATAAACAATGTTTTAAGATTTATACTTTTGTCAAAAAAAAAGTTTTCCAGCCTCTTTTTTTGGTTTTCAAACGTTCGTTTCAAAAACGCGGTTAAGAGATCAACTTGATTTTTTTTATAAAATATGCAATAGAAATATGAAGGGATGTTACCTAAATCCAATATTTTTTTCCCTACAAAATATTTCCGTATTAGCTAAAAACACACCAATTTGCGTGATCACTAGTATTACGCGTCCAAGAAAAAGAGGCCAAAGAGCCAACATAAAATCGCCTCTATGAAAAAAGTAAATAAGGTCTTTGCTATTAGACTTATCGTGCTGGACGGGTAATAAAAAAAGTTGCTAGGATATGCCATCCTCTTAAGAGAAATTACTTTATCGATAGAGTAATTTTCGAATGACGCTGGGAATAGGTGCCTTAAACAGAACAATACTTACGACCACAAATGTGATTGCCGAAGCTTTATACGTACCTGTAAGAAAAACGAAACTGTAATTAGCAACAAGACAAGCCCTTAACTTGATCTTATTTGTATACTACCAAGTAATAAACTTAAACAACATATCTAAATATATAAAACAAAGTCGTGTTAGTTACACCACTTATAACTCAAGATCGGCTGGATAGATGTAAGTTATCTCTTTTTTGGTGTATTCTTCTCCGCTCCGAATAGCAGAATAAGTAATAAAATATCGGATAAGTTATCGAATAACAATAAATTAATTAATTAATTTTACGAATGCAAACAGCATGTGCTGCCATCTGTTGACAAAACTACGCATATAAAAGAAACCTATTTATCTAGCGTTCTGATATCATTAAATAACATCTGAACCCCAAGTTTTAAAAATCGCTTTGTTATTCCAAGAACTATTATTTCTGCATATATTCAATACCCTACGCTAAGCCTAACAACGGTACTGAAACTACATGGGTCCCTGCCATTCTTCTTTCGCAATGGCAAGCAATAAAACATTTCTGTATTTGCAAAAAAGGTGTATTAATGTTATTAACTTAATGATATCATAAATTAAGTTTAACTAAAGTTAACACGATATTATTAGATTGTTAGGCGGAACGAAGTTCGCGGGGTCAGCTAGTAAATAATAATACAATCATCCCAAAAATGGCAGGCCGCTTGTTTGAGACGCGACATGTGTTGATACACTCGCCCCGTCCATCTACAGGCGACGTCAGCCAGGGCGGGTGCGGCTGCGGAGTCGTCAGAAAATCTAAAGCGGCGCTAATATGCTTTCCTCGGAGAGGGCTACACATTTGCGCCGTTTGGTGTTGAAACCCTGGAGCTTTGGGGTCCGAGCTCACGTCGCCTTTTCAAAGAACTTTCGGCACGTTTGATCGACGCCTCTGGTGACCCAAGGGCTGGGGCATACCTCGGCCAGAGGATCAGTCTGGCGATCCAGCGAGGTAATGCTGGCAGCCTCATGGGCACCGCACCCGACGGCAACGGTTTAGATAATATTTTTCATTTAGTATAATGTTTTATTTGGTATCATATTTTAATTAGTATAAGGTTTTAGGGCTTTTTCTTTTATTTTTTTTTATTTTTTATTTTTCTAAGGATTATTTAGTTTTAAAGTAGTAAAAAATAATTATTTATAAAACGTACTGAAAATGAAATAAAATATAAAAAGAAAAACAAATACTAACCTGTCTGTCTCATAACGGGCTCTAGATCAGATAAAATATGTGAGCCAGATCACCGCCATCATCGGGGAGAGTACCCAATAGGCTGGCGGCGCCGGCGTTGTCTCTATATTCTGGCATCTTAGAGAGAGTTTTTATTCTATGAGAGGTATCAATATTAGAGATATTAAGTTTTAAGTAGTTATTTTTGTTGGATTTTATATACCTATATGTTATTGTAATAGTTTTTTTCATAGTTTATATAGTTTAGGTTTCAACCAAGCAAGCGTAAGCGTGACCGACTTAACATGAACGTGTGATTAAAGGAAGTTTCATATTTTGTGTGTTAAGTGATTTCGATTCCTATGGAAATTCCATTTCAAGAAAGCATAAGTTTTAACAAAAACAAATTTTGCTTCAGGCTAGCCCCTACTAGGCCCGCCTTGCCCTCCATAACAAAACCCTGGCTACGCGAATTGTTGATGTGTATCGGTACAAATATCGACGGAAATGTCATTGAAATAAGGTTCATATCAGCGCACATCGCAAAGTGGCTGTTACAACCAAAGTTTTCAAAAGTTTAGATGAGCCCTGGCACCTAAAATCTGTTGCATTGTTTTTGAATGTGTGCGTTAACATAACGCCGACCCGCACAGACTTATGAGTCTGTCTCCGTCTACATATGGTCAGAAAACTGATCAGACTACTAAAGTCGTTAAAATGTTTAACTTTAAGTGCACTTAAGGCGTCCAACTATCACTGTGTTCAGATAAGCACTGATTCCAAACGTGTGAGCGTCACCCATTTAAAGGTGGAAACATTTAGGTGCTGTCATAGTACGGTAAGGGCTTATCTTTACTTTTGAAATCTTTGGTTACAACGACCGAGCGATCGCGGATGGCGCAAAATAAGAGAAAACAATACGTAAATAATTAATTACAATTTTATGAAATTCTTTGAAAATAATTGATGACGAATTCATTGTTTGTTCTTCAGTTTGACTCAGTTTCAATTTGTTTCTTTGCATACTTAATTAATTAAATTGGATCTTAGTCATGATTTGGACATTGTTTTGGTATTTGTTCAGTTAAAAATTCTCACAATCACAACGTCTGTAATATATATTTATTATAAATCTAAGATTATAAATTAACAAATAAACTATTAAACTAAAATACTTAAAACTTAAACAAACTAAACGCCTAAAAAATAAATCAGTTAAAACACTTGATAAAAAATCAAAATACAAGTTTTTGACCTAAAACATAAGACATAATTTATTTCCTAAAAAGTGTTAGTTTTACATTTACTTAAAACCCAGTGTTGTTTTAAATTGTTTTATTTTTCCCTGTAATTCTGAAATCCTAACTAATTTCATTGTGAAATTGCATTCAAAATGTGGATATTATGTATTTGTAAAGTCTCCTTGAAAATCTTTTTGACAAAATTGCTTCGTACATTTTCTATTAATAAAAAACCGACTTTTTGCTACTTTTCCACGAATCCGTCCCACTCGCACTGAGGATTTTTTCACATATGGAGTAATAGGGACGCTAAAACTTTTACGTAGCGCCTTAAACCTATCTCGAAATGGTTTTTGAATTAACACACCTTTACATAATTTAATCTATGCCAATTCTTATTGCCAATTCATAAAAACGAAATACCAAAACCATTGTAAATCTTATAATCTTGTAAATCTTTCTTTTAAATGAGAAAATAAACCGTTAAATTTACGTGTATTAAGGGTTTGTTGTTAAGGTATTACTCAAATTTCACGATTTTTAGTTCAATTTTAACATAGATCTAGATAATGTTAAATGACTCACCCGAAAATATTATTATACCATTCCATAGACACCCTACAATTTTGTGACAGCGTGTGTATGGAGGTTAAGAGGCCTGCGGAGGAGTCCTAGTTCATACAAACGAAATAACAAAACCATTTGCAAATCACAGATGTTCTTAAGGTAGTGTGTATTTATTCCGATTGCATTATAGAAAATCTAGGTTCACATATTAATATCTAGGTTAAATAAGAACACTGATTGAAATATGAGAAAAATAATCTTTCTATGGAAAATTTTAATTGCTTATTTTTGTCCTTTCAAAACATATATTTGGGAACATAGATATTTCATGGAGCGTGCAACGTATAGCAAAATGAAACAGCATGACATTTGGTCTCGCACACAACTGATTTGGTTGCGTCATGATGTATGATTTTAACACTGTGATGTCTGTTCTTAATCGCAGTTTTCAAGTTCATACGCCAGGGCCACAGCTTCAGGCTTCTGGCGGCGCTTCTTGCTGCGCTTCCAGGCGGTTTTTGCGACTGGCTTTGCCCTGCCACGACACCCGTCGGCGCCTTCATGTATAACGCGCTCGCTCGCTCAAAGCGCTCGACACTAGGTTTATCCTGTGTGCTCGATCACTGTTTCAACCGCCCGCCTCCCCGCACACCGCCGTCGAAAGAGAGCAAGTCACTCGAAGCCGGACAAGACGCACGGGCGGTGACCCATGGCCGGTTTTGTACAACTTCATACATTTGTTCTCTCCGCTGGCGCCGCGTTTATGGAAACCCTTCCAGTATTCAGAACCCCAGTACTTCTGAGCTGCGGGAGGGTTTACTAGCATTAATTTACAGAAAGTTGCTTTAAACCATTCCACTATTCAGAGTTGCGAACGATCTGAACTCGGGTATTGTTTCCGGTGGAGTATTCAAGAGTTCATAATAAAAATGCTTCCTGCCGTCGCAAAGAGAACCGCTTGGTACGCCTCTCGAAGCCTGAAACCATGGCCGAGGGGATAGGCCTGTATTCGCTTCTTTACGTTTCACTTGACCACAATAAATTTCTTTGGACTATCTTATATTTTCATTCATCCTCTCATGCTGATACCTTAGTAAGGTATGCATGAATATCAGGAGTTTCACAAAGACGCTATATAGTCTAAAGCTGGAACAGTATTTTATCAAAGACAGTTTGTCAATACCGACCTACAAAACATCCGCTTCCGTATTCAGACTGCAAAGACGCTTTGCATCTTACCTTGTGAACCAGTGGTTCTTGAACATTTTATTTCTTGTATACCTCATGGTTTTGCGAATACCTTGGTTTTGTTTGAAACTCTTAAAACCTATTGGCTAGGTAGAGTGTCTCTGAACGGAAAAGAGAAGTTCTCAATTTTCTAATGAAGTCTTAATAATTGTGTTTTCAATGCAAGTGCTCGTAAAGGCCCACGTTTTATGCATCAAAACCGAACAAAAATTAATTATTGCAAAACGGCTCACCTCAGCTATTTTTGATCGATATAGGAATGTTTAATGTCAAAATTTTGGATACTTCTCGTTTGTTTTTCAAATAGTTGTTGATGTCATTTTACTGATTAGGTAACGTACTTTCGATATCAGTTTAAATTTTGTTGATATCTGTAATAGTTACGGAATAATCGCCTGGTCACACTTAACGATTTCAGCCTGTATATGTTATTGTGATTTCCCGAAACGCAGTGTATCTTAAAATATATCTAAAATACCAGCTATCTGGTGAATGTCCATTTTATTCTTTTCATGACGTTTTCTGTCATACACCGGTCGATGCTAATAGGTATTTGTGATATATAACTTACCGCCATGATAAATACTGCATACGATTTGGATTCACCTACCACGGTTTTAGAACTACTGTATTAAAAATATTTCTTTCTGAATTGTACCGTGGTACACTGCTTCTATGTGAGACTTGTAAGTCGTATTCCCTTACAATAAAGGGGAAATGACATTTAGTACACATATTTTCTTGGAACAACTTGAATTGCGCGAGAAAGAGTTGGAACAATTTACTTGACAAATGTAATCTGCAAGGATTCGGTTCACAATACTACTTTTTCAGGATTATTTATGTGTGCATCGTTCGCTCAGTTGGTAGGTCTCTAACATAGACAATACAGCCCCGAAAGACGACTATTGTTCAACATCTTGCGTACAAATAATTCTGTCAACAATCGAAACGGGATACTGCAATCCTATTGGCTCTTCCAATCTTATGTATAGCGCCACAAACTTATCTTTCCCGAAGACGAATACTCTAACGTAATGAATATAGAAGCCATTTTGGTTTGGCCAACCGAAACATATAATTTTGGAGTTACGAATTGTATCTGCTGGCTCAGTCAGATGTGTTGACAGAAATCTGTCGCCTGTTATGAGAAGTCTGTAGGCTGTATTCGTCTTTGGTCTCTAATCAGGGTGCAGGTTCGATATCTGGCAGAGCGTTTAGAATTGTAGTATTTGTATATGTACTTATTATCCGACAAAAAACTCTAGTATCTACTCCCATAAGGTAATTGAAAGTTTGCATGCAATATCTAAAGCAGTTTTATAAGTACCTACATTCTTTGACCAATTTGATAATTTACATAATAAGAATTCATGACATAGGTACAACAATCCTTCTTGTTATAACAGAATTTATGATATACGCAACAATCCTTCTTGTTTTTACAGAATTCATGATAAACGCAACAATCTTTCTCTTTTTAACAAAATCATGATATATGCAACAATCCTTCTTGTTTTAACAGAATTTATGATATACGCAACAATCCTTCTTGTTTTAACAGAATTCATGATATACGCAACAATCCTTCTTTTTTTAACAGAATTCATGATTATATGCAACAATCCTTCTTGTTTTAACAGAATTTATGATATACGCAACAATCCTTCTTGTTTTAACAGAACTCATGATATAAGCAACAATTCTTATTGTTTTTAACAGAATTCATGATATACGCAACAATCCTTCTTGTTTTGCGAGACGGTAGGATAAAACTTGTTATTTAACTACCACTCACTCACTACTACTAAATTTGGCGTTTGGTATGGAGAATTTGAAGGCAACTCAATTCTCAGTACTAACGTTTTTGCATTTTTTTTTTTGGAATGACAAATCAACATATTATAGTTTCTTTTGTGTAGGAATGAAAAAACATTAAGCTAACAGCAACATTATTTAAATTTTTGAAAAGCGTCAGCTGTATAAGTTATTAAGTTAGTGGGCACCCATTATTATAACGAATAATTAATTCACTAACATAGAGCATCCCTCCAAAATACACTGGCCTGCAAAACTAAGTACTACACTTTTTAAATTTGATTTTTTTCTAAACTATAGAAGTTAGAGATTTAAAATAAAAACGTTTAATAGCAAATTTTATCAGCTTTCTTTGAAACTATAGGGAACTATAAGGACAACTTCACTATGTGATTATTTTAAATCTCTAACTTCTATAGTTTAGAAAAAAATCAAATTTAAAAAGTGTAGTACTTAGTTTTGCAGGCCAGTGTATTCAAGGTATAATTCCGTCCTTTTCAAAAATAGGAGTATCCTACTTTGGCTCGACAATCCTTTTGGAAGTATCAGACGATTGACATGCTTTTCGTTGACGTATGACCTTGTCAAACAATGACCATTGGGTCTATCGCGTAATTCTCATTTTCACCAACATCAACTTGAGATTGAAATTTGACGTGCGTGCGACGACGCCCGCCTAACATGCCATCTCTTTTGCACGCGTTGAATTTCGCATGCATTTGCTTGAAGTTGATACAAATGAGAATTACGCGGTAGAGCCCCATGTCGTATGACATATGCAATATGCAATATGTCGTATGCAAGTCACATAATTAAAGCGGCACAAATTAGGTATAATTTAATGTGTTTTTATTTTAGGACATCTTTAGTTAAGTTTTTGAATGTTGCGTTTAGTTAAGTTTCTTGTTTATAAAATAAAAATACTTATATTGTTAAGCGGCATTTATTTGCCACTCTTTTTTTGAACCATTACTTTTATTTGGCCGGTTAACCTCATTATAAACATTTAGTTTCCAACACTGCACATAACACAATAGTAAAAGGATATCAAAGCATTTATTTTTAAGCTTCTGTAAATTTTTTTGTTAGGTATTACTTTAGAGTGGTTTTTAAATCAATAAAATTAATAATATTATGTTGTTTTTTACTTTAAAACGTAACAGAATTCTGAAATACGAAAATTTCCGGCACGAGTTTTTAGCACATAGGCGGTGTAGCGGTTCCGACCCGTTCTTTTGGCGCACGAATTTTGCTCTAAAGTCTGCCAAATAGAGATCATGATTGTGCTTCCCTCACTAGGTACTCCGATTTTGTGCTCAAGACTCATGCCGCCTCATGCCTACGATTTATTTACAGCAAAAACGTTTAGAAAATTTAATTGAAACGTCTATGAATGCTATCTACGATAGCAAATCAATAAAAATTGAAAATTTATTTACTTTTTAAAGGATTCGACATAAGCCAAGTTACTGCCTCTGAGAAGCACTATCTAGGAAAAAAATCTTAAAATGAAACGCAAAAAGTACTAAAAAACTTATACTGTTTTGAAGGTTTCTTTCTGAAATTTGTTCACTATGGTCAGTAGTGCTGCGTAGTGTTTCATTTAATTTACACCCGGTTAATATTAAAGTTCGGAGTCACTCATCCCCAGACCATTAGGCTACGTGTATATTATATCTGGCACTGGTCACGCGACACAATTATTATCCGTTAGCGTGCAAACATGGCCGACGGGAAATAATATGGAAATAACTTAAATAAGTGACACTTAGCGACGGATGTCGACCCTTAACTTATTTTGTAGTTTACTTTGGTGACTGAATTGAGCCATCAAAATGTAGTTAAAAATTATTACATTGTGACAAGGTTCTTTAGGCGCGTAGATGACATTTACTTCGTTTGACAGGAATTTAAATTGATCTGTGGCAAAATGGCGCTCTGAGAAGTGACCGAAGCCAGGAAAAAAAAAAAGACATTGACAGCTGTGAAACAAGGTTTGTTCCGATTTTGGCCACGACAAACCCACGCGCCAATAGAATTAGCGTTTTTCCATATGTCAAATTTAGTGTTAAATAAGATTCCTAGATGGCACTGTGTATTCTTTAGCAATAGAATCAAAGATAACATTTGTACCGATTAAAAACAATCGAAAAACCACTTTGACATTGATTGCTACAAAACCTCAGAATAATTATTCTGAGTACAAAACACATTTTATCTATGGTGACAAGGACAGCGCCATCTGGAGAAAAGCTAAGAACTAATAAAAAAAAACAACGAGCAAAACGCTCATTCTCCGTTATTTAGGATATTTCAGAGTTCCCATACACTGATAATCACTTTCAGGAAATTTGAAGTAGAAGAAATTTTATAATATTATAAGAATTCCAAAACTTTTTTAATTCAACATTTTTGAAATTCTCTTTTACAGAAACGAATGGTTACTTTGCGATGTCAACATACACAATACATAGGTAATAAGGTTTTGTTGAATAACTATTGAGTGAATTTTGAATTTAAGTGTTCTGTTTCGATTAATTAGAAAAAGGCGGGTTTTTCCCAATCTGGCTGCGAAACCGCTCTGAAGCAGTCAGGCGAAATCTGACTAATATATCGTGAAGCTGTTTATTTAATAAGCCATGAATCTTTTAGCATTAAAATTTGTCAAAAATCGTGGAACGCCCGTCTCATTTAATAATAACAATAATAATAATTTTAGGGCGCTGTCGAAGCTTCCACGTTTCTGCAGTGCGTCAGCGATGTTTGCGCTTGCTGAAGCAACAAATTCAGTGCAGTTTTGTCCACAAACGACGCCTTTTTGATGAACGATGCAAGAGAGTGACAACAGCGTTCTAACTCCAGCCACATACTGCTCCACTCGCCTCACTCCTCACGTGAGGCGAAGCAATTCATGCGGCGGCTTACGTGCAAAAAACAACCGTACGTGCTTCTCTCACAGTCAATATACCTATAATATGTAAAATTCTGACGTCATATCTGACAATTCTTTAAAAAATAATGGTTCATTTAAATACCAAAATATTGAAAACTATGTCCTAAATTGGCGTATATTAATTGAAAAAAAAAAACTTCTTGTAATTAGGCTATGGGAATTCATCGGCCAGCGGTAGATTGCAAAAATCAAACGTACGTGCTTCTCTTAGAGAGCTCGATGCGGACTCCGGTGCAGTTACGGGCAGTGCGCGTAGCGCGAGCGTGTGGCCGGGACTCGTCATCACATTGCCGGGCATTTGACACGCCGTGACTCGCGCACAAAAAACCGACAAAAACGGGAGCGGTGGGCAACGCGAGCGGAAGCATGAGCGGCAGCATGAATTACACAGCCACACGACGTCCTTCACCATTTCCCTCACCGCTCGTCGAGTGTGTGGCTGAGACTTAAGGCGATATGTAAAAGTTTTAGCGGCCCTGTTACTACATATGCGAAAAAACCCTCATTGCGAGAGGGACGGATTCGTGGAAAAGTAGCAAAACGTCGTTTCGTTTAACCAGGTCCTAGATACTCTTAAAACCCATCTAATAAAATATAATTGCAGTCTATATGTCATTCCAAGTTATCAAACCAGGAGAATTAGTGTCGAAAAAGACCTCATTTCAACAAATATTTCTATCGAGCCGAATTTCTCCAATCGCATTTCTGTTTTAACAGATCCCTAGAAAAAAAATCCAAAAATAATATACCATTTTAACAAAATAATACATTATTTACTGAAGTAGATATGTTAGTTCTTAAAGTGACGATTTTTTTTCCGTAGCGCCTTAAGAGTATGACATAGCCAAAACAAAAACCAGTTCTGGGCGTGGCTTATTCTATTTTACGATAGTGCGCGGGGGGAAATTCGTCCCGGTCTCTAAGCTCGCGTCACCATAGCAAAAATACGAATAGAGTGGACGAGGCAGGGTCAAAAGTAATACGTATTTTATTTTATCTAATTTATTAGTGTATTTCGATCATCGTCACACGGCATTGATCCTACTTGCTATCACGTCGGGACGTAAATTTATTATGGTCGGCCAAAAGTGGTTTTTTGAGTGTTTGATTTATCAGTTGACCCTCGGAACATTTCAGACACTCCTTTAGAGATACATAATAATATTGTGACGGTTAATTGTCACTATTACCCATTCTTTAAATATTTTTCGCCCGTTGAGCTGGTTTTACACTTGCGGGAAAATAAATTGGACCAAAAATTTCTTTACAAAAAATTTTTTACTAAAGTTGTTATTACAAAAAGTGGAAACTAACAAATATTCTCAGAAGGAATGCCCCACGTCACTATCTATCTCACTGTAGCCTATATCAATTATGCCTCTCTCATTCAACCACGTTTAACTGCGTTACTATCTCATTCCAACTCATTTTAAATAGCGTCACTATTTATCTCACTCTAACGCGTGTTAAATGGCATTTCTAATGAACGTCAAATATTTTTACTGCCCGCCACTCTTTCATTCTAAATTCTAATTATTTTAAAAAATACGCAGCTCCTTTAGTAGTAAAATAGCAATAACTTTTTTTTCAAAAGTAATACACAGAAATTGCCAGATCATTTGAAAAACAATATTTGATGAGCCGTTATTAAACACAATTTGCAAAACTAACATAGGACATTTTTTTTCAGGGTGTGGTATCGAACTTACCTAATTACAAAAAATTGCTCATAAATTGGGTTTTTTATTTTTCTTCCTGATGTAACAGCATTTCAAGGTTTATTTTTGACTTTATCAATAGCATGACTATTCAGAGTTGCGAAACAAAAATTTTATTCTTAGAATTTAGAACTGGTTAGCTTTGACTCTCAAACATCTATTCGAATTTATAAAAGTACCATCAACTCGGAGACTATCTACTTTTTCCTGAGGTCATAATTTGATATTCTGGTCAGTCATGAGCTGGCCTACCAGCCTTCCAAGGGAAAGCGTTGACTTTTGGGACACCTGTTTACCCTTGGGATAAATCGCCAAGTGTTTAAAATATAGAAATTTATTTGTATCATAGTTTGAAATGTTCAGGTCCCTTTACGCAAAATGAAAAAACAAAACTCTTTTAGGATTAATTTGTTGTCCCTATGTTCTAGGCAATTTTTCTGGGTAAAATCAATAAATGCTAATATTTACAGTCCTGTAAAATATACATATTATAACGTTTTTATGGCCTTTTGTTTAACTTTTTCATACAAATTTTCTCCTTATGAAAATATAGAGATCAACACTTCACATAATATTTTGCATTTGAAATAAAGCACAGAAAGGAACTGTAGAACAAATAATGTAAAAAATATAAAACCATATCTTTCTATTCTAAAGGGAATAATAATTTACTGTTTGTTCAATGTGGCGATAGCTTTGTTTATTTTTTTTTTTCTTTGTTACAAAGATAACAAATATTTTCGTACAAGGTTTTTCTTAAGGGCTATTTCTCCGAATTTGTAACAAAATATTAAGAAATTATTATAACGGTAAAGTACAACTTTTAGCTAAGACAATTTATTGTTAAAAGTTTGCTATATGCATAAACATATATTAATGATATTATGGTATCTTCAAAATAATTGGGTTTTCCATAAGCGTGATATCAAATTATTTAAGAAATTTACGGCTGGTATCACGACGACGGATAAGCCAATTATTTTATTACTATTGTAATATAATTAAAAATATGTTAATGCATACAGCAGACTTTTAACTATAAGTTTTCTTAACTAAAAGTTGTATTTTTACTTATTGAAATTGTATTTCTCATCAAGAAGTGCAAGATGACAAGATATTCAAAATAACTAATTGAATTTGTGAAATGGTTTCAGGTCAAAACAGTTTTCCATGAAACGGTTATTGTTTATACTTAGCAAAGTGTGTAAACTTAGCCATCTTAACATGAACGACGCCTGTATTTCTCTCTTTTTTATTTCCAGTATAGATAAAAATATACAAACTTGTTAAACTTTGCGTAAAAACGAGGCAATATTGACGATATCCTGACAGCTATTATGATGGTGGTTTATCAAATTTTGCTTTTTGGGCTGTATAGAGACGTAGTTAGATGTCACTAGAATATACTCATGAAAAAAGATATGAAGAAAATAAGCTGTAGACTTCACATTCGGTTTATACCTATTGTATGAATTTTAAGAAAGTAAATATTAAATACTGACTTTTTTGTCTTTATAAATGATAAGAATAACATAAAACAACTTAAAATAAAATTTTAGTGAAATATATTTCGGGCCATTCGGGCCCGGCATCAGTCACAATGAAGTAAGAGAAAAATATAATGCATAGGTAAAAAAATTAAAAAATTAAAACTATTTACATCTAACCTATTTACAAGATATTACAAGAATTTTTAATGTTTTTAATTTTTTTAATTTTAAGAAAAATACAGGGGTAATGGGACCTCTTAAGTAAAACCTTGTATTAAACTATTTGTTATCTTAGTAAAAAATAATTCAAGGAAAAAAATAAACAAAGCTATCGCCACATTGAACAGTAGATAATAATTAATCCCTTTAGAATAGAATAACATGGTTTTCATATTTTTTACATTATTTGTTCAACAATTCCTTTCTGTGTTGACTTTTAAATGCAAAATATTATCTCAAGTGTTCATCCCTACATTTTCATAGTGAGAAAATTTGTATGAAAAACGTAAAAAAAAAAACGTAAAAACCTAAAACGTAATATAAATAAAAACGTCAAAAGTATGTTTTTACAGCTCTATAGAGGGCCGTTTATATTGGTATTTATTAATTTTACCCAGAAAAAATTGTCTAGACAAACGGACAGACAGACAAACATAGGGATAACAAATTAATCCTAAAAGAGTTTCATTGTTTTCATTTTGCGTAACAGAACCTGAACATGTACCGACAGGATTATCTACGATCTAATAATTTTGCCATGCACTGTAAATATTTCAAAATAAATTTCTATATTTTAAATGCTTGGCGATTTATCCCAAGTAAGTGTACCTGTATAATTTGCAAAAAACTTCACTTATTGGACCTGAAATGGTGAGCCAATACTAGAGGGTAATTTCACGAAAAGGTCATTGACCTTTGTTACAGATCTCAGTAAGTATAAGTAAATTAATTTGGGTTTCAATAACGATCACAAAATTATTCTTTTAGTGTAACATATATTATTTTCCCGCATAAAAGTATGAATTCATTCCAAATTCATTCAGTTTTGTTGTTATGACTATGGCACGATGTAGCTAAATCACTCATACGCATATTTTGTTGAGTTTTTAACGGCAGGAATATGATGCTCCTCGAAATATTACGTTATAAAATTAATTTCAATGTGTTTTGAAGTAGTTTTGGGAGATATTTATAGCTTGCAAAAAAGGGCACAGGTTCCACGTCTTACGGGCGCCAACGCTAGGCGTAGACTGACAATATCTTGCTGCCGCTGACTGCATCAGTGGATTTACGTATTTTTAGAAAAAGGGGGTGCTTTTTTTGACCCGAATAACGTGGTAGTTGGAAAATGAATAGATATCATTCACACTAATTTTATTAAAAAAAAAACAACAAAATCGCGAAAGCGATACCTGAAACAAAATCGATAAGAAGTGTGCAATAGAGGGTTACAAAAAATATCATTGACAGTACAAATATGAATCGATTAACGTGGTTTGTGGAAAATGAATACCTCAAAGTTCAACCAAAAATATGTATTTTTTTATGGCTATACGTAACCTAATTATTGCAACAAAATCATCCGAAAGCTGACATTTTATTTCTGTTTGTATTTTCGTTCCCCTTAAAAGAAATAGCTACCAGTTTGCCCCTCGATTATAACTAACCTTAAGTTACAACATTTTGCTTACACATGAATCGGTGTAATCCGAAAATCAATCTCGAAGAAATTTCAGCTCTGACAGCACTAAAACTTGAATTCAAAATCATTTAAATTGTCTGACTGAAGTAATACAATCAATCCACAAAGCAAATACACGAAATAATAATTGTCCTAACAGAATTGAATAATTTAATCGAATTTTAATTGGAAGATCGGTTTATGATGGAGTATTGTTAATAATGTCATGTCATTTAGTTAATTATTAAGTGGGTTGACAGTGACTTTAATAATATTGATTACTAAGGCGATATGAAAAAAAACGGCTGTTTATTTTCTGTGTTTTTCATATATGTGTGTGTGCATTGCATGCATTTTGACTTTATAATCTAGGGTTCTGTTTTTGGAAAACATGTTTGGATAAACTTTCCTCGATAGAAATAATTGTTGAAATTAGGTCTTCTAACACACTTTTTCTCCTCGTTTAACGAGTAGCAGCCATGCAGAGAACTCAAACATATTTTATTAGATGGGTTTCAACAATATCTAGATTTTATTTGTATATTGTATGCTATGTTTTACAACTTCCTTTTAATCACTATTATCAAAAATTGCGAATGAAAATTTTTGATCTCGCCTACACTGCAAGGCGTGCGGGATTGGAAGCTCTAGTAGAAACCCTTGGGCCATGGGGACTAGAAGCGCGACGACTTTTCCAAGAAATATCATTTCTGGTGATCGACGGGCTGGAGCCTACCTCGGACAGCGGATTAGCCTTGCAATCCAACGGGGTAACGCCACCAGCCTGCTGGGGACTCTCCCCTGCGGCAGCGATCTAAGTAATATTTTTTCTTTTAAGCTATTTTTATTTTATTTTCTTTGTTGTTGGTGTTTATTTTAAGTATTATTTATGTTATTAAAGTGTCTATCAAAATCATTTACAAGTAATTAGTTAATTAGGTTTTAATTACTTACACCGTTTAAAAATATATTTATCTAAATGTATATTTGTGATTCTCGGCACTTGTTGAAACTGGAAACACGTCTTGAATTAAAGGAACTAATACTATGTATTTCTATGGTTTTATTCCCAAACGGTTTCTGATACAACACTATTGTCAAGTACGCGGAACTTGTGCCTAAAATCTAAATGAATAATATTATTCTTAATATCTTCCATTGAAAACGGTGTAATATCTGGAACAGGTTCAGAGAAAATCTGTAAAATGAAATAGTGAGACAAGTGGTTTTAATTTAAGAGTATGACATAGCCAAAATAAAAACCAGTTCCGGGCGTGGCTTATTCTATTTTACGATAGCGCGCGGGGGGAAATTCGTCCCGGTCTCTAAGCTCGCGTCACCATAGCAAAAATACGAATAGAGTGGACGAGGCAGGGTCAAAAGTAATACGTATTTTATTTTATCTAATTTATTAGTGTATTTCGATCATCGTCACACGGCATTGATCCTACTTGCTATCACGTCGGGACGAAAATTTATTATGGTAGGCTAAATGTGGTTTTTTGAGTGTTTGATTAAATTTATCAGTTGACCCTCGGAACATTTCAGGCACTCCTTTAGAGATACATAATAATATTGTGACGGTTAATTGTCACCATTACCCATTCTTTAAATATTTTTCGCCCGTTGAGCTGGTTTTACACTTGCGGGAAAATAAATTGGACCAAAAATTTCTTTACAAAAAATTTTTACTAAAGTTGTTATTACAAAAAGTGGAAACTAACAAATATTCTCAGAAGGAATGCACCACGTCACTATCTATCTCACTGTAGCTTATATCAATTATGCCTCTCTCATTCAACCACGTTTAACTGCGTTACTATCTCATTCCAACTCATTTTAAATAGCGTCACTATTTATCTCACTCTAACGCGTGTTAAATGGCATTTCTAATGAACGTCAAATATTTTTACTGCCCCCCACTCTTTCATTCAAAATTCTAATTATTTAAAAAAATACGCAGCTCTTTTGGTAGTAAAATAGCAATAAATTTTTTTTCAAAAGTAATACACAGAAATTGCCAGATCATTTGAAAAACAATATTTGATGAGCCGTTATTTAAGACAATTTGCAAAACTAACATAGGACATTTTTTTTCAGGGTGTGGTATCGAACTAACGTAATTACAAAAAATTGCTCATAAATTGGGTTTTTATTTTTCTTCCTGATGTAACAGCATTTCAAGGTTTATTTTTGACTTTATCAATAGCATGACTATTCAGAGTTGCGCAACAAAAATTTTATTCTTAGAATTTAGAACTAGTTAGCTTTGACTCTCAAAAATCTATTCGAATTTATAAAAGTACCATCAACTCGAAGACTATCTACTTTTTGCTGAGGTCATAATTTGATATTCTGGTCAGTCACGAGCTGGCCTACCAGCCTTCCAAGGGAAAGCGTTGACTTTGGGACACCTGTTTACCCTTGGGATAAATCGCAAAGTGTTTAAAATATAGAAATTTATTTGTATCATAGTTTGAAATGTTCAGGTCCCTTTACGCAAAATGAAAAAACAAAACTCTTTTAGGATTAATTTGTTGTCCCTATGTTCGTCTGTTTGTCCGTTTGTCTAGGCAATTGTTCTGGGTAAAATCAATAAATGCTAATATTTACAGCCCTGTAAAATATACATATTATAACGTTTTTATGGCCTTTTCTTTAACTTTTTCATACAAATTTTCTCCTTATGAAAATATAGAGATCAACACTTCACATAATATTTTGCATTTGAAAGAAAGCACAGAAAGGAACTGTAGAACAAATAATGTAAAAAATATAAAACCATATATTTCTATTCTAAAGGGATTAATAATTTACTGTTTGTTCAATGTGGCGATAGCTTTGTTTATTTTTTTATTTTGTTACAAAGATAACAAATATTTTCATACAAGGTTTTCCTTAAGGGCTATTTCTCCGAATTTGTAACAAAATATTAAGAAATAATTATAACGGTAAAGTACAACTTTTAGCTAAGACAATTTATTGTTAAAAGTTTGCTATATGCATAAACATATTTTAATGATATTATGGTATCTTCAAAATAATTGGGTTTTCCATAAGCGTGATATCAGATTATTTAAGAAATTTATGGCTGGTATCACGACGACGGATAAGCCAATTATTTTATTACTATTGTAATATAATTAAAAATATGTTAATGCATACAGCAGACTTTTAACTATAAGTTTTCTTAACTTAAAGTTGTATTTTTACTTATTGAAATTGTATTTCTCATCAAGAGGTGCAAGATGACAAGATATTCAAAATAAGTTAATTGAATTTGTGAAATGGTTTCAGGTCAAAACAGTTTTCCATGAAACGGTAATTGTTTATAGTTAGCAAAGTGTGTAAACTTAGTCATCTTAACATGAACGACGCCTGTATTTCTCTCTTTTTTATTTCCAGTATAGATAAAAATATACAAACTTGTTAAACTTTGCGTAAAAACGAGGCAATATTGACGATATCCTGACAGCTATTATGATGGTGTTTTATCAAATTTTGCTTTTTGGGCTGTATAGAGACGTAGTTAGATGTCACTAGAATATACTCATGAAAAAAGATATGAAGAAAATAAGCTGTAGACTTCACATTCGGTTTATACCTATTGTATGAATTTTAAGAAAAATACAGGGGTAAAGGGACCTCTTAAGGAAAACCTTGTATTAAACTATTTGTTTTCTTAGTAAAAAATAATTCAAGGAAAAAAATAAACAAAGCTATCGCCACATTGAACAGTAGATAATTAATCCCTTTAGAATAGAACAACATGGTTTTCATATTTTTTACATTATTTGTTCAACAATTCTTTTCTGTGTTGACTTTTAAATGCAAAATATTATCTCAAGTGTTCATCCCTACATTTTCATAGTGAGAAAATTTATATGAAAAACGTAAAAAAAAAACGTAAGAACCTAAAACGTAATATAAATAAAAACGTCAAAAGTATGTTTTTACAGCTCTATAGAGGGCCGTTTATATTGGTATTTATTAATTTTACCCAGAAAAAATTGTCTAGACAAACGGACAGACAGACAAACATAGGGATAACAAATTAATCCTAAAAGAGTTTCATTGTTTTCATTTTGCGTAACAGAACCTGAACATGTACCGACAGGATTATCTACGATCTAATAATTTTGCCATGCACTGTAAATATTTCAAAATAAATTTCTATATTTTAAATGCTTGGCGATTTATCCCAAGTAAGTGTACTTATATAATTTGCAAAAAACTTCACTTATTGGACCTGAAATGGTGAGCCAATACTAGAGGGTAATTTCACGAAAAGGTCATTGACCTTTGTTACAGATCTCAGTAACTAAGTATAAGTAAATTAATTTGGGTTTCAATAACGATCACAAAATTATTCTTTTAGAGTAACATATATTATTTTCCCGCATAAAAGTATGAATTCATTCCAAATTCATTCAGTTTTGTTGTTATGACTATGGCACGATGTAGCTAAATCACTCATACGCATATTTTGTTGAGTTTTTAACGGCAGGAATATGATGCTCCTCGAAATATTACTTTATAAAATTAATTTCAATGTGTTTTGAAGTAGTTTTGGGAGATATTTATAGCTTGCAAAAAAGGGCACAGGTTCCACGTCTTACGGGCGCCAACGCTAGGCGTAGACTGACAATATCTTGCTGCCGCTGACTGCATCAGTGGATTTATGTATTTTTGGAAAAAGGGGGTGCTTATTTTGACCCGAATAATGTGGTATTTGGAAAATGAATAGATATCATTCACACTAATTTTATTTAAAAAAAACCAACAAAATCGCGAAAGCGATACCTGAAACAAAATCGATAAGAAGTGTGCAATAGAGGGTTACAAAAAAATTCATTGACAGTACAAATATGAATCGATTAACGTGGTTTGTGGAAAATGAATACCTTAAAGTTCAACCAAAAACATGTATTTTTTTTATGGCTATACGTAACCTAATTATTGCAACAAAATCATCCGAAAGCTGACATTTTATTTCTGTTTGTATTTTCGTTCTCCTTAAGAAATATTTGTCTACGCAATATTGTACACGTGTAAAATACTTGTGTATATCCTCTTTATGTTTGTCTGTAATTGTGAAGGAATAGTAGTTTATGCTACAAGGACGCAAAGGAATAAATTACGAGGACGATTTAAAACACGAGCGTAGCGAGTGTTTTAAACGTAACCGAGTAATTTATTGCTTTTACGCCCGTGTACCATACTGCATTTTTCAATGCATAGTGTGGGGAAATGAAAACAAATATAATCTTGTGAACTTTAAATTATAATTGGCTCAAAAGGACTGTATCCAGAGCCGTTAAACAGTGGAAAAAAAAGTATAACGTCTATGGTACACAGGAAAGGCTGCAGGTTAGCCAACCATTGTAAATAAATTAAAAAAATAATAATATTAAAGCCCTAGGGCAAAATAATCGACTTTTTGTTCGGTTTTGATGCATAAAAAGTGGGCCTTTACGAGCACATGCATTGAAAAATAATTTACAGCGCATCTTTTCAAACTTTATTACCGAACGCCAGGAGTGAGAACACGTGCAACAATGAAAGGTTAGCTGTTCCCGGAAACAAAAGTGATTCGTTTACTGTACACGCTGTAAGACTGGAATCGTCTACCTGTGTAACACATAGAAATAAGAAATAATAAAAAACAAAATTTAAATAAAAAAATCTAATATATAGTATTATAATTTTCTTATAAGATAAGTCTATTTATTATAATAATACACAACATCAATCAAACCATGCAAATTCGCTTAGATTAAATTATGTTAAGCTGTGTTAATTCGAAAATCATTCCGAGGTTTAGGTTTAATAAACCGTATTTTAGAACTTGTGGTCTAAAAAACCTCATGATGATGAATATTTTGACGAAAAAGCTGCAACTTCCATTTGCCTTCGTGTGGCGTCAATTGAAAAATGGCTGTTTAGAAATTTATGTGTTCTTTGCTATCAAGATAAATTCATAATAATTTACTTCCGACTGATTCGACAGATGGATGACAGACCACTTTTTTTTAAGCAATCACACGTCACAATCAGTATAGTATCTAAAATTCTCAAGTGACGTCATATCGGACAATTCTTTAAACAATCATAAAAAAATATGTTTCATTATATACTAAAATAATGAAAACCATTTACTAAAATGACGTATATAAGCTGAAAAAAAAAAACTTTTAGAAATTAAGCTATGGGTATACATATAAGTTCATTCATTTTTTAGGGTTCCATACCCAAAGGGTAACCAACGGGACCCTATTACTTAGACTCCGATGTCCATCTGTTTGTCCGTCTGTCCGTCTGTTTGTCCGTCTGCCCGTCTGTCACCAGGCTGTATCTCATGAACCGTGATAGTTAGACAGTTCAAATTTTCACAGATGATGTATTTCTGTTGCAGCTATAACAACAAATACTAAAAAATAGAATAAAATAAATATTTAAGGGGGCTCACATACAACAGACATGTTTTTTTTGCCGTTTTTATAGATAATGGTACGAAACCCTTCGTGCGCGAGTCCGACTCACACTTGGCCGGTTTTTTCAACGTAAGTGTTGCCATAACATGGACTAGATGTAAAGAACGGTACAAGGTAAAAACCGTGCCGAATCAGGCAATTTACAAGATAAAAAATACAATAAGGACTTTATTTTTGAAAATACGACTTTAACGTACCAGTCAACTGATAGTTTTTTTGCTTTAAGCGATCTTTAGCCGATGAACTCACGATCAAAAAAGCTACGAAAACATTAAATTAAACAGTTAATTACAAATAAAATGTTCCATGTCAAACCAAAGAGCTTGCCATAACAACAAGACAGCCTTAATGCCAGATGATGTCTACCCCCCGTGTTCAAAATATACAGAGTAAAGCGGCAAATATCCTATTCTCTTTGATACAGAACCTCTTTGTAGTGCCCTCTTTGAAGTCGGCTAGAGTTCGGGGGAGTTGGAATTTTCGGCGCGCTAGAGTTGCGGCCAGTTGCAGCATATTCCGAATTCCGTTTTTTATGGTTCCGTACCTAAACGGTGCCAAACGGGGCTCATTACTTAGCCTCCACCGTCTGTCTGTCTGTCATAGGGGTCTGTAGATTCAGCCATTTAATTAGTAGCTTAGTCTGTTTCAAAGACAGGCAGAAAAATTTGCAGGGTGTCCGTAATATGTTCAAATTCAATTCAAATTCAAATGCAAAATTCAAATGAAACGCATTAATAAAGCGTAAAAGCGATAAAGAAGTGATGGATAATATCGTTTTATTTTGATGCTAATATGGTACTTCTGGTGATTGACTGCTTTCAGGCTGCCTAAGAAATAGGCTTAATATAATTAATACTTGCGATTGTTGGCACTTGGTGAAACATTATCATAATCTTGATAAAAACACTTGTACTGTTTCACAATATCACTTTTTATTACTCCACCCGGTTTCGCCTTACGGCGTTATCAAGGAACACTGTTAAATATAATAGAGTCACCATCTGCAATGTAAACAACCACTACACATTTCTTTATTGTTTATTATATTTAACAGTGTTCCTTGACAACGCCGTAAGGCGAAACTGGTTGGAGTAATAAAAAGTGGTATTATGAAACAGTAACCAAGTGTTTTTATCAAGATTAAATAAACTTTAGCTGAAATTTTCGCAGAATACGTGTCACTCCTCTACGACAAATAAAAAATCAAGAAATTAATGTTTTGTAACTGAATTTTTTCTTTTTTGCAACGCCTAAATCAATATTTATTATAGTAAAAATAACTGAAATTTTGATTAAGCCTTAATATTCAAAGTAACTTTGGTAGAGATTATTTCTTTTCATACATTTCATACGAAATATTTTCTATGAAATAGCCGATGTGACTGTTTTGAGAATTTAAAACTATGCTTGGTCTCATAAATCTCTAAATCTGACTAAACTATTAATTGAAACGTTATGGAAAACTAAACCTAAAAACTTTTTTTTTCTAAAGTAACTAAATGTAAATTCCTATCATCATCCATCCATCCATCAGCCTAGTTCGTCCACTGCTGGACATAAGCCTTTCCAGGACTTTGCCACTCCTGGCGGTCATCCTGGAAGAATTGCCCATACTCATACTCACACATGCTGAGCAGGCGGGTTGGTGAGCGTGGTGCTAGAACCCTCGCACCAGTAACGCCGCTGCCCGTCACCAGTCTTTTCCATATAAGGCCCGGCTATTAGGGATGGATGTACCGCCATCCATCGGTCCCAGGCATGGTGGGCCTCCGGGTTTTTTGCCTGTGAGCTGTTCTCTTACTGTCCCCCGAATTACTTCGAAAGAGTCTCCGAGTAAGATGGTGGTACCTCCACAGTCGAGCCCGGCATCAACTCTACCACCTTTTCTATCATAAGAAGCACAAAATTGGGATTTCTCAATTTCCCATCGATATTAGACATATTGTGAGCTAAGGGCTGGAATATATCATTGGCTAATAGAGAAAACTGAGTTCAGAGATACCTCAAAAAGCATGCTTTTATGGCCTGCTTATGCTTTTTTCAAGTTCTCCCATCTCAGCATTGACTCAGCATTTCCGTTTTCTTTTTCGGTTATTTTATGAAAATTTCAAAAAAAATGTTCCCATCTCTACGCGGCGCGGCGTTTGATCTCGCTCAAAAATATCTTGACCGTAAAAAGAGAATTTATAAATTTATGCCAAAAACATATTAGCTCATATTTTAAAAGCTGGTCAAGTTTGAATCGTCAGCGTACGTTTCTCGAAAACACATTTTTATTTTCATAAAGCAACTATGTTAATAAATTTGTACCGTTACTTGTACTTAAAAGATTCAGAATTTTTTTCCTAAACCATTAGAAATAAATTGCACCCCTTTCTTTTTTTTCCAACATTTTCATCTAAGAGGTTTGCAGAAAAACAGTATGCTTTTCAGTAACCGGTTTTTTTTCGGTTACATACAGATTGACATTTAACCTGACCCCAATTACTTAAGGCTCTGTACCAAGTTAAATGCACAGTTTATTTATATACTCTTGGCAGTTTATCATTTTTAAAACACAAAAAATAAATATAATAAAAGAGGACATTATATAAGACATCTGTAGATTTGAAAACGTAATCTTTCAGATGCTGAAAAAGTCAGCAGCTCTAAAAATCTTTTTCGTGGCCTTTATGACATGTATTTTTTAAGCTACAGATCTCAAAATTTACGAGAAATTTCTCCATAAACCACATTGTATAGCGCAAGTCTGTTTATAACTCGCGCACTAAACAGACATTTTGTAGAAGAATTTTTAATTAGATGCCCTAATATAGCAGCAAATTCAAAATATCTGATGATTTGCGTACGCGGCTGTTGATTAGAGCAGGATAGACAATTCAAAACAAAATCAATGGTGCAGGACGGAAGTTTAGCTTGATATTGGGCCGTAATAGATTATGAAAGAATAATCAGTAACATACTTCATCGTATTATTTTAAGAGGCCCCTTTAAGAGGAATGCATCTGCCAACGAGGCGACCTGTGTCGGTACGAATATCGACAGAAACTATATTAAAATAACGTTGATATCAGCGCGCATTGCATGACGAGGCCGCTACGACTCCGGAGAGCCCAAATTAGGAGAAATTTCTTCTTTTTACATAGCCGCGACTGGCGGAAAAAAAAATTTGGACCTAAATTTAATACCTCTAAAAATTGTCTGTAATTTGTAAAAGAATCATTAAAATCGCTTTAGGCATTCGGAAGGAGTAAGAGATTTCTTGCGTAAATCATACGAAACTTTCGATAACTTTCGATTTTTTGTGTTTAAAATATCAATCGAAATGAAATTATTGAACTTAAAATTTATTTTTGACTATATTATTCATGTCATATATATTTTTTTTTACTTTTTGGGCGACCCGTGTAACAGGAGTAGGCCTTCAAATACAGGTCCAAATTGCAGTTGGGGGATGTAATCACCTTAAATATGCCGCTTCCGAAATCTGGAATGATCTGCCGCCACCACTCCAGGAGAAAATGTTACCAGTAGTTTTAAAAAACATGTGAGAAATCTTTATTTAAAATTACAAACTTAAAGTGAAACCCTAAAAGAAACCATTATAAATGTAATCTTTTTTCTTTTTTTTTCCCGTGACATTCCATTAATAATATTTTAAATAAGCCTATTAATCTAATGTATCTTGTATTTTTTCTTTTTATTCTGTGACATTATTTATTTTATTGTATCATTTTTAAATTGAAATTTTACATAGAAATGATTTATTATTAACTGACCTATTTTTGTTGAATTTGAAAACTACTATCAAATTGATTACTATCAGTGTGATTATGGCTAGCTGAAAATGTAGCATGATGTAAGCTAGGCACCTGCAATTTGAAAATTAAATTGAGGTCTGAAAAGAAACAGGCCAAAAACCAGCGTTGTATTGCTGATCTTTAGCTCACACAACAGATGCTGAGTCTGCTCCTTTTTTTTATTAATAATTATGATTTGAAATATGATAAATAAACTATTTTTCAATTTCAATTTCTGTACGGCTGGGTTTTTCTTAAGATTCATACAAAAGTAAAAACTGAATGTGAAGTCAACAGCTTATTTTAATCATTAAGCAAAATCTAGTGACATCTAACTACGTCTCTATACAGCCCAAAAAACAAAATTTGATTAAACACCATCTTAATAGCTGTCAGGATACCGTGAAAATCGCATCGTTTTTATGCAAAGTTTAGCAAGTTGTATAATTTGTATCTATACTGAAAATAAAAAAAGAGAGAAACACAGACTTCGTTTATGTAAAGAAGACTAAGTTTATACACTTTTCTATAAATAAACAGTTACCGTTTCATGGAAAACAGTTTTTACCTGAAACCATTTCACAAATTCGGCGCTTTTTTAATATCTCGCCATCTTGCACCTTTTGATGAGAGATGGGTCGGAGTGTGGTGTGGGGCGGATGGGAAACATATAGGTATAAAAATGTGTGCAAAATTTGATTGATATCAAAGCCATCAGGACGTCACAAACACCTATAACATTTATATGGCAGCTGAGCTGAATGGCCCACCTTAATTCATTTTGTATTGATTGGTTTAAACCACCTTGTTTCAGCGTGTGCAGCTTGGGTAAATTATGACAGATTTGGCGCTCTGCATTGTGACAGATGTGGTGCTCTGCAATTTGACAGATGTGGCGCTCTACATCAAAATTTCAGTGTTGTGTATAAAGTTCCAGTTTTAGCCGATTTATTGTGCTTTAAACTATGTAAGTAGGCTTCGACAGTGACTTGTCGACGCCCTCTTGTCAGAACCATGCCATTAATCGACTCTGAAAGAGTGGTTAGAGGCATAGTATTAGCCATTATTCGTCCTTTACTGACTTTTTCAGATTTTGTGGAATTTTCTGGACAGACTGATGTCTTGCGTGATTTTCCTTTCCTTCATTTTGGGCGAGCGTTAATTTTTTTCATTTAAGGTTTCTTTTCATCGGGCATGTGGCACGTAAGCCCGCCTAAAAGAAGATATCCGTCAGAGATCGAAGGTGACCGACATAGCCTGCCGAATCAGTAAGTTGAGTGGCAGTGAACTGGCCATATTTGTCGCCGACGTGACAATCGTTGGGGCCGTAAGGCATTGGATTGGAAACCACATACAGCAAAGCGTAGCGTAGGCCGCCCTCGTGGTCGCTTGGACTGACGATCTGAAGGACGTTGCGGGTGGCGGCTGGATGAGGATGACTGAGGACCGCCCAGAGTGGCGTAATATGGGGGAGGCCTATGTCCAGCAGTGGATGAATACGGGCTGATGGATGGATGGATGGATGCCTCAGTAAGGAGGCACCCACCCCGAAACGGCCGAGTCCTCACGCCCCAGAAAGGGGGATGTGAGATGACCAACAAACGGGTCTTGTTAAAATCTACGCAGGATACATGGGGGAAAGGAGGTTGTACGGGGCAGCCGGGCTTGCTGGAATAGCAGAGCGTACGACCAACCGCGGGGAGCGTTCTCGTACTGAATCGTCGAAGGACGGACGGAGGATTGCTGGGAACTGGCGACAATAAAACTGTGCTTCTGTATTTGGTATCCCAGTTGAGATCTGCCAGTATTGCCTCTTGTTGTAGTTAGTAGTAAGAAGGTCGGAATGTGAATGAATGACCGCTCTGGAGCGCGTCTATATTTATACTGTTCGCTCTCTATAGAATTTCCGTATATTTATACTGTGCGAGTGAATAAGGAAATGTGTGAGCGAGACGGACTGATTTTTATACCCCCTAACGCGGCAATACCTGACAGAGCCCAACTGCACTATTATTTATTTAATCAAACCTATTTTATTTACAATTATCGAGAATTACTATGTATTTATATATTCTATATACTATTTTCCTATATATCTAGGTTCATTAAAACACAAGGAAGCAGAAACTTTAATCAAATCACATACAGCTATAAAATTGAGATCAGGACACGTCTTACAAAACAATCAACCTATAACAATAAAATAAGCCTACTCCATCCTAGTATATACATATGTAGGCATCTATAGCCGCGCACGGATAGCTCGCTATTCTGTCTCGCACATCTCTCCCGCCGTGCAGTGCTCGTCGCTGCATTTCCTTGCCCGGGGTTGCGAGACGACTTCATCTGTAGTTTCTGCAGGCAGGATCACGAGGCGCTTCACTGGCCGACGTAGGACTCCTCCTTTGGTCTTGATGTCTACGACTCGTACCGTCCCGTCCGGTCCTGGGAATGTTGCTATGACGACGCCTCGCGGCCACGTGTTGCGAGGCAGGTTGCTGTCCACCACGAGTACTATGTCACCTTCTGTGACTTGACGTCCTCTTCCTCTAGGCTCCCGCCGGTTTTGAAGCTGTGGCAGGTATTCTCGTAGCCATCTTGCCCAGAATAGGTCGGCGAGACGCTGGGAGGCCCTCCAGTGGGTGCGGCCGATGAGATCCTTGTCGTCGAATGTTCCAGGAGTGGGTACTCGTGCGGAGCCGCCCAGCAGCAGATGATTCGGTGTCAGTGCCTCCTCGTCGTCGGGTTGAACAGAGACGTGAGTGAGGGGCCGGCTGTTCACTGTGTACTCGGCTTCTGCTAGCAGGGTGCTCAGGACTTCCTCTGTTGGATGGCGCTCTTGGAGAACGGCGCCTAGTGCTGTCTTTACAGATCGTACAAGACGCTCCCAGGCCCCAGCCATAAATGGTGAACTCGGCGGTAGGAAGCGCCATGTTATGGCGCGAGTGGCGGCTTCTGTCTGTGTGGCGTCCAGTGCTGCACGTCGTAGTTCGGCGTCGGCGCCATGAAAATTAGTGCCGTTATCAGACCATATCTCCGTCGGGCAGCCTCTTCTGGCTATGAAGCGACGTAGTGCGAGTATTGCTGAGTCCGTCGATAATGAGGCTGCTACTTCGAGATGTACGGCCCTCATTGTTAGGCACGTAAATAGCGCGACATAGCGCTTATGTCGCTGTCTTCCCACTGTGACGCTCAGCGGGCCAAAATAGTCTATGCCGCAGTATGTGAAGGCTCGATGATGGTGGGCGAGGCGGCACGAAGGCAGGTCTCCTGTCGGTGGCTCTGTCGGTATTGCTAGTCGGATGCGACATGGCAGGCAGCGTGTTACGACTTCTTTGACTGTCGGTCGTAGTCGCAGTACCCAGTAGTGTTGTCGGCACTCGTTAACTGTAGTTTCGACGCCTGCGTGCAGTAACTTGCGGTGAGTGTATTCTATCCATAGTTTGGTGGCGCGGTGATTTCCGTCGAGTATAGGCGGACTCTTCTGTCTGTCTGTTACTCCCGCCGCTGCGTCGACGCGCCCCTTCAGATGTATGACGTCATTGATAAGTACCACCGATAGTAAGCGTAGCCGGCCAGTACTAGATGTCGCTTTTCCTTTTCTCAGTGCGCGTATTTCGTCTTCGAAGGAGTCTTGCTGTATTGTTCGTACTATCAATTTTTCGGCTTCTTGTAGTAAGTAGGCTTCTATAGGTATAAATTTTCTCTCGTTACTGTTCAGTTCTCGCTTCTTAGACGTCGTTTGTTTGCGCTTCGCTCGGTTTTCCCAGTCGGGGTCTTGCTTTTTATTCTTTCTCGTGCGACTGTAGTTTGTTCGCACTTTCCTTTGTTTGCAGATTTCTATGAATTGCAGTACTCTTGCTGTGGTTCTCAGTAGACGTTCCCATTTTGAAAATCGACTGACGTCTGGAATAATACTTGTTGTTCGTGGTGTCGCCTGTGATGCGCAACATACGACCTTTTTCTCTTCTCCCGTAATCTCGGGCTGAGTAGGTATTTCTGTAGGCCACTCGGAGGGGTTTTCTCTCAGGAAGGATGGGCCGCTGTACCACTGATGTTGGCTGTCGAAAGAGGTCGGGACTTCTCTTGTCGCATCGTCCGCTACATTGAATTTTGTAGGTATCCATCGCCACTCGCTTGTTAATGTTGTCTCCTCTATGGCGGCGACTCTATGTGCGACGTAAGGCTTGTATGATCTCGCGCCGTTTCTTATCCACGCGAGAACTGTCTTGCTGTCTGACCAGTACGTCTTGGACGTGGGTTTCTGTCTATGTTCTTCTAACACTGTAGCGGCCATTCTGCTGCCCAGGACGGCGGCTTGTAGCTCAAGACGTGGCACGGAGATGACTTTGAGTGAAGCCACACGAGCCTTCGCTGTGATGAGTGACACGTGTACGCTGCCGTCGGGTGCCTCCGCCCGCCAGTATAGTGCGGCGGCGTATGCAGTCGTGCTTGCGTCGACAAAGACGTGTAGTTGCAGTGACTGTGATTCGCTGTACTGTAGATAACATCTGGGTATGCTGACGTCGCGCAGGCTTCTCAGGTGACTCATCCACGTAGCCCACTGTGTAGCGAGGTCTTCTGGTATTTTGGTGTCCCAGTCTGTCCCTCTGCGCCATACTTCTTGTAGTATCTTTTTGGCCTGAATGGTGACAGGTGAAGCCAGGCCCAATGGATCGTAGATTGACATGACGATTTTGAGAGCCTCTCGCTTCGTCGGCGCCTGTTCTGTGAGCAATGCTGGAGGTAGGCGGGCTAAGTCCAAGTTGAAGCTGAGCTCATCTGATTGTGGTTTCCAGATGAGCCCCAGCACCTTCTCTGTCTTGGTACCGTCGTCAAGCTTTACTGGCTGTGTAGTCGTGCTTCTGTTTTCTGTTAAGGCTTCGAGCGTCTTAGATGAGTTGGACGCCCAGCCTCGTAGGTCGAAGTTGCCCTTGCTATGGATCTCTCGTACTTGCTTCGATACTTCTATGGCTTCTTCTTCTGTTCTGAAGCTGTCTAGGTAGTCGTCCATGTAGTGATTCTCTGTTATCGCTCTGACTGCCGTAGGATACGTATCTCTGTATTTTTCAGCATTTCTGTTCTTTACGTATATCGCAGTTGTCGGTGAGCTGGTCGCGCCGAATATAAGCGAAGTCATTCTGTATTCATCTGGTGGGCCGTCTCGTCGCTCGTCTCTCCACAGGTATCGTAGCGCGTCTCTGTCTTCGCACCGCACGCCAATTCTCATAAACATTTCGGCTATGTCTGCTGTTACGGCGACTCGGTGTTGACGGAACCTCATAAGAACCCCCGGCAGTGACTTGAGTAGGTCCGGGCCGGTAAGTAGATGGCTGTTGAGGCAGTGTCCCTTTGTAGTAGCTGCTGCGTCGTGAACTATTCTCATCTTGTCCGGTTTCATAGGATTGAAGACCGGAAAATGCGGCAGGTACCATGTGCGATCTCGTGTTTTTTCTGTGGGTGCCAGCTCTGCGTATCCTTTCTGTATAAGCGCCTTCATCTGTTCACCATATTTTTGTTTTAGGTGAGCGTCTCTGTCGATGCGTTTCTCCGTCGAAATTAAGCGCCGTAGAGCGTTGTCGTAGTTGCTGGGTAACTTGACATCTGCGTGCTTCCATAGTAGAGGAGTTTCATAGCGACCATTCTCTGTCTCTTTCGTGCACGCTTCTAAGAGTTGGAGCGCGCGCCTTTCTGGGTCGCTTGCGGGCTTCTTAGGTTCGATGTCTATCGAGTCCAGCGCGAAGTAATGCTTCAATTGTTCATCCATCTTTTGTTCTGTAGTTTCTATCTGTTCTGTTTTGTCGGCCAGGTGGTGAACGAAGTGTACTCGGCTGCCTATAGTGCGCGTGTCGGCTCCGTGTAGGACCCAGCCCAGTGGTGTGCGCGACGCGACGAGTTGATGTCGGTTGCCTCTCCTTGTCTCTGTCGCTAGGAGGAGATGCCAGTTGTCTTGACCGATAATGATTGTAGGTTTGGCGTCTTCATATACGAGGTGTTTTTCTATGTCACGCAGATGCTTGCAGCCCCATACGTGTTGCTCTTCTATTGTTTGCGACGATAGTTTGAGGTCTTCTATAGTGCGCGCTTGTATCTTCATTGGTCGGTCTTGCCCTTGGATAGTGAGAGTGACGCGACGTGACGAGCCCGATAGTATCTTGGAGTCTGATATGGTTTCGAGGTGAAGTGGCTCGCACGGTCCCGTAGCGCCAATCTGTTCTGCGACGTGCTCGTCGATCAAGGTGACGGTAGAACCGTCGTCCAGGAGCGCGTGCGTGTGTAGTTGTCCGCTGGGGCCGGAGACTCGTACTGGTATA
Source organism: Ypsolopha sequella (assembly GCA_934047225.1). Taxonomy (NCBI): domain Eukaryota; kingdom Metazoa; phylum Arthropoda; class Insecta; order Lepidoptera; family Ypsolophidae; genus Ypsolopha; species Ypsolopha sequella. The sequence goes on from OW204009.1 coordinate 10,662,966, forward strand.
ATTTTCAGGTATGCGTATCTGTTGCGGCTGGCGTGAGTAGATGTTACTATCTCCTTATTTTCTGTCTTTGTCTGTTCTTGCTTCGTTATGAAGTGTAGCATAGGATGATGACTACGTTCGCAGCCGTCCTTGTCGCACTTGCGCCTCGGGCATCTGTGTGTATTGTTTCTGTAGCGCAGGCATCTGTAGCATAGATGGTTTTTCTTTGCTATGTTCCATCTTTCGTCGGCGGTAGCTTGTTTGAAGGATTCGCATTCTATCTCTTTGTGATCCTTTCTCTCGCAGATAGTGCACGGGTACTTGTTTGTTCGCTCTTCTCTATTATTTGCGGCGTGGGCGCGTTGTAATTTTCTGTAGTTCTGTGGCGCCGCGCCGTCCTCTATGATTTGCTCGGGTGGTGTGAATTTGCTGCATCTGTCTGCTTCTCTGTCCATGAAGTTGCTAAATTGAAGTAGGTCGGAGTCTGTATTCTGTTGTTCTGCAGCGTAGTCGAACCAGCGATAGCGGAGTGCAGGCGTGAGTTTTTCTATGACGTTCTTCATGGTCTCTGGGCTGGCTAAGTAGTGCGCCTTCCCAAGGTACCGTAGTGTAGCGACGCAGTTCTTCGTCTTGTTAGCAAACAGGCAGATGTCACGTGGCGAGTCTGTAGTTCGTGGCATGCTGCGCAGTTTCTCTAGCTCGGCGAGGGCGATCGCGTCGGGACGTCCAAATCTCGCTTCTAGGGCGCTCATGATGTCCTCTGGTGGCGTGTTGACGATTAGTAGGCTGGTTACGGCTTCCTTGGCTTTTCCTTTCAGTGCTCGGCGTAGTCTCGCTGTATTTTCGGCCGCAGAATAGGCTTTGGAAGACTCGAAGAATGCAGACTTGAAGGCTAGCCATTCGTTGTGAGAGCCGTTGAATGGTGGCAGCTCTCCGAAGTATCTATGTGGCGTGACTGTGATAGGTGTAGATCTCGCAGCGGCGGCGATGGCTTGCGCTAGTTCGAACAGGTCTAACTTCCCGGTCTGTGGTAGGTGCGTCGGAGCAGCGACGTGGGGCGGGGAAGGGACTATTTCCTCCTTGCCGAAGTTATATGCAGGAATTCGCTCTTCGATGATGGTAGCTGGCTTCTGTGTTTGCGGGACTGGCGCTGCTCGTGGTGCCTCTATTGCGGACTTCGCTGCTCTATGGTTACGGACGTTTTCCAGCGTCAGGTCTCCTTTGTTTTCTGGCGCTGATGCAGCTCGGTCTCGCTCCTGTCTATGTACCCACGTAGCGGTGCGTCGGAGTGTCTCGTTTTCTGTTGATGAAACGCTGTTGGTGTCGTCATCATCTGATTCGGCAGCTATCTTCTTCTTCTGTGCTATGGCGAGCTCCAACTTCAGCTTGGCTATTTCTTCGTCGGCTTTGGCTAGTCGATATGACTTGTTCGAACGTGACGATCTTCTACTCTTCTGTTTGGACGGCAGGTTTTCTCTATGGTTATTGTTCTGCTGTTCTGACGGTGACAACGGAGGATGTTCATGATGGACTGGGAGATCTCTCTGTTGTACTTCCTCTTCTTGATTCTTCGGTTCCTTGGCTATTTGTGAACGCGTAGTCGGCATGATGCTGCTTAGTATCCGGCTCGAAGGACCAATGTACGGGGCAGCCGGGCTTGCTGGAATAGCAGAGCGTACGACCAACCGCGGGGAGCGTTCTCGTACTGAATCGTCGAAGGACGGACGGAGGATTGCTGGGAACTGGCGACAATAAAACTGTGCTTCTGTATTTGGTATCCCAGTTGAGATCTGCCAGTATTGCCTCTTGTTGTAGTTAGTAGTAAGAAGGTCGGAATGTGAATGAATGACCGCTCTGGAGCGCGTCTATATTTATACTGTTCGCTCTCTATAGAATTTCCGTATATTTATACTGTGCGAGTGAATAAGGAAATGTGTGAGCGAGACGGACTGATTTTTATACCCCCTAACGCGGCAATACCTGACAGAGCCCAACTGCACTATTATTTATTTAATCAAACCTATTTTATTTACAATTATCGAGAATTACTATGTATTTATATATTCTATATACTATTTTCCTATATATCTAGGTTCATTAAAACACAAGGAAGCAGAAACTTTAATCAAATCACATACAGCTATAAAATTGAGATCAGGACACGTCTTACAAAACAATCAACCTATAACAATAAAATAAGCCTACTCCATCCTAGTATATACATATGTAGGCATCTATAGCCGCGCACGGATAGCTCGCTATTCTGTCTCGCACAGAGGTTCTAGAGCCAATTTTTAATAGCCAATAGCCAACGTCAATTTTTCATCATTTACCATATTATGAATTATTGTTTTTATGATTGTCGCTGTTTTGGGACGTACATTAGACTAAAAAACCTTGTTTTGAAAGAGGGGGGTCTAAGCCAAACCTACGGTAGGCGATCTATGGGGAAGGGTGGCCAAAAAAGGGAAATTGAGGAGCTACAAAGTGGGCCCCTTGAATTTTCCCAATCTGTATAACTACCCATATACAAAAAAACACTTTCGGTAGTTGTGCGTACCACAGTTGGAGAACCACTTTTACTGTTATTTTTCCAAATGCGCGCACTAATGTTCTTAAAGAGTCATCTGTTCTAAAGGCACAAAAACAAAATCAACAACCTTACGGATACCGATTTGTTTAGTTGTTCTTTGACACAGTTCACAAAAACTGCTTTAAATATAATTTGTTACCAATCGTATTAGGTTAGCCTGTAAAGATTGTGTAGTATAAATGTAAATAATAAATAAATAAACAAAATAAAAAAAATAACAAGAACAGGTATGTTTTTTATTCTCACTTGCAAAAACCCGAACGAACACAGATAGTATCGAAAAAGGCGTTCCTCATAAATCTAGCAAGAGACCGCAAAAACGATTCTTAATTAGTTAACAAGGCAAATCGGGCGCGTTGTACAACGGATAATGTACCTACATTTTTCATTATAATTTATTATGACAGTGGTGTAAATAAAAAAAAACTCGCCATATCTTTGGCTACTTAGCATTCAGGATGCGATGTGCTTTGTAAACAAAGGACGAGAGCTGTGTTGCCAGCATTTTAGTCAAATATGTACGTATAAAAGTTTTTTCTGGATATAATTGTATTGGGGGGAATGGTACAATATTAGACTTGGAAAATAAAAAGGCTAACAACACTATCGTCTTAGCCATCAGATTATGAAATTCGCTTCCCCATAACATCAGAGACTGTCCTACACTCAGTATTTTTAAAAACAGAGTGAAAGAGTACTACCTTTCAATTTCAAGAGTATCTGTAGATAGCACAATATTTATTCTAACAATTTGTATGTATTTTTTATCTTATTTATTGTAAATATTATGTATATAAGTTAATATTATGTTAATTGCTTAAATAGTTACTTAATTATTATTTATGTAGGTACATGTAGTTATTTATAATCAAAGGATGTTAGTATATTAACATATTTTACTGTACACGTAGGTACGTCTACTTTTATTATGACTTCTATTTATCAATCCGGGTTTGCTGGAAGAAATCTCTTTTAAGAGATAAGCTTGCCTATGTACATGATGTCTCTAAATACAATGTGCAAATCATGTTTTTTTTTTGTACAATAAAGAATATAAATTAGAATATCGTCCCTCGCAGGCAAAACACAGATAGAAATAGAGGGGATGGTTGTTGACAAAAGGGCTGTCAGCTGACAGCCCTTTTGTCAGAAGTGTCAGATGTACATAAAAAAGAATCGTATGACAAAAGGCAAGAAAATCATATACCCATAGAAAATCAACAAAACCTTGATTTTGGTCGTAAATGTTATAAATAGAAGGCTAAGACAATTTGTATTCGAATGCTAATTTTGAAATGAGCGTTTTTCCTTATATCAAATTTAGTGTTAATTAAGATTCTTAGATGGCACTGTCGTATGCTTAAGCAACAGAATCAGAGACAAAATTTGCACAGATTCCAAACAAACTTCTAACCACTTTGATATTGATTGCTACGAACCATATTTTATCTATGGTGACATGGACAGCGACATCTGGAGGAAAGCTAAGAACCAAGGAAAAAAAACAACGAGAAAAACGCTCATAATCTGGTCGTACATACTCGCAAATAATCGTATGATTTCAATAATATTTTACGAAGTATGAAGTACAACTAAACACGTTTCAATAAAAAAAAAAACTTTTGTTCTAATAATTATTATTATTAGCTCAGATTGTCTAGTTCCCTAGTTATATAATTTTTTTTTTATATTTGCCAGTCATAACATTACCAAAAAATCCCAGAAATTCAAACATGGCAACACCATACTTTGCGAGTAGGGTAGAGGAGAAAATTAAGAGAATCACTTACTGCGCACGTTCCGGATGGAAAAAAGTCAAGGGCGTCGGAACAGCTTGTCAGAGGGTTCCGTATTAATATTTTATTATTCATGGAAGAATGTTGGGTGGGGGAACTTTTTGAACTTTTCCTACATCGCCTATTTGTTAGTAGGAAGAAAAAAAACTTGCCTCAATTTGATATTTCAAGTTCTTTATTCTATTCGGATTCTTATGTGTGCTCAGTATTTAAGTTCAATTACCTTAATAGTAGTTTATGCTACAAGGGCGAAAGAGAATAAATTACGAGGACGATTTAAAACACGAGAGTAGCGAGTGTTTTAAACGTAACCGAGTAATTTATTGCTCTTACGCATGTGTATCATACTACGTTTTATCATACTACGAAATAAAACAAATATCATCTTGTGAACTTTAAGAGTTAGAACTTTTACTTTTAGAACAGAGCCGTTAAACAGTGGAAAAAAAAGTATAACATTTATGGTACACAGGAAAGGCTGCAGATTAGCCAACCATTGTAAATAAATTAAAAATATTTATATAAATAAAGCCCTAGGGCAAAATAATCGATTTTCTGTTCGATTTTGATGCATAAAAGTGGGCCTTTACGAGCACTTGCATTGAAAATTATATTTTTCGTGTTCTACAAGTCCCGAGTCAATTACTATGGGAGGTCAATATTTAATTTTGCAATATTAGCAAAATGTGTTATTGATCCGTGATACTGATCACTTACCAAGCCCCCGGTATGAATTTGTCTGCATAAATAAATGCCATTCTATATATAAAAAATATTAAATTATATTAATGCCAGAAAATTTTCAGAAAAATCTCTATCAACCGGTTCAAATTATTGAAATATTTGGGATATTTCTCACACATTATATATTCTCACAGGCGTAACCGAATATGAGGCTAAAAATTAAATTTTCTAAAGTTAGGCATTCACTTCAAATAAATAATTCAATCGACACGGGCTGGAAAATGCTCTAAGGCTGGAAACATAAAACACCAATTTTAAATGTTATAGACACCTTGCTGGTTGTGGCTGGCTGATACAAATACCATTTCGTCTCTCTAGTACATATACTGGGTGTTTAGGGGATCTAAAAAGGTTGACTTGGGTGAATCATAAAATAATTTGAAAGTAGGATGGAGTCAGAGTTTCTTCACGCGTGCAAAAAAGACGGCATTAGAACAGAATCATAATGTGATTCATGCAAAACGGCCTTTTTAGAGGACCAGATGAAGTTGTGGAAGCTAAAAACTGGTGATCCGAAAATCTTTTACTATGGAGACAAACCTCGAATCGAGAAAAAAAATCAGCTGTTCCATAGAAAATGTATGAGACAACTGTTTTTTTTTTCTCGATTTCTCTATTTTTTTTCAAAGAAAGTAGTTCGTATTTACGAGTACCATTGCCAGTTTCCGGCTTCCACAACTTCATCCCGAATTAATACTGGAGACTCAGTGATCAGGAACAATGTTGTAAATAAATAAATAAATGTTTAATGACCCTTCAGGCGAAATTCTAAAAAAATAATTTTTTGCTGCCGTGCTGCCTATACTAGGAATTGTTTATGAACTAGTCCAGTTCGTATGGAAACAAAGTTTTTTTAAATGATTTCTTTAAAAATGATCATTGAACCTTGTTGAACTAATCGAGTATCCAGTATGAATTCAGGCAAATGATTAAATTTTACGATACTTTTAATGTCAAACACAAAGGTATCGCGATAGATTTAAAGTAAGACAATAATGTTTACTGTTTATATAAATTCAAAGTCTAGGTCACATACTTACACTTGAAAAACCATTTAATAAAAATGTAGATTATTTACAACAATATTGTGCATGTATCCATAACTCATAGCTTAAATTATTTTTGTTGTTATGAAATTTAACGAGATGTTTAGTTGCTTTCAACTGGAGATGTGGGTAGGCGCTTATAAAATAACTCGCATGAATGACTAGGTACCTACCCGCACTAATATTGTTTGATCGGTGTTATTAATATATTGTTAATTAGTCTTATTTTAAGCTAGCCATAAGCATAATATGTAACAAAACCTAGTTACTGTACGAAAGAAGCCTGGCTACCCATTGGACAGAGAATTCTAGCTTGGGAGCCAGGAACCAACAATTGTAACATTTATTTTGCATTAAACATTTTTCATTTTCATTTTCATTTCATTTTCAATGGCCCAGCAGGTCCTAGATACTGTTAAATCTATTTAATAACATATAATCGTAGCCTCCATTAAGTTATTCGAAATTGCCAAACCAGGAGAAATGGTGTCGAAAAAGACCTCATTTCGGTTAATGTTTTCATCGAGGTGAATTTCTCCAATCGCGTTTCTGTTTAACAGATCCCTAGAAAAAGATTAAAAAAATAGTTTACTATTTTGTCAAAGTAATACTGTTTAGGCGGTTAGCGGTCTTTTATATTTATTAAGTGGACTGTATAAGCGGTAGCTAAAATCGCGGTTTATGTATCTAAATAAAAGAATGTGCTTACTCAGTCGATCAGGGGTGAGAGGAAACTGTCCTGCTTTTGGATTTGAAAGAAGATAGCAGAACAGAAGTGAAAAGGACTCACCTGCACCTTTGGTAACCAGCACAAAGGGTCCGTTGGTTTTCACTCCTCTGAAGGTCCGAAGTCTTCACTAACACTGCCGGCCGGCTATACCCTTATGAAAACTGAACACTGGAGCACTTTATTGTTTGTTATAGTCTTTTTGAGACGCGGAAATGATTATTTTATGTATTTTTTATATTTTTCTTATTGCGGAGACGCAATCATGCGTCGAAGGTTCATTTGCGGAAGAGAATTTTTCTTTATGTTGTCACACAGTAGACTTTTGCAACGTCGCCAACATAACGGCGTGATCTTCTCTCTCACTCGGTGCGTAGTAGTTGATGCGTGAGTGGGAAAGGAAAGGGTATACCAGGAGTTGAACGACTGAGTATAGCGCGTATTTTAATTTTCAAGGAATTGGCGTAAACATCCTCCCGGCCTTGATAATACATGGTATTATCAAAGAAAGCGGCTAAAACTAAAAGAATTTAATAATATAGTAAGTTATTATAAAATATTTATCTTGCCTAACTATACAGTACTAAGATTAATGTAATTGTTTAATTATTGTGAAGGTAATGGACAAAGTTTGACGATAGGTCGTTTGAACGTGCCCGCTGCAGTTTTAACTAAAGCAACGCGAACTCTACCATCTTTACCCGGGTAAACCTCTTGTATAACACCCAAAGGCCAGCGAAGCGGGGGAACATCATCTTGATGTATTAACACGATAGTATTCGGTTTTACGTTATCAGTATTAGTAAGCCATTTCTGCCTAGCTTGTAAAGAATTGAGATATTCCAAACGCCATCTCTTCCAATAGCTATGAACCATTTGGTCGAGCAACTCTTTGCGATGACGCAGAGTCTTCGTTTCCTCGGAAACAGGCGCGGCAGGTAGGTAAGTCAAAGGAGAGGCCATAATAAAATGAGCAGGAGTAAGAGGCTCCGGGTAGGGGTCCTCAGATAAAATGCAAAGCGGTCGAGAATTTAAAATAGTTTCAATTTGAGTCAAGACTGTTAAAAGTTCCTCATATGTAAGTAATTGAGAACCAATAACGCGGTAAAGATGAAGCTTAATACTTTTGATATTAGACTCCCAGACCCCCCCCCAATGTGGGGCCCGAGGGGGTAGCATATGCCACTCGATGCGGTGACCAGTAAGAAGTTCGTTTATCTGAGACTTAGCTCCCACAAAATTTGTTCCATTATCGGAATACATATGCGAAACAGGACCACGCCTGGAAATAAAGCGTTTAAATGCAGATATGAAAGTTTCAGAGGAAAGATCTGTAGCTAGTTCGATGTGAACAGCTTTAGTCACTAAGCAGATAAACAAACAAATGTAAGCCTTCTGGCTTCTTTGACCACGACGTCTACACAGAGTCACATTTATCATTCCGGAGTAATCACCACCCGTATGAACAAATGCTTTGGTTTCTTGTACGCGGTAAGACGGTAAGTCTGCCATTTTTGTATTAAGGTGAGACGGTGAATTTTTAAAACAAGCGTTACAAGCGTGAACACGCTGTCTGATCACATTCCGTGAGGCTAAAATCCAATATTTTTGGCGAATCAAAGAGCTCAAGACATTGGCACCAGTGTGACAATGTAGGCGGTGAAAATAATCAATTAAAAGGTGAGTAATATGATCATGTTTTGGTAGCAACGCGGGATGTTTAGCTTCATACGGTAAGTTACTATTAGAAAGTCTGCCTCCTATTCTAATAATTTCGTGTTCATCAATAAATAGATCGAGTTTTCTGAGCGGTGCGGAAATAACTTTATTAGTCTTTAAGTTATGAGTTAATTGAGCAAAATGAAAGCTCTGAACGTCGCGGATTAAATATCTTTCTGCTATGTTGAGATGAGAAGCAGATAACTGATTACGAGGTAAAATTTTAGCAAATTTTAGAATGTATGTTATAATGCGGAGAATTTTATTCCAGGAAGAATGTTTCTGAGCGAGTTCATAAAGTAAACCAGCAGCTGCGGTATTAGAACCGGAACAAACGAGCGTTTTGCTTTTGTATTCCGGTAAAGTTTCACAGGCCTCTGGAATGAACGGTGTGATCGGCCAACTTGACACTGGAGCGCAAAGCCAATGAGGGCCATGCCACCATAGCGGATGCGACAATAACTGTTCAGGTAAAAGACCTCGCGAGAGACAGTCACTAGGATTCTCTATGCCACTGACATGATAGAAATGACGCGGATCGAGGTTTTCTTGGCATTTTGCAACTCGGTTACTCACATAAATATCCCATCGATGCGGTAGAGAATTAATCCAGGATAGCGCTATTTTCGAATCCGAAAATGCGAATATATTATCGATTTTAGTACGAACGCTGTAAGTATTATTAATTAGACGAACAAGTCTTGACATGAGAACTGCGGCGCACAATTCAAGCCTAGCCAGACTAACTACTTTGACAGGAGCCACTTTAGATTTGGCGCATATTAAATTTACACGCACGTTTCCCTCGCTGTCAGTGACGTGAAGATACACAACGCAACCATATGCTTTTAGGCTAGCATCCGCGAACGCAACAATATTGGTGCAACAATGTTTGTATACACCCAAGTGACGCGGGATTTCACAGGTGGAAAGTAGAGGCAACTGCCCATTAAATTTTTGAAATAAAGAAAGTACATTGGCAGGCAAGGGATCGTCCCACCCGACTTTAAATAGCCATAGCTCTTTCATTAAGAGCTTTGCGAATAGAATGACTGGAGCCGCAAACCCGAGTACGTCCCACAAACGGGCGATACTTGAAAGAATTGTTCGCTTTGTGAAGGTTTCCTTTATCGGAGAAGCAGAAAAGGTAAAAATATCTTGAGCGGGTAGCCATTTAAGGCCTAAAATTTTCATGTTTTCATTATCTGAAAATTCTATTGCAGCGCGATTTGACGGCGGTACAGAGTTCAATAACTCAGGCGAGTTACTAGCCCATTTAGTTAAATGAAAACCACCAGCATTGAATAGGTCAATGAGTTCACGTGAAAGAGATTTTCCCTCATCAACTGTCGGGACAGAAGTTGTCAAATCGTCCATATATAATTCATGAGATGCCACATCCGCAGCACGCGGGAAATGATCGCGTTCGTCAGCCGCTAGCTGTCGCACAGTGCGCATGGCTAAAAAAGGGCTGCATTTTAAACCGAACGCGACTCGATTAAACTGGAATTCTCGTATAGGTTGCAAGGGGTCAAAGCGGAATAAAATCTTTTGATATTTGCGGTGCTCAGGCTTTAGAAGAATTCTGAGATACATCTGTTTTATATCGGCAGCTATGGCTATTTCGAATAAGCGGAAATTAAGTAGGAGGATAAAAATATCCGCCTGTAGATTCGGCCCTGTGTGAAGAACGGAGTTTAATGAGACACCATTATGACATTTAGCACTGGCGTCCATTACCATGCGAATCTTTGTAGTCTTTTTATCATGTCGAACGACGGGATGATGCGGAATGAAATAGCCTTGTGCATAATCCTTGCTGTCAGGTGGTACCTCGGAAAGATAATCATTATCTATATAGTCCTGTACAACCTCATTATAGCTGGCTCTCAGCTCCGGGTCTTGAAGTTTGCGCTCTAACGAAAGCAGTCTGCGGACAGCTACGGAGCGAGAATCTCCTAATTCTGACGGATCGCGGCTAAAAGGTAACGCGGTGCAGTATCGACCAGTAGAATCACGTGATACAGTAGAATTATAAATTTCCTCACATTGACTTTCCTCGGGGCTAATGAACCCTTTGGAAGGCATTTCCTCCATTTCCCAAAACTTAGTCAAAGTTTTATCAAGGTGAAGGTCATTGAAGCGGTCACCCATCCCTGTGTAACCAGAACACGTAAAGAAGGTAGCGGTATTTATTTTTTGAAATTCGGAAGCGGTGTCATTTTTATTAATATTGGAAGCGGTGGTGGGAGCGTCACCCATTAATACATAACCAAATACCGTTTCAATAGCAGACGGTGAGGGTGGAGCGACAACCCTACCACTTAGTAATAAGTGCGGAAACAGCTGAGCGCCGAGTATCAACTCGACCTCACCCGGAATGTGCCAAAGTGGATCCGCGAGCGGTAAGTCAACCAAATGCTGCACTACAGTCGTGTCAACATATTCGGAAGGCATGCGGTCCGTTATGGTATCAACAACCAAAGCGGTAATATTATAAGAATATTTTTTATCTTTAGCGGACACAAGCAATTGAACGTATCCACGAACCGTTTGTGAAGCGGACCCGACGCCCTTAATAAACGAATTCGAGAGAGAAATAAGTTTTAAATTAAGCTGTTTACAACATGCGGACGTAATTAGGTTATTTTGACTAGCATTGTCAATTAAACATCTCACAGAAACATTTTGTTTATCATTATTTAGAACGTTTACTTGAGCGGTCGAAAGTAATATCGTAGTACGAGGCGAATCTATATTGTGAAACTGAGTTTCTACGGAGCGAGCGTGAGCGCATAGTGACACATTTGACGGAGTGTATGTTTCTCCATCTGACGCCTGTGAGTGCGAGCGAGACGACGACACCACAGTGGGCCCGACGGCGGCGGCGGCAGCGGTAGCGGGTGACGACTGCGTGTTCACGGTGAGCGCGGGAGCGAGCGGTGTGTGTTGTTGCGTAGAAACCCTATTATTATTATCCAAATGCAACAAAGTATGATGAGCCTTTTTACAGGATTTGCAAGTGTACGTAGAATTACACTGCGAAACGGTATGCGACAAACTAAGGCAATTCACACATCCTCGTTTTGATTTAATGAAATCGAAACGACCTTTGGCGGGAAGCGATTTGAACGCGAGACATTTATATAACTGCTGATGATCAGACTTGTTACACATTAAACAATGTTCAACACTTTTGCCTTTGCCATCGCTTGTTAGAAACGTTTGCGATTGGTAGGCATTGCGCGAACGAGTAGGTTTTGCGTTATTATAAAGGTGTGATTCCACTGACGCGGGAGCGCGGTTTGATTGAGATGACGACGGAACAGTCCTCTCTAATATTTTTACTTGGCTTTTAATGAACCCGATGAAATCCTTATAGGAAGGAATTTCTTTATCTCTGATAAATGTTTCAAAGGCATGTGCGGTAGCTGCGTCAATTTTACGCGTTGCCATATTTAATAAAATGAAATCTTTCAAGTCGTCAAATTTTAACATTTCTAAAGCAGAAATGGCGGCGTCAAATGTTTCAACAAAAGAATTTAAAGAAGCGTGAGTATTTATCGCGGGTTTGATATTAAAAAGAATGGACATATAATGACACCCTAAAGCTCTTTTATCTTGGTACTTTTTAACCAAGCTTTCCCAAATAGAAAGATAATTTTCGCCTGATGGAATGATGCCAGCGATTATATTCAATGCGGGACCAGTCAATTTTCCGACTAAATACTGAATTCTTTGAGCATCAGATAATGATATATTCAAGTGTATATTCGCTTTAAACGATTCATAAAATATGGGCCAGTTATCAATCTTTCCATCGAACGAAGCGATGTTAATTGGGGGTAGTTTTACTAGTTGATGCGCACTTTTATTATCGCAAATGTGTGATTTTTGTTGCGACGAATTCTCGCTTACGCGATGACGCATTCTTTGTATCCTAGTATAAATATCTTCGAATGAATTGAGAACCTGATAATTAGGCACAAAAGTTGGGTTCTCCTCAAAGCCTAGCTCATTAATAGTGTCTAGGTTTGAAATGAATTCTTTACGTATGACCTCTAATGTTTCGGTATCCGCCATGAATGTTTCCGCGGAACGAAGATCTAGGCTTGTTTTTGATAATTTTTGAGCTACATCATGTAGATTAGTCAATCGAGAGAATATAGCATTGTTTTTAGCCTGCAATAATTTTATTTTAGCGGCCATGGTGAAGAAATGACGAATGGAACGTGCTAAATACCGATTCTAATGAAAATAGGTTCGGTAGGCAAATAGTATGCGGTTATAATAAATAAGTACCTAGGTAGGTATACACGAAACTATTATGTATAACTCACTAATACAGCTTATTATGTATACCACTGTAGGTTTAGCAAGTCTAGGTACCCGGATAAATATGTACGAGTAAGTAGGTAGGTATATACGAAAGATAGGATATTTTTTATTTGCGTAATAAGTACGGAAAGTATAAAGTATTATGGTTTTAAATGCGGTATGTTATCACTACGGTAATAGTTATCCTGCTCGAATGGTCCAAAAAATGTTTAGGCGGTTAGCGGTCTTTTATATTTATTAAGTGGACTGTATAAGCGGTAGCTAAAATCGCGGTTTATGTATCTAAATAAAAGAATGTGCTTACTCAGTCGATCAGGGGTGAGAGGAAACTGTCCTGCTTTTGGATTTGAAAGAAGATAGCAGAACAGAAGTGAAAAGGACTCACCTGCACCTTTGGTAACCAGCACAAAGGGTCCGTTGGTTTTCACTCCTCTGAAGGTCCGAAGTCTTCACTAACACTGCCGGCCGGCTATACCCTTATGAAAACTGAACACTGGAGCACTTTATTGTTTGTTATAGTCTTTTTGAGACGCGGAAATGATTATTTTATGTATTTTTTATATTTTTCTTATTGCGGAGACGCAATCATGCGTCGAAGGTTCATTTGCGGAAGAGAATTTTTCTTTATGTTGTCACACAGTAGACTTTTGCAACGTCGCCAACATAACGGCGTGATCTTCTCTCTCACTCGGTGCGTAGTAGTTGATGCGTGAGTGGGAAAGGAAAGGGTATACCAGGAGTTGAACGACTGAGTATAGCGCGTATTTTAATTTTCAAGGAATTGGCGTAAACAAATACCTTCTTTACTGAGGTAGATAATATGCAAGTTCTAAAAGTGCTTTTTTCCGTAGCCCCTTCGTGCATTACGAGACATGCAGACAAAACCCAAATACTTGATTTGAACCCGCAACCTCAGGTTTAAATAAGTAATCAAGCCATTCGACCTTTAGACCCCAGAAATGGTTTAGTAAATAAAAGAGTAATTTTGAAATTTGGTACGCAAAAATTTACTTGAAAAAATTACAACAATGAAGCTTTAAAATAAACCGATAAAGTTACTGGAAGTACTTACGTTTGTTGTAGAACAATCGCAACCAACCTTAAATGTCTAACACGAATTCTGGCAAACAATAAAGACCACTTTTGCTTGTCTAAAACTTCACAGATAAAGGCAGAGTCCCAAACTTGTAAGGCAGGGCAGACCGCAGACAATTTTGCCCGCTGACCGCCAAACTTCACATCAAAGATAATTTACCTCTGAACTATTTCACCAAGGCTCTTGCACGCAATCCTCAACTCTTCTTGTTTGGCAATACAGTCCATAGTTGATTAGCCGTAATGTCTAAAAACCTTAATGTTTCTAAGTCATAACATAAACTAGGATAGTGGCCTAATTACTAACGAAATGTTCTCAGTTCTCAAATTCTAAGAGGGTGGTTTTCGCAAAATTGGCTCCAGATAACAAAATCTGTAGGTAATTATAAATATCTTTTTATCATTCCTGGGTATTTATATCCTTAAATCGTAAAGCTTTCGACCCTTATTGTGTGAACTAGAAAACAGATCTAACTTGTACGCGAATCAATAAACCTTGGGAATAGAAATGGCCACCCGTTCTTGGTGTACTGTAAGCATATACAGAATGAGGTTTTAGAGGATGTTTTAGAGGATGTTTCACTTACAGATGTGCTAAGATTTGGAATAATTTGCCGCCACCAATAAGAAATAAGAACTTATAACAGACAAAACGTTTAAACTTAAATATAAGGAAAAACCACTTAAGCAACAAAAGAAATTTGAAAAATTTAAATGTCCTGGAAAGTATATGTTTTTACGCTGATATGCTTGTTGTCTGTATTAATTTACTCTGTAGTCGCTAGATGCATAATTACATACACTTGGTCTTTTTATTTATTTTTTTGGTTACTAGTTGCTATAATTTTATTCTAAAAATGTTGTTATTGTTTTTTTTTTTTTTTGTTTTACTTAATATTTACACAATTATCTCTTATTTTTATGTATAATACAAAAAACTTATATCAAATATAAAAAAATATTAGTGGCATGGGAATAGCTGAAAATCAGCGTTATCTGAAAATGGTTTCAGATGGCATATAGCTGAGTCTATTTCCATTTTCGGGTAATTGTTTTAAAAATAATATAGTTGTAGTACACCCCAGCGCGGGTTTACTTGTATTGTAAATAGTAAGTAAGCTTGACCGATCGATTACTCAAAATAAATATTTTTTCTTTCTTTCTTTGTTTCAAAAAATATATATATACACCAAACGTACACTTGACATATTTCACACTTTGGGATTTTCAAGATTACAAATTTACTGCTTTAGTTTTTAATGCTGTCTGTATTTCCATGGGCGAATATAGACGAAGATAGGTGTACGAGGGAGGTGGATAGAACGGTCGCCATTTTTATTCCCAAGATCTATTTACTCGTAAGTATTAGATATTGTTTTCAAAGAATCTGCCTCCCAAAAACAAACAAGCAGTATTTATATCACTGTCAATAAAACAACAAGAAGACAACATCGTGTCAAACAGTCACTGCCAACAGTCATTTATTAAAAAAACAACAAGGCATAGGCAAAACGCGCTAACCCGTTGCCTGCCTGTCAATCAAGAAAAAAAGCAAAATTGGGCATACCAACCTTAAGGCAAAGTAATATTCTTTTTGCGCGAAACGAATACCAAATCAGATCCATTCAGTGACGACCCTTTAAGCGGGTAAAAGAGTGTGAAGTAGGAAGTCCACGTTAATTTTGCTTGAATAAAAAGTCGAAGACGCGTAAAACTTTCGAATAAATTCCTCAGCGACAGAAAATTAAGGGCAATAAAACAAGACAGACACTTGTTATAAAATAAAATCCGGAAAACAGCTATGATATTACTACTACCAACAAACATAATTAAAAACGAACTTTTGTACTTGAATTTGATGGACTATATTCCATTTGACACTGACACTGACGCCATCTTACAATTTACTTGACCATATTGTGGAAGAAAAAAAAGTATTCTATGTCTATGGTACTAAGTAAACACTTAAGAATAATCCTTATTCTAAGGTTCAGCAAGGCTGTTTTTATTTTAAAGCTCTATGAATACTAGGAATGAATACCTAAGAGATTATGTTAGCTACATTAATTTGTAATGTGGAGTTCCTACCTATCGCCGGTGGCGAGTTATACAACTTCTCTATCAACCTTTATCACTGTCATGATGCGAATTTGTTCACAGATTTATTCACCAACAAAGATTTCAAAAGTAAAGATAACCCCTTACCTTAGTAAGATAGCACCAAAATATTTCCACCTTTAAATGGGTGACGCTCACACATTTGGAATCAGTGCTCATCTAAACATATTGATAGTTGGACGCCTTAAGTGCACTTAAAGTTTTGAATTTTTACGACTTCAGTAGCCTGATCAGTTTGCTGACCGTAGATAGAAAGATTGCGCACTCATAAGTGTGCGCGCGTCGGCATTATGTTAACGCACACATTCAAAAACAATGCAATAGATTTTTGAAATCTTTGTTCACCAACCCGTACTGCACATACATTATATATACGCCTATTTAAAGAGCGATGGCTATATTCAGCCCTGTTTTATTCAGAACATAAAATAATCGTAGGTGAATTATGTAAGTAATAAAAAGCTTTGAATTTTTATACACAACACAGATATTGTCAAAATCATAATTTTATAGGTTTATTTATTTATAACGCAAAATAATATTCCTATTTTATCATAATTATCTAAGTATGTTTTGCCTTGTAAGTGGAACTTCACCGTTAGTCACAACGAGTTCAAAGCCAGAAAGAAAGCATTAGTCAAACGTCAGACTGACAGGCCGCCATTTTGTTTTTCCTTTTCCCGCGTTCTCCGGTGCAACAAGTTGCAGAATTGATCGTTTTTATACGAGTGACGGTCTTCGACGTCTTTAGTGATTGTGTTATATATTTTCTTAGTGTCTCTTTGATGTAGCCTTGTTATCTATACCAATATTATAATGAGGAAAGATTTGTATGTTTAAAAAACGGTGAAAAAAAATTAGCCATAAAATGTCTTTCATCGCATGCGCTCTGGAAACTATTGATGATAGACCAAAAAAATGTTCTACAATATTAAAGAACATATCACGCGATACCATAATATCCATCTTTTGTAGTTATGTCAACTACTTACGAGTATGTCCTGCATAAAGATACATTTACTTACTCTACGTTCATCCCAAAATGTTTAAAAAATAAATGTCCACTAAATATAAAATATATCCACTAACTATAAATGTCCCTTATCTAGACACGAGGCCCATGTCACATTGCAGTAAGGCACTTTTATTAATTTAATACCTATCAATCTTTGGACAGATAACGCTCACATATGCACATATCACAGATCATCAAGCGCTGCAAGTTTTGACAGCTCATTGACTAATCACAGCAGCTCTCTCCGTGAAATACGCCGCTGCGTCACAGGCTGTTGCCGCTTTGCATGTCCTCAACTCCTGACAATAAACACAAATATCGAGTCTGGAAAAAGGTAGAAAGCTCATGGAGTCGATTTTTGTCTCATTGGAAAAAAATATAACATTTTGGGTGCTTTAATCAATAATAGTAAGGGAAATTATTAATCGGGCGAATAAAAATGTAATTAGGGACTTCATTCAAAAAATAGATGCGACGACAAGCGAAGCGAGAAGCAGCGTGTTAGGTTTACATGTAAGATAACATAAGGAGCCAAATGAAGCGGAGCGGAGCGAGGTCACGTCCCTAGTTTTATTACTAAAAATTAAATTGTCACTAAAATAGAAAATTGATTCGCCTGAGAATTATTCACCTCAACTCAAATTTGTATTTTCAAGTTAAATTTTTTTATTCCAGCCTTTCGCCAACTTAGGGCCTGTTTCACCACTTCCAGATAAGTGCCTGATAGTTATATGTGACATATAACGCATACAAAATGTGTTCCATTTTTAAACTTATCTTCTGGATATCACTTATCTGGAAGTGGTGAAACAGGCCCTTAGTGTTTTAGTATGCTATATTCAGTATTTTTGACATCTCAAATTTGAATTTATATTCTCTCGTTTAAATAAAATGTGTCAAAGCGAGCTTCAAATTCTTAATTTTCTATGCAGTGAAATTAACTAACTGTAATTTTTTTATTTTTTATTTTGTGATCCTAATTTTCTATCTTAATTTTGTTATCTTAATTTTGTAATTAATTTTAATTTGATTCACATTTTTTTTTTTTTTTTTAAGTACTTTTCAGTAGTTTTACTTCATTAATGTTTTCTCCCAACCGGTTTCGGATTTTACTTCATTTTCAAGGGAAGATGTTAATTAAAATATATTTCATTGACTCCAGGCACTAGGTCTTGTGTTTCAAGTTTCACCAAGTGCCAACAATCGCAAGTATAAATTTTCATATTTTAACTTTAATTTTTATTTAATTTTAACTGTAATATTCAAACTGTGCGATGCTAAAGCAAAACTGTGCGAAACTAAAGCAAAACTGTGCTAAACTAAAGCAAAACTTATCAAGTTATTCGTTACATAGGAAAAAAAAATCGACACTTCTATTCGTAACAAACCATTATAGTAAATACAAAAATCTTATTATTACATCTCGAAAACTGAAAGTAACCAAAAGGTAACAAAAATGATCATAAAAACTAGCAAAGGTTAACCAAAACAGGTAAAACGGTCATAAAGGGCCCTCTAGACACTACGGTCAAACTTTAAGTGATAAATAGTCGTATGCGAATGACATCGAATCCTCTTAACCCGCAAATGGGAGCCTTCTGCTAGTATTCTTCAGAGTATGCTTTGCTCGTAGGTCATAAAGGAACTATAAACTGTTTAGTGTTGGTTGGTAGCTTTTTATAGGTTCCAAAATAAGTTATTAGTGGACAATTGGGATTAGAAGCTGATTATAGAAGATATACACAGAAAATAAGCAGTAACACCATAGACTAAGTATTACTACGTATAGATTAGCAATTCCCATACATCAGTTTGTAGCCACAAAAAAGGTGTAAAATTCTAACGAAATCTAGATGGCGTTACTAAATCCTGTAACGAACATGATGCTAAAAAAGACCGATTGGTGACTAGTGGCACTATTTTCTTTCTAATAAGTTTCCAAATGCTACTGCAATGTGTAGGGCTCTTACGATTTATGATTCGGCTATGCTCGAGAATACGAAAACTGCCGAAGATTTCTATGCACATTATAATATATCTTTAACAGGTACTTGTTTTGATCTAACAATATTTAATAAATTTTCCTATTCAAATTCAATTTTCCCGCCACTGAAGTACATTTCATATTAAATTTTCACCTCTTTGACCGAAGGATGTTCGTCATCTATCATCATCAATGGATCCTCTTTAGGCCTTTGTGCATAATTCAGTTTCCAATTAGCTGTTAAGTAATATCAGGGACTAAAGATTTTTACGAGTAACTTAACTGTGGACTTTACCGCCTGGAGACTGTAACCAACACTGATAAAGGAAACAATATCATAGACATGTAGGAGGGCGTCGGGCCCTCTTAAATAGTAATTATTGTACAATTTTTTTGGTACAATGAGTTTGACAGATTGAGCCAAATTCCTTTCATGCATCTGGATTCACATATGAGATTTGCTGATCCGTGACTCGCCATACCTCCTAATATTCTAACTAACCAAATTTACCGACTTTCTTTTGCACTGAAGGATTTTCGAAAAACTATTTTGTCCTAGTCTGAGCCGAGTGGTAATAGTAGTTTTCATTAGTGCGAGTTACAGACTAGTGACGGGCAGCGGCGTCACTGGTGCGAGGATTCCGGCACCGCGCTCACCAACCCGCCTACCCAGCGTGTGTGAGTATGGGCAATTCTTTCAGGATGACCACCGGGAGTGGCAAAGTCCTAGAAAGGCTTATGTCCAGCAGTGGACGAACTAGGCTGATGGATGGATGGATGAGTTAAAATAGTAATTCTATAACCAATAACAGAAATTAAGCTGGTTCCTAGCGTTAAAATTGTATTTCAACAGGACATGTTTAGTCGCTAAGTCAGTATTCCTGTCTCCAACTTTAGTATATCATGCGAAACTGTTCAATTAATTTTTCGTAAATTTATAAGCTAAACAAGTTTTGTTTGTTAGTAAAATATGATTGTTTCTTTCAGTATATTTTGTGTTTATTTTTGGTTATTTATTTTTCAATGCATGTGCTCGTAAAGGCCCACTTTTTATGCATCAAAACCGAACAGAAAATCGATTATTTTGCCCTAGGGCTTTATTATTATTTTTTATTTTTATTTATTTACAATGGTGCGCTAACCTGCAGCCTTTCCTGTGTACCATAAATGTCATACTTTTTTACGGCTCTGGATACACTCCTTTTCAGCCAATTACAATTTAAAGTACACAAAATTATATTTGTTTTATTTCCTCACACTATGCATTGAAAAACGTAGTATGATACACGGGCGTAAGAGCAATAAATTACTCGGTTACGTTTAAAATACTCGCTACGCTCGTGTTTTAAATCGTCCTTGTAATTTATTCATTTGCGCCCTTGTAGCATAAACTACTATTAACGCCGGTTGTTTAGTATTATAGTTAGCCACAGCTCACAGCAACTTTAGTTTTGCCTTTATTATTACCCATTTTAATTTGCATCAGTACGAAGATGCGTTACTACTACGATTTAATACCCTTGTTAGGTTTTCATTATTATTGTCTTATCTAGTTGATAGCCTCTCTATAATTCAGAGGTTGTTATTAGGGACGGAAGCTGAATAATTAAGATCGCATGACGGTCTCTTGAATAGCAAGGTTCTTTGACTCTGTAGTCTGAACCTTAATATCTACCATCTAATTTGCTCTTTCTTAACTGCAAAGTTAACTTTTAACTACTGCATTTTTCAAATATTTATGAACTACCTCGGGGTTAATATGTTTTCAAGCACAAAAAAAAAGTTGGTATTTTAAAAATCTATGTGAAAATGGGATGTTTCGGAGCTTAACGATCGACCTGACCCTAGAATATGAACAACGCCAGATTTTCGAGGGTTCTTTGGAAGAAATTATATTGAAAAAACTTAAAATAAATATTAAAATTTGCCTATAGTAGGCTTGTCATTTAATTTAATAATTATGAATACAATAAAAATAACAGTTTTAAGTATTTTCGAGAAATATTTTGGCCCACTGATGCCGGCCCCAAAGTGGGCCAAAATATATCTCGAAAATACTTAAAACTGTTATTTTTGTTGTGTTCATAATTATTTAATTATATTGATAAAATAGATTTGTTTTGGCGGTCTTTTATTAATTATATTAGACTTTTAGCGTGAATTACCACATGTTTTTCACTTTTAACTTCTTAACAAGAAAAACAAAGTTAAGTTGTGCACTTTGTACCGAACGACTGATGTTTAACCTTAAGATAGAGCTAAAACAAATAACGTTAGTAAAAATGTGATATTTTAGAGATTTTTGTAAGGTTTTTCTTTGAACTAGCGAGTGAAGCGAGCGCAGTTTTCCGAGTCCACTTAAAAAATCCGGCGTTGGCGAAATGAGACAAAAAAAATCAAGTTCGAACATGAGCCAGATCGGTCGAGGAGTTGGCGAGATATTGGATTAAAGAAGGGGTCCGCTAGTTCACAATTCAGGGTGAACTACTATAAAAGCTTGTCAATATCGTGCCTACCGCACCCACGGGGTGTAGGGGTTGGCGGGCGGGGTCTCGGAGGGGATGCGGATGGTGTGGCGGGAGGGTGAGCTAGCACGAAGCGTGGGGCGGACCAAGGCGGATGGCCAGTCGATTTTGTAGACTCTATAATATTTTAAAGTTGTCAATGTCATACTAGTGTACTTAGAATGCCTTGCGCACGGCCCTGCAGACTAAGTCACGTGCTACCTCGTACCCGCCAACCCCTGTACCCCGTGAGCACGGTAGGCACGAAGTTGACAACCTTATAGTTATTATTTGCCATGATAGAAGCCATAGTAAACGTATTCTGAAAATTTCAACTGGCCATGGCCACCTATTACGGCTGAAGCTGTAGACCCCTGTGACATACAGACAGACAGACAGTGGAGTCTTAGTAATAAGGTTACGTTTGGCAACCTTCCGCTAGGGAAACCTGAAAAAGTACCTATACAGGGTGTAATCGTTAAGTGTGACCACGCGATTATTCCGTAACTATTACAGACATCAAAAAATTTTAAACTGATATCGAAAATACGTTATCTAATCAGTAATATGACATCAATAACTTTTTGAAAATCAAACGAGAAGTATCCAAAATTTTGACATTAAACATTCCTTGTTTTGCGATACAATGTATGGGAATGTTGAATGTCAAAATTTTGGATACTTCTCGTTTGATTTTCAAAAAGTTATTGATGACATTGTACTGATTAGGTAACGTACTTTCGATATCAGTTTAATTTTTTTTTGATATCTGTAATTGTTACAGAATAATCGCCTGGTCACACTTTACGATTACACCCTGTATAGTTTGTGTATTTCGGAAGTATATTGAACGTATTGAACCAAAAGTACAATACCGCCGCACCAGCGCCGGTGAAAACAAAAACTATCTAATAGCACAGGCGCATTTTATAACCGCAAATATCACACTCTCACGGCCTAGCGGCTTAGTACAAAACCTCTCGGATTCCAATATTTCGATGTTTTCGTGCGACTGTCGAACTAACACTGACGGTTTTCCGATATTGGGGCTCTGTGGAACCACTAATTAGGTTTTGCCTTCCAATTTGCTAGGAATTGGGGCTAAATGTGACAGACAACTGACAATCAATATGTACTTACTTGAACATTTTACACATACGTAAATTTGTGCAATTCTTCTCTTTGTAGCTTAGCATAGCATTTTATCAATGTAGGCAATAGTATTTTATACGTAGTGTGATAAATTGGGACACGAGTGCTCGTTTATGAAACGAACGAAGCGAGGTTCGTAATAGACTGCACGAGTGTCCCAATGTCTAATAATGTTCAGTTGCACACAATACTTTGTCTACGACCATCAATAATATCGTCATCGCATGACATTATTTATACATTTTCAACTAACAATTTTACGAAAACTGAGAAGAAGAACACTCGTTCATGAACCTCAGATGCGTCGTCTGATAATGCTACCTTAGGGCCAATCAGAAGCCACAGAATGAAATGAACTTTAGAAATATACTTTATAATTAAAGTAACTATATTGTGTTCATAATTTTTTTAATGCATGTGCTCGTAAAGGCCCACTTTTTATGCATCAAAACCGAACAGAAAGTCGATTATTTTGCCCTAGGGTTTTATTATTATTATTTTTTTTTATTTATTTACAATGGTTGGCTAACCTGCAGCCTTTCCTGTGTACCAAAGACGTTATACTTTTTTTTCCACTGTTTAACGGCTCTGGATACAGTTCTTTTGAGCCAATTATAATTGAAAGTTCACAAGATTATATTTGTTTTCATTTCCTCACACTATGCATTGAAAAATGTAGTATGATACACGGGCATAAAAGCAATAAATTACTCGGTTACGTTTAAGACACTCGCTACGCTCGTGTTTTAAATCGTCCTCGTAATTTATTCCTTTGCGCCCTTGTAGCATAAACTACTATTAAATGTACCGTTTAAGAGAAATCTTTTTATCAATAAAGTAATTTTCGGATGGCTGTGGAAAGAGGCGAGGAGGCGAGTTTTTGCGACGGGCTTTGCCCTGCCACGACACCCGTGCGTGCCTTCCACCGCATCGGATGTATAGCGCGCCCGCTCGCTCAAAGCGCTCGACACTAGGTTCGTCCTGTGCGCTCGATCACTGTTTCAACCACCCGCCTCCCCGCACACCACCGTCCCGAGAGCGCAAATCACTCGAAGCCAGACAAAAAGCGCGAGCGGCGACCCATGGCTGGCTCTATACAACTTCATACATTTGTTCTCTCCGCCGGCGCCGCCGTCGTAAGAAGAACCGCTTGGCGTGCCTCTCGAAGCCTGGAGCTGTGGCCGACCAGTTATTGTGCCTCCCGCACTGCACAGACGAAACACAAATGTGCCCCGACGGGATTTGAACCCACGACCTCCGGTCTAGTATCCGAGTACACAAACCACTAGATCACAGAGGTGAACAAAAATACATAATATTAAACCATTTGACACGGGGTTTATTACTTGTCATCGCGTTTAACGTTGCCTTCCAAAACGATCCCTTGTCAAAGTCTTTGTTGCATCAAAATAAGCATGTAAATGCGCTAATCAGGGGGGCTATTTAAGTGGCACGATGCCTAAGTCCTTTGTTTTGCGCAACCCCTTTGACAGCATTGTGTGCCGCCATTTTAACCCTAGATGTAGAACAAAAAGAATGTAGTGGGTTCATGAAATTTTTTGTATGTTTATGATGTATTTGTAAAAACGATTATTTTATGTTGCTTTTTAGTCGTAGCATACGAGAATAATCAAGAATAATATATTAATACTCAAAAACTTGAAGTTTCTAGTTCTAAACAGCTTTATTTTGATAGACTCCATATTAAAGACAGTGATACGTTTGAAGGTGACTTTATACAGGGTGTAATGATGACCTGCTCAGAAAATGAAACCACATGTAGGGAATACCTCTACAAAGCCATAAAAAAAACAATTTCGAGAAAATATCTCTGTTTGCAGAAATTTGTTTCCTCGAACAAAATAAATCGTGTTCCAAGTGTGCACCTTCCCTTCCAGTATTACTACATGTCAGTAACCTGCACGAAGCGGCAACATCGCATTTTTTAAGCCTGTTAAAAAAACGTGGTTAGTACGTTGCACTTGTGAGCGAAACTAAATTAATTATTAATTTGTAGATGTATTAATAGGAATGTCGAAATGAAATTTAGTACAAAGAACCCTCATAACATCCCTTATACGTGGTTTCATTTTCTGAGCAGGTCATCATTACACGGTGTATAGAATCAACGTAACAACAGTAAAAAAAAAATATATGAAATTAAGAGGATTGCATACCCTAGCAACTTTTTTTATTACCCGTCCAGCACAATAAGTCTAATGGCAAAGACCTTATTTATTTAATTGATATGAGATAAATAAAAAGAAATGTTGTTAATCAAGACATGAAGATAAATTCGTATTTAATAATTAACTCAGGGATAAAATTTGTAAGTTCGGCCCGATATGGTTTAAGCGAGGCGAGTTTGCGAGCGGGTGCAGAAGCGGGAGGAATTCATAATTTCTTGCGGCCCTAAACCAAGCCTTAAGCAAACAAGTTTAGACCGTTTTGATCACAAAAATCTGCAGGTCGCGGGTTCAAATTATGTGGGCATTTGTATGTGCCTCGGAAAGCGTTTAGCTAAACTCGTTTATAGTTAGTGCCCTCAGAACAGGTTTATCTCACAACCAATCACGTTATCATAGTTGGAGAATCGTGGATGTATGTACAGGTAAAGACTAGACTTAACAGTTTATATTCAAAAATACGTCTGATGACCCCTCTGCGATTCATCTAACGAAAAGTTAAATTACGATAATATAAACCCTTAATAATTGAACTATCCCCAGTTTAAAGAAATCAATAGATGAATATTACCCGTCTCTAAACTAATTCAAGGCGTACTTTAGGATGCATCCACATCCTGAAGGCACGGTCTTCCCAACCATAACAGTGCCCCCCTGTCTAATCTTGGATATGCAATGGTTCCTGTAGTCCCCTAAAACATGGGGCTTCAGGGGCTAGTGTGAATCCTTGCATTTCGGTGCATTTCATTCATTAATTCCATTCATTCATTCATTTAATTCATTAATTTATTCATATCCGCAGTTTAAAGAAACCAAGATGAGTTTAGCAACGACTTTAATGTGATGCTGTCACTTTCTTTTTCATATGAAATGTAAGGGATAGCATAAATTTAAAGTCGTCGTTAAACTAATCTTGATTTCGTGAAACTGGGGGCTAGTGACGTATAGTAAGACGGCACTCGTTAAAATAACACGTACCCCTAAATAACTTTTACTAAATCATAAACATACCTTTTGTTCAAAATAAAAAACCAGCCAAGTGCAGGGTCAGACTCGCGTACCTAGGGTTCTAAATTTAAATTTCCTGAATTTCTCAACCAATTTATTTCTCCTGTAATCTTTACTTAAACACATAATACCATAATTTTTTCACATTTTTCTGTCCATCAGTTTTGGAGACAAGGGGGGACATACAGTTTTTATTGTTTTTTAAGAATTTCTCGAAATAGATGCAATTAAATATACCCTAAATATATGTTTGTTTTGGAAATATTTTTCATAATTTTTTTACACCGTGATATGTGGGCAAACTAATGCGATTTTTGTGCTAAATTTCATGTCTTTAGCTTTAACGGTGCTAAAATTACGAGGCTGTGACATACGGACGCACGGACAACGGAGTCTCACCATAAAGGTTCCTTTTGTACCTTTTATGTACTACGGAACCCTAAAAAGTAGGTATATATTTCTAATGCAACATAAATAAAACAATAACCCACTATATTCCACTCTACTCTGTCGCTGCGTGTGCTAGATGGCACATGAATTTTAATTATGGTCACATTACGTTATTAAATATGCAATACGAAGGCTCTACAAGGCTTTTTACTTACAAACACATACGTAAACACGTGTATTTACACGCTCTACGAATGTCAAAGTGTGCGTGGAACGAGTAAGAGTCGAAAATAGAATGTCATGAATTATTTTCATAATATTTTATGTTGCAAAAGGTTTTTCCTCAGAAATGCATACTTTACATGGTGACGTGCTATAAAATATAAATCACAGTTTCTACTTGTCTTAGTATTTCGTGACGAGTATAAAATGGCGGATTTTCCTTTTTTTTTTCAGGCTTCGGCAGGCGGCTATTATTTGTGGCCAGTAACATTATGCAAAAGGAGTTTCAGATGCGATATAATCGATTATGTCGTGAATCGGAACGCAGGGAATTTCGATTGTAAAGACAAACTAAGGACGTCAAAAATAACCTAATTTAGCATGAAATTAAGACAAACGTCAAAAAAAACCTAATTTAGCAATAAATTAAATTTCAATACGGTATTTCAAACTGACCTGTCATTCCGCAACGGGCCCGGAAAGTTCGATTATCAAAACTAATTTCGAGTATTAAATGGAACTTTTTCATAAAGGTAATAGAAAAAATAACTTCTTTGTGACCTTATTAATGAAACGGTTTTTCATTGAAATTTTTCATTATCAGTTCTAACTGATGTTTTTATACCATTGATGGCGGAAAGGGAAAGCCCCTGCTTTAGGACTCAACCCCACCAACTAGCTTAGCTAAAATCCCTCCGAAAAATAATAGAAAATAAAAGATTACGTAAACAAAATCTATGATTGGGGGAATGAGTTTCTGCTAGAATATTCTGATTTTTTAATTGTGCAATGTGTAACAGAAAGGTGTAACCATATTTGAAGAGCTTGTTCAGTCAATGGTATAGAACAACTTTTACTATGGAGCCAACCCTGAAATCTCAACAAAAAAAATCTGACCTTGCAAACATTTCGGCCGAGCGGCATTGCATTTTTCTATGAAACAGTCGTTTTCTTTTTTCGAGATGCAGGATTTTTTCCATAGTAAAAGTTGTTCTATACCATTGACTGAATAAGCTCTTCAAATGGTTACACCTTTCTGTTACACCTTGTATATTATTAAAATCAGAATATTTTACTTTCTACCGCCAATGTTTATAATAGAAGATAAAAAAAATTATTAAAATTTCTTTATCTTAATATTTCTAAAATTCAATAATTTTTGAATGCAAATCAATTTATTTCTCTGGTTCATTTATTAGTATTAAAACAATTAAATTAAATTTTAACGCGGTATATTTCAGCCCACTAATGACGGCTCCATACCGTGGGCCGAAATATATCGAGTTAAAATATAATTTTATTGTTTTCATTTTAATAAATGAACCAAAGAAAACAAAAAACATATAATATATATATATATAATAATATCGTCACGCCCTGAATCCCCGAGGGAGCGTCAGAAGTGTTGCGAGTGTGAACTGTGAAATGCAAGTCACAGTCCATGCTCAGACCCGTGTTTCACCGACGATTATTACGTCCCAAAGTGATAGGTTGTGAGCCCTATCGCTAGGCTTCAGGCACAAATACACGCATTTTAGGTTTTCCTTCACGGTCCAGAAAGCGGTAAGTATTAGTTAAGACGCTACGGAAAAAAAATCGACACTTTAAGAACTTGCATATCTACTTCGGTAAATAATGTATTATTTTGATAAAATAGTATATTATTTTTGGAATCTTTTTCTAGGGATCTGTTAAAACAGAAACGCGATTGGAGAAATTCGGCTCGATAGAAATATTTATTAAAATTAGGTCTTTTTCGACACCAATTCGCCTGGTTTGACAATTTAGAATGACATAATGGACTGCAATTTTAATTTATTAGAGGGGTTTTAATAATATCTAAGACCAGCCCCCCTATTCTGTATCTTTAGTTGCCAACTGAACGAGGTGCCTATCATCAAAAACATAGATAAAAACTGAAATTTCAAAATTGCCTTTAGTGGGTATTGAACTATTAACAATCTGTGTCGTCACTTCAAGTGCGAAAATATCCTTAGGACATCGGAATTCGATAGTATATCTATGTTTTTGATGATAGACACCCAGTCCAGAAGGCAACTAGAGATACATAATAGGCCCGCTGGTTAAAAGAAATTTTGATAGCAACTTTAGTACAATACAATAAAATACAGCTTTATTGGTACACCACAAAAGAAAAATAATACAATTAATTTAACTTAAAAATACGAGTACAGAGGGTAAGTACAAAGAGGCGGTCTTATCGCTTAAAGCGATCTCTTCCAGACAACCTTTAGGTGGAAAAAATACATTAAGATTGCTGAAGAGGCGGTGTACATATAAAATAAGATATATAAAGTAGAAGCCAAATTATATAAATAATAATACATACTAATACATATATGTATACAATACATATAACTACATATATAAATAATTATTTCAAACATAATAAATACATTTTACAAATATACAATTAAAAATATTAAATATAAAAGCTCTGAATATAAAATATGGTGCAGAAGAGTTAGAGTGACAAGTAATAACCCTTGACTAATTTTCTGAAGACAAGCAGTCATAGTAGATTTTATAATAATAAAAAAAACGACTTTTTGCTACTTTTCCACGAATCCGTCCCTCTCGCACTGAGGGTTTTTTCGCATATGGAGTAACAAGGCCGCTTAAACTTTTAAATATCTCCTTTATAGATACTATGCACATGTATTTCGAAAAAGTCATTGGTGCATGCCCGACCGGGGATTGAACCTGGCTCTCAAGATTGAGAGGCCAGCGTTCTACCGCCTACTCTGAACTCTCACCGCACGCTTCTAGAGTAGCTATAATAATCACATTAAGGTGCTTTATGCCGCTAAAGTGCTGCCACATAAAAAAAAAATTACTTATTCGAATAATTATTGAAAATCCAATCAAGTAAATGCTTAGATACAGTAATGAACTATTTTTAAATAGCATAGTTTTTATAGACAACGTCTTTGATGAGCTAAAATTTTAACTTATGGCAATAGTGGCCGTTTTTAGCACTTTGTGGCAGCACTTTCGCAGCATATAGCGCCTTAAATAAATAATATATACCTAATACTCAAATTACAAGCATTACGCAAAATTGCCCATAGAAAACACATCAGGGTAAACTAATCTCTAGATGCATAAATTACCTAGCTTATTTGATATAAATCATGCATTACATAGGGTTGCCACTTGCAATTTCTCCCGGATTTCCGGGTTCATCCCGGAATCGAGCACTGAAAAAAAAATGTACCGACTCGCGGAAGTTGTTATTAAAAATAAAAATTCTCCCGGAATTTGAAATTGACACGCGAATACGATGGCGTTGAATTGTTAAGGGCGCACCGAGCGTTTGCCTTTGTCTCTGTCTTTTTCTTTACGTGTAAAGAGTAACGATAATAACCAAACTTTTGCACTTTTTCAACGTTTTGCGTTGTTTTTTTTTCAATACATTGTTCTTAAATAAAAACCATCGTGTGTAAACGCTCCAGTCATCTATGAACTTTATTTTAGTAAATAAATCATAATATCTAATTACTTATTTATATTAAAAAGTAGGAAAATAGAGGAAAAAAATACTCGAAAAGACTTTGCGAATTTATTCTATCGAGACAACTTTAACAAATCGTGTTTCCATCGTGTATACAGTCTAATATATATACCCAATAGATCCAATATATTTCCCTAGATTTTAATTTATTTGTTTACTACTTTAAACAAGGGTTATAAAAATGAGTTTGACTGTGTAAAAAGCTCGGTGCGCTCTTAAATTGTTTATTTATTTTTGTGTGGACCGGTGTCGAATGCCGCTGGCTGCGAGTGTCTTTTATGTACTACCCGTCTGTTCCAAGAACGCGGGTCCCACTTTCGCATGTTGAGGAGAAAATACACACACACGAAACAGGTGTAAGCGGGGTGCGGTAGACAGATAGTCTTCGATACATTGACAAAGGAAAGAAATATTTCAAATGAAAAATATGTCAAGTCATTTAATATTATTCAATATTAGAGAAGGACTGTGGAGATTTTTTTTTATTTGCTAATTCCAACCCAGATATCTTAAAATGAAAAAATTAAGCCAAATCAAGTGATACCTCAACCGATGGTTGACCTCGACGAATTTGACCTATTTTTGTTAATGATCTTTAATCAGATAATTTTCAATTTTGAAAAATAAAATAATCTTATATAGATATTGATTAGCTGAGTAACAAGTTATCTTACTTTTACTTTTTTTTTTGTTTTATTATCAGTTTTTTTTTTATCCGGCATCACAATTCGTGGAAATATGCACATAGCGCTGTCAACGAAAAATTTAAAGTAAAATATCTTGGAAATTGCTTTTTTTATTTTGAGGCAAATACGTGGCAACCCTTATTACATGGTCAATACTGACCGCATTATCTATGTATGGGTGCGATTATCATGTCTATGCATATTTTAGTGAGAATTAATTTTATGGCTACACATATTATGGGCTTGTTTCAATTATTCATATCGATCGATGAACTACTGTGTTTGTAATAGTGTATACGCGGCAAGATACGATACAATATCTTTATTTACCAAAAAGCTTACACCTATTTTATTACATGCTTAAGGTAACTTACTTTAAAGCACACCGTGCGTAAAATGACCACTTTACGCACGCTGCATTTTCCGCACTTGTACTATAAAAAATTATACGAAACTCGTGCGAGAAACTTTTTCTCGACTCGTGTGATTGCAGCACTCGCCTTCGGCTCGGCTCACACTCGTCAGAAAACGTTTCATCGCTCTCGTATCGTAATGTACTATAATTACGAACTAAAATTAGTGTGCATGCATAGTGATGAGAATAACTGTGGATCCCACGCTAAGTCTAACTTGTCCGGTGGAATCCAAGACTGATTATCAAAAATAATTAATTAAGCGGAGGTTTAAAAACAAGTGACAGGCTATTTGAGTTACGGCGAATTGTATAAAAATACAAGTGCTTCTTTTCTGTGTATTTCGTAAAATACACTGGAAATTGTAATCAATTTCTAGTATATGCATTTCGAAGATACAATCTAGAGTTTTATAATGAGCGTTTTTCTCGTTGTTTTTTTTCTTAGTTCTTAGTTTTTCTCCAGATGGCGCTGTCCATGTCACCATAGATAAAATGTGTTTTGTAGCAATCAATGTCAAAGTGGTTTTTCGTTTTATCTGAGTTTTTTGCTTAGAAGTATTCCTTATTCTAAGGTTTTTTGTTAATTTTGTCTTTGATTCTGTTGCTAAAGAATTTGACAGTGCCATCTAGGAATCTTATTTAACACTAAATTTGACAAAAGGAAAAACGCTCATTGGAAAAAATGTTTGGATAAATTTCCCTCGATAGAAATAATTGTTGAAATGAGGACTTCAAACACACTTTTTCTCCTCGTTTAACGAATATAAACAATGTACAGAACTCAAACATTTTTTATAAGACGGGTTTCAATAAGAAACAAATTTTAATGCTGGCCCTATCACATTTCAATGCAGACACAAGTACATGCCGCCATTTTCAATTCCTTTCTTTAATTGCACGGCTTGTACCTACAGTTGAAACAACAATTAACTACGTGTTCCACCCACTATCTGTAAATAGTTTTAAAGACGTAAAGTCAAACTTCCCTGAAGTAAGCTGATAAGGCCAACTCTGCCAGAGATAAAAGTGACGTCACAGAAACGGCAACTTCAAACGTAACGGGTTGTTACTCGTTCAGACCATGGCCGAATAAAACATGGTCTGTTCCTTCGGTTTCCATTCCAAAACAAAACCTTACTACAATTTGAACACTGAAATCAGGATAGCATATAAATTTTTGTATGAGTGCAAATGAATGAGCGCGAGAGCTTGTACGGCGACACTGATACTGTTAAATATTTGGAACGCACCGGCCCAAGGTGACGTCATCTTACGTTCTTGCCATTTTATGTCATTGTTTCATGGTAAGTAAAATAGTTTTAAGTTATTTCGTTAACAAAATAATTATATTATTTATAACATTGATAAGTATTTTTTGTTGTTGAAATGAAACCTAAACAAATGTAATTTTAATTTTTTGCTTATCTTTGTGGTCAGATTTGCAGAAGTTGTGTGACACGTTTAGGTAAAAATAAGCGCATAATACTGGCAATATCTAAAATGGCATTTATTCTATTTGTTGTCATCCTTGTTGCACGAGAGTGAATTTAATAGTTTGTTTCATTCTACACAGAGATTCCCAAAGGTTGAAGCGAGTTTCGAGTTGCATACGAGCTAAATAAATAATGATAATCCTAGGAAGCAAGAACGGGCGGTTTTTTGATCCGTAATTGTAAAAATCGCGCTGCAAAAGGCGGAATAATTAGACTTTTTTCTTTTCCCAAAAATGAATTGGTGGCTCAAGAGTGGCTCCGCCAAGAGACTGGCATTAACTTATATCTCTATCCACCAGTGGCGAAGTGTCCATAGAAGCCGATTCCCACCGGCTTACCTTTCAGAAATACCTCCAACCACAACCGACCAATCTTGAATCCAAATGTTTTGCTTTCCATGTTTATTATTCTCTGATTCGAACACGTTTTGTATGGTGAAAGTGGGGACTTATCTTCTGAAGAAACATTAAGAATTCTTAGAATTGGCACTTGCATCACGCGGTGAGTGCTTTTTTTTGGATCGGCTTACCATCGTCATAATCTCACCCCTCGCCACTGCTATCCACGACCTACTAGTTCTTTCACTTACCTCTCCACAACCAGATCTTATTTCACTTGCTAGCAATATGACAACGTACCTGTAACAAAACAAACTCAAATTTATCGTGACCATCATACCTAAGTATCTTTGAAGGTTTGTAAAGCATATTAAGGTTTGCAAGGTGTACAAATCAAGTAAAAATTACACTATTTAGGGCCTTTTGCCAATCGTTTTACACATGCAGTCTGTGGGTCAGATATACGCAGAAAGCACACAATACCCTGCGCGTCCATTACAACAACACCTTCAGGATGTTGCTGGGGCTGCCGCGGTATTGTAGTGCATCTGGAATGTTCGCAGAAGCACGCACAGATTGTTTTTATGCTATTGTGCGAAAGAGAGTGGCATCCCTGATGTGCAGGGTCTGCGGCAGCGCCAATAGCCTCCTTAAAACCTTCTCAAACCACATGGACAGCCCTATACATGTGTTTTGAATGTCAGTGCATTGTAGGTAAATGTTGTAAATATTGTGTTCAGTGTTTTGTTTGTTTAGTGTTGTTTTTAATGTTTACTAACATAGTTGGTAAGTTCAATTTGTTACTAATATATTATGGACTATATGGTCTGAAATAAAATTTTCTATTCTATTCTATTCTATCATGTTCTAGGTGCTGAAAGCTAAACATTCGCACACCCACTGATGTAGAGGGTCTACAAAACTACTGTTGAGTTGTAGCGTTTTCTGCACTTTACTAAAACGGACGGCCTTACGCCAGGGCCACAGCTTCAGGCTTCTGGCGGCGTTTCTTGCTGCGCTTCCAGGGGATTTTAGTGACGGGCTTTGCCCTGCCACGACACCCGTCAGTGCCTTTCACCGTATCGGATATATAGCGTGCTCGCTCCCTCAAAGCGCTCGACATTAGGTTCGTGCTGTGCGCTCGATCACTGTTTCAACCGCCCGCCTCCCCGCACACCGCCGTCGCGAGAGCGCAAGTCACTCGAAGCTGGACAAGACGCGTGAGCGGCGACCCATGGCCGGCTCTATACAACTTCATACATTTGTTCTCCCCGCCGGCGCCTCGTCGCAAGAAGAACCACTTAGTGCGCCGCTCGAAGCCTGAAGCTGTGGCCGAGGGGTTAGGCTGTCAAAGTTGTAATAATTATAGGCTACAAGCAGCTAGAAAGGACAAATACCAAAGTACTATTTTAGAACAAAACCAGCTGTATCAAAGCTAAGTCCAAAGCTCTTACACCGTTGCAATATGAGCGAATATTCTCCAACCCTCGAGGCAACTCAAATAACGCGATACAACAAAAGCGACAGAGATCAAAGAAAGTAATCCAAAGGGATAAGTTCCCGAACTTCGTCCGTTTGTTCACAATTATCAACTGATATTTACTTTGTGTGAACGTTCATCTTTTGTCAGTAAATAGGGGTTATCTTTGCTCGTGAGACTGGTAAATAAACAGAGAACGAAGTGTTTGTTAGACTTGCGCGATTGAGCGGGTTAAATTGTGCCCTTAAGGTAGGCCATCCCACTCAGCTGCCATATAAATGCTTTAGAGGTTTGTGACGTCCTGAAGGCTTTGATCACAATTAACCTTTGCACACATGTTGTATGTTTCCTTTCCCCCCCCCCCACCACACTCCAATTCATCTCTCATTACGAGGTGCAAGATAGCAAGATATTCAATAAGCGCCGAATTTGTGAAATGGTTTTAGGATGCCCCTGACAGAGCCTTGTGGAACAGGACGTCGAAAGACTTCATTGCTCAGAATAGCTATACCAAAGAATCAAAATAGTCCTGCCAGCCGGAACAAGTCACCCAGGCAAGCCTGGTCAGCTAGGGTGATACAGACTAAACCTCACTGAAACCTCAGTGAGAGGCCTATCATGTCCTACACCAAGGACTTAGTTATATAAGCATGACATTTTATTGTATTTTAATGTAAATTTAATGTATTGTAATGTAAAAATATTTTTCAATGCATGTGCTTGTAAAGGCCCACTTTTTATGCATCAAAACCGAACAAAAAGTCGATTATTTTGCCCTAGGGCTTTATTATTATTTTTTTTTATTTATTTACAATGGTTGGCTAACCTGCAGATTTTCCTGTGTATCATAGATGTTATACTTTTTTTTTCCACTGTTTAACGGCTCTGGATACAGTCTTTTTGAGCCAATTATAATTTAAAGTTCACAAGATTATATTTGTTTTCATTTCCTCACACTATGCATTGAAAAATGTAGTATGATACACGGGCGTAAAAGCAATAAATTACTCGGTTACGTTTAAAACACTCGCTACGCTCGTGTTTTAAATCGTCCTCGTAATTTATTCCTTTGCGCCCTTGTAGCATAAACTACTATTCTGTCAATCTTATAATTTAATTTAATTTTGCATGTCAGAAATAAAAGATATTTTTAAGTCATTTGCATGTAAGATGTATTTATTAAATTGTAATAAAGGCTTTTATTATTATTATATTTTCAGGTAAAAACTGTTTTCTATGAAATGGTAACTGTTTTTTACCTGAAAGACGTCTCTTTTTTATTTTCCAGTAAATATGAAAATTATACAATTTGCTTAACTTTACGTAAAAACAAGGCAATATTCACGATATCTTTTTTCATCAAATTTTGCTTTTTGGCTATATAGAGACGTAGTTCAACATTTTTGAAACTCTAATTTACAGAAAGCAACGGAAACATTGCGATGGCAACATA
This sequence comes from Ypsolopha sequella, assembly GCA_934047225.1. Classification (NCBI taxonomy): domain Eukaryota; kingdom Metazoa; phylum Arthropoda; class Insecta; order Lepidoptera; family Ypsolophidae; genus Ypsolopha; species Ypsolopha sequella. The sequence continues at coordinate 10,698,982 of OW204009.1, forward strand.
ACCAAAACATAAGTAATAAGGTTTTGTTGAATAACTATTGAGTGAATTTTGAATTTAAGTGTTCTGTTTCGATTAATTAGAAAAAGGCAGGTTTTTCACAATTCGGCTGCGAAATCACTCTTAACTTTGCTTGAAGGGCCAAATAAAACCCAATATGGCTGCCAATATTGTCAGTGGTCCACTTTTTAAGCACCTGCGATTTGGCAGTTCTCTACTTTATTGGCCCACCGAGATAATTGGACACTAAGCTTAACTCTTATCTAAATAAGAATAGAGAAGAGTTTTGCTTAGTTCGTGTGGCCCAAAGTGTTGGTCGTTTACACCATTTTGCTCAGGTACTGCTCAGGTACTTGACACTTTGCCAGGTTTTGGTTTTCACATCCACTTTCCCAATTCTGCCGGAATTTTGAAATACTGCTTTACTTGAAAGTTCCGATACTCTCGAAAGCCTGGCTGAATGGTAATAAGAAATAAAAAACCTTTTTTTAACACGCTTGCTTAAAATATGCCGGATTTTCTGCACGTATAGCGTGCAAAAATTTACATATTTTCAACTAGTCTTTCATTTTTCAACAACTAACGCCATCTATAATTTAAGTGTTCTGTTTCGATTAATTAGAAAAACCGGCCAAGTGCGAGTCGACTCGCGCACGAAAGGTTCCATACCATTATCTATAAAAACGGCAAAAAAATCACGTTTGTTGTATGGGAGCCCCCTTAAATATTTATTTTATTCTGTTTTTTAGTATTTTTTGTTACAGCGGCAACAGAAATACATCTTCTGTGAAAACCGTTTCAACCGCCTAACTATCACTGTTCATGAGATACAGCCTGGTGACAGACGGACAGCGGAGGTCTAAGTAATAGGGTCCCGTTGGTTACCCTTTGGATACGGAATCCTAAAAAGGCGGGTTTCTGCTGTGAAACCGCTCTACCTATCCCTTATATCTGTCTTAGAGTGCATCCGAATCAAATCAAAAAGTTGAATCAAGTTTATGGAATTTCTGAATATTTTGGGCACCACCTTCACGTTATTTTTTCCAACAATTAATTTCCACCCAAAGGTCGTCTGGAAGAAATCGCTATAAGTGATAAGGCCGCCAATTATTACCTTCTTTCGTAAGTTTGTTCTTTTACCTGATTTATTTATTTTGGTGTACAATAAAGAGTAATTGTCTTGTTTTGTCTTGTCTTGTCGTCTTGGGGAAAGCATTAACATCGTTTTAGTAAGCAGTCTGTGGACTGTTCGTTTTAATTTTTACTTGTGGTTATGTTGGTATTCCTGGAAGTAACCAAACAAACTTAAAACGGTTTATTCTTATTTAGGATAAGTATAAGGTGTGACTTTTAATTATGTAACCAAATTCATTCTGGAGACTTGGTAAGTGGTCAGGACCAAGATTCAATGACCCTTTTTGTGAAAAACGCGAAATAAAATAATTTGTCGCCCTATACTAATTAACGAACAACTCCGAAGAAGCCTAAATTTTATTTTGTGCTTTTCACAAAAAAGGTAATTGAACCTCAGTCCCGACCACTTACCGAGTCTCCAGTATGAATATGGCTACAAAAATAAAAGTCACGTTATACATTAAATTAATTGTAAAAGATGTCTTATAAAGAATACAAAAAGAAATGCTGGAGAACATGAATGTAAGTAGAGTGACGAAAGTAATCAGTTTGGTTTAATCCAAAAAATACAATATGGGTATCAAATTGTAGATAATAAAAAGTTGGTTGTAAAAATACATATTTTTACTATATTTACTGGCACTGATTTCGAAAAATATTTAAAAAACCACAAAAATATGAACGTCCACCCCCCTTATCTACGAGACTGGTTGACTGAAAAATATGAAAAAAATGTCGATTATACATAATAACTGGCCAATTACAGGAAAACTGTAGCGACTAAAAAAAATTAAGCACAAATGAAAAATAGAAAAAAAAGTAAAATAAATAAAAAAAATATTTTATAAAAATACAATATGGGTATCAAATTGTAGTTATTAAAAATTGATTCTAAAAATATATAGTTTGGTCATATTGTTTCGTGAAATCTATGAAAAACCATAAAAATTATTTGTTTCCCCCCCTTATCTCCAAAACTGGTGGACTGAAAAATATAAAAAAACATGGTAATACGTGTTTACGTAAAGATAACAGAAAAAATAAAACGGTTGAGAAATTCACGAAAATTGTAGGGTTAAGATCTTTATTCTTATAATTTGCTTAAATAACATTTATTTTATTCTATGATTTGTCTACAGTGTACCTATACACATGTGGGTAGGTAATATTTTACTTTAAAACACGTTTGTTGCAATGCAAGTTTTGAGGTTAGTTTTAAAAGTAGATATCAATTCACATTCTTTTATGTTATTTGGTAATTTGTTATAAAGTTGCACTCCACCATATAGTAAATTTCTTTTTCCATACTCAGTCCTTGGACAATGTGATTTTAGTATATTTTTTCTTCTGAGATTATGTTTAAATGTTCTTTTCTCCAGTTTAATTTCTGCATGAATTTGTTTATTTAGTATTTAAAATACAAGTATTATGTGTATATTTGTTTAAGATTGAATAATTTGGTCTTTTTATATAATGTACGTGAAGGTGTTAAATATTCAAACTGTAGAAGAACCTTTATAAGTTTATTTTGTGTAGTTTGAAGGCGTTTAAGGTTAGATTCTGCAGCACAACCCCATATTTCAATTAGATAGTCTAGTTTTGATTTCACCAGGGTGTTATACAGTGTATAGCGTACACAATGTACCATTCTGTGAAAAGCTCCAAAAGAATTATAAAATTAAATTTATCATCCGCAATACGAAACCGTAGGTACGCGAGTCTAACTCCCACTTGGCTGGTTTTTTTCTAGTGTGCGTGACCTCGGGGGCGCTGCAAAACGCGCAACACACACAAAACGCGCTTATCTGTACACGTCACTGCTACAACCATAGACAAACCGACTTCGTAAGCGAGAATATCTGTACCTAAAGCTTTAATAATATAAAGCGAATGTCACTTTACTGGAAAGAATCCTTTTATTCAATGTGCTGAGGCAAGGCAATTTATAATAGATGTTATATTGCAGGTGATAGATTTCATTTTGTAATAGCCACGGAGAATGTGCTTTCGATTTATACTACGACCAAGAAGTGTTGAACGTGTTGGGGTAAATTATCAAAATATAACATGTTGAATAATATATAACTTTAATGTCTCGTGGTCTACGGGAAACCCGTAGTCAGTTTCCCGTAGACCACGAGACATGCAACTGTTTCGAAACGTCGGGTGGCCCCTTTTCGTAAAAAAGGTAAAAATTGATCGCGGTAGACCCGATAATATATAAGGTCTTTCAATTTAAATGGAAAGTAATTTAGTAAGTGATTCAGTTTCGATAATACATCACATTCCACTGCAAAGAACTTTTTTTTTCCACGAACTTATTTTTCGCTTCTCAGTACAAAGTGGTCCGATCAGCTGACTCAGTTTGTATGGACAAGTGAAGAAAAAGTTCGCGCAAAAAAAAGTGCTCTGCAGTGGAACGTGATGTATTAACGATACTGATTCACCTCCTAAATTACTTTCCATTTAAATTGAAAGACCTTATATACTATTATGTTGAATAATATTTTGTTTATTCTTTGTCAGATGTTTAATTACCTTTAAACCAACGTAGCCACCTTTTTATATTTTTGTTGTGTACTGCATACTTTTAAAAATTTACTTAGACAATATAAAAAATATCAATACTTAGGCCATTCTTAGTTTTTGTTACTGTAGCTATCCTTTCAAATGAAATTTTTATTGAATTTTATTAAAAGTTTTGAAATTTGAGCGTCCCTCGCTTCTCCATTTTTAGACAGTTAAAAATTTGTAAATATTCAAAGTAAACTCAAAAGGAAAATTGCTTTCAGAATAAAACATGAATGACGTGAGCTTTTTTTTATATGCTATCTTGCATTTTTATTATCTAATATATTTATTTTTTATTAAATTATAACTAAATATTGATAAATTATAAGTATAAAGGTCAAGTTATAAGTACCTGGAAAGAAAGAGCTTTTATGACTTGATCGATGGATGTGGAAGAAGAAAAAGATGTGTGTCAGTATCGTAGAAGATAGATATCTGTGGTCTCTACTTACCCCTTTAGGAGACAGGCCTGTGTATATTGTGTACTGATTGCAAAATAGTTGGATAATTTGCATGATAAAGTTATTTACTAACTGATTATTCAAGATGTAAAAGAAAATGTCTGAACCCTTTTTAAAAACTTTTTGAATCAATGTTACGAAATACACGCATAATTTGACCAGTTTTCGTCATCAAAAATTAGCACAAGCCAAATAAAATAAAACTTAATTTGCATAGGTTGTGTAAATCCACATGCCTTTATTTAGAGCTCATATGTGTTCAAGTACCAAGACTGGACAGTCCTACAACAGATTCTGAATTTGAATTTACTGCCGGCTTCGACGACGTCGATATTCTATAAATCTAATTTTCTATTACAACCTCTTTCGAAGAGGTTTTTTAATGGGACCTGGAGTTACCTTTAGAGCTCACTAGATTTATTTAAGCGTATAGAAAATAAACCACTATGACGTGATCCCTGGGTAGTAAGGGTTTGTATGACCTGCATGACGTCATACAAGCCGTACGCGGATAAAGAGTACAGGTAGTATTAGTCATTGTCAGTTACCGACTTGCGTAGATTTTGCGAAAGATTAATGCCTCGCCTGGTTTTCCTCTCCCACTTTCTGGATAAGCACGTTTCATCCTGGGTCACATGAACGATTTCCATCAGGTAAGATACAAACAGAAAGAATTTAAGGTGATTGCGTCAGTTTTCGTTCCCAAACGCACAACTTATTGTTATCATTATTTTTTAATAAAAAATATAAAGGAGCTGTCCATTTACTACGTCATCGATTTTTGCCGACTTTCGACCCCCTCCAAGAATTATTCTATCGTCATTATTCTATGACCCCACCCTGATGTAATTTTCGTTATTTGTATTACAATCAATATTGTTGATTCATATAAAAACGGCGCACCTCAATACGTGTTATGATCGGGAAAGCCGACCAGTTTCAGCAGATTAAGATTGCCTTCATCTGGTTATAACGTCGTCTCGTAAACGTCTTCACTCGCCCAGATGAAGGCAGTCTAAATCTGCTGAAACTGGTCGTCTTTCCCGATCATAACACGTATTGAGGTGAGCCGTTTTTATACTATAAATCATGAATTATCCTCAAGTCTCATTTAATTCTATAATCAATATTATTGTTTCAACAATAGATTGTTTTTTTTTGGCAAGACCCTCTCTTATTGCCTTCTATGCTCATGACCTTATTTAAAATTTTCTTTACGGTTTTGCGGGCAAAAGACATTTTTTGTTTTTTAGATATGTAATACGAATATGAATAGTATCTACTCCTATCCTATTTATTTCCCATATAAATACTTCAGTGTCAGTTAAAAACCCTCCAATCTATTGTTTTGTTGCGTAATTATTAGTATTACCAGTCCAAAGACTTACAGGCCAATGATCCAAACAACAATCTCTACCATAAGCTAATAAAGTCTTTGCCCAAGGCCTTATTGTGTTGGACGAGTATGTATATAGTTACATTTCTAACTAGTATATGCCATACTCTTAATGTCACCAGTTCAACAAGATCTTTTGTATCGAATGAAGTATAATTACAATCAGACATTCATTCAAGACTAACTTATAATCTGCAAATAATCTAAATTTGACGATCCTTTCATTTAATTAGACTCAAAATAGTATATCTCGTGACGAGTATAAAATGGCGGATTTTCTTACCCGAGGAATGAAGCTAGCTTACATTCCGAGGGTAAGAAAACCCATTTTTACTCGTTGCCAACAATACTTTAATTGAACTGATTTATGTACCTATTTAAATATTTAATTTTTCCTTTCAAATTTAATGTATTTTATGACTTTGCAAAGCGCGGCGTGGTTTTTACCTTTTTTTTTCAGGCTTCGGCCGGCCACTTTTATTTGTGGCCAGTATCATTTTGCGAAAATAGAGTGTCAGACGTGATATAATCGATTATGTCGTGAATCGGAACGCTAGGAATTTCGATTGTTAAGACAAACTGAGGACGTCAAAAAGAACCTAATTTGGCATGAAATGAAGACAAACGTCAAAAAGAACCAAATTTTCAATAAATTAAATTACAATACGATATTTCAAACTGACCTCATAGTCATTCCACAACGGGGCCCACTAATTTCGAGTATTAAATGGAACTTTTTCATAAAGGTAGTAGAAAAACATATTTAATTAACATCAGTTCAGATTTTCAAAAATTACGATGCACAGTCGCTCTTAATACAGAAAGCATAATTTTGTGAAATTGCTCTCAGGCCTTAAGAATTAACGGTCCAATAGTTTGATATCAAACGTTATAAATTTTTAGATGGATTTTCTATTAAATATAACATTCCGGATTTCCTGTATCCGGTCCAGAATTCAATTTTGCACTGATATTCCCCATAATGCAAGGCAAAAGGTTTATGGATTTCCAATTCCGTAGAGGCCATGTAAGGTTGCCAAATCTCCTGGAATTTTTGAGCTTTTCATTTCTTCTATAAATAGACTTTAGGGTTCCGTACAGCAAAATGAAAAACGAAATTCTTATTCACTTTGTCTGTCCGTCTGTTAGGACCCTATTTACAGGCACCGTGAGAGATATTATGTAGAAACTGTTAAGAGAGCCCCGAGCTTCTTTCACGATACAAACACGTTTTTATAACCCTTGTTTGAAGTAGTAAACAATTAAATTAAAATCTAAGGAAATATATTGGTATTATTGGGTACACTCGTATATACTAGACTTTATACACGATGGAAACAAAATTTGATAAAGTTGGCTCAATAGAATAAATTCGCAAAGTTACCTCTTTTCGAGTAATTTTTTCCTCTTTTTCCCTACTTTTTTATATAAACACATAAGTTATTTGATATTATCATTCATTTTCTAAAATAAAGTTGATATATGACTGGAGCATTTAAACACGATAAAAAACATTGAAAAAGAGCAAAAGTTTGGTTATTTTCTTTACTCTTTACACGTAAAGAAAAAGACAGAGACAAAGGTAAACGCTCGGTGCGCCCTTAACTCCTACAGAAGTCTACAGCTCCAAAAAAATAAGGCATCTAATTCAACGCAAAAAACAGTGATCGCCCTTTACAACAGCTACCTGAAACCAATTAACACTTTTGTACTCAACTGGTTTCCTCCCCCGCCAACAGTCTTCGTCCCAGCTCTCAATTAAGTTGTATTCCTATACCAACGTAACAGACCAAAACAAAAGCTGATTACGCCTAGCAATTTCCCGCTACTGCCAACTTAAGAACAATTTTATACATTTTGAATTCACGTTTGAAACGCTTTGTTGGAGGTAATAACTTAAATAACAATTTACAGAGTTGCCTCAAGGAAAGGTAAGAATTTTCACGGGATTAAGCTAAGATGAAAGTCAAAGGCTTGCGCAACACGAGTTTAAGAAAATTCACGTGAAAAGACAAGACAAATAGTATTTATTGTGCACCATATAAAAGAAAACTTACAGTGGAAAAACAAGTTACAAGATAAGTAAAAATTTGGCTTAAAGCGATTTCTTCCAGACAGTATGATCTTGCTAAGTTTCTTGCCTGTTCTTCTTAGCAAGACTAATCAAATGGGCGGAGGTAGGCATGTATTTATATATGTAGTATATAGGATGGGATTTGGTCGGCCGCCTGGATTCGTGTTGGAGGCTCGGTTGGTGATCATTGAACCTTGTTCCTGGTCCCTGGCCGGGTCTCCGGTATGAGTTCGGGCGGTTGATTGGATTTCACCTTGTATAATATATTTTACCTATCATTTTAATCGTATATATAAGGTCTTTCAATTTAAATGGAAAGTAATTTAGGAGGTGATTCAGTATCGTTAATACATCACATTCCACTGCAAAGTACTTTTTTTTGAGTGAACTTTTTCTTCACTTGTCCATACAAACTGAGTCAGCTGATCGGACCACTTTCTACTGAGAAGTGAAAAAAAAGTTCGCGTTAAAAAAAGTGCTTTGCAGTGGAATGTGATGTATTAAGAGTATGACATAGCCAAAACAAAAACCAGTTCCGGGCGTGGCTTATTCTATTTTACGATAGCGCGCGGGGGGAAATTCGTCCCGGTCTCTAAGCTCGCGTCACCATAGCAAAAATACGAATAGAGTGGACGAGGCAGGGTCAAAAGTAATACGTATTTTATTTTATCTAATTTATTAGTGTATTTCGATCATCGTCACACGGCATTGATCCTACTTGCTATCACGTCGGGACGTAAATTTATTATGGTCGGCTAAAAGTGGTTTTTTGAGTGTTTGATTTATCAGTTGACCCTCGGAACATTTCAGACACTCCTTTAGAGATACATAATAATATTGTGACGGTTAATTGTCACCATTACCCATTCTTCAAATATTTTTCGCCCGTTGAGCTGGTTTTACACTTGCGGGAAAATAAATTGGACCAAAAATTTCTTTACAAAAAATTTTTACTAAAGTTGTTATTACAAAAAGTGGAAACTAACAAATATTCTCAGAAGGAATGCACCACGTCACTATCTATCTCACTGTAGCCTATATCAATTATGCCTCTCTCATTCAACCACGTTTAACTGCGTTACTATCTCATTCCAACTCATTTTAAATAGCGTCACTATTTATCTCACTCTAACGCGTGTTAAATGGCATTTCTAATGAACGTCAAATATTTTTACTGCCCGCCACTCTTTCATTCTAAATTCTAATTATTTTAAAAAATACGCAGCTCCTTTGGTAGTAAAATAGCAATAACTTTTTTTTCAAAAGCAATACACAGAAATTGCCAGATCATTTGAAAAACAATATTTGATGAGCCGTTATTTAAGACAATTTGCAAAACTAACATAGGACATTTTTTTTCAGGGTATGGTATCGAACTAACCTAATTACAAAAAATTGCTCACAAATTAGGTTTTTATTTTTCTTCCTGATGTAACAGCATTTCAAGGTTTATTTTTGACTTTATCAATAGCATGACTATTCAGAGTTGCGCAACAAAAATTTTATTTTTAGAATTTAGAACTGGTTAGCTTTGACTCTCAAAAATCTATTCGAATTTATAAAAGTACCATCAACTCGAAGACTATTTACTTTTTGCTGAGGTCATAATTTGATATTCTGGTCAGTCATGAGCTGGCCTACCAGCCTTCCAAGGGAAAGCGTTGACTTTTGGGACACCTGTTTACCCTTGGGATAAATCGCCAAGTGTTTAAAATATAGAAATGTATTTGTATCATAGTTTGAAATGTTCAGGTCCCTTTACGCAAAATGAAAAAACAAAACTCTTTTAGGATTAATTTGTTGTCCCTATGTTTGTCTGTTTGTCCGTTTGTCTAGGCAATTTTTCTGGGTAAAATCAATAAATGCAAATATTTACAGCCCTGTAAAATATACATATTATAACGTTTTTATGGCCTTTTGTTTAACTTTTTCATACAAATTTTCTCCTTATGAAAATATAGAGATCAACACTTCACATAATATTTTACATTTGAAAGAAAGCACAGAAAGGAACTGTAGAACAAATAATGTAAAAAATATAAAACCATATCTTTCTATTCTAAAGGGATTAATAATTTACTGTTTGTTCAATGTGGCGATAGCTTTGTTTTTTTTTTTTCTTTGTTACAAAGCTAACAAATATTTTCATACAAGGTTTTCCTTAAGGGCTATTTCTCCGAATTTGTAACAAAATATTAAGAAATAATTATAACGGTAAAGTACAACTTTTAGCTAAGACAATTTATTGTAAAAAGTTTGCTATATGCATAAACATATTTTAATGATATTATGGTATCTTCAAAATAATTGGGTTTTCCATAAACATGATATCAGATTATTTAAGAAATTTACGGCTTGTATCACGACGACGGATAAGCCAATTATTTTATTACTATTGTAATATAATTAAAAATATATTAATGCATACAGCAGACTTTTAACTATAAGTTTTCTTAACTAAAAGTTGTATTTTTACTTATTGAAATTGTATTTCTCATCAAGAAGTGCAAGATGACAAGATATTCAAAATAAGTTAATTGAATTTGTGAAATGGTTTCAGGTCAAAACAGTTTTCCATGAAACGGTAATTGTTTATACTTAGCAAAGTGTGTAAACTTAGTCATCTTAACATGAACGACGCCTGTATTTCTCGCTTTTTTATTTCCAGTATAGATAAAAATATACAAACTTGTTAAACTATGCGTAAAAACGAGGCAATATTGACGATATCCTGACAGCTATTATGATGGTGTTTTATCAAATTTTGCTTTTTGGGCTGTATAGAGACGTAGTTAGATGTCACTAGAATATACTCATGAAAAAAGATATGAAGAAAATAAGCTGTAGACTGCACATTCGGTTTATACCTATTGTATGAATTTTAAGAGAAATACAGGGGTAAAGGGACCTCTTAAGGAAAACCTTGTATTAAACTATTTGTTATCTTAGTAAAAAATAATTAAAGGAAAAAAATATACAAAGCTATCGCCACATTGAACAGTAGATAATTAATCCCTTTAGAATAGAACAACATGGTTTTCATATTTTTTACATTATTTGTTCAACAATTCCTTTCTGTGTTGACTTTTAAATGCAAAATATTATCTCAAGTGTTCATCCCTACATTTTCATAGTGAGAAAATTTGTATGAAAAACGTAAAAAAAAAAAACGTAAAAACCTAAAACGTAATATAAATAAAAACGTCAAAAGTATGTTTTTACAGCTCTATAGAGGGCCGTTTATATTGGTATTTATTAATTTTACCCAGAAAAAATTTTCTAGACAAACGGACAGACAGACAAACATAGGGATAACAAATGAATCCTAAAAGAGTTTCAATGTTTTCATTTTGCGTAACAGAACCTGAACATGTACCGACAGGATTATCTACGATCTAATAATTTTGCCATGCACTGTAAATATTTCAAAATAAATTTCTATATTTTAAATGCTTGGCGATTTATCCCAAGTAAGTGTACCTATATAATTTGCAAAAACCTTCACTTATTGGACCTGAAATGGTGAGCCAATACTAGAGGGTAATTTCACGAAAAGGTCATTGACCTTTGTTACAGATCTCAGTAAGAATAAGTAAATTAATTTGGGTTTCAATAACGATCACAAAATTATTCTTTTAGAGTAACATATATTATTTTCCCGCATAAAAGTATGAATTCATTCCAAATTCATTCAGTTCTGTTGTTATGACTATGGCACGATGTAGCTAAATCACTCATACGCATATTTTGTTGAGTTTTTAACGGCAGGAATATGATGCTCCTCGAAATATTACTTTATAAAATTAATTTCAATGTGTTTTGAAGTAGTTTTGGGAGATATTTATAGCTTGCAAAAAAGGGCACAGGTTCCACGTCTTACGGGCGCCAACGCTAGGCGTAGACTGACAATATCTTGCTGCCGCTGACTGCATCAGTGGATTTACGTATTTTTGGAAAAAGGGGGTGCTTTTTTTGACCCGAATAACGTGGTATTTGGAAAATGAATAGATATCATTCACACTAATTTTATTAAAAAAAACCAACAAAATCGCGAAAGCGATACCTGAAACAAAATCGATAAGAAGTGTGCAATAGAGGGTTACAAAAAAATTCATTGACAGTACAAATATGAATCGATTAACGTGGTTTGTGGAAAATGAATACCTTAAAGTTCAACCAAAAACATGTATTTTTTTTATGGCTATACGTAACCTAATTATTGCAACAAAATCATCCGAAAGCTGACATTTTATTTCTGTTTGTATTTTCGTTCCCCTTAACGATACTGAATCACCTCCTAAATTACTTTCCATTTAAATTAAAGGCCTTATATATTGCTACATAAATTAAATAAACCTTTAATCTAGTTCATGTACATTTATTATTTTATTACATATCTTTTAATGAGATTAAATTTGACATGTAAAAAGTGTATTATAATATACCTACTTTGCAAAATAAACGATTTGAATTTGAAATTTGAACAACCTTTGAGTGGAAATGAAGTCAAGGAGAGAAATCGTGATGGCGGTGTATTTAACTTGTGTTCATTTAACATGTTTTATATATAAATTTTATAAATTAACCTTATATCATTGCAGTATAGAAACGCAGAAAGAAAAGTAAATCTGGATGTGAGGAGCTCTGAACCGGTTTCGAATCCCGGTTCAGAGCTCCTCACATCCAGATTTACTTTTCTTTCTGCGTTTCTATACTGCGATGATATAAGGTTAATGTATTTCTTCTTGCGATGGATAAATTGCCAAGTGTTCAAACATAGAAATTTATTTCTGTCATAGTATAAATTTTATAGCTTAGCATTTATAGTTTAGTAAGATAGTTGTGTCGATTCAGTGTAACACGATTTAACATATTTGACAGGACTCAACTTAGTTTAAGCGTTCTGTATTTCTTTTTTTGTATCGAAAAGACAAAAACAGGACGCTCAAAATAAGGTTAGTCCTGACAAATAAGTTAAGGCGAATGGATACGCCAACCGCAATTTGGACCTGTCTTTGAAGGCCTACTCCTCCCACACAGGTGGTCCAAAAACTTTCATAAAAATTTATAATAGGCATCAAAGAGTCAAAAATAATTTTTTAATTTCATAAACTGTTTTTCTATTGTAAGTTTTGACAAAAAAAATCGAAAGTCATCGAAAGTTTCACATGATTAACACAAGAATTCTTTTACTCCTTCCAAACGCCTAAGGCGATTTTAATTATTATTTCACCAAATTGTAGGAAATTTTAAGTACTAAAAAATTTAAGTTCAATATTTTATTTCCGTTCATGGCGTCCATGTGATAAGTATTATTTTCTTCTATTTTGCGCTAGTCGGAGACGCAGTGATTGTCGTAACAGCCACTTTTCAAGGCACGCTGAAATGAACATTATTTCAAAGTCGTTTCCGCTGATATTTGTACCAACACACATCGAGTTGCTTATTTAGCGTGGTCATACGCCTTAAGTTGTATTACGCCGAACCGACACTAGTTCATCTCGAACGTCTTTAGTGTACAAAATTGAAATTCTTTGATGAGCAACTTCAGAGGTTTGGAACTATCCATAACTATGTAAAAAGCTTAAAGTTTTGCGACGGCTTTGCCAAGTAGCAGTTGGCTGCACTTAATTCGATTGAGTGCTGCGCAATTAGACTCGGCTATTAATCGATATCGATAATGAGTGCCAAAGCCTTGACTACCGTAGAAATGCTTGTATCTCAATTTTATTACAGGCTACTTTGAAAGAAAGAAGGAAAGAAAATCCATTCTTTTCAAAGACAAGTAGAAATAATGGATATGAATTCACACAATTCACACAAAAATACAATTCGTTACCCTCAAATAGGCCAAAGCTTGGCATAGTGCTGTGACTATGTGACACATACGTATAAAATATACATACATGCATAATGTATATTTATACATAGGTACGTATAAATACGTATGAACACCTTGTAGTCATTAAAGCAGAACACCTGTTTTCAAAAAAAAAAATTATACAAATCAAAATTTTAAACAAGTTACCGGATTTTCTTAAAAACCTACCTACTCGCTTATTTAAGAAAAAGCTGTTTAGCTGGTTGTCTGTAAAATGTTTTTATTCTATTAAAGAGTTTATAGATCTTAGACCTAGAGAGGTTTTTATTGTATAAAATTAAGAATATAGAATTAATACTTATCCTATTATAATTGTAAAATAATATAATTAAATTTTGCATGCCTATTTGGGCAAATTGTGCTGAACTATATATAATTTATAGCAACTTATATACCACAATTTATGCAAATAAATATCTTTATCTTTATTAAATGGGAGTAAATGGTCTTAATACATTATAATGAGAGTTTGTGTTCATTACACCCAAACCCATTAGTGAATGTTTTTAAAAATGTAATATTCTTTTACTGTTTTGTACATTACCCAGTTGTAAATAAAAATGTTGGGTATTCAAGTTACAATGTTCTTAGGTACTTCCAAGATAAATAATTATAAGTATCAACATTAGCTCTTCACAATTCATGAATAGTCGTGACCGTGAGTCGTGAGTTACCGTGAGAGTAATTGGTGCGATTTCCTGAACAACCGTCAATCAAAACATTTCAGCGGTCCCGGGGGCTGTATCTGCAATCTTTGTTTCTACATATTTACAAACATATGCATCTAAAAAGGATGCCTATCATTAATTATGAAGAAGGTCTGCAGCCGGCGGCGTTCAGCATTTATAAATTTGCAATGTTATGTTAGCTGCCGAAGCCCCAGCAGTTGAGGGGATGAGCAGTTTACTTTACTCGTCCGAGTAATCGAGCGATATTCGGAAAAAATTAAGCCACCATCGAGCAATAGACCCATAGAGCCATGATAACCCTAAAATTTGAAAAAAATTACGTCATTAGTAAACTAAGTGAACAGACTCAGAGCCTCAAAAAATTACAATGAATAGCTGAGAACACTAAAAAAATTTCTATATCCGAACAGAAATCGTAACATTTGTACAGTATTAAGAGCCATTTAGCAGCCGGATTGTAAAAAGCCCGGCCTTTTTCTAATTAATCGAAACTAATCGAAACTATCGAAACACTTATGAGCGGTTTCGCAGCCGGATTGTGAAAAACCCGCTTTTTTCTAATGAATCGAAACAGAACACTTAAATTCAAAATTCACTCAATAGTTATTTAACAAAATCTCTGTATTGTGTATGTTGCCATCGCAAAGTTTCAATTAGTATCTGTAAATTGGAATTTTAAAAAATTTGATTTTCTAATTTACAGATACCAATGGAAATTTATTCCTTTTCGCCCTTGTAACATAAACTACTATTATTGAATACCTTTAATTCAAAAACAAGACAAACCGCCTTTAGTTGTGCGTTAACCTGTTTAATTACAAATTTGTCCAAAATAACAATAAATTTCTATTGTAACATTATTTTTCATTAGTAAAAGAGTATATTATTAAATGTACAAATAATCCGGAATTCTAGTTGAAAAGGCCGGGCAATTCTTACGACCGACCTAATTTTTCAAACCTCGCCGTAACTTTAAATAAGACTCGTTCAAGTACCAAGCTAATTTGAAATACAAGTTTCAGGAAACAAACTAGTTGACCGACTTTATGGAATCAACCTACCCTTGAGCTGTGGCCTTGGAAAAGGTGGCTGCATTCAGAATAATTTATGGGACTGAATATTGGTCTATATGGCAGATTAAAGGTAAACGCAGACCACAACCACAACCTACAATCAACATTGAACAATAACAATCATCGTTGATCGAAGGCCGCTACGCATCTCATTTCAAAGCACATTGGTTCGGTACGTGCGGCCCACTTGTAGTTTGCGATGGTGCATACAAAATGTACGAAAACGATGCAGAAGTATTTTTGCGATGCGATGCATTGCTGTGAGGCCTGCCTTAAGGCGATTACCATCGCCAAATTAGCAGCTCGATGTTTGTCTGTACGAATATCGACGGAAATGACATTGAAATAACGTTCAAATCAGTGCACAATGCGTGGTGGCTGTTACGACGCTCGCTGCTTCCTTGAAAGGGCAAAATAGGAGAAAATAATACTTTTCACATGGGCGTCATTGTTCGTTTGAATAATTCTATGTTATATTTATAGCTATCAAGTTTATCTATTTATCAAAGCATAAATGAATTAAATCAAAAAAGCCGCTGAGGAGCAGTAGTGAATTCAAGCCAAAAAACACCATTGAGTTAAAACAATTTTTCATGTAGAACTTCTGGTGGTACGATAAAGAAAAATGTTGCATATGTTGTCCTAGAGTTGATAATCCATAACACTTTTTTTCAATATTTTTGGTTTGGCCATAAAAGAGGAGTAGGCTTCAGAAAGTACCCATTTGGGGATATTAAACGCCTTAATCTGCGTTTACCTTGAGGGGGTATATCGTCAAAATCGACACTTTTTGAAGTGATTTATCTGCTGTTC
The DNA here is from genome assembly GCA_934047225.1 of Ypsolopha sequella. Lineage (NCBI taxonomy): Eukaryota > Metazoa > Arthropoda > Insecta > Lepidoptera > Ypsolophidae > Ypsolopha > Ypsolopha sequella. Next base: position 10,715,071 of record OW204009.1, read on the forward strand.
TAAACAAGTCCCAAGTAAAATAAATAAGTATAACAATTTTGGAACCTTTTTCTAAATCTCGGACTATCAGAAACGAGATTTGAAGAATTTCCCTCGATAGAAATAATTATCGAAATGAGGTCTAAATTTACACTTTTTTTTTGATATTCTGACAAATTGGGATAGTATGTATAGACTTCAAAAATATTTATTTAGATGGGTTTTAGCAATACCTAAATTACTGATTATGTAAATTTTCATACCTATTTTAGTTGATTTTGTATTAATTTTAAATCGACTTTTCGTATTTTTCCCCGATTCCGTCCCTCTCGCACTGCGGGTTTTCCGCCTAGAGTAACGGCGACTTTTGCACGGACGATATATCACCTTAAGAACAGACATCATGACGCGACCAGGGGATCTAAAAAGGCCGAATTGGGTGAATCATAAAATTATTTGAAAGTAGGATAGACTCAGAGTTATTTCACGCGTGCAAAAGAGACGGCATTAGAACAGAATCATAATGTGATTAACGCGAAACGGCCTTTTAGAGGACCAACTCGGTTATGGGCGTGGCCAAATGTCGTACTGTTTCATTTCGCTATAAGGTGCTCACTTGAAACTTGCGACGACACAATCGTAATATATATTAATAAAGTATATTACATTTTTGATGTTTAAATCGTATTAAGAGCGCAACGAGCTTTTTTCATACACAAAAACGTTTTTATAACCCTTGTTTGAAGTAGTAAACAATTAAATTAAAATATAGGGAAATATATTGGTATTATTGAGTATATATACTAGACTGTGTACACGATGGAAATACGATTTGATCAAGTTTGCTCGACAGAATAAATTCGCAAAGTTACCTCTTTTCGAGTAATTTTTTCCTCTATTTCGCTACTTTTTTATATAAATAAGTTATTTGATATTATGATTCATTTACTAAAATAAAGTTCATATAAGACTGGAGCGTTTATACATGATAGTTATTTATTTAAGAACAATATGATGAAAAAAACAACGAAAAACATAGAAAAAGTACAAAAGTTTGGTTTTTTTCTTTACTCTTTACAGGTAGAGAAAAAGACAGAGACAAAGGCAAAGCGCTACGGAAAGGCGCTACGGAAAAAAATAGACACTTTTAGAACCTGCATATCTACTTCAGTAACTAATGTATTATTTTGATAAATTATAAAGTATATTATTTTTGAAATCTTTTTCTAGGGATCTGTTAAACAGAAACGCGATTGGAGAAATTCGGCTCGATAGAAATATTTATTGAAATGAGGTCTTTTTTGACACCAATTCTCCTGTTTTGACAATTTAAAATGACATATGGACAGCAATTATATTTTATTAGATCGGTTTTAATAATATCTAGGAGTTGGTTAAACGAAATTTTGATAGCAACTTTAGTACATTTTATATTAATAAAAAACCGAATTTTTCCTACTTTTCCACGAATCCGTTCCTCTCGCACTGAGGGTTTTTTCGCATATGGAGTAACAGGGACGCTAAAACTTTTACATAATTGCCTTAATATTGTTGAACATTTTTTTGTTCTATCATCAATAGTTTCCGCAGCCCATGCGATGCAAGACATTTTATGGCAAATTTTTTTACACCTTGGGTTACATTATTGAAGTTTTAATAGAGATCCTTTAATAAATATAGCCTATGGTACTCAGGGACAATGTAGCATTGAAATAATTAAATATTTTTTTAAATGGGTCAAGTAGTTTTTGAGTTTATTCGTCATAAACATACAAAAATACAAATCTTTCCTCTTTACAATTTACTCTCCTCCCTTATAAGCCAAGATTGAACTTCTTGGTCAGAGATTAAGGCGTATGACCACGCTAAATAAGCAACTCGATGTGTGTCGGTACAAATATCAATGGAAACGACATTGAAATAATGTTCATTTCAGCGTGCCTTAAAAAGTGGCTGTTACGACAACCACTGCGTCTACGGCTAGCGCAAAATAGGAGAAAATAATACTTTTCACATGGACGCCATGAACGAAAAAAAATTTTGAACTTAAATTTTTTAAATCTAAAAATGTCCTATAATTTGGTAAAATAATAATTAAAATCGCTTCAGGCGTTTGGAAGGAGTAAGAGAATTCTTGTGTTAATCTATTTTTCGATTTTTTTTGTCAAAACTTGCAATAGAAAAATAGTTTATGAAACTTAAAATTTATTTTTGACTCTATAATGCCTATCATATATTTTTATGAAAGTTTTTGGACCACCCCTGTGGGAGGAGTAGGCCTTCAAAGACAGGTCCTAATTGCAGTCGGGGTATCCATTCGCTTTAAGTGCTAGAAATAGGCGACTCTTTTATCTTCGTAATTGTAATACTAAGTATGGAAGCAACACCGTTCTTCATCCAGCATTAGATGACTATAATAAAAAGTTTTCAGATTTAGATGTCTTTTTCGTATCTCAGGGCGTATACAGAAATAAAGTCTTTGAAATTTTGAGATATTAATAAGTAATTTTTTTTTTATTTTTTTTTGTCATAATTTATGCCATTTTGTAAATTGTATTCCTTTGTGTAACTATTGTCATACTTTATGTTATCTGGGGGCACGGCAATGCCCCCGCCGGGTCTCGCAAAAAAAAACGCGGAACGGCCGTACCATCCTTTTCTCGAAGCAACTCACGTCACTTTCAACCCCCCTGTATCTTCGTTGTGGGTAAAGCTAGAAGTCTGAAATTTCAGAGTACTTGCTGAAGCTACTTTTACCCCCAAATTACAATTTTGTACCTATATTCGATTACGAAATATCTCAAGTCAAAGTTCCCTTATTTTATCACTGACTGACTGATCATCAAAAGTCTAAAGGTGTTCTAGCAGGCCTACAAACTTGAAATTTTGCATGCGGAAGATCTCACAACTTTGTACGGTGGAAGGATTGCATTGCGAGACTTGACATTTTTGTACATTTTATGTTTTTGATGGGATTATATTTACTTCTTTAAATTGATCATATTTATATCGTACTCAAGTTGTGTTTATTAGTCTGTGAAAACTTTTTTGGTCTGTGGTTATTTAGTGTGTTCTTTATGTTTGTTTTATTTTATAGACTGTATGTTTTCCTGATTAAAACTAAATAAATAAATAATATTAATGTAGATCGGGTGATTAAAAATGTCTTGGGTCTTTTTAAAAATCATTAAGTAATTTTGTAAGCCTTCATTAATTTTGTAATCCCGTTAAAATGCATCAATCACTACATAGTATAAAACAAAGTCGCTTCCCGCTGTCTGTCCTTATGTATGCTTAGAGCTTTAAAACTACGCAACAGATTTTGATGCGGTTTTTTTTAATTGATAGAGTAATTCAAGAGGAAGGTTTATATTATAATACATGCCCGTGCAAAGCCGGGGCGGGTCGCTAGTAGTAAATATAACCCTAATTTGTGGTGTATATTTATGTTGCGTCAAATAAAAAGCCATTCACCTGAGATCTTTATTGACGGTCTCCGTTAACAAACTCTGTAAAAGTATATCTACTCTCATTGACTTTTATTGCAAGGGGAAAACCCGCTTCCTTTTTCACTTTCAGCACTAATGAAATCGCTATGAAATGACTTCCTAGCCCGACCTCATTCCAGGTGTACCAACCTTGGCCGGAAGCCAACCCCGCAGGTGTGGTCAGATTCGAAATTTGAAATTCAAAACGGCCAGGATATTGAGCGCGGTTTTTACACCGCAAAAAGAAGATAGAAAAGTTGTGACTGCGAGCGATTGGAAAGTTGATAATTTTGTATATTTTTAGGAATTGATGATTATTAAAGATAAATTCTTTAAAATATTTTTTTTTAGTTACTTGAACAGTTTTTTGAACATATTCGTAGATATTTGAAATCTAATAAATGTTAATCATATTAATCACACTAAGTTTTGCTTAGTTACTTAGGGACTGAAATATTTTTCATTTTATTGGTGCTCTAAGAATTTTCTTTTCTAGTTTAAAGATCAATAATATATCGTCACGACATGAGGGGATGTCAGGGAGAGAGAGGAGAAATGCAAGTCACTGCCTACACTCGGTACACCCGCGTTTTATCGATGATTCGGGCACAAATACACACCTTTTAAGGCAGGCAGGTTTCCTCACGATTTTTTCCTTCATCGTTCAGCAAGACGTATTATTATTAAATACTATCCACATAACTTAGGTTTAAGAGAGTAATAAAAATATTTTTTTAATGCAAGTGCTCGTAAAGGCCCACATTTTATGCATCAAAACCGAACAGAAAGTCGATTATTTGGCCCTAGAGCTTTATTATTTTTATTTTTTTAATTTATTTACGAGAAGTTGGCTAACCTGCAACCTTTCCTGTGTACAATAAATGTTATACTTTTTTTCCACTGTTTAAGGGCTCTGAATACAGTCCTTTTGAGCCAATCACAATTTAAAGTTCACAAGATTATATTTGTTTTATTTCCTCACACTATGCATTGAAAAACATAGTATGATACATGGGCGTAAGAGCAATAAATTACTCGGTTACGTTTAAAACATCGTAATTTATTCCTTTTCGCCCTTGTAGAATAAAACTACTATTATGAACTACCGCAAACGAAAAGCAGTTTTATTTTTGCTACAAGTTAGAAGCCTGATTTTTTAATAGTTATATTGAAGCTGTTGTGTAAATTGAAAGTTCAACTCAATTGAAGATTGAAAATTCAAGTAGCAAGAAAATGTGCAAGAAAATTAAAACTCAGATGAAACTCAAACCCGTATCTCTGCCTACCGCAGGCCAGCGACGACGGCTACATATAAAGTCAATTTGAGCACCTCATTTTGCATCAATCAGAACTGAACTCTATGACGTTTCCTTTTAGTTTAAAATAGCACGCTCTCAGCCGTGGCGGTTACGACAACCAAGAAACACGCGCTCACGAAAAACTGTTTTTTTTTTTTTTTAATAACTCGGCTTCTATTCTATTCTAAGACTGACCGAGGGGGTCATTTGTTCACTTATTTTTAATACGAATTTCAAGGCTGTATGGTTTTTCCTTTTCTTATTTTTTTTATCGAGCGAACTAAAAGCATTTTCGTTTTTTCAAGGTGAACCTATCAGAAATGTATATTATTCTATCAATATTTTTTTTATTTTTCCTATGATCTTTGCGTAAATAAATATACAACGTGTAACAGAAAGGTGTAACCATATTTGAGGAGCTTATTCAGTCAATGGTAAAGAACAACTTTTACTATGGGGTCTACCCAGAAATCTCAAAAAAAAAACTGCCCTTCCATACATTTCGGCCAAGCGGCATTGCATTTTCCTATGAAGCGAGTAATTTTTTTTTTTCGATATACAGGATTTGTTCCATAGTAAAAGTTGTTCTAAACTATTTACTGAATAAGCTCTTCAAATATGTTAACACCTTTCTATTACACCTTGTATATCACCATGATTTTTTTATATATTTCGGTTGACCGCAGTTTTGGAGATAAGGCCCCCCTTTATGGTGACATTTATGATTTTACAAGGATTTCTCGAAAAGATGCAATTAAATATAGCCAAACTATATATTTTTACAATCAAAATTTGAAAACATACAATTTGATACCCATAATGTATTTTGATAAAATATTTTTTTATTTATTTTACTTTTTTTATATTTCTCATTTGGCTCAACTTTTTTTAATTGCTTTAGTTTTCCTGTAATTGGTTATTTATGATCTATGATCGTAAATTTTTTATATTTTTCGGTCTACCAGTTTCGGAGATAAGGGGGGACGACATACATATTTTTGTGGTTTTTTAAAGTTTTCTTGAAACCAGTATTTTTTCACAATTTGATACCCATATTGTATTTTTAGGATAATATTTTTTATTTTTATTTTTTGAACAATTTCAAATTTTTCTTATTTTTTGTACACCGTGATATGTGGGCAAGTTAATGCTATTTTGTGCCAAATTTCATGTCTTTATCCTTAACGGTGCTAAAGTTATGAGGCTGTGACATACAGACGGATGGACGGACGGACAACGGAGTCTCACCATAAAGGTTCCTTTTGTACCTTTAAGGTACCTACTACGGAACCCTAAAAATACCTGGACCTGGATAGCTCAGTGGTTAGAGCAATCGCCCGGCAAGCGAGAGGTCCCGGGTTCGAATCCCGGTTCAGAGCTCCTCACATCCAGATTTACTTTTCTTTCTGCGTTTCTATACTGCAATGATATATAATGTTAAACTAAAAATATGAAGAAAAGAATCTGTTGACCTCACAATTAATTTATAATGCTCCTAAATAGAGTAGGTCTTAGTATTTAATATAATTTTACAAATTGGTAAAAAATGTACCACAAAGAGACATTTGAAAACTCAAAACGACAATAAATATTCAGAAAATGTATTCGTGTATCTTCACTTCAATTGTGTACTAAAATAGATAGTTAATTGTGTAAGTATCTTTTATACGTTCAATGTCAAAATAGTATTATTCGTGACAAGTATAAATGGCGGATTTTTTTACCCGACCAATGAAGCTAGTTTCGACGTAAGCCGAAGGCGAACGTCGAAAGCTTACATTCCGAGAGTAAGAAAACCCATTTTTACTCGTTGCGAACGATACTTTTTCTACTACCTGATTTATGTATTTAAATATTTAATTTTTACTTTCAAATTCCGCGCAAAGCACGGCGCAGTTTTACCTTTTTTTTTGAGGCTTCGGCTGGCAGCTTTTATTTGTGGCCAGTATCATTATGCGAAAAAAGAGTGTCAGACGCGATATTTAATCGATTGTGTCGTAAATCGGAACGTGGGGAATTTCGTTTGTAAAGACAAACTAAGGACGTCAAAAAGAACCTTATTTAGCATGAAATGAAGAAAAACGTCAAAAAAACCTAATTTTGCAAAAAATTAAATAAAATTTCAATACGATATTTCAAACTGACCTGATAATCATTCTGCAACGGCGCCCGGAAAGTTCGATTTCCAAAACTAATTTCGAGTATTAAATGGAACATATTCATGGAATATTTTCATAAAGGTAGTAGAAAAAGCACCATTAGCACCTCAATCCCAGTTCTATCTGCCCAAACAGAATATAAAATGTTCTCCTCTGTTGATAATGAAAACCAGACCGTATTCCAATGAAATACGAGCTACATATTCATTAGGATTGTAAAGACAAGTTTCAGCAGGTTGTGTTAAACAAAAAGAAAGCGCTGTAAAAGTTTTCGAAAAACACGATTATGTGTGGAAATGGATGAAGAGTGTGAGATGGTTTCTATTTTCATTAAGTAGTTAAGGTCGTCCGTGCAAAGGTCCCGTTGCTCCAGGCGGAAAGACACGCAGTGCGAGAGGGACGGAATCGCGGAAAATTAACAAAATGTCGGTTTTACATTAATACAAAATAAACAAAAAATAAGCTATAAAAATTTCCATTTCCAGTAATTTAGGTATTGTTAAAACCCATCTAAATAAATATTTATGAAGTCTGTATACTATTCCAATTTGTCAGAATATCAAAAAAGTGTAAATTTAGACCTCATTTCAATATTTATTTCTATCGAGTGAAATTCTTCCAATCACGTTTTTGATAGTCCAATATCTAGAAAAAGGTCCCAAAATTGTTAAACAAATTTATTTTACTTGGGACTACTTTTGAACAGCAGATAAATATCATCAAAAAGTGGCGATATTGACGATATACCCCCTTAATGGTATCGATTCGGCATAACACGATTTAACTTATTTGACAGAACTATCCTTATTTTTAAGCGTCCTGTCTTTTTCTTTCTTTATCGAAAAGACAAGGACAGAACGCTTAAATTAATTAAGTTTAGTTCTGTCAAATAAGTTAAGATGTGTTTCACCGAATCGGTAGGTACCAGTGTAACTCAAACTTAAATTTACTTTATTAGATTTCTTTTTAAGGTGGCTCCGTTGGAAAAATTAGCAACTCGATTCATGGTGGTTGAAATTTCGAACAAAACTATATTAAAATAAAGTTTTTATCAGCTTGCACTGCAGCGTGGCTGTTACGTCAGTCGCTGCGGCTGATAAGTGCGAAAATAGTGTGTTTTTAATTTATTTTATCTAAAATACAATTAATTTCTAAGAACTGAGAAAACCATATCATTTAATATTATTTTGTCTAGAAGTTTATAAATTTTTATACTGTTTCGATAAGAACTGTAGTTATATTGTTACAAGTGGACAAAAAATTGAGAAATAAGGGTAAACTTAATTTTTTTTTTTGCTTCAAGTCTGCATATGAACCCTTAAATGCATCCTGTTGCCAAATGGCAACATATAATTTTTTTTTAATTTTTCTTGTGCAACTGTTTTTTTCTTACGTATATTTTCTTCCTGCAAGACTATTGTATGAAAAATAATTACGGAATTAAATGAAAATATGTAAACATTAGTTTTATTTGCTTTTTTTAATGTATACAAACATAATTTTGCAGTTGTAAAAAAAATGGTCCCAATCTGAAAATAAGAGGTCGCGAAAAAAAATCATGAAATTTTCATGCTTTTGTTTTATTAAATAGGGTTTTTGTAAATAAGTGTTAAATGACTGTACTAACTGATAAAAAACAGAAAAAAAAAATAATCAATTTTTTATACTAATTTGAAAAAAAAAATTCTTTTCGATTATACACCATTTTACCCCTTTAAAAAACGAAAAAATTTTTTTTTATTATTTTTCCCATAATTCTGGACCACTTCTCTATCATATATCCCACTTTCATTTAAAAAGAAAAAAATAAAATTCGGGAAAAACCACATCACTATTTGTATCATGTAGATTACTATATATTTTTTTTCTATTAAAAATTGCTATAGTTACCGTATGAAATGGTTATAAAGTTACTTAGTTCAAGGTCGTTGGCGTTGGGAGAAACCTTAAGGCCCTTAATATCGCCAAATGGGTACTTTCTAAAGCCTACTCCCCTTTTATGGCCAAACCAAAAATATTGAAAAAATGTATTATGGATTATCAACTCTAAGACAATATAAGCAACATTTTTTTTTTCGTACCACCAAAACTTCTATATGAAAAATTGTTTCAACTGAATGGTGTTTTTTGGCTTGAAATTCCTACTGCTCCTAAGCGGCTTAGGTGATTTAATTCATTTATGCTTTGATAAATAGATAAACTTTATAGCTATTAACATAACATAAGATTATTCAATCGAGTAATCACGTCCAAGTAAAAAGTATAATTTTCTTTTATTTCGCCCTATCAAGGACGCAGCGAGCGTCGTAACAGCCACTATGCATTGCGCGCTGATATGAACGTTATTTCAATGTCTTTTCCGTTGATATTTGTAGTGACAAATATCGAGCTGCTAATTTAGCGATGGTAATCGCCTTAAGATTGATTATTAACTTTCGACAATATACAGTATAGCGCAGTGTGGGGAAAAATAGAAGATAGAGATATTTGCTCAAAGGACTAACGTCATCGATTTCGGACAAAATAAAACTTACTACATTCAATGATTTTTGAAAAGTGACTTACATTTCGTTTGATTTGAGACAATATTTCTTTGCAAGATTTGGTTCTTACTAGCAACTCTATCGAATGATGCCATAATACAGATTGCCTTTTTTATTGCGAAATGAACAGGTTTGATTCCCGACTAGGGAACTCTTCTTGGAGTTTACTATCCCCCTTCCATGAATATTAATTACTTCTTTTCCTTCGAAAGTCTTCTACAAAACTTAGCTCCATCTTATAGTCACACAATTGTAATGGGTGATTTTAATACGTGTCTTCTTAAAAACGATCATCGTTCTTCTTCTCTCAGGTCTCTCGTTAGTTCCAATAATTTACATATTCTTCCGTCAAATTCTACTCATCACTTTCCTAATTGTCAGCCTTCTCTTCTTGACCTTATTATGGTTTCATCTTTAGCGCACCTTGTCAAACATGGGCAATATAGTGCTGATGCTTTTTCCTATCACGATTTAATTTATCTATCATATAAAGTTCGTCCCCCAAAATCTAAGCCAAAATTTCTTCTGCAGCGTAATTTTAGTGGTATGAATCTAGATAATCTTAGGGAGGATGCTAAAGGCATTGACTGGACTGTAGTTTTAAATAATGATTTTGTTGATGATCAGGTTTCTGTGTTCAACTCCTTATTGATACAGCTGTTTGACAAACATGCTCCAGTTAAAGCCATCAAGATAAAACATGTTCCTGCTCCCTGGCTCACTGACGACATCAAACAGGTGATGGAAAAGAAGATACTTGCCAAGTCAAAATTTAAACGTCGGCCCACTGACACTAATAGGGAAAGGTACTTACGCATTCGGAATCACTGCAACAAGGTGTGTAGGGACGCTCAACGACGCCATATTCATGAATCCGTTGAAAATGGCGATTCAGCCAAAGTATGGAAATTTCTCAAGTCATTGGGTGTTGGTAAATCACGTAAAGACTCAATTCCAACAGATTTAAATTTAAATTCACTCAACCAACATTTTTCTTCTTCGACCACTTTTGATAGTGCTACGAAAACAAACACATTGAATACTCTTTCTTCAATCTCATCACCCGACTACCCTCCATTTATGTTTAGCCAACTCACCGATTGTGATGTTAGGAAACACATCATTGCCATTACATCCAACGCAGTAGGATGTGACTGTGTCAGTCGCAAAATGATTATACCCATCATTGATATTATTTTACCCATTATCACTTGTATTCTAAATCACTCCATTTCCTCCGAATCATTTCCAACTTTGTGGAAAGATGCCCAAGTCACCCCATTGCCAAAAAAAGCGAATCCCACATCCTTTTCTGAATACCGTCCAATCTCTATCTTTCCGTTCCTCTCTAAGGTCCTCGAGCGGGCAGTTCACCATCAGTTGAGTTTCTTTCTCAATAAAAACAACCTCCTAAATTCTCATCAGTCGGGTTTTCGCCCTGGCCATAGTACCGTTACGGCTTTGGTGGAAATTACTGACGACATACGAAGGGGTATGGATGATGGAAAGCTCACCGTTCTGACTCTACTTGATTTTTCAAACGCGTTTAATGCAGCTGACTTTGACATCCTTCTAGGCCTGCTTAGTTCTCTTAACATATCTCCGGCGGTGATTGGCTGGTTTCGTAGTTATCTACAAGGACGCCGGCAACGTGTCCGCATTGATGATACTTATTCAGAATGGTGTGACACTACTGCCGGTGTTCCTCAAGGTGGCGTCTTATCTCCTCTACTTTTCGCTATATTTATTAATAATATTTCTCAGTTTATATCTTCTTCCTACCACCTTTACGCAGATGATCTCCAAATCTACACACAAGCTAAATTAGAAGATCTTTCACAAGCCATAATCACAACCAATGCTAATTTATCTAGAATATCTGTGTGGAGTAACGAATATGGTTTGAAAATCAATCCCACCAAGACTCAAGTCATTATTATGGGTAGTCCCTGGTTTACAGCTAGGATTGACTGGCAACTGCTACCTAATATTGTATTTGAAGGGACATTAATTCCATATAGCAACAAAGCAAAAAATCTTGGTCTCCTGTTAGACAGTTGCTTGTCTTGGGATCCACAAATAAATGAAGTCTGTAGGAAATTGTTTGCGGCAGCAGGAGCTCTAAGAAGGCTTCGAAATTTCCTTCCAACTGCCACTAAAATTGCGCTTGCACATTCTCTTTTACTACCTATTCTCGACTACGCCGATGTCTGTTACCTTGACGTTACCGAGGCACAACTTGATAGACTCGAACGTCTTCAAAATTTCTGTATCAGGTTTATTTTTGGTCTTCGCAAATTTGATCACATTTCTGAATTTCGTTTCCAACTTAAATGGCTTCCCATTCGTCATCGCCGTAATGCTCATATCCTGTCCCTCTTGTTTTCTGTGTTGAATAATCCTTCAACTCCTTCTTACCTTAAAACTCGCTTTCGTTTTCTTCATGATACCCATGACCGCATTTTACGGTCTTCTCAGAATCTGCTTCTTGCCACGCCGGAGCACTCATCGTCTTTCTTCAATAAATCGTTCTCGGTACAAGCTGTTCGTTTGTGGAATGATCTTCCTTTACATATAAGAAGAGCCCCTTCCCTGTCTATCTTCAAGAGACTAGTTAAAGGACACTATCTTTCACTCTGATTACCGAAATATTCATTATCATTATTTTTTATTTTTTTTCAGTTGACAATTTATTTCATGACATATACATATATATATTATTATATTTATTATTATATATATTTATATATTATTTTTATTGTTTGTTATATATTTTATTAGTATGTACTTATCATTATATATTAATACGTTTATCTATTAATATTGAAATATATCTATTATTAAAATAGTACACCACCATTTCAGCAATCATTCTAAACAGTTTCATCCACCCTAAGGTTGTCTGGAAGAGATCGCTTTAAGCGATAAGGCCGCCTGTTTGTGCTACATAATACGTTAGTTAAAATTAAGTATTTATATTTCTGTTCCTTTTTATATGGTGTACAAATAAAGTTGTATTATTGTTGTTGTTGTTGTTGTAGGGTAATTCATTTTTTTTTAATTTTTGAAATCAGTTTTTATTTTCTCCAAACCCAATGACGAGAGTCCTTTCAGCAAATTTTTATATATCTTATACAGGATGACTTTTAATATTACCCCGATAATTAAATAGATTGTAGAAGAATGAAAATTCATTAAATTAATTTTAAAACAGTAAGACCCACTTAAGGATTACTCTTATTTAATTTTTAATTAAAGTTGGTAGAGCTGATGTTGGGCTCGACTGTGGAGGTACTTGGAGATCTTATTTGGACATCCCCTCGAAATAATTCGGGGGAGAGTAAGAGCATAGCTCACAGGTAAAAAACCAGGAGGCCCACCATGCCTGGGACCGATGGATAGCGATATATCCATCCTTTATAGCCGGGCCTTATACGGAACAGACTGATGACGGGCAGCGGCGTCACTGGTGCGAGGATTCCAGCACCATGCTCACCGACCCGCCTAGCAGCGTGTGTGAGTATGGGCAATTCTGCCAGGATGACCGCCGGGATTGGCAAAGTCCTGGAAAGGCTTATGTCCAGCAGTGGACAAACTAATCTGATGCATGGATGGAAATTTTAATTTTTTCCTCAATGGATGTTCTGACAGAGTGTCTGCGTGATGATGCTGACATTGAGCGGGAGCGCAGAGCCCTGGCTGTTCGGTGTAACATGCTCGCACGCAGGTTTGCTAAGTGCTCTAAAGATGTAAAAATTTTGCTGTTCAAGGCGTACTGTCAAGGCTTCTATACATGCCAGCTATGGATAAATTACACCAAAAAAGCATATGGTATCCTTAGAGTACAATACAACAACGCATTCCGTATATTATTGAGACAGCCGCGGTACTGCAGTGCGAAAGCCATGTTCGCAGACGCCAGGGTTCCTGACTTTTTCGCGATACTGAGGAATCGAGTGGCGGCATTCTGGTACCGGATGCGAACATCGAGCAATGAGTTGCTCAGAGCAGCCAGCGAGAACATCTGGGGAAATAGGTTCTATAAGCACTGGCTGCACATTCAGACGTGTGAGAACCAGAAATAGATTCTGGTTCTCACATGGTTGAATTATTTATTAGTATATATTTTTTTATTAGTATGTAAGATAATTTAATTTAATTTTAATTTAAATTTTGTTTGTAATTTAAATTTATGGATTTTACATTGCCTGAAATTTTATTTACATTGACATTTTATTTTTCTTTTTTTTTTTTTTTTTAATGGTTTGCTGTTAGAAATCTCTTATTAGAGATAAGCTCACCTATATGGACAATACCTTTTACTGTAACTGTTTGTGTTTCTGTGTGTACAATAAAGAATAAAGAATAAAATTTCCGTAAACTCCAAAGCACAATTAAAGAGAACAGACAATTCGCAAAGATTAAACTATGTAAAGGTGTGTTTATTCGAAAGCCATTTCGAAATTTAATTAATAAGCCGTATTTTCGAACTTGTGGTCTAAAAAACCTCATGATGATTTTACGAAAATGTTGCACCTTCCATTTGCCTTCGTTTGATGTCACTTGAGAAATGACTGTTTGAAAATGTGTAAATAATTGCTTCCGACTGATTTGACATATGGATGACAGATGATTTATTTAGGTACGTTATAAAAAACATAACAAACAAAAACAATTGAATTTTTGTTTAAACAATTATAACATATGATTATTGCAAAACGGCTCACCTCAATAACTATTTCTCATCGGGATAGCCAACCAGTGCAGTCGTTGGGGAAGCGTCTCCACTCGCCCTGAAGAAGGCAGTCTGAATCTGCTGAAACTGGTCGTCCCGATCAAAAATAGTTATTGAGGTGAGCCGTTTTGCAACAATCACCAATGAGTTTTTCGAAATTCATGGGCATAGTCTACAATTTGTGCCCGAAGCATGGCGATAAGGATCAAATCTTAAACATTGGCAAGTAAAATTTGCCGCTGCATAAATATTAACACAGTTCTGATGACAGACTACACTTGAAAACAGCTTTAACAACCCCTTGAGGACAAACATTGTTTTAACACACATTTTAATAATAACCTTATAAGGCAAGCCTCTCCCAAGTTCTAAGAAAAATCTAAAGCTATTACGGTCCTACATTTGTCGTCTTCATATTATTTTAATGGAGTGCACCTTGTGATTCTGCCGCAACTTCTGTGACCCAGTTCGAAGTTTTGCGATATCTGGTCTTGTCTATTCCCATTGTTTGAAATTGAGGCTATCCTAACGGTGCAATTATTTTAAAATCTTGGAACTGGTATTCTGAGCTATTTTTATATCTTATCAACTGAACCAGGTAGTCCGGGATCCATCTATCCATCAGCCAGTCTTCATCCATTGCTAGACCACACCTTTTGTAAATTAGAATTTCAAAATATTTTCAATAAAAAAATTTTGAAATTCTAATTTATGGAAACCAATGGAAACTTTGCGATGGCAACATACATATAGGTAATAAGGTTTTGTTGAGTTTTGAATTTAAGTGTTCTGTTTTGAGTCATTAGAAAAAGGGGGGTAATTCAATCCGGCTGCGATATCGCTCTTAATTGTACAAAAGACGAAACATTTGCCCAATTTGCACCAGCCAAATCCTAAAGATAATTGTCCAAAGAACCCTCTGAGTAAAACACACTTGGCCAGTTCATTTTATTATTGTCTGGGAACCGTCCAACTCGTCTCTGATTTGTGTCTTCTGTTTAGAGCTGGCAACACCAAGGAAGTACCGCAGCGAAGACTTTATTCACATTGTAGTAGGGACTAAACTTCCGTATTTTTTGACGTCATTTGTGGCGTGGGCTAGTTTTATACTAATGGGTTGACCCGGTTTAGCCGAGACGAGGTTTACATGGAAAATCGCTTTCTATTGTTTATCTTGCAGCTTTGCTTGGACAGCAATATTATTGCCATAGAAATGGCAAGAAAGGCGCAGATATAGCTGCAGATATTAAAAATGAAAATGAAAAATATTTTTATTTCATACTAACTTTTGCCCGCGGCTTCGCCCGCGTTGTTTAAGTTTTTGTATAGTCGTATCGAATCCCATTCCATCCCACTAATGCCACTATCCCATCCCATCCCACCACACTAATGCCACTATCCCATCCCATCCCATCCCACTAATGCCACTATCCCATCCCACTAATATTCAACGGCGTGAAGGAGTAACAGTACATCACTTTTTTATAGGAACTTGACACCCCATTGCCTTCCAATGGGAACTGATTTATAGAAAAAAAAGTAACTTATATCCTATTTCAGGTCTAGAACTACATTTCTGCAAAGTTTCAGCTTAATCGTTTCAGTAGTTTCGGCGTGAAGGAGTAACAAACATCCATCCATACATCAAATTCAAATTCAAATAGTTTATTTTGCAAAGTAGGTATATAGAATACACGTTTCACAAGTCAAAATTTAATCTTATGTAAAAAAAACATATGTAATAAAATAATAAATGTACATGAACTAGATTAAACGTATATTTAATTTATGTAGCAATATATATACTATTAAAATTATAGGTATTATATATATTATACAAGGTGAAATCCAATCAACCGCCCGAACCCACACCGGAGACCCGGCCAGGGACCAGGAACAAGGTTCAATGATCACCAACCGAGCCCCCAGCACGAATCCAGGCGGCCGACCAAATCCCATCCTATATACTACATACTAATAGGTTACATATATAAATACATGCCTACCTCCGCCCATTCGATTAGTCTTGCTAAGAAGAACGGGCAAGAAACTTAGCAAGATCATGTCTTTTTTTAACATAAAACTATAAATAAATAATATACTATTGCACTCAGTTCATTACGACAGTATTTTCATTCCAAATCACAATCTGTAAATTAATTGTGTTTCTTTTTGCGTAACATTTGTTCAGTTATTTATTTCATCAACAATTCATTGACGTCATCCTTTGATGCAGTAATTGAATAAAATACGCAATTTTATTTGTTAAAATAATTTTTCGCTTCAATCGATGCAAGTTACATTGCAATATTATGATTCTGTTACAATTTTAGGGACGATCCAATTTTATTTGTGAGAGACCTCTACTCCCCTTGGTTGCATTTTTAGTGACCCCTCCACCCTCTCTCCCTTTATAACGTGACTTTTTCACAAAGAATTGAAAAGCCTACAATTAAATAATCAATAATATATTTCTCAATGCATGTGCTCGTAAAGGCCCACTTTTTATGCATCAAAACCGAACAGAAAGTCGATTATTTTGCCCTAGGCCTTTATTGTTATTATTTTTTTAAATTTATTTACAATGGTTGGCTATCCTGCAGCCTTTCCTGTGTACCATACACGTTATACTTTTTTTACACCGTTTAACGGCTATGGATACAGTCCTTTTGAGCCAATTATAATTTAAAGTTCACAAGATTATATTTGTTTTCATTTGCTCACACTTTGCATTGAAAAATGTAGTATGATACACGGGCGTAAAAGCAATAAATTACTCGGTTACGTTTAAAATACTCGCTACGCTCGTGTTTTAAATCGTCCTCGTAATTTATTCCTTTGCGCCCTTGTAGCATAAACTACTATTTTTGCATAATTGTTAAAAATGTTGTGAATCCGACTGCCCTTGAGATGAATTAACGTTCTGAAACAAGTTACTTTGTTTCAGAACGTTAATTCATCTCAATAAAAATATATATAAATATATTTTATATGTTTATTGAATCGCAAAGATATCTCTGCCATGCAGCCTCAGATGCTCTCACAGAACACCTTTAATTAGGGTAAGTCCACAGAAATGCATATCTGCGGGTACGTCTGTAAATTCCCGTAGCTTGGTTTTTTTCAAAGAATATACGCCGTTTTAGGACATAGTTTTCATTATTTTGGTATATAAATTAACCATTATCTTTTTATGATTTTTTTAAAATTGCCCGATATGACGTCACTTGAGAATTTTAGACATTGTACGGATTGTGATGGGTGATTGCTTATAAAAAATAGTAGATGCTAGTGATTGTTGGCACTTGGTGGAATTTATAAAACATTGTTTTAAAAAAACCCTTGTACTTATCCACATAATATATATTATGTGGATAAGTACAAGGGTTTTTTTATTATAATATATTAATATATATTATGTGGATAAGTACAAGGGTTTTTTTAAAAAAATGCTTATAAAAAAATTGGTCTGCCTCTGTCTGTCTACTTATCAGTCATCCATCTGTCAAGCCAGTCGGAAGCAAATTATTATAAATTTATCTTGATAGCAAAGGACACATTTCTAAACAGCCATTTCTCAAGTGACATCACACGAAGGCAAATGGAAGTTGCAGCTTTTTCGTAAAAATATTCACCATCATGAGGTTTTTTAGACCAAAAGTTCTAAAATACGGCTTATTAAACCTAAATCTCAAAATGGTTTTCGAATTAACACACCTTAACATAATTTAATCTATGCCAATCATCGACAACTAGGCTGAACAGCTGGCTGAGACCCGTGCCTAAGCTTAAAGTTACAATAAAAAACAGCACTTTCGTTTTCTCATTTTACGTACAAAAAAAATTTTTTTTTTTTTAGAATTAATTTACACTTTTATTGAATAAAATAATACTTTAATAACAGTTAAACACTTAAAAATCTACGTACAAAATAAAACTTACCTAAAACAAAACACTAAACTAAATAAAAAATCCTATCTAGAATATTATTATATAATAAAATATTCGTTGAATATATTACAAACTAGCTTTAGTCCGTGGCTTCATCCGCACTGATTTTGTTTGCATTTTTCCGGGATAGCAATGTGCTTATGTCATTCCCCGGCCCATAAATTATCTCTATGTAAAAAATGACGTCAACCCGTTGCTCCGTTGTTGCGTAAAAGAAGGAAAAACCAACAAACACCCATTCGTATTTATAATAGGGTTACGGATAATTTAAAGCAAAGATTCATCAAAAAGATTCATGATGACGGCCCCATACCGTGGGCTGAATATATCGAGTAAAAACGTGTTTTATTGTTTTAATATTAATAAGGAAACCAAAGAAATAAATAAAGCTTAAGAAAGCACAATATACATTTATTAACGGGACACCTGACGCTAGAACATCCACAATACCAGGTTTTCAAGTGTTCATTGGAAGAAACTAGGTCTCTCCTCATATTGAAAAAAATTTATCGATCTTTTATTTAAGGATTTTACCTATAAACAATGTTTTAAGATTTATACTTTTGTTAAAAAATATGTTTTGCACCCTCTTTTTTTGGTTTTCAAACGTTCGTTTCAAAGACGCGGTTAAGAGATCAACTTGATTTTTTTTTATAAAATAGGCAATAGAAATATGAAGGGATGTTATCTCAATCCAATATTTTTTCCCCTACAAAATATTTCAGTATTAGCTAAAAACACATCAATTTGTTGTTTCGCTGCGTGATTGCGCGTATTACGCGTCTAAGAACAAGAGGCCAAAGAGCCAACATATAATCGCCTCTATGAAAAGCAAATAAGGTCTTTGCCATTAGACTTATTGTGCTGGACGGGTAATAAAAAAGTTGCTAGGGTATGCCATCCTCTTAACAAAGTACATTTAGACATAACCTGCCGAATCAGTAAGTTGAAGTGGCAGTGGACTGGCCATATTTGTCACCAACGTGATAACCGTCGGAGCCGTAAGGCATTGGAATGAAGACCACGTACAGCAAAGCGTAGAGTATGCCGCCCTCGTGCCCGCTGGACTGACGATCTGAAGGACGTTGCGGGTGTCGGCTGGATGAGGATGACTGAGGACCGCCAAGAGTGGCGTAATATTGGGGAGGCCTATGTCCAGTAGTGGACGAATACGGGCTGATGGATGGATGGTACATTTATTAACAGTTGCACAAAATAATATTGGCGAAATCCTTTAAATACTTCTGGACTAAAAAAAACCCTTGAATACAAAAAAGGCAACCGTATTTTGACATCTTTTGCTTTAAAATGAGTCAATAATTTGGACGTGCTGGCTATGGAAAGAGTTGTCGAACGTGTCGTTGGGTCCTCAAACTTCTGGTTTTTTGTAAAATTTTGTAGGAAGTTCCATAATAATTTACTCTACAAAATATTCCATATTCGTACCGTGCATGTCAGTTTTGATGACAATTCGTACTATTTAATTAAAATTGGAAGTATGCATATGAAATGAAAACGGTCAGTCGATCAATTAGCCAGATTTAAAATTTAAATAAGTTTAAAATTTAAATTTTGAATTGCCAGGACCGGACGCGTGGGTGATGTTCAACTGAAAATATGTTTATAATACCATCACTGACTCCATTAGGGTTGCCAGACGTCCCGTATTTCTCGGGACATCCCGTATTTCAGGCATAATTTTAAACGTCCCACCGGGACAGACTCTGTCCCGTATTTCAACATTATTCGATTAATATTAGGCACCGTGTCGCGCATCACCGAATTATTTCAATAACATTATATTTTTATAATATACTTTATTATATAAATAACAGTCAAACACTTAAAAATTAAACTTACCTAAAACAAAACACTAATCTAAATAAAACCCTTATAAAACCTATACCTTGTAAAAAAAAATATATTTCAAATATATAAAAAAGCCTGGAAATTGCAATGTTGTTTGATGACCAAAGTATAGTTGCAATTGAGAAGTGGAAGAAAATAATGGAAGGGTTTTCCAGGAATGTAATCCTTAACATTTTTCTAATTATATCGTTTATCTCCAGTATCCCCTGTTCCAATTGCTTTTTAGAGAGAATTTTTTCGCAGATGGCATTGAAATGGACTATTGTGCGCAACGAATTTGATCCCCCGGATTTAATAAAATATGAGAAATCCATCAAAGATATATTAAAACTGAACGATCTTCTTAAAAATATAATTAACAATAAAAGCATATAAAAATAAGAACGTAAAATACATGTCGTGTTTTTCATTTGTCTCGGGGAAAAATTTCAAATCCCGTTTTTTTTTTGCCAAATTTAGCATTTGCCCTTTACAGGATCAAAAAATATCTGGCAACCCTAGCCTTCATGGTCTTGTGGTTCGAGTACTTGACTACTAGTCAGGAGGTTGCGGGTTTGATTCCGTAGGGTTTGATTTCCGAAATACAGCAATAGGGCTGCGCCCATCACGCTGCGGCGTAGTAATCGTCGGTGAAAAGCGGATGTACCAAATGTGGACTGAGACTTACATTTCACAATTCATACTAAGAACACCTCTGACATGTCGTAAAGACATGACGTGACGTGACGTGACGTTTACAGATACAATCGTGCGTGTGCAGTTGTTTTTTTTCTCACTCTTTTACCTATAACTAGTTAATGTTGTTAAGGGGCTTCACAAGCAAAACTGCTTTTACAGTCGTTTTTAAATTGTTTTAAACTTTCTATATGAATATTACAAAACTCTGAAAAAAAAATATCACACATATTGACCCATGTCCCGCAATTGTGATGTTTTAAAATCTTAAAAGCATTAACCTACAACGAGAAAATAAATACCTTTAATAACCTTTCAAATGCTTTAAAAAATTGATAAATAGTTTAAAATTTTTTCAATTCAAAAGTGACAAGGTTAAAACTTATACACACACACACGAGCAATACAAAAATCTAACAGAATGATGTTTAAAACTTTTAAATATCAAACTTAACACATGTGAAAAGCGTTATTTTCTCTATTTTGCGCTACCCGGCGACACAGCGATCGTCGTAACAGCCACTTTGAAATGCACTCTGACATGAACGTTATTTCTATTTCGTTATTGTCGATATTTGTACAGACATATTTCGAGCTGCTAATTTAACTTACTGAAGCCCCTTAAGCCGATTAACTAAGTACATTATGTTTTTTACCCCATTCTGTCCTCCAAGGAAACGGGGCTGTTATTCCTTACTACAGGCACAGAATACTGTGCTACAGGCGTAAAATCGTATCTAGGATAACAGCGTACATCTGTTATTAGTACTTTACGTGTATCTTAGATTTTAAGCTTATAAATTCTTGTAAGTTGTACTATAATCTCTTCTTGTGAAATAAATTATATTCTTATATTTATTTTGCGAAATCCATCGCTATGAATACTCTAAATATTATTAGAGTGCATTACAAACTAGAAAAGACAAATCTGAAACAAACCCAAAAACAAGAAATTGAAAAAATTCCCCGGGCCAGGTTTCGAACCTGCGACCTCTTGTTATCAAGACAAGCGCGCTACCCATTGCGCCACCGAGGTTCCTACCCAGACCGGTGAATTCTTCCATCATACTTGTCCACTGTTATTTTTTGCTTCAGCAGAATCTACCTGTTTAATGGAAATGAAAAACATATTTCTATTCAGGATCCAGCCACTAAAATCAGTCCTCCGGCCCAGACATTTTTAATATCAAAATTACTGTCGGGCGCGGCACTGGCACTGCGCCATGCAGGCTAGCCTTCAATCTGTCACTGGAAGTTGGTCTGTTTTCAATTAACTTCGATTCTAGCGAACATCGACAAAGTTCCCGGTTGGGCTTACTTACCCGATGTGAACGTAATACCAGTTTTATTCGAAGTCTTGATTAAAACGGTATACTCTAAAATGGTATATCTCCCGTTTCGGACCCTTCGGGTATGGAACCCTAAAGGTAAACTTAATGACATTAACTTAAATTCCAAAAACTTCGATCTCTCTGTTTACATCGAGCTATGTGTCACCTTGAAAAATAGTAGATTAGACAACAAGTGAAAAAATAAGAATTTGGTTCAAGGCACAAAATATAAGAGCCGTGATGTTTTTTTTTTTCACGATACGTACTCTATTTTTTACCATTGTCTTAGAGAAAATAAACAGTATTATAGTAACAATTGAATCACATTTTTTGTTCTTACAAGTAATCGGTAAATAAAAGAACAAAATATTAATTGTAATTATTTATGCAACGTGTAATAGAAAGGTGTGGCCATCTTTGAAAAGCTTATTCAGTCAGTGGTATAGAACACACGGAGCCAACCCTGAAATCACGAAAAAATATTAACTGTTTCATAGAAAAATGCAATGCCACTCGGCCAAAATGTATGGAAGAGCAGATTTTTTTTTCGAGATATCTGTTACACGCTCTCGATACACACTTTATTTGGGCGGAAACATAAATCTAGTGATTGTGTTTTTACTTGAGTATTGGATCAAAGTACCAAAAGTGGATGTGGGCTTTTGAGTTATTAGATGAAATAAATATGAAGATATAAATAAAGAAAATCAGACTTGTCCGTTTGTGCCTTTGAATCTAGAAAAAATAAAGAATCCATAAGACATGGCTGTATGGTCACAGTACATTTGCCTTTCCCAGAAAGTATTCGAACTAATAAAAAAAATTGAGAGAAACAGCGTTTTATTCACTGCTATTGGGGAACAAATAGCCCTTTTTCGATTGAAAAAGTTGGTTACCATAATTGTATTGTATCATACCAAAGTCTATTTCTGGGCAGCTGGAAAATCAGTCAATGATCTTTGCGCATTTTGTACTGGACCCTGTTCACGCCACAAGCGTGACGCATGCGCATGGGTAATCTCGCACCACAGCGCCTGGCGCCAAAAGGACTCGTGCGCCGGCGCTTGTTTTCTCTTCCGCGCCAGACGTCTATCGAAGCGCACGTGTGCACATTGTTCGCGCCGCGACACGCCGATAAATCTCGCTTACCTCGCGCTTATACCAGTGTCGTGTTCTCATTACTCCACCAACCAATACATCCTGCCCGAAACCAGCTCAATCTTCATCAGCCCAACAAGAAGGGACGCCACGCGGCGCATTCGCCGGCCCATCCAGAACCATCCAGAACCAAGGTTAGTTCACTCACGTTTCTCTCACAATCTTTTCCTGTCTGCTCATATCCTCAAATCCCATCTGCTCTGCATTTCATGTAACTAGCGTTTACAGACCCCGTACCACGAAACGCAGTCATTTGCGTCAAGCGATAAATATTGTATGGCGAGATTGACGTACCGTTTTCTTTCAACACGTACAGTTTTTCGAACTGTGCTAGAAACAGACTTTAGAACAATAAATCGCAGTCCAGGCGCAGTATTTTTGAATCACTCGCCGTGAATCGTATATTCACGCACAAAAAAAATTCACGTGCGAAATTCAATTCGATTGGTCACGATTTTACGTATTTTTGAAGCAGTAGAAATCAATGTAAACGGTTTTCGTTTCACGCAGAAAAAATTTAAACCGAAAAGCAATATTTCGTTCATTTTAAAAACCGGTAATGAATGGAGGTGAACGGAACGTAAATTAAAAAGTTATAATGTCATGTCAGTCTCATCGATGCATCGACATCAACATTTTCTGCATTTTCTTCTTGTCATTCTTGCATAGTTTCTACTAGTAGAAATCGGAAAACGAGTGGGTCAGGTCAGACCACTCGTTGCAGAATTCACGGAGAGAATTTTCAAAAATACTGATTTTAAGTTTTCGTATGTAGTTCATGGCGAGATTTTTGAAAAAGCTTACAAATGTTTTTAAAGGTCCTTCCAAAATGCAATTCCGTGACAAGAATGTTAATACACAAATATCTACAAAACAAAGTATCCTTCCGTCTGGCATAATAAAATAGGCAATAAGCAGTTGCAATATTGTTCGTAATTCATCCACGGGGTCGTCACGTGACCAGCATATTCTGCCATTTTGCCGCCCTGTTGAACCGTCGTCGGACAGGTTAGGCGCTTCCTAACCGACAAGCTTACATCGTCACCATATAAATTATCGATGATTGTCCAGTCCACCCACGTCCCACCGACGACTAATTGTCTCAGCGTAATGGTTGTGAACCCTGTCTCCGTATTTTGGAGACAAATATGGAGCAACAGATCAGCTTAACCTGCCTTATGAAGAATGCAGACGAAACTTATATTCATATATATTTTATTTGTAGTGACACTGGTCCAAAAACTAGCGTTTGACCGCGACTTAGAGCCATTTTATGGTTCATTCATGAATAAATTACCACATTGTTAACGTAATACATAAGTAGATACACATTTCACTCATTATTATTTCATTCATCCATACGATCTAGGGGTACTAATACTGAATTGTAATTTCTTTAATCTTCTTATTTTAAGTAAATTCCAAGATATTTTCCATTGAAAACATGTGGAATCATATCTTAATACGTTCAGTTGTTAAAAAAATCGAAATAAGTTTAATTCTCTTTCAAAAAAGCGGGCTATATGAAATATTGTCAAAAATACAACTGTCAAGGAGGTAAAGTTAAATTAAGTTATAGGCTGCCTCTTTACTCAACCACAGGGAAAGGAATCAATCATAGCTAATATACTTAAACTGGAATTAATGGCAGCGTATTCGCTTACGAGGTTTTTTTTTCATTATTCCTAGAAAATAAGCTTTTATTTATTATAAATAATAACTAATAGCAAATATTGAACGATTAATAAATATTATGACCTATAATCAGAAATCAACTTATCCTTTGTTAAAAATGTTTTTCCGGAAATGACGTAAAAGTTTTGAACACCCATACGAGATGCGAACAAAAAAATATCAATTTCAAAACACCATGACATGTTCATTCATTCAGACACGAAGTTGCTACTTTAAATAAATTCAAGAGGAAAAAATAAGAGATCAGTTTAAATGACGAGAAGAGAACAACCCACAAAATGGCGGACGGAAAGGCTGTCAAATTGCTGACGATTCGGGTAAATACAGAATTGTGCCGACGCTTTAGTTTCAATTTTCCTTTATTATTCCACTTGCTATTTTACAAGGTTTTCGTTTAATTTTAGCAAAATGTGTCGCATGTGAGAATTATTCAGGTCTATAGGGCTTTTTATGAGGTCTCACACCGGGAACACCATAAAGATGTGGGTGCTAGTGGGAGCATATGAACTGATGGCTTCATACTCTAACATGCAGTGTTGCCAACTCCACCTGATTAAAAAGCATAAGTAGAACTAAATTTTAAGAGTTTTTAGTTGGCTGCTAAAAAAGGGCATAAAAAGAGGATGAACGAAAGAAAAGTGACGAAAGAAAAAAGTATGGTTTCTCAAGTAATGTAAAACTACCCTAGATGAACGTATGTCAACCAAATTGGCAACATAGTATCGAAGAAGAATCCGCAAGCCCACTTTTTGCCCTTATTGCAATGGCGATAAGAGCGAAAATTGGGTCTGTGGCAGTTTCTTCATGTGGCAATGTATCATACATTAGAATGGCCAAAACTGGTATAAAAGATCTTGTATGACCAGGGGTGGTGAGGGAAGGTAAAATGGCGGATATACTCTGAAAAAAAAATATCTTTTTGTAATTAGGCTATGGGAATTTCTAAGGACTAATTCTAGAATTGGATTAGGTGCTGTTGTACTTAAACTAGTATTAGAACAAAACTAGTCAAATAGTAGGATTAAATAAATAAATTTGTGAATGCGAGATAGAAAATTACTCCGACAAGGCTACGGCGTAGACTGGCAAAGCTTAGACAGCGTAGCAATATCTACGAAATAAGCTGGCGTAGCACTCACATTGTGTTACTTCTCTTAACCATCCAGACATCCTTTAATTCTAGATTTCTTAGGGGTGTCACTTTTTTCTATGTATTTTATAAATATAGGAAAATTATATCAAATTTATATTTATATAGACTGGCTAACTGATCTATCAACGCTGAGACCAAATGACTAGACCTAAAAACATACAATTTGGACTGTAAGTTCCTTGTATGAAGTAGACATAAGAAGGTATTTTAGGAAATAACATTCTTAAAAAACACATCGCTGACAAAAATAATGTCTTCAATTTATGTAACCCATCCTATATACATGCACACACACTCATTTAAAAAATATGTATTCTACAGAAATAAACGGTCTTTATTTGGTCCGCCAAATAGAGACCAATGCACTTCCCTCACGTACCACGTATTGTAGAAAACTCTTAAGTGTTTTGTCCAATCTCTCGCCCTCAACTTGTACCTCAACCAATCGGTAAACCTTTACTACTTTTATTTATGTAATGACCTTAACCCGCATTTGACAACGACGGTGAACGTGACACTTGATAATGCCGAAATTTTATCGGTGAAACGGTTGGCATATAGTCAACAACAACCACACGTGAGTGTTCAAGCCGTAAGTAATAATAAAGAGATTTAATTTATGAAATACCTATGTTTTATTGACAAAAATATATTTAATTTTGTAACCTTTTCAATGAAAAGTAACATGAACAGTAAATTATAGAAAATTTTGTAACTAGTCAAAAACCGCGTTGCTTGAGACCGGGGTCAAAAACAATGTAAGTCAAATACACGTCACCATGGCAATAAAACACAGGTATTTCATAAATTAAATCTCTTTATTATTACATACGGCTTGAACACTCACGTGTGGTTGTTGTTGACTATCTGCCAACAGTTTCACCGATACAATTTCGGCATTATCAAGTGTCACGTTCACCGTCGTTGTCAAACGAGCACTGATAATGCCGAAATTGTATCGGTGAAACGGTTGGCATATAGTTAACAACAATCACACGTGAGTGTTCAAGCTGCATGTAATAATCATTTTTATAGTTACTTTATTAAAACTTTCATAATTTAGAATAACTGGGTAACACGTCATCTCAATTTTTTTAATTTAAATAAAATCAGAATACAAATTATTTTATCAGATTTTCTAAAATCGTGGACATTAGCAAATAGCGCCTCAATGAAGAGCTAAACAGCTTAGCTGCTGCAAGTCTTGGTGTAATTCTTCTCTTTGTAGTTCCACTCTCATTTTCATCCTGCAAAAACTGCTACGCAAATGATCTGTCTACTTATAACAACAATGCTCGACTTAGGAATTAAGATCATACTCGTACATGCGTAAGTCCATGCCTGCCTTCTTGAGCCGAAAATTTCCATCAGCTACGATCCTCACACAATTTTACTGCTTATCCCCCATTGATGATATCAGGTAAATACTGCATCACCTTTGGCTGCAATTTCAAGTGTTCTCTCGAAGCTAGATCTCCATGTCAGTATGAAAATGAAACCACCCTTAGCTTTGGGCATCCTGATTCTACGAAGATCATTCTTGTACACTGCAAAATGCTCCCTATCTTCAAACAATAAGAACCTTTTCACAACCATCTTACTCGACTAATCCGGTGAAGGACGCACTTGGGCTTGCACACAGGCAATAGTTACACTTTGATCAAGTAATCTGCATGCGGAAATGGATCTTAAGTCTTTGAATAACAGTCCGTTTTGAGTTGTAGAGTGTCGGCTGATTAGTTGAAGTTGCAATCTATGGTGAAACGTTTAGGAAAATGAAAGATCTCGTGTTCTGTCGGCTTACTGATGCGGTGAGAATTTAAACCTTTAACTACCTGACGTCGCCGTCAGTCTCAGAGACTCTAGCGGCTTTTGTTTTCCAATTTCTTAGGCCAACGTAAGCTATAGGAATATGTGCGTCTATGTATATTTTCAATGCAAGTGCTCGTAAAAGCCCACTTTTTATGCATCAAAACCGAACAGAAAGTCGATTATTTTGCCCTAGGGCTTTATTATTTTTTTTTTATTTATTTACTGCAGCCTTTCCTGTGTACCATAAATGTTATACTTTTTTTTTCCACTGTTTAACGGCTCTGGATACAGTCCTTTTGAGCCAATCATAATTTAAAGTTCACAAGATTATATTTGTTTTATTACCACGCACTATGCATTGAAAAACGTAGTATGATACACGGGCGTAAGAGTAATAAATTACTCGGTTTCGTTTAAAACACTTGCTACGCTCGTATTTTAAATCGTCCTCGTAATTTATTACCTTTCGCCCAAGTAGCATAAACTACTATTTCGTCAATGCCTTGCAATAATTTACAAGTACTTGTCAGGTGTATACTTGCACGAATCCGCTGTAGGTGATTTAAAAAAGGTTACAATTCGGCATTTTCTCTATGTAAATCTCATAGGTTTTTACCTCATTGAACTTAATATTTAAAAGTTTTTTTTGTTTTGTCTTTATTGTTACTCAATTATTTATATAACTTCGTTGCGCGAGTCAAGCCCACACTTTCCTTGTTAATTTTTAGTAACACAAAGAGAGCGGCGATTAAAGTTCAACTAGTTAATGGCTATTTTGTTTCAATGTAAATGTACAAAGTTTAGTAATTTAGTAATAAAACTTATTAATAATAAATACTAAGAAGAAAACCAAGTCAGTAAGTTTTGTTTAAATTTTGCACAAATATGATTAATTAAGTGTATGCTACAGACAAAAAAAAACAGACAAACTAAGAAACTAACAACTGTGAAGTTTTTGTTGGAACGTTCAACTGAGTAACTAAATTGAGTAACACTCAATTATTTATATAACATTGTATTTTATTTTATTTTATACTAACAAACACAACAAAAATAACAATTTTAATTATTTTCGAGATATATTTCGGCCCACTTTGGGGCCGGCATTAGTCGAATGATATCTATATATCTCGAAAATACTTAAAATTGTTATTTTTGTTGTGTTTTTAAGTATAAAATTAAATGAAAAGCTGATTTTAGCCAAATATAAATATTGTATTTTATTGTTTTTAATTAAACGATATGGATCTTTAAATACGTAAATGTATTAAAATAATATTTGTTTTAACTAGTTGATAAGGTTTTTGACATTTGATAAGCGGTCTCTATGATCGCAAGTAGGTGGTTATGTGACCAAATAGGGGGTATGTAGTTAAGGGTTCACGGTTTTTGAACCATTTTTGTTATTTCACAGAAAATTGTGTACTGAATCTGAGTCTGAAATTTGAACTCTGTATTATGCTTAAATTTTTCACTTTAAACGTTGGAAAACATCTTCTAATACTTTTGAAGTAAGTTAGCACTAAAACTTTTCGTTTTACTAGCTTTTGCCTACAGCTTGGCTTGCGTGTAAATTTCTTTCAATCATTGAGTAGTATCGACAATTTTCGGCTTGGCGGTAATTTTTGGTGGTTAAATTTGGCGGTAACCGTTCGTTATATCGACCATGTTTACAGCAATGTTTCTATGACATTAAAGAATTTTTGAATTTAACACTAGAGTGGACGCGTGGGCTATAAGTGTAGACCAGGGTATATTATTGGTGCTTCTTTCTCAAACGCGTCACACTACTGCGCTATTCTTCCGTGTATTCCTCTACTATGGACCCCCGCATCGCTCAGTAGCGTGTCGCTACCCTCAGCACACGGACTTCAGAACAGAACGAGTAATAAAGTGAATGGGCTGCGTATGTAGCCCGCGCGACCGTTCAAGGAATGTGATAAATCCCTATTATTTATGCAAAAATTGTACTAATATTTTAAGAGTACTTCATTTTCGTGTAATTTTTGCATGTTACATACCGTTTCATAACAAATATACTTAGTATTAATATCTTTTTAGGAAATCAGGGCGGCGTCTGCGTCTCATGTTGATTATTCCAAGTATTCTATTGTTTCGTTAAAAAGTACCTAAAAATTCATGTTTTTTATTTTTTCATTATTAAACGATAAAAATAAAGATGATTATTCATTAAATTAAAAACTTTTTCATTCTACCTAAAGATGACCCACAATATTTGCATTCAAAATGGGCTACACATGTACCCCGCGCGACCGTTTCAGGAGTCAATTTGGGCGCGCCTACTCTAGTGTTAGTACTATTGTAATATAGCAAATTTATAGTTACTTAGAAATTAATGATAATATTATAGAAACTTTATGAATAGATATTATAAAATGTATAACTACTCTAAATTTTGGTGCTCATTATGGACCTGGACTCAACAGACAGCACACAGACATGACCCGACTGACCGACGAATTAGACCGCTCAAAATTTCAAGTAAAAACACCAACAACATCACACAACCATCTAACCACCATCATCCATCATCCAAGAAGAGCATTGGTTAAATAATATCAAAAATAACCAACATCATTTTTAGAGAAACCTACTTTATTATTTTTTAGAAAATAGTTTAAAACCAAAATTGTTTACAAGTGTGTTACGTCGAGGACTATGTCCCTACCGACTCCAACAGCCATCACACCACCAAACAGATTGTGCAACCGTTCGAGTTGCTGACGCATCATCGACCGACATATTAAAAGGGTATTTCACCATCCAAGACGCCGCCTTCATGCTAACATCGCGACAGCGGGAGGTCATACTCTGATCATCGGGATCACTAAGATATAAGTTTAATGTAAGATAGATATCATAAGCATTGTAATCACACATCGATTACACATTTAAGTAAATTCTCTTCCGACTTTCTTTTTAAAAACCCTCGCCGACGGTCAACTCCCGTAATTGGCGCAGTCAGGCTGTAGGGTAGTCGCGGTTAGTGTTAGTCACACATCGACTACACTAATTATCGTCTTCACGTCGCTTCTACCACTCTACGAACCTACGGTGGCCGTCCAAAGGAGCAGAGAGATCCCTCCAGACATTGACGGATCGAAGATCTCACCAGAAAGCCAGAAGGGAAGATTAAGAATGATCAGCTCATCGTGAGTACCTAGATAATAAGCATTTCCTATTGGTTGTCTATTTCCTACACCACCCTTTCCATTTCAGTAAATACCTTTTTTTAAATTAAAACTCTCATAGATTTGAAAAAAAGTGTTCGAGTTAAATTAGTTTTTTGACTGAAGTGAAATAAAAAGCAACAAAATTTTTTTCCCACGCCCAAGTAGGGGTATTTTGCCCAATAGTCGTTCCGCGATTCGACAATCTCTTAGGGACGAAAATCGTCACCTAGATTTATTATCAGCACTTGAAGATATAGAAGAAGAAAGTTCAAACATGACGAACGATGGTAATATTCCTTTAGATGAAAATCCTGTAGCAGCATCTACCCAGTCAAACATGATAGATAGCATATATAAGGCATTACGATTGGTACCTGAATTTGATGGAAACTCTAATGTTCTTATAAGATTTCTAAAAATTTGTGATCAATTGGTCCTGACTTATGCTAAACCAGCCCCCGGGAACGAGCTATCAAATTACTCGCTTCTTAACGGAATTTTAAACAAAATCACGGGACCCGCCGCACGCACTTTAGCTACGAACGGCACCCCCAGTGACTGGAATAGCATTAGAGCAGCGCTGATTAACACGTTCTCTGACCACAGAGATGAATCCGCTCTTTACACCGATTTGTCCCTGCTATCGCAAGGCAGAGATACTCTGCACATATTTTATGAACGTGTGCAAAATCTGTTAAGCACAATAATGACGTACGTATCGTTACATGACTCTGTCGAAACGACAGTCGAGGCTAAAAGAACTTTATATAGAAAGTTAGCCTTACAAACCTTTCTAAAGGGCTTACATGAACCACTTGGCTCAAGAATTCGATGCATGAGACCAGAGACGCTTGAAAAAGCTCTGGAATATGCCCAAGAAGAACTTAACATACTTTATTTACAGAATAAAAATATTCAATCTGTTTCAATGACAGCTAATTCGAATAAATTAAATTTTAGCCATCAACTGATCCCTCAAATGCATCAAAATAAAGTTAATCCCCAGCAGCAAACTTTATCCCCACAACCCCCGACTTATCGACCAGCCTACCAAGGTGTGTCAAAGACTCAGCAAATGTTTAAGGCCCTACCACGTTCAAACATGAGCACAGGTTTTAAAATAACACCACGTGCATTTCAATCCCAACAGCCCCAAAGACAATTCAACAGTAACCAGGTAAGACCCATGAGTGGAGTTAGCTACCCCCGTGCACGCACTCTTCCACCAACACCACAAAACCCACCCCCTACTCGAGAAATGAATGTTAACGAAGTGATGTACAACAGTTGTGATTATCCTGACATTGACTACAACCAACCCTTGGAACAACCCTCCACTATGACCTATTATTATGACGACGGGTCGACCGACGAACAAAGTTATAACATAGAAGAAATACCGCACGAGCAATCAGAATCGGATTTTTCCAAGATTCAGACTTCAACTGCCCCCGAATAGAATTAAATATTCAAAATAAAAAGCAGCTTCCTTACATTCAGATACAAAACCCACCCTTAAAACTACTTATTGACACAGGTGCAAATAAATCATTTCTTAGTCCGGAAGCCACAGAAAAATTCTACCCTGATACACCCTTAAACTACGACCCTTTTCTTGTCTCCAACATTCATGCGACTACAAGAAATGACTATTCAATGTTAATTCCTTGCTTTTACGAATTTAACGAAACAAGACCGATAAAATTATTCATATACAAATTTCACGATTATTTCGACGGACTTATTGGTATTGACTTATTAGAGCAGTGGCAAGCTAAAATCGACTTAGGATCAAAACAGCTTTTGACACAGTTTGCAACGAACCCAATTCATATGTATGAATCACGACAGAGTATCAACTTACTTGAGACTATTGTTCCCGCACAGTCCACTAAACTAATTAGAGTGCCGATTAATATTCCCAAAGGTGAAATCTCCATAGACCATCAAACGATTTCCAGTTGTATTATAAACGAATGTCTATCTACAGCTAGTAATAGCCGAGCTTACGTGGAAGTATTGAACCCTACCTGTAACGACATTATATTTTCATTGACTGAACCGATAAACGCACATATTTTTAGCGAACAGACTATTACAAGTACAGACTGTATGACTGACCGAATGAACAAAGTTTTATCGAAATTGCGTACGAAGCATTTAAATGAAGAGGAGAGAATTAATTTGGTTAATCTTTGTAAACAATACTCTGATGTATTTTACGTAGAGGACGAATGTTTAACATTCAGCAACCAAATTAAACACCGTATCCGAACAACTGACGAAATTCCAGTTCACAGTAAGACTTATAGATATCCGTACGTGCATAGAAAGGAGGTACAGTCACAAATAAAAAAAATGTTAGATCAAGGTATAATTAGACCCTCCACTTCAGCATGGAGTGCTCCAATTTGGATAGTACCAAAAAAAGCAGACGCATCGGGTAAAGTTAAATGGAGACTAGTTGTTGACTTTAGAAAACTCAATGAGAAGACTATAGATGATAAATACCCCATCCCTAACATCAACGACATCCTAGACAAGCTAGGAAACTGCCAATACTTCACTTCCTTGGACCTAGCTAGCGGATTTTACCAAATCGAGACCGACCCACGTGACATTCACAAAACAGCATTTAACGTTGATTGTGCGCCCGGGCACTTTGAATTTATGCGCATGCCAATGGGACTTAAAAATTCTCCATCTACGTTTCAGCGCGTAATGGACAATGTCCTCAGAGGTCTGCAAAATGAAATTTGCGTAGTCTATCTTGATGACATTTTGGTATTCTCGACCTCATTACAAGAGCATATAGTCAATTTAGGCAAAGTACTAGACCGTCTAAGGGAATCTAACTTTAAAATACAGATGGATAAGTCTGAATTTCTTAAGAGAGAAACACCATTCTTAGGTCACATCATAACACCAGACGGAGTAAAACCAAATCCCGATAAGATTGAGGCTATTAAAAAATATCCTATCCCAAAAACATCTAAACAAATCAAAGGATTTTTAGGTCTTTTAGGTTATTACAGACGATTCATACCAGATTTTGCTAAATTAACAAAACCCTTGACTGCTTGTTTAAAAAAGAATATGAAAATTAAACTGACTTCTGATTACATTAAATGCTTTGAACATTGTAAGACTCTACTGACTAACGACCCTATTTTACAGTACCCAGATTTTTCAAAGGACTTTATTTTGACAACAGACGCATCGAATTTTGCAATTTCAGGTATACTGTCACAAGGAATAATAGGCTCTGACAGGCCTATAGCCTATGCGTCAAGGACCCTAAATGAAAGCGAAATAAAATATTCAACCACTGAGAAAGAGTTATTGGCAATAGTATGGGCAACTAAATACTTTAGACCATACCTTTTTGGCCGTAAATTCCAAATTGTAACTGACCATCAGTCTTTAAAATTCCCATTAGACACTATGACAGAGACCAACTGCCGAGTTTCTAGATGGAAAATGAAACTAGCAGATTATAATTATAAAATGGTATTCAAAAGTGGTAAAAATAACACAAACGCCGACGCCCTTTCCAGAATTCAAATAAATAATGAAGAAATGGCTTCTATGGTAGTTAACATTTCTTCCTCATCATCCGAAAGAACGTTGACAGCACCTGACGAGAGAGCATTTATTAGTGCCTCATCTACTGACACAGCACCAGACAACGAACCTTTGAGAAGCCCATCGTCCACCCTAACAGCACACTCAGAGTTATTTATTTTAAATGAAACACCATTGCACGAACCATTACCAGCGGAAACTGTGCATACAAGTTTGGAAAACCCCATAGTTAACATACCAATTTCCGAAGATCCCTTGAACAAATTTAAAAAACAGTTAGTATTAAAAATCGTAAATCGTCCACCCAGAGAGAAATCTATAATAATCAAGCCTTTTGACACGTTCCGAAAAGTCACTATAGAAATATCACAAGATTCATTCGAACATGATTTAATTAACGCCATAAAAAAACATGTTGACCCTAAAACCCGAACTGCTATATTAGTGCAGCCCTTAGAGAAAATGTACAGCATCGTACCAGTTATACAAAAAACTTTTCAAAGCTCTTCAATGAACCTGATTCTTGTGAAACATGAACTTGAAAATATCTCAGATTACTTAATTCAGCAAGATATCATAAGAAAATATCATGAGGGAAAAACAAACCACCGCGGTATTAATGAAACATATTTATCTCTATACCATCGGTATTTCTGGCCAAAAATGAAAGAATGTGTAACAAAATTTATAAGTAACTGTAACGTTTGCAGTTGTGCAAAATACGACCGTAATCCAATACGCCCTGAGTTTCAAATTGTCCCTCCACCCACAAAACCGTTTGAACTAATACACGCAGACGTGCTTACAATCGAAAACGAAAAATACCTAACTATCATTGACGCATTTTCGAAATTTGCACAAGCTTATCGAATGTCCGATTGTACAGCCCCTAATATAATAAAATCAATTTTGACGTTTTGTTCTCATTATTGTTTTCCGTTAAATCTTACAACCGACAGGGGTACGGAATTTACAAATCAAATTGTATCAGAATTCCTGAAATTACATAAAATAAACCATCATTTCATTGCAGCTCACTCCCCTAACGAGAACGGTATGATAGAACGTTTCCATAGCACTTTATTAGAACATATCAGACTTTTAAAAATAGTACATAAAAATGAATCAGCTGAAAATTTAGTACCTTATGCTCTCATAGCATACAATAGTTCAGTACATAGTATGACAAAATGTAGGCCATTTGACTTAATTACAGGACATTTTGACCCACGCGATCCAACAGACTTAAATTTGACTGAGAGAATATTACAACAGTACTTACACGATCATCGGAATAGAATGGAAACAGTATATGAAATTATTCATAACTCATCAAAAGCTGACCGCGAAGCATTGATGACGCGACGGAACAGTGATAGAGAACCTGAAATAAATTACGACCCAGGCCGAGAAGTATATATAAAAAACCCGTTAGCAGACAGACAAAAACTCGCACCCCGGTTTACTCGCGACACGGTAACCTCCAACTTACCGATTCACATATATACGTCTCGAAAACGCGGCAAAATTGCTAAAAACAGACTGAAACGACCTTTAAAAAATAAGGACAATGACTTGTTACAGGTACCTTCTAATCCTGATGACCCTGGCCCAAGCACAAGACATCCGACTTGACAGCCTTGACGACGGACCTGGCATACTTCCTTTTAAATTAGGCCCTACGAAAATAATATCCCACTACCATACATTCCTACAAGACATTGACATTACGATAATACAAAGACATGTTGACACTGCAAAAACTGAATTAACTAACGTTGCAAATGACATAAGTAACAAGAGCTTTTCACTGTTTAAGTATCAAATAGTTCACCTTTTTAGCAAACTAGAAAAAATTTCAGCACAGTTGGACACTTTCAGATCAAAAAGAGCGAAACGTGGTTTATTTAACCCCCTGGGAAGCTTTGTAAAAAGTATCACGGGAAACCTAGACTACAACGATGCTTTGCGATATGAAAGTCTATTAAAAACTTTGCAAGAAAATGACCAAAAGCTTTCGAATAATTTTAATCACCATATTACTTTATTTAAAGAAATAACCGACCATCAAACTCAAGTACTAAATAATCTTACCTACAACCAGTTGAAATTACAAAGGGCCGTATCAAGTTTTATAAACATGACGATTAAAGATAACAACCAAGTAGGTATCTTTGCGCAATTCTCGCAACTTTTTGCTATAATTAGCGAAAATGTGCAAGAACTATTTTTAGAAGTAATGAGATTAGAAAATATATTAGCTTTTAGTCGCACAGGCACTTTGCACCATTCTATTTTATCAGTTAGGGATATCACTAGCATAGTTAAAAAGTTAAATGCACTTTACTC
This sequence comes from Ypsolopha sequella, assembly GCA_934047225.1. Classification (NCBI taxonomy): domain Eukaryota; kingdom Metazoa; phylum Arthropoda; class Insecta; order Lepidoptera; family Ypsolophidae; genus Ypsolopha; species Ypsolopha sequella. The sequence continues at coordinate 10,752,045 of OW204009.1, forward strand.
GCACGATCAAGTTTTATCGTTAGACACTAGGTATTATTATGATCTTATTAGTTTAGGCTCATATTTTGTAGGAGATAAAATAGTAATCATCCTTAAAATTCCCATTACATCCCCGAACTCATACACTCTTTATAAGCTCTGCCCAGTACCTAATAAAAATCATAATGTAATCCTTCCTCCGTTTCCTTTTATGGCAACCAATTCCCAGGAATTTGCTTACATAGAGGCTGAATGCCCGAAGATTGACGCATGGTACATCTGCAAGCAACAGCTCAACCACCAGATCCGAAATCAACGCGACTGTATTCATCGACTAATATTTCTACAAGACCTTGATGAAACATGCAACCCTACGTCTATTTCTTTATCTAAAGAAGCCTTGATGGAGCTAGATGACCAACACTACATTCTGTCATTCCCAAAACCATTGAAAGTGCAGCTAAGTTGCAGACAAGAATACCACCACATTCTGGAAGGAAGTTACATTGCAACAATTCCTCGAAACTGCAGTATAAAGACGCCGAGTTTCACCATAATCAATTTCAATGACCAAATTCGCGGACAAGCTGTTGAAATCACGACATTGCCACGGTCAAACATGCTGATTAAATCATCTTCTGAGAATAAAGCACCTGAGTACAAGTTCATGACAATTGACTTGAATAAGTTGCACAATATTCAACAACAAGTTACAATGGAAATACCTACGAACCTGCAATCTTTCGACACAAGGACTACCTACCGTACAATCATTCCACTGTATGCAGTGATATTGCTGATTATAACTTTCATCACTATATTCTACATACGAAAACGAAACCATAAGATTAAAACTGAGCGGAATCCTGGACTGAAACTTACGAATGCTAAAGAAGCTAGCACATCATCTCAAACTCCGGCAACTATCGAAGATAAGAAAGCCGCAATATTTGCATTAGACATAGGCAAATAGTTGCTCGTTCTAGAGGGGAGGTGTTACGTCGAGGACTATGTCCCTACCGACTCCAACAGCCATCACACCACCAAACAGATTGTGCAACCGTTCGAGTTGCTGACGCATCATCGACCGACATATTAAAAGGGTATTTCACCATCCAAGACGCCGCCTTCATGCTAACATCGCGACAGCGGGAGGTCATACTCTGATCATCGGGATCACTAAGATATAAGTTTAATGTAAGATAGATATCATAAGCATTGTAATCACACATCGATTACACATTTAAGTAAATTCTCTTCCGACTTTCTTTTTAAAAACCCTCGCCGACGGTCAACTCCCGTAATTAGTGTCACTTTTACTTTTTATTTTTTTATTATGATACCTAAATTATATGTCACAAATCTTTTTACATTCGACTGATGACGGCCCCATACCGAGGGCCGAAATATATCGAGTTATAATTTTTTTATTTGTTTTAATAATAGTACTAATCAAATACTCTAAAATTTGCATGCCTGAATAAGGTAAACAAATTTTGTGTACCTCACCATCTTTATGTATACCACAATTTATGCAAATAAATTGTCTTTCTTTCTTTACTAAGATTATAATGAAGATGATGATAATAAGAAAACCGCATCCCAATTCATTGAGTGGTTCTCGAGTTGTAATACAGGAAAATAAAAATAAAATTGGTGGTCCCAGGTCCCATACGTTACACATTGGTGGTTACAAGCAGAACCTGACTGAGACACACACAGGGCACACTTGGTTCACTATTTGTTCCATTAGCTGCAAGTGCAACAGATCTATTCAAGAGTAATAGGGAATGGATCGTACCAAGCCATGTACTGCTAGCCATAAGTTAAAGTGCTGATTAGAGTGATAAGGGAGAGTCAAATTATTGCTAGAATAAACTATAAATCTATCGTATAGATTTCAGGATTAGAGGTAACGAAATAAATTAAAAATTTATTATTTGAGTTGTCTCACTCTGCTACAAGCCGTTTTAATGCATTTGAAAAATGTGATGTCATTCGTTCTCCTTGAAAATGTCCTGGTGCCCAGATAGAAGTAGCGAAAAAAATTTAAAATAATTAATTCAATTGGTTGTACGCCACCGGGATCCTTACAGTTCACATCAATCAAGGAGGCGGCTGTTATGTAACCTGCCTAGCTGCCTACCTCGTCGAAGCTCTGAGAAAGAGAAGCTGCGACGTCATCTCTGACTATCTTCTCGCCCACCTTCTTCGTTGACATACTTAATTGGGGCTGGATTCAGAGACAGGGTGCAATTTGTTTACTATTTTCTCCATTATCTGCAAGTGAAGAATGCGGGATCGCATCGGGATTTGGTTGTTAATTTGGGAGAGTCATTATTAGAGATGTAAATAGGTAAAAAGTGCAATTTTTTTGATAATCTAAACTTAAGGCGATTACCGTCGTCAAATTAGCAGCTCGATGTTTGTCTGTATGAATATCCACGGAAACGACGTTGAAATAACGTTCAAATCAGTGCACAATGCGTGGTGGCTGTTACGATGCTCGCTGCGTCCTTGAAAGGGCAAAATAGGAGAAAACAATACTTTTCACATGGGCGTCATTGTTTGATTGAATAATTATATGTTATATTTATAGCTATCAAGTTTATCTATTTATCAAAGCATAAATGAATTAAATCACCTAAGCCGCTTAGGAGCAGTAGGAAATTCAAGCCAAAAAACACCATTCAGCTGAAACAATTTTTCATATAGAAGTTTTGGTGGTACGAAAAAGAAAAATGTTGCATATGTTGTCCTAGAGTTGATAATCCATAATACATTTTTTCAATATTTTTGGTTTGGCCATAAAAGAGGAGTAGGCTTTGGAAAGTACCCATTTGGCGATATTAAGGGCCTTAATTTATTTATCTAGTGAAAGTTGAAAGTTTTTTTTAATGCCATGTCACTCATCTTTTTCAAATAGACGAAAAATATTAAAATTTCCCCGATGCCAATGGAAAGTATTAATATTTTAGCTCAATTTAAAAACTATGTGAGTCGCACTGACCTAACAAACGATTTTCAACTTTCCCCAGATAAAAATACAGTTCAATTTAGCTTAACAAATAAATTGCACTACCTATTCCCATTTCTGGTCATTATTCACAGCATAATCTAGTCCAGCTTACTCGAGGTTTCTTGTTTTTGTACCTATGTAATTCTCCCTCCAAATTAATAGGCTATACACAAAACGGGTAACAGCAACGGCTGTTGTATAACAAAATTAAAAAATATATGTTTTTATTAAAGAAATTTTATTAATCATGGTTTAAGAAACTTCGTTGCGCGAGTCAAGCCCACACTTTCCTTGTTAATTTTTAGTAACACAAAGAGAGCGGCGATTAAAGTTCAACTAGTTAATGGCTATTTTGTTTCAATGTTAATGTACAAAGTTTAGTAATTTAGTAATAAAACTTAGTATTAATAATAAATACTGCGAAGTAAACCAAGTCAGTAAGTTTTGTTTAAATTTAGCACAAAAATGATTAATTAAGTGTATGCTACAGACAAAAACAAAACAGACAAACTAAGAAACTAACAACTGTGAAGTTTTTGTTGGAACGTTCAACTGAGGTCAGCTGTACTACACAAATACAAGCAAAACCGTATCAAGTGTTTAGGGAAATATTAGGATGGCTCCATCCATCCATCCATCAGCCAAGTTCGTCCACTGCTGGACATAAGCCTTTTCAGGACTTTGCCACTCCCGGCGGTCATCCTGGAAGAATTGCCCATACTCACACACACTGGGTTGGTGAGCGCGGTGCCGGAACCCTCACACCAGTGACGCCGCTACCCGTCACCAGTCTGTTCCATATAAGGTCCGGCTATTCGGGATGGATATACCGCCATCCATCTGTCCCAGGCATGGTGGGCCTCCTGGTTTTTTGCCTGTGAGCTGTCCTCTTACTCTCCCCCGAATTACTTCGAGGGGGTCTCCAAGTAAGATGGTGGTACCTTCACAGTCGAGCCCGGCATTAGCTCTACCAACTTAAGATGGCTATTTTACAATTTAGTAATAACACTTAGTATTAATAATGAATACTGCGAAGTAAATCAAGTCCGTAAGTTTTGTTTAAATTTAGCACAAATGAGATTAATTTAGTGTATGCAGCAGACAAAAAAAACAGACAAACAAAGAAACTAACAATTAAAGAGGTGATTCTAAAAAGGGCCTATTTGACATGTTTGACGATAATGGTTCATGTTTTTAAATTATAAAAAAGCCATGTACCTAATAACTGACCATCAATTGTTAAAAAAATCAGCTTCAAAATTACAAAGTTGCCATCAAAAATAATATGTTCAAACCTAACTAACCTAGTTGGTGCCAAATTAGTAATTTTGGTGCTCATTTTATATTTTTTAGATGCTCACCTTATTATCTATAAAAAAAACATGAATTCAGAGTTATATTATTTTAATAGTTTAAGGAAAAATACTATTATGGAAAACATATACCATGTAAATAGTAGTTGATGCTACAAGGGTACAAAGAAATTAAACACGAGGACGATTTAAAACACGAGCGTAGCGAGTGTTTTAAACGTAACCGAGTAATTTAGTGCTCTTACGCCCATGTATCATATACTACGTTTTTCAATGCATAGTGTGAGGAAATAAAACAAATATAATCTTGTGAACTTTAAATTATAATTGGCTCAAAAGGACTGTATTCAGAGCCGTTAAACAGTGGAAAAAAAATTTACATTTATGGTACACAGGAAAGGCTGCAGGTTAGCCAACCATTGTTAATAAATTTAAAAAATATATAATTTTAAAGCCCTAGGGCAAAATAATCGACTTTTTGTTCGGTTTTGATGCATTAAAAGTGGGCCTTTACGAGCATTTATAAATATGAAGTTCTTTTTACTCTCCTGTAAAATTTAGATTTCCTAAAATTGGGCCCTTTTTCGAATCACATCTTCAGTTGTGGGGTTTTTGTTAGAACGTTCACCTGAAGCCAGCTGTACTACTCAAATACAACCACCGCATCAAGTGTTTAGGGAAACATTAGGAATTAGGTCAGCGCTAACATACGGCTCTGTCGATGATCTGGGATTGGGCAAATTATTACGGACGGAATTTAGGTATAGGAGATCTTTCGTCACAATAAATTTTCACACTCGATAATTTTTTGGGGAATAATAAACTTTGCCACCGAAATTTTACTTGCTGACTGTACCTAACGTCTTATTTCTTATGTAATCAACGGGAAAATAAGAAAGCTTCCAATAAACTAATTCGTCTTCTTTAGAACACAAACGGAATGTTATAAAGACAGCGTCAACAAAATAACAACAATTATTATAACTCGGCCACTTGATAAATATAAGGTGAAATTTAATCAACCGCCTGAATTCATACTGGAGGCTTGGTTAGTGATCAGGAAAAATGTTTAATGAACCGTCAGGTGAAGTAAAAAAAATATTTTTTTTCTCCTATACTGCCCATACTAGGATTTGTATTCGAACTAGTGTGAATGGGAGCAAACATTTTTTTTTATGATTCGAAAAAAGGGATCATTGTACCTTGTTTCTGTTCACTGACCGAGTATCCAGTATGAATTCAGACGGTTGATTAAATTTCACCTTATATATTAGCTTCTGATTTACTAAGTCAGCAACCGAATTTCCGACTTAGCAGCATTATTTGTTTTACAGCTTCTACACCTGTTCGTGTAAACAATAATATTCTGGCATCAGAAATCTGGCATCTGGCATCATAAATTCCGAAAAACCATTGGTGCATGCTCGACTGGGGATCGAACCTGGGTCTCAAGATTGAGAAGCCATCATTCTACGGCCCGAGTTAGAGATGTCAATAATGGTTAAAATTGTTTATCGGTTAATAGTTAGTTAATTGATAAAAAAATATCGATAATTCAATTGGTTGAAAATATTTATTTTTATTGAATGCGACAATTGAATAAAAATATTAAAGAATATTTTTAAGTAATATAAAAATACCCTATAACTTTTTCACTCCCACACACCTATCGAAATGGTTCCAAGTAGGTTATTTTGCAAAACAAAACAAACATTCACAATCTTCACATTTAACGGAATGTAAGAAAAACGCGACAATTCGTCTTTGTTTTTCAAATAACACAACAAAATTCACCTAATAATCAATCAATAACCAATTGAAATATGTGTTAAAAATATCAAATATAAATATCTACGGTAGAAGTTGATATGATATCTTATTCGATCATGTTAATTTTGTTTGAATTTGTGAATTTATTAATAATTTGAAATATTCCGATAAACACTCTTACCATGCTATTCGAAATGCAGACTCAAGCACCGCCCGCCCTCCCGCATAAAACATGCACAAGCAAAGCAAGCAGTACGAGCACAAAATAAAGCAATCTTAAATAACAAGTAAGAAAACCTATCGACACAGGTTTTGCCTCTAAACGAGGCATCCTCGGAATATATTTTCCGCCCGCCTTTGATAACTTTTCTTGCTTGCTATTTATGATTGCTTTATTTTGTGCTCGTACTGCTTGCTTTGCTTGTGCATTTTTTATGCGGGAGGGCGGGCGGTGCTTGAGTCTGCATTTGAATAGCATGGTAAGAGTGTTTAGCGGAATATTGCAAATTATTAATATATCCACAAATTGATAATGGACTTCTACAAAGTTACGCCTTTTTCAATAAATTTTAATTTTGTTTATTGAATATCATGGTTAATTTTCAATACTCGTTAAATTTAATAGTTAATGGTTATATTCATCATCTCTAGCCTGAATTACCGCCGCTGTCATTATTATCATCACTAATCGAGTCATTTAGTCAGAACAAGCACGTACTTGCATTAATTTGTGTTACATAATGTCTGGATAACATATCGACTTGCAGTAACATTATGCAGATATATAGATACTTACATTAATATTGAAGACTAGGGTTTGCCCGCGGCTTCACCTGCGTGGCTATCATTTGTATGACTGACTTAGTATTTTAGATGTGACTGATGTCAAAACTGAAATATTTTAAGAGTGAAAATATTTCCATTTTTCTCCAAAAAAAGGACGGGTCTTCAGCTAAATCTTCAAAACAATCCAAGACAATAAAAAAACTGAATACCAACACGATCAACTGGTACAGTAATGAATATCAGTACCACCACAAAATGCGGGCACGGAACCCTTAAAACGTGGTAAATAATTCCACTTGCAGTTAGATATAAATACCCAACTTAACTTGACACTTACGATCCCTTAAACTCTATGTTTAAAAAGGGGCTAATTAAGTTGGTACTTCATAACTTCCTAAATAACTAAATATTTGTGATTTTCAGATTTTTTCCTATGTGTGTGCTATAAGAATTATCTGTTAACGTAATTTTAAGTTTCTAAGTCAGCTGACAGTGCCCTATAGGTTTTCATAGTGAGCCCCATATAATTAAGTTACAAATAATATAGGTATATTTTACGCGACAAGCAGAAATGCGGAAGATTTTATACTGACATGTATGTACTCGCCCGCACTCATTATGAAAGAGTTCTCTTAATTTATATTAGGGTTATCAACTAACTAAATAGAAAATAATAAGTACTTTGACAACCAAATTTTAATTATCAAAATCAAATCAATCAAATCATTTATTGAAAGACCAACTATGGATCACAAATTTTGTAAGTAAACTTAGTCTAGTCCTATGCTAAATGTAAGTAACATTGAAATTATAAATTTTAGGGAAGGTGTTTTTTATACAAATCAAATCAAAAAATCAAATCTATTTATTTTCCAAAAGTTACCTACATAATATCATTACAAGAAATGTGCAATTTGCCTAAATAAGTAATTTTTAATGTTTACATTAAACAGTTTACCTATGGCCCCAGACTAAGCTAACTTGTTTCGTGGGTACCAAAACTAAGTAAACAGTAACGATCGTTTTTGTAAAATTATGACATGCGAGCATTCTGGGGTTAAATACAGACTTTTAGTGTTGTTCAATAAATAATTTTAGGTCTCGAACTCGAACAGCCTCGAAACAAGTTCCAACTTAATGTCGTTCTTACTAATTCGCAGATTCTCTAGAGCTACTGAACCATTTGATAATTTTATTGGAGTCAGTGAATAGCAAATTATTTCAGTTTAAGGCTTTATGTGTTAGGAATTGAGTTTTCTCCTTAAGGGGCTCCACAACGCTAAACATCAGTTTTGTATTGGATTCAGTTCCATCAATGTAGACGGTAAAAATTTGAAAAAAACATGGCGTGTTTTGTGACTCAAGGAAATTATTAATTACACTTTTTATAAATCAACATAATTTCAATCTTCTATTAATTATATAACTTTTAAAAAAGCATGAATTTCACGAAAAAACTGATTCAGTTTCCATGTTTAAAAACAGATTAAAACGAAACTAACACATGCAAATAGCTACTAAGGAGAAAAAAACATCTTTATTACATAAAAAAATTAAGGTTAATGTCATAATGTAGCCACGATTTAAAAATAACTGAAGTTTTGCGTGAACGGCACTAATTAGAGTAGGATAGAGAGTTAAAAAACAAACACGTTAGAGCAGGACTGAATTTTAGCATAGTGCAGCCCCTTAAATAATAATTAAACTTATACTTAATAATTTCTACAATAACTCTTGTAATTTTATTGTACAGATTTATTTTTATTTTTCAGTTAACAAAGACTATCCGTTTCTTGTTACACACCATAGGGCAATATTTTATTTTTATTCGTATTTTACATAGACATGTACGGAAAGTTTTAAATAGTATTGTACTATTAATCTATGGCGTTACAAGCTAATAAGTCATATAGCATATTATAATTGTACAAAACTTTTAAACCGAAAATGGAATAAAATAAATAGTTATTTTATTAATCATTATGTCATATATTTAATTGGTAAATCATATGTTGTCAACCCTTTCAAAAACCGAAGATTTTTTCATCATTCTACAGCATGATGTAGAACTTTGCGTCAACGTAGCAAAACTTTACTACGACGTAGCAAAGCATTGCTACGCTTCACCGTAGCAGAGTACCACTGAATAAATAAAAAATTTGATAAATCATGTGACCAAAGAGACAATGGTTCAACATAATAAGATTGTTGATGTAGATAAGTTTTGTATATATGTATTATATTTCAAAGCTGGACCAGCTGTTTTAAAAAACCTCTAGTTGTTTTCCAAAATAGCGCCGTTATGTAAAACAGGTAAATTAAATTCAGCTCGATTATCATTGCGTTATGTTTGACAACACTGCTACTCACGCTTAGATGTTATGGAAAAAGTCTTTCAACAAAAGCCAAAAATAAGTCCCAATCTATGAAACTATGGTTAAACATAAAAAGATTTTGTATGTATATGAAGTAAAGTAATCCATCCATCAGCCTAGTTCGTCCACTGCTGGACATAAGCCTCCAGGACTCTGCCACTCTCGGCGGTCATCCTGGAAGAATTACCCATACTCACACACGCTGGGCAGGCGGGTTGGTAAGCGCGGTGCCGGAACCCTCGGATGAGTGATGCCACTGCCCATCACTAGTCTGTTCCATATAAAGCTCGGCTATTAGGGATGGATATACCGCCATCCATCGGTCCCAGGCATGTTGGGCTTCCTGGTTTTTTGCCTGTAAGCTGTCCTCTTACTCTCCCCCGAATTATTTCGGGGGATCTTCAAGTAAAATGGTGGTCCCTCCACAGTCGAGCCCGGAATCAGCTCTACCACCTGGTATAAAGTAAAGTCAAGTAAAGTAAAATTTTGTTTGCTTACCCATGCGTTTTAAATAAATATAGTTCTTAATCTTTTTGTAATTGGGTACAACACATTTTACTACAATATAGTATGCAAATATTGACTCTTAAGAAACTAACATGCTATAACAGAAGTAAATTTACTTATCATGTATTATTATTATTATTTATCATATTTATTATAATTATTATAAAATTCATTCACAACTATATGTTATTCGTGAGAACTTTAAAAAATTATGTTTTCATTCAAATAATCTTTCACGTCGTAATAACATTTGTCTAGAAAATCTTCTTCTTTTTAAATGTTTTTATGGGCAAACTTTTAAATTCTGATGGCAGTTTATTAAACGTTTTTATCGCCATGTAAGAAACATTATTTTTATATATATCCAATTTACATTGAGGCGTAGCTTACCTTTATGCCTTGTTTGCTTTTCATAACCAGATACGATAGCTGCTTTGGAGGAAAGGCGTATCTGCCGTGACTTATTATTTCTTTTTAAAATAGTCAATAATATTTTGGATTCCCCTTACCTCTTGAATAAAATTGAATTCAAATGTCAAACATTTACTACTAGGAATAAGTCTTTATTTAGTATACCACATGCGGGTACAAATTATGCAAAAAATAGATTTTTGGTTCGTGCTTGTGATTGTTATAATAAAGATTTTCTTGATCTTGATATATTGCATCTTTCGCTGGGTCTATTTAAATCTTCATTATTTAAAACG